>CM035624.1:105563096-108063096 GCA_020496765.1 Gossypium stocksii | reverse complement strand
TTAATAATAATTATAATAAATAAATAATTAAATAACATTTACTTAATAATTAAGTAAATACATACATAACATACATTTGTACCAATAATTTCAAAACACTTGTATTTATTCTATAATACACACATGTCACTTTTATGGTCTAATTACTAATTTAATCCATTGATATTTTTCTATTCTATAATTAAACTTTTGCATTCTATTCAATTTAGTCCTTTCTACTAATTACTTCTAATTAAACTAAATTCACTTCACCAAAATCTAATTCAACTTATAACTAATTTCATAAATATTTTTAATAAATATTTACGGACTTATTTTCCTAAGACGGAGGCCCTAAGACTCGTCTTTCTGGTACCCAAAAATTTTGGGTCGTTACACATGCCCTCCTTGCTCACACTCTGATAAGTAGACGGGAGAGCACAGGCGTCGTCAACACTCACGACATCTACTTCCTATGGTGCATGGCGAACGGACACATCATCGACTTGGCATACTTCATCGCGCATGCCATGCAGCATCAGACAGAGAGGCACCGCAGAGGCGTCTTATTCAGGGGGCCCCACATTACATGCTTGGCCCATTACTTCGGGCTCCTCAACAGTTCAGCCCAGACATCCTCCTACACACTCATCGGCCAGATGTCTCCTCAAGGCATCGTGATTATGCTTCATATGAGGATGATCGAGCGAAGGCCAGGAGGCACCCCCTTACAGTTCCGTCTCATTCAAGAGGGCGAGGACCTAGAGGACATTACTGATGATGTCCCACCACCACCACTGGAGAAGGATGCACCTACCGAGCCACCACCCCATCGCTACCCATCTTATGCAGCAGCTACCCACGCTAACCTATCTAAGCGCTTTTCATAATTTGAGCAGTAATGCTTTCGGCGCCTCGATTATATCGATGCCACCTTAGAGCAGATATGCCAGCACCTCCGCATTACTCCACCACCGCGTGATCCATCTGAGGATTAGATATATCTATTCCTTTTAACTTTATTTTTTACTTTATTTTACTTTATTCTAACTTTTGAACACTGATCTATATTTTTTCCTTTCTTCTAACTTTATTTTCCTTTTCCTTTTTATTTTTAATTCACTTTATCTTTTTTATTATTTGAATATTAGTATTTTTAGAACTTAGTTTATTATTTTCCTTTTATTTCTTTTTCTATTTTTCATATCGGCTAATCCCTAATGAGTAATCTCTCTTAATCCAAATTTCCCACGACTAATAAATACTTTCACAGTTTCAAAAGAGCTTTACAGCTCAAATCTCTACGAAAAAGGGAACACCTTGCCACAATTGCCAACTCTTCCAATCTCCGTCTCACTAATCCATCCAAAGCATGGAGTTTCATACCTCTCCTTATCTTATGATCTTGTGCTTTTATTGCTACCAATATTATCTTTGTACATTGAGGGCAACGTACATCTTAAGTGTGAGGGGGGAAAATCTATTTTCAGTCTTTACACTCTCTTTGAAATCCCTAAACTTTTCTAACTTTCATTCCTTGCATTATCTTCAACCTCCTATTAAGAATATATTTTGATTGGTTTATGATTTTTATTGATATGTGAGAATTAAGACATAGGTGCTTGTACTTTGAATATTCAAACTCTAAAACATTAGGGAATCAAGCATGATAAGTTGAAATTTTTTAGAATTCTAATTTTTGCATAAGTTCTTTTCCCTAATTCTAAGTGTTATCTTGAGATTTGAAATTCGCAGAATTGACATCAAAAGCCATAATTCTGGTGAGATTTTTGAGCTTTTTGAGCATACATTCTTTCGTGCTCACTTTTATTATTGCTTTGAGTGAGTCAATACTGATTTGTTATTCTAGAACTTGCTTTGATTATACATGTCAAGACCACATCATTGATTTGATACACTGAAATGATAAAGGCACCTAGGATTTAACCCACTTACCCCACAAAAGCCTACCTCCATAAATTAACCCCTAGTGAACCCCATTGAGCCTAACAACCTTTTCTTTGACTTACCTCTAATATTAACTTATCACCCATTTTTTGTTGAATTCCATTCAATTATTTTGACCCTTATTTCTATCGAGATTTGAGTTGAAATTTTCATCTAGCTTTATTCTCTTTTCCAGAATGTAAAATCTTATCCAATTTATCGTACTTGAATTATTCTTAAAAAAAAGGTATGTATTCAGCTGTAATCTATAATAGTTCAAATAGTTTTTGCATATTTCTATTTTAAGGCTACCAAGGCAGAATTGATATTATCATAAAAATTAGCTCAAGAAATATGTTCCAGTGATAGAGAATTTTCTAGCTAGATAATTTTTCAATTCAATCTCGATTCTAACCCTCTTTTGCAGCCTGTGACAACACCCCTAAGCAAGCCCCATTACAACCATTGAAAGACCTTTTGATCGATGTATCATATCAATCTACAGTGGTGGAGATTTGATTTTCTAGCAAGCCTATGGTAATAACTTTTCAGGTTGACTAGAGAGTGCTTAATTTTTGAACCCTAAACACTTCGAGCAGATAGAGTGAATCCTTAGCGAGGATGTCAACTCCTGTTAATTAAGATGGAGAGATAATTACTTAGGAAAAGGGAGAAAACTTATGTTTCAATGATAAAATTCTCAACTTAGAGTGATTGAATCTTTAACGTTCTTCTGATTGAATTTTTATTGTGTGATTACCTGTGGATTAGTTTGAAACATTATTAATAACGATTGTAAATTAAGAGGAATGATTTTTAATTAAGGGTTGAGATTTTGCTTGAGGACAAGCAAAGGCTTAAGTGTGGGGGTATTTGATAAACGATAAATTATACATATTTTTACCTCATATTTAGCCTATATTTTGGATGGATTATCATTAATTTTGTGAGAATTGGTGCTCTTAATCTTTCTTTTTCATATCTTATACTCAGGAGAGCATAGGGAAGAGAAAAAAATAGAAAATGGACCAAAAACGGAGAAAATGAGCCAAATTGTGAAAACGACACGGCCCAAGAAGTCACCACACGGCCATGGCACACGGTCGTGCCACATGAAGACCACACGGTTCAGCTCCCGACAAGCACGGCCAAGCCACACGGTCGTGCCTCCATCGACAGACTCTCATACAGCCTCTTGTCATGGCACACGGGCGTGGCATACGGGCGTATCCCTGTCGTGAGGAAGAGGAATTTCACTCGGATTTGGATACTTAAGGGCTAAAAAAGCCATTCTAAACTCTATATAAAGACCCCAAGAGGCAACTCTAAAGGGATACTCTTTTCTCTTAAGAAGGAGCGCCATAATTCTGCCAACACAAGGAGTGAAAGCAAGGAATTACTCCAAAGGAAGCCGATTGATTCATCCCAGAAGCCAGAATTCTACATCAAGATAGAGGATCTCCCTAAATTCCTTCAGGGGTTTTTGGGTTCTTTATGTTTTGTTATCTTATTTCTTCTAAGATGTTTTCTTTATTTATCATGAACTAAACCCCTCAAATACTTGAGAGGGATGAAACCTAAGACAGATCTTGTTATTATTTATTCTTAAATTATATGATAAATACTTAAATTGTTCTTAATTATGTGTTCTTCATTCTTAATTTAATAATCCTAGGTATTACTTCAAGAACTTGATGTGCTTAGGTAGAGGAGCAAAAGTCCCTGTTTTAAGAGTAGATCTACCATTATTAAGCGGAGTTGCATGCAACCCTAGACATAGGGAGACATAAATCTACTGGATTAGGGTCAAACCTAATAGGGGGATCCATAGATCGAATAAATGCAACCTTGGAGTGTTAATTAATAAAGAAACTTTAATTAACCACCTAGGATTAGTTATTCTTATCCTCGACGGAGGTATTAACATAGGTTAGGGACCTCTACGGATCAAGTCAAGTGAATAAATCGTCTAGTTCAAGAAGTTAATAACAAGTGAAGTCTAGGAGGATTCTCCCTTAAGTATTGCTCATATCAATCAGCTTTTCCCTAAAGTTTTCCCCAATTTACTTTTTGTGCACTTTTAGCTTTTAGTTAGTTTTAGAATTAGTTTCAACCAATCCTTTTTTTATTTTTAGGCTAGATAATAGAAAGGAAGTAAGTATTAGTACTTTTGGTTACCTTGGGTACGATAACTCGGTCTTGCCGTTAAACTATACTACTATTCGATAGGTGCGCTTGCCTTTAAAATCGTGATATTAGTTAGTTTTTAGTGTGATCAGTTTTTATAAATTTTATTACTTAATATCGTGAGCGTATCAAAGACCATGTCTGGGACATTGGCATCATATTTGACTTCGTGTAAGACCCTATCTGGGACAATGGCATCGATATTTGATTAATGTAAGACCACGTCAGGGACGTTGGCATTGTATGATCTTTCTGAGTATTCTGCGTATCCTTATTGATTCCTAATGGTTCAACAGGTATTCTGAGAAAATGAATAAGTATACGAATGTGCATCCGATTCCGGTACGTATGAAAAATGTTCTATGTTTGAGATTGGAAGGCAGTATATGTTTAATTATGAACCTAAGATATGTTTATATATGACATGAGTATAATTGTGTTAAATGCAATTGAGATATGTGATTCATGTGAGCTATATGAGAAATGTGAAGTTATAATGGTATTTTGTCATGAGCTAATTGAATAAATGGAGATATGAATGTGTTATTTGATTAATTTATTTGTATATGACTTACTAAGCTCTTTGTAGCTTACTTTATGTGTATTTGCTTTGTTTTATAGATATCAAAACTACTGGAAGTTCGGGGATCATCGAGGAGCATCACCATACTATCTAGACTTCTGTTGGTACATTTTGAATGTATAGATGTTGACTTATGGCATGTATAAGCTTGGTGAGTTTGAATATGTTTTGTGATGTATATTAAGGATTGTTCAAATTTGACTTTGGTATGTTTTTATGGTGTTTATAAAGCCATTAGAAATAGAGTCATTTTGGTATATGTTTGGGTGCTGATATGGTAAGTTTTGTTATGAAATGGAATGTTGTATGATTGTGCTATGGAGCATATGGTATGCATAAAATTTGACTTGTGATTTGGTTTGAATTAGCATAGTCATTAAGCATGATTTAGAATGAAGTTTTTATGGCATGAAATATGGGTATTTTGAGTATGTTTTGGCTGGAAATTATCGGTATAATTGTATTGGTTTTTGGCTTGTAGGGATAACCCAAAATGGGTGGCAAAATTGGCTTTTCGAATGGCCTATTTTTGTCCATACGGTCAAAGACACGGGCATGTGTCTCAGCCATGTGCGACACATGGTCATAGTACACGGCCGTGTGCCCCCTGGGGTACCTTTTGAATTAAGTCAGTATACTCTACAGAAATGACACGACCGAGGCACACGGGCGTGTTTAGTGGTCGTGGGTGACACACGGGCTAGTCACATGAGCGTGTAATCGGCTGTGTGCACAAGTCAGTAGCTCCCTTAATTTTTACATGGCCGAGCACATAAGTGTGTCTTGTGGCTGTGTGAATAAGTCAGTATGTATACCCTGTTTTGCCACGGCCTGAACACATGGGCATGTCTGGTGGCTTTGTGAGGTACATGGTCTGACCACACGGGCGTGTGACCTCAACAGCTTTGAAAATGTTTAAGTTTTGAAAAATTTTATAATTTGGTTTAGTCCCAATCTTCTTCTAATGCATGTTTAATGTCTCAAAGACCTTCATAAGGGACTTATTGATGATGTTTGATATTGATATGATGTTGATGATAGAAAATTGTCTGTAAAAGTTTTGATTTGTTTGGTAATGCCTTTAGCCTTAGTCCGGGGACGGATACGGGTTAGGGGTGTTACAATAATCATGTCCAGAACAGAATTAAAACACATGCTAAGTATAACATACTAGCATGCATCTCAGAACATATCACAGTACATGGGTCTAAGTAACATTTACCGACCCTACAATAGGTCACAGTCGACTTGGGCGACCCGTGCAACCTTACAGAACATTTCAGAAAAATAGGCTCACACGTCCATGTGGCTTGCCCGTGTGGCCCACACGGCCTAAATTTACCTTGCCCATGTGGATCACACGGCCTGGCCCAAAATCCTACACTCCTGTGTGGACCCACATGCCCGTGTGGACCCACACACCCGTGTGGCCTACATGGCCCAATTGGCCTAGCCCATGCCTCGCACACGGCCTAGCCAGCCTCATATGGTCTCGCCACACGGCTTCCACATAGGCAGTCCACACGCCCATGTGGCATCGACAGTTTCGTTCTCAACTTTTGTCGAAACAGGATTTCAATGCAATTGGGGTATACACCTAGTTAATTTTCGATGCCTAAGCACTCTACAGCCCTTCTAAACCTAAAATCGACAACCCAAAATCTAATTTCAGTAATCTAAGTAAAACTTTTATGAATCGATAAATCCTTAAACAATGACAACCTTACCTTTAACGAACGATAGTGTTTTCTATGCGCTTAATTCGTTCAAGAAAGATGATCAGCCCTCCGAGTAACTCTTACCATTAATGAAAAACCCCTTTTAACCGATATTTAGAAATGTTAGAGTTTAGCCAAAAGCAAAACTTACCACGCTAACAAAAAATGAGGGCTGTGCGTAAGAACGAGTTAGGAGACGAAATTAAAGCCAAGAAAAGAATAAAATAATAGATGGAGAAAACATAGTGGAATTTCAGCAGTAAGAAGAATGCAAACCGTTCGAAAGAAAGAGAGACTAAGGAAAGAAAATGAGAAAAAGTTGCAAAAGAGGATCCTTGGGAAACTACTTAGGAAAAATCTGATAACCCCTACAACCCTTAATTCTTTACACTAACAGTATTTCAAACCAATTCAAACTCTCATACGGCTAGCAGCAAAAATAGTGTCCAGGTAACAACTCGAACATAAGACCTCCCTTACTCCAACACACCTCTTAACCACCAAACCAGCATGCCCATTCTGTCATATCTTAACCAACTTTTACTTAAAAGCCTAATTACCAAAGGTTAAGCTTCATTCAAATAAAAACCAAAATTTTACCCAAGCTAAGGCTTGAACTTGGGACCTCTTACACACACCAGAACACATAACCATTGAAGCAAACAGATATTTGTGTCAAATTAATGTAGAAACACTTTCAGAAAATTTTCATGCCACAAATTTACAAAAAGCCAAAATCAAGAATTTTGGGGCATTACATTATAGTTGCAACAAATGTGTTGATATAGTATTCCTTCTTATGCCACCGCAATAGTTGCATTCCTCTTATTTTGAAAATTACCACATCTATAATGTCTTATGTACAATACTTTGCAATGTTCTGCATTTTTCACACACAAAACATCCTTTTCGGTATCACATTTGTAAATTTTAATTATTTCTCCCATTTTTTACTTTATACATGTCAAAACAAATAAACCATTACATATTGTCTTTTTACAATTAGATATAAGTTCATTGTTGTTGTTGCTGTCAATCATACTTTGAATGTATTTTTTGTCCTATTTAATGGAAAGGTAAATTGAATATTAGATCATATTGCCAAATAGTTTTTCAACTTCAAAATATTTTACACAAATATTTCTATTATATTAACATCATACATATATTCATTCATTATAATGACCCAAATTTTTGGTACAAATAAATGACATAGTTTTGAGATTCGATTCAATGAACTTCTAAGGAAAATTCAAAAAAAAAAAAGTTCAACAATGAAAACATAAGGAATCTAGTTGATTTTTAGAAAGGAAATTGCAAGAATGATTATTTGAGCTTATGGTACTCAGGGGTCAAGCCATAAATTTTAAGAAGTTAGAAGACTAAAATTGAATTGACCAAATTGTGAAAATAGGAGTTAATAATGATTGCTAGACATGAAATAAAAGAGAAAACAAATTTTTCAAAAATTTTCTCTTTTCATTTTATTGTTTTCTCTATCTCATCCAAATCCCAACCTCTAAACTTTGATCCTTTGTTAAAATCTAGTAGAAAACTTAATTCTAAGTTCATAACCTCCATCAATATCACCTATCCAAGACTTAGAGTTTCTATGGCTAGTGAGAGAAAACTTGGTTAGTGTGAGAAAGCTCCAAACCAAGGTGAAATATTATGTTCCTGACATCTCTACCTTATTTATTTGTGGCATTTAGTAAGAGAAGTTTTTGGAGCATATGTATTAATATTGTTGTCTATATTTTTGTAATAAGATGTGTGGGATGGGTAAAGAAGAAGGCTTGAGGTGGTTAAATAAAATGGATTTAAGTTTTGAGAAAGAGTAAAGAAGCTTGATGTTGAGCTATAGTGTACTAGAGGAAATTATCATGGATTTTTTAACTTCCCCTAAATAAAATATTTATGAAAATTGTTAGAAAAAAATGGTGTTATAAAGTATATAATGATTGTATATTCAAAATGTGATTAAGATTACTTATATGAGAAAAATAATAGCTAGTGAGTTGTGATAACTAGAAGAAACACAATGAAATTCATGAACATGACATAATGTGATTTTATTGTTAAATTGGGCTAAAAGTGAAAGTTCATATAATGAGATATCTTAAAAAAGATGAATGGTGAAAATTTTGTAAAGTGCAATGTGTGTGTGCGCGCGCGTGTGTGAAAATATTGTTGAGAGCACTAAGTGCTTGAAAATCTTAAAAAGTGAATTTGAAACTTGATATGGAAATTGAAAATATGAGACAATAGATGATGCTCAAAGAGCTCCAATGATCTGAATTGAACATTTGCCTTATATCATGAAACATGATATCGTCTTTTTTTGCATGAGAACATGAGAACCATGTTATAAGTGTTAATGTGATCATATTATGAAATGCCCTAATAAACGTAGTAGATTAGTGAGGATATAATTGGTATGTCATAGGGGTTGCTAGCACATGTATGTTAGAAAATGCAGTTTCAAACCATGTTTAAATACTTAGTGTTAGTGTCTCAAGGGTTGAAAAGTCTTTTTTTGTCATTAAGATAGTCTTAGTTAAAGTCCTAATTTCTAGGAAGATTGTTAACTTATTAGTATCAGAAAGAAGCTAAGTTTGTTAGTTTATTAGTAGGAGTAGGAAGCTGAGCTTGTTAAAGTTTGTTAGCTTGAGTAATGTATATAAGTATTGCTTGGTTAATGAATTTTGATCATCTTCTTCATTTGCAATTTATGTGCCTTCAGTTAGCTTTCTATTGAAACAACAGTGGCATCGAAAGCCCCTTTTTTTCTTAAAGGACCTATGAGAGAAGCCTAGTGAGAATCTTAAGAGAAAAACTGAGAGATACACTTGTGAGGATTTGAGAAAAATGGAATCAGGATCAAGCAATCTATCTTAGCCCCACCTGTGTTTGATGGAGAGAACTATCAAGCATGGGCTGTAAGAATGCAAGCATAAATTGAGGGTTGTTATTATTGGGAAGTTGTTGAGGAAGACTATGAAGTGGCTTCACTTCTCAACAATCTAAATATGAACCAGATTAAATTGCACAATGAGAGAAACATCAAGAAAGCAAAGGTAAAGGCTTGCCTTTATACTGTTGTTTCTGTTGGAAAAAATTTGGTTTGAAAATGATTTTCTTGCACAGTAAAAAATTAAAAATTTGAAAATCGACCCGGTTTGTGATATTTATAGCAATAAACTCTAACTGAATTCATACCTAAGTTTTCAGCTTAGCAGATGTTCATTGTTCTTGACTTTCAACCAAACGATCTTCTCTGCTATTCTCGTACCACGAATTGTTTCGAGTTTGGCCTCAAACTAATTGAATCAAAACACAGAATTAGAAAAAATTTTCTCTCTTTTATTTGGGGTGAAAATGTAAATTCTCTCTTTTTTAATAAAAACTGATAGAATTGTTATTCTGAAAAAATATATTTAATAGTTAAGAATAAATTCTCTCTATTTTTCAGCAGAGTAACAATCTCTGAAAGTTGTGTATTATGCCCTACCTGTGCCATCTATTTATAAGAAGAGAAGATAGAACTCTTGTTGAGTTGTAGTGATTTATTTCAAATAGAAAAACAACTTCCTACTTAGAATAGGAGTGGGGTGGACAACCCACCCTAGTATTCCTACTAGGGTTGTCTCTCCTTCATGTTATATGAGGGGTTTGGGGCCTCTCTTACATCGGGTCTAATTAAGAGTACTTTCTAGGGTTTTTAACCTAGTATTCTGTAATACAGTCTAACCCGATTCGGTTGGATTAAAACTTTAATATTCTATATTAAATAATTTTCTCATCCCTATTTTACCCCTAATAAAATTTTGACCATTTTACCCTTGATAAAATTTTGAGAAAATATGTTTAATATTTCACAAATCAACATGTTCACTATGATGGAGTGGTTTATTTTCATTTTCGGGTTCAAAACAGCTCAAAACACATTAATTCATTCTTCTGATTATTTTTAAGTAATCCATATAGAATTGCAAATGAATCATTTTCATTTCCATTTTGGAAACCTACATTTTTTTCCAAATGATTTCATTCTTCCATTTGGGGGAAAAAACTATAATCATTACTGAATGTTTCCCATTCCTCTTTTCTATTCATTCTGTTTATCTCTTTTCAAACACACAATTCTTTTCTGGTTTTAATGAGCTAATGAAGTGACTTGTCGTCAAATCTAGTAGTTATTTTAGTTCATATTTGCATTGATGAGCTTGTTTTTTAGCACTTTTATAATTAATTATTGCATTTTCAATATTAATAGGTTAGGAACTAAAAGTTAAGAAAATAAACACTTTTTACTCATTTTCTACTATTTCGATGACCCGTAAGGCCGACTCGGGCCTCGTGAGGGACTAATGGGCTATTTAAGTGTGTAGGATGCCAATTCAGGTCCAAGAATACAATGGATGATGATTGAGCCACAAGACATGGGAGCCCAATAGCATAATGAAGCTGCCAAAGCCAGAAAAGCACTTGACATAGTGACGAGAGATGCGATGATTATGCTACCTGATTTGAGTTATTGTTGGATTGACTCTCAAAGGTAGTGGCTCCCTGTTTGACTCGATCACGTCCCAAATATCATAAGCCTGGAGGTGAGTCTTCATCTTAACTACCCAAATGTGATAGTTTTCTCTAGCAAAGATGGGAGGTGGAGGTGGTGAGAAGCTACCTAATGACATTGTAACAACAACAAGAGAAAAGAGAAACTTTCTTTCAACACAAGAAAACACAAACAAGGAAAACAAAAAGCCCTCAAAGATAGCAGCTCTCGATACCAATTGTTGGTGTTCAAAGGGAGTAAAAACAGAGGGAACAAGAAAGATAAACAGATGCAAAGAAGCTCACACATCTTTCATCAGAAAACGTTACATCTTAAAGTAAAAAAAACTACCAAATACTTAACCACTACCACTAACTATCTTGAAACTTAAAAAACATAACTTGTACATAAACTAAAACAAGTCAATCAGCACCTAACATATCAGTGCATAAACAAAATACATTGGTTTAGAACTGAATTACAATGGAACTAAATGAACCAGCATAGTTGGCCATCATTCAACAGTTGGTAACTTCCATGTTGCAGGTTATTGAGACATAAACTGCTGCATTGGGCTTACAAATTACAAATTAAGAGACCTGTGGCATGCTTCAGTAATGGGAGTTGGAGGGTCTGAAACCAATCCATCAAGAACCTTGTTAGCTACCCACAAATTTGCAGCATGGGAATAATGAATGCCATCCCAACTTATATAAGCTGAAGGGTTGCTGCATGGAGTCGCTGAAATTTCAGTTCCATTTGATGTTTTCTTCCTCCAGCACAGATTATCCCGGTGATGCCCACAGCAATATCCAAGGGGGTTTGCAAATCCTGCAACAGAGGAACGGTGTTAAATGTATAACACAGAATGACATGTGAAGCTCATTATAGAACGTTGCAGTTTTTGCTGTTTCTAATAGGGGTTTATTATCTTTTATTAATTTTGGTTGTGGAAACAAAATGATTAGGCAACTAAGCTTACCATGGTGCTTTGCATCAGAAATTAAAGAATATTTAGCCAAGTAAATATCAACATAAGTCAGTGCTGCATCTGGGAATTGCATCCTAAGTTGGATAACACTATCTTTAAGCTGCCTGTTAAATTCATGAGCAATCTCATTAAGAGACCTTAAGCAACCATTTTGATCCACATTTTCATGTTGCTGAGGATAATCCAGAACCTCAAAGGGCAAACAGCCTATTGGACCTGTGTTGTGTATCCAAAATGTTCTTGCTCCTTGATTATGTAGCCGCTGAAAAGGAAAAGATAAACAAAAATAGAGTTAAAACATAAATTTTAAAATTTACATTATTCACATTTGTTAACCTAATTGCGATATAGGAGATTCAAAGGGAGTTTATATCATGTTCTTGTTAGTATATGCTGAACTACATGGACTATATTGAAGCCAATTGTCAAAACTGCTTCTTTCCCTTTCTTACGTTTCAGTTAATAGACGTCACAAACTGCAGTACTTTTGGCCAACATGATGGAGAAGCAATTCATTTTTTAAATCCTTAAAGATTTTAGAATCTGTAAAGTTTCCTGGTAAATTATGATTGTTCCTGCAGGGAAGGAAAACGCTGGTCCTTAGTTTTGAATAAGATCCTGAAGTTGCAGTGATAACAGTTCTCAAGAGTTTTCCCCTTGTTCCAGTCTTATCATGGAAATGCAATAATATACAAGCAAAGCCATTTCCAGTTCTTCCTAGGGAAATAATAAATGTAAAAGGATATCTGGTGCCAATATATTTCCTTTCCGCTTGGATGTCTAATATTTCAAAGCATCAAAATGCTACTTACAGTAGCACCATTTATTGATTTGTGCTAATCATCGGAACCAACAAAAGGAACCACATGGAGAAAGTTAGTATTAGACCGTTCATTTATGCTTAAAGTAAGCTTCAAGCATGGAGTATCATGTACAAAAATCATAGATACGGTATTTTCCAAAACAATCTCCTACTCTAAGAAACCGAAGACTGATATATTGTGTAAGCATAACATCTTAGTTACCTTAACAGCCTGAGCAAACTGGTTAATAATTCCTGGAACTGATTCTATAGCCTGTTTCTCTGTCATTGACTTGAATGCACAATCAAGATCATTTTGCCCAATATCAAATGTGTAAAGTGCTTGTGAGAAGTCCTCTGGTCTTGGAAGCTTGCTTTTAATGTTTGAATTCACACCTAAAAAAAATCCATGCCAAAATGTTTTGAGTATTATTAAAGTTTAGAATTTACAGTACTTTTGCCCTTAATTTTTGAATTGTTTCTAACCTTCTTTATATAGCTCATTTATTCGCTCTTTGAACTGTTCAAACTGTGATAGTTGTATGTCAAGAGAGATGGGGCTATACCCTATCTTAAACGTTCTAGCATCAAGTCGTTGAATTGTAGACCCTCCCGTTGCAAAATTAGCTCCATGTCGAAAATTTGTACCAATTGAGTCCAGATACGCACTCAAATGTGGCAGTCCCAGTTTCTCAGCTGCAAGGTACAATAACCGAGTTTAGTAGAAGAGAGAAACAGAGCGTACATTCAGTTTCAGACCGAAAACTTGAATAAATGGAACCTTAATAGGTGATTCATCTCAAAACGCAAGAGAATCTCTTAGAAACAAAGTAGTCAAGATCAATCTTATAAAGTAGAGATTGTAAACTACTCAGCCGTCAGCAGATCGCTTTTAAAACAGGATTAACATGAAATTTATCACTATATTTTCACTCAAAATTGTGTTTTGCCACAGTTTCAGAATTAGCTCATTGAATAGTTTATTAAGTTCAAATAATAGATTTCTGTCAATTCTGGTATCTATGTTCAAGAATTAAGCACAGTGAAAAACTTCAATGAAATTAATATATGACAGCAACATTCAACCTTGACTGATAGTATAGAGGCAAATTCCATCTGAATCCCTAAAAACCACAATCAAAAACCCAAGCGTAAACTTTTAAATCGATGGAAATCCTCAAATTCTAACCTTTAGCGGATAGATATAGGAAACCAGTGAATTAAAAGAAAGCCACAACCTGTGTCGAACTGATAAGTCTTTCGTACGGATGCATCTAAAAAGATTAGAAATTTTCATGAATATCAGAAAGAATAAAAAGACTGACCAATAAAATCAATAATAAGTTCTCCATTGCAATATCTCCCAGATGGCTTTTGGAAGAAAGTATTGCCATTAGGCAAAGGAATTCGGTGGAAAGCAGCAGACTTTCCACCCGTATCAGAATTGGAATCCCCAAAGTTGAATACAGCAGGAAAATTACAAGTACCGGATCCACCGATATTCCTTTGCCTTCCATTAAGTATGAAAAGAGAGAAAGCGACCGCAAAGAAAGCTGCTATTGTAAAAGTTTTCACGCTGTTTCTTGAAGCCCAAGCAGTCTTCCATCTCCCAATGATACCATTACCAACACTGGGCCTTTGCCCTTCCATACTGATTCTTTCAGATCTTTTATCAAACAGGTTGACGACTAGCAGATATTTGACACGTTGACAGTACTTGGCGAGTGGAACTTAACCTTTTTCTTGAAAATCCGAAATTTGAAGTGGAACTTAACCTTTTTCTTGCAAATCCGAAATTTAAAGTGGACCTTGTATGAATAATATTATGGTAATGGAATCGACAAGCGCGCATCACCTAATTCATAACTTCCTCAAACTCAAACTCAAACGTTGCTGGTTATTTTATTGTCAGCTACTACTTGAAGAGTACTCCAATGCCTACCGATATCAGGACTGATTAAAACACAGCAGTCCCCTTGAATTTCTTCTCAAGTTTCTTTGTGGAGCTAAGCTTAAAGTAAGGAGCGAATCCAATTTGAATATTTCAATGTTTGATTCGAATAGTTTGTGAATTCAATGGAAATTTTTTTAACTAGTTTGTGAAAAGTATAAGTAATCGAATTTATTTTGTTATTATTACATAAATGAGGTTAATTCTTTGATACAGTACAAGATATGTGAGGTTATAGACAAGCTTTGGTAATAGGAAGAGGAGGATCTGAGACAGAGCCATCCAAAATCCTATTGACCACCCAATAGTTTGCAGCTTCAGTATAATGAATGCCATCCCAACTAATATGTTTTGAAGGATCACTGCATGAAGCCCCAAAGACTTCAGTACCATTCACCACTACCGTCTTCCCACACTCCACATGAAGGTCACCGCAACAGTTTACAAAAGGATCAACAAAGCCTGCAATCGCCAATTCAAGTATGTACGTCAGTATATTCTATCCGCAGTGTTACGGAACTTAGGGTACTAATGGAGGTCAAATAACAGGGTAAAAAGACATACCATATTTATTGGCTTCACTAATTAGAGAAAATTTAGCCGAGTAGATATCGACATATATAAGCCTTGCACCAGGGAGCTTGGCCTTAAGTTGAGAAACTGTGTCCTTAAGCTGCTTGTTGAATTCTTGAGCCAACTCATTGTAGGACTTAATGCAACCTGCTTGGTCCACATTCCCAGGCTTCGGAGGGAAATTTATGATGACAGTAGGCAAGCAGCCAATGGGACCTGTATTATGTATCCAAAACACTCTTGCTCCTTGTTGAAACAGCTTCTTGAAAATGCAGAAAATCGCGACTTTCAACTCAATGTCATCTAAACCAAAGCGGATCATCACAGTTGTACAAGTAGCATAAGAAATACCTCTACTGCTGCAGCAAACTGATTGATTATACTGGGAATGAGTGCCTTAACCTGATCCTCCGTACTTGTTATAATGCCATAATGCAGATCATTTTGCCCACAATCTAATATGTAAAGGGACTTTGAAAACTCCTCTGGCCGAGGGAGCCTATCTGTAATATCCGGTTTCTTGGCTGAAAAACAAGCAAGAACTATATTAGTCATCGCCATTCATGACAGATATAAACCTTTTGCATATCAGTTTATGGAGCAGTCTACAAGGTATGCATATTTAACCTTGATCATAAAGCTCATTGGTGCGCTCTTTAAGTTGTTGGAACTGCAAGAGCTGTATATCAAGAGATAAGGGGTTAAAACCAGTATCAAATAATTTGTCATCGGCTGGTTGAATCGTCGATCCACTTGCTGCAAAATTCGCTCCGTGTCTGAAGTTTGAATCGATTGCATCAAGGTATGCACTCAAGAATGGCAATTTCAACTCATTAGCTGTGCACAGATTGATAATAAAATAAGTCTCTCAGGTCTTCTTGCTTAGAAGAAATGGGCTTGAAGAGATCATCTCATCTATGGAGGTTTGAAAACAAACAAATAAAGGTCTGCAAACCATCTATGCCAAGCGAATCGAGTCACCCTTACCTATAAAATCAATTATGAGACGCCCATCAGAATACCGACCAGCAGGTTTACCAAAAAAGGACTGACCGCAAGGCCGGGGAACCCGACCAAATGTTGCGGAGACACTTCCGGTGTCGGAATTTGAATCCCCCAAGTTGTAAATAGCTGGAAAATGACAACCACAGGATGAACCAAGCAATGAAGCCACAAGTAGTAAACTGATTGCGACTGCCATTACAGTCTTCTTGCTGCTAATACTACCAAGGCTTCCCCTAAAATCAATAACACCGTTCATAAAACGAGTAATGAAATAGTAGAGTAAGTTTTGTAGATTCAGCGATTGAGAAAAATATGAGAATAAATTTAAACTTGTGAGTTAAGCTCAAATAGGAAACTACTATGATTATGTTATACAACAGACAAATTTTCTGCTACAATGCCAAAGATAAAAGAGTCTGAAACACTTACGGATATGAGTAGAAGATAAAAAGGGAGATTTAGGAAATATAGATACCTTGGATGGAGGAGATCTAGTAATAGTTTAGTTGTAGATTGAGATGTGAAGGTCAACTCAACTTATGGAAGTGGATCCGCATCAGCCGTAAATCTTCAAACCAGGAACTGGGCAACCCAAATCTATCCAAACAAATTCTATTTGTACTTTTTTTTATATATAGGATAAATTGGTCTGTGACGAATGCAAGTAGGCATTAAAATAATGAGAAAAGTTGAGAGAGCTGGCTGAAGGGGAAAGAGAGCACTGAGTTATTTTTTGTCAATGCAAACGACGAGATTTTTGAAGTTGTGTTGAACTTCCGGCAAACAGCGCTGACCATGAAACAATCAATCCTGTGGACTTTGATACATTGACACCAACCCTTACGTCATAACCTCACAGGTTTTCGTGCATCACCATAAAATTTAATCATTCTTAAACATACATCTTGAATAATCAATCATGCCCTATAACATTCAGGAAAAAGAAAAAGCTTTCCAGCTTCGCTTATAAAGCTTAATTAGTTGAGACTTCTTTTATTTAATTTATAACTATAACTATAGTTACAAATAATAATAATAATTATAATTAAAATCATAAATATAGATGGAACCAACCAAAATAAATTTAAACAATAACTTAAAATTATTGGCATTATTAATTTGAATAGAAAGGATATGTAGTATCGTAATATGATCATTTCATAGTCTTTCTTCTTAACAAACCCTTTAGCCCTACATTAACAACCTCAAATGCCTACTTGAATTATTTTTGTTTTAAGCCTAATTTCTTTTCCTTTTAGTGAGAACAAATAATCCGAGCTCCGATAGTTCCATCTCAAATACAAATTATCTCCTACCAAAATTTAAGAAAAGAAAAGGTAATAATTTCCGGAACCATCCATCCTCAACCTTCGAACAAAAGAGAACAATATGCCAGAATATCTGTTAAACATTTCAAAAGGAATCTCAACAATGAACTGGTGAATCCCACAGTGCATATGTTAAATAAAATTTGAGTCAAAGTGTACAAAAAAAAAAGAGTGGTGGAAAGGCCATACATAGTTTCAAAGATTTAACAATAGATTAACGCAGAGTTCGGCATTCCGACACTGAAGAATCATTGCTAAGAGAACAACTAAAGAAAAGATGTGAGGCGACAAAATATTATTGGTTCAAGTAGTCAAAAGTTGAAGACAGAATTTAATAAAACAATGCCAATTCCAGGGCTCACCATCTCTCCCTCGACCTCGGCCTGCCATATCAAAAACCAACATACTTCCCATTAGCCATATATATGACTCAGTGATTTCCATTAGTAGATATATACACAAAAATTAGAATGGCCAATATTTAGCTAAATATTTCGCTATGAAAGACCAAATTATGCCAACATATAGCTAGACATCTCAGAAGATTATGTACAGGTAATGGAATTAGAGACAATGAAAGCAATGGTAAATAGTTCAATTCATCAAGATATATTAGTTCTATATAGGGATCAAAGAATACTTATAAAATTGCTCAGTTTCTAAGTTTAACAAAGAACAAAGGCTTCTGATCTGCATGAAAAAGGACCTTGGATAACACTCTCTAAAACTCCCAAATTATCCTATTTATTATATCTATAAAGAGAAAAGGGGAGAAAAAACAAAATATCCGGGTAAGGAGGCCAAGTTTTCCATGAAAATAGATAAAGAAAGAGCAGAAAGACGAGAGATTTAACTAGTAATGATTTATATCCTTACCTGTCCACATCTCTGTTTCCAGGAAATCCTCTATCCCTGCCACCTTGAAATCCTCCCTGAAATCCTCTTCGGTCATCAGCAGGTCTTGTCCACCCATCTACAGTACCACGAGATCTAGGCCTATCCATGAACTCCATATTTCTAGAGCTATCACTAGAACCAGACTGAGAGGGTGGTCTATCAGAGTAGCTGCTGCCAATCCTGCCTGATCCAGAACCAGGCCTTTCAACAGCTTTTTGCCCAAATTTAACTTTGTTCTCCAAATCTCGGATAAGTTTCTCTAGTTCCCTCTCCTTATGAAGTAGTGTGTCACGTAAAGCAGACTGGTCCAAAGCAGATTCCAAAGCTGGAGTTGAATCTTTCTCAAGCTCTTTCTTCAGATTATCTATTTCTTCTTTCAATATCTTTTCCTCCTCTGTTTCTGGCCTGAAACAATTTTCTCGTTAAAAATGAAGAACATGATGGTATGGCAAATATATTCAAAGTTGCTTGTAAGCAAGAAGGGAACAAAATGGAATTTAGACACTATTAGGGCAAGCACAAGGAACACATAGGGCATCTGAAGCAACCTAGATGACAACCTTACCCAGGAAATCACAAGTAATCATATAAATAAGACAAAGCATTCCATCACCACAGAAAAATGGTAAATCAGATAGGAAGTTGACAAAGAAGCAGCAGCCTTCAACTATGTTGCATTAGCAATCTGGCAAATGAAATAAAGATGATGTTGGATTAAGGTAACTCAAAGAGAAACAAGACTAAACGAAAGAAGCAGTGAAGCACACAAATCCAAATACCACCAAAGATTTAATTTCCATAAAAGGAACAAGATTGAAAGTGGAGGAATGTAGGAGAAAAGGACTATAACTAAAATAAAAAAGCACTTCATGAACTATAAAGAAGCATAAAAACCTGGCAGAATGTTTGAACAAAAATGCAGTAGGATCGTCATGTAATCTTTGACCGAAGAGACAAAAAAATTATCAGGCAACTGTTTCCCATGCAACTACTGGTGCATATGCTACCTACATGTGCCTGACATAAAGTTTAGGATATTGTATTTGCATTGATCTCCTGCACTGGAAAGCAATCAAGTGGAGATAACGAACTAAAAGCAACACTGAATTATAACATCTTTTATTCGTGAAATGCAAGTAAATTTTGGGAACATAGATAGAGAAATGCTTTGCTGTCAAGAAAAAAAAATAGAAAAACAAATCTCCTGGGCTAGCAAGAAAAGGGCATAAAAAAAGAAATAAATTAACTCCTCTAACCTACCAAAAAAAGAAAAATGAATTGACCATAGTTTTTTATTCAACGAGCCCCTAGAGCTATGGTACCATAACCAAGAGTATATTTAAGTCATAATAAAGCAATCTACATTTTCATACATGAAACAATTTTAAGAAAATAAGAGTTTGAGTGTGTTTAACGCATGAAAAAACTGCTCAAACTTGATTGAGAAATTAGAAATCTGTTGGAACTCAAACATAATCCAAAATTAGTTTCTAAAACGAAGCCCTAACTTCAACTACTTCAGCCACTGTAAGCTGTCTGCTCAACCACTACATATTCTGTTAGGGTACCAGGGAAATTCAAATGCCACCTGTTGTGTCACAATGCCGCCATGATAACAATCTGATCATGAACTATGGTTTTGTGGTTCCAAAGAAATAGTGGTGCAACATCATTCAATAAATCTAATGTCATAATCAAACTGAATTCATCATATGACATTTGAGTTGTTCTACATCAACTTCAGTCTTAGCTACAAATGATTGCTTATAAGACAACACAGTATATCCACTATAAAACAATATGCAATGACAGCAAAGTGGTAACAGCAAGGCAAACTTTACCAAGAAAACATGCTAAGAACATAAGCATCTCGCAAACCATCGTTAACAACAACATTAATGGAAACAGATGCAAATCAATTCAAACAAAATACCATCAAGACTATTTCAAAATAAAGTATGAACAAGTTGATTAGAGGAATGAAAGGGAAACCTGTCCATCCTACGACGTTCTAGTTCAAGATCAATCTTTCGCCAATCCTGACCTCGCTCTTCCAGCAAAACTTCTCTAGGCTTAGCATCTCCAAACGGGTTGACCTTTGGCTTCGGCTTTAGTACATTTTCAATTCCTTGCAGCTGGGGACCTTCAGACCTGCTAGATTGTGCACTTGATGGCCGGCTGGAGTGAGAGCTGGTAGGCCTGCTAGTTACCTTCTTTGCTTCAATTTCAGAATCCAGTTTCTTCCAATCCAATCCTTTCTCCGCCAATACCTCTTCCCTGGGCCTCGCTGCCCCAAATGGATTAGACTTATTTGTCTTAACCACCGTCTCATTCACCTCCCCTCTAGGAGGATCCAAAACTATTCTAGGCCTTTCCTCTCTGAATCCACTCCCACCACCACCTCGGGTCCATCTATCAGGCTCCGGTCCAGAGTCACGAAAACCTGAACCAAACGACGAAGGTCGAGCAGGAATCGGCCGTTTCCCAGCCGTCCAATTATCAACCTCATCGGCCTTAGAATTCCCACCACCTCCCCCAGTTCCAAGCCCACCGTATCGATTAGGCCGGCCCGAATCAAACGAAGGAGTCGTTTTCTTTGCTATTGCCCAATTATCCACCTCATCGGCACGCGACGGCTGATCAAAATCAGAAACCCTAGAAGGCGGACCCCGTCGTTCTTCATCAAAACCTCCGTACTGCCTTCTTCCGGAGCCCCATGAGCCGTCGCTGCCGTCACGTTCACGCATACCTCGACCCGCAGATGGACCGGACCTACCATAAGACGAAAATCCACCTCCCAGACGGCCATACTGCATTTCCTCAGGGGTACGTTCTTTGGGTCGGGTGGGGAGGAGCATCATCTCTTCGGGCGTAAGCTTGTTGTAATCCGTTACCCTAGCACCACCACCAACTCCGGCGCCGGCGGAGGACGAATAAGTCCCCATGGTGAACTCCGAGAGAGTCATTTTCTTACTCTTGCGCTTCGCGCTAACGGCTTCCTTTAGGCTAGGGAAACTCCGCGATTCAGCCGTGGGCGCAGCGGCTGCGGCTTCCGCAGCTTCACGTTCCTCCGCTTCTTCTCGCTCGGCCTCGGCGGCCCACGCGCCGACGCCACCCCAGGGTTTCGACATTTTTTGAAATCTTTTATATTATTTCCACCTGTTTTTCCTTGCTTTATTATTTGGTTTAGTTGAGATCTAAAAAGATAAAAGGACAGAGATCTAAAAGAGAAAATTGGATGATCGAACAGGGCTCCGTTAAGGGAGCCGGAGCTCCGACCGCATGCGAAGAAGTTAAGAGCGGGTTACAGTTTTCTTTTTCTTTTTTTTTTTCTTTTTTTTTTTGGTGCTTGAAAAATTGGAGTGGGAGTAAAGAAATTAAAGCATTTGAGCCCAATGCATTCTATGAGAGAAGAAGGGAAATGGGCTGATATAATATCAAAGCGCAAGGAAGGAAGTGAAATTCACGGACCAATAAGAGATAAGAGAGAAAGATTCTCGGAATGTTTGATTATTGAAGGTGGAGCCATGTACTGTACTGTTTGATTTCTGCGTTTCGGACGGTGTAGATGAGTGTTGTGAGAATCTTGCCTTTTCGGTATTCCAAAAATCTACCACTAATTTTTTTAGGGATAATGTCATATTTGGTACCTACTTTCATAAAATATCTAATATGGTATTTAAACTATTAATTTGTGTATTATTTGATAATTGTACTTTCATAAAATGTCTAATACGGCACCTATACTTTGAAAATTTCCCCAAATTTATATCTCTTGCTTGACGATTTGTCTACCCCGAGATTGTCAATAGACTTATTTCGCCCCTGGCGGACCCTCACCTACAAATCCCTATTGTTCGGGTTCCACTTGATCACCCATTCGCCACCTCTTCTTCCTACTGAGTGTCGATGGTCTTTCCATCAACCTAAGGTTCATGACGTTAGGCTAACAGAGTTTTTCCCCATATCTACTTTTCCTCATAAGATTCGCCGCTTCTCCAGCAGACTCGATTATCGTACTGTTGGCCCCATTTTGCATTACCTTTGGTGAATCCCTTTATTAATCTAAAGACCCACAGCTCTCGGGCGCACCTTGCTTATGCATATATGCACTTTATTGTATCATTCATGTCATTTTTTTCGATCTTAGTTTATGGCATACCTCCTGTGTGGTGAACTTTCCTATTAGGGGTCCCATGTCTTACATCTTAATAGCCATTTCCACATTACTATTTTGATGGGCTTTTGTAATGTTTTAACATCATACCACCATGGTTTAGCCTTTCATCCATGGACTTACACCAATTCGCCATTCTAACGTACTATCTTATAATGCCATAGAGTCTTTCATATATTGTCTTACTCATTATACATGGTTGTCATAGCATCTTTCATCTATGGTTTTACACCATATACCTTGTACCTTATACCATGCTACTATAAAGTCTTACATCCATGGTCTTATGCTCTGTACCTTATACTAGACTGTTATAGCGTCTTTCATCTATGATCTTATGCCATATACCGTCGTCATAGTGTCACCCCGAAGGACTAGTCGATACCCCATTCGTGGTAAATACCTTTCCATAATTCATATTACCTGAATCCTCCTCTCATTACCTCCTTTACACCACCAAAAACTAATGCTCAAACACCGTAATGTTCCCTTCATAAGGCCTGGAGCTTCGCTCAAGGCAGTAACTAATAGGTTTCACTTCTTATTTCCCATCCTAACTCCATCTATCCCATTAAGGTTTTTTTTCCTTAGTTATGCAATACATGCATCTAATCATCATCTATCTTAAAGAAACAATAATCAGCTTGTCATGACTCAGCTACAATCTATGCACAGAGTACTCATGCATTCCCTAGTTCATGCAAGTAGCATATCATTATTTATCACCCAAAAGCAGAATGCAAAATCTCACTTTATTTCATTATCCTTGTCATCGTGGCTTGCCCGAATGCTAGTGTCTCCTTAAACCTGGTAGTAGTCTCTCAATTTCTTCTTCCTAGACATCCATGCTTACAACTGTTGCAGCATGCAAAGCCATCTCCCATGATTACAACCTCTTCTTCTTCAAGACGACTGAAGAACAAGATGATAATTTTGAAGAGAAGAATGTGTAAATAGGATTGAGGAATCCCCCATCTTCTCTCGTCCTCCTACTTATATATATACCCTTGTAGAGTAATCTTCACAAGCCATCACCACCACACAGTCCTAATTATTATGTTTCCCACTATGTAACTAATTAGTCCCAATCTAACCAAACCAGATTAAGAGTCTAACTTTCTCCTAACCATCCAGTTAATTCTCTAAATTTCTCGCTAGTACCCATAACTTTCCATTACTATTTAATTAGTCCCCTGACTCCTCATTGAGTTCAGGTATTTTGGAAATTCGGGTGTGACAAGTTGAATAATTTGACTTCGACTATCGTTTCTTTTTTTTATTTATTTATCTTTTCACATAATTTTATATCATCCATGTAAAATTAATGATTTGGTGAAAAAGTTTACGTGTTAAGTTTTCATTGGTTGGTTTAGCATTTACTATGGATGTTTACTCCAATTATCATAAAAATACACATATTACATTAGACATTTTATGAAAATATATGTACTAAACAATACACAAATTGATAGCTCATGTACCACATTGGACATTTTATGAAAGTACAAGTGCCAAATAATGCAGAAATTGGTAGTTCAAGTACCACATTGGACATTTTTAAAGTATCAGTACCACATTAGACATTTATAAAAGTACAAGTACTAAATGTGACATTATCCCATTTTTAATATATTTTCCCATTTTTAGTTTATTGATTCTTGAGTAAACTTACAATTAGTCACCCAACTATTAGTGTGTTTCTATTTTAGTCACTAAATTATAAAAATTTTCAATTTCATCACTAATGTGATCGTTTTTGTTTTGGTCACTTTTCATTAAATGGTTAACTAAAATAATAACGTGACCTTTTTCAGTTAATGGTTAACGGAAATGGTTAATGGAGTGTAAAAATATCTTGAGATAGGGTTTACCTTTATTCGAATTTATTATTTTGGTTTATATTTGAAGTCTTATGTGAGATTGTTTTGTTTGATCCAACAATTATTATGAACACCTCTAACCCGTATCCATCGCCAGATTAGGGCTACGAGGCATTACCAGGCTTATAACACAATTCGACATTCATTTTTAATACATTTTTCATTCATAAACATACATCATTCATAAACAATCATATTGTCCCTATAACGAGCTTACGAGGCACAAAACATGCAATAGAAGTGGTTCGAGACTAAATCGATAACTCAGAATAACTTTGGGAAATTTAGTAAAATTTTCTCAAAACAAGGGCACACGCCCGTGTGAATAGGCCGTGTGTCTAACACGGCCACAAGATACGCCCGTGTAATAGGCTGTGTGGACATTTTAAAATAAGAGCACATGGTCGTGTCTCAGCCCGTGTCCTATCCCGTGTAACTCTCTAACTTGTGTAACACGGCCAACCACACGCTCGTGTGTCCAGGCCGTGTAACTTACTGACTTGCATCTATTAAATGCTTCAGGGGACACACGGCCGTGTCACCTGACTATGTGTCACACACGGCTGAGACACATGCCCGTGTCTCTGCCCGTGTGGATAGAAATAGGCTAGTTTACAAGCCACATTTCTGACCCAAACCTTCATTCACCTACACAAATAAAATTGTCACATAACATGGCCTAAATAAGCATTCAACCAACATCCAATCAAGTATATTTATAACCGTTTCAACACCAACCAATATAAAGCACACAAATACCATAACATACATTTCAATTTCCTACCAACTTCATATTCACAAGTCACCTAGATAGTCATTTTCATATATGCAATAATCTACCTAAATCACAAGCAAACTGTAACACCCTTTAACACTAAATCGTCACCGAAACAGGGTTACGAGGTATTACCAGACATATCAGACAAAATACAAAATTTAATTACTTTTCCAATGTATAATCACAAATATTTCACTCAAATTTTCAAAGCAATCTAATACTATCACATTCAATCCAACATAAGTTTTCATATCAAATAGGCCATTTCTTAAATTTAACATTTCATAAATAGGATTTATGAAAATTTTCAAATTCACATCATAGCAATATTTACAACCATAGGTACATGCCATTTACCAAAAAAAAACTTTTATCACCAGATTTTGAGTTTGGGATCAATTTGGATGCTGGACCGAGACTTTTGACTTCAACTAACCTGCGCACAAAAATAAACTGTACGCTGAGTATAATTATACCCAATGGTATTACTATAATTCAAATTATAATATCAATAATTAAATATAGATATCAAACAAGTAACGATTTGAATTTTTAAGTACTAATTCATTCTTTAACTTTCATTCTTTAACAATAGCAATACAATTTAGTTATTCATCAATTAATATCACATATCATAAATTTGAATTTCAATCACTTCATGAACATTTATTTCATGTCTTTCATTTTCAATCTCAATTTCAATTCACATTTCAATTCACAATTCAATTCAAAATTCAACTTTTTCATTTCTTTTCAATAACTCAATCAATCAAATTCATTCGATTTCTCATTTCATTTATTTACCCCTATTAACAAGACTCAGACCTTAGCGGATACACGGATCTAACCAAACACTCCAGAATGGCACCTAGTGCCTCATCAGATCGTTTGAAGCAATAGTTGACATTGGTACTATAACAGCCCGAAATTGGGCTTAATTAGAATAGTGATTTCAAAATCACTAAACTGAGGTTGAAGAAAATTATTTTAGTATTATTTTATGTGTTATAGTATTTTTTAAGGGTACATGAAAATTTTTGGTGAATTAATTTACGCGATTGAAGGCTTGATCGCGAAAAAAGACTAAATCGCATAAAGGGCAAAAGTTGCGATTTGCTAGTAAATTGAGTCAAATTGATAGAGAACTCTAATTAGGGGCCTTTAAAAGGAAAATAGACCCCATTATGAGAAGCTTGGCCGGCCATGGTGAGACAAAGAGGTAGAAAAGTCAAAGTTAGGTGTGTTTGGTGACTTAATTTGACTAAAATTAAAAAATAAAATAGGGAGAAAAAGGCTACCTTCTTTTCACTCTTCTTCTTCACCGATTTTACCCTAAGAAAACAGCCATGGAGGTTTAGAATTTGTAGCTACTTCAATCTTCAATCAAGTAAGTGATTTAAGTGATATTCTTGAAGATTTTTGTAATTTTGTGACCTCCAAAGCTTAATTTAGCTAATGAGGGGGAAAATTTGCAAGATAGTGAAGGGTTTAAGGTCTTGATATGAGAATGCTTGTGTGTTTACTGGAATTTTATAAAAGAAAAGGATTGTGGGTTGTTTAATAAACAACTATTGTAAAGAGGTGTTCATGAAAAACACCTAAAAATGACTAATATGTAAAGATTACTAAATAGATGGTAATTGTATGAAACAGTTGGAATTTTGAGTTGTTATAAGAGGAATAAATGTTCAATTAGGATTGATTATTAAGGAAATTCGATAAAAATCGATTTCCAAGCCTAAGGGTAAAATGGTCATTTTGCTAAAGTCTAGGGGCAAAATGGTCATTTTTCCAAATTATGAATTTTAAATTGTTGTAATTGATTGAGCTATTAAATTAGAGAAATTTTATTATTATAGATCAAGAACAACAAAATTCAGACTTAGACTGGGGGGAAGGCCAAACTTATAGATTGAGATCGATCGAGTTACCGCATTTTGTATACCGAGGTAAGTTGGGTGTAAATATTACAACTTCATTTATGCATATTCATTGGTTTATTGATATTGCCTGAAATATTGATTGTGCCTATGAAATGATCTTGAAATATTATAATGGAGATTTTCCCGATGGAACCATAGGAATAGATTGGATAATTGGGCCACGAGACTAGGGTGATACGAGAGCTAGTGTAACACCATGTCTGGGACATGGCATCGGCCTCGTTATTTGTTAGTGTAAGACCATGTTTGGGACTTGGTATCAGCCTCGTTATGTGTCAGTGTAAGACTATGCCTGGGATATGGCATCGGCTCGATATGTGCTAGTGTAAGACCATGTCTAGGACATGGTATCAACACAGGGCGAGGAGTGCCAGTGTAAGACCATGTCGGGACATGGCATTAGCCTCAACATAAGGGAGTTAGTACAAGACCATGTCTGAGACATGGCATCGGCTCGAGATGTATGCTAGTGTAAGACCATGTCTGGGATATGGCATCGGCGATGAGACGAGAGCTAGTGTAAGACCATGTCTGGGACATGGCATCGGCGCTTAACCTACGTTTGAGGCTATTGAGTATCCTCTCCTATTCAACTGAGTTCCATGGGAAAAAATTATAGCTTGAGTAATTAAAAGAAATGACGACCCTGTTGTGAGTGGTACATGTACTTGTACATCATGTATGTGAAATGAGCTCTATCTTATGTTGTAATGATTAGTAAGAGATTGATGATGAGTAAGTTATGCTCATAACCATTCATGTTTATGAACGAATGTTAATATGTTATGAGCATGTTATTTCATGGTAAATTGTTATTAACATTTGCATTCAACTTACTAAGCTTTATGCTTACCCCTTTCCTTTCCCTTTTCTTATAGTGCCACCTAGTTAGCTCGTGGATCAAAGTACGTTGGAGGTTCTGTTCACACTATCACCCAAAGCACTCGGTATAGTTATTTTTAGCATTTTGAAAAATATGGCATGTATAAGACTTTATTCTTTTGTTAAGTGTCATATTATTTTGGGAGCCAAATGTGTTGGCTTGAATTTGAAATACTTCATTTTGTATAAGGCCAAAGTTGTTGGCTAATGTTTATCATTGGCTATCAAATGCAAATGAAAATGTTTTTATGAATGAGAATTCAACATGGGTAATTGTATGTGCTAGGGGTAATAGATTGAGTGCATTGGTTTGTTAGATTATACTAAGTTGTGTGGATGCCAAATTATGGCTATTGGTTGAATATTTGAGTATTGGTATGCTTGGGTATACTTTTGATCTTGTCTCAAGGTGGCAAAGAGGCTTGGCATATAGCCTATTTTTGTCCACACGGGTAGACAGACGGGAGTGTGTCTAGGCCGTGTGTGACACACGATCTGCCCCACGGGCGGGTACATAGGCCGTGTGTCCCCTGCACTTTAAATTTGTTGCATTAAATGCCCAGTAGTAAACACACGGGCAGAGACACGGCTATGTGTCTCAACCGTGCACACGGGCGTGTGCCATGGTCGTGTGATTGCTGACGTCAGAAACAGAATGTCAAGGTTTTTGCACACGGGCCGCAACATTGGCGTGTCATGACCGTGTGAGGGACACGGGCGGAGTACACGGGCATTCGCCAGGTCGTGTGAAAACCCTGTAGGTTCGATGTTGAAAATAAATCCACACAGACAAGGGGCACCGTGTGTCCCTAGGCTGCTTAGGCCGTGTGAACCATACGAGCCATCAACACGACCATGTCTAAAGGCCACATGGGCGTGTGCCCTATTTATAGGAATTTTTGATAAAATTTTCTTAAATACCCAAAATGGTCCTAGATTATTTCTAAACCACATTTTAGGCCTTGTCAGCCCATATGGAGGTCCGTAAGACATTGTTGGACAAAAGTTTTAAATTGGGACGGATTTCAATGAGGATAAGTTGAATGTTTACATGTGATTTAGTTAGGTAACACCTCGTACCCTATCCCGGTGTCAGATACGGGTAAGGGGTGTTACATTTAGTGTTATCAGAGCATGATTTTGTCGATTCTAGGACTAATCGAGAGTGTGTACGAGTCTAGCTATACATGCCAAAATTTCTTAATGATAGTGTGACGACTCTTGACGATTGTGAATTATGTTTTTTTATAGTAATAGATCCCAAACAACCTATGGCAGATGGTGTAAAAAGTAATGTGCCGACTCTCATTGAAGGGACCGTGCCAGTAGAAAGTGGGTCTGTGACGATGAGTCAGGGCAGAGGGGATAGAGAAGCCTACCTCCAAATGATGGACGCTTGGTATACGGACTATGTTCGTGTGAACCCAAACACTCCACCTCCCCCACCCCCTCCAATTTATCACCATGCCCCGGTAGCTCCTCAAGGAGCAGAATTGAGTAGGAGAGAAAAACCTTTAGTAAACCGAATTAGAAAACATGAGGTGGAAGAATTTCAAGCAAATAAAGATGATGACCTGGAGAGAGCCGAGTTCTGGTTGGAGAACACCATTAGAGTGTTCGATGAGTTATCATGCACACTTGAGGAGTGCATAAAGTGTGTAGTGTCACTTCTACGGGACTCAGCCTATCAGTGGTGGAACACTCTTGTGTCAGTGGTATCGAGAGAAAGAGTAACTTGGGAGTTCTTTCAAGAAGAGTTCCAGAAAAAGTACATTAGTTAAAGGTTCATCGACCAGAGGAGGAAAGAATTTCTTGAACTGAAGCAAGGTCGAATAACGGTCACCGAGTACTAGCGTGAGTTCGTGAGGCTCAGCAAATATGCTTGAGAGTGTGTGTCTTTCGAAGCCATTATGTGTAAGTGGTTTGAAGACGATTTGAATGAGGACATCAGATTGTTGGTAGGTAATTTGGAGATCCGAGAATTCATAGTGCTTTTTGAGAAAGCGTATAAGGCTGAAGAGTTAGCTAAAGAGAAGAGAAAAGCTGACATGGAATCTCGTGACTTGAAGAAGAGATAGATGGGGAGATCACATCAATCCTCATCTAAGAGATAGAAAGATTTCACCACCCATTCAACTGCTTCGGTGGAATTTTCAAATAGAAACAAGGGTAAGCAGCATATGACGACTAAAGCTCAGACCACTTCTGTTGCAAGTGTCGGTAGTGTTAAACTGAACAGGCTAGAGTGTACGCAATGTGGTAGATGACATTTCGAGGAATGTCAAAGAAATGAACGAGGATGTTATAAGTATGGGTCATTAGGTCACTTCATTCAAAGTTATTCGAAGTGGGATGAAAAAGATAAAAAGCAAGAGATGCAGGCGAGTAGTGCACCGTCGAGGGGTAGACCACAGAAGAACCCGAAAAGTGGGGTTGGCAGCAAGGGTGTACCTAGAGCTTCAGCCGTGAGGTCCGAGGGCTGAGCGCCGGCAAGGATTTATGCCATTCGCGCTTGTGAGGAAGCCTTATCCCCAGATGTGATCACGGGTACCTTTTCTATCCACGATATATCTGTTCTTGCTCTAGTTGGTTTGGGGTCTACCCATTCTTACATTTGCATAAGGTTCGTACCCAGTATAAATGTCCTATTTGAGTTTACAGAATTCGTGGTAAAAGTGACTAATCCGCTAGGCAAATACGTATTAGTTAACCAAGTATATAGAAACTGTCCCTTAACAATTAGAGGTCATTATTTTCCAGCCAATCTTATGCTATTGCCATTTGATGAGTTCGATGTAATCCTTGGTATGGACTGGTTGTCTGCTCACAATGTGATGGTGGATTGTGGGAGGAAAGTTATTAAATTGAGAAGTGAAAATGGGGATAACCTTCGGGTAGAATCAGGTGAAACGAGTAACTTGTTGGGAATAGTTTCGTCTTTAACTGTAGAAAGATATTTGAGAAAAGGGTGTGAAACTTATCTCACTTTTGTGTTGAACACCCAATTATCTGAAAAGAAAATTAATTCAGTGCCAGTGGTATGCGAGTACTCGGATGTGTTTCCGAAAGAGTTGCCCGGATTACCTCTAGAGAGGGAAGTAGAGTTTAGTATCGAGTTGGTCCTTGGCACAGCACCTATCTCGATCGCACCATATAGAATGGTTCTGACAGAACTTAAGGAATTAAAGACTCAGCTACAAGAGTTAACGGATAAGGGTTTTGTAAGACCAAGTTATTCTCCGTGGGGAGCGCCTGTTTTATTTGTTAAGAAAAAGAATGGTTCGATGAGATTGTGCATAGACTACCGTCAGCTCAATAAGGTTACAGTAAAGAATAAGTATCCTTTACCTAGGATTGACGACTTGTTCGATCAACTTAGGGGAGCCACGGTATTTTCCAAGATAGACCTGAGGTCTGGTTATTACCAGCTTAGAGTTAAAGAGTAGGACGTGCCAAAGATTTCATTTTGGACAATGTATGGTCATTACGAGTTTTCAGTCATGCCTTTCAGCTTGACGAACGCCCTGGCGGTATTCATGGATTTAATGAACTGTATATTTCGGCCATACCTGGATAAATTTGTAGTAGTCTTTATGGATGACATACTGATTTACTCTCAAAGCGAGAACGAGCATGCTGATTATTTGAGGACTGTCCTGCAGACTTTGAGAGATAAATAGTTGTATGCCAAGTTTAGCAAGAGCGAATTTTGGCTATGTGAGCTCGGATTCTTGGGACACATTGTGTCAAGAGATGGGATCGGAGTCAACCCGAGTAAGATATTGGCTATTATAGAGTGGAAACTGCCGAGGAATGTAACAGATATTAGGAGTTTCTTGGGCTCAGCGGGATAGTACCGACGATTTGTAAAAGGGTTTTCAATGATCGCTACTTTGATAACGAGGCTACTTCAAAAAGAAGTTAAGTTTGAGTGGACGAAAAAGTCCCAGTAGAGTTTTGAAAAGTTAAAGGCCTTGTTGACCGAAGCCCCAGTCTTGGTGCAACCAGAATCAGGAAAGGAATTCGTAGTGTATAGCGATACATCCTTAAATGGATTGGGGTGTGTGCTCATGCAAAAAGGCAAGGTAATAGCCTATGCCTTGAGGCAACTAAAGCCACACGAGAAAAATTACCCAACTCACGATTTAGAGTTGGCTGCCATCGTATTCACATTAAAGATTTGGAGACACTATTTGTATGGCAAGAGATGCCGAGTTTTCACAGACCACAAAAGTCTAAAATATTTGATGACGAAAAAAGAGTTGAATCTACGACAACGAAAATGGCTAGAATTACTAAAGGACTACAAGTTGGTTATTGATTATCACCCTTGGAAGGCGAATGTGGTAGCTGATGCATTGAGCAGAAAATCATTGTTTGCCTTGAGGGCTATGGGTACTCAGTTGACTATAAGTGATGATGGATCGATCTTAGCCGAGATGAGAGCCAGACCAGTGTTTTTACAAGAGATTGTTGAAGCTCAGAAAAATGATGAGGATTTACAGGCTAAGATGGCTCAGTACGAGAAGGGTAATTGATCCAATTTTCAAGTTGGCGCCGATGATTGCTTGATGTACCGAAACATAATTTGTGTACCTAAAGATGATGTGCTTATTCAGATGATCTTGCGAGAGGCACATAGTAGTCGTTTATCTATTCACTCGGGCAGTGTGAAAATGTATAATGACTTGAAGAAAATATATTGGTGGTCGGGAATGAAAAAAGACATTTCAGAGTTTGTCTGAAAGTGCCTAGTGTGCCTAGTGTGTCTAGCAAGTAAAAGCCGAACACCAAGTACCTTCGGGCTTACTTCAGCCGGTGATGGTTTCTGAGTGGAAGTGGGATCGAGTTACTATTAACTTCATGTTGGGATTATCTTTTTCATCAAAGAAGAATGATGCGGTCTGGGTCATAGTGGATAGACCAACAAAGTCGGCTCACTTTATACCAGTTCGTACGGATTACTCACTTGAGAAATTAGCCGAGCTGTACATTTTTGAAATAGTGAGATTGTACAGAGTTCCCTTGTCGATAATTTCAAATAGAGATTCGAGGCTTACATCTCGGTTTTGGAAAAAAGTTGTAAGAGGCCTTAGGGACAAAGTTGAATTTTAGCACGGCTTTCTATCCACAGACTGATGGCCAGTCTAAGAGGGTAATCCAGATATTAGAGGACATCTTGCGATGTTACATCCTCGAGTTCCAAGGTAGTTGGGAGAAGTAATTGCCACTAGTTGAATTCGCCTACAACAATAGCTATCAGTCGAGTCTTCAGATGGCGCCTTATGAGGCTTTGTATGGGCGCAAGTGCCGAATGCCCTTATATTGGTCGGACCTTAAGGAGAATCAGATACACGGGGCCTACTTGGTTAAAGAAACCAAAGAGAAGGTTAAGGTAATTTGAGATTGCTTGAAAGCCGCCTTAGATAAACAGAAATCTTATGCGAATTTGAAACGAAAAGAGATCGAGTTTCAAATAGGGGAGAAGTATTCTTGAAAGTGGGTCTATGGAAGAAAGTTATCAGATTCGGTAGGAAAGGCAAGTTCAGTCCACGATTTATTGGACCTTATGAGGTAACCGAGAGCATTGGATCAGTAGCTTACTGATTAGCCTTGCTACCTGAGCTAGAAAAGATCCATGACATTTTCTATGTATCCATGTTGCGCCGCTATCTCTCAGATCCCTCACATGTGATTGCGTCGATCGAGGTTGAGATTCAACCGAATATGACCTATGGTGAAGAGCCGGTTAATATTTTGGCTCAAGAGGTCAAGCGATTGAGAAACAAGAGTATAGCATTAGTGAAGGTATTATGGCATCGACATGGAGTCGAGGAAGCCACATGGGAACTAGAGGAGATGATGAAAGATCAATACCCGAACCTCTTTAACGGTAAGATTTTTGGGAACGAAAATTTCTAAAGGGGGAGAATTGTAACAGCTCGAAATTGGGTTTAGTTGAAATAGTGATTTCAAAATCACTTAACCGAGGTTAAAGAAAATTATTTTAGTATTATTTTATGTATAATAGTATTTTTTAAGGGTACATAAAAAAGTTTGGTGAATTAATTTACGCGATTGAAGGCTTGATCGCGAAAAAGGACTAAATCGCATAAGGGGCAAAAGTTGTGATTTTCTAATAAATTGAGTCAAATTGATAGAGAACTCTAATTAGGGGTGTTTAAAAGTTAAATAGACCTCATTATGAGAAGCTTGGCCGGCTGTGGTGAGACAAAGAGGTATAAAAGTCAAAGTTAGGTGTGTTTGGTGACTTAATTTGACGAAAATAAAAAAAAAATAGTGAGAAAAAGGCTACCTTCTTTTCACTCTTCTTCTTCACCGATTTTCCCCTAAGAAAACAACCATGGAGGTTTAGAATTTTCAGCTACTTCAATCTTCAATCAAGTAAGTGATTTAAGTGATATTCTTGAAGATTTTTGTACTTTTGTGACCCCCAAAGCTTAATTTAGCTAATGAGGGGGCAAATTTGCAAGATAGTGAAGGGTTTAAGGTCTTGCCATGAGAATACTTGTGTGTTTGCTGGAATTTTATAGAAGAAAAGGATTGTGGGTTGTTTAATAAATAACTATTGTAAAGAGGTGTTCATGAAAAACACCTAAAAAGGACTAATATGTAGAGATTACTTAATAGATGGTAATTGTATGAAACAGTGGGAATTTTGAGTTATTATAAGAGGAATAAATGTTCAATTAGGATTGATTATTAAGGAAATTTGATAAAAATCGATTTCCGAGCCTAGGGGCAAAATGGTCATTTTGCCAAATTGTGACTTTTAAATTGTTGTAATTGATTGAACGATGAAATTAGAGAAATTTTGTTATTATAGATCAAGAACAACGAAATTTGGACTTAGACGGGGGAAGGCCAAGCTAGTAGATTGAGATCAATCGAGTTACTGCATTTTGTATACCGAGGTAAGTTGGGTGTAAATATTACAATTTCATTTATGCATATTCATTGGTTTATTAATATTGCCTGAAATATTGATTGTGCCTATGAAATGATACTGAAATATTATAATAGAGATTTTCCTGATGGAATCGTAGGAATAGATTGGATAATTTGGCCGTGAAACTAGGGTGATATGAGAGCTAGTGTAACACCATGTCTAGGACATGGCATCGGTCTCATTAAGTGTCAGTGTAAGACCATGTTTGAGACATGGCATCGACACTGAGACGGAGGAGCCAGTGTAAGACCATGTTTGAGGCATGGCATCGGCTCGATATGTGGTAGTGTAAGACCATGTCTAGGATATGGCATAGGCACGGACCGAGGAGTGCCAATGTAAGACCATGTCGGGACATGGCATCGGTCTCGACACGAGGGAGTCAGTGTAAGACCATGTTTGGGACATGGCATTGGCTCGAGATGTATGCCAGTGTAAGACCATGTCTGGGATATGGCATCGGCAGTGAGACGAGAGCTAGTGTAAGACCATGTCTAGGACATGGCATCAGCCTCGACATGTGAGCCAGTATAAGACCATGTCTAGGACATGGCATCGGCGCTTAACCTACATTTGAGGCTATTGAGTATCCTTTCCTATTGCACTGAGTTCCATGGGAAAAATTTATAGCTTGAGTAATTAAAAGAAATGACGACCCTGTTATGAGTGGTACAGGTAGTTGTATATCATGTATGCGAAATGAGCTCGATCTTTACTTTTGATCTTGTCTTAAGGTGACAAAGAGGCTTGGTAGATAGCCTATTTTTGTCCACACGGGTAGATAGACGGGCGTGTGTCTAGGCCGCGTGTGACACACGGTCTGCCCCACGGGCAGGTACATAGGCCGTGTATCCCCTGCACTTTAAATTTGTTGCATTAAATGCCCAATAGTAAACACACGGGCAGAGACACGACCGTGTGGAGGGCACGTCTAAGAACACGAGCGTGTGCCGCGACCTTGTGATTGCTGACGTCAGAAACAGAATGTCAAAGTTTTTGCACACGAGCGTGTCATGGCCTTGTGAAGGACACAGGCGGAGCATACGGGCGTGTGGCAGGCCGTGTGAAAACCCCTATAGGTTCGATGTTGGAAAAGAAATCCACATGGACGAGGGGCACGGGTGTGTCCCTAGGTTGCTTAGGCCGTGTGAACCATACGGGCCATCAGCACGGCCATGTCTAAGGGCCACACGGGCGTGTCGCCCTCCCACACGGGCGTGTGCCCTGTTTATAGTAGTTTTTGATAAAATTTTCTTAAGTACCATAAATGGTCTCGGATCATTTCTAAACCACATTTTAGGCCTCGTAGGCCCATATAGAGGTCTGTAGGACATTGTTTGAAAAAATTTTAAATAGTCCCTAGACTTCACAAAATTAACAATCTGACCTCCAATTCTATTAAAACAACCCCTAATTCTTTCATTTATTCAACATAACCAATGTCTAGAAATCTAATAACTTCTAAAATTTCAACATAAACCGTGAAATATTTTGTTCTAGGTTTCTAAAAACTCAAAAATTACAAGAAAATAGATTAAATTGATTTACCAAATTAACTTTGAACCTTGAAACCTCAAATTTTCCTTTTTCTTTTTTTTTCTCCCCTGTTTCTTCTCTGTTTTCGTTTCAATTTTGTTTCTTTTAACTCATTTGTTTCTTTTATATATAATAATAATATAATAATATATATAATAATAATAATATAATAATATACTTAATTATTAAACAAACATATATATATATATATATTAATCAATAAAATCTTCCACGTTAAACCGCCTCAACTATAGGAAATGGTTTAATTTCCTTTTTAGTCCTTTTAATTTCTCTTTAATCTATAATTAAATTTTTACCCTTATTAAAATTTAGTCTTTTTTCCTAATTACTCCTAATTAATTCAAATTTACCTAGCCAATATCTAATTAAACACACAACTAACTTCGTAAATATTTATTAAAAATATTTACTAGTTCGATTTACCGGAATGAAGTCCCAAGATGCAACTTTTTTTCAATTTTGTCTTTTTTAATTAATTAACCATCGAAACGTTAAAATTTCTTAACGAAACTTTAATACCACCCTAATGACACTCCGTAATTATTTATAAAAATATTTACAGCTCAGTTTATAATATCGAGGTCTCGATACCTCATTTTCGACCTAATTTACCTTTTTAAATCACAAAATTCGCTAATTCAAAAATATTTTTAAAATCACACTTAACTTCTAATTATTAATTAATAAATTTTTTTAACTTTTTCATCGAATTTAGTGATCTCGAATCATTGTTTCGATGCTATTAAAAATTGGGCTATTACACAAACTCATCTAAATCTCTAACCATATAATATCCCTAATTACCAATTATCAACAAGCATCACATATCCATCAATAATCACATAACCAAAGCCATATGCACATATGAATACACAACTAAATTAAGCCAACTCTCATGGCTATTTACCAAACCAAAACATTAACCTTTACAAGCCATTTTAAATGACTAGATTCATCAACAACACATAACCAAAATGACTAAAGTCCTTATACATGCCATATAACCATATACGTAAGTTCAAAAGTACCAAAGTAGAAGATCGATAGTGTGATAAAGTCTCTGACGATCCCCAAATCCGAGCTAGCGTTGAATTTACTATAACACATAGAAAAATAAAACGAGGTAAGTTTTAAAGCTTAGTAAGCTCGTATGATAATAAACTTAACTTATTAAATAAACACATTTCAATCAAAATAAGCATAACATGGTATAAATCATATCAATCCACAAACCTTCCCTTTGTTCAATTCATTATTAGAGATGAATTTCACAAGCCATCTCCAATTCGATGCTCGTATGGATTCGTACGCATTTGTACCACTTGAATCGGTCTTACTTTCACCCATATCTCGGTTTTGCTCGTTGAACCATTCAGAATCACTAAAGGATACTTGAGAACACATTGCACACTAAGTGCCACATATATAGCCGAAGCTATCTCAATATCGTATCACATATCATGCTCACTCACGAGCTAACAACGGGCCCGCTCACACAAGCTATTAGTCAAGACGTAGGTACACGGTGCTACTCACACAAGCTGTCAGGTACCGCAACACATGCCGGAAACCCAGCCACTGGTAGGACGTACGAGACTAGCACTTGAATCACATAATCACAATAACCCTAAGTTTCAAACGAGGCTTCATACTTTCGAATCTTTGCCGATCATATCCGTAAGCTCATTTCCAATCACAATCACAGTTCAATTCAATAGTAGATCATTTAAAATACAATTTAACAATGCTTATTAACATACAAACTTACCCCAAACGTAAAAACAACAAAACAGATCGATTATTCTATTACTTTGCTCTTTCCCCGATATAAGTTCGAATTCCTCCTTTCTTGATTTATATGTAATCAATATTAAATTATTCAATCATATTTTCATTCAATTTAGTCCAAAATACATATTTAAGCAGTTTTACATATTTGCCCTTAAAACTTCACATTTTTACAATTTAGTCCTTATTTCACAAAATCACAAATTCATGCAATTAAGCCCTTACCCATGCTTGTCGAATTACTATAAGGTCCCTAGCAGCCCATATTTATCAATTATTCACACTTTTAGCCGTACATTTTCACATTTCACAAATCAATCACTATTTTGCATTTTCACTAAAAATCACTTTATAAAAATTGTATATCTATCATCAAACATTTATGATCCATCATCAAACATCAAATTACACACACATTCATCAATGGAAAAACTATAAATCTTTAACAGTTTTGAAATCAGAGATACGGGCTAGCTAGATTAAGTTGCAATGAACTCAAAACCATAGAAATTATAAAAAACAGGATAAAAATGGACTTACATGTATAGATGAACTATAGCCGAATGTTCAAGCTCCAAAAATGGTGTTTCTTTTGTTAAGAATCGGCTAAGGAAGATGATGAATGAATAAAATAGTTTCTGTTTTATTAAATTATCATTTAATTATCAATTACCAAAATTAACCTTTATATAATTCATTAAAATCATATAATTAATGGCCATATTTGTCCGATCATTTAAAAAATGGTATATTCACTATATAAGGACCTCCACTACTTAATTTCATAGCCATTTAATATTTTTAACTAATAACACACCACTTTAGCACTTTACACGATTTAGTCCCTTTTATCAAATTGAGGACTCAAACAATAACATTTCTTCACTAAAATTTCACACAATCATACTATCATTCTGTAAACACTTAAAAATAATAATAAAATAAATTTCTGATATCAGATTTGTGGTTCCGAAATCACTGTTCTGATTTGACTAAAAACAGGTTGTTACATATTATACCTACCAACATCATTGCATGCTTTGAAACATTTTCTGAGATTATGTCTGATAAGATTACCACGGCTAAAGAACTCATGGCTAACATTGAAAAAATGTTTATCAAGAACGAAAATACCTAAAACTGACACGTTCTTAACAAACATAACATCAATGTGGTATACAAAGACCCCTTACCCCCGATAACAGACCCAGATAAGAGATGTCACATTTAAAATTTTCAATAACATTTCATAATTCAAACACTTAATTTACTATTATTGGATTCAATTTTAACTTTTGAAACTCATTTGCGTGTTTTATATCAAAATTTATACATCTATTCACCATTTGAGCTTATTCATAGCCTTAGAATTTAATTTTACATATTCACACTAATTTATCACAAATTTGTATACATAACTCAAATAAATATTCCAAATCACTACAAATAACAACCAATCTAACTTACCAATTTCAAATTTCTGCTATTTAATTTCATACATAATTATTTATCAAATATTTCATGGAATCAAGTATATAACTACTGTGTCCATGTTTATACCTAAATGTTTCAAAATTTACTAAACAACCTTTATACCTTAGATTTTAGAGTTTGTACAAAATAGTCCTTGAAATTCAAATTTTACAATTTTTACGATTTAGTCCATAAAATCCCAAATTTACATAGTTTTACAATTCAATCCCTAAAAGCCAAATATTCTTATTTTACATAATATTCTTTTTTTTAGATTTTTCCTTTCCTTTCTTTCCTTTCTTCCTTTTATTATTTTTATTTATTTATTTATTTATTGTTATTTAGTTGCTTATTGTTGCTACCATTTTCCCCTTATAACATGTAGAAAAATCTACATGTTCTTTTTCTTTTAATTTAATCTTTTAATTACCAACCAATCAAATTTCAACACATTTCTTCCTTAATTTCCATAAATTTCTCCTTTACACCTTAGCACTTTAGTCCGTGTACTTTTAACCAATTTTCAATCTAGTCCATATCTCAATTTTCTGACTCCACCTATCAATTCATATCCATGTCACATTCATAAAAATATATTTGTTAAAATTTCCCCTTTTTTGCACTTTTAGTGTAACATTATACTCCCTTAGTTGTAAATAATATGAGATAAAATCTTAGCAAAACAATGTATAAGATCAAAAAAAATGAAAGTTGCAGGATATCAAAAAAAGTGAAAGTTGCAGGATATCAAAAAAAGTTAAATCGAGAAGCATGACATGATGTATTAAATTAAGGAAGGATTAAATTGTAAATATGCAAAAAAATTTGTGGAACAAGTATAAATATGGAATAGTTAAAGTGAATGGCCAATAGTGTAAATATCTTAAAAGTGGAAGGATCTAGAAATTAAGGAAAATGGATGAATAAGGACCAAATTGAATAAGTAAAAAAGTATAAGGGACTAAATTGTAATTTTACCAAATTAAGTGATGATTCAAGGATAAAATTTTGAAATATCATAAAGGACAAAAAGGTTAATTAGCAATAGAGAATTCTAGAAGACAATGATGATGTTATTTTTATAATTATTTAATTAGATAAATATTACTTTATTAATATTTTAATAAGATATTTTATTATAAATGGCTAGTATAAAAGGAGAGAAAGATGAAGAAAAAAAGGATTATCTTCCAACCTTTCCAATGTGAGTGAGAGGGAGAGAAGAAGAAAAATTTTCTTTCTTTACAATTTGGTCCTTCCACAAAAAATCTACCATTTTTACCTAAAATTTCAAGGAATTTCCATAACCACCAAACGATAAAAATGATAAGGAGACTATGGGGAACAAGAATATCACCAAGGGTTCAAGAAACTAGAAGTTTGAGGAGAGAGAAAATTAAGTTAAAGTTTTAAATCAATATGACAAGGTAAGAACATCAAGATTTTAATATATTTTTAAGTTTGATATTACATAAAAAGCATGAAAATGATTTTAAAGTAGAGTTTTCTTGTTTAAAGTTTTATGTTCTTAGTATTTTAGTGAAGGGAAATAAGAGGAAATGATGAGAAATATTGTAGAAAAAGGAAATGAGGGTATTACAAACTTGGTTATCAATATTTTGCACTAAATCAGTTTTGGACAACAATAGTAGTTTGACTTTGAAAATTCACCAAAAATTGTAGAAACCGAATTAGAGGTTAATTAAAGTATGAAATTAATCTTATTGATCCTAGTTTTACATAGAAGAAATTGTGTAAGCAAAAGAATTTTATATTATGAGATATATGAATTTTTGTGAGATAATGTCAGAATGATTTCGGGTTCCCCTATTCTAACTTTAAAAAATCATTATAAATTGTACAAAAATGTTTAGGTGATTAAGTTTATATAATTGAAATATTAATGAGTCTATTTTCAAACAAAACAAATGGTAACATAATACGAGATTTGTACTAAAAGATATTTAATTTTTAGTGAAGAAGGGTCATTGCTGCCTAGAAGCAAAACATGAGAAGACTTGAAGAATAAGCTATATTGATTGGCTTAGGTATAAATTATAAAATTTTATAGTAAAAACTTCAATGAGTCTAGTTTCGAAAACAAAAAGAGGATCTTAATTTTAAATTATAAGATATAAAAATTTAGTGATTATTACTCAAGTGGATAACTTTGCTAAAATTATGTATTTAATAAAATTGAAATTGATGTTGCTTATAGGCATACAATACTAAAAGTTACAAATTCTCATAAAAATACACGTACATAAAGGATGTGGAATGGAGAGGAGGAGGGGGAAATAATAGTAGAAGAGTATGATGCTAAAAAATTATTTTAAGTGATAGAACTACTAGCACATAAGAATAGTTTAAATAAACTGTAAAACTCTAATAGATGTGTAATCTTATAATTTGTTTGAGAATCATATGTAATATGATGACTTAATGGAATTATTTGTATAACTTTAATAGTTGTGTCAATCTTATAAATTTGACTGAGAATAAAATAGTGTTGAAATGGAAAATATAAGCATGGGAGTAATAGTGAATTTTATGATATAGTAATTAAATTGCATAAAGTGTAAATATAGTATTTTTAGTGTGAATATATGATGCTAAGAGTTGTGATATCGCTTGATATGCAGTAATAAAATTTATAAAATATGATCGTACCCAAACTAACTATTATCACGACTTAAGGAAAGCGCACCTATCGAACAATAGTATAGTTTAATGGCAAGACCGAGATATCGAACCCAAAGGAACCAAAAGTAGTAGTACTAACTTTCTTTCTATTATTTAACCTATAATTAAGAGGGGATTTTTATTCAACTAAACTAAGAATGCACAAAAAGGGAATTGGGGAAGAAACTCTTTGGGAAAACTGATTGATTTGGACAATCCTCAAGGGAGAATCCACCTAGACTTCACTTGTTATCAACTCTTGAGCTAGACGATTTATTCACTTGACTTGATCCATAGAAATCCCTAATTTATGTTAATATCTCCGTCTAGGATAAGAACAACTAATCCTAGGTTGATTAACTGAAATATCTTTCTAGCTAAAATCCCTAGTCTTGCATTAACTCGATCTATGGATCCCCTTATTAGGTTTGACCCTAATTCGATAGATTTATGTCGCCCTATGTCTAAGGTTGCATGCAACTCCGCTTAATTATGCTAGATCTACTTTTAAACAGGGACTTTTGCTCCTCTGAATAAGCACATCAATACTTGAATCAATATCCTGGAATATTAAAGCAAGAATTAAGAACACATAATTAAGAATAATTCAAGTATTTATCATATAACTCAAGATAAAATAATAACAAGATCTGTCTTAGGTTTCATCCCCCTCAAATATTTGGGGGATTTAGTTCATAATTATAAAAGAAAACATCTTAGAAGAGTAAAGATAACAAAACATAAAGAACCCAAAAACCCCTGTAGGAAATTAAAGGGAGATCTTTAACCTTGAAGGAGAATCTGGCTTCTGAGATGGATCAATTTGCTTCCCTTGGAGTAACTCCTTGCTTCTACTCTCTGTGTTGGAGGGAATAAGACACCTTCTTGAGGTGAGAAAAGTACCCCCTTGTAGTTGCCCCCTAGGGTCTTTATATAGAGCTTTGGGATGCCTTTCTTAGCCTCTAAGTAGCATTTTTCGAGTAGAATTGAACTTCCTCACGACAGGGACACACCCGTTGAGTTGGGGTTGGGCGGTGTTTGAGCTTTAAGGTGGCATGAACGTGTGGCGAACTCCCAGGCCATGTTGTTTTCATACTTTGGCCCATTTTCTCCGTTTTCGGCCCGTTTCTTGTTCTTTTCACTTCTCTATGCTCACCTGAGTATAAAACATGAATTTAAAGGTTTAAGAGCATCAATTTATACAAATCAAGGGTTAATTCATCCAGAAATTGGGCTAAGCATGGGGTAAAAACATGTATAATTTATCGTTTATCAAATACCCTCACACTTAAGCCTTTGCTTGTCCTGAAGCAAAATCTCAACTCACCGTTAAGAATTCTTGTTCTCAATTCATAACCCTTATCAATAACGTTTCAAATTAATCCACAAGTAATCATACAATGAAAATTCAACCAAAAGAACATCAAAGTTTTAAAAACTCTAAGTTGAGAACTTTATCATAGAAACATAGGTTTCCTCCCTTCCCTTAAGTAATTGCCTTTTAATTCAAAATTAACAAGAGTTGACATCCTCACTAAAGATTTACTTTATCCACTCAAAGTGTTTAGGGTTGAAGAATTAAGCACTCTTTAGTCAACCTGAAAAGTTATTACCATAGGCTTGTAAGAAAATCAAATCTCCACCACTATAGATTGATATGACACATCGATCAAAAGGTCTTTCAATGGTTGTAATGGGGCTTTGGTTAGGGGTGTTGTTACAAGCTGAAAAAGAAAGGGTTAAAATTGAGATTGAATTGAAGAATCATCTAGCTAGAAAAATCTCTATCACTGGAACATATTCCTAGAGCTAAGCCTTCTGATGACATCGTTCTGGATTTGGAAGCTTGTAGAAATATGCAAAAACTATTGAACTATTATAGATTACAACTGAATTAACTGTATATACACATTTTTTTTAAGAATAATTCAAATATATTATCGTGAATATTTACAAACTTTACAAACTGAAAAAGAGAATAAAGCTAGATAATAATTCAACTCAAATCTCGACAAAAAAATAGGGGTCAAAATAATTGAATGGAATTAAACAAAAACGGGTTATAGGTTATTATTAGAAGTAAGTTAAAGAATGGGTTGTTAGGCTCAATGGGGTTCACTAAGGGTTAATTTATGAAGGTAAGCTTTTATGGAGTAAGTGGGTTAAATCCTAGGTGCCTTTATCATCTTGGTATATTAAATCAATGATGTGGTCTTGACATGTATAATCGAAGCAAGTTCTAGAATAACAAATCAGTACTGACTCACTCAAAGCAACAATAAAAGTGAGCACGAAAGAATGTATGCTAAAAAGGCTCAAAAATCTCACCAGAATTATGGCTTTTTGATGTCAATCTTGCGAATTTCAACTCTCAAGATAATACTTAAAATTAGGGAAAATAACCTAGAAAAAAAATTTTAAATTCTCAAAAATTTCAACTTGTCATGCTCGATTCCCGAATGTCTTAAAGTTTGAATAATCAAAGCATAAGTACCTATGTCTCAATTCTCAACATATCAATAAAAATCATAAATCAATCAGAATTCATCCTAATAGTAGATTGAAGATAATACAGAGAGTGAAAGTGAGAATTCGAAATTTTAAGAAAAATGCAAAATGTTAGTTTTAAAAATTTTCAGGGGTTTCAAAGATAATGTAATGACTGAAAGTAAGTTTCCCTCCCACACTTAAGATGTACATTGCCCTCAATGTACAAAGATACATTAGTAGCAATAGAAGCATAATATCATAAGATAGGGGAAGAAATGAAACTCCCTGAATTTTGGATGAATTTGTAGAGACAGATATTAGAATTGTAAGAGCCGACAGTTGTGGCAAGGTTTTCCCATTACATATGGATTTGAGCTATACAGCTCCTTTGAAACTGTGAAAACACTTAAGGGGTTTCAGATATTTGAAGATTAGAATAATTACTCGTTAGGAAATGGCCGAAAAAATTATAAGCGTGAAAACTAAATTGAAATATTCAATAAACATAAAGATCAAAATAAAGATAAAGAAAAATCTATTAATTCTAAAGAAATATAAAGTTTAAGAGAAGGTAAAAATAAAGATTAAGAATAAAAATAAAAATAAAGATAAGAGGAATAGAAAGTCCTAATCCTCAGATGGTTCACAAGGTGGGGGTGGTGATGAGATGTGAAGATGCTGGCATATCTGCTGAAGAGTAGCATCGATGTGATCGAAGCGTTGAAAGCACTGCTATTCGAATCATGTGAGGCGCTTGGATATATCAGCGTATGAAGCTGCCGCATGAACTAAGCGGCGATGGGGTGGTGGCTCAGCTGGTGCCTCCTCCGACGGTGGTGGGACATCATCAGTAATATCCTCAGAATCCTCCTACTCGGCATCTCAGAGTAGTCGGTATTGTGGAGGATCAGTCCCATGTCGGCGCTGGATCATCCTCATATGTAGCATAGTTTGGATGCCCAGTGGAGACATCTGGCCGATCAAGGTGTAGGAGGATGTCTGGGCCGCGGTGTTAGGTAGGCTGAAGTGACGGGCCAGTCGAGTAATGTATGGGCCCATAGAGATTACGCCCTTACAGTGTCGCTCCGTTTGATGCTGGATGGCATAGGCGACGAAGTATGCGAGGTCGATGACATGTGCGTTTGCCATGCTCCATAGAAAGTAGGCATCGTGAGTGTTGACGACACCTGTGCTCTAGCGTCTACCCGTCAATGTGTGTGCGATGAGGGAATGTAGGTACCTCAGAGATGGGGCGAGATTAGTCACTTTGGAATGACTGGGATCATATGTAGGCTAGCTAGGGACTAGGGCGCGCCAGCAACTAACTGGAGAGACATTGATGTGGCGGTGGAGCGTAGAAATGTCTTCTTCCTCCATGAACTGCTCAGTGTAGAGGCCCAGGGCTATACCGAATTCTAGGATATTAAGGTGGCGAACAAGGCCTCCTAAACAGAACTGGATCATCCCTGGATCATCGTATTGGCTCATAACGGCCTGGAGGTGGAATGTGGAGCAGAAGTCGAGGGTAACTTTGAGATAGGTGGGTTTCATAATCCTGGAAAACTGGTCCCAGGTGTCTGTTGTCAATAGGGCCTAGACCTCGTCCGCTAAGTGGACCTGCTCTAAGGCGGCCCAATCTATGCATCTTCCTGCTCCTAGTGGTCTTGCTTGTAGAATCTGAAATAACTCCTCTTGGGAGTTCTGCGGAAATTGAATGAAAGGATAGTGAGTTTCGGCTGTGGGTCTAGAGGATGAACCACCGGGCCCCTTCGCTTCTTTGAAGTAGGGTTGACAGCTTTCTTTTCACGCGACGATGACATGTTAACTGGAACAAAATGAGAAAGAAAAAGAAAATAGGCATGTATTATTATCAAAGTCGTAGCAACTAATTTAGTGTCAACGCTAGTGTTAAGAAAACAATTTGGTTGATTTAATATGGGATTTGGAAGTGCTTATATAGAAGTTGGGATGAAACTAATAGCCTAAGATAACTAGAGATGGCATAAAGATGATTGCTCTAAGTGGCCTAATGAGTATTCTAGATTAATCATGCAAAATGTGTGAACTGTCTATCAAGAACAATGCAATTATTTTAAATAGAATGAAATTATGAATCGATAAATAGATAAAAGTCATGAAAATGTAATGGAAGAAGTGAGAAAATAAGAACCGAATGGGTGGTTATAGGTCGAAGCACGGTCGTGGCGATGTTACACGGGCGTGGTGGTGCTGTTGGAGTCGTCGGCGGCGCCAATGAGGTTTTGTGTGGGTTTTGGGTGGGAGATTTTAGGGTTTAAGATGAGGAAGAAGATAAATAGTGGCCTGTTTATATAGGTTTTGGGTCACACGGGCATGTCACACGCCTGTGTGACTCAGGTTTTCCCCGTGTGGTTCGAAATTTGGGGATGTTGGCGCGTCTGGTTCTAGACACAAGCTCGTGTTACTAGGGCATGTTGGGGCACACAGCCATGTCGCACGACCGTGTCCTTCGATGTTCACTTCTCCCACGGCTGTGTAGATTGCCACAGGCTCGTGTCTGGGATGACAGGCTCGACCACGGCCTCAGGGCATGGGCGTGTCGCACGCCCGTGTGTAATTTGACAGTGTCGACCCCGGGGTAAGGGCACGGTCATGTCCGATTGCACACGCTCGTGTATATTTGGTGTCAAGCCCGTGTAATGCTGGATAGGTTCGCCCACGGGCACCTTACATGCCCGTGGGAATTTAAGGCATCCCGTGTTGGGAAAATTTTGGTCCTGTTTTCACACGGCCTTAGGCACGGCCGTGTGTCTGGCTGTGTGGTCTGAAAATCCTGCACTAAAAACAACATAAAAACGAAATAAAAAAATGGTTAGTGGTGTTAGTGCTTGGGTTGCCTCCCGAGAAGCTCTTATTTAGAGTTTAAGCTTGACTCTCCTTGAGCTCGTTTGTTCACGGTGGTTTGAAGAGTTTGAACTCTTCTGCCCTATTTAAAATTTTGTTATCAAAATAAAGTTTGAGTCGGGTTTGATTTACCTAGAAAGTGCCGAGGGACTCATGGTTTATCTCGACTGTACCATAGGGAGAAATTTTCATTACCGTGAAGTAAGGAGTGTCACTTGTGTGTTCTTTTGAATTTAGTGTTCGAGGGTCGTCTTCTCCTAAGATTACCTTATCCCCTACTTGGATCTGTTCGTTTTTAACTAAGGGTCGTCTTGGTGATGCTCTGGGTTGGTGTGGCATGTTTTAGGCTCTTCTTGATAGTTCAGCCACTCGTCTAGTTCCTCAATCTGAAGCATTTGCCTTTCAGGGACGTCTCCCTTGGATGGAACTGTCTGTGGATGGGTTGCTTTTATGTGAAGTGTATCCTACACAGAAGGTTGGATGGTGAGATTATTCTTTTTACAAGGACTCGTATCAATATCTTTATCAACATTTTTATTTGAGTCATGAGCTTGTAAGGTAATTTTATCATCACCTACACAAAGAGTAAGTTAACCTGTGCCTACGTCAATTATGGTCCTAGCAGTTGCTAAAAAGGGTCGCCCAAGAATAAGGGGTACAGTACTGTCTTCTTCCATGTCTAACACAACAAAATCTACTGGGAATATAAATTTATCAATCTTGACAAGCACATCTTCAATTATACCTTTAGGGGATCTAATCGTTTTATCAGCTAATTGAATGCTCATATTAGTTTGTTTAGGTTTCCCTAGACCTATTTGTTTAAACAGTTTAAGCGGCATGACATTTATACTTGCCCCTAAATCGGCTAAAACATTTTTAACATCTAAGCTACTGAGTAAGCAAGGAATAGTAAAACTCCCTGGATCTTTCAGTTTGTTGGGCAGCTTATTATGTAGAATAGCTGAGTACACTGTATTCAATTCCACATGCGACGATACATCCAACTTTCGTTTGTTTGCTAAAAGCTCCCTTAAAAATTTAACTATGTTTGGCATTTGCGAAAGAGCTTCAATAAACGGTAAGTTAATATGTAATTTCTTTAAGAGTTTAAGAAATTTACCAAATTGTTCATTAGTGTGGTCTTTCCTTGTCGTATTGGGGTATGGCACACGAGGTTTATACTCTACACTTACCAATTTTTGTGTACCATGACTTACCTTATCCTTATTATTGCTTACCAGAGTATCTTGCATTAGTTTTGGTTCGTCTAACCCTTCTACATTAAGTACAGTGATGGCCTGAACTAGTTCTCTTGGGTTAGTTTCTATGTTACTCGGTAAGCCACCTTGTGGTCTCTCAGAGATCATCTTTGCGAGTTGACCAATCTGATTTTTGAGCCCTTGGATAGAAGCTTATTGGTTCTTAAGTCCTGTTTCGGTGTTTTAAAAATGAATTTAGGAAACCGATATGAATTTTCTAACATCTCTTCAAGGTTTGGTTTCTTTTCTTGTTGATACATTGGTTGTTGAAATCCCGAAGGTGGTGGTGGTGGTCTTTGATTTCCTTGATCGCCCCATGAAAAATTTGGGTGATTCCTCCAACCTGCATTGTAAGTATTATAGTAAGGATTGTTTTGAGGTTGAGAATTATTACCCATATAATTCATTTGTTCGCTTTTTGTGCTATGTCCGTATGGCTCGCTCACTCCTCCTAGGTTTGAGTCGCATTGCATGACTGGATGTACCTGCGTAGAACCAATAAAACCATCAATCTTTTTATTTAAAAGTTCTACCTGAGAGGTAAGCATTGTAACTGCATCAATATTAAAAACTCCTGCTGTTTTTGTTGGCTTTGTCCTCATGACTTGCCACTGATAGTTATTCAGTGACATCTCTTCTATAAATTCATAGGCTGCCTCTGGTGTTTTATTGTTGATTGTTCCACTGGTGGCTGCATCGATCATCTGCCTTGTTGAAGGGTTCAAATCGCTGTAAAAGGTTTGAAATTGTAGCCACAGAGGTAACCCATGGTGAGGGCACCTTTTCAATAAATCTTTGTATCTCTCCCAGGCGTTGTAAAGTGTTCTAAATCCATCTGCACAAAAGAAGAGATATCATTCCTTAATTTTGCCGTTTTAGCCGGCGAAAAATATTTAAGTAAAAATTTTTCAGTCATTTGTTCCCATGTAGTAATTGATCCACGTGATAAAGAATTTAACCACTGTTTAGCTTTATTCCTTAGGGAAAAAGGGAATAATCAGAGGCGAATGGCATCATCAGAAACACCATTTATTTTAAAAGTGTCGCAAAATTCCAAGAAATTGGCTAAGTGTGAATTGGGATCTTCATCCTGTAGACCATCAAACTGCACAAATTGCTAAATCATCTGAATAGTGTTAGGTTTCAATTCAAAATTATTTGCAGCAATAGTAGGCCTAACAATACTAGATTCAGTACCAGCCAAACTGGGTTTAGCATAATCAAACATAGTACGTGGAGCATTATTTTGGTTTACTGGTTCTACGGCTATTGCGGGAGGTGGTAGATTGTCCTGATTTGCTTCCAACTCTTCAGTAGGTTCTGGCTCTTGTTCTTGTCCCTGTTCTGGATATTGCAGGCTTCTTCTTATATCTCGGTGAGTTCTGCGAATGGTAGCTTCTAAGTCTTCGTCGAAAATTAGTAGTCCTTTTGGGTTTCTTCTAGTCATAAATTAGAGGTACCTGGAAGGAAAAAAAATTTTGGTAAATAAAAAAATAAAAAAAGAAAAAATAAGCTGAAAATAAATAAAAGTAAAAATGGTTAAAGTAATAAAAATAGAGTGTTCCTAATATTTCAGTTCCCCGGCATCGGCGCTAAAAACTTGATATCGCGTGATATGCAGTAATAAAATTTATAAAATATGATCGTACCCAAACTAACTATTATCACGACTTAAGGCAAGCGCACCTATCGAACAGTAGTATAGTTTAGTGGCAAGACCGAGATATCGAACCCAAACGAACCAAAAGTAGTAGTACTAACTTTCTTTCTATTATTTAACCTATAATTAAGAGGGGATTTTTATTCAACTAAACTAAGAATGCACAAAAAGGGAATTAGGGAAGAACCTCGTTGGGAAAACTGATTGATTTGGACAATACTCAAGGGAGAATCCACCTAGACTTCACTTGTTATCAACTCTTGAGCTAGACGATTTATTCACTTGACTTGATCCGTAGAAATCCCTAATTTATGTTAATGCCTCCGTCGAGGATAAGAACAACTAATCCTAGGTTGATTAACTGAAATCTCTTTCTAGTTAAAACCCCTAGTCTTGCATTAACTCGATCTATGGATCCCCTTATTAGGTTTGACCCTAATCCGGTAGATTTATGTCGCCCTATGTCTAAGGTTGCATGCAACTCTGCTTAATTATGCTAGATCTACTCTTAAACAGGGACTTTTGCTCCTCTGAATAAGCACATCAATACTTGAATCAATATCCTGGAATATTAAAGCAAGAATTAAGAACACATAATTAAGAACAATTCAAATATTTATCATATAACTCAAGATAAAATAATAACAAGATCTGTCTTAGGTTTCATCCCCCTCAAGTATTTGGGGGATTTAGTTCATAATTATAAAAGAAAACATCTTAGAAAAATAAAGATAACAAAACATAAAGAACCCAAAAACCTCTGTAGGAAATTGAAGGGAGATCTTTAGCTTTGAAGGAGAATCTGGCTTCTGAGATGGATCAATCAGCTTCCCTTAGAGTAATTCCCTACTATCGACTTCCCTTAGAGTAATTCCCTGCTTCTACTCTCTGTGTTGGCGGGAATAAGGCACCTTCTTGAGGTGAGAAAAGTACCCCCTTGTAGTTGCCCCCTAGGGTCTTTATATAGAGCTTTGGGATGCCTTTCTTAGCCCCTAAGTAGCCTTTTCCGAGTAGAATTGAACTTCCTCACGACAGGGACACGCCCGTGTACCATGGTCGTGTGACTTCGACAATGGGTCGTGTTTGGGTCTGTGTGATGTGGCACGGCCGTATGAGTTGGGGTTGGGCTGTGTTTGAGCTTTAAGGTGGCACGGCCGTGTGGCGAACTCCCAGGCCGTGTTGTTTTCATACTTTGGCCCATTTTCTCCATTTTCGGTCCGTTTCTTGCTCTTTTCACTTCCCTATGCTCACCTGGGTATAAAACATGAATTTAAAGGTTTAAGAGCATCAATTTATACAAATGAAGGGTTAATTCATCTAGAAATTGGGCTAAGCATGGGGTAAAAACATGTATAATTTATCGTGTATCAAGTTGAGAATAAGTTATATTAATGAATGATTAGCGAATGAAGTAAAAAGTGGAATAGGAAGTAGGTTTTAGACTATAACAAATTTTAGAACTTGGAGAAATTGAGAAAATTAAACTGCATGCTGCGACGTGGCCATCTGATGTCACAACGATGCCTCTGATGTTAGAAAAGGAAAGTTTGTAAACAGGTCCTAAGTGGTCGATAAAACTTAAATGGGGTTAACAAAAGCTTGATTAAAGCTTAGAATGTAATTTATAAATTTAATACTAACTACAAATTTTTTCTGTTAACTTGATTAGGAAGAGTATTTGAACTGAATCTCTCCCAAGTTGCTTTGACAACGAATGTAACATTCCGGTATTTGGTCCCGGCGAGCGGGTTAGGAATGAAGGTGTTACATTTAGTCCATCTTTCACAAATTTTCAATTTATTATTTACTAAAATTTTACTATTCACGCTTTCTTTCCAAATGTCAAATTTTAATTTTATTATCATTATTCAATTGATAACCTCTTACTTTTTTTTAGAAAAAGATTGCTATTTATCTTTCGAAATACTACTATTAGGACACTGAGATTTTTGGGATGTTACAATTAGGGGTGTTCAAACTTTTGTTAAAATCGAATTAACCGATTGAACTGATATAATTTGGTTAATTGGTCGATGGTCGAACTTAGTTCAGCCGAAGGCCGGTTAATGGTTTTTTGAAATTTTGATTATTAGTTAGTTCAGTTCAAAATTGGGTAATTAACTAAACTTAATGATTAATATTATATATTATATGTATTAGCCCATTGCCCACCCATGCCCAACCACCGACCTATCTCCCAACACTCTTACCCAATATAAACCCATTCCAATATACATTTATAAACCCAACTAATTCCTAATAAATAAAAATAATTTAATAAATAATAACTAAAAATCTAATCCCTAAGCTTATCAGTTATCTGTAAAAACTAAAAATCCCTAATCTAAAATCTCCCAAAATCCCTACTTCTAGTCACCACCGTTTGGCATCCACCAAGTCACCATCATCGTCTTTCATACCCTAACCCAATGCAGTGACGTGCTTTCAAGTTCGACTTCACTTACCACCTCCCGGCACTCACATTTGACTGACACCCTAACCCGCCAGCCCGAAACACTTACCACCGTTTGACGCCCATCATGTCACCATTACCGTTTGACGCTCATCCGCCATCTGCCATCGTCTTTCACACCCTAACCCAACATAGTGACGCACCTTTGAGTTTGACTTCACTCACCATCGTCCGGCACATACCTTCGAATGACACCCTAACCCGACAGCTTGAAACACTTACCACTGTCCAGTGTCCACCAGGTGACCATCACCGTTCAACATTCCTCGGCTATCGATCATTGTCTTTCACGCCTGATTAGTTGTTTAATGTCATAGCAATAATGTGCAAGCATACACTATCGATGCAAGTATAGTAGACAGATATGAGTCTGTCGGATATCAATCCTACGAGGATGGTTGTCTATCAATGGCAGTGCAATAAATAGATAGAAATGAGATAAATTGTGAGGGTAGTTGTCGAAGCAATAACTTGAAAAAAAAAGATAAAATATGATAATGATAAACTAGGGTCCCTAACGTGAATATTCAACAGAATACTAAGTGCTTACAAGGTATAAAAAGATAGGTGATTGTTGATGCATTAAATTGCAATGAATATCTTACCAAGCTTAACTTCTATATTTAATCTAAGACTTAAACATGCATATTAGCCACACCTTCTATAACACCCTTTACCGTATCCGACGCTAGGACAGGGTTCGAAGCATTACTGGACTTAAACAATAACATTCACATAAAAATCAAGCCATAAAATTTCATTACAACTTAAAACTTTTCATTCGTACTCACCCTATTATATGCCTACGAGGCCTTAGATATGCTTTGGAGATGGTTTGGGACTGAACCGAGATCTTTCGTTCACTTAGAAAATTTTTGCTCAAAATAGGGCCACACACCCGTGTGGGATAGGACACGCCCGTGTGGGTAGGCCTTATGGTTGCACACGCTCATGTTCCTGGCCCGTGTTGGATTTATTTTTAATTTCGAACCTACATGGGTTTTCACATGGCCTGGCATACGCCCGTGTCTGTAACGCCCCTCACCTATAACCGTTACTGGACACGGGTACAAGGCATTACCAAACAAACACTCGCACGATCATTTGATTTCGACACATAAATTCCGTGTAAAAATTTAAAAATTTTACATTCATGTACATAACATCTACATTACGAGCCTACGAGGCCCAAATGATACATTGGGTATGATCCGGGACTAAATCGAAACTTTTCGAACACTTATGAAAATTTCACTCAAAACAGTTTCATACGCCCATGTGACTCGGGACACGCTCGTGTGGGCAGGCCGTGTGGTTACATACGCCCGTGTCCCAACCTGTGTTAAAAACATCGAGCATTCTGTTTATGACGTCAGCAAACATTTAGGGGCACACGGCCAAGTCACACGCCCATATGCTAGGCCGTGTTATCCACAAGGCTGAGACACACGGCTGTGTCTTTGCCCGTGTGGCCAACACTTGGGCTATTTTCCAAGCCCTTCGTGAGCTCTTAACTCATCACACTCACATACATTGCATAGACTATATTATACCCTTAATTAATCCTAAATTATCTATCAAAGACATGTCATATACCTATCTACATCAAATCATTTCACGTACATGCATAAAATTGGCATACATATCCTTAACTATTATGGGCCACCTCCCGTGGCCATATACAATAAAGTGACATAGGCCATTACATTTGACCGATTCTCAATAATATATACTACTAATAACTAAATCTCTATTCATGCCACTCACTGGTATACAAATGAGAATTGTCTTTACTCAAACTTGACAAATTGATAGTGTGATGTTGCCTCCGACGGTTTCCAACCCCAAGCCAACCTGACAACACTAAGAGAAATGGAAAGGTGGCGTAAACTTTAAAGCTTAGTGAGTTGGCATATAATAATAATCAATTTAATTAACAAATTATTTCCATTCCTTAATAGGTATTCATAAGAAAATAGAACATTAATCACATAATTTCACTTTTTACTCTTGTTCAGCTTAGGCTGTTTTCCTAAGTTACAGTCTCTAAATTAATTATATCTTAAGCTACAGAACTCGAAATTAAGTTTCGTAAATTTTACTTGAAACTAGACTCATATATATTCTTGCCATAAAATTTCCAGAATTTTTAGTTTGACCAATTAATACAGTTTATTCATTAAAGCTTCCCCTGTTGCGCTATCCGGCAGATCTGACCTTTCTTCACCAAAAATTAATTATCTCAATAATCAGAATTCGGATAACATTCCCGTTTGTTTCTATTGAAAATATGCTCATCAAGGGTTTTAAGCATATAAATTACACACCGTAAAAATTTTTATACAATTTTTAGTGATTTTCCAAATTTGGAATGGAGGATCCTGAAATCCATCTGACCTTGTCTCACAACAATACATATATCTCACAAATTGAAAATCATTTGCTTACTCCACTTCTTTTATGTGAAAATAAACTCAATGGGATTTAATTTTATTTCTAGTTAAACTTTTAATTCAATTTCCACCATTTTTGGTGATTTTTCAAAATCACACAACTGCTGCTATCCAAAGCTGTTTTACTTATAATTTTCACTTTCTTATGCTTTCTTTATAATAGCTTTAATTGTATACACTTACCTCTTATCTACCTTATCAAAGTTCGATCGTATAACGAGTATATTGCTCATAATTTAGACATGCATACCTGAACTTATTCATAAGATTTCATATTCACACTTACACATATAAATGCGTCATAGAAAAGAACACATTATACGTTAATTCATCACAACACATGGTCAATCTTTTTACATTCTATCACAATATTACCATATCAAATCAATACCCGTTGAACCATGTAGAATGCTATAGGATACACAGAAAAAGGCACAAAGTGCCACATATATTGTAGCCGAATCTACCACTGGTATGTAGCCAAAGCTACCAATGGTTTTTAGCCGAAGCTACCACTTATCACATATCACATAAGGGCTCAATAATAAGCTATTCACGGGCTTGCTCACACAAGATGACGGTATAGTCAGAGCTACTTAGTGCTACTCACACAAATTGATAGGTATCCACAACAAATGCATGATTACCTAGCCACTGGTAGTCGAACTAGACCAGCACCTGGAATCACTTAAACACTTATACACTGGGTATCCTAATGACATGTCACTTGTATCCTAGTCGATTCTTAAGGTTCAATCGGGACATTTTCACACTTATTGAAGCTTAGTGAATATACACTTAAACACATATCTCATGATGATAAACAATCTCACAATTTCACATAACAACCATATTCATAACAATCACTTGAACACAAGATTTCAATTCACTTACATTGCATCATAAACATAACTTCATATCATTTAATGTTTATAGCACATAAACCATTAATTCCACATATTCGAATCAGCATACTAATTTAGGTTTCAAGCATACAACAATAGTATTACATTATTATTAACACCAACTTAACTCGAATGCAAAAACGGCTACTATTTTCGACTTAGTTTATAGTCTCATTCTTCTCCGTTCTAAGCCCGAATTTCACGTTTTCTTGATCTAACATATCAAATAACACTCATTTAATGCTCACATTATTCAAATTAGTCTAAAAATCACATTTTGAAAATTTTACATTTTTGCCCCTAGGGTTTGTCGAAATTACACTTTTTCCCCTAGGCTTGTAAATAAATTTTTATTCAATTTTCTTATATTTTGGACTTAGCTGAATCATTTTCATAACTATGGCAATCCCCAATTCCAACTAAATCACACTTTTATATACAAATTTTAAAACTTTGCATTTAGGTCCTTTTTACGGTTTTCACCGAAAATCATTTAGCAAAAGACGTTCACCACACTTCAAGCATTCATTTTCTACCATGAGACATCAAAATACATGCATGTTGCATATGAATAAATTTTTAATCATCAATCTTAGCTCAAATAAATGGTAGAAATGGCTAGATTAGGTGATGAGGATTTAAAAAATGTAAAGAACATTAAAAACGGGGCTAGAACGGACTTACTATGAAGCTTGGAAAGCTTGAACAAAACCCTAGCCATGGTGACCCTTCATATTCGGCCCCAGCTTGAAGAAGATAAGCAAATTTTTGCTTCATTTTCCCTTCTTAATTCTTTTAATTACTAAATGACTAAAATGCCCTTAAATGCTTTTATTTCAAATTCGTCCTATTCATGCCCATTTTTGTCCCAACTTAAATATATTGGTTTAATTACTAAATAAGGACCTCCACTTTAAGAAATCATTTCAATTAAACCCTTTTAGCATCTAGAACACACATTTTGTGATTTTTACAATTTAGTCCTAATTATTAAATTGGACACTCTATTGCTATAATTTCTTAACGAGATATTTTCACACAATTGTTCATTCAATAAATAAATCTCATAACTTAATCATAATAAATTTTTTGATCTTGGATTTGTGGTTTTTGAACCCACCGTTTTGTTTAGGCCCTAAATCGGGCTGTTACAGTGTCCATGGCCCGTGTCCTTTACACGGTCATGACACACCCGTGTCCTCACTCGTGTGTGAAGACCTAGGTATTCTGTTTATGACGTCAGTAAACATTTAGGGGCACACAGCCAAGCCACAATCGTGCCCTCCACACGCCCGTGTGTCTACCTGTGTGGACAATTATAAGGCTATTTTCCAAGCCTATTTCCACCCTGAAATAACATCAAACTTATATCAATTCCAATAACTTATATTATGACATCAATGTACATCTAAACAACCTCAAACATGACATTCAAACTATAATCTCATGCCACATCCAGCATGCATAAACCTCATACATTCACATTCAAACTTTGCAAGTTTACTCATTCATAAATTTCATTCTCATTGAATAATCATGCTTGATTAGTATTGGCCAAATTCAATTAGTCATTTACAAAAGGAATGAGTATCAAATATTGCCAACAAAATGGCTATCCAATATGACACAAAACATACTATGCAAATTTCCTATACATGCCATACTCAAAAGACTCAAACTTAACTTTACCCAACAGAAAAGTTTGATAGTGTGATATGAGCTCCGACTTACTTTGATCCCTGAGCTAGCTTGGCAAAACTACAAGGAAAAGGAAAAGAAAGGGGAGTAAGCATAAATGCTTAGTAAGTTGCATGCAATAAATAACAACATAAAACATGGAATATCATCCAAATAATACATCATAATCTATCTCATACTTATCATGGATTTTGACATAACTTACTCATGCTCTTTCTTACCGACATATTCATATCATTTCGTTTTCATTTCTCGTGAATTACTCACGTACACCTGTATAACTCATCACATAACTTTAGTCTTTCTTGATGTATTCATCAACCTAAATACTTTTCCCGTTAAATTACTTGGAATTCCGAAGGATACTCGTAATGTGATTCTCATGATAAAATGCCAATGCCATATCCCAGATATAGTCTTACATGGGGTCTCGTATTGATGTCGATGCCATGTTCCAGAGATGGTCTTACACAAGATCGTAAACTGATGCCGATGCCATGTCCCATACATGGTCTTACAGGGGATGTAAATCTCGTCTCGGTGCCGACACCATGTCCTAGACATGGTCTTATACGGGACCACATGTCGATGCCAATGCCATGTCCCGGACATGGTTTTACATAGGATCTCAATTTGGTATCGATGCCATGTCCCAGACATGGTCTTACATGGGACCTTCTAAATCTCATGTCATGACTAAGGTATCATTCGTATTCTTAAAATTTAACCGGGATTTCTCTATGATAACTTCATCATTTCTTTATAAAAATCACATCAATAAATCTCATGGAAAATAACATACTTTCATAGAATGTCATCACAATAATTTTCACAATGCATACCGCTAATTTATTACATACAACTTACCTCGGACCCAAAATATGGGAAGGTGTACGGTTTAATCTACCACATTGTTCTTTCCCCGGTTTCAGTTCAGGCTTCGTGTTTCTTGATCTCTAATGACAAATTAAGCTTATTTAATAATTACATTGGCTAAATGGCCCTAATTCATACTTTGGAAAAATTTATAATTTTGCCCCTAAACTTTTACTTATTTGCAAAATGGTCCTTAGGCTCGTAAAATGAAATGCACTTATTTTCTTGGTTACGCAAGCCTAGGTGAACCTTATATGTACTCATAACAGCCCACATTTCTCATCAATTTACACTTTTACTACACATTAATTGGTCCCTGTTAGGGTTTTTCATGAAAAATCATCTAGTAAAAGATATTTACTACACTTTAAACTTCCATATTCTACCACTAGACATCAAAATACATGCATGTCATGCATGAGTATATTTTCAAACATAAACCGTAGTTCAAATTAGTGGTAGAAATAGCTTAATCAAGTTACAAGGGTTTTAAAAATATGAAGAACATGAAAAATAGGGCTAGATTGCACTTACTTTTGAGCTTGAAAATGAAGGAAACCCTAGCTATGGAGACCCTTCAAATTTCGGCACTTAGAGGAAGAAGATTAGCACATTTTTGACTTATTTTCCCTTTTTATTTCATTAATTATCCAAATGACCAAAATGCCATTATGCCTTTTCTTTAGAAAATTTTCCTTACCTGGGCATTTTTGTCCATCATGCCAATAAATGGTCTATTTGCTAAATAAGGACCTCTAATAATTTTTATAATGCCAATTCATCCTTAAAACTTCTAGAAACTCATATTTTGCAACTTTTGCAATTTAGTCTAAAAGACAATTTAACCACTATCTCATAAAAATTCTTTCATGAAATTTTCTCACTATCATGCAATCATATCATAAACTTAAAAATAATAATGAAATATATAGTTCTACTTCGAATTTGTGGTTTCAAAACCACTATTCCAACTAGGCCCTAATTCGGGTTATTACAATTCTCCCCATTAGGGATTTTCGTCCCCAAAAATCTTACCGGTAAAAAGGTTTGGATATTGGTTTCTCGCGGTTTCCTCAAGCTGCCATGTAGCCTCTTCTACCCCATTTGTTTGCCACAGTACCTTCACGAGGGCTATACTTTTGTTTCTTAACTGCTTGACTTCTCGAGCCAAAATCTTAACTAGTTCTTCACCATATGTTTTATCTGGTTGAATCTCAATCTCTATCGGCATAATCACATGAGAAGGGTCTGATCGGTAGCTCCGCAATATGGACACGTGAAATACATCATGAATCTTTTCCAACTCAAAAGACAAAGCTAGCCGATAAGCTACCGGTCCTATCCTTTCGGTGATCTCGTATAGTATGATGAAACACGAACTTAGTTTACCCTTTCGACCAAATCTGAGAACTTTCTTCCATGGGGATACTTTCAAAAATACTTTATCCCCGACTTGGAACTCGATCTCTTTCTGTTTTAAATTCGTATAGGAATTTTGTCTATCCGAAGTGACCTTTAGACAATCTCGAATCACTTTTACCTTCTCTTCGGTTTCCTTGACTAAATTAACCCCGTGAATCTGATTTTCCTTAAATTTAGTCCAATACAAGGGCGTTTGATATTTACGCCCATATAATGCCTCATAAGGTGCCATTTTCAAACTCAACTGAAAACTATTGTTGTAGGTAAATTCAACCAAAGGTAGATACTTTTCCCAACTACCTTGGAATTCCAATGCACAACATCTGAGCATATCTTCAAGTATCTGTATTATTCTCTCCAACTGACTGTCGGTCTGTGGATGGAAAGAGGTACTAAAGTTCAACTTTTTACCCAAAGCTTCTTATAATTTCTTCCAAAATCATGACGTGAATCTCAGATCTCTATCCAAAATGATCGATAATGGTACTCCGTGCAGTCTCACAATCTCAGAAATTACAAGTCAGGCAACTTGTCAAGTGAATAATCTGTACACATAGGTATAAAATGAGCTGACTTTGTAAGTTTATCAACCAAAACAAACGACATTTTTCTTTTTCGGTGACAACGGCAAACCCGTCACGAAATCCATGGTAATACAGTCCCATTTCCACTCGAGTACCATGATAGGCTGTAATAATCTAGAAGGTACTTGGTGTTTCGCTTTTACTTGCTGACAAATCAAGCACTTCACTACATACTCGGAGATATCTCTTTTCATGTTCGGCCACCAATACCATTTCTTTAAATCATTGTACATCTTGGTATTGCCGGGGTGAAAAGACATATGGCTACTATGTGCCTCATGTAAAATTCTCCGGATGAGCTCATCATCCTTTGGTACACAAACTCGGTCTCGAAACTTTACACAACCATCAGAATCAATCTGAAAGTCTGAGCCGATACCCAATTTACACTAAACTTTCTTAGCTTGTAATTCACTGTTGCTTGACTGAGCTTATTGAATCTCTTGAATGAACATCGGTCTAACTCTCATTTCTACTCAGACCGAACCGTCATCAGTTATGGCCAACTGGCTATTCATAGCTCTCAATGCAAATAGTGATTTCTGACTTAAAGTATCTACAACAACGTTCACTTTCCCCGAGTGGTAGTCAATCACCAAATCATAACCTTTAATCAACTCTAACCATCTTCGTTGCCGTAGATTCAACTCCTTTTGAGTCATCAAATATTTCAAACTTTTGTGGTCGGTGAACAATCGACATTTCTTGACGTATATATGTTGTCTCCATATCTTCAATGCAAATACAACAGCGACCAACTCCAAGTCATGTGTCGGATAATTTCTTTCATGAGGCTTTAATTGTCTCGAGGCATATGCAATCACCTTGCCTTCTTGCATAAGTACGCAGTCCAATCCATTTAAGGACACATCACTGTAAATCACAATTTCTTTTCCCAGTTCGGGTTGCACTAAAACAAGAGCTTTAGTCAACAATGTCTTTAGTCTTTCAAAAATCTGTTGACATTTTTTTGTCCACTCAAACTTAACATCTTTTTGCAGCAATCTCATCATCCGAGTGGCAATCATAGAAAATCCTTTAACAAATCGTTGGTAATAACTGGGCAAGCCCAAAAAGCTTCTAACCTTGGATACATTCTTCAGCGGCTTCTATTCAACAATTGCCGAGATTTTACTTGGATCAACTCTAATGCCATCACCCGAAACGATGTGGCCCAAAAATCCAACTTCTTTAAGCCAAAATTCACTTTTACTAAACTTGGCATAAAACTGCTTATCTCGCAAAATTTGCAATACTGTCCTCAAGTGCTCAGCATGCTCATTCTCATTAAGAGAATAAATCAAGATATCATCAATAAAAACTACAAGAAAATTATCCAAGTATGGCCAAAAGGTACGGTTCATTAAATCCATAAATACAGTAGGGGCATTAATTAACCCAAATGGCATGATAAGAAATTCATAGTGACCGTACCTTGTCTGAAATGCAGTCTTCGGCACTTTAGATTCTTTAACTCTCAGCTGGTAATACCCAGATCTCAAATCTATCTTGGAAAACACTGTGGCTCCCTTCAACTGGTCGAATAAATCATTAATCCTTGGAAAAGGATGCTTTATGGTCACCTCATTAAGTTGCCAATAATCTATGCACAATCTCATAGAACCATATTTCTTTTTCACGAATAAAACGGGAGCACCCACGGAGAATGACTTGGTCTTGCAAAACCTTTATTTGTCAATTCTTGTAGCTGAGCCTTCAATTCCTTTAACTTAGACGGAGCCATCTTGTAAGGAGCAATTGAAATAGGTGGATTACCGGGAGCCAACTCAATACCAAATTCAACCTCTCTAACTAGAGGTAATCCGGGTAACTCTTTCAGAAAAACATCTTGATACTCACAAACTACTGGCACTGACTCAATTCTCAACTCAGACTCTTTTGTATTCATCACAAAAGCAAGATAAGCTTCATATCCTTTTCTAATGCATTTCTGAGCAGTAATAGCAGAAATCATTATAGGTAAAGCATCTAACTCATCTGATTCAACTCGAAGAGTATCACTATTCTCTCATTTCAGTTCAATAAATCTTCTACCACAATTCACTATTACATCATGAGTGGTTAACCAATCTATACCAAGGATTACATCAAATTCATCGAATGGAAAAAGTATAAGGTTGGCCAGAAAACAATGACCTTTAATCATCAATGGGCAATTTCTACATACTTTATCTATTAGCACACATTTGCCTAGGAGATCGGATACTTGTATCACAAATTCTGTAGACTCTACAGGTATACTCATGCTAGATACTAGTTTCATGCAAACATATGAGTGGGTAGACCCCGGATCAATTAAAGCAACGACACAAGCATTATAAAGGGAGAATGTACCTGTAATCAAGTCAGGAGATAATGCCTCTTCGTGAGCTCGAATGGTGTAAGTCTTTGCAGGTGCTCTACCTCTAGAGGGAGCGTTACCTGATCTTGCACTCTGATATCTGCCCTTCTCAACCATATCGAGGCATTCTCTAATGAAGTGGTCTTGAGAACCACATTTGAAGCAAGCTCTCTCATGTGCTCGACAGTCATTGAGGTGGCATATGCCACACTAAGGACATTCTAGCCTACTTGGTCAAACATTACCGACACTGGCGATCGATGTGGTTTGAGCTTTAGGGACTAGGTGTTGTTTACCTTTACTTTTGTTTGAGAACCCAGCTGAAGTAGCTCACCGAGTAGTGAACTGTCTAGACTTCTTAGATGAAGATGGAACAACTTGCCCAACTATCTCTTCCTCGTGTCACGAGACTCTATTTCACCTTTTCTTTTCTCTTTGGCCAATTCTTCGGCCTTGCAAGCTCTATCCATAAGTACCACAAACTTTTTCAACTCTAAAATACCGACGAACATTTTGATATCCTCATTTTATCCATCCTCAAACCTCTTGCCCATAATAGCCTCAGTGGATACGCATTCTCGAGCATATTTACTGAGTCTTACAAACTCACACTCATATTTGTCACGGTCATTCGACCTTGTTTCAATTCCAGAAATTCCTTGCATTTCTGATCAATAAATCTTTGACTAATGTACTTCTTATGAAACTCCTCCTGGAAAAATTCCCAATTAACTCTCTCCCTTGGTACAACCGACACAAGGGTGTTCCACCATTGGTAAGCCGAGTCTCGAAGGAGTGACACAACACACTTCATGCACTCTTCAGGTGTGCAAGATAATTCCTCGAATACCCTGATGGTATTCTCAAGCCAAAATTCAGCTCTTTTCAAGTCGTCATCTTTATTAGCCTGGAACTCTTCTGCCTCTTGTTTTCAAATTCTATTAACCAGGGGCTTTTCTCGTCTTACTATCTCTACTATTTAGGGAGCTACCGGGGTAGGCTGGAGATTTAGAGGGGGAGGAACTTGTTGTTGAGCGGCTGGGTTTCGTTCGAACGAACTCTGTGAACCACTAGTTCATCATTTAGAAGAAGGCCTCTCGGGCCTCTCTTCCCTGACCTATAGTAGCTGGTCTATTTTCTATTTTAGCTGGCACCATCCCTTCAGTGGGAGCCAGCGTATTGCTTTCTACATCATCTTCTATGGCTCGATCGGGATCCATTTACTATAAGAAAGCACATTTTAAATTGTCAGGAGTCATCACACTATCATATTACAAATACACATATGTATTGCATGTATAGTTAAGCTCGTGCACATGCTAGGTTAGTCCTAGAATCGACTAAACACTAGCTCTGATACCACAAAATGTAACACCCCTTACCTATATCCAATGCCGGGACAGGGTTCGAGGCGTTACCAAACTTAAACGATAACACTCACATAAAAATCGGGCCATAGAATTTCATTACAACTTCAAACTTTTCATTCGTACCCATATCATCCCTATTATAGGCCTACGACGCTTTAAATATGCTTTGGAGATGGTTCGGGAATGAACCGAGATCTTTCATTCACATAGAAAATTTTTGCTCAAAACAGGGCCACACGCCCGTGTGGGATTGGACACGCCCGTGTGGGTAGGCCGTGTGGTCGCACACGCCCATGTCCTTGGCTTATGTCAAATTTATTTTTCATTTCGAACCTACTCGGTTTTCACACGACCTAGTAGAAGCCGTGTCCATGGCCCGTACCCTTCACACAACCATGACATACCCTTGTCCTCACCCGTGTGTGGAAACTTGGGTATTTTGTTTATGACGACAGTAAACATTTAGGGGCACACGGCCAAGCCACATACCCGTGTGTTAGGCTGTGCCCTCTACATGGCTGAGACACACGGTCGTGTCTCTGCCCGTGTGTTTACTATTGGGCATTCTGTTTTGCATAATTTAGGTGCAAGGGATACACGACCTAATTACAAGCCCATATGGCGGACCGTGTGTCACACACGGCCTAAACACATGCCTGTGTGTCTACTCGTGTGGACAATTATAAGACTATTTTCCATGCCTATTATCACCCTGAAATAACATCAAACTTATACCAATTTCAATAACTCATAATATGGCATCAATGTACATCCAAACAACTTCAAACATGACATTCAAACTATAATTTCATGCCACATCCAACATGCATAAACCTTATACATTTACATTCAAACTTTGCAAGTTTACTTATTCATAAATTTCATTCTCATTGAATAATCATGCTTAATTAGTATTGGCCAAATTTAATTAGCAATTTACAAAAGGAATGAGTATCAAATATAGCCAACACAATGGCCATCCAATATGACACAAAACATACTATGCAAATTTCCTATACATGCCATACTCAAAAGACTCAAACTTAACTTTACCCAACAAAATAGTTTGATAACGTGATACGAGCTCTGACTTGCTTCGATCCTTGAGCTAGCTTGGCGAAACTACAAGGAAAAAGAAAAGAAAGGGGAGTAAGCATAAATGCTTAGTAAGTTGCATGTAATAAATAACAACATAAAACATGGAATATCATCCAAATAATACATCATAATCTATCTCATACTTATCATGGATTTTGACATAACTTACTCATGCTCTTTTTTACCGACATATTCATATTATTTCGTTTTATTTTCTCATGAATTACACATGTACACATGTATCACTCATCACATAACTTTGGTCTTTCTTGATGTATTCATCAACCTAAATACTTTATTCTCATGATAAAATGCCAATGCCATATCCCAAATATGGTCTTACATGGGATCACATGTTGATGCCGAAGCCATATCCCAGATATGGTCTTACACGGGATCTCGTATCGATGTTGATGCTATGTCCCAGACATGGTCTTACACGAGATCGTAAATTAATGCCGATGCCATGTCCCAGACATGGTCTTATACGGGATCACTTTTAGATGCCCATGTCATGTCCCAGGCATGGTCTTACAGGAGATGTAAATCTCGTCTCGGTGCCGACGCCATGTCCTAGACATGGTCTTATATGTGACCACATGTCTATGCTAATGCCATGTCCTAAACATGGTCTTACATGGGATCTCAATTCGATGGCAATGCCATGTCCCAGACGTGGTCTTACACGGGACCTTCTAAATCTCATGTCATGACTACGGTATCCTTCGTATTCTTAAAAGTTAACTGGGATTTCTCTATGATAACTTCATCATTTCTTTATAAAAATCACATCAATAAATCTCATGGAAAATAACATAATTTCATAGAATGTCATCACAATAATTTTCACAATGCATAGCGCTAATTTATTACATACAACTTACCTCGGATCCAAAATATTGGTAGGTGTACGGTTTAATCCACCACCTTGTTCTTTCCCTGGTTTCAGTTTGAGCTTCGTGTTTCTTAATCTATAATGACAAATTAAGCTTATTTAATAATCACATTGGCTAAATGGCCCATAATTCATACTTTGGCAAAATTTATAATTTTTCCCCTAAACTTTTACTTATTTGCAAAATGGTCCCTAGACTCATAAAATGAAATGCACTTATTTTCTTGGTTACCCAAGCCTAGCCAAACCTTATATGTACTCATAACAACTCACATTTCTCATCAATTTACACTTTTACTCCACATTTTATCACATTTATAATTTGGTCCCTATTAGGTTTTTTCATGAAAAATCATCTAGTAAAAGATGTTTACTACACTTTAAACTTCCATATTCTACCATTAGACATCAAAATACATGCACGTCATGCATGGATATATTTTTGAACACAAACCCTAGCTCAAATTAGTTGTAGAAATAGCTTAATCAAGTTACAAGGATTTCAAAAATACGAAGAACATGAAAAACGGGGCTAGATTCCACTTACTTTTGAACTTGAAAATGAAGGAAACCCTACCTATAGAGACCCTTCAAATTTTGGAACTTAGAGGGAGAAGATGAGCACACTTTTGACTTTTTTCCCTTTTTATTTCATTAATTATCCAAATGACCAAAATGCCCTTATGTCATTTCTTTAGAAAATTTTCCTTCCTTAGGCATTTTTGTCCATCATGCTAATAAATAGTCTATTTCATAAATAATGACATCTAATAATTTTTATAATATCGATTCATCCTTAAAACTTCTAGAAACTCATATTTTGCAACTTTTGCAATTTAGTCCTAAAGGACAATTTAACCACTATCTCATAAAAATTCCTTCATGAAATTTTCTCACTATCATGCAATCATATCATAAACTTAAAAACAATCATGAAATATATAGTTCTACTTCAGATTTGTGGTTTCTAAACCACTATTCTGACTAGGCCCTAATTCATGAAGTTACACCTTCCAATGATGGCAATGAAACACTATTAAGAACAAGTGGATTAGATTCCTCTAATCCTCAAGCAACTTCTGTTGTCATGCTTGTTAGCTTGAATTGTCATTGTACTTTCCAATGTTAGTGACCGCAATAACACTTTCATGCTAAAAACATTCATACCTAAGATTAAACTGTAGAAGCAAGATTGAATAAAATAACATTTAACCCAGAAATCATGTATACTTCCATACAAACATGAAATAGAAAGTAATCACTAGCGTTTAGAAAAGAAATATAAAAGAAATGGTGGAGAGTACTATTTCTAAAAAATCTCAACTCGATATCTTAACTCCCTCTTATGTCACACTCAGGTCTCCTCATCAAGAACTAATTTGCATCATTTTCACGTTGGTTCACTCGTAAAAAGGCTTAAGCCGCCATAGCCAAAAAGCTTCAAAAGATAGGTTGAAGAAGAGAATGCCCCCCAACAACCTCATTCTCTTTTTTTTTTTCCTTTTCATGTGAATATTAATATTTATCCAAATAGCACAGGTGTCCTTTCATTAGAATCATGCTTCCTTTCTACGTACAAGTTAGTCGTACCAAACTGGACAACTAACACATTTCTGTTCTTATCCGGACAACTGTTAGGTGCAACGACAATTTTAAGCATAATCTAGAAATACTCATGTAGCGACATCAGTACCAAAACATGACAAAAATCAAGATAAATAGGCTAAGATCCACTAAGTTATAAAATGTAATTTGCTGAATTGAAAATGTTAAAATATGTGCTAAAAATAACTAAATTGGGACAAATTAAACAATAAGTAGGGATAAAACATAACATATGTTCTTTCTAGTACTATCACACCCCCAAACTTGAGTTTTTACTTGTCTTCAAGTAAACAGAAACTAGCAAGGCTAGACAAGAATTCACTAAGGCAAATAATCATTGTAGCAACTTGAATCACTTAAAATCCCAATGAATGAGTCACATTCAGATAACAAGATATTGCATCGACAATACATAAGTATGAATGAATAAGATTACAACTTCATCAAAACCAGCATCATGCTTTAAATCCTAAATTCTATCTACTAATATAGCATTTAGTGTACAATATATGTCTTTTTTTTTTTGTGAATAAGGGATTGATACGGCTATCGCGATATTAAGTAATAAAATTTATAAAACTAATCACACCAAAACTAACTAATATCATGACTTTAAAGGCAAGCGCACCTGTCGAACAATAGTATAGTTTAGTGGCAAGACCGAGTTATTGTACCCAAGGGAACCAAAAGTACTAGTACTTACTTCCTTTCTATTATCTAGCCTAAAAATAAAGAGAGTTTTTTTAAACTAATTCTAAAACTAACTAAAAGTGCACAAAAAGTAAATTGAGGAAAAACTTTCGGGAAAACTGATTGATATGAGCAATACTCAAGGGAGAATCCACCTAGACTTCACTTGTTATTGACTTCTTGAACTATATAATTAATTACTTGGCTTGATCCGTAGAGATCCCTAACTTATGCTAAACCCTCCGTCAAGGCATAGAGCAACTAGGCCTAAGTTATTAATTAAAGTTCCTTTATTAATTAACTCCCTAGGTTGCATTAATTCGATCTATGGATCCCCATATTAGGTTTGAACCTAATCTGACAGATTTATGTCGCCCTATGTTTAGGGTTGCATGCAACTCCACTTAATTATGGTAGATCTACTCTTATCAGAGGGACTTTTGCTCTTATGCTCTAAGCACATCAATTTCTTGAAGTAATACCTAGGATTATTAAATCCAGAATGAAGAACACATAATTAAGAATAATTCAAGCAATTATCATATAACTCAATAAATAATAACAAGATCTGTCTTAGGATTCATCCCCCTTAAGTATTTGGGGGGTTTAGTTCATAATTAAGAAAAGAAACATCTTAGAAGATAATAAATAACAAAACATAAAGAAACCAAAAACCCCTGAAGGAATTTAGGGAGATCTTCTGTCTTAATGTATGATTCTGGCTTCTGGGACGAATCAATTGGCTTCCCTTGGAGTAATTCCTTGCTTCCACTCCTTGTGTTGGTTGAAAGATGGCGCTCCTTTTTGGGAGAAAAGAGTACAACCTTAGAGTTGCCTCCTAGGGTCTTTATATAGAGCTTTGGGGAGCCTTTCTTAGCCTCTAAGCATCCAAATCAGAGTGAAATTCCTCTTCCTCACGGCTAGAACACGCCCATGTGCCACGCCCGTGTACTTCGACAAGACGCCGTGTAAGATTCTGTCGATTAGGGCACGGCCGTGTGGCCTAGCCGTGCTTGTCGGGGTTGGACCGTGTGATCTTTGTATGGCACGACCGTGTGCCACGGCCGTATGGTGACTTCTTGGGCCGTGCATTTTCACATTTTGGCCCATTTTCTCCGGTTTTCGGTCCATTTTCCATTCTTTTCTCTTCCCTATGCTCTCCTGAGTATAAGATATGAAAAAGAAAGATTAAGAGCACCAATTCTCACTAAATTTATAATAATTCATCCAAAATATAGGCTAAACATGAGGTAAAAATATGTATAATTTAGCGTTTATCAGGGATATTGTTCCATTACTATACCCTTGCTCCTGAGAAGTAACGATGGAGTGCAACAAACCCCTAGGGAGCACGTAATTGCACCAACATACATTCGTGCAGTGACAGCCTTTGGCCAGATTCATTTTTCTAATGCTTGCATTGGGGTGTTCCCTCTTTAACATTCCACACCCACTTTAGAGTGTCTTTTATTCATAATTATATATAAACAGCTGTAAAAGGCAGATTTATTCAAGATTCAAGGAATGCTACTAGTCATTCATTACTAATGCAACCTAAATTATTCATCAAAGAATTGAAGATACAACATTCAGTCAAATTTATCTAACTCATACATTGATAATTCACATGATTCAAGAATTAAGCATATAATGTAACAAAAATTTTTAAACACATTTGCATTAACCATAAATAAACCTTGCATGCTTTATTAAACTAAATTTTTTTTAATTGTGGGTGTATTTCCAAACCCCATATGCATTCCCCCAAACTTAGAGTTCACATTGTGCTTAATGCACTAACATTAAAATGCAATAACAATAACAATACAACGGCAATGTGCACTAACAAAATGAAAATTACAGCTACATCCAATGCATGAATACTACAGCTAAAACTTAAAATAAACTAACTCAGTTTTCCTTGGCCGTCTATGTAGCTACACGATGTTTCTTCTTCCTCCTCGTTTTCTCCTCCTTTTTGCGCTTATTGTCTTTGGAGTGCTTTCTTTTCTTTTCTTTGGGCTTAGCACGGTCCTTGAATCACTTCTCAATTTTTGGCGCTGCCTCGACATTATCGGCTGTTCTTATTAAAAGGGGTCACTTTGAGTGGTCTGGTATAAATCACTCTCACTAATGAGTTGACAATAAAGTCCAAGTGTGTCGACAATGGTACCTAATTATTCTGCACACACACACAAAAGTAAAACAAATTTGAACAGAAACAAAAATAAAATAAAATTACATAATAATAAATTTTATAAAAATTTAAATTTTTCGATCAATTTAATGGTCTCTACCTGCTTTTGATCAATATTCCCAAAATAATGTTTCAATCGTTGGCCATTCGCTTTAAACTAGTGTCCATCATGTAAATATCTGATTGTGATCGCACCATGAGGAAATACTTCGACAACTTCGAAAGGTCCAGACCAATAAGAGTGCAATTTATCCTGGTGCAATTTTAGTCTAAAATCGAATAATAAAACTTGTTGAACTGCGTTAATTTGTCGTTGCAGAATAATTCTGTCATGCCATCATTTGATCTTTTCCTTGTAAATTGCACCGTTTTCATCGGCATTTCGCCTAATCTCCTCTAGTTCAATGATATCCAACAACCTTTTCTTTCCAGCAGCTTCATAGTCCATGTTCGCTTTCTTCATTACCCATATTACTTTGTGCTCCAGTTCAACTGGCAAGTGACATGCTTTCCCAAAAACCAATTGATGCGATGACATTTCTAATGGAGTTTTGTATGCTGTCCATAATGCCTATAAAACGTCATCCAGTCTGGAAGACTAATCTTTCCTCGAAGGGTTCACAACCTTCTCAAGAATGTTTTTAATTTGTCGATTCGATACTTTGGCTTGTCCATTAGTTTGCAGATGATAAGTAGTAGCCATTGTATGATTAACTCCATATCTCTTTAGTGCGATTGCCACTTCGTTGTAATGAAAGTGTGTACCCTGATCATTAATCAATGCCTTTGGTGTGCCAAAGCGAGTGAGTATATACTTGTGACAAAATTTAAGTACTGTCTTTGCATCATCCTTTGGGACATCAACAGCTGCAACCCACTTCGAGACGTAGTCAAAAGCTACTAATATATAAAAATTTCCAAATTAACTTGGAAATGGTCCCATAAAATCTATACCTCAAACATCGAATAATTCAACCTCCATAATTGACTACTATAATATTTCATTGCGTCGGGATATAGAACAAGTGCACTGACACCAATCGCATTAATTCACAAAATTGTGGGCATTTTTGAATAATGAAGTCCAGTAGAATTCTGATTGGAGAACTTTAGCAACAGTTCACATGCCACTGAAATGACCTCCATAAAGAGCATCATGACAGTGCTTCAAGATTGAAAGCATCTCCTCTTCTGGAACATAACGCTGAATAATGTTGTCATTGCATACGTTGAATAAATACAGCTCACTCCAATAATACTTCACTATTTCACAAAGAAATATTTCTTTTTTATGGCCTGTGACACCCAACGGGAGTTGTCTACATATTAGATAATTAACCAAATCTGCATACCAAGGGGTTGTATCTACAGCAAATAACTTTTCATCTAGGAATGAGCTGAGAATTTAAAGTATGTGTCCATCTTCATTGCCAACTTCCAATCATGACAAATGGTATGCGACTTGATTCTCTAAACGCTTGTGGTCTTTTATCTCGATGTCAAATTCTTACAATTGCATCATTCTTCGCACAAAGATATCTCAACGGTGAGTGATCAGCAAATACGATAACCTTTGCGCCAACAAGATAAAAATGAAACTTGTCAAAAGCAAAGACTACAACCAACAATTCTTTCTCTGTAGTGATATGACTGATTTGAGCCTCTGTAAGAGTTTTGCTAGCATAATAGATGGAGTGAAATATTTTTCCTTTATGTTGTCCTAGAAAAACACCCATAGCAAAGTTGCTTGCATCACACATAACTTCAAAAGGTTGAACCACTCTGGTGCAACGACAATGGGTGCATTTACTAGCTGCTTCTTTAACTGAATGAATACATCTAGACATGCCTCATCAAAGAGGAATTTTCGATTTTGTTCCAGTAATGAGTATAAGGGCTTTGCAATTTTTGAGAAATCTCTAATAAATCTTTAGTAAAACCCTGCATGCCCAAGAAAACTGCGAATACATTTAACATTTGTCGGTGGAGGTAATTTTTCAATGATTTCCATTTTAGCTTTATCTACTTTAATGCCTTGACTAGAGATGTGATGGCCTAACAGAATGCCTTCAGTTGTCATGAAATGACAATTTTCCCAATTTATAACAAGATGTGTGTCTTTACATATCTACAATACTTTATCCAAATTGTTAACACAATGATCAAAACCATTCACATAGACTGATAAATCATCCATAAAACCTCTAAAGAATCTTCAATCATATCCGAGAATATTGCTATCATCCACCTTTGAAATGTGTGATGGTCACTAAACTAACTATAAATACGACTAAGGCAAGCGCACCTATCGAATAATAGTATAGTTATGGTGAGTAGGGAATACCGTATCCATGAGGACTAAAAGTACTAGTAATTACAGTTTTTCTATTATTTAGCTGATAAATTGGAGTGATTGTTTTTAATCTAAAATAGGAAAATAATCGAAGATAACTAATGAGATAGACAATACCCAAGAAAAAATCCACCTAGACTTCACCTATTATTATGAATTTGAATTAAACGATTTATTCACTTGCGTCTTGATTCGTAGAAATCCCTAAATTATGTTAATATCTCTTTTGAGAGTAAGAACAACTGACTTTAGGTTGATTAATTGAAATCTCTTTCTAATTAAAACCCCTATCATCGCATTAACTCGATCTATGGATTCCCCTATTAGATTTGACTCTAATCCGGTAGTTTTGTGTTGTCCTATTTCTAGGATTGTATGCAACTCCACTCAATTATGTTAGATCTACTCTTAAACAGGGACTTCTGCTCTACTGAAATAAGAACATTAAACATGAATTAATATTCTAAAAATATTAAAACACGAAATAAGCATACATAATTGAGAACAAGAATCAAGTATTTATCACGTAAAAATAAAAATAAATAATAAGATTTATCATAGGTTTCATCCTCCCTAGGTATCTAGGGAATGCAATTTATAATCCTAAACGAAAACATCTAAAAGTCAGAATTACCACAAGACATAAAGAAACTCAATAAAACTTCGAAATAAATTAAATGGAGATCTTCGATCTTAAGGAAGATCCACTTTCGAGTTGATTCCGATGGCATTTTTCGAGTGCTTTCCTCGATCTTCTCCCAATGCCCCCTTAGGTCTTCTTCTAATTGGTATTTATAGACTTTAGAATGCTCAGAAAGCCTAAAAATTGGGTTTTTCTGTGTATTTGGGAAACAGGGTGCGATATCAACATCGGTTGGCACATAGGCGTATGGCCAGCATGTGTGGCTCACACGAGCATGTGGCCAACCCGTGTGGAAATTTCCAGGCCATGTGCATCTTGGAAATAACTCTATTTGTCTAATTTTGGCTCATTTTTCACTCCTTTTTCTCCCAAATGCTCTCTTAAGTATAATGACATGAATTTAAAGGATTATGAGCAGCAAATTCACTAATTCACATAATTAATCATCCAAAAACATATTAAGAATGGAATTAAAAATACGTTACTTTTATGGTTTATTAATGTTGCTAGTGCATTGCAAAGACTGAAAGGCATACGACGAAAAGCAAAAGTACCAAAAGGACATGTGAAAGTTGTTTTCTCTTGATCCTCCAGTGCAATAGCAATTTGATTGTACCTAGAATAGCCATCTAAGAAGCAGAAATAAGCTCTTCCAGTAAGCCAATCCAACAATTGGTCAACGAAAGGAAGTGGGAAGTGGTCCTTCCTTCTGGCAGCATTAAGTTTGCAATAATCTATATAGACTCGCCATCTCGTAGGAATACGTATAGGAATTAATTTATCTTTGTTGTTGCTAACCACAGTGATGCCACTCTTTTTAGGAATGCATTGCACTGGACTTACCCAATTGCTATCAGAAATAGGGTAAATAATTCTAGCATCAAGCCATTTTATAATTTCTTTCTTAACAACTTCCTTCATCTTCTCGTTTAATCTTCTTGTTGCTCAATCAATTGCTTGCCTTCATCTTCCAATTTGATATTGTGCATGCAAAAAGATGGAGTAATGCCTCCAATATCAGTAATACTCCAAGCAATAGCTCGTTTATGTTGCTTAAGAATATGGATCATTTTTTTTCTTAAGTTACATCTAGTGTTGCGGAGATAATAATTAGGAGAGTATTTGTAATGCCCCAAATTTTATGTTTCTATATTTGTGAAATTTTCACACAAATATCTATCTGCTTCAGTAGTTAAGTGTTTTAGGTATGTATGAGATGTCCCAAGTTCAAGCTTGCCTTTGGCAAGATTTTGAAAATTTCTGATTAAAGCCTTACCCTTGTTCAGTAGGCTTAAGTCAAATTATTTGTAAAACCATATCAGAATGGGCCTGTTGGTCTGGTGGTTAAGTTGAGTGTTGGTGTGTTGGAGGTCTTGTGTTCGAATCCCTATGGTCTAGTGATGATAAAGTAATAAAATAGATCATACCTGGAAACTAACTATTATCACAATAAAAGGCAAGCGCACCTATCGAATAGTAGTATAGCTAGTGGTACGACCGAAATATCGAATCCAAGGAACTAAAAGTACTAGTAATGACTTCCTTCCTATTATCTAGCCTAAGAAATAAAAGGGGTTTAGTTGTAAACTATTTTAAACTAAACTAAAGAAATGACAAAGAGTAAATTGGGAAATTGCTTTTGGGAAAACTAATTAATGAGGGCAATATCTAAGGAAGAATCCAGCTAGACTTCACTTGTTATCTAACTCTAAACTAGACGATTTTTTCATTTTACTTGATCCGTAGAGATCTCTAAATTATGTTAATACCTCCTTCGAGGATAAGAACAACTAATCCTAGGTTGATTAATTGAAATCTCTTTCTAATTAAAACCCCTAGTCTTGCATTAACTCGATCTATGGCTCCCCATATAAGATTTGACTCTAATCTGGTAGATTTTCGTTGTCCTATATCTAGGATTGTGATCAAATCCGCTTAATTGTGTTGGATCTACTCCTATACAGGGACTTGTGCTCCATTGTATAAGCACATTCGACGTAAATTAATATCCTAGAAATATCAATTCAAGGGTTAAAACCACAATTAAGAACAAATCAAATATTTATCATATAGTTCAGATAACAATAACAAGATTCATCTCAGGTTTCATCTCTCTTAGATATTTGGGGTTTTAGTTCATAATTATAAAAAGAAACATCTCAGAATAAATAAAATAACAGAACTTAAGAAAACCTAAAACTCCTGAAAGGATAGAAGGGAGATCCTCTGTCTTGATGTAGATCCTAGCTTTTGAGATGGATCAATCAGCTTTCCTTCGAGTAATTCCCTGCCTTTAACTCCCCGTCTTGGCGGGAATAATGTTCACCTTTGTAGTTGCCTCCTAGGGTTTTTATATAGAGTTTAGAATGTCTTTCTTAGCCCCTAAGTAGCCTTTTCCGAGTGAAATTGAACTTCATCACAACAGGGACACGCCTATGTGCCATGCCCATGTGAGTCGATATGGAGGCCATGCTCGAGCCTGTTAATGTGGCACTGCCATGTGCCACGCCCGTGTGACGAACTTCCAAGCCATGTTGATTATTGATTTGGGCCTAATTTACCCTTTTTTTGGCCCGTTCCTTGCTCTTTTCTCTTCCTTATGCTCACCTAAGTATAAAACATGAAATAAAAGGATTAGGAGCACCAAATTCCACAAATTCAATGATAATTCATCTAGAAATTAGGCTAAGCATGAGGTAAAAATATGTATAATTTATGGTTTATCAAATACCCCCACACTTAAGCCTTTGCTTTTCCTCAAGCAAAATCTCAATTCACAATTAAAAATCATTCTTCTCAACTTATTATCCTTATCAAATAAGTTTCAAACTAATCCATAAGTAATCATACCTTGAAAATTCAACCGAATGAAAATTAAAGTCTCAAACAATCTAAGTTGAGAATCTTATCACAGAAACATAGGTTTTCTCCCCTCTCCTAAGTACTTAACCTTTTAATTCAAAATCAACAAGAGTTGACATCCTCACTAAAGATTCACTCTATCCACTCGAGGTGTTTAGGGTTCAAATATTAAACACTCATTAGTCAACATGAAAAGCTATTACCATAGGCTTGCATGAAAATCAAATCTCCACCACTATATATTGACATGATACATCAATCAAAAGGTCTTTCAAGGGTTGTAATGGGGCTTTGGTTAGGGGTGTTGTCATAAGCTAAAAAAGAAGGTTAGAATCGAGATTGAATTGAAAAATCATCTAACTAGAAAAATCTCTTTCACTGAAACATATTCCTAGAATAAAGCCTTTTGGATGACATCGTTTAAGATCAAGAGCTCAAAAATTACAAGAAAATATGCAAAACATTGAATTACAACTGGAATATACATAGTTTTTTTTAAGAACAAATCAATTAACAACAAATTGAGTATTTACAAATTTTACAGACTGAAAAGGAGAACAAAGCTAGATAATTATTCAACTCAAATCTCGATAAAAATGGGGATCAAAATAATTGAAGGGAATTCAACAAAAACTAGGTTATAGGTTAATATTGAGGGTAAGTCAAGGAATATTTTGTTAGGTTCAATAGGGTTCACTAGGGGTTAATTTATGGAGGTAGGCTTTTATGGAGTAAGTAGGTTAAAACCTAGGTGCCTTTATTATTTCGGTATATCAAATCAATGATGTGGTCTCGGTATGTATAATCGAAGCAAGTTCTAGAATAACAAATCAGTATTGACTCAATCAAAGCAACAATAAAAGTGAGCACGAAAGGATGTATGCTCAAAAGGCTCAAAAATCTCACTAGAATTATGGCTTTTGATGTCAATCCTGCGAATTTCAAATTTCAAGATAACACTTAAAATTGGGGACAACAACCTAGAAAAATTTAAATTCTCAAAAATTTCAACTTATCATGCTTGATTCTCTAATGTCTTAAAGTTTGAATAATCAAAGCATAAGCACCTATGTCTTAATTCTACCTATGTCTTAATTCTCAACATATAAATAAAAATCATAAATCAATCAGAATTCATTTCAATAGGGGATTGAGAATAATGCAGAGAGTGAAAGTGAGAATTCAAAATTTTCAGGGGTTCAAGGATAATATAAAGAATGAAAGTGAACTCCCCCCACACTTAAGATGTACATCGTCCTCAATGTACAAAGATAAAGCTAGTAGCAATTAAATCATAAGATAGGGAGAGAAGTGAAACTCCCTGAATATTGGATGAATTCCTTGAGAAGTTAAAGCTGAATTGGAGAAAGGGCTATTTGAAGTTCATGATTCTGGGTGACTGAAGAGAATAGCACAACTGTATGTAAAATTTAGGTATTACTCGATAAAAATTGGAGTGCAAAAATAAAAGGAAAAATGGAGGAATATAAAATAAAGAAAATGAAAATTAAAAGTGACTAAAGGGGATTTAGTCTCACGACCATGGTGCACGTTCGTGTGCCCTTGGGTTGGCTTGTGTGTTTCATGGACTTTTTGGTGTGACCACGGTTGGACGGCACGGACGTGTCCTACGCCCATGTTGATTTCTCAGTTTTGTCCACGGCTTATTAGCACGGGTGTGCTGGGATACACGGCCATATAACACTGTCGTGTCTTCTAGTGTTCGCTTCTCCAACGACTGTTTTCAGGCTCACACACCCGTTATGAGTTGACAGGTTTAGCCACGGTAGTATCACACGGCCTATTCCTAACCGTGGGGTACCCACGGCCTTAGGCACGCCCGTGTGCCTAATCGTGTAGTTCTGGGGAATCTGTGTTTTAAGGAGTTAGAAAACCAAAGTTGTTAGTGCTCGGGTTACCTCCCGAGAAGCCCTTATTTATAGTCTAAACTCGACTTCTTACCTGCACCTTTATGAGGAATTGTGGACCCTAACCTCCTCTCTATCATTCTTAAAGTTGTCACCATAATATAGTTTGAGTCGATGACCGTTTACCTTGAAAGTGCCTTGAGTTGGATGTGTTACCTCAATTGTGCCGTAGGGAAGAACACTTTGAACTATGAATGGGCCTGACCATCTTGACTTTAGTTTTCTAGGGAATAATTTAAGCCTTGAGTTGTACAGCAACACAAGATCGCTAGGTTTAAATTGTTTATGTTGCTTCAGACGAGCATCATGGATCGCTTTGTGGTTTTTTTGTATAAGCGTGAGTTTTCATATGCATTGCAACGCCATTCGTCCAACTCGTTTAGCTGCATGAGTCTCTTTTCACCTGTAAGATCAGGGTCGAGGTTTAAAAATTTAATGGCCCAAAACGCTTTATGTTCTAGCTCAGAGGGTAAATGACAACTTTTCCCATAAACAAGTCTATAAGGCAATGTTCCTGTGGGAGTTTTGAAGGCAGTTCTATAAGCCTATAAAGCGTCATCTACTTTCATGGCCCAATCTTTTTTATTTGCTTGTACGGTTTTCTCTAAGATACGTTTTAGCTCTCTATTAGCTACTTCAACTTGTCCACTAGTTTAAAGGTGGTAAAGGGTAGCTGTCTTATGGTACACTCCATATTTCCGTAAAACTTTCTCAAATTGAGTATTGCAGAAATGAGTTCCCCTATCACTAATAATTGCTCTTGGTGTTCCAAATTGAGAAAAAAGTTTTTTAAGAAATCTTACTACCATTCTAGCATCATTAGTAGGTAAGGCTTGGGCTTCTACCCATTTAGACACGTAATTGGCTGCTACTAAGATGTATTTATTTCCAAATGAGCTAGGGAATGGACCAATAAAATCGATGCCCCATACATCAAATATTTCACATTCAAGCATATATGTTTGAGGCATTTCATCATGTTTAGAGATATTACCTGTTCGTTGACATTTCTCACAAGAAGTAACATACCTACCGGCATCTTTAAATAATGAGGGCCAATAAAAACCTAATTCGAGTATTTTATAGGTGGTCTTAGTTCCACTGTAATGTCCTCCTATTGGTCCTGAATGGCAGTGTTCTAAGATTTTGCTAGCTTCAGTCTTTGTAACGCATCTTTGAATGACTTGGTCTGTGCAAATACGAAAAAGAAAAGGGTCTTCCCAGAAATAGTTTTTCACATTAGTAAAGAATCGCTTCTTTTGCTAATGTGTCAACTCTTTTGGTGTTATGTTAGTAGCTAAGTAATTTGCAATATCGGCAAACCAAGGTACCTCAGAATCAGATATGGCTAAGAGTTGCTCTTCAGGGAATGAATCGTTTATTTCAGCTTCATCACGCTCTTCGAGATGTGGATTCTCGAGCCTGGAAAGGTTATCTGCTGCTAAGTTTTCAGCTCCTTTTTTTGTCTTGAAATTCCAAATCAAATTCCTGCAACAGTAGAATCCATCTTATTAGTCGAGGCTTTGCATCGGATTTAGTTAAAAGATAACGAAGAGCTGAATGATCAGTAAAAACAATGACTTTATATAGTATTAGATATGGTCTAAATTTGTCAAACGCAAAAACCACAGCGATCAATTCTTCTCTTGTGGTAGTATAGTTCTCTTGTGCTGCTGTTAGAGTTTTATAAGCATAGTAGATTGGCTGAAAATGCTTGTCTCTTCGCTGTCCAAGAACTGCACCTACTGCAAAATCACTAGCATCATACATTAGTTCAAAAGGTAAATTCCAATCAGGTGCAATTATAATTGGAGCATTGGTGAGTTTCTCTTTGAGACTGTTAAATGGCTTTAAACATTCCTGATCAAAATTGAAAGGTACGTCTTTTCCAGTAATTTCGTTAATGGCTTAGCTATTTTAGAAAAGTCTTTAATGAATATTCTATAAAAACCAGCATGTCCTAAAAAGCTTCTAATTGCCTTAACTGAACTAGGGGGAGGTAGTTTTTCAATGGTCTCAACTTTTGCTTTATCTACTTCTATCCCTTTACTAGAAATTTTGTGTCCTAGCACAATACCTTCTTGTACCATAAAATGGCATTTTTCCCAATTGAGAACAAGATTTGTTTCTTCACATCTTATTAAGACTTGTTCTAGATTTTTAAGGCAAAGTTGGAAAGAGTTACCGAATACCGAGAAATCATCCATGAATACCTCCATGATGTCCTCCACGAGCTCGTTAAAGATTGCTAGCATGCAACGTTGAAAAGTAGCAGGAGCATTACATAATCCAAAAGGCATTCTGCTATAAGCAAACATACCATATGGACAAGTGAATGTCATCTTTTCTTGATCTTCAGGAGCTATCGGGATTTGGAAATAGCCAGAAAGTCCATCCAAAAAATAGTAGTACATATGTCCTGATAATCTTTCTAACAGCTGATCAATGAAAGGTAGGGGGAAGTGATCCTTTCTTGTGGTGTTGTTCAATTTCCTATAATCAATACAAACCCTCCAACCCGTGATAGTTCTTGTAGGGATTAATTTATTCTTTTCATTGGCAACAACAGTCATGCCACCTTTCTTAGGAACAACCTACACAGGACTTACCCAAGAACTGTCAAAAATAGGATAAATAATTCCAGCATCTAGAAGTTTAATTACCTCAGTTTTGACCACTTCCTTCATGTTGAGGTTCAGTCTTCTTTAAGCTTGCACACATGGTTTGTATTCATCCTCCATCAAAATTTTGTGGGTGCAAAAGGAAGGACTGATTCCTTTGATGTCAGAAATTTTCTAAGCTATGGCTCTTTTATGCTTTTTTAAGACTTGAATTAATTCCTCTTTTTCCTTAGGTTGCAAGTTTGAAGCAATAATGACTGGTAGTGTAGAATTGTCTCCCAAAAATGCATATTCTAAGTGTTTAGGTAATTGTTTGAGATCTAGTTTGGGAGGTTCGTTAATAGAAGGTTTTTATCTTAGTTCATCTAATAAACGATAAATTATACATGTTTTTACCCCATGCTTAGCCCAATTTCTAGATGAATTAACCCTTGATTTGTATAAATTGATGCTCTTAAACCTTTAATTTCATGTTTTATACTCAGGTGAGCATAAGGAAGTGAAAAGAAAGAGAAACGGGCCGAAAACAAAGAAAATGGGCCAAAGTATGAAAACAACACAGCCTGGGAGTTCGCCACACGATAGTGTCACACAGCCGTGCCACCTTAAAGCTCAAACACGGCCCAACCCCGACTCACACAGCCGTGCCACATCAAAAAGACCCAAACACAGCCCATTGTCGAAGTCACACGGCAGTGGCGATGTTACATGGGCATGTCCCTGTCGTGAGGAAGTTCAATTGTACTCGGAAAAGGCTACTTAGGGGCTAAAAAAGGCATCCCAAAGCTCTATATAAAGACCCTAAAGGGCAATTACAACGGGGTACTTTTTTCTAACCTTAAGAAGGTGCCTTATTCCCACCAACACAGAGAGTAGAAGCAGGGAATTACTCTAAGGGAAGCCGATTGATTCATCTCAGAAGCCAGATTCTCCTTCAAGATTGAAGATCTCCCTTCAATTTCTTATAGGGGTTTTTGGGTTCTTTATGTTTTGTTATCTTTATTCTTCTGAGATGTTTTCTTTTATAATTATGAACTAAATCCCCCAAATACTTGAGGGGGATGAAACCTAAGACAGATCTTGTTATTATTTTATCTTGAGTTATATGATAAATACTTAAATTGTTCTTAATTATGTGTTCTTAATTCTTGCTTTAATATTCCAGGATATTGATTCAAGTATTGATGTGCTTATTCAGAGGAGCAAAAGTCCCTGTTTAGGAGTAGATCTAGCATAATTAAGCGGAGTTGCATTCAACCCTAGACATAGGGCGACATAAATCTACCGGATTAGGGTCAAACCTAATAAGGGGATCTATAGATCGAGTTAATGCAAGACTAGGGGTTTTAACTAGAAAGAGATTTCAGTTAACCAACCTAGGATTAGTTGTTCTTATCCTCGACGGAGGTATTAACATAAATTAGGGATTTTTATGGATCAAGTCAAGTGAATAAATCGTCTAGCTCAAAAGTTGATAACAAGTGAAGTCTAGGTGGATTCTCCCTTGAGTATTGTCCAAATCAATCAGTTTTCCCAAAGAGTTTCTTCCCCAATTCCCTTTTTGTGCATTCTTAGTTTAGTTTAATAAAAATCCCCTCTTAATTATAGGTTAAATAATAGAAAGAAAGTTAGTACTAGTACTTTTGGTTCATTTGGGTTCGATATCTCGGTCTTGCCACTAAACTATACTACTGTTCGATAGGTGCGCTTGCCTTAAGTTGTGATAATAGTTAGTTTGGGTGCGATCATATTTTATAAATTTTATTACTGCATATCACACGATATCAAGTTTTTGGCGCTGTTGCTGGGGAACTGAAATATTAGGAACCCTCTATTTTTATTACTTTAACCATTTTTACTTTTATTTTTTTCAGCTTATTGTATTTATTACTGCATATCACACGATATCAAGTTCGATGGCTGTGTTGTATTCTTTGAGTACTGGTGGGGTGTTTTCCTTGGGCTCAGCTTCCTCAATTTTTTCCTTGTCATGTTCTTATACTACCTCCTTTTCAGTTTTGGCTAGTGTTTCCGTGCTCCTTAGTGTAACTGCTTTATCGTGCTCCTTAGATTTAATCTCTGTGTTGCTTGGTGATCTTTCGGAGATTAGCTTATCAAGCTAGCTTATTTGAGTTTCAAGCCCTTGAATGGATGCTTACTGGACACGGTGATAAATTTTGTGAGGATCTCCTCAAGGTTCAGCTTTTTCTCTTGTTGGAACGGTGGTTGTTGAACTCTCGGATGAGGTGGTTGCCTTTGATTTCCTTGTCCTCCCCATGAGAAATTTGGGTGGTTCCTCTAACCTGCATTGTAAGTATTACTATAAGGGTTATTTTGGGATCTAGAATTATTACCCATATAGTTGGCTTGCTCAGTTTACATGTCATGTCCATAGGAGGAGTAATCGGGGTTGTACATGTTTCCTTGGTTGGAGTTGCATTACATTACTGGGTGTACCTGCGTAGAACCAACAAAATTATCAATCTTTTTATTAAGAAGTTCTACCTAATTAGAAAGTATGGTGGCTGCATCAATATTAAAAACTCCGGCAGCTTTTTGCAGTTTTGTTCTCATGACTTGCCACTGATAGTTATTCAGTAACGTCTCTTCTATGAACTCGTAAGCTGCTTCTGGTGCTTTGTTGTTGATTGTTCCACCGGCGGCTGCATCGATCATTTGCCTCGTCGAAGGATTCAAACTGTTGTGAAAGGTTTGAACTTGTAACCACAAAGCTAACCCATGGTGAGGGCACCTTCTCAATAGGTCCTTGTATCTCTCCCAAGCATCGAAAAGTGTTTCTAAATCCATCTGCACAAAAGAAGAGTTATCATTCCTTAATTTTGCTGTTTTAGCTGGCGGAAAATATTTGAGCAAAAATTTTTCGGTCATTTGCTCCCATGTAGTGATAGACCCTCGTGGTAAAGAATTTAACCACTGTTTAGCTTTATTTCTCAAGGAGAATGGGAATAATTGAAGACGGATGGCATCATCAGAAACGCCATCTATTTTGAATGTGTCACAGAATTCCAAGAAATTGGCTAAATGAGCGTTAGGATCTTCATCCTGCAAACCATAAAACTGAACAAACTGTTGTATCATCTGAATAGTTTTAGGTTTCAGTTCAAAATTATTTGCAGCAATAGTGGGCCTAACGACACTAGATTCAGTACCAGCCAAATTAGGTTTAGCATAATCATATATAGTTTGAGGTATAAGATTCTGCTTAACAGGATTTACGGCTATTACAGAAGGTAGCTGATTATCGTGATTTGCCTCCATCTCTTCAGTAGGTTTAGGTTCTTTTCTCTTGACTTTGTTCTAGATATTGCAAGCTTCTTCTTATCTCTCTACGAGTTCGACGAACTGTAGCTTCTAAATCGTCGTCAAACAATAATGGTCCTCCTAGGTTTCTTCTAGTCATAAACTAGAGATACCTAAAAGGGAAAGGTAAAAAGGAAATTAAAAAATCCAAAAAATAGAAAAATAGAAAATAATTTGCAATAAAAGTAAAGAATGGCTAAAGTAATAGGAATCGAGTGTTCCTAATATTTCAGTTCCCTAATAACGGCGCCAAAAACTTGATCTCGTGATGATGAAGTAATAAAATCGATCATACTTAGAAACTAACTATTATCACAATAAAAGGCAAGTGCACCTATCGAATAGTAGTATAGCTAGTGGCAGGACCGGAATATCGAATCCAAGGAACTAAAAGTACTAGTAATGACTTCCTTCCTATTATCTAGCCTAAGAAATAAAAGGGGTTTGGTTGTAAACTATTTTAAACTAAACTAAAGAAATGACAAAGAGTAAATTGGGAAATTGCTTTTGGGAAAACTAATTGATGGGGGCAATACCTAAGGAAGAATCCACCTAGACTTCACTTGTTATCTAACTCTGAACTAGATAATTTCTTCATTTGACTTGATCCATAGAGATCCTTAGATTATGTTAATACCTCTGTCGAGGATAAGAACAACTAATCCTAGATTGATTAATTAAAATCTCTTTCTAATTAAAACCACTAGTCTTGCATTAACTCGATCTATGGCTCCCCATATTAGATTTGACTCTAATCCAGCAGATTTTCATGGTCTTATGTCTAGGATTGCGATCAACTCCGCTTAATTGTGTTGGATCTACTCCTATACAGGGACCTTTGCTCCTCTGTATAAGCACATTCGACTTAAATTAATATCCCAGAAATATCAATTCAAGAGTTAAAAATGCAATTAAGAACAAATCAAATATTTATCATATAGTTCAGATAACAATAATAAGTTTCGTCTTAGGTTTCATCCCCCTTAAATATTTGGGGTTTTAGTTCATAATTATAAAAAAAAAAATCTTAAAATAAATAAAATAATAGAACATAAGAAAACCCAAAACTCCTGAAAGGATAGAAGGGAGATCCTCTGTCTTGATGTAGATCTTGGCTTCTGAGATGGATCAATTGGCTTTCCTTCGATTAATTCCCTGCCTTTAACTCCCCGTCTTGGCGGGAATAATGTTCACCCTTGTAGTTGCCTCCTAGGGTCTTTATATAGAGTTTAGAATGTCTTTCTTAACCCCTAAGTAGCATTTTTCGAGTGAAATTAAACTTCATCACGATAGGGACACGCCCGTGTGAGTCGATATGGAGGCCGTGCTCAGGACTGTTAATGTGGCACGGTCGTGTGCCACGCCCGTGTGACAAACTTCCAGGCCATGTTAATTATTGATTTGGGCCTAATTTGCCCATTTTTTGGCCCGTTCCTTGCTCTTTTCTATTCCTTATGCTCACCTAAGTATAAAACATGAAATAAAAGGATTAGGAGCTCCAAATTCCATAAATTTAATGATAATTCATCCAGAAATTAGGCTAAGCATGAGGTAAAAATATGTATAATTTACGTTTTATCACCCTACGTGAGTGTAGGTGATGTTTTTGCTCCAATTTTCGACTAAGAGTTGTGCCATGGTGGGACTCCGAGTAGTGGTGTTTGAGTAGGTTAGTGGGGAGAGATTTGGGGAGATGATAGGGGTTGTCAAAATATTTTGTTGTATTTTTTTCATTTTCCTGAAAATTTTGACCCCTTTGACGCCTCTTCTCTTCTCCTCTGCTGTTTCTCCATTTTCTGTGTTAGCAAAAAAATTCTTTTTCTTTTCCTTTTATCGTTTTGACCAAGACGTGTCTCGTTGTTCAGGATTTTTGATCACTGCATTTTCCCCACTTGGTAAGTGGCTTAAGTTACTATAGTTTTGGTATTCGGTTACTAACTGAAGGTTGTGATTTTCTGTTTTGGACAGTAGGTAATCAAAAAGAGCGGAGTCTTCCTCCTTTCATCTCATAATTGAAATCACTAAGAGTGTTGGGGTAAGTATTGGTCGCTTGAATAGCATTAAGGTCATTTTGTATTTGTGATTTAAACTTGTTTAAAATCTAACTTTGTACTTGGGAATGTCGATTTTAGGTTCTAAGTGTCTCGGGATAGTCTACACGTCAAATCAAAACTAGGTGTACCTGAAAATGTAGAAAACGAGATTCGGCGAAAGCCAAAATTACAAACTGTCGACACCACAAGAGTGTGTGGTCACCTGTGTGTGAATGACACGGCCTTGTGTTTGACGAGGGCCAGGCTGTGCGCTAGAGACGTCCATATAATGGCTAAGCATGGCCATGTACAACATAAGGGCTAAGCCAATTTAGGCCGTGTAGGGCACACGAACGTGTGGGTCCACACGGGTAGTCCACATGGACGTGTGGGTTTCTTGGAAAGTCGTGTGATCCACACAAGCCAAGGCCAAATTGGGCCGTCTGGGTCACACGGGCATGTGGGCCCACACAGGCAAGCCACATGAGTATGTGGGCCCAATTATCTAAAATGAATCTTAGGATTGTACGGGTCATCCAAATCAACTATGAACCTACTATAGGGCCGGTAAGGGCTATTTTGACCTTAAATGATATGATTATAATATTTGATCTCTGTATTGAGCATGACTGGTATATGGATGTTGCTCATCTATATGTATAACTGAATATTAGCATGTAAGCATTTATTTCTGTTTGTCTGCATTGAGCATGTTTAGTTGCATCTGCATTGGGGTGCGATGATGGTTATTGGAGGAAGTGTATTGAAAGACATTTATGCCAATTATCTAGTAGCAGAGCTGCAATATACTGTTATGTGCCGCATTCAGTACAACTTGGTGTGTAGGGCTGGGTGGGTGTTTTAAACCCCACATGGTGTGTAGAGATGGTCGGAGATAGTGTGTAGAGGCTGGTGGGTAGGATACTGATTTTTGTTACTATATGCATAACTGTATCTGAGATGGGCTAAGGCCCTAATTTAAATCTGAAACTGTATCTGAATGGGCTAAGGCCTACACTATATCTGAATCTGTGATGGGCTTAGGCCCCAGACTACTTTTGATTGATAACTGTTGTTCTAACTGTATGCAAGTTCTCTGTAGGGATTACACACTGAGTTTACAAAAACTCACCCCTTTATGTTTATTCTGTATAGGTAATCCCCAGTCATAGACGGATCGGTGTAGCAGAGGACTCGATGATGACCACCATTATTTCAGATTTTAACTGTTTTTATGGACTTTTAAACTACAAAACCCAACAAAAATACAATTTTACTAAAAACAACTTTTTCCTAAACACGAGTGGTTTTTCTAAAATAAAATGGTTACTAAAGCTTCCACTAAAAAGACACATTTTAAGACAAATCAACTAGTAAGTGTTTTATCGAGATAAATAAAAGCTAATAAACTGAAACAATTTTAGCCTGAAACTTCGATCACAAAATTCCATTCCATGTGACATCACCAGATTCAGCCATAACGTCTACGCCGGGTTTGGAGTGTTACAGTATTGTTATCTCCAAGAAAGACGTATTTAAGATGAGTAGGTAGTGGTTTCAATTCCACAGTAGGAGCTTCGTCAATAGATGGCTTGAAAATTGGAGTTTTTCTGTTGGCTAAGTCTAAGGATTCAATCTGCCATCCATGCTTGAGTTCAATATTATTAACTCCAACCATGCTGTCACAATTATCTAAGAATTCATCATTAGATGTCACTGTAAACTCCTCAGAAAGTAATATGCTTTGGTCATTGAATTCTTCTTCAATTAGATCATCTAGCACATCTACAATATGGCATTCTTCTTTATCCTTGCATTAAATAGATTCGAAAACACTGGAGGTAACGTGCTTATCATTAAGTTGCATTGCTAGTTCACGATTGTAAACATCAATAAGAGTTTGTTCGGTGGCTAAAAATGGTCATTCCAAGATTATGGGAACCTCTTGTCTACCTCACAGTCAAGTATGATAAAATCAGCCGAAAAAATGAATTTATCCACATGAGCTAAGATATCTTTGATTTGCCCTTGAAGTGGAGCCAAGGATCGATCAGCTAGTTGCAATGTTACTATAGTAGGTTTCATGTGACCAATTCCCAACTTTCTGAAAGTAGATAGTGGCATTAGGTTGTTGCTAGCTCCCAAGTCGCATAAAGCCTTACCCAAATAATGGTTGCCAATTGAAATAGGATAGTAAATCTTCCAGGATCTTTCATTTTAGGGGGAAACTTATTTGTCAAAATAGCACTACAGCCCTCTATGAGTGCAATAGTTTCCATATCACTGAGCTTCTTATTCTTGGACAAGAGCTCCTTTATAAATTTCCCATAATTCAGGATTTGCACAAGGGCGTCTACTAAAACAATATTAACCTGAAGTTGCTTCAATGTGTTCAAGAACTATTGGTACTGCTTTTCCTGCTCATTCTCTCTGAATCTATGTTGAATAGGTAAAAGTGGAGATACGTCTAATTATGTTGACACATTTGATTGCGTCGACAGTTTCGAGGGTCAAACATTAGGCATATGGGTGACAATTTGTGCAACTTCTTTGACTAGTACATTGACAAGCTCTTCAGATTCAACCTTCTCACTAGGGATCATTTCACTAGTATCTTGAGCTGCTACAATAGAGTCTGTACTTGGCTCGCTAGTTTATTTGCCACTCCTAAGATTGATAGCCTTGCAGTGCTCTTTCCCCCTCGAACTAGGATTTTTCGTCTCACTAAGTAGTGTGCCTAATGGTCGAGTATTTAGATTCAAAGCAAGTTGTCCTAATTGTGCCTCTAACGCTCGAATAAAAAGATGAATTCCCTTGCACAATAGCTTCTGTGCGAGTCATATGCTCCCGCATTAAAGCCTCCAGAGCTGCTAATAGGTTAGAAGGAGAAGCTTGCGTGTACTGTTGTCATTGATGTTCTTGAACATGCTGATTCGGCATTGAAGAGTGTTGTGGCTGCGTCTGATTCTGGTGTGGAAGTATCTGGCTTTGTTGTGGATGCATCCAAGTATGCTAATTGTAGTTCTGCTATTGTTGATTGTAATTCCCTTATCTTGAATTATAATTACCTTGAGTAGATATATTCCCATATTGAAATGTCGCAGCATTTTGTCCAGCATTCTGAGTTCCCCAAGACTATTAATTGCATGTAGAATTATTATAAAAGATGCCATAAGAATTGTTGCAGATGTTACTGACATAAAAGGCATTCTCTGTATGTTGAGGAAAATCTTCATAGCTATGGTTGTCACTGCAAATCTCACAACAAAAGGTAGGAACATCAACTTGTTGAGCGACTTGTATAGGTGCAACGTCACTAATCCCTTGCATATTTTTTTAATCATATTTGCAAGAGAAGAAACTTGAGCATTAAGTGCAGATATTGCGTCGAATTCAATAACTCCTGGAGTAGCTTTTACTTGTGCAACTCTAGCTCTCAAGAATTCCAATAGCATCAGTATAAGTATAATCCAGCAAATGACCATTGGCTGATGTGTGAACAAGATTCCTCATGTGTGAATTCAGCCTGTAACACCCCTAACCTGTATCCATCGCCAGAATAGGGTTACTGAGCATTACTAGGGTTTAGTGATCAATCAGATAGAAATTTCAAACGTTTCATTACATATCAATATTGATAATAAGACCAATAAAAAATCCTATATATTGTCCCTTAAATGAGCCCTCAAGGCCTGAAATACATATTAGAAACAAGTCAGGACTAAATCGGAAACTCAGAGAATTTTTTTTAGAATTATTTAAAATTTTCAACACTGCAGGGGTCACACGGCTGTGTGGCCAGGCCGTATGACTCACACGGTTAGGAGACATGCCCTTGTCTCAAGCTGTGTGGGCATTCAAAATAAGGACACATGGCCGTGTCCAGCCCATGTCTATACCCGTGTAACTCTCTAACTTGGGTCACACAGCCAAGTCACACGCCGTGTTCCAGGCTGTGTGAGCATACTGACTTGCATTCTGAAAAGATACAGGGGACACATGTCCATGTCACTTGGCCGTGTGTCACACACGGCTGAGACACATGCCCGTGTCTCTACCCCGTGTGGACGAAAATAAGCCATATTCTATGCCACATTTCTCACCCAAATTGATACCAATCTAGCCTCAACAATTTACACATCAATAAGCCATAACAAGGCATTCAACACAAGCTAAAATCAAGCCTTATACATGTAATACTACCATATAGAACCAATATACTCATAAGTACCTCTAGTGACAACTTAAAAATAAGTCCACCAATATCTAAACTTACCAATTTAATTTACCTAACAAAGTTACCAAAGTTTATTTTAACTCAATTATATATCTATATATCACTTATACTAACATCACACTCATACTTTAAATTCAAATCAATATATATGTTGGTTATATAAACAAAATATTATTCATAACATTTACATAAGCTAAATTTTGACCAAAAACGAACAAAAGCCTATACATGCCATATAAACCGTATTTAATATTTCAAAAACTACAGAGATAAGCTGGATAATGTGACTTGAGTACTGATCCGATCGTCCAACCTTCTGAAAATCTAAAAAGGCATTAAACAATACAAATCAGCTTAATGAAGCTTAGTAAGTTCAACGGTTTAAACAAAAATCTTACTGAACCTACCATAAAAAGTCAAAGAAATAAAATCATTCATGTCAATTCGTTGTCATTCACTGACAATTTCCTATCATTCATAACTTCTATTAATAAATACATTTGTTTTCAAATCAATATAAAAATGAATAACATGTCTTTCAAATTCATTAGATAAATCACCTTACCTAAATTTTTCCATTCGAAGAATGACTTACGGATAAGAGTACATCGTTAACTGAAGCTCATAAAAGCTAGTCTTCCTGAATACACCAACAGAAGCTCGTAAAAGCTAAACAGAAGCTCGTAAGAGCTAAACAGAAACTCATAAGAGTTGAACTGAAGCTTATAAGAGTTGAACAGAAGCTTATAACAGCTGAACAAAAATTAAAACACGAGAGTTCTCAACAAATGCTGAACCCCAATTTACTTGGGAAAAATGCCGTTATAACAGACCGGTTTAAACCCTAGTCAAAACAGTGGTTTCAGAACCATAAAGCTGAGGTCGTAAAATTATTTTTAATATTATTTTGGCATTTATAGCATGTTAATTAATATGTGTGAAAATTTTGTGATTTAATTTTATCGATTAGTTAGTTAATTTGATAAAAAGACTAAATTGCGTAAAATGCAAAAGTGACTTTCTATTTGTTAAAGTACTAATTTGCTATGATTTAATAATTGATAAGTCCTTAAAATGAAATTTGGCCACTATATAGGTAAGTGGACAGTAGTTGACAACCATTATAAAGTTTTCATATTAAATTTCAAAGGCTAAAATGGTAAATGGAATATTAAATGATTAATAAAACAAAACATAAGTAAAATTTCTGCATGTTCATCTTTCTAATGGCCGAATATTGAGAATAAAGAAAGCTTTGAAAGCTTTTAAGGTTCAACACTTTGAAGCTCAAATTGAGGTATGTAAATTGCTCGATTTTTGATAATTTTTTACGTTTTTGAGATCGTTGCTTCGTATATTAACTAGCCCATACTTTAATTTTCAGAATTGATGAAGAATTTGTGATTTTCCATTGTTTTTAACTTGATTTTTTTGTTGTTTGATGATGAAAAATAAATAATTGATGTTAGATTATCATGTTTAATTAAGTGATTTTTGATAAAAATGCTTATTAAGGACTAAATTGTGAAATTTGTAATTTGAGGGGTCAAAATGTGAAATAAATTGAATTAATGGGCTGCTAATATTCTAAGGTAAATTCGGCCTAACTAGAGTATATTGAAAGTTTGGGTATTTTGTGTTGTTTTGAATTAGGGACTAAATTGAGAAAATGTAAAATGTTAGGGGCTAAAGTGCAAAAGCCCATTTATGCGATTGGATGAAAATTGAATAAATCTATGATTAAACAAATTAAATTTGTATTAATTTAGACCAAGAAAGGAAGAAATTAGATTTGGATCGGGAGAAATCGAAGGTTATCGAATAGTCGTTCCGGTCCGTTCGTGTCCGTACGAGGTAAGTTCATAAGTAAATAAATGTTGCTAAATTTAAATGTATATGTATTATATGTGCCGAATTGAGTTGTAAATAAATAAATGTATGTGCCGAATTGATTTAAGCATTGGAGAACTAGTTACGAGCTTGAATTAATTGAATTACGACGTCCGAAAGCCCCGTACGAACCAAAGGAATAGTATAGGATACATATGTTATGACATAGGATTTCGAGATGTGTTATCGTGTAAGACCACGTCTAGTGTAACACCCCAAACCTAGCCTAGACGTTATAGGAAATGTTGTGGTAAACTAAAGTTAGTTTGATGGTGATCCCAAAACTAACTATGATCACGATAAAGGCAAGCGCACCTATCGAACAGTAGTATAGCTATGGCAAGACCGGAATATCGTATCCACGAAGACTTAACTATCTTTTTATTATCTAGACTAAAGATTAAGGGGATTTGTTTTAAACTAAAAACTAACTAAACTAAGAACGCGACAGAGAGTAAATTGAGAAAATACTTTTATGAAAATCGATTTATAAGGACAATACCCAAGGAAGAATCCACCTAGACTTCACTTATTAATCAACTCTGAACTAGACGATTTATTCACTTGAATTGATCCGTAGAAATCCCTAATTTATGTTATTATCTCTTTCGAGACTAAAAACAACTAACTCTAGGTTGATTAATTGAAATTTCTTTCTAATTAAAACCCCTATTGTTACATTAACTCGATCTATGGATTTCCCTATTAGATTTGACTCTAATTAGGCAGATTTTTGTCGTCCTATCTCTAGGATTGCAATCAAATTCGCTTAATTATATTGGATCTACTCTTAAACAGGGACTTTTGCTCCACTGAGTAAGCACATCAAGACTTGAATTAATATCCTAAAATACTAAAACAAGAATCAAGAACAAATAATTAAGAACAAATCAAATATTTATCATATAATTCAAAAAATAATAAGATACGTCTTAGGTTTCATCCCCCTTAGGTATCTAGGGGATTTAGTTCATGCTCATAAAGGAAAACATCTCAAAATTTGGAAAATAACAAAACATAAAAAAATTAAGGGATTAGAAGCATCAAATTCCTTAAATTATAAGATAAATCATCCAAAAATATGCCAAGCATGGGATTAAAATATGTTGTATTTATGGTTTGTCAAATATCCCCACACTTAAGCATTTGCTTGTCCTCAAGCAAAATCCTCAACTCACAATTAAAAATTTATTTTTCTCAATTTATAATTCTTATTAATAATATTTCAAAATAATCCACAAGTAATCATACATTAAGAATTCAACTAAAAGAACATCAAAGTTTCAAACAATCCAAGTTGAGAATTTTATCACAAAAATATAGGTAACTCCCTTTATCTAAGTAATTACCCTTAATTCAAAATCATACAGAGTTGACATCCTCACTAAAGATTCACTCAAATCACTAAAGATTCATTCAAATCACTCAAGGTGTTTAAGATTCACTCAAATCACTAAAGGTGTTTAAGGTTCAAAAATCAAACGGGGATCAAATTAAATAAGAGAAATTCTCAAGGGATCAAAAAGAATGGATTGTGGGTTAATATTAAGGGTAAATCAATAAATGATTCGTTAGGCTCAAGGAGGTTCACTAAGGGTTAATTATGAAGGTGGGCTTTTTATGGAGTAAGTGGGTTAACTCCTAAGTTCCTTAATCATCTCGGTATATCAAATCAATAGTGTGGTCTTAACATGTAAAATCGAAGTAAGTTCTAGAATAACAAATCAATATTAACACACTCATAACCACAATAAAGGTGAGCAAAAAAATATATGCTCTAAAGGATCAAGATCTCACAAAAATTATGGCTTTTGATGTCAATCCTGTAAATTTCAAATTTCAAGATAATACCTCAATTCAGGGAAACAACCTAAAAAATTTTTAATTCTTTAAAAATCAACTTATCATGCTTGATTCTCTAATGACTTAAAGTTTAAACCATCAATACACAACTACCTATGGTTTAATCCAAAGCATATCAACAAAAATCATAAATCACTCAAAATAGTAACATGAGAAATTACTTGAGAACAAGATATAATTCAGGGATTTTCTAATAATGATATAAATAACCTCCCCACATTTAAGATATGCATTGTCCTCAATGTACAAAGATAGATAATAGGAATATAAGCATAATATCATAAGAGAGGGAGATAAGCGAAACTACTATGAATTTTGGATGAAATCCTTAGAATAGTGAAAGCAGAATTGGAGAAAGAGCTAATGAAGTGCATGATTCTGAGCTATTTAAGAAAATAAACACAACTATGGAAAAGAATTAAAGCATTACTCGATAATAATCATAAACATAGTTCTAAATAAAGACGATAAGTCTTTAAAAGGGAAATTAAGAACATAAGAAATAAAGAAAAGAAAAAAGAAAGTAGATGGACTAAAAGGTCCTCATCGTCAGATGCCGCATAAGTCAATGCCGAAGGAGAAATATGAAAGTGGTGGCAAATCTGTCAAAGTGCGGCATCGATGCTGTCAAATCGCTACTCGAAGTGAGTGAGTCACTGGTATATGTCTGTCAATGCTTCCTCGAGGTCATCCTGATTGTCATAGTGAGCTAACCGGAATTTAGAGGGTCCACTCCACGACACCGCTCTATTATCCTCATATGGATCATACTGGAAATTCCTTAAGGAGACATCTGATCTACTAGTGTGAGTGTTGATGACATCTCTGGCGTGTCGAAGAGGCTGAAATATCAAGCTAGGCGAGTTACATAGGGACCCAAATAGATAGGGCCCCTCCTATAGTGGTCTGTCTGATGGCGAAAGGCAAGAGCAATGAAATATGCTAAGTTGAATACGTGGCCAGCTGCCATGCTCCAAAGGTAGTACGCGTCTGTGGCATTCATGACTCTTGTGCTCTCTCTTCACCCAGTCAAAGTGTGAGCCAAAAGGGCATGTATGTATCGAAGTGCTGGAGGGAGAGAAGTCGCCTTTGAGTGACTCGCATCATAGGGGACAGTACTCGTTGTAAGATCGGTCCAACAGCAAGAGGACGAGTAGTGTATGTGATGGTGAAGGTGAAGAAAATCCTCTAAAGCCATAAACTCCTCTGTGTAAAGGCCTAATGCTGCTCCCAACTCCGACACACTCATGTGTCATCATGAGTTGACATGACATGCTGAAGGTGGAACGTCGTACAAAACTCGAGGGTCAACTCCATATGAGTGGGCTCAATAATATCAAAGATTGATCCCAATGGGCAGTGGCTAGATGAGCTCTAACAAGGTCGACGAGCTGGACCTGCTCCAATGCGGCCCAATCGATGCAACGGCCCCCGCCTAATGGTCATGCGTGAAGGAGCTAAAAAAGATCATCCTCAGGGCCTGCTGAAAATTGAAGCAAAGGATGTCGAACTTCGACGGAGGCGCTCGAGGAAGTTGCTCCTAGTCCCTTCCCTTTTTTTTAAGCGGAAACAATAACTTTTGACTTCCCTCGAGTGTTCATCATAGTGTATTTGTAAGAATAAAAAAATGTCTCAAGAAAGAATTCATCGCCAAATAAAATCCAAAGAATCCTAAATAACAATTTACTCAGAAAACAGTGTAGCTGAAATTAAAACATGTAAAATTAATAAAATGACTCTAAAGACAAATGATCATGATTAAAGAGCAATATATAAATAAAATAATCCAAACTAAAAATATAATCAGTACTAAAAGACAAATTAGGTTTCCTAAAAATAAAAATAAAAATACTGACAATAGTAACTAAAAATAAAAAGAAAAATGGCAAAGACAATCATAGTAGCAATAAAACCAATAAGTAGAATATTTTAGAGAAAGAACAAATGCAATGTGAATGCAAAAAGGCCAAATCAAAACAACGAATAACATTACTAATAGAAAATACAAATAAAAAGGGAATGAAATAATAATAAACAATAAATAGCTGACATAAAATAACTAATATATTGATAATAGGAATAAGAAAAATAATAATAATAATAATAATAATAATAATAATAAGAGATTTGAAGAGTAAAAGGGGGCAAAATCGACGGTGGAGGAGACAGTGGTTAGAGGTGCAGCGATCGACGGAGTAGGGGCTATGAGGGTTGGGTTTGTGGCTTGGGGAAGGAAAGAAAGAAGGGAAATGGGGGGTTGATAGGTCAAGGTTTGGGGGTTTGGTCAACAAAGGAGAAGGGGGGAAATGGGTTCACGGGCATGGGGTTAGAATGGAGGTTGTGTGTGTGATGGTGGTTATGGCTAAAGGGAGGGAGAAACGATGAAGATAGGTAGTGGCCAAAGTTGAAGATGGGTAGGGCTGCGGCGGCTAGAGCTTTTGTGGTTTTGAGAAAGAAGACAAAAGAAAGGAAGAAAGGGTTTAGGGTTTTTAATAGGTGACACTGTTGTGTAACAGCCTGTGTTGGGCCACACAACCGTGTCACATGCCCGTGTGGATCGAGTTTAGCCCGTGTTTGTCACGAAATTTGAAACCCATTTCATCACAGGGCATAGGGCATGCCCGTGTGTCCCGACATGTGGTTCATACGGCCGTGTTACATAGCCGTGTGGTGTCTCGTTTGCTTCTCCCATGCCCGTGTTACCTTTCACATGCCCATGTGGATAGGCCGTGTCTCGCACACGGCCGTGTACCTTGCCCGTGTTTGGCTTTGACATGTTTAAAATTTGAAAATTTAAGCTCCAAGTTTCACACAGCCTAGGACACGCCCGTGTGTCTAGGCCGTGTGGCTCTGTTTATGGCTGTGTTCATGTTGATACTTGAGGATTTTTAGCCCTGTTTCCATACGGCCAAGGACACGCCCGTGTGTCCAGGCAGTGTGGTTCAAAAACCTGCACTTAAAATATGAAAAATAGATAAAAGAAACTAGTTAGTGGTGTTAGTGCTCGGGTTGCCTCCCGAGAAGCATTTATTTAAAGTCTAAGCTTGACTTACCTTGATATCGCGTGGTGATGACGGTTCGAGGAGTTGAAACTCCTCTCTTCTGCTATCAATCTTGATATCAAAATAAGGTTTAAGTCAATTTCTATTTACCTTAAAAGTGTTGAATTCATTATGTGTTACCTCGACTGTACCGTATGGGAGAACATTTAGTACCGTGAAGGGAGTTGCTCTCTGTGCGTTGGGCTCTGAAGTGACAATTCGAGGGTCTGCTTTGTCCAAAAGTACCTTGTCCGCAACCTTAAATAGATTGGTTCTAGCCTTAAGTTCGTCATGGCGTTGTTTCAGTTCTGCGTGGTGTATCCTAGGTTCCTCTTTTCCATAGGTCTCCTATTCGTCTAGTTCATCTATCTAATAGTTTTATCTGCCAATTATATACTCATCCTAGTTTGTTTGGGTTTCCCAAGACCTAGTTGTTTAAACATTTTATAAGGAATTACATTAATACTAGCCCCTAAATCAGCCAAGGCATTATCAATAGTTAAACTACCAATAAAATAAGGAATCGTAAAACTCCCTAGATCTTTTAATTTGCTGGGTAGTTTATTCTGCAAAATGGCTGAATAAACTGCATTTAGCTCCACATGCGACGAATCATCTAATTTTCATTTTTTTGTTAAAAGCTTCTTTAGAAATTTGACTGCGTTGGGCATCTGTCACAGAGCTTCAATAAACAGTAAGTTAATAAGCAACTTTTCTAGAAGATTATGAAAGTTACCGAATTGTTCATCTGTGCGGTCATTCTTCGTCGCGTTGGTGTATGGCACATGAGGAGTATACTTTTTACTTACCGGTTTTCATTCATCGTGGCTTACCTTAACCTTACCTTTACTTACCACATCTTCTTACCTCAGTTCTGGTTTGTCTTCATCTAACCCTTCTTCGTCGCGTATAGTGATAGCATGGAGTTACTCCCTTGGGTTAGTTTCTGTGTTACTTGGCAAGCTACCTTGTGGTCGTTCAGAAATCATCTTAGCTAGTTGACCAATTTGATTTTCCAACCCTTGAATCGATGCTTGCTATTTTTTTAGAGTTGTTTAGGTGTTTTGGAAGCGAGTTTCTGACACCGAGATGAATTTCATAAGCATCTCCTCAAGGTTCGGCTACTTTTCTTGCTGGTAATGTTGTTGCTGAAGGCCTAGAGGGGGTGGTGGCCTTTGATTTCCTTGACCACCCCACGAGAAATTGGGATGGTTCCTCCAACCTGGATTATAAGTGTTACTATATGGATTATTTTGAGGTCTAGAATTGTTACCCATATAGTTGACTTGTTCTTCCTCTGTGTTAGTATTGTAGGATGAATAGTCTGTGTTATGCACCTCTCCTCCAATTGAATCACACCGCATCACTGGATGTACCTGCGTAGAACCATACAAACCATCAATTTTCTTGTTTAAAAGCTCTACCTAGTTAGATAGCATAGTGACCGCGTCAACATTAAAAACCCTGGCGACTTTTGTCGGCTTTGTCCTCATGACTTGCCACTGATAATTTTTCAGTGACATCTCTTCTATGAACTCAAAGCCTCCTCAAGTGTTTTATTGTTCAAGGTTCCACCGGCGGCTGCATCGATTAGTTGTCTTGTTGAGAGGTCACACCATTGTAAAAGGTCTGAACCTGAAGCCATAGAAGTAACCCATGGTGAGGGCACCTTCTCAATAAGTCCTTGTATCTCTCCCATGCATCGTAAAGCATTTTTAAATCCATCTGTACAAAAGAAGAGATATCATTCCTCAACTTTGCCGTTTCAACCGGTGAAAAATATTTTAACAAAAAATATTCAGTCAACTGTTCCCAAGTAGTGATAGACCCTCGTGGTAGAGAGTTCAACCACTGTTTAGCCTTATTTCTTAAAGAAAAGGGGAATAAGCGAAGGCAAATGGCATCATCAGAAATGCCATTAATCTTAAAAGTGTCACAGAATTCCAGAAAGTTTGCTAAATGCATATTAGGGTTCTCGTCCTACAAACCATCAAACTGAACAAATTGTTGTATCATTTGTATAGTGTTAGGTTTCAGTTCAAAATTATTTGCAACAATAGCAGGTCTAACAATACTCGATTCAGTACCAGCTAAATTAAGCTTAGCATAATCATAAATAGTATGGGGAGTAGGATTCTAATTCATAGGACAGGAGGTAGTGGATGATTTTTCGCCATCTCTTCGATAGTATGGGCACGATCTCTTGCTCTTTCTTTATGTACTGTAGACTTCGCCTTATTTCTCTTTAGTTTCTGCGAGCTGATGCTTTGATCTCACTGTCAAATAGCAAGGGTCCTAACAGGTTCCTTTTAGTCATAAACTAGAGACACCTATTAGAAACAAATAACAAAGAGATTAGAAAATAAAAATTAAATTAAAAACAAAAAATAAATTGCAATAAAAGTAAAAATGACTAAAGTAATAAAAATCAAGCGTTTCTAATATCTTAGTCCCTAACAACGGCGCCAAAAACTTGATGGTTATCCCAAAACTAACTATGATCACGATAAAGGCAAAAGCACCAATCAAATAGTAGTATAGCTGTGGCAAGACCGGAATATCGTATCCATGATTACTAAAAGTACTAGTATTAACTATCTTTTTATTATCTAGCCTAAAGATTAAGGGGATTTGTTTTAAACTAAAAACTAACTAAACTAAGAACGTGACAGAGAGTAAATTGAGAAAATACTTTTATGAAAACTGATTTATAAGGACAATACCCAAGGAAGAATCCACCTAGACTTCACTTATTATTTAACTCTGAATTAAACGATTTATTCACTTGATTTGATCCATAGAAATCCCTAATTTATGTTATTATCTCTTTCGAGAATAAAAAAAATAACTCTAGGTTGATTAATTGAAATTTCTTTCTAATTAAAACCCCTATTGTTGCATTAACTCGATCTATGGATTTTCCTATTAGATTTAACTCTAATTAGGCAGATTTTTGTCATCCTATCTCTAGGATTGCAATCAACTTCGCTTAATTATGTTGGATCTACTCTTAAACAAGGACTTTTGCTCTACTGAGTAAGCACATCAACACTTGAATTAATATCCTGAAATACTAAAACAAGAATCAAGAACACATAATTAAGAACAAATCAAATATTTATCATATAATTCAGAAAATAATAAGATTCGTCTTAGGTTTCATCCCCCTTAGGTATCTAGGGGATTTAGCTCATAATCACAAAGGAAAACATCTCAAAATTTGGAAAATAACAAAACATAAAGAAACCTAAAAACTTTAAGGAAATTGAAGGGAGATCTTCAGTCTTGAAGGAGATTCGTACTTCCGAGATCAATACAATGGTTCTCTTTGAGTAATTCTCTGCCTTCTACTCTGTGTGTCCTTTAATCTTCTCCTAGTGTGTTTTAAATAGACTTTGGAATGCCCAAAATACCTAAAAATTAGCCTTGTCCGCATGAAATTGAAACAGGGCTTGACAGGGACATGAGCATGTGGCCTGCCCGTGTGCTAAGCCTCAGGCCGTGTGTAATAATAGCTTTATAGAAGTCGACACGACCTTGACACATGGGCGTGTGGCCGGCCCGTGTGAGAGTGAACCCGTGTGTGTAACACCCCAGACCCGGCCCATACGTTATGGCCAGATCTGATATGTCACATGGACTTGTACTAACTGCGTTCTTTGCTTAGGGTGTCAAAATGATTTTGTAAAACAATTGCTTATAGAAAAACCAGCTTATTAACTCTTTAAGTTATCCATTTGTTACGTTTTTTGTGTTTTGAAAACATTCATTAAGTATGATTAAAAACCCGCGCGGCCTATAACTAGCAGTTTTGATAAGGTATAAATCTACCAGTGAATAAAGCCATAAAAGAAAAAGAAATTTAAAGAGTGGCCTTATTACAAGTTAAAACCCAAAAACAATAAAAATAAAATAAGTAAAGAAAACAACTAAAAAGTGCAGTGTAAACCAACTTGCAGACTATGTGGCCACTCCGAATCTCTCACAGCTCCAAGCCCACTATGGTTGGGGATTACCTGCATGGATGAAAATAAAGGGTAAGTTTGATAAACTCAGTGTGTAACATAACCCAACCATAGCCCAGAACAGATCAAGCCTTAAAATCAGATTTATTTGGGCTTTGGCCCAGTACAGAAATTAGAATGAAGCCCATAGGCCTATAACAGATACAGAACAGAAATACCATGTATGAAGAAAACCCAACCCAAATCTATCCATATACACCCCCGTACCAGCCTTACACCATGTGGAGAGACTACTCGACCCACCCGTTCGCTACACACCACAGAATTTGCAGCGAGGCTGCCAGAATAGATATTGTGACAGAGTTACCAGATACAGATATTGAGGCGAAGCCACCAGAATAGATATATGTGGCGAGCCCACCAGAACAGATATATGTGGCGAGCCCACCAGAATGCTTCCTCCTTCAATATAACCCATAACCCATGCAACAGATATACATGTCATGTCAAACATCATACAGAATCAGAATATCATGCATCTCAGATAAAATTAACCCTAGGGTATAACGGTCATTTTGTACCTAAGGGTATAAAGGTAATTTTCATACTTAGGGGTATTTTAGTAAATTTACTATTCTTTAGGGATTTTATGCATATTATAGTCATTCCTATTCCATTTTTCGTCACAGTAGTCTATTTTAACTTAGTTTAACAGTTTTGGCCTTTTAGGCCCAAAAAACCCCTAATGGGCCCTACTGCGTCTATTAGTATCTTAAGCCCATTTAATCCAAGTTTTATGATCAAATTATAGATTTTATCAGTGTTGTTCCCTACAGTCTGATAGAACTACTTTAATGACTATTTTTACCCGTATGGGCTCGAAAGCCCGTTGGGCCCACATTCGGCCTATCGAGGCCCAACTTACCAAAACGCATGGAATTGGACACTCTGCAAACCTACCAGCTATGATTTCAGACCTAACCATCAAAGAGTAATCGCATACTCAGAGATCCACATGGTACTGACTTTTCGGTCACTTTCGTTCACTTTTTGGTCACTTTCGACCGTTGCCGATTTAGTTTATAGTAAGGGTATGGTACACACCTGTTAACTGCCGAAACGTTGACGAGACCCCCTACGTAAAGTCTATAATCGGTCACCAACACGTTAGTCTAAAAATCGACAATACTAAAGCATTAACCTTCCTTAACACAATCGGCCAACATAGCCTAAGTCCCTAAAGATCTTACCTTTCTATCGAATATGGACTAGATTTAGATGCTCGACCTTGCTAGCCTTCCAAACTCCTTTGTTGAACGTCCCCTTGTCCACACTAACACACATAGAACCAAGAGAAAAAGGCCGACTAGCCCTTAGTCCAAATCGTTAGTCACCTTTAAAGGGTTTCAGCTACTACCTTAAACATAAGTAACTAACGAAAGTTGCTTGAGTACTTACCAATATGTTAATCTACCCAAGAAGAGTTCTTAAGTGCCCCCTTAATCCCAATCTACGCTAGATCTAGTTGTGAACCCAAGATCAAACACAATCCGGCTAACTAGAGGTTCGGTTATAGGAGAAGTCGGTAATGGAGTATTCAAGATTTCGGTTAAGAGGAGAGTCGGTAATGGAAGGTTGTGTCTTAGGCTTTGCGGTTACCAAAGTAAGAGAGAACAAGATGAAGAAGGAGTGATACAGATGACAGAAGAAGAAGATGAGAGAAAAGAAAAGAGAAGAAGAGGAGTAGGTATTCGGTCAACAAGAGCAATTGGCAATGGTAAGCTTTGCTTTCGGCTTTTGTGTTTATCAAAGTGAGAGGGGATGAGATGAAGATGTAAGGGATACGGTTGAAAGAAGAACAAAAGATGAGAGGTTTTGAGGAGAGGAGAAGTAAGAAATTAGTTGTTGATAGAGAAAACGGCACAGAGGTGCTTTGGGTGACTTGTATTCGGCTTCTAGCAAAAATCGAAAGAAAAAAAGAAAGAAACCCTGAGCACTAAACCTTAACCTATTTCGGAAAAACAAAGAAAGTGAGCAACCAAAACCAAAAATGCTCAAAAAGAATTTGGTGACACTCCTCCACAATGCCGAATTTGCCAAAGCCTAACCCCTAGCTGATTGCCTAACTAAAACCCCCTTGGCCGGCCAACTCTTGCTCCTCAAGAGTCCAACATTCAGCCAACACCAAGTCCCCTGATCAGCTCCTACTTTTGCTCCCTTTATCACTCCTTAAATCACTCCTTTTGAACCATTCAAACTCTTCTTGACAGAGTTTTACCTGAAGTCTAACACTTAACCTTCCTGTTCATAAAAATAAAACACCCTAAATAACTTACCTTATGACTTGAACCTTGGCTCCCCCTAGCTCTCACACGCCACTTTAATAGCTCCCTAATGGAGTCATTTAGCCACTTTACTAGGGGCTCTTTTGTGATCCATCTTACTTACTTTAATCTTAAAAGCCCACTTCTTCAGGACCTTCTTCTCTTTAAAACCAAAATTTATTAAATTCGTCGGGTTTTAACCTAAGCTTGGGCCTTCTAGAGGCCCACCAACATACTAGAATATAATTTATACAGATAAAACACAGAAATCTAAGAATAATCCAAAAATCACTGAAATCCCGAAAAGTTCCAAAAATTAGGGCGTTACAACTCTACCCTCCTTAAAGAAATTTTATCCTTGAAATTTACCTGATCCAAACAATTGAGGGTATTACTGATGCATCGCCTCCTCTGGCTCCCAAGTAGCTTCCTCTTTGCCATGATTACGCCAAAGTACCTTCACTAATGGAACTGACTTCCTTCTTAGAACCTTTACATCTCGATCAAGAGTCTATACGGGTTCTTCCTCGAAAGTCAAATCAAGTTGTACCTCAACCTCTGCAACCGGCACGACATGAGTAGGGTCAGAATGATATCGCCTTAACATGGAGACGTGAAAAACATCGTGAATCCTGTTTAGCTCCGGAGGTAATTCCAACTGATAAGCCACTGGACCTACTCGCTTAAGAACCCGATAAGACCCAATGAACCTCGGAGTCAACTTGCCTTTCTTTCAAAATCTTAGTATCTTCTTCTAAGGTGAAACCTTCAAAAAGACCATGTCACCAACTGAGTACTCAATCTCCTTACGCTTTCAATCTGCGTAAGACTTCTACCGATCAGATGCTTCTTTTAACCGCTCCCTAATTACCCTGACCTTATCTTCAGTCTCTGCTACCAACTCAAGTTCAAGAACTTGCCGCTCACCCAGTTCGGTCCAACAACTAGGTGTACGACACTTACGTCCATACAGCGCTTCATAAGGTGCTATACGAATACTAGCCTGATAGCTGTTATTGTACATGAATTCTGCCAACGGTAGATAATCCTCTCAACTACCTCGGAAGTCGATAATGCATCCCTTCAATATATCTTCCAGAATTTGAATAACCCTTTCTGACTGACCATCAGTCTGAGGATGAAAAGCTGTGTTAAAGTTTAGTCGCGTTCCCAATCCTCATGTAACTTTTGCCAGAACCGAGATGTGAATCTAGGATCTCCATCGAAAATAATCGATGCTGGCACCCTATGTAGTCGCACAATTTTCGCCACATACAACTTGGCTAACTTTTGAAGTGAATAATCTGTGCGAACAGGTATGAAATGAGCAAATTTAGTCAACCTATCCACAATCACTCAAATCGAGTCCTTCTTCATCGGTGTCAAGGGCAATCCAATCACAAAGTCCATGGTTACCTTCTCCCACTTCCAAATGGGTACTTTCACTGGCTGCAAAAGTCCGGAAGGTAATTGATGTTCAGCTTTTACTTGCTGGCAAGTCAGACATTTTCCCACAAATTCTGTTACTTCTCGTTTCAGTCCAGGCCACCAATTCAATTCCTTTAAGTCACGATACATTTTATTCCCTCTAGGATGCATAGCACATAGTCCTCCATGAGCTTCTTTCAGTATTGCTTGCCTCAAGTCAGAGTCCTTCGGAACGCAAACTCTACCTCGGAAACATAAGACTCCTTCGCTGTTCGGTCCAAACTCAGAAGGTTCCCTATTCTTAACCTGCTGGAATCGAAAAACTAGAGACTTATCCTTTAACTACTTTTCCTTAATCTCATCAACCCAGGTTGGCCTTACTTGTAGTTTTGCTAACAAGCTACCATCGTCAAACAGACTCAAACGAGCAAACATTACTCTCAGATCAGATACAGTTCTACGACTTAGGGCATCAGCCACCACATTAGCTTTGCATGGGTGATACTCAATAGCACAGTCATAATCCTTAAGTAACTCTATCTATCTTCGTTGCCTAAGATTCAGCTCTTTCTGGGTCAGCAAGTACTTAAGACTCTTATGATCTGTGTATATAATACACTTTTCACCGTACAAGTAATGTCTCCAAATCTTGAGTGCAAAGATTACCGCTACTAACTCTAGATCATGAGTAGGATAGTTTACTTCATGAGGTTTAAGCTATCGCAATGTATAAGCAACCACTTTACCCTCTTGCATCAACACACAGCCCAACCCTACATGTGATGCGTCACTGTACACAGTGAAATTCTTCCCAGACTACGGCTAAATCAATATAGGTACCTCGATCAGAACTTTCTTTAGCTTTTCAAAAGCCTCTTGCTGCTTCTCGGTCCAAACAAACGGTACTCCTTTCCTTATAAGCTTTGTCAGTGGTGCTGCCATTACAGAAAATCCTTCCACAAACCTTCTATAGTACCCAACCAAACCCAGAAAACTATGAATTTTTTATACTGACCTCGGTGGCTTCCATTCCAAAATCGCTTCAATCTTTCGAGGGTCCACATTGATCCCTTCAGCAGAGACAACATGACCTAAGAAGGTTACCTCCCTCAACCAGAATTCACACTTGCTAAATTTTTCATAAAGCTCCTTCTCCCTTAGCACTTGCAGCACAATACGGAGATGCTCGTCATGCTTCTCCTCAGTTTTAGAATATACCAAAATATCGTCGATAAGGACAACTACGAATCGATCCAAGTATGGCTGGAACACTCGATTCATCAGATCTATAAATGCTGCAGGTGCGTTCGTCAACCCAAATGGCATAACCAAGAACTCATAGTGACCATACTGAGTTCTGAACGCCGTCTTGTGAATACCCACCTTCTTAACCCTTAACTGATGATACCCAGATCGAAGGTCAATCTTGGAAAATACTGAAGCTCACTTAAGCTGGTCAAATAGATCATCGATTCTTGACTGTGGGTACTTATTCTTAATCGTCTGTTTGTTCAACTGCCGATAATCGATGCACATCCGCATTGATCCATCTTTCTTCTTTACGAACAACACTGGTGCTCCCCACGGAGACACACTCGGCCTAATAAAGCCTCTATCCAACAACTCCTGAATCTGGGCTTTCAACTCCACCAACTCCTTCGGTGCCATCCTGTAAGGTGCGATGGACACTGGTGCTGTTCCAGGCAACAAGTCATTCCAAACTCGACTTCTCAGTTTGGAGGCAAACCCGGAAGCTCCTCTAGAAAAACATCTTGAAAATCCTTAACGGTTCTAACCTTATCCACTGTCAGACCCTAAGTTTTCAACTAACTTACAAATGCTCAGTAAGCCACGCAACCCTTACGAATCCACTTCTCGGCTCTCAGTGCTGACACCACATTAGACAGATAATCCCTTCGCTCGCCTATCACCATAACCTCCTCATCCTCTGCAGTCTTTAACATCATTCGCTTGGCAGCACAATCCAGAGTAACCCTATGCTTAACAAGCCAATCCATTCCCAAGATGAGATAGAATTCTCCGAACAACAACTCCATCAGATTTCCAGAGAAAATCTTACCTTAAGTTTCTAAAGGCATGTCTCTAATAACCGAGTGACCCAAAGGACTTAGTACAGATACCCTACTCACGGTCTCCTCAGAGCATACACCAGCGACCCAGATATAGAGCATGCAACATATGAATGGGTAGATCCAACATTTATCAACGCAGTGTATGGCATACTAGAGATCAGAAACGTACCAGTTATGACGTCAGGTGCATCACCCTCCTCTCGGCTACGAGCTGCATACACCAACGCTGGCTGACGAGCCTCAGCATATCCAGCACCCCTACCAGGTGCTCCTCGTCCTCGACCATTACCATTACCACCTCTACCTTGCCCACGTCCTCTCAGAAACTGTGGCCCACCTCTCATTGGTTGAGTGACTCTCTGATCTATAGCTTGAACCTGATCTAGTTCCTGAGGATAGTTCTTAACCCTATGCTCCATAGATCCGCATCGGAAACAAGCACCAGAACATTTCCGACACTCACCCATATGTATCTTACCACAATTCCTACAACTTGCGGCCTAATAGTATTCATCAGTATTGCTCGAACTGGCCCTTCCATTCTAGCTCTTTTAATAATCCTGTTGGCACCACCTAACGGTCCAGAATCTCTGCAAAAGCGATTCCAATCCTTCTCACAATTCTGCCTTTCTGTACGCTTCACTTCCTCAGCTATCTTAGCTTTCTCCACTAAAGCAGCGAAGTTACGCTCCCTCTGCGGAGCAATTAGCACCCTGAGCTCATCTCTCAGACCATTCTCAAAACGCACGCTACGTTCATACTCCGTAGCGACTATCCCAGTAGCATACCGGCTCAGCCTCATAAAATCAGACTCGTACTCAGCAATTGTCTTACTCCCTTGAACTAGATTCAGAAATTCTTTCCTGCGGGCATCCACGTAACTAGCCCTAACATACTTTCCTTTGAAGGATGTCTTAAACAGCTCCCAAGTCACCCTATCAGCTGAAGTTCCATCTCTCACTGTGAGCCACTACTGATAAGCCTCATCCCTAAGCAACGATATAGCTCCCTTCAGCTTCTGCTCTACAGAGCAGTCCAAATCATCTATAATCCGCTCTGTGGCCTCTAACCAGTATTCAGCCACGTTTAGAGTTACACCAGATACGCCCCTAAAGATCTCTGCTCCATTAGCCCTAAGCCGCTTAGAAATAGATCCTCGAATTCCGTTTCCCGTACTTGCCCCAGCAACCCTTTCCAAAACTCGAAGCATCGCCTGAGATAGAGCGTCATCCTCGGCACATCGATCGTGAGACTCTACTTCTGTTGCCGGTGGTACCGGTGCATCAGCTTCTGGCGTATGTCCTGAAGACAAAGATTCAGCCTATGCACTACCTCGGCCACGTCCACGGCCTCTTCCACGAGCTGCTCGTGTACTCATTTCGTATTATCTTATTAGGAATTTTATGCATTAGTTAAATATTTCCGTGTTTATTACAGATGTCTTATGAATAGATAGTAATTCAGAGTTTGTTTTCTTTTGCGGTAGCCTAGCTACAGTCTCAGCCAACTTATCAAAATTTCTATAGTTTCAGTGTTACCCTAACTAAAGCATCATGATAGGGTTTAGTACAAGCATATAACAAAATTTTAAAAATCATCAGAAAAATACAGAAAGACTTACAGACTTGGGCTAGAGATTCGGTGTGCCACCTTCTTGAAACCAAATTTAAAAACTGACTTCAATCTTTAAAATCATTTATTTGTAGAGGAAAGTCTTATAACAAGTTTCGAAAACAAATTCTTAAAAATGATTTTTGAAAATCTTGATTCATCGTTACAAAAAAAACTCCTATTTTTAGACCCGTTCCACAGCCGAGTTGTTGCAACCTGGCTCTGATACCACTAAATGTAACACTCCAGACCCGACCCATACATTATGGCCAGATCTGATATGTCACATGGACTTGTACTAACTGCGTTCTTTGCTTATGGTGTCAAAATGATTTTGTAAAACAATTGCTTATAGAAAAACCAGCTTATTAACTCTTTAAGTTATCCATTTGTTATGTTTGTTGTGTTTTGAAAACATTCATTAAGTATGATTAAAAACTCGCGCGGCCTATAACTAGCAATTTTGATAAAATATAAATATACCAGTGAATGAAACCATAAAAGAAAAAGAAATTTAAAGAGCGGCCTTATTACAAGTTAAAACCCAAAAATAATAAAAATAAAATAAGTAAAGAAAACAACTAAAAAGCGTAGTGTAAACCAACTTGCAGACTATGTGGCCACTACGAATCTCTCACAGCTCCAAGCCCACTATGGTTGGGGATTGCCTGCATGGATAAAAATAAAGGGTGAGTTTAATAAACTCAGTGTGTAACATAACCCAACCATAGCCCCGAACAGATCAAGCCTTAGAATCAGATTTATTTAGGCTTTGGCCCAGTACAGAAATTAGAATGAAGCCCATAGGCCTATAACAGATACAGAATAGAAATACCATGTATGAAGAAAACCCAACCCAAATCTATCCATATACACCCCCGTACCAGCCTTACACCATGTGGAGAGACTACTCGACCCACCCGTTCGCTACACACCACAGAATTTGCAGCGAGGCTACCAGAATAGATATTGTGACAGAGTTACCAGATACAGATATTGAGGCGAAGCCACCAGAATAGATATATGTGGCGAGCCCACCAGAACAGATATATTTGGCGAGCCCACCAGAATGCTTCCTCCTTCAATATAACCCATAACCCATGCAACAGATATACATGTCATGTCAAACATCATACAGAATCAGAATATCATGCATCTCAGATAAAATTAACCCTAGGGTATAACGGTCATTTTGTACCTAGGGGTATAATGGTAATTTTCATACTTAGGGGTATTTTAGTAAATTTATTATTCTTTATGGATTTTATGCATATTATAGTCATTTCTATTCCATTTGTCGTCACAGTAGTCTATTTTAACTTAGTTTAACAGTTTTGGCCTTTTAGGCCCAAAAAACCCCTAATGGGCCTTACTGCGTCTATTAGTATCTTAAGCCCATTTAATCCAAGTTTTATGATCAAATTACAGATTTTATCAGTGTTGTTCCCTACAGTCTGATAGAACTACTTTAATGACTATTTTTACCCGTATGGGCTCGAAAGCCCGTTGGGCCCACATTTGGCCCATCGAGGCCCAACTTACCAAAACACACGGAATTGCACACTCTACAAACCTACCAGCTATGATTTCAGATCTAACCATCAAAGAGTAATCGCATACTCAGAGATCCACATGGTGCCGACTTTTTGGTCACTTCCGGTCACTTTTCAGTCGCTTTCGGTCGTTGCCGATTTAGTTTATAGTAAGGGTATGGTACACACCTGTTAGCTGTCGAAACGTTGACGAGATCCCCCTACGTAAAGCCTATAATTAGTCACCAACAAGTTAGTCTAAAAATCGACAATACTAAAGCATTAACCTTCCTTAACACAACCGGCCAACATAGCCTAAGTCCCTAAAGATCTTACCTTTCTGTCGAATACGAACTAGATCTAGATGCTCGACCTTGCTAGCCTTCCAAACTCCTTTGCTGAACGTCCCCTTGTCCATACTAACACACACAGAACCAAGAGAAAGAGGCTGACTAGCCCTTAGTCCAAATCGTTAGTCACCTTTAAAGGGTTTCAGCTACTACCTTAAACATAAGTAACTAACGAAAGTTGCTTGAGTACTTACTAATATGTTAATCTGCCCAAGAAGAGTCCTTAAGTGCCTTCTTAATCCTGATCTACGCTAGATCCAACCGTGAACCCAAGATCAAACACAATCCTACTAACTAGAGGTTCGACTATAGGAGAAGTCGGCAATGGAGTATTCAAGATTTCGGTCAAGAGGAGAGTCGGCAATGGAAGGTTGTGTCTTAGGCTTTGCGGTTACCAAAGTAAGAGAGAACAAGATTAAGAAGGAGGGATACGGATGACAAAAGAAGAAGATGAGAGAAAAGAAAGGAGAAGAAGAGGAGTAGGTATTCGGTCAACAAGAGCAATCGGCAATGGTAAGCTTTGCTTTCGGCTTTTGTGTTTATCAAAGTGAGAGGGGATAAAATGAAGATGTAAGGGATATGGTTGAAAGAAGAAGTAAAGATGAGAGGTTTTGAGGAGAGGAGAAGTGAGAAATCGGTTGTTGACAGAGAAAATGGCACAAAGGTGCTTTGGGATACTTGTATTCGACTTCTAGCAAAAATGGAAAGAAAGAAAGAAAGAAACCCTAAACACTAAACCTTACCCTATTTCAGCAAAACAAAGAAAGTGAGCAACCAAAACCAAAAATGCTCAAAAAGAATTTGGCGACACTCCTCCACAATGTCAAATTTGCCAAAGCCTAACCCCTAGCCGATTGCCTAACTAAAACCCCCTTGGCCGGCTAACTCTTGCTCCTCAAGAGTCCAACATTCGGCCAACACCAAGTCCCCTGATCAGCTCCTACTTTTGCTCCCTTTATCACTCCTTAAATCACTCATTTTGAACCATTCAAACTCTTCTTGATAGAGTTTTACCTGAATTCTAACACTTAACCTTCCTGTTCATAAAAATAAAACACCCTAAATAACTTACCTTGTGACTTGAACCTTGGCTCCCCCTAGCTCTCACACGCCGCTTTAATAGCTCCCTAGTGGTGTCATTTAGCCACTTTACCAGGGGCTCTTTTGTGATCCATCTTACTTACTTTAATCTTAAAAGCCCACTTCTTCAGGACCTTCTTCTCTTTAAAACCAAAATTTATTAAATCCGTCGGGTTTCAACCTAAGCTTGGGCCTTTTAGAGGCCCACCAACATACTAGAATATAATTTATATAGTCAAAACACAGAAATCCCAAAAAGTCTCAAAAATTAAAGTGTTACAGTGTAGAAGTACCTAGGTCGTGTGGAATGCTGAAATTAGCCCATTTTGTCTATTTTTGGCTCGTTTCTCACTCCTTTCACTTTCCAATGCTCTCCTAAGTATAAAACATGAAATTAAGGGATTAGGAGCATTAAATTCCTTAAATTATGAGATAAATCATCCAAAAATATTGCAAGCATGGGATTAAAGTATGCTCTATTTATGCTTTATCATAGTTCGATTATTGAAGCTTTCTTTTGCATAAAGACATTATCAATCGAAACATCAGTATTGGTTCAGCCTACGTTGAATAAAAATTTTATGATTCTTAGTCCTGCGTCAATGAATGGTTTGAAGTGTGTTCTTATGAAAAAGTATACAGAGATATCTTGTGATTCCATATAGTTAAAGCTGCATGAAAAGAGTTATGTGACATATTTAATGACTATAAGAGTTTAAAATTTTTGATGTCAGAGAAATATTCGAATTTGGGGACAGTAAGGATGTCTTGAACTTGGCACAATGAAGATAGCTCGAATCGTCGAAAACTTTTGAGTTTGCAAGTGATTATTATCCGAGGAAAATGATTATAGTTTTAGATGTTTCGAATAGGAAACTTCTATGTGCTTTACGAGCGATGAATAGGTGATTGATCTTATCAGATGATGAACATATGTTAGCTGAGTTAGAAGTTAAATTGATGCTTACTAAGTGAATTTGTGAAATTTAGTAATGTGTTATCAAATTGCAAGCTATAAGGGATTCAACGTAAATGGGTTTCTAATTCAAAATTTTAGATGTGGAATTAATAATTGGTTGTGGTTTCGAAATAGAGTGTGCATACTGAGAAGTTCTAAAATTGTACAAAAACTATTACAAGTAACTCTCAGTGGTATTGATGTATGAGTATTAAACATTAACATGATATTTCTGACTATATGTTCAAATGCCTGAGCCATCAACAAGTTAAAGTTAATTATTAAGTATCTTCGAGACTGTTTCAGCATGTGTTAATATCTTTGCGTCGGGATTATTCTTATTATTGAAAAAGATAGATGTTATCTTAATTATTGATAACTATTTTAAGAAGTCTTTCCGTACGTATGGATTTCTCTCTTAATAGCTCAACTGAGTTATTCATTTCAGAGATTGTCAGTTTGCACTAGGTGCCAGGTTTCATTGTTCCGGATAAAAATTCAAAATTTATATTGTGATTTTGAGAGAAATTACAATAAGTTGTGAGTACGAAATTGTATTGGAATCAGAAAATGTAATTTAAATTCTCGAAATATTTATTTTGTCACTGTGTTTTAGAATTTGAAAGCAACTAAGAAAAACTTTGTTGTTTGATAAGTTGTTATGTGATTATAAATGACATTGTATGAGGTATTGTATGGTTGCAGTTACCGAAATTCGTTGTTTTGGGATCGAACTTTATGAGAAAATGATCCATCAGATTAATATCATCATAGAAATTGAGCAAAAACTGAATGTAATTCAAAACGGTTATAAGCAGTTTCAGTTTTATATAATGTATAGTGGAGACAGACAAGAATCTTAATCGTGAGATCAAAGAGATATGAACTCCGAAGCTATTTTTGAAATTGAAATGTACTGTGTGGAAGCAAATCCTTAATCTACTTTCTGGTAAGATTTTCGGGGACGAAAATCCTTAAGGGGGGAGAGTTGTAACAAACCAGTTTAGACCCTAGTCAAAATAGTGGTTTCGGAACCATGAATCTGAGGTCGTAAAATTATTTTTAACATAATTTTGGAATTTATAGCATGTTAATTAGTATGTGTGAAAATTTTGTGATTTAATTTTACCAATTGGTTAGTTAATTTGATAAAAGGACTAAATCGCATAAAATGCAAAAGTGGCTTTCTATTTGTTAAAGTACTAATTTGCTATGATTTAATAATTGATAAGTCCTTAAAATGAAATTTGGCAACTAAATAGGTAAGTGGACGGTAGTGGACAACCATTATAAAGTTTTCATATTAAATTTCAAAGGCTAAAATGGTAAATGGAATATTAAATGATTAATAAAATAAAACATAAGTAAAATTTTTGCATGTTTATCTTTCTAATGGCCGAATATTGAGAAGAAAGAAATATTTGAAAGCTTTTAAGGCTTGGGACTTTGAAGCTCAAATTGAGGTATGTAAATTGCTCAGTTTTTGATAATTGTTACGTTTTTGATATCGCTACTTCGTATATTAACTAGCCCATACTTTAATTTTTGAAATTGATGAAGAATTTGTGACTTGCCATTGTTGTTAACTTGATGTTTTTGTTGTTTTATGATGAAAAATAAATAATTGATGTTAGATTATCATGTTTAATTAAGTGATTTTTGATACAAATGCTTATTAAGGACTAAATTGTGAAATTTGTAAATTGAGGGGTCAAAATGTAAAATAAATTAAATTAATGGGCTGCTAGGATCTAAGGTAAATTTCTCCTAACTAGAGTATATTGAAATTTTGGGTATTTTGTGTTGTTTCGAATTAGGGACTAAATTGAGAAAATGTAAAATGTTAGGGGCTAAAGTGCAAAAAGCCCGTTTATGCGATTTGGATGAAAATTGAATAAATATATGATTAAATAAATTAAATTTGTATTAATTTAGATCAAGAAAGGAGGAAATTGGATTTGAATCGAGAGAAATCGAAACTTATCGAATAGTCGTTTAGGTCCGTTCGTGTCCGTACGAGTAGAGGTGCGCATGGGCCGGGCTCAACTAAAAATTTAGGCCCATTAATCGGGCTCGGGTCAGGTCGGGCCCAAAAAATAGGCCTAAAATTTTCCCCAAGCCCGACCCATATAAAAATGCTAAAACCTAGGCTCGGCCCGACCTACCCCTATTAATTTTTTATATTATTTTATATAATTATTAAATATATATAATACATCAAAAATACTAAAAAAATCAAAATAAATATTTTCAAACAAATTGAAAATAAATTTAAAAAAATATGTAGACTTAAATAACATTAAGATAGATGCAACTTAACAAGCAAATACCTCTAAAATAATAACAAAATTAACAAATGCCTTTAAAATAATAACAAAATTAACAATAAAATAAGTTTTATACAATATCCAAATAATAACAACAAAATAGTAGCAATATAATAGTAATATGGTAGCAAAATAGGGAGAAAACAACAAGAAAATAACATTTAAAAACAAAAAAATAGTAAATTTTTTTTGTCATTTAGTGAATTCGGGCTGGGCCGGGCCAAAAATACCTTACCCGAGGCTCGACCCATTTTTTAAACAGGCCTATTTTTTGTTCAAGCCCATTTTTTAGGCCTATATTTTTGCCCAAATCCTCCTACATTTCGGGCGAGCCTTCGGGCCGAGCCGGGCCACCCGGCCCATGTACACCTCTACGTACGAGGTAAGTCCATAAGTAAATAAATGTTGTTAAGTTTAAATGTATATGCATTATATGTGCCGAATTGAGTTGTAAATAAATATATGTATGTATCGAATTGAATTAAGCATTGGAGAACTAGTTACAAGCTTGAATTGATTGAATTACGACGTTCGAAAGCCCCGTACGAATCAAAGGAATAGTATATGATACATATGTCATGACACAAGATTCTGAAATGTGTTATCGTGTAAGACCACGTCTGGTGTAACACCCCAAACCTAGCCTGGACGTTATGGTCGAATCTGGTGATGCACATGTAGGTGCTTTTGAAACTAAGTTGATTACTAAAAACCATTTCTCGTTTAACAACTTCTCATTATCCCATGTTAATTAAAAATCATGGCACTGGTTTAAAAATGTTATTCAACTTTTCCAAAACATGGTTTGATTACAATTCGTTATTAGATTTCAAAACGTTATTCTCTACAGAAGCTTCTTAAAATGGTTTGCGTATTTGTAGTGTTTTGGTAAAATCTGCATCTCTTTCAAAAATTTGAGTTTTACCTACCACTAGCAGTTATAAAGCATAAACAGTATAAAACCCAATTTGAAACCGAAAATTTAGAAAAGGCCATTATTACATAAAAATACCCCAATTAAAATCTAAAATCAGAAGAAAAGTACGAAATTGTGTAAAAACCAGTCGTGAGGCTACCGCTAAGTCCTTGCCACACCGATCCGCCTAGGTCTAAGGATTACCTGTACAGTAAAACAAAACGGGTGAGTTTACGAAAACTCAGTGTGTAATCCCCATTCAAACATATAGACAGAATACAAACAATAATAGTCTAGGCTTAAGTCCTTTCTCAGTAACAGTATCAGTTTGGGGCCTTAGCCCACCACCAGATCAGTAATCCGTAAGGCCTTGGCCCATTACAGTATCAATATCAGTAACAGTAGCAGTAGGGCCTTAGCCTATCACAGTATCAGTATGCGAAAATGTGGTGTACAGTACGCAAGTCCTACCCGACCAACCACTATACACTATCTCCTGTCCAACCCTGCACTCCTGTGGGCAATAAATCACCCACCCATCCCTACACTTACAAATTAGCACCAGTTGCGGCACTAAACAGTATTTGCAACAGAGCTGCTAGAAATATAATAGGCTAAAAGCCATCAGTGAATTATAGCATAACTGCCAGTATAACAGGCATTAAGCCTTTCAGTACACTTCCTCCACATATATCAACCCAACCCCATGTAATGCAACATATGGTATATCATGTCATGTCATGATATCAGTACATACATTATCATTTAACAAAATAAACTCATGCTCAATAACACATCTCAGTCACACAATCATATCATACAAATAGGGGTCTACGTATGGCTTACCAACCCTAAAGTAGGTCCACAGTTGTCTCGGGCGACACGTGCAACCTTAGCAAACAAATCAGTAAAATGGGCTCACACGTCCGTGTTGGGCTGCTCGTGTGGGCCTACAAAAGCTGGAATTAAGAAAATTAGGGGTTACATCTAAGACGTTGGCATCGATTTGAGATTTACATGTAAAACCATGTCTGGGACATCAGCATCGTATATGATTTCGTGTAAGACCCTGTCTGGGATAGTGGCATCGATATTTGATAACATGTAAGACCATATCTGGGATATGGCATCGTATGAGCTTTATGAGCTTTCTGAGTATCCTTATTGATTCTGAATGGTTCAACGGGCAATATTGAGAAATGAATGATTGTGTAAAAGTATATTCAATTCAGGTACGTACGAAGTGTATATGTTATTTAAGAATGAAAGGTGAGCATGTTTCAAATACGATATGGGAAGTTCATAATGATGAATGAAATGAATGTATACAAATGAACGTTATGTTATATATGCTCGTTATATGAAAATGTAATGTAATAAGCTCAACTATATTCAGGAGTTTGAATGTCGTCAAATTATGATCCTCTATTTCGAACATGGGATTTATAATATATGAAACAATAGTTTTGAGGTACGTTAGTTTGGTTTGAAAGGTGATTAGATAAAAATCATTGATAAGGTTAAATTATTAAATATGTTATGTATACGTGAAAGAGTTAAATAAACATGATTGATTTTGTTAGATATGTGTTTCATAAGACCGAATGTGATTTATATGAATGAGATGTACATATGATTCGAACAATTGATTTATGCAACATGTGTAATATGACTTTGATGTATGATGGTTAATTTGAACTTTGAATTGGTAAATGAGATTGAATTGGTTGAGTTTAAAATCATGGTTTATAGGTTCATTGAGAAATAGATAAATGAAGTTACTTAATGTAATCATATGAATTTACGAGCATGACAAATGTATATGTGGTTGAGATTTGTTAAATTTGGCCTAGTTAAATTGAATTATAAATATCATTAAGATAATTTATTTGCTTATGGCTTACTAAGCTTTCAAAGCTTACTCTGTATGTTTTTTTTTCCTATGTTTATAGAGTTTCGGGGACTTGCTCAGGTTGGAAGTTGAAGGAGACCTCATCACACTATCCAGTTATCGCTTCGGTAAATAAAAGCTTTAAGTTTTGGTTATGTGGCATGTATAGGCTAGTTTCGATATGGTTCATTTTGATTTATATATATAGCCATGCGAAAATGGCTTGCTAATGATGTTAATGTTTGTGTATGTTTGATCATGGTATAAGCTCATTTTGAGAAGTATGTTTCATGGTATGTATGTATAGTGTCTTGGTTACAAGTTTTGGTTGAGTAATGATTTGGTTGATGATGTGTTTTTGCTATAATGCATATGTTTTCATAAGCTAAGTTACGTATATGTGATTGCTTGCATATTGGTTATTCAAGTTTAGCTTAAGAAGGCAAATAATGAGTATGGTTTATGATTGTTTGGGTGATTGTTTTGGTACGGTAGTAAATGGTAATTAATGACCATGATTTGGGATATGTTTCGTTGGTCTTATGGATAGTTGAAAATTGACAAGTTGATATGGATATTTGGTTTTCAAATGGTATACTTTAGCTTAAGTTTGAATGGTGGAAATGGGTATGACTTGTGTAGTTAATTTTGATAGCCAAACAGGTGAGAAAAGATTTGGTTGTGTACTTGTAAATTTTGACATGTTGTACAGCTTATGAATTTGATAGGTTCGGCTCGACAATTGAGTTTATAATTATCTGCTGATGTTATGGTAAAATGCGTATGAATTTATAATGTTCAGAAGCTATACTTGTTTATTTAGTGATACTTGATAATGACTTAGAATTAGATGCTTACTAAGTTGTATAATATGGTTTATTTTGATTTGATATACGAATGTACATAGTTTATGAAATGTTATAATTAAATATTTAGCTAATGAAATAAATGTATGCAAATACATGTATTAACCTATATATATTCAATATATGAAAAGTAAGGATATATGCTTGATTATATTTTAAATATGCAAATGTCATAAATGTGATGGTCATATAGTTTGGACGTAATTTAATTACGAAGCATGATTTGTAATGTAAGTCTTGGTTAGCATGAAATAAGAGTATGGGTTATGCATGTGCCATGATTAGTAAGCATGCTTGAATTTGGTTGATATTAAGAATCAAATATGAGTATCTGATTGAAATGAATAAATGAATTGCGGCTATATGAGTTCGGAAATGTTATAAAAATGTATAATAATAATTTGGTGCATGAAATGTAATGAATGTCTGTTCTGAACTATTTTTTGATCAGTAATGCCTCGTAACCCTAATTCGACAACAGATATGGGTTAGGGGTGTTACAGCCGTTGTCTCCTTCTAATACCATCATACACCAAAAAACGGATGTACTCAAATCCCACGTTCCATTCAAATCGAAATCCAATTCAATATTATAATTCCAACAATAATTCAATTCCAAAAATAGAATAAATAAATAATACCATTCATCAATTTATACAAAATATTAAATTTTAACCGTACAAACTTACCTGGATTGAATTGTAATAATTGCAGAAGTTCAGGGACTATTCCGCTATTTTTCCTTTTTCTCGAATATCTACAGGATTTTGATCTAAAATATAAAATTATTCACTTATTAGCATATATTCCATTTCCAATATATTTTATAATTAATACCCTTTTATTTTTCAAATTTACACAATTACTCTAAACTTTTACAATTTTTGCAATTTAATCCCTTAATTAGTTAATCTATCAAATAAACTAATTTTCTCGATTAATAATCTATCCAAATATTCTAGGCCTTCATACAGCCCCTAATAAACCCAAAATTCACGATCAAACCCTAATATTTTAACATTTTCATAATTTAATCCTCAAAATAAATATTTAACAAAATCACTTTATAAAATCATCATATAACAAAATCAAGGCTCTAAATCCATGTTATTCATCAAAACCATCCAATATTCATCAATGAAAACTTCCAAAATTTTTAATAAAATCAAAAACTAAGGTAAGGTTTAGTTGGACCTAATTGTAACAATATCAAAAACATAAAAATTACAAGAAACGGGTAAGAATTGAACTCACATGAAGCCAAAATATGAAGAACCAGCTTAAACTCTTTCTCGTATGGTTGTTTTGGCTTAATTTGAAGAGGAAGTGTCTAGAAAACTATCCAAATTCTGTTTGTTTTATTTTTAATTTAACCAAAATTAAAATTTTGCCATTGAATGGCTTTATTTTATTATTGTTTTCTCTTATGCCACCTCATCCATTTAATTTAAATTTATTTATTTCTTAAGTCCTTCCCTATTTATTAATTAAACCATTTAATCACTTAATTCATATAATTAGCAAGTTTTGCACCTTTTGTAATTTAGTCCTTTTTAATTAATTAGATATCGAAACGTTAAAATTTTTCAACAAAATTTTAATACTACCTTAATGACACTCCATAAATATTTATAAAAATATTTACAGCTTGGTTTATAGAAATGAGGTCTGGATACCTCACTTTCTAAAACTACTTGACCTAATAAATCATTATAAAACACAAATTACCAATTCAAAGACCATTTTTTTTAAAAAAAATACATATTTAATTCATAAATATTAGATAATAATATTTACAAACTTACTCACCAGATTTGGTGGCCTTGAAACCACTGTTTCTGACACCGCTGAAAAATTAGGCTGTTACACAACCCATTATAGAAAATCTCAATTTGTGTTTCTTGTTGAATGCCGTGCATGGGACAACGTTAAAGAAAATATTTATAACGTTCCTATGTGGTGTGAAGATTCTTATCATCCAGATAATGATAAGCTGTAATATCATTTCGGAGACGAGCATTCATTGTCGGTGGGTTAAATCACAAAACAAATTGTGTTGCTAGTGCATTCCAAGAAGTAATTGAGTCGGCAGGTAGCCCAAGGAACCAAGTACGAGCTCTTCCCTGCAAGGAATAAGGAAATAATTGCATCTTCAAAGCATCATCAAGAATGCCCTGTTGACTAAAGGCAAAACAAATCAGTAAAAATGATTTAAGATGTTCTCGTGCATCTTTATATGGCAGTCCAACATATTGCCCATTAGAATTCAAAATTTGAAACATTACCGGCTTATGTTCAAAATTTCCAGCTTGGATTGCTGGCCTAACAACTCCCAGCTGTAAGTCATCCAAAACAGGTACTACAAAATCTCGTATAGTCCTATTTTGTATTTGAACGCCTTATGGCAACGGTGGGTCATTAGCATTTTTGTGTTGCATCGAGGGTATGACTTCATAGTTTCTTGGTAAAGCCATATTCCTTTATTCTCGAAGTCTCCTCCGAACAGTTCTTTCAATTTCTGGGTCAAAATCGACAATAAACTCTTAATTTCGTCGGGTCATACAACACGTAAAATAAAATGTGAAAATAACAACAAAAAGAAAACAAGTTAGTAACAACTAAATATTACGAAATAAAAACAAACATCAAAGAAATGCCATCCCCGACAGTGGCGCCAAAACTTGATCGGATGTTTAACGTCACAGTAATAATGTGAAAGTGTACACTGTTGATGCAAGTATAGTAGACATATATGAGTTTGTCGAATATCTCACGAGGATGATTGTCTTTTGTCTATCAATGTCAGTGCAATAAATAGATAGAAACGAGATAAATTGTAAGAGTAGTTGTCAAAGCAATAACTTGAAAACAATAAGATAAAATATGATAATGATAAACTGGGATCCCCAACGTGAATATTCAACAGAATACTAAGTGCTTACAAGGTATAAAAGGATAGGTGATTACCGATGCATTAAATTGCAATAAATATCTTACCAAGCTTAACTTCTATATTTAATCTAATACTTAAACATGCATATTAGCTACACCTTCCGATGATGGCAATGGAACACTATTAATGTAACACCCCTAACCCGTATCCATCGCCGGAGCAAGGTTAGGAAGCATTACCGGAGTTTATAAAACAATTATAGATAATTCATATCATTTACTATTCATATCCAAAACTATTCATATCGTCCCTTGATTGGACCTTCGAGGCCCAAATTGAGCATTAGAATCAAGTCGGGACAAACTCAGGAACTCAGGAAATTTTTCGCAAGATTTCAAATTTTTCCCTAGATTTAGGGGTCACACTCCCATGTGGTTAGGCTGTGTGGCTCACACGGCCAAGTGACATGCCCATGCCCTAGGCCGTGTGGCATATAAGGTAAGGTATACGCCCGTGTCCCTAGCCCGTGTAACTCTCTGTTTTACATTTTAATTGAGTGCAAGGGTCACACGTCTGTGTGCTAGGCCGTGTGGACATTTTAATTTTTCAAAATCAGGTGCAGGTTTCACATGGCCATGACACACACCAGTGTACTAGGCCATGTTTTTCACACAGCTGAGAAACACGCCCATGTCTCTGCCCGTGTGTCCAATTCTGAGCATTCTATTTCTCAATTTTAAGATGCAAATGACACATAACCGAACCACATGCCTATGTACTAGGCCGTGTGTCACACACGGTCAAGACACACACCCGTCTATCTGCCCGTGTGGACAAAATAAAACCATTTCCTAGCTTTATTTCCTCACCCAAACTTGTCATCAACCTACACCAAAACTTACAAGTATATATCAACCAATTCAAGCATTATAACCTAATCAATCCTATCATCTAACATGGTATATCCATACATGTACATGTTCTCATATTTATAATCTTCCCTTTTTGTGAAAATTTATTTTTTACCCTAATTCAATCAAATCATACTATATACTTATATTTTAAATAAGATATACCTTATAGTGATATACCAAAATATATCATCATTAGCCATTCCACTGGCTATGTTACAAACAACCATTTACATGCCAACATTGGTAAAGATAGCATATACATGCCATTATGCCAAAATCAATTTTCTAGTTATACCAAAACAAACAGATGGATAGTGTGATGATACTTCGACCGATCTCCAACCTTTGTAAGTTTCCGAGCACTATAAAACAGGGAAAAGAAAATCTAGTCAGCATTAAATGCTTAGTAAGTTCGTATAACAGGAATTAAATTTACCAATCATGTTCATTATTATTAAGCATAAAATAACATGCTTCCCATAAATTTAGCAAATTGCCTAAACACATACACTCAATCAAGCAAGTTAGTCGTGTAATTTATATACATTTCAAATATGCATAGATGAGCTCATCATGCTACAGCTTTCAGGTATTTCATATACACTCGATACATATTTCTTTTGATCTTACAATTTCTCATGTCAAGGGTATTGTCCATTGATTTACTAAAATATTGATGGATACTGAGGTATTACACTCAAGGTGTACAATTCAGAAATTCATCAATTCATGTCCAGAGGTACCCATTAGGGCACATAATTAAAGAGTACACTCTCGAGCCATTTATCAGGATTGCTCTTATAAGCCATGTATCAGAATGCTTATCCGGGCTAAATCTCAGGAGTGCTCATTAGAGCCACAATTCAGGAAGTTCACAAAGAACTTTTAATCAGAAAGCTCCTAAGGAGCCTATCAAAGTTGCTCTCAAAGAGCCATGTAACAGGAGCACTGAATAGCTAAATCTCAGAAAGTTCAAGCGAGCTATATCAGGACACTCATGAAGAGCTGCGTTTGTGTTCTCAACATATGCTAGAACACAACCGATCAAATCATGTGTCAGGACCCTCACAAAGAGCTACGCTAGTGTGCAGCACATGCAAGTTCACTACCAAACAGGTTGCTCGCAGGAACTATTAACATGATGCTCGAGTGGGCTACGTTAGGGATTACTCATCCAAGATAAATCTCATTCGTAACATATGTAGGACCACTTTTAATACGGGAAATCACATATATCCATCAAATTTTTGTATTCAAACGGAACTTAACCATTTTCTAGCATTTCCGACAATGTGATCTTTTCTTTCATTTATAACATTCTTAAAGTTCACATAAACTTATTCCACATTCAATCCAAATACAGCATCAATTCAAACATATTTACATGCTCAATTAAGTTACATGAACTTACCTCAATACTTGTTCGTGTATAAGTCTACTAATCTGAAACTTTTTCTTTTCCTTGATCTAGCTTCGAATTTGAGTTATTTGAATCTAATTAAGCTTGAGTAGTTTTCTCTCTCTCCTAGGGTTTCCATGCAAATTTTTGGGGAAGATGATGAAAATAAGATGATAATATCTATTTAATTTAATCATCTTTTAATTTTATCACTTTCCAATTTAGTCCTTAGCCTTTTCTAATTTTTCGATGGATGAATCATTAAAAATATCTACTAATTTTTCTTTAATGGTCTAATTACCATATAAGGACCTCAAATTTTGAATTCCATAGCTATTTGATACCTATAGCTTCTAGAATTCAACTTTTGCATTATATGCAATTTGGTCATTTCCATAATTAATCACTTAATCGGTAAAATTTTCTTATCAATATTTTCATATAAAAATCCTATCATAATATAAATCATGCAATAATATTAAACTAAATTTTTTTTCCGACTCAGATTTTTGGTTCCAAAACCACTATTCCGATTTCACTGAAATTGGGCTATTATAGTTAAGTAAAAGTTGATTAAATTCCTCTAATCCTCAAGCAACTTCCATTGTCATGCTTGTTAGCTTGAACTGTCACTGCACTTTTTAGTGTCAATGACCACAATAACACTTCCATGCTAAAAACATTCAAACCCAAAGATTAAAAAATAGAAGAAAGATTGAATAAAATAACATTTAACCCAGAACTCATGTATACTTCCGTACAAACATGAAATAGAAAGTAATTACCAACGTTTAGAAAATAAATATAAAAGAAACAAGTGGAGAGTACTATTCCTAGAAATTCTTGACTTGATCTCTTAACTCCCTCTTGTGTCACACTTAGGGCTTGTTGTCAAGAGCTAATCTGCATCCCTTTCATGTCAGTTCACTGTAGGAGGCTTAAGCCGCCATAGCCAAAAAGCTTCAAAAGACAGGTTGAGGAAGATAATGCCCCCCAAAAAGCCTCATATTCTCTTTTTTTCCTTTTCACATAAATATTAATATTTATCCAAATAGTACAGGTGTCCTTTCATCAAAATCATGCTTTCTCTATATGTACAAGTTAGTTGTACCAGACTAGATAGCTCACACATTTTTGTTCTTATCCAAACAGTTGTCAAGTGCGACAACAATTCTGGGTGCAATCTGAAAATACTCATGCAGCGACATCAATACCAAAACATGAAAAAATTAAGGATAAATAGGCTAAAATCCACTAAATTATAAAATGCAATTTATTAAACTAAAAATGATAAAATATGTGCTAAAGATAACTAAAGGGGGACAAATTAACCAATAAGTAAGGAGAAAACATATGTTCTTTCTAGTACTATCAACACCCTAACCCAACTCAATGACGCACCTTCGAGTTCGATTTCACTCACCACCGTCCAACACTCACCTTTAAGTGACGCCCTAACCTAACAGCCCAAAACACTCATCACCGTCCAGCGTCTTTGAAATCTTTGGTCTAATCTCTGAATCTCGATATTTTTTTCTTTTTTAATTTTCAATTGCTTTTGTAATGCCCCAAAAATCTAAATTTTGATTTGTTAAATTCATGCTATAAATAAGTATCTACTTCAGTGGTTAAGTGCCTTGATTGTGTGTTAGAAGTCATGGGTTTAAATCTCACCCTTGGGAAATTTTGTTATTTTTGTCCCTATCCTTATCTTGGTCCTTATAACTTAAATATTATTCTCATTCAATTTGTGACAAAATGAGCTTGTTGGTTCAGTGGTAAGGTAATAGCTTTATGGTCTTGTCTTTGAATCCTTACGTGAAAGCATTGGCAATATTTTTGCTATTTCAGTTTGAGTCGACCATGTAGTGGTTGTGGTTTAATCGAATTCTGGCTTTGGAGAATCTAATAAGATATCAGAATGTTGGGATAGTTTAGATATTATTTTGTTTTTATCTTATTTTATTTTGAATTAAAGAAAAAAAGGGATTTTTTCTTCAAAATAAACTATCCCCACTTTGCACGTTCCCTCTTACCTATTTTATTCACACTGTTCTTCTTTCCTTTTCATGTGGATTATAGTAAGAAAGGTCTTTGATTTTTATTTTTCCTTTCTTGATTTTGTGTTCCCAATTTCTTTGTGTTCTTGATTGGTGGTTTTTGTGCCACTCAATTTCGGTGGTGGGTGTCGATTGAATTGTTGATAACTCGATTTTTGCTTATATACGATCAATATTTGCTTCTTCTGTAACTGAAGTATCCTCTTCCATTATTTGCTATTTTGTTAAGTTGGGGCTTTTAGTGTTATGTTTCTGTTATTAATCTTCTGGGTTATTTAGGTTAAGGTCACAAAACGATTAATCCACTGGAGAATTAAGGCTTCAAAAAGTGTTGTTTACATCCAAGGGTAAGGATTTTTGGTTAATTTGGAACTATAGTGGCTATTAGGTTAATTGTTTTGTGGGCTGGATTGGTAATTTAGGAAAATCGAGGAGTATATCCTCTTAAATAGACTCGCTATTGTTGGCTAATTCCTAAGTCTTTGATGCTTTTAGGTACTGGAATACTCAATTTTTTTATTTACATCAGAAATTATCCAGGTGTGTAACGAAAACCAAAGAAAACAACAAACGATGAAAGCCAAAAATTAGGGCCATGGACACCAAATTGTCGTGTGTCAGGCCATGTGAGACATTGTTTGAGCCACACAGCCTGGCCAATTGGGCAGTGTGGGCTACATAGACGTGTGACAGATCGTGTGGGCCGTACGAGTGTGTGGGTCAAAATACTAAAAATTTTCCCTAGGGTTGTGTTCGTCGTACGAGTCGAATGTGGGCCTTCCTTAGGGTCTGTATGGTATAAATTGGACAGTAAAATATGATTTTTGGTGTTCTGTATCCGTTTTATACTACCTATGTATGCAAGATTATTATGTTGCATGCCATATTTGATCCATAATATGATAAGTATGTTCTGTAATAAAATAAGTAAAATCTATTATCTGTTAATCATGTTCTATATCGGTCATAATAAGCATGTATGCCATATACATTGTAACACTCCTAACCCGTATCTGTAGCTAGAATAGGGTTATAAAGCATTACTGTACAAATGGAACATTTAAACATACATTTCATACACTATCATAAACACATTATAAAACAATCATTCATGTACATAATGTCCCTTAATCAAGCCCTCAAGGCCCTAAAATTACCTTAAAAGCGATTCAAGACTAAATTGGAAACAATTTGAAAAGTTTAGGAAAAAGTTACAAAATTTACAAAATAGGGGTCACACGGCCGTGTGGACATGAATTTGTCCAAAATCAAGCCATTTCCAACATCAACTCATGCATCCACCTAAAGACCTTTAGTGCAAATTATCAAAGCATCAAAACCTTACCAAAACATATATATAATGACCAATTTTAATGGTCCCAAATCAATCAATCAATATGCCAATCGAGGCACATCAAAGGAAAAAATTTAAACTTACCTAAACATGCATTTATTTGATCACATTTCCATCATCAAACCTAATTCAACTTTTAACAAATCATACCACAAATATGACCATTATACTATTCCATTACAAAACATGCCACTTGAGCCATTCAAAACATACAATATGATATAGTCACAATGACACAAACTAACAAGGCATCAGATGTACCAACATAGTTAACTTACATAATGTATACTTACCAAATCACCTTCAAACCATTTTCAAACATAATAACCTAGTTCAATTATGAACTGAAACATGTCACAAGTGACCTTTTTCAATCTAACATCAACATGCCAAGTGAATCATATCACCAAGCACTTTAAAGTAATCAACATCGCATGATTTGGCAAGGTGTCAAGATGTACCAAACCAATATAGCTTTCCAACACTTATACATACCAAAACATCATTAACACATATACTATAATACCATTACAATCGTCCTATACATGCCATTATAAACCGTACCCAAATTACTCAAAAACTACCAATTTGTCCACTAAATAGTGTGATAGATCTCCAATGAACTTCTAATCAATCGAGCTTCCTATAAACTGTAAAGTAAAGGAAAAAATCTACGTAAGCAATGAATGCTTAGTAAGCTCGTATAAACTTTAAACATAATATTCCATTTCAATAATGAACTTTACAAAATTGTATAAACCTTTACCAATGCCATATGATTAATAAGGCCTATATAACACCATCAAACTCACAAAGCATACTTGTTCATGATACATATGAAATCAACCATATATATATACATAACATTTAATTCATCATTGTTACCATATGGTTGTGTTTCATTCTATTTGCTTACTTACCATTTTCAATACCATGAGTTTAATATAAGCTTATTCAAGCATCATCAAACTTACATGTTAGTAGATTCATTAACAATCATATAAACTCAATTATAACATAAATAGCTTTTATAGGATACATTACATAAGCATCAACCTTTTCTTATAGTTATGAACCTTTCCATTAAGTCGCGTACCATTCCATTCCTTTTCTTACTGATTTTATTTGCATAGTACAAAGTATAAACATAAAAATTAACCATACGTGTTCCTATCATCCACAATCACAACTGGTGAATTGTAACATTCAATTCAAACTCAAATATATGACAAATCCATCAAAATCACTAAGCAAGTTACCTTACCGAGATTTACAATCCGATAAACGAATTACAGATACGAGTACATCAGTAATCCAACCAGAACACACCAGATACTCATAAGAGCTAATCCATTCGGAACACACCAATGCTCATAAAAGCTAATCCATCCAAAACATACCAATGCTCATAAGACCTGTCCATCCAAAACACAACAAAATAGAGAGTATAACATAAGAGTTTGCAATAAATTTTGAACCTCGGTCCACTCAAGAAAACAATCTCCACAACAATCTCCACTCCAATCCCCCATAACACACCATATCTTGATTGTACACTACCTCGTGTTCAATTCGATCCAAGTATTGAATTTCAATAGTTTTCTCAAATAACTTACACATTTATAATCAAATATCTACTATACTATTCATATCATCCCATATATCATATAGATTCTAAATTTTAAACTGTACGAACTTACCTAATTAAATTGCATCAATGACTAAGTACATGGGCTATTTGGTAATTTTCGCTTCTCCTCAATATTCCACTCGTTCTTGATCTAACTTAATAATTTCATTCAATTCATTAATTCAACAGTAAAACCAATTCATTTTATGCAATTTAGTCATTTTTGACATTTTTACAAAATTACCCTTAACTTTTTATTTTTATTCAATTTAGTCTCTATGTCCTAATGTAACGCCCTGAATTTAGGCCTAGAAGTATTGGGCCTTGAGCAAGGGAACAGTTAGGGAACGGCACATGAATAGTTAGTTGTGCAAGAAAATGGCATAAATGCTTGGTTACTTTAGTGGCTAAGTGAATTAGGAGTGTTTGGGGGCTTCTGAGAAGCCTTGGGTTCAAATCTAGGCTTTAGCAAAATTTTTATTTTAAGTGAATAAAAACCCTTGGTTCTGGATAGTCGGCTTCTTAAGTTAAATTGGTTGAAAAATGACACAAGATGAGCTTGTAATCCAGTGGCAGTGGCATGATTAAGGATGCAAGGGAGCTCGAGTTCGAGTCTCATGGTGCGCAAGGGAGTATTTATTTTACTTCCTTGCCACATGAGAAGTGGAGTTCGACTAGAACTCTGCATGTTGGAATTTGAATGAGTCATGGAGTAATTTAAGGAGGAAAAAGGGGGATCTAAATAGGTGGTTGGTGAGTTGTTGAGGAGAGATATTTAGAGAAAATTAAGGAGTTTGAAGTAGGGGAAGGTTGTGCCATTTGGGAACTCTAGCAATGAGAATTCGGTTGTAAGGGGAATGCTTCTCATTTTCGGCTTTTGGGTAAATTTGGAGTTTAGGATTTTGTCGAATGTTCGTTTCATTTCATTTTTGGTTTTTTTCCATTTCGGGTTTTACTATTACGCTAGTATTTTGATGCTATACGAATATTGCTAGACCTCATGTACTTTTTGGTTTTATCTTTCTTTCAACTCTAAGTATATCGACTTTTCTTTTTCTACTCTCTCTCGCTCTCAAGTTATTTGTTTCTTTGGCCAAACGCCTTTTGTTCCTCCCACTCAAAGTCCTTAAGTTCATCTCTTTCCTCTTTTGCTTTTATACCTAGACTGATTCTTTCCCTTCTACCTCTCAACATTTTCTCTCTTTTCTCTTCCTAGGCCGAATACTTTTCTTTTGCCTCTCTTCTTACGCCTTGTCTCTTTTTGAGCCGAATATAACACCTTTCTCAACTGTATTCTGTTTTGGTAGATTATTTCTCTGACAAGTGAATGAAGAAGGTTTCTCAAGTCATTTAAGAGCATTCGAAAATCCTCCTTTCATCAATTGATTGTATATTTGGGGGTAAGTTGGCTTGTTGGCCGATTATTCATGAGTGTTCTTCTTTTCTCTCTACTTTGGGTTTGCAATAAATCTATATGTATGGTTTCTAACCATACGTTTATGTAACCATTACTAATAGACTCTGTTGGTAATCCAGATAATCAATAAAAGCGTGTGATCACTCCTGGTCAGCGATCTTGGGGACTAATGACCCATTTATTCAAACAAAGGTAAGGATAGGGTTATTTTTGGGCTAAGTATTGAGAAGGTGGTTAAACCAAATTAACAATTGGCTAATAGAATACTTTGATGGGATATAGGTTCGGTGCTTGTGGGTTAATCGTACGTTTCGCAAACAGGCGTGTACATACACATTGATTTGACTATAGATCGGCAAAAGCCGAAAAGCCAAAAAGTTGGCGATTGATGTTGTAACGCCAAAAATTTTGGGCCTAGAAGTATTGAGCCTTGGGTATGGATCAGTAAGGAGGCTGTACATAAGTATTTACTTGTGTAAGAAAATGACACAATTAAATGTTTGCTTCAGTGGTTAAGGGTCTTATGAAGTGTTGGAGAAGTCCTAGGTTCAAATTTAGGCTCTAGGAAAAATTTTAGTTTTTCCTCTTAAGTAAACCTTGCCTTTAGCATGTTGGCCTTATTAATTATTATTGTTAAATATGACGTAAAGAAAGCTTGTAGTCTAGTGGCAAGGTGGTGTGATGTGTAATTGTAAGGTCTGATGTTCAAGTCTTGGCATGTACAGAATTTTTGGTTTTTCCTTGAATAAACCTGGACATTAGCATGTAGGCTTTATTAAATATTGAGGATCAGTTGTGTCACAAGGAGCCTGCTAGTAAAGGTGGTAAGTGGCGTGTGAATATGCATGTGGTCTGGGGTTCGAGTGTTGGCATAGTATTATGATGGGTATTTATTTTGCATCTTGGGACGGCTAGTAGTTGAGGTGGATTCAAATTCTACTGAGTGTGGTTTGAACTGGTCAAGGGAGTGATTTAAGGAGTGAACCAAGGAGAGGATTGGAGAGAGATTTTAAGATGAAAAAGGGGAATGTGAGTTATGAAAGGTTAGTGTCGAATTTGCTAAGGGGATAGAGGGAGTTCGGTTTTGTTAATTTTTTGGCTTTGGGAGTGTGTAAGTGCCGAATATTCATGTCCCTTCTTAAAATTTAATTTTTGTTGTTTTCGGGTTGTAGCCTCTCATTTAGTTTGTCTCTGCATATCTAATAGGGATATACTCCCTCAATTCCCTCTCTGTGACAAAACCGAATAGCAATTTTCCTCTCCACTGTCTTTCAACAGTTTTGTTGTGCTTGTGCCGATTTTTCAATTTACTTCTTCTATTCCTGATTTTTTTCTCTCCTTCTTGATTTTATTCGAGCCGTATCTCCCTTCTTATTTCTCTTCTTCTTTTCGGTTTCCTCTTTCCAATTCTTTTCTTCCCTTCTTGATTTCTCTTCTTTTCGGTTTCTTATTCAAGTCATATCTCTCTTCTCCCTTCTCTTTTTCTGCCGACCTTTAGTTTTGTTCTATTGACCAACGACTGGTGTTCTTCTCCTTTTCCTCTCTGGTTGTACTCTATTGATCCCCTTCGTACCATTCTGTTTCTTTTCCCGCAGGCGTGGAGTATTCTCTGTGGTAGCTGAATCTTGTCTGTTCTTTTGTGCTCTCTGTCGATTCAAGAGGTAGTATATCTAAGCAGTGGTATACTCTCACTTTCTTTCTTTTCTGTTAAGCCAATTATTCTTGGCTTTAAGTGTTGATTCTTATGTTCTTTTCTCTTGTTTGTTCTTTGGGTTTGTGGAACTCTCGAAGATTCAATGAGTGACTCGCGATCTTGAGGAGTCAAAATCCTTCTCTTAACACTCGATCTAAGGTAAATATTATGCCTTGCGCTAGGGAGATAGGCCAAATGTTCCTCCTTAGTTTTGGGATTCTATGGTTTTGGGGGTAGGCTCAAGCCACGGGTAAAAACAACTTTGTTTAACTGTAAACGTTTGTAGTGCAGATAACCGATAAGGGACTTCTAGCCAGCATTCTAAAGGAGAACTGAGTCGTCTTTCATACAATCAAGGGTTTGAACAAGCGTGGATCTCAGCACGTTTAGTAACAGGTGTGTATTTTTACCCTGTACCTGATAGTCGGCTGAAAAGCCGAAAGAGTGTGTACGCACACATTGAATAAACTATAGATTGGCAAAAGCCAAAAAGTCGAGAAACTGGCAATTGATGCCACACGAGTGTGCGATCGTACGTGTGGTGAACTGAGCCCACGAAACATGGGCGTAAGACTGTAAAATGACTGAATTAGCCTCGAAGGGTAAAATGACCAAATTACCCTCGAAAGGTAAAATGATTGAATTACCCTCGAAGGGTAAAATGACCGAATTACCCCCATAAGGTAAAATGACCGAATTACCTCTGGAGGGTAAAATGATCGAATTACCGCCGGAGGGTAAAATGACCTAATTACCCCTAGAGGGTAAAATGACCAATATACCCCCGTAGGGTAAAATGACCGATATACCCCCATAGGGTAAAATGATCGATATACCCCTGTAGGGTAAAATGACTGATACCCCCATAAGGTAAAATGACCGATATACCCTCGTAGGGTAAAATGACCTATATACCCCATAGGATAAAATAAGCAATATACCCTCATAGGGTAAAATGACCAATATACCCCCATAGGGTAAAATGACCGATATACCCCCGTAGGGTAAAATGACCGATATACCCCATAGGATAAAATGACCGATATACCCCGTAGGATAAAATGACCGATATACCCCCGTAAGGTAAAATGACCGATATACCCCTGTAGGTTAAAATGATCGATATACCCCCATAGGGTAAAATGACCGAATTACCCCTAGAGGATAAAAATGACCATAATACCCTTGTAGAATAAAATAACCGTAATACCCTTATAGAGTAAAATGACTATAATACCCCTATAGGGTAGAATGACTATTATGCCTTATATGATGTTTGATTGATTGAGTATGTTAAGTGATATTTATGTGTTTTGCATACATGCACAACATGCTGCATGGGTTGGGTTATTGTTATGGAGGAAGTACTGATCTGTTAAGGTCGCACGGGTCACACGAGACAACTGTGGATCGACCGATGGCTTTGTGTCGTTCATGCTATCGATGGTTTAGTGCCATTCATGTTACCGATGGCTTTGTGCCACGCATATTATCGATGGCTTAGTGCTGTCCATTTTAACAATGGCTTTGTATTATCGATGGCTTAGTGTTGTCCATTTTACCGATGGCTTTGTGCCACGCATATTATCGATGGCTTAGTGCTGTCCATTTTACCGATGACTTTGTGCCACGCACATTATCGATGTTTAGTGCCGTTCATATTACCAAAAGCTGGTGCCGTTACTAAAGCCTTTGTGCCGTTTTGAAGGCTCTATGCCGCTATTGATGGCTTTAAGCCACTTATTTTTACTCGCAGCTATGCTGCAATTCTGTTTTCTGGTAGCCTTGCTGCGATATTGGTGTGCTGGCTGGGTGGGTCGATTTTATCCCCACATGGTGTGTTGGTGGTATGGAGTGGTGTGTTGGCTGGATTGGGGTGGGTTGCACTATTGCATTATTGTTTTGAACTGATATTATATTGGGCTTATGCCCACATATGTTCTACTTCTGATTCTACTACTGTAATGGGCTAAGGCCCATCTGATATTGTCTGCTATAATGGGCTCAGGCCCAGACTGCTTCTATATTCTATTTGTCTGACTGACTGTTTTCATGTTAGGGGATTACACACTGAGTTTTCGCAAACTCACCCCATTTTTAATTGTGTAGGTAATCCCTAGCGTTAGGTGGATCGGCACTGCGAGGGACTCGAGGATGGCCACACAACTGCATCTGTGTTACATCGACTATTTATTTTTCAATAACTTAAATTTAGGTTTTTGATGTAATAAGGCCTCTCTAATTTTCTAGATTTCAATATGGGATTTTATTTATTGTGTTTTATATTTGTTAGAAGTAGAGCGCGATTTTCCAAAACATTAATTGTTTTCAAAACAACACGTTTCTGCAAGACAACTTTTAAGCTTCTGCGTCAAGCAATGTTTTAAAATTAATGACGATTTAATCTGGCTAACAAATGATGGAGATGATTTAAGAATGAACAAAGAGGCTTTAACCTTCAAACGGGTTTTTATTAATGAGAAATATGGTTTTCGAAATACACTCCAATGTGACACTGCCAGATTCGACCATCACGTTCGAGCCGAGTTTGGGGTGTTACAGATACCGCACAGGTGTGCGATTGTACGTGTGGTAAACTAAGCTCGCAGAACATGGACGAAAGACTGTAGAGGCTACCATGACCAATCTCATGGGCTTAGGCTGTTATGGGCCACAATGGCCGAAATGGGCCGCGTGGGCCCAATGGGCTCGTGGGCCCCACATGGGTAAATCTCACGAATATGTAAGAATAGTGGACTCAGCTGTGTCACACACATGGCTAGGATCGTTTCTGGGCTTAGTGGGCCACACGGGCGTGTAGGCCCACATGGGTCGCATAATGGGCTTTGGGCCCATTGATACTGTTATGCATGTTGAGGTTACACGAGTTACTGAGACGACTATGGACCTTTTAATGGGTCAAAAAGTGTGCCTAGACCCATTCTGTTGAAAATTATCGTTATACCCCTATGAGATTACGACGAATTTGTTCTATGATATGTATGACTATGATTGAGCATGACATGTTGCACTCACATATGTTATTATGACATGACATTCTGAATGGGGATGGGTAATTATTGACGGAGGAAGTGCATGGCTTTTAGCCATCCTGATTATGGCTCTGTGTCATCCTGATTATGGCATTCTGCCATCCTGATTATGGCTTTTAGCCATCCTGATTATGGCTTTTAGCCATCCTGCTTATGGTTTTTAGCCATCTTGTTTATGGCTTGTAGCCATCCTGTTACTGGCAACTTTGCTGTGATATCAATTAGTGCCGCAACCGATGCTAATCTTAGTGTGTTTGGATGGGTGGGTCGATTTTATCCCCACATGGTGTGACTAGCGGGATAAAGTGGTGTTTTTGGCTGGATTGGGGTGGGATTTCTGTTGCATTTCTGCTCTGTTTACTGATACTGCATTGGGCTTAGGCCCACCTAATTCTCTTTCTGATTCTATAATGGGCTCAGGCCCACTTGATACTGTTTCTGTAATGGGCTCAAGCCTAGATTGTTACTGCATTCTGTATGTCTGACTGATTGTATATTAGGGGATTACACACTAAGTTTTTGTAAACTCACCCCGTTATTTAACTATACAGGTGATCCCCAGCGTTAGGCAGTTCGGTGTTGCAAGGAGCTCGAAGGTGGCCACACATCCATATGGCTTTATAGTAGCTTTTAGAATTATAACTATTCCTTTTGGGTTTTCGTTATGTAATAACGCCTCTTTAAACTTGGTTTATTTTCTTTTATCTTTCTGTGGGCATTATTTATTTAGATTGATACTTAATGTTGGTTTTCATAAAGGGTTAACTATTTTCAAAACACATCGTTTTCGTAACATTTTTGAAAAAGCTTGTGCAACAAACAATGTTTTAAAAGAAACGACAACTTAAACTGATTAACAAATGACTAAGATGATTTGAGAGTTAATAAAGAGGCTTTAACCTTCAAACGGATTTTTATCAACAAGATTAAATTTTCAAGAAACACTCCAATGTGACACCACTAGATTCGGCCATAACGTCTGGGTCGGTTTTGGAGTGTTACACGTAATCATGCAAATAAACCAATTTTATTAAAAACTCACACCACCCGAATGTTAATAGCTTCCTTACAGCCCGCATTTGTAACAATTTCACATCAAGTCCTTGAATTATTATTACTTTAGCAATTTAATTCCTAAACAATTAAATCATTAAAAATTACTTAACACAATACTTATAAATAACATATAATACTTCAATTTCATTATTTAACAACTAAAATCATAAAGATTCATCAATGGTAATATTCAAAATCTTTAATAGTTTTAAAAATAAAGGTACGGGCTAGCTAGACCTAGTTGTAACGATCTCAAAAACATAAAAATTACGAGAAACGGGTTCAAATAGACTTACATGCATACATTGAAGCTTGGCCAAAGCTTCAACATCTTTAACAATGGCTTTGGTCAATGTAAAAGAAAATAGATTAGGAAGATAACCTTTTGTTTCTTATTTTTAACCTTTTTCTTTATTTTAATAATAAAATTAACATATAAAACATATAAAATTAAAATAAATTAAAGCTCAAACCGTCCCACCATCTTAAAAATGAGTAATTTATCCATTAAGGCCATCCAATTATGTTTCTTTAATAAATTAACACTTTAAACTAATAGCGATTGACTTTTTCAACTATTACAATTTAGTCCTTTTTAATTAATTAACTATCTAAACTTCAATATGATCTTAATAACACTCCAAAAATATTTAATAAAATAGTTACGACTCGGTTTATAGAAATGAGGTCTCGATACCTTATTTTCTAAAACCACTTGACTTTAAGGTCATACCACTTGAACTATTTATTTTCCCAAATAGCATAAATTATCAATTCAACATTTATTTTAATACCATATTTGACTCTTGAATATTAAATAATAGTATTTATGAACTTGCTCATCGAATTTGTGGCCACGAAATTGCTATTTCCAACACCACTGAAAAACAAAATATTATATACTTATTTGATATATGTTATTTCTGCGTATGCATTGGGTGGGGTATATGTTGTGAAGGAAGTGTGGGTAGTTTAATTGATCTATCGATCTACCATATTTGGTGGCTCAACTATACATAAATTTCTGTTACTAGTGAACTATTGCCTATGGATCTGGCAGCTTGGCTGCGAATATTCTGAAAAGTGTCATACCGACACTAAATGGTGTGTAGCGTTGGATGGGTATATAATACCCTATATAGTATGTAGGGATGGTCAGAGATGGTGTGTAGCAGATGAGGGTAGGATTGTAATTCTATATATAATAGATTATGTTTCTGCTCTGTTATTGTATGTTTGATGATTTTTGAAAATATGTCTGAAATTAAAATCTGTGCTTTTGTTTTTATAAGTTACACACTGAGCTCAAAAGCTCACCTCTGTCTATTTACTTTCAGGTAACCCCCGTACTTAGGACGAGTTAGTGACAGGAGCTCAGTTAAACAACTTTTTGTAAATTATGCAATTCTATTTTGGTCTATTCTGTTTTGGATTTTTTTCAAACTTTTTGGATTGTTTTTAAGTTTGGGTTTTATTTTTCGTTTGTATTTGTTTAAATGATTTTGGTCGGATAAAATTTGATCTGCAAAAAGTTGGATTTTTCAATAACGAATCGTGTTTTTCAAAACTAGACTCAACTAAGAATTTCCGATGCAAATGTAATTGTTTTACAAGTAAATAACTGACAAATTTATCAAAATACTTAAGAAATGTATTTTCCCCAAACAAACTTGAATGTTTCTTAACAAGAGCTAGCAACGTTTTACAAGTCAAATGGATTTCTAGATTTTCAAATAAATTGCAGTAACAACTCTAGATCTGATCATAACGTCTAGGTCGAGTTTGAGGTGTTATAGTTTTTTTTTCAAATTTCATTGAGAATTTAGGGATTTTTTATTCTCTAAGAAGTATTTAAATACTTTAATTGGATTGAAAATCCAGAACTGAAGAGAAGTCTGAAGATTTCACAGAATATCAATTTAATACATTCCCTAACATATATTTATGAATATGTGTTACTAAAATAGTTAGTTTTCTTATTTTTGTAAGTCCAATTTAATAAATTCCCTAACATATATTTAGATTCATAACTTTGTTTTAAAATGTTGTCAGTGATGTCCACGAAATCAACTAAAAATCTGACTAAGGCAAGTGCACCTATCAATTAATAGTATAGCTACGTGAGCAAAGATATCGTTCCCACGAAGACTAAAAGTACTAATAATTATTGTCTTTCTATTATTTAACCGATAAATTTGAGTGATTTGTTAAAACTAAAATTAACTAAATTAATTAACTAAAGAACACGACAAAAAACAATTTAGGAAAATAAACGATTAACAACCAAGAAGTGAAACAATACCTAGAAAAGAATTCACCTAGACTTCATCTGTCACTATCAATCTAAATTACGCAATTTCTTGACTTAGTATCTTGATCCATAGAAATCCCTAAATTATACTAATATCTCTCTTCAAGAATAAGAGCAACTAACTCTAGGTTGATTAATTGAAATTTCTTTCTAATTAAAACCCCTATTATTGCATTAACTCGGTTTATGGATTCCCCTATTAGATTTGTCTCTAATCTGGTAAATTTAAATCGTTCTATTTCTAGGATTGCATGCAACTCCACTCAATTATGCTAGATCTATTCTTAAATAGGGTCTATTCCTCTTCTAATTTCAACACATCAAACATGGATCAATAGTCAAGAAATATTAAACCAAGAATTAAGCACACATAATTGAGAACAAGATCTAAGCCTTTACTTCGTAAAATAAAAATCAAATGACAGAATCCATGATTGAGTTCATCCCCCTAGGTATTTAGAAAATTAGTTCATGCTAGCAAATAAAAACATCCAAAATACAATATAGCCGAAAGAAATAAAGAAACTCACTATAATCTCCTACGAAATCAATTGGGAGTCTTCAATCTTGACAGAAATCTACTTCAAAATCCACTTCAGTGGTGTTTTTCAATTGTTTTCTTGAGTATTCTATGACAACTCTCTCATATCTTCTTATTTTTGTCATATATAGATCTTAGAATGCCCAAAAACACCTAAAATCACATTTTCCCGTTGTTCAGAGTGCAAAAATTTATGAAATCGACACGATCTGTCACATGGTGTGTGGCAGCCCGTGTGGTTCACACAGCCATGTTGAATGGTCCAACCTATTTAGCTCATGTAACTTGCTCTGATTTTCTGATTTTCATTCATTTTTTGCTCCCGTGCGACTCTTATAAGTATAAAAACATGAATTTAAAAGGATTAGGAGCATAAAATTTACTATTAACATCAAATAATCACCCCTAAAAAGCATTAAAAATGAGCTAAAATATGTTACTTTTAGCACCTATCAGTTGGCTTGTCTAGTTTTATAACTTTTCTCTTATAAATGGTCTAATATCGATGTATGAATTAAAAGATGTAATAAAATATGGTAGGAACTTATGTGCTAACTTCTTTTAACTACATGTAAGAGAAACGCAAAGTTATTTAGGGTAAACTATTCTGTTAGTCATTTTAAAATTTAAGATTGTTTCTATTTTGATCATTTTATTTTGTTTTTGTTAATTTGATCACCATCATTAAAGAAGAAAATGAAAATCTAGAGAGAGATGGAAAAAGAGATTAATTTGTCATTTAAAATATTATAAAGGTGTACATCTTCAATAACTCACCCTCAATTTTATTGTCGGGCCGATTTTTGGTAAAGAATATTGTAATTAATAGTTAATATTAGGATAAAATAATATTTAGTTTTTAAATTTGGTAAAAAAATACTGTAACTATCCATTTTGGTTAGTAGATGTGACAAGGTTTTATGCTATCCTTTGGGTCTTTATAAATCAGGCTTTGAATAAATTTTTTTATCAAATTGAATGGATCTAATTCAATCTGAATTATCAATATCATTTTAAAACTCATAAATATCCAAGCTACAAAGTTGACCTATTTTTGGCCATTTTAATCACTTAATACAATTCTTTATAAATGTATATGAATGTATATAAATGTGTATACATTTTAATCCATTTATATATTGTATATAAATGTATTTTAATCTGATGTATAATTTGTATTCTTGCAGAATATTCCCTGAACCAACATCTGTTGAGGGTAGTGTTACACCTCCTACTTCGATAGATTTTGGAAAATCAATAGGTGAAGCTTCAAGCCAAACAAAGAGGACTGCTAGGAAAAGAAAAGTCATCCCTCCAAGGTTAGAAATTTGGTCTCATTTCACTATGGTTATTAGTAGTGAGGGTGCAAGTAAGAGTAAATTTAATTAATATGAAAAGGAATTTTGTTGTGATGGGAAAAAATGGTACGAGGTCATTGAAATATCATATCAGTTCATGTAAGAAAAATCCTAGTAATATTATTGATGCTAGCTAATAACAACTAGTTTTACCTAGTAAGGGAGTTGAAGGAGGGGAGGACCTTTTTCAACTTGGAGATTTGATCAAGAAGCATGTACGAAAAGGTTAGCACAAATGATTGTGATTGATGAATTACCTTTCAAGTTTGTTAAAATTGAGGGCTTTAGGAAATTTATGTTTATGGCATGTCCTAGGTTTCATACTCATTCACAAATTACTATGACTAGGGATGTTTATCAATTGTATTTAGATGAAAGGGTCAAGATAAAATAACTTTTGAAAAGTTCTTGTTCTAGAGTTTGCTTAACTACTGACACATGGACTTCTTTGCAAAGAGTTAATCATTTGTGCTCATGTTATTGATAAATATTGGAAATTTAATAAAAATATTTTAAAATTTTGTCACATTTATAGTCATAAGGATGAGTCTATTGGGATGGTGGTTGAGAAATGTTTGTTGAATTGAGGGATTGATAAGTTGTTTACTGTCACTATTGATAATGCTTGTTAAAATGATGTTGCTATTGGTTATTTGAGAAAGAAATTTAGCCCTCGAGGAGATTTAGTTCAAAATGATAAATATATTCACATGAGATGCATGGCACGCTGATAAACGATAAATTATACATGTTTTTACCTCATGCTTAGCCTAATTTCTGGATGAATCATCATTGAATTTGTGGAAATTGGTGCTCTTAATCCTTCTATTTCATGTTTTATGCCCAGGTGAGCTTAAGGAAGAGAAAAGAGCAAGGAACGGGACAAAAATAGGCAAACTAGGCCCAATTAAATAAACAGCACGGCCCGGAGATTCACCACACGGCCGTGCCACACGGCGTGCCACCTTGAGCTCAAACACGGCCTAACCCCGACGAGCACAGCCAGACCACAAGGCCGTGCCACCATCAACAGGCCCGACCACGACTTGGACCTTGATCTACACGGGCTGGCACACGGGCGTGTCCCTGTCGTGAGGAAGTTAAATTTCACTTGGAAAAGACTATTTAGGGGCTAAGAAAGACACTCCAAAGCTCTGTATAAAGACCCTGGGGAGCAACTACTAAAGAGACTTTTTCTCTCCTAAAAAGAGTGTTTTTTTCCCTCAAGAAGGTGCTTATTTCCTGTCAACACAGAGAGTAGAAGCAAGGAATTATTCCAAGGGAAGTCGATTGATCCATCTCAGAAGCTGAATTCTCCCTCAAGACTGAAGATCTCCCTTCAAATTCTTAAAGGCATTTTTGGGTTCTTTATGTTTTGTTATTTTATTTCTTCTGAGATGTTTTCTTTTATAATTATGAACTAAATCCCCAAAATACTTGAGGGGGATGAAACTTAAGACAAATCTTGTTATTATTTTCTCTTGAATTATATGATAAATATTTGATTTGTTCTTAATTGTGTTTTTAACTCTTAAATTGATATTTCTGGGATATTGATTTACGTTGAATGTGCTTATGTAAAGGAGCAAAAGTCCCTGCTTAGGAGTAGATCCAACACAATTAAGCAGAGTTGATCGCAATCCTAGAGATAGGACGACGAAAATCTACCGGATTAGGGTCAAACCTAATAAGGGAATCCATAGATCAAGTTACTGCAACACTAGGGGTTTTAATTAGAAAGAGATTTCAATTAATCAACCTAGGGTTAGTTGTTTTTAGTCTTGAGAGAGATATTAACATAGGTTAGGGATTTCTACGGATCAAGTCAAGTGAATAAATCGTCTAGTTCAAGAGTTGATAACAAGTGAAGTCTAAGTGGATTCTCCCTTGAGTATTGTCCAAATCAATCAGTTTTTCCTAAGCGTTTTTGCCCAATTCACTTTTTGTGCATTCTTAGTTTAGTTTTAGAATTAGTTTAGTTTCATAAAAATCCCCCTTTTATTTCTAGGTTAAATAATAGAAAGAAAGTTAGTACTAGTACTTTTGGTTCCCTTGGGAAAGATATCTCGGTCTTGCCACTAAGCTATACTACTGTTCGATAGGTGCGTTTACCTTAAAATCGTGATAATAGTTAGTTCCTGGTGTGATCATTGTTATAAATTTTATTACTTCATATCACGCATATCACACGCATTGTGAATTTGATTGTTGTTGAAGGCTTAAAGGAAATAAATAAATTTGTTGAACATGGTAAAGGGCTGTTAAATATCTAGCTACCTTATAAAAGTTTAAGGAGTGTGTTGTAGTGGAAAAGATAGAGTGCAAGAAGATGTTGTATATTGATGTTTGTAGTAGGTGGAACTCGACCTAATTAATGTTAGACACTGCTCAAAATTTTGAGAGAGCTTTTGAAAGATTTGAGGAGTAAGATACAAACTTTCAGGCTAAACTTGAAAGAAGGGAAGGTTGGCCTAGTGTGGATGATTGGGCTAGTGTTAGAAACTTGAGGAATTTCTTAGAACACTTTTATGAAGTCACTTTGTGTGTTTCCGACACTTCATGTCACATCCAATAATTTTTTTGATGAGTTTTTTGAAATTGATATCCTTTTACAAGATGTCCAATCAAATATTGATGTTAAATTTAGTGTTATGGCCATGAAGATGAAATATAAGTATGATATGTATTGGGGTGATATTGATAAGATGAATTTGCTCGTGTTTTAGATCCTAGACAAAAATTAAAGTATCTTGAATTTGCACTTAGTGAAATGTCTAATGCTGAAAAATCTTATAAAATGATGCAAAAGTTGAAGCTTTGTATGAATTATTTAATGAGTATAAGCCTCCACTTCATAATGCTTGTAGCCGATCGAGTGTGGCAATACACGTTTCTCTCGGTGAACCAAAACAAAAAATGAAAAGGCATATGCAAGCTTTGTATAAAAAGCATGAGTTAGAAAATGGTGGTTGGGACAAAATGTCTGAATTGGATAAATATCTAGCTGAGGCTAATGAAAATTTTGTTGAAGATTTTGATATTTTATTGTGGTGGAAAGTGAACAGCCCTAGATTTCCCACACTTTCAAAAATGGCCAGAGATGTGTTAGTTATATCAGTTTCTATGGTTGCTTCAGAGTCTGCATTTAACATCAAGGTGCACGTGCTTGATCAATTTAGGAGTTCTTTAACTCTTAAAATTGTACAAGCTCTTGTGTCTACTCAAGATTTGATTTAAAAATCATCATAACAAAAGACATCAAGAAGATTAAAGAACAAATCCAAAAGATTGGCAATATTGAAAATGGTATATTTATTTTTAATTTAACAGTTTCAACTATCGAAATCATTTTTAAATTTTGAAAAACCGAGGATCGACTTTAAAATTTATGGAGTGGCCACCAATCCTTTTTGTTTAGGTGTGATCAGATCACCCTATAAAACATTTTGTTTTATAAAAAAGAAAGAATTAATTTTGGTCTACGAAATCCAAGAAAACAGAATCGAGGGTCGGTTACATACGAGGAAGGATTAGCACCCTTGTAACGCCCAAAATTGGTACCGGTTTGATTAACTAATGTCCTATTGTTGAAAATTTAACAAGATTTTAAAATACCACTCCTTTAAAGATATTTGGATAATTCGAATTGGATATTGAAGTTCTCCCGTTTCAAAAGAATAAAATATCATATCCAGCACGTTAGGATACGACATTTCAAACCTTCGATACCAAGATCATCTCATATTTTCCAAAATTCTTGCATTAAAATTTGAAAAAAGATATTCGGTTATTTGGTCAAACGATAAATCAAAACCCAGCACGTTCAGGCACTATTTCTCGACCTTCCAAACACAAAATATTTCCTTGTTTTTAATTTAAGAAAACCCGGACGAAATTTAAAAAGGATATTTAGTGATTTGGTCAAACGGAAATCGAAACCCAGCACATTAGGGCACGATTTCTCGAACTTCCAAGCACGAAATATTGCCTTTATTTAAAAAAAATTTGGGAGTAATCCAATGAAAAGGATATTTGAATATTTAGATCGAGCGAAGAAAATCGAAACCCAGCACATTAGGGCACGATTTATCAAACTTCAAAATACAAAATATTGCCCCTTTACAAAAAAATTGAGAGTAAACCGATGAATAATGAATTAAAGAAATATTAAGTAAAAGTTTTTTAGAAAACTATAATTGTAATAACAAACAACATACAGGAAACCAAAAATAATAATAAGCCTAGTAATATATTAATAATAAAAAAGAAAAAAAATAGGTTAATAATAATAATAATAAATAGTAATAGTAGTAAAAATAGTAAAAATAGTAATAAATAAAAAAATAATGGTGACAGTAACGAAAATAATAACATAAAAAGTAATAATAAATATGATAATAATAATATTAATTGTAGTAAATATAATAATAATAATAATGAAATTAATCGTGAAAATAAATTGCAAAATAACAGAAAAAGACCTAATCGAAGTCAAAGCAAAACATTTGGGGCAAAATCAGAAATAAATAAATGCAAAAGGACCAAATTGTGACGCGCGCGTGAAGCGGAGGGACTGGAAAAGTAAATATTCTAGCCCTCCAAAAAGCACAACATCTGGGGGACCGAATTGAAAACGGAACAAAACTGTGAGGCCAAATTAGAAGGAAAAATAAACTTATTTGCAAACCTTAAAAAGGCTAAGGGACTAAAATCGCAATTAGCCCCTCCCTGGAAAACACGCGAATCCCCTGGGTTGAGTTGGGCGCGCACACGGGCTAGGCTGAAACGGCACCGTTTTGGCTGTGTTGGGAAAGGGTCAAAACGGTAGTGTTTTAAGCTACTATATCAACCAATTTTTCCCCAAAAATTTCATTTTATCACTTCTTCTAAAAAAAATATTTTTCCTCTCAACTCTCCCTCTCTCTCAAAGCATTCGGCCAAAGTCTCCGACACCGACCACTGCCGCTCGCTACCAACCACCGTCGCTGGTGCCGCCATGTACAGTAGTGCTGAAGGTAAAATTTTTCCCCTTTTTTTGTTTTATGTTTAATATGTAATGTATGTAAATAATTTTATAAAAAAATAAAAAACAATAATAATAAGTTTCGAAAATGTAAAAATATGAAAAGAATTCAAAGACCTTTGCTCAATTATTTGTTTTCTATTCTTCAAGTGCTTGCTGTTGTTTTTTTTAGTAAAATATGTTTGAACCTCTTCTTGTATTGATTTTGTGTGTATGAATCGCCAAAGAAAAATCCCCCCTTTCTCTATGATTACAAACGGCTTTTTATAGCCGAATATAGAGAAATCCAAAAATAAAATAAAATACAACTCCACTTTTCTGCTATTGTGGTTTGTTGTTGCTATTGTTTCTGTTTTTTTTTTGCAGGTATGAACGGCGTGCGGACGTGGCGCGGAGGAGAATGTGTGGGGCACGGAGGTCATTGATGTGGGAGCATGCGGCGGCTGAGGCTCTTAAGTTTAGCATTAGGGTTTCTGTTTGGGTTGTCTTGTATATTAGGCCAGAGAATTGGGCTGATGCATTAGGTTTGGGTCTTAGGCTTTAGTTGATGGGTTTTGTATTTTGACGGGCTTGGGCAAAAATTGGGTCGTACGACTGCCCCTCTTTGCTAGTTATCATGTAACAGGAATGAAGCAAAGACTTATAAGGGCCAATTTTGCCTGGTCTTATCGAGTCTTGGCTTCTTGACGCTTCTTTTCTTCAAGTAGCCTCGCTCTAACCCACTGCATCTTCAGGGGTATAGAAATTGTTGCTTCAAAACGCTCCATTCCTGTTTCATGGAGATAAGATCTGTAATCTTTAGCCTGCTCCTTTGCTATGTCAAGGAGATAAGGCTGGTGGTCTAAACCTGCTCCCCTACTACCTCGGGAAGATAAGATTTGTCGCCTTTTGTAACACCCCAGACCCGGCCCAGATGTTACGGCCAAGTTCGGTGTGTCACATCAACTAAGGGTTGATCACGTTCTTCAGTTATCATGATTAGAGTGAGTTTTGTAAAACCGTTTCTGTCATTTGGGAAGAAAATCCAGGTTTAATTTGTGTTTGTCTTATCACTAATAGTTTTAAAATTTACCTTGTTACCATACCTTGATCATTGATTTGTTATTCATTTGTTACGAATGCCTTGTTCAAAAATGTTGGTTAATTTTTTTTAGAAAACTCGCGCAGCCTTATTGAAATTATTTAAATCAAATTGTAAATAATAAAGAAGAACCCAAATTTAAAAATAATTAAGAGCGACCTTATTACAACCCAAAAACCAGCATGAAAAATAATTAAAAGTAATAAGAAAATAAATAACTTACATAAAACCAACAATACAGTCTACGTGGCCACTCTGAATCCCTCCAGCTGCCAATTCCTCTAGCTCAGGGCTCACCTACACAGATGAAACGGAGGGGTGAGTTTGGAAACTCAGTGTGTAAAGAAAGCCCAACTAGAGCCCAAACCAGCTCAAGCTCACTGGGCCTAAGCCCTATCCAGTTCAGTAAATACTGGGCTGAAGCCCTCTTCAGTAAATAGTTAACTGGGCCTTAGCCCTATTCAGTAAACAGTGCGGCCCATAGGCCCATTACAGTAACAGAACAGAATAATGCATTTATGCAAAGCCCATCCCATGTCCAGCCCTACACACCACCCGTACCAGCCCTACACACCATGTGGGGAGATAACTCGACCCACCCAGCCCTACACACCACAGTCGCAGCCTAGCTGCTCAGATAACGTGGCCAAACCACTAACAGTAAAACTGAGGCAAAGCCCCTTTCAATAATATGAGGCAAAGCCCCTTACAGTAAACTGAGGCAAAGCCCCTTTTTAGTAAACGTGACAATGCCACTTGCACTTCCTCCATCAATAAACCCAGTCCCATGCAACAGTTTAAACATGTCATGGCATATAGTGAACAGAAACAGTAAAGCATGCATTTCAATCAAATTTAGCCCTAGGGGTATAATAGTAATTTTCCACCCTTAAGGGGTATTTCAGTTATTATACCAGTTTTTAGGGTTTTATGTATAATCCAGTTATTAACAGTCCAATTTTCCATCTAAGTAGTTTATCTAGCCCATTTACCAACTTTAGAGCTATCGGGCCCTAAAACCCCTAATGGGCCCTACAGTGTCAATTAGCTATTTTGGCCCATTTAGCCCAAATTTCATGAATGCCTTAACGTTTTTAACCTACAGTGTACCAAAATACGCTTACCACTTATTTTCACCCATATGGGCCCGTAAGCCCATTGGGCCCAATTTCAGCCCCTCGAGGCCCAATTTATCGAGGTGCACGAAATCGCGCACTCATCAACTTTACCGATTTCGATTACAGAATGTTACCGCTTCCAAACGACCCACAAGCGCTTACACGCTCGCAAGCCCATGAAATGCTGGAAATTTCAGCATTTCGACTTTTCGGCTTTTGCCGATTTAGTGTACTAGAGGGTGTTCGTTTACACACCTGATTTCCGACAGACGTTGACAAGATCTCCCACACATTTAATCCTACAATCGACCATTAAGATATTAGACTATGAATCGATGATAACCAATGCAACATTACTTACCCTATTCTGCCAACACCACTTTAGGCCCTTGAGTTCTTACCTTTGCTGAAAACACTGACTAGATCTAGATCTAATTGTTCCAATGTCCTTGCTTCCCACTGCTCCTTGATCGACAGCCTTTAGTCCACCTTACTCATAACAAAATGATAACCAAAACCAATAAACCCTATAGTCTTAGTCGACAGCCACCCTATACACATAGGGGTTTCCGGCTTTTCTTTAATCCTAAAATAACGAATGGAAGAGGGGTTTCGATAACTTACCGTAAGTCTTCTTGCCAGAGAATCAACCCCAATCACCTTTCTAATCTAGATCTGATACAGATCTAACTTAAAGTACGAGTAGAGAATAGATCTAGAGGTTCAGATCCCGAATCACTACGAATACGAAGGTTTCAGCTTTTAGTATAATAAGAAGTAGAAGTTGCAATGGAAAAGAGGAGATGTCGACAAGGGTTATAAGGGTGTGAGATTCGGCTAAAAGAGAAGAAGAAGAAAAAAGAAAGGGTTCGGCCAAGAAGAAATCGGCACTAAAGCTAAACTTTTAGGGATTTTGGCTTTTATGGAAATCGGTCAAGAAGAGTTGGGCTAGGAAAGATTCAGGTTTAACCTTGAAGCAATCGGCTAAGTGAGGTTTAAAGGGATCGATGTAGAAAAAGAAGAAGAGAAGAAAAGAAGAAAAGAGGAGATGGTGATTAATTCGGTTTTGGAAGGAGAAGTGAGGGAGAGTTCGGCTCTTTGGGTAAAACGGCACCAAAAGGGTTTGTAGGTTATGTGTTCAGCTTTTAGAACATATGAGAGGAAGGAAAAAGAGAGGTAAGAAGTACTAAACCTAATCGGCAAAAAGAAAATGTCCCACTTGACAAATCCCGAAGGCTAACTACTAGGAGAAATCGGCACCTAACACTAACAATGCCTCCAAAATGTCCTAGCCAACTATGCACTCCAACCTTCCCAATCAGCCACACACTCTTCCTTTTCAAATTCCCTAAAATCTTTCTTTCTTATCCTACCCGATTCAATCTCATGAACATTTCAAACTCTTCTATCAGAGTTTCACTTAACATCTATCACATGACTGGCACATGCATAAAAATTAAAAACACACACTGCTTACCTTGTGACTTGAACTCTGGCCCTTGCAGTCATGCACATGCCACTTTTTTTAAGAACTAAGTGGCGCCACATTGCCATTTTACCAAGGGCTCACTTGTGTCTTAATTCCCTCACTTTTTCTTAAAAGCCCACCTAACCAAGTCCCCTTCTTTTTAAGTCCAAAATTCAAAAATTCTACCGGGTTTTAACTTAGGCTTGGGCCTTCTAAAGGCCCCCTAACACACTTAAAACATAAATTTCTTACTCAAGCAATACAATTTCATGATTTCACCAAAATCACAAAAATCTTGAAAAATCCCGAAAAGTAGGGCGTTACATCTTTGATCTTCTCCATTGCTATCTCATGGAGATAAGATATGTAATCTTTAGCCTGCTCCTTTGCCACGTTAAGGAGATAAGGCTGGTGGTCTAAATCTACTCCATTGCCGATACATGGAGATAAGATTCGCTGTCTTCGATCTGCCCCACTACTATAGAGATAAGATCTGTAATCTTTAGCCTGCTCCTTTACTATGTCAAGGAGATAAGGCTGGTGGTCTAAATCTGCTCCATTGCTGATACATAGAGATAAGATTCGCCGTCTTTGATTTGCCCTACTACTATCTCGAGGAGACAAGATCTACCATCTTCAGTTTGCTCCATTGCCGATACATGGAGATAATACTTGTAATTTCAGCCTGCTCCCTTGCTATCTCAGGAAAATAAGGCCAGTGGCTTAAATCTACTCCATTGCTGATACATGGAGATAAGATTCACCGTCTTCGATCTGCCCCACTACTATCTCGATGAGACAAGATCTACAATCTTCAATCTGCTCCATTGCCGATACATGGAGATAAGACTTGTAATTTCAGCCTGCTTCCTTGTTATCTCAGAAAGATAAGGCTAGTGGCTTAAATCTGCTCCATTGCCGATACATGGAGATAAGATTCACCGTCTTTGATCTACCCCACTGCTATCTCGAGGAGACAAGATCTACCATCTTCAGTCTACTCAATTGCCGATACATGGAGATAAGACTTGTAATTTCAGCCTACTCCCTTGTTATCTCAGGAAGATAAGGCTGGTGGCTTAAATCTGCTCCATTGTCGATACGTAGAGATAAGATTCACCGTCTTCGACCTGCCCCACTATTATCTCGAGGAGACAAGATCTACAATCTTCAGCCTACTCCATTGTCGATTCATGGAGATAAGACTTGTAATTTCAGCCTGCTCCCTTGTTATCTCAGGAAGATAAGGCTAGTGGCTTAAATCTACTCCATTGCCGATACATGAGGATAAGATTCACCGTCTTCGATTTACCCTACTGCTATCTTGAGGAGACAAAATCTACAATCTTCAGTATGTTCCATTACCGATACATGGAGATAAGACTTGTAATTTCAGCCTGCTCCCTTACTATCTCAATGAGATAAGGCTTGTGGCTTAAATCTGCTCCATTGCTGATACATAGAGATAAGATTCGCCAAAATTTGTAATTTTAATCAATCTTGCCACATCGTCCTCTGGGGAACTTACTTGTAGAATTGATTTCATGGGGTCTATGCTTATGCCGAATGATTAGGATGTCATGATCGGAACGAGTCAAATGCTTCTAACTAGATGTATTATGAATGAATGCATGATGTCATGAGAATGATCCTATTTTTAACGCTTAAGTCATCAATTCTCATTGTTCATCAAAGATGTATCAGTGACATATTATGTTGCCATTTTGTTCAGCTGGTATTTCTGACAGAGAACCCAAAGAATCAATCACATTTTGTTCAACTGGTTTGCCCTACTGTAACTTCAGGGTCCATCCCACTGTACCTCTGGAGCATAAGGTTTGTACCATCTTCGAATCATCCCACTACAACTCAGGAGTACGGGATTTGTATCAACTTAAATCATCTGATCACTCTCTGGGTGACCTGACCAGATATGTATGATATTTGCATGAGTGCAGAACATCATCTTTCCTCTAAGAATGATCCCCTTTTAATGCTTGGGTTGACATTGTTCATTATTCGTTAACGCTGTGTTACCAACACAATATTTTTGCTCAACCAATCTCCTTAATATAAACTCCGAAGGGATAGTCATAATTTAGACTCCTCTTTTTCAAATCTCTAACCCTTAGGTTTGGCGAGTTCTAAACAATAGTGCTATTTCAGGTTCTTGTACTATTTAGAAGCTTCCAGAGTAATATGCAAAACTCCTTTTACTTGAATATTATTAGTCCAATAACCATTATTTCAATAAAAAATGCTTGAAAAAGATTATCACAATGGACAATACGAAAATTTATTAGGAGCAAAGCTCAAAAATGAAATAATCAATATAGCAAATTTTGCTAAGATTCAAAATGAATAAAGTGAAAATGGGTACCCTAGATATCGTAGAATGAGCTTCTCTGCGCAAACTCCTTGAGGACCCTTTTTAGCTCAATATATGTTTAAGGGATCTAGAGTACTCTGTTGATGCCCCTAAGACGTAACATTTCTCTTTCTTGTTAATTCAAAGAAAGCGAGACTACCGTATGCCCCATTTTATCAAAATTTGAATTGCCCTTTATGGGTTTTCATTTCAAAAACCCCTTTGGTCTCAAGGTGCCCTTTGGGGGTTTTCACCTTGTCCTCTCCTTTTCTTTTCTTTTTCATTTATTTTCTTTTTATTCTTTTTTTTTGAAGGTGAAGTATGTCCTGGTTGAATCAAAATTCAAAGTATTAGGCAAGTTCTTGCCATCCATCTTGGTCAATATCAATGCTTCTCTAGAGAATGTCTTCTTTACCGCATTAAGTCCTCCCAATTTGGTATCTATTTCCCTCTAAAATTCTTTTTTTATGAGAAAGATTTTCTTCGATACCAGGTCCCCCTTATGAAATTCTCCAGGGCGAGCCTTTTTGGTGAGCTCTCGTCATTTGCTTTTGGTGCACTTGACCTTAAAGATAGCCCTTGGCCTCTTTTCTTCGATCAGATTCCTTTGATCATACCGAACTTGGATCTATTCTACTCCAACTAGCTTCATTTCTGACAAAACTTGAAGAGAATAAATCTTGACTTCAATAGGCAAAACCGCCTCCAAAAATCAATGAGAAAGGAACTACCCCGGTGGGGGTCCTAACAGGCGTTTGATAAGCATATGAGTCTCAATCATTTTCCCATAATATTTTTCTTTTTTCACCATTCTTTTTGGAGCGATATGGTGTTTAATCTTGAATAGACTGCAAACTTTTGACATGGTGCTATTGTTCAAATTTAGTGCATGATCCTTTTTGGCATTCTATACCGACCTAGAATTTGCTGACTATCGACTTTGTGACATCGGTATATGAAGTAGCTTCCACCCACTTGGTGACGTAATAGACGAACACAAAGATAAATTGATTCTCTTCAGAAGATCGGTCTCATCGACATCCACGCCTCATATAGAAAAAGGCCAATGGACTCTACTAATTCTTTGTAAAGTAGGATATTGTTCTACCATCCTTAACAAATCAAGAGATAAGCTACAATCTTGATTCTCTTCAAAATCCTAAAGTTCCTCTAGACACATATCTTACTTAAAAGAGGTCTTAAGTCAATAGTAGTGTCTCTCATATCATTGATATCTGGAGACCTGTTATAGGGATGAAGGAAGATCCAAAGAACAAAGTAATTTAAGCATATTTATTCGTGTGGTATGATTATAAATGAAATGGATACAATAAAATAATATTTTCTTGAAGTGAGAAACAAAAGATGCATTTTATTGAAATAAAGATGCTGAACATAAGCCTACTTCACAAAAGGATTCTTATTGCCCCTAGGCTCAGTTATGTAAGGGCGAATGCTTAATGGATTCTCTACCCCGCATTCTTAATTATCACATTTACCCCCTTACGAGCATGGTTGGATAATGAATTTTCTACACCAGACGGGTTATCAAATTTCACAACGCCTATCTTGATGAGCCTTTCAATTAACTTTTTGAAAGTGGTGCAGTTTTCTATCAAGTGCCCTGTTACTTCTGCGTGGTACTCGCATTGAGCATTTGTATCGTACCATTTGGGGAACGGAGGCTACATAGGTTCTGAGTAGAACGGAGATACCACGTGTGCATCAAACAATTTTTGGTACAACTTCCTATACGTCATTCAGTTAGGAGTGAATTGGAGTCTTTCTGTGTTTAGCCTCAAGTTGAACTCTTGTCTTAGTGGGGCTTGATGACCTGTAGCTTTAATTTTCGATTAATTCACAATGACCGGTTTCACATATCCCTTATTATGCGTGCTCACATTATTAATCTCATCTTCTCTTTTCTTTGAGGTCAACCTCCTTATGTTTTCTCCTGCTTCTATCTTTTCACACCTGATTGCATTCTCTATCATCTCACCAGACATCACTATGTCCGAGAAACCTTTCGTTGCACTTCCCAGCATATGATTAATAAAAGGTGCTTTCAGGGTATTAATGAAGAGCATGGTTGTTTCATTTTTCAGCAGCAGCGGTTGGACTTGTGTAGCGACTTCCCTCCACCTCTGGACATATTTCCTGAACCTTTCGCCCGACTTTTTCTCCATGTTCTGTAACGTAATTCTATCAGGCGCTATATCTGTCACATGGCCATATTGCTTCATGAAGGCCTGTGCTAAGTCCTTCCATGATTTGACTTGAGTACGACTTAGCTAATTATACCATCTCGCCGCAGCCCCAGTCAAACTGTCTTAACAACAGTGAATCAACAACTGATCATTATTAATGTATCCCGTCATTCTTTGGCAGAACATTGTAATATGAGCCTCAGGACAGCTGGTTCCGTTATATCTTTCAAACTCCGGCATTTTAAATTTTGGAGGTAGTACTAGATCTGGGACTAAGCTCAACTCTTTAGCATCAATTCCGCAGTGATAATCAGTACTCTCCAATGCCTTGAACTTCTCCTCCAACCATTTGCATCGCTCTTCGAACTGTTTTAGGAGTTTCGCCCTTGCTTTTTCCCTTTCTACTACATCATCAAGGTCAGGAACCGTGGGATTTGCCAAATTTTCTCCAAGATTAGAGCTTGAGCCCGTTGGGAAGTTTACCGGTGCTGAAGTACCGGTTTGATACTAAGGTCTGATATTAGCAGACACCCTTACTGGTTGGACGTTTGTTAGGGCAAAGCCAGGAGGATAAGCAGAGTCCTCATTGTCGTCTCCAGTATCACCTATAGGGCCCTTCCCTTTATCAGGCCCTTCAATTAACAGTTGTGTTAACTAACTTATCATGCTTCTCTGGGATTCCAGCATCTGATCCTTCATATCCTGTTGGATCTTAGCAACTGTTCTTGCATCTGAATTTGCAATTGGTCTTGCATCTCCTTCTGCATCTATTCTAACATTTCTAACCTTTGGTCCATGACTTTCGTTTTTCTTCGAGTGTAGTAGTGATGTTCCAAGGTAACTAAAATATGATCTTTAATTAATAGGGCTCTTTTGTAAAATTTAATGCACATGATGCGATGTAATGCAAATGCATGATATGAATGCAAAAAGAATGAGAGACGTTGATTTTGAATTCATTTCTATTAGAAGAACTTTTCTAGAAAACAAATTTCTTTACATAAAAACGGATTACATATGTGGCTTTACCCTCATAATCTAGATGAAGACACCAATCCTTTTCTTCATAACTGGATGTTATGGTCAAATCTTGCGAACTTCTAATAGATGTTTTCACTAGCTCCTTTTTGCTTGATCCGGGAGACGACCCGTTGCTCACTTATCCCTGCGATGCTCATAAGCTCCTTTAAGAAAGTTGAGACGTGATGACTCTTGAATTATCTTATTAGCTCAAATCTTCGGCAATAAGATAAAGTCTTATTTTCCACCGCGGACTATCAAACTTCTCTCGTTGTGTTTACTTGGACCATATTTGGACAATCGTATTATATTCCATTTTATCAAGAAATTCATTTTCCTATGACAAGCTTTTCTATTTAGTAATCGAATATGAATCAACACCTCTTTTCTATGATGATGCAATGCAATGCAGTCATAAACAAAACAAAGCACGTTAGCATAAGAGAAACAAACAACAGAATAGAGCACCTAATTGGGTGACCACTAGGGTTTAGTACAATTCTACCTAGGGTTGGTTCTTATGGCTCTCTATATGCAATTTAGTTCTAAAGTTAGGGTACCTGAACCAACAGATTCCTCGATCTTCACCCATTATAGGCTCATACAGACCGAGTTCAGTTCAGGGGAATACATTTCCCTATGGCCATGCGAGGTGAAAACCTCACGAAGACATAGGTACGGATGTATCCTAGAAGCAGTCCACTAGCCTATGCGGAGGTGAAAACCTCACGAAGGCATAGTTTCTCACTCCTACTTAAAAGGTGTATCCACAACGGTCATGCAATGCAGGAACTCAAACCACAACCAACATATGACATGAAACAAACAAATGCGATAAAATAATCAAAATAAGATTTTCAATTTTTGACAAAAGGATAAAAAATAATCAATTTTACGGCTTGACTCTCAGAATTCCCCAGTGGAGTCGCCAAGCTGTCGAAACCATTTTTAAATTTTGAAAAAACGGGGATCGACTTTAAAATTTATGGAGTCACCACCAATCCTTTTTGTTTAGGTGTGATCGAATCACCCTATAAAACATTTTGTTTTATAAAAAAGAAAGAATTAATTTTGGTCTACGAAATCCAAGAAAATAGGGTCGAGAGTCGGTTACGTACGAGGAAGGATTAGCACTCTCGTAATGCCCAAAATTGGTACCAGTTTGATTAACTAATGTCTTATTGTTGAAAATTTGAAAAGATTTTAAAATACCACTCCTTTAAAGATATTTGGATAATTCAAATTGGATATTGAAGTTCTCCCGTTCCAAAAGAATAAAATATCATATCCAACATGTTAGGATACGACATTTCAAACCTTCGATACAAAGATCATCTCATATTTTCCAAAATTCCTGCATTGAAATTTGAAAAAAGATATTCGGTTATTTGGTCAAACGATAAATCGAAACCCAGCACGTTAGGGCACGATTTCTTGACCTTCCAAACACAAAATATTTCCTTGTTTTTAATTTTCGGGAATTGTAATAACAAACAACATACAGGAAACCAAAAATAATAATAAGCCTAGTAATATATTAATAATAAAAAAGAAATAAAAATAGGTTAATAATAATAATAAATAGTAATAGTAGTAAAAATAGTAATAATAGTAATAAATAAAAAATAATGGTGACAGTAACGAAAATAATAACATAAAAAGTAATAATAAAAATGATAATAATAATATTAAATGTAGTAAATATTATAATAATAATAATAATAATAATAATAATAATAATAATAATAATAATGAAATTAATCGTGAAAATAAATTGCAAAATAACAGAAAAAGACCTAATCGAAGTCAAAGCAAAACATTTGGGGCAAAATCAAAAATAAATAAATGCAAAAGGACCAAAATTGTGACACGCGCATGAAGCGGAGGGACTGGAAAAGTAAATATTCCCGCCCTCCAAAACGCACAACATCTAGGGGACTGAATTGAAAACGGAACAAAACTGTGGGGCCAAATTAGAAGGAAAAATAAACTTATTTGCAAACCTTAAAAAGGAGGAGGGACTAAAATTACAATTAGCCCCTCCCTAGAAAGCACACGGATCCCCTAGGTCGGGTCGGGCGTGCACACGGGCTAGGCTGAAACAGCGTCGTTTTGGTTGTGTTGGGAAAGCGTCAAAATGGTAGCATTTTAAGCTGCTATATAAACCAATTTTTCCTCAAAAATTTCATTTTATCACTTCTTCTAAAAAAAAATCTTTTCCCTCTCAACTCTCCATCTCTCTCAAAGCATCCGGCCAAAGTCTCCGACACCAACCACCGCCGCTTGCCGTCGACCACCGTCGTCGGCACCGCCATGTAGGTAAAATTTTTCCCTTTTTTGTATTATGTTTAATATGTAATATATGTAAATAATTTTATAAAAAAATAAAAAACAATAATAATAAGTTTCGAAAATGTAAAAATAAGAAAAGAACTCAAAGACCATTGCTCAATTGTTTGTTTTCTATTCTTCAGGTGCTTGCTGTTGTTTTTTTTAGTAAAATATGTTTGAATCTCTTCTTATATTGATTTTATGTGTATGAATCTCCAAAGAAAAATCCCCCTTTTACTGTGATTACAAACGGCTTTTTATAGCCGAATATAGAGAAATCCAAAAAAATAAAATAAAATACAACTCCACTTTTCTGCCATTGTGGTTTATTGTTGTTGTTGTTTCCATTTTTTTCGCAGGTATGAACGACGTGCGGACGTGGCGCGGAGGAGAAGGCGTGGGGCGCGGAGGTCGTTAACGTGGGAGCATACGGCGGCTGAGGCTTTTAAGTTTAGCATTAGGGTTTCTGTTTGGGTTGTCTTGTATATTGGGCTAGGGAATTGGGCTGATGTATTAGGTTTGGGTCTTAGGTTTGGGTCTTAGGTTTAGGTTTATAGTTTAGTTGATGGGTTTTGTATTTTGACGGGCCCGGGCAAAAATTGGGCCGTACATCAACTTTTTTTACTACATCACTTCTACATTAACTTATTTAATCATTTCAATGTTTAGACTTTTCTTTGAATGCATCAAAGCTTACCCTAAATTCTAGAGCTTTCGTGAATTGAAGGGTTTGTTTGCTATCTTATTCTTATTAACTTACAATTGATTCATTTGTTTATATTATTTGATTTTTTTAAATGCATATATTTCTATTGTATGATCATTTTTTGCATATATTTTGTAGGTAAAATGCAAATAGAGATCTTTTGGAGAGAAGAAATGGATGCAAATGGAGAATATTAAAGACTATGACATTTTAATTATGTGTTAATTTAAGACTTATGTAGTTCTTTTAATTATGCAGTGTTTCAAGACATAAAATTTTAATTAATTCGATTAACTGACCGAATTAATTAAAATATTTCAGTTCGGTTAATTTTTTTTAAAATTGATTCGGTTAACAGTTAAAGGATTATATAGTTTGATTAATTCAATTAATGCTAGTTCAATTAATAATCGAATCAACCATTTGAAAACCCCTAATTACAATAAGAAAGCTTTGGATATTAAATTTTTATTCAGTTAATGGTTAAAGGATTGTTTCTTTTGTGGTACAAAAGGTGCACTACTTAAATTTGTTTGTTCTAAGGTTAATTTGACTTCGGTGCCTAGACACACTTGGTGGACAAATTCCAATGAAACAACTCAAAATTTATCCACATTACATTATGTCAGGTTCACCCACTATGAATGGTGTTGCTAAAAGACAAAATAGAATACTTAAAGACATGGTAAAGAGTATGATTAGTCATTCGACCTTACCTGAACCACTATGGGGAGAAGCATTAAAGATCATAGCTTATATACTTAACAAAACCAACCAAAATGATTGAAAAGACGTCTGATAAGCTTTGGATAGGTAAAAGGCTTAGCTTAAAGCATATATACATATGGGATGTCCAGTTAAGGCTAGGCCATATAGGCCAAATGAAAGGACACTGGACTCAAAGACTGTTAGTTGTTATTTCATAGGATACAATGAAAGGTTTATATGTTGCAAATTTTATAATCCCACAACTAATGTTATTTTTGAGATGATTAGTCCTTAGTTCTTTGAAAAGATTGAGTTTGAAAGGGGAGAGAGAGTTGGAGACATTATCTTTGAAGAAGAATATGGTGATATTCCTCAACACATTCCTTTAGTTGTTATTGACAATAATTAGGAACAACCTATTATACGTTATATTGTTCAAGCGATAACTCTGAGTCAAGACAATGTTATTGAACCTTCTAATCAAGTATAATAATTTTTTCCACAAGAATAAACTCTACAACCTCAAGAATCAATGCCATTAAAGTCCACCAGAGAAAGGGCTATAATTGTTTTTGTAACACCCCTAACCCGTATCCGTCGCCAGAATGAGTTACAAGGCATTACCAAACTTATAACACAATTTATAACATTCATTTCTCATACATTTATCAAATTCCAACAAATATCATTCATGTACACTCACATCGTCCTTAAAACGAGCCTACGAGGCTTTAAACATGCATTTGGGGACTAAACTAGTAACATATGAACAATTAGGAATAACATAGAAAAATTCTCAAAACAGGGGACATACGCCCGTGTGAATAGGCTGTGTGTCTCACACGATCAAGAGACACGCCCGTGTCTCAGGCCGTGTGGACATTCGAAATGGGATTACATGGCCATGTCCCAGCCCGTGTCCTACCTCGTGTAACTCTCTGACATAGGTCACACGGCCGACCACACGCTCGTGTGTCTAGCCCGTATGCCTATTCGAAATGGCCACACACACTTGTGTTCCAGGCTGTGTGCTAGGCCGTGTCAATTCTGTAAGTTATACTAACTTATGCCACACGGCCAATCACACGCTCGTGTGTGAGGCCATTTGGAGCATACTGACTTGCTTCTAAATGCAACGCTAGGGGACACACGGCCGTGTACCATGATCGTGTGTCACACACGGCTAAGACACATGCCCGTGTCTCTGCCCATGTGGACAAAAATAGGCTAGTTTAAAAGCCACATTTCTCACCCAATTTGCCATTACCTAAACCAATCCAAAACACATATAACCAATGTACAATTAGGCATCCATATCAACCAAAAACAATCATCAATCATACCTAATTTCACATGACAAATAACCAAATAGCTAACCATTCAAATTCATACCAAAAGTACTTTAACAAATCATCAAAATAGTCATTCCCAGATATGCCTTAGTTGATCTATAAACACAAGCACAATTATTTCATATTTCAACCATATATCAATATAACCATTTGCACAAATACTTTCCATCATCAAACTTGCTAAAATATACCATATCATATAAACTTCTACACAATCAAAACTTATGTCAAGTTAAGCCAAATCACATGGCTTAAACATATCAAAACATATAAGTTTCACAAGCTAAAATGACCATTCACATCATCTTCTTATACATGACATATTTACACATTTCTTAAAGTTTCAAAGTACCAAATCGTCAACTGGATAGTGTGATGCGAGTCTCTGACATCTTCTGAATCGAGCGAGCTTCCGAATCTCTATAAAACATAGGAAAGAAAACACAGTAAGCTATATAGCTTAGTAAGCCCATATAATATAGAATTAAACTTACCATCATTCATAATTTAAGCAATTAAACTTAGTATAACCCAAATCAAATGGTTCAAATGCCTATCATATGAATACATCCATAGGTTAGTTCCATAATATGCACATAACATCAATCTTATAATAAGGAATTCAATTAGCATTCAAGCTCATGTACTTGTATCTTTCCATCAATACCATAATTCAACATATAAGATCAATTCATACATTTCATATAACTCTTGTGCCAATCCGTACTTAATCATATAACCTGTAACAGTATTGTGCTCGTTGAACCAATTAGAATGTCAATAGATACACGAGTGGTACACACTAAGTGTACTAATCGGTAATCCATCAATTCATTACCATATTTGCTCTTTCGAGCTATAATCGGTAAGCTCCTCCTGAGATAATCAAGTTGAAAAACAGTAAACTCATATGAGCTGACATATCGGTAAGCTCATACGAGCTACGATGAGTCCGCAACAAATGTAGGACCTCAACCAAACGGTGACCCTAGTGACATGTCACTCGTATCCTATGAATTCCTACAGTTCAAACGGGACTCCGTATTCAATAAATCTCATCAATTAGGCATTCATTAGATTAGTATCTTAATATCTCAATGCAAATACATATATTTCAATCAAGTACATCTAATTAAAAATTCAATTCTAATTATGCGAACTTACCTCGTATCGCTCAGATAACAACTATCAGCTAATCATCAACTTTTCCTTTTTCCCGATCTAGTTTCGATCTTTGCTTTTCTTGATAATTGAGCTAGAAAGTGACCGAACCCTTGAAAGCATCCATGGATGTTTTTCTCCTCAATATTCGGTGGAAAAAGTGAAGAAGAAAGATGATACAAATTTAATCTAACTTTAATTCTTAATTTACTATTTTAACATTTGTCATAATTTATTTAAATCACTTAATATATTTCCATAGATGTCCATTCATATTAAAAATGGTGTATTTACCATATAAGGACCTCCACTATTTAATTTCATATTTATTTAATACCTTTAACTTATAGAATTTAACTTTTACGCTTTACGCGATTTAGTCCTTTTTACCGAATTACCCATTTAAACAGTAAAATTTCTTAACGAAACTTTCAAAAAATTATTCTATCATACTGTAAACCTTAATTAAATAATAAAATAAATATTTGACTTCGGATTTGTGGTTCCAAAATTACTATTCTGATCTGACCAAAAACGGCTTGTTACAGCTTTAATCGATATTTTGACATTAAGTAGCAATAAATGATATAAAGTCAATGGTTTCTTAATGGTACCATTTAATGAAATGATTTACATGGTGCAATCAGAAAACTTTGTGTTTGGTGATGCAAAATCAATAGTTTGCAAATTAAAGAAATTCATCTATGGACTTAAGCAAGCTTCTTGTCAACGGTATTACAAATTTCACTAATTGATTATCTCATTTAGTTTTGAGATTAATTTTGTTGATGATAGTATATACCACAAGTTCAATGAGAGTAAGGTTTTATATTTGGTTTTATATATTGATAACATATTGCTTTCCAATTATAAGTTAAATCTCAATCAATGTTCTAAGAATGATTTTGGAATTAAGGAAATGTTTACATTGTTGGGATATTGTGTAGATATTTAAGCAATTCAAGTATGTATCATTTGAAAGTAACCAAATGATTCATACATTATCTTCAAAAAATAAAATATTACATGCTCATATATTGAAGATCTGATAAGTTAGAGATCATCAAATATACAGATTCTGATTTTGATGGAATATGGATGCAAAATTTTATCACTAGATTACAAATTGTGGATGGAACAGAAAGACTACTTAAGTTGCCATGTCATAATAAGTTTGCAATCCTTTATTTGAATAACAATAGGAGCACATCAAAGTCGAAACACTTAGACACTAAGTTCCTAGTTGTTAAAGTAAGAGTTCAGAGTGGTTAGGTGTCTATAAAACATATTGAGACAAACTCCATGATTGCGAATCCGCTTATTGAGAGGTTTTTATAAGCACACCACTCATATGGGTATAATATTATTTCAGGATATTTAATTTTAGTGGGAGTTTTTGAATTTTAAATGCTTTCCAGTTATACGCTTTTTTTGTTATTTCAGTTTACAGATATCTTAAGGTTATTTTCTATAAAATTAAAGTTTATTTGATTTTTTCACACTCTGATTTTGGTAAAGTTTGATCTCACTAAGGTTTAAAGAGGGTCAGTTGGAATTAGACATGTTTAGATCACATTGCATGTAATTTCTATGCTACACATCCATACTTGATATGTAATTTTGTTGTGTTAATATATGTGATTAGGGATAAACTTAGTTATAGTATATGTAACAAAAGTCGCCTTGGTTCTATTTTAACATAATCAATGGACGAGATTGTCTATAATCTCTTTTTGATATGATTGAAAAGTATTGAGTTCATAAGGTTATATAATGACTTGTAATTATAAGATAATTAATGTATATATATGTGATCCAAGTGGAAGATTGTTGGATAATTTGGATGTCATATATTATAATATATATTATATATAACAAGAATAACTACAATTTGAACCCCATGTGATTGGCCTGATGGTCAATGGTGTTCACTACCCTAGGTGTGGCCTGGGTTCAAGTCACGCTAGCCGCGTTTGTTGTTCGGGCTTTGCCCGCGCTATTAATGTAATTCACCAAAAAAATAATACCATATAGTTCAAATTAAAAGTGATCTAATTTGGTTAAGGCCATTGTTTAGAACTTCAGGTTAATATGCACAAGTTATATATTATTTTTCTGACATCTCATCTTTAGAAAAGAGAAAGGCACTTTATCTAGATTATTTGTGTCTTAATTTCGAATATCAAAATCACAAGATTCAAGATATCGGTGGATTCATGTATGTTTCTGCATCTAGTTTTATTCTTAATTATCTAACATGACAGATCCCGGTTTATTAAGATTTTTATCTGATTTTTTGCTTCTAACAACCAATAGTTGGGTGACTATAAGTGTAGTTTACCCCGTTTTCTTCATGTAATTATATATATATAGCCATAGACATGCCTCGACTAAAAGATTTGTCTAATATCTAGAAATTCTTTATCATATCTAAACTTTGTCCATACACAACAATAAATTCCAATATCAAGAATAAGAACTAAGATTCATACTGATATCAAATCTTCACCATCCTTAACAAAGAATAAAATAAAATAAGTTAATTGAAATATTTATAATTAATCATGAATTAGCTAATTAAAAAAATCAGATATGAAACACTAAACAAAAGAAACATTCTATAAAACTTTGCATCTTGTTGTCTAAGATCTTCGAAATTAAGGGGGATAAATTTGATCATTGATACGAAGGAACTATCACTTCAGAGCAAGATCATGATGATAACATATTATAAAATAAAAAATAAAAAAAATAAAAAGAACAAAAAAAGGAGAACCATGCTTCTATAAACAATATGAAATCATACTTCTAATGAACATTAGGGTGCTAAATACATCAAACACCTTATCATAATAGACATTCACTTCTTATCCTAACGGAGATCTACTTTATAATAATAAAGTATTTATAACACTAGTCACATAAAAACTATTTTTATATTTTTAAATTTAACTTATTTTTCTAAATAATAAAAATATTTTTTTCACTTACATAAATTCTAATTATTTATATTATACATTGAATTTGATGTTTTTTTCTATGTTACTCTACTCAATTAAATCTTTATTTTCCTTTATATTAGAAGGATCTTAAAAACGTTAATTTGTTTTATTATTATAATTGAATTTTATTATTTTGTAATTTCTTTGAACCGTTCTTCAGAGAAAAAAAAATTGAACCAAACTCAGACTTTGTAGTATTAAGTAGAGATACATTAGCTAAAAGTTAGAACATAAAAGCAAAGAGGCAAAAACTATGAAATTCTGACCAAAATATACAACAATATGATCAATATTGTGTTAAAATAGTAATAATAAGAAATGGAAACAAGCAGAAAATGACCAAAAACTAATATACTCTGATCTGCTTTGCATTATTATATAGTAAAATTACTACAAGTTATCTCAACAATCTCCTTCAATGCAACACTAATGTTTTTTAAATCTATAAAGAAAGTATCTTAGACGAAGATGTTGACAAGAAGAACAGGTTTGCCATAGATATAGAACACAATTGCATTTGCATCAGAGACATGAAATAAGAGGGACGGTCAGAGGTCACCCGACGAAAGAGTAACTTCTTTAATCACAGGTTAGAACAAACAAAGAACAACCATGCTTCTCCACTGCTATTGATATCATCTGCTTTGTCACTCCAGACTTTCCACTCCAAATTTCATGGTACTTGCATGATGCTCCTTTCATGTTTTTCCAGGGAAATACCTTACCTATGTCTGCTATGTTAGTAGATATCACTGTCTTCTTCGGGTTCAAATTGAAAATCGCAAGATATATTTCTCCTGGGAAAACCAATACGAAAATGATAATTAGAACGGTGCTTGAATATGATGTACAAATTGAAAAAAAAAGTACTATGGCCTCAAATATATCAAACCTCTTCTCCCAGTTGCAATCCATGAACGAATTTTGTTCGAACCAGCACCAACTGCAAGAACAATCAAAATGTATTTGGAAATTAAAGAAAAACGTAAACAATAACAACAGAAAGGAAAACATAACAAGATCTTGAAGATTCCTATAACGTTCAGTTAAAATCAAACATATCACCTTTCAGTAAGTCCACTGTTGCACATAGACCAGAATAACTGTTTACAAGGGAACCCGTACCATTCAACTCCCACATCTGTGAATTTCAGAATAAATGCGTTAGATTTTGATGCTTATTTTACCAACCTAGCTTGGAAAAGCAGTCATTAATAACAAGATACTGAAATTTATTGGAAATGTTTGTATTTAAATGCTAGTGGTCTGATAAGGGTCATATTTACGCTGTGCTGGCCATGCATGAGTTGATAACGATGCAGTCCTGTCTCCTGGGATTAAGTATTTATGACAGAACCACAACAATTCTCCTTATTCGGGATTAAGCTTCAACAAGCCATTGTTTTAGATTCTATATTTATCCATCACGTTTGGCTAATTTTCAATTAGTATTTCAATTGTGTTTCCTTCCTTTGGTTTTAATTGCGCTTCCCAACTTCTCTGTTTTGTAATTTTAGAAATAATCAATACCTGATTAGAATCCCACTTGCAAGGTGAGAAAGAACCTCCCCCAAATTCTTTTGATGTAAGCCTCCTTCTTGGAGAAGCATCCAAGCATAATTCCATACCATCACTTTCTAATAAATGAAGCGTTCCCTCGTATTGTTTCTTGTAGATCATCTCCACACCCCTGTACAAGTTATCCAACAATGAATGAAAAAATTGCATGAGTAAAAATAATCGACAGGAAACAAACTAGATATAAAGCTAATTACGAAGCCATAAGAGGTTTTCTCTTGTAAAGGCATGGAGGTTCCTCAAATTTGCTCTCCGATTTCTCTTTCCAGCAGATTTGTTCAAGGTCTTGATCAAGAGCTTTAGTTGACCAACCATTTGCTTTGGGATCCTTGCAGGTAATAAGACCCAAAGCTCGTATACCTAACATGCCCCCTTCGGCCAAATCCTGCGAGAGAACCTTTTCCTTACTTCTACATCTTCTTCTGCTCGTGATATAAGGAAACTGTAAAAACAACAAAGTAGCATGTCATTATTAGTTAAAAGAAAGTTCAATTTCCCATATTATGTCCATGGAAGTTTACATGCCTCCATATTGTTTAAGCTGAAAGAGTTTATCTCAAGCAGTGTAGGGTTCGTGATCAGATTGTATGTGGTTTCATCCAGCTTTCTTACATCTCCTCCAAACATGAGAGGCGATTTGGCCATAGCCCATAAAGTTATCTGTGAAAAGAAAAGGACTAGGTCAATGTAAATGGCCTCTTTTAGTGCCAAGTGATAGAATACCAAATCATAGGTATTTATAGAAACAAACCTGAGTTCTTTGCTCATCGAGATTAAGATTAGAAGTTCTATGTGGACCTTCATTCGAACCTATAATGCAGGAAAGTATCCAATTATTTTTGGTTCTTCACTGATTCTAGCTTAGCCCTCCCATATAAATGCCCAACTCAAAACAAATATTTTGCAACTAAAAAGTCATCATTGCATAGACAACTGGTAGGGACAACAAGGGCATGAAAGGAATAGCTATTTTCCAGGGCGTATAACCTGGATCAGTGAGCCATCCCAATGGTAACATATCCAAGTCAGGCCACGACCTCCCCAGCAAGCCCTTGGCACCTATCATTTTAGCAGTAGAAAAGTCTCTGAAATAGAAAAACAAATATATCAGGTCACATAAAAGATAAAAAAGCAAAATGCAATAACATGCAAAAGAAGAAAAAGTCAAAATTTGATCTGGAAATGTAAACTCTCAATCATATGGAATGCTTGACCCACCTGGTAATATCAAAGTGGGATAAAACATCTCTCCATGTATCCCAATCATCTCCAGTAATCCTATACATGTTGACTAGTCCACTAACTTCGTTAGCCATAGCTGGTGTCACACTGGTACCAGGGGACAATGAATATATAATGGGGCGATTAAGCTTTCTCAGAACCTGCAAAGGTTTATCTTTTCAGAAATTTTAACATGAATATGAATAGTTGTACCACAGGCCAGTTACTACCTCTGATACAAAGGTTATCTCTTCTACATCCAAATCATCGCCGAATACACAGTCATGTTTTACTGCAGACAGGAAAAAAACAAGAGGAAATGAAAAATTAAAAAGTAACATCAGAAGGATTCCAATTATACTACCAAAGAAAGGAAATTTATCTGGTCAAGTTGTCTGTTTGTGATTGACAAATGTAAGTGTTAACATTACCAAAATCAACACCCCACTCAGCATATTGGAGATAAAGTGACATCAAGAAGGCTCTTCCAGCCTCTAGCTTGGTATTTACACTCATGAAACCATGAGACATCCAAGCACAAGCCCTCTCCTTGAACCCTATATCTTTTGCCCTCCACTGTCTGCCAGAATCTACATATGCAGATCCCTAGTAAAAGATAAAGTAAGAAAATAAATAATCAAACAAAAGTGTCAATGCTAATGCTAATGTTGATTTTTTTTTTTTTTTTTTTTTTGTTATTCAAAGTAGAAAGTACTTTGTAGTTGGAATAACCGGCAGTACCTTGACAGTGTCTAAGATGGGGGTGTTTGCATTAAAAGCTTGCAGGCTTATCCCTCTCATAACATGAATTCCAAACTTCAAACCCATGCCGTGTACTTTCTTTGCTACTTCTAAAAAACCTTTCCCACCTTTGGATGACGGCCATCTTCCTGGGTCAGGAATTGGCCTCCCCCATTCATCAATCACATCAAATCCAAGAGAATCAGTGTAAGCCCCTTCCACCTTCCTTCTATACCAAAGGTAATCCACCACAACATACTGTATACAAGTGCAGAGATAAATGAACAGCTTCTTTTTCTTTTAACCAGCATAAAAATTTCCACTTCTATAGTTGTAATATCAGTAAAATATTCAAGCACATATAGAGCCATCAGCCATGTCATACCTCATATCCATGCGGCTTAAGACGGTTAGAAACAATTTCAGCATTTTGCAAGAATTCTTCCTCGGATATGGTCCAGCAAAAGGAATCATAAGAGTTCCAACCTCTTGGTGGGGTGCTAGCATGTTCTGGTTCAGTCTTTACATGTTTTTCAGATGGTACCCTGAAATAAGTTATCATCATGAGCACTAGAAATAAGTGGAGAATCATTATCAGACATCACCTAATTTAGTGAAATGGTAAGTCATACAGCAATAAGCCAATAACATGCATCAATGTGGACATTAAACAAAAAAGGCCTTTCGAAAAAGAAAAGAAGGGACAAAAAAGTAAAACAGATATTTGAAGTATCCAGTTTGGCAATCAACATTTTTATCTTACAAGGAATATGCATAAATTAAGCTGAATAGTTCATATCTGCCCAGGTTACTACACTATATGGTTAAGAAAATTTTGATATACTTTAACAATGCACTCAATACTCATAGTATCTTACAAGAATTGAGATAAGCGGTTTGATAGTATCATCAGCTAACTTTTAAAAATTCTTTAAATTAGAGGAAAAGAAGCGATGTAGTGGGAAAACTGTTGTTGTTTCTAAATTGGGATCCTTATCCTAGTTTGAAGCTTACTGATTCATGTCCACACGAGTTAAAGTATGAATCAAAAGCTAATAAATTAGAGCAAAGGGCCAACCCATCGGCAATGAAATGAAAGAAAGAGAGAATGAAAGCACCTGCAGAGAGAGGGAGCGAAGAAGAAACAGAAGAAGCCGAGGACCGATTGCTTCATAGCTGACTCGGTGTAGTTGGGTGTGGCTTGCTTGTGGCGTGTGGGGAGCGTTTTAAACTAGTCTTTAGCTTCGGGGGCTTTTTTAGATGTGCAGCAAACTGCTTGTAATCTATCTATCTAAAAGAGCATATATTTTAGTACTATACAAGTTTAACCTTCTATGCTTGCCACGTGGCTTATTCTCGGGGCAATTTACAAGAAAAAGTCTTTTTCTTAATATTTATAAATATTGGTTAACTTTTTTATTATTTACTGAAAAAGGTTTAATTCTCCAAAAGTGCATCCACGTCAGCGCGATGTCAGGTTACGTGTCAGCAAAACGCGTCTCTGTGGGAGCGTTTTATCCTTTTTTTTTAGGGTTAAGGTTTTTCTGCATTTAAGGTTAGGGTTAATGTTAGGGTTTTAGGATTTTTTTAGGGTTAGGATTTAAGGTTTAGGGTATTTTAAAGAAAAAAATCAAATAAATTAGGGTTTTGGGTTTTGAGTTACTTAATAAAATTAATTATTAACTTAAAAATAAATTAGATTAGGGTTTAGGGTTTAGGATTAATTAATTAAATTATGGATTATTTTTTTAAATAATTTTGTGTTTAGGGTTATGGAAAAAATATATTAGCAATAAAAAAATTCTACTGTAATTTCTAAAAAATAAATTAGAGAAGACGTATCTAAAAAATATTTGAAAAGATATTTCTGAACAAATAGTGTCAAAAACGCTTCAAGCAGGATGCACTGTCAGCAGAAGTACTGAAAAAAGCTCCCACGTAGATGCTCTTTTTCTACAGTAGTTTCTGAAAAATAATTTTGAGAAGATGTTTCTGAACAAATAGTGTCAAAAACGTTTCAAGCAGGATGCACTGTCAGCAAATATACTGAAAAAAGCTCCCACGTGGACGCTCTTTTTCTACAATAGTTTCTGAAAAAATAATCTTGAAAAGATGTTTCTGAACAAATAGTGTCAAAAACGCTTCAAGCAGGATGCACTGTCAGCAAATGTACTGAAAAAAGCTCCCACGTGGATGCTCTTTTTCTACAGTAGTTCCTATTTGGCCTTAGACTATCAATTAGCCAAATTTTATTCTCAAGTTACATAAGTTACAGTAAGAAAAATTAGAGAGGCTAAACAGAATAGAAATTAAAGATGAGTGAACATATTAGTGTTGTTATGTACTATGATGGTGAGATCCGTCACACCGAGAACGGAGTTTTTTTTATCGGAGAATACCATGCTTCTAGTTTTGAACCAGAATATAGATTTGATAGAACTTCGTAAAAGAATTAGGCTTAAAATCTTCGGAGTGACGCCATTGAAAGTTTTGTCTATTATGTATTGATTTTGTGCTTCGGTTGATCCCGTAACATATGACTCGTTCGACATCAAAGATGCTCGTAGCTTGGAGGCAATGATGCAGACTCATCTCGCTAGTGGATCACCCTATCTCGAGTTATATGTACGATTTTTATCGCCAAATAATGCATTTGCGACTTCAACATCTACTGCTGTTCAAGAGGAATACACGACCCCTGCCCGATACTCTATTAGTGGATTGTAAAACACGGAAGCGCTCATGTTTCGTAGCAATATGGAATACACAACCCCTACATGACACTTCGTTAGTGGATGGGACATGCACCTCGGTGGGTCGATGTTTGATGTTGAAAATACTTATTGAGGAATGACATTAACTTTTAGTGGTTGGCAATCTATATCTAATTGGGGACATTATGAAACACCCATAAGAAGGGATAAAGTACTCCCTACGACGTCACCGGTGAGGGGACCTCATACGTTGTAGATGATGGTGGGTTAGATAATGAGTTCGAGGTGGATCCACCTCGAGAGCCCGACCCCAATGGTGCAGAAGTTACATTATTTTCTTAACTTGAACCTATTCTAACCGAACCTAAAGATGTTGAAAGATGTTCAAATGAAGAAGAAGAAGATCTACGATTTAGGGCATACTCGCTTTCAACCCACATGCATAATGTCGATCTATCTGCAGATGATGTGTTGGAGTTTCTAGATCTACCACACAGAACGTGTGATCATACAAATTCATTATTGGATTCGGGTGAATTGGAAGTTGGTAATGAATTTTCCAATAAGGATAGTTTTATTGGTGCATTAAAATAACATAGCATCATGAACAGGGTTAACTACCATGTAGTTAAATCCAAATTCGATAAGTTTGAGGCTAAGTGTACAGTGCAAGATGGTACATGTTCATAGAAAATCTACCGCCTTGTTGAGGAAAAAGACAAGGTTGTAGAAGATAAAAAAGTACAAAGATCCACATACATATGCTAGAGGTACAAAGATAAAAAAGACAAGGTTGTAGAAGATAAAAAAGTACAAAGATCCACATACATATGCTAGAGGTACAGTATATAGTATTATTTGTTATTATGTAATGTTGCATTATTTAACGTACTTCGTTAATAGGTGTTTCATAAGATCATCCAAAGATGAATTCAGATATGTTAGCTAGCTTAATACTACCGACGGTGAAGGTAAATTCCAGGACTTCAGTGCTAATCTTAATTGCCAATATTCGTAGCCAATTGAGGTACACGCCCTCTTACCGCAAGGCTTGGATAGCTAAGCAGAAGGTGTTGGAAAAGATGCATAGTAGGTAGGACGCTTTATATAATGAAATGTGGCAGTGGTGTCAAGTGCTAGAGAGATATGTCCTAAGTTGCATAACAAATTTTGAAACGGCACCTGTATACTACAACGACCGATTGCTCCATGGATCCCAAGTGTTCAAGCGCCTGTTCTAGAGCTTTAAGCAATACCGAGACACATTTCTATACTACAAGCCATTGGTACAAATTGACGGTACCTTTATGTTTGGTAGATATACACATCAGCTATTGCTAGCTGTGGCATAGGATGGCAGTGGGAGAATCCTTCCTATTGCGTTTGCAATAACACCGGGGGAGTCAGCTGATGATTGGAATTTCTTTCTTTGTAGGTTAAGGAGGCATGTCTGCCCCTAACCTGATATCTGCGTTATATTGGATCGGGGCACTGGAATACTAGTCGCAATTGAGCGACAGGAAAGCCTATGGCATCACACACACCATCGGTATTGCCTAAGGTACATTACGTCTAACTACTACAGGCAATTTTGATCTACAAGTGAAAAATGACAAGTGACCAATATGGGTATTTAATCTCTATTAATATAATTTCGTTTGTAATATTAAAATTATTCTAAATGGAAGAGTGGTATGTAATTTTCGCTATAAACTTATATTGGCAGGGTATGAGATAAGTAAGGATAGTTTTCATGAGATGTTGGCAGTTTTGCGTTCAGTTAACGAAGAAGGAGCAGACTACCTCTGTAACATACCTTTCGAACAGTGGACACAAGCATACGACGGTGGCTTACGATATGGTTATATGACCTCAAACTTGGCTGAATGCATAAATTCTGTTCTAAAAGGAATGCGTCATTTGTCGATAACATTGATTGTGTAAGAGACATATTTTCATTTAGTGGCACTATTTCCAAAGAAAGCAGCAAGTTATGAAGGCCAAATACAGGGAGGCCATGTATGTTGCAGGAAGGTATTGCAAGAAATTAACAAGGCGAATGCGCAGGTGAACACTATACACACAGTATGTCATGATCAAGACAACCTCTGGTTTCATGTGACGGAGTTTGACAGACTGCACCAAGGTATTATTGGCGGGCAATATCATGTACACTTAAGAAATAGGACTTGCGACTGTAGGAGGTTTGACGCACTTCGTTATCCATGCATTCATGTAATTGCAGCTTGTCAGAATCTCCATATGAGCTATGTCGACGAAGTGTACAAAATAGAATACATGTACAACGTGTGGAGACACGTATTCTCATCAGTCCTAGATGAACGTAAGTCAGTCTGTATCACTTACTCCGTTGTTGTTACCGAATAGAGAATTGCATCGCAAACCAAATGATTGATCTTGCTCGACTAGAATACGTAACAATATGGATATTCAAAAAACAGCCAACCAACAGAAGTTGTGCGAATGGTGTAGGAACCCAGGCCATACAAGTCGATCATGTCCAAATCGGAATAGCTGATAGTTGTTGTAATAAAACTATGTTGCATTATTTATATTTTATTAAAAATATAAAAATATTCAAAATATTGCCTTATTTAAAAGAACTTCTATTTTATTAAAAATATAAAAGTAAATTACAATTACTTTATTCAAAACAACTTTTATTTTATTAAATGAAACAATATAAAAAAATTTGTACAAATATATTAAAAAAATCAATGTTGGTACCGGTTGGATTCAGTGCCACATGGGGGCCGTCGACGGTTACGCGCTGGATTCCTCCTTTGTCCAGCTTTCGGTGGGTGTTGTAGTTGCTCCGGTGTGGATTCTAGTTCCTCTAGCAAAGGATCTGGTTGTAGGTGTTGGGAGGATGACTCACCTTGATAGAATAATGAATGTGGAGATGTTTGCATCACCCATGGTGGAGGTGTTTGAATCCCATAAGGGGATTGAGATTGGTAAAAAGAAGAGCTCCCCGATGGCACTTCGTGTGATCCCTCATGCGATGACGGCCAATAGATCGGCGATCCACTCAAAGGAATCAGGAATGGAGATGAACAGGGCCATACATTCCAACCTGTCATAGGACTGGAAAAAGGAAACATATAAGGGTTAGGATACATAAAAGGGCTAGAATACACGCCTAACATAATCTGAAATGTTGTAATGTGGGTGTCGTCGGTTGAAGTGTTGGGCTCGGTGACTGTGTGGGTGCTGTTGATGGGCCTGGTGATTGTATGGACGCTGTTGATGAGCCCGGTAATTGTGTGGGCGCTGTTGATGAGCCTGCGTTGTCATCCTTTCTTCTTAGATTTAAAAGGCCCCGTCGTTCCCTTTGGACACGAATTTGTTGTCGCCTCTCATCTTCCGACAGTAAATATGACTTGCCATGGATCCTAAACTATGGCATGTATTCCGGCACGCACGCTAACTCTAGAACGATGATCGATTCTCGAGTAGGTATGTAACCATACCAATTTTCCCACATTTTGATGTATGCTGACCAGAATCTCGGCCAATCCGTATGTAACTGCCCTAAGTCAATTTTGTGCTCATCATCGAGCACTTTAGGTGCCACAAAAATCAGTTGTCGGAATCTAAATTGCTGCAATACTCTATCTAACTATTGTATCTCCACAATGGCATAGTTGACCAATGGGACCTTCACATGTCAAAAGTTTAAATTTTGAAAGTATTCATCCGGAATTACTGCCCGAATTGTCGGATCCTCGTATGGTGTCCCTTGAAACTATATGAACATGATAAAAATATTAGTTATATACATAATACTAAATACTAAATACTAAATCCGAATCGACTATTTTATTATGTATATCTATTTTATTTAATACTTACTTGTGCTTCCGACCGTTGGTCTAATAGAAGCCGTATATCTTTAAGAGAGATAGGTAATCCAACATAATTTGCCGAATGGTTCCACCTAATTAAATAAATTTTTAGCATACAATTATATTTTAAATCTACGTAATACTTGTAAAATCTAATATAAAATTTACCTCATTATGAGTGGAAATGTATATGGGTGGTCCACTCGAAGACGTAAAAATGAAAAACGAAACAGTGCCCATGATTGCAGTAATGATAGGCAACCTCTGATTTTGGTTTTATTCAGTCACGTCGCCCCACACATCTCCTGGTACAATGTTGTCAATACGGCAGACCCCCAACTAAATTCACTAGCTGCTCTAAAATCAACGAGTTTCAGCAGCTATCTCAGATGTACAAGGTTTCGTGACAAGTCTGGCATCAGATAACCTCTAATTATCTCAAGAATGTATGCCCGAACATATCGTATTCTTTCTAGTTCAGTCGAATCATTATCTGACTCCGGGAATGTGTCTTGTAACCGGCCCATCTCGATCCGACCTCCCTTAATATTATCCAGAATAGCACCCAAAAGCTCGTAGCATACGGCTCCCCAATTAGTAGATTGAGCGGACCCGATGACTGCGTACCTATCCACCAGCAATCCCAATTACAATTGCATGTCTTCTAGAGTGATAGTACACTCTCCGCATGGAAGATGGAATGTGTGCGTCTCGGGTCTCCACCTCTCTATCAACGCACTAATGAGTTTCGGGTCCAACTTGCACCCCCGACCTATCGTGGCCATGTGTCAAAAACATGCTTCCCGCAGGTAATTCTCCATCAACAGTGATAGAGGACCAGACATATTACGGATATAGCATTGCAATACCCAATCTACAGACTTTTATAAAAAAATATAAAATAAAAATTAATTAAAATTACATAAATGAAAAAATCTTAAATAATATTGAAAAATTAAATTTAACACTTACCATTTTCATTTGTTCGACCGAGATGTGTTTATCATTGAGACGAATTAATTCTTTGGCCATTGCTAACACGATCGAATACTTTTGGATTTAAAAAAAATTAATTTAGAAAAAATTTAAATAGAGCTTTTTTGCAAAAATTAAAGAGAGCTTTGAGAGGAATTTCAGAGAATGTTGAAAGGATTGAAGTGTGAAAAAATGAAAGGGGGTTTTTATATTTTTTTTACCGTTGGGAAAAAAATAGCCGTTGGGGGGTAAAACGGGCAAAACGCATCCATAGGGGAGCGTTTTGTCCACGTCACCTGACATCACGCTGACGTTGACGCGCTTTCGGCGAATTCAGCTCTTTCTGGTAAATAATCAAAAAGTTGACCCATTTCCATAAATATTAAAAAAATGGCTTTTTCTTGTAAATTTCCCTTGTTCTCGTCCATAAAGGTTAAAATATTTTTACTTCCTACTTTAAATTTTAACCTTTCTCCCTTATTTTAAAATTTAATAGAATTTTTTAAATATAAAACATAGATGAACTAAAATTTTTAAAATAAAAATAAGTATAAAATCTTCAATGTACAAAAAGTGCAAAGATTGTCGACTGACTTTTAATTCGATTGGTATTGACTTTATTATTAGTATTAGAGGATGTGAATTTGAAAAGAATTGAAAAAGATTATGAGTAATTTTAAGTATTATATAAAAAAATACAAAGAGCTAATTTTTTGTTTAAAGTGAACTTAATGTATGTTTTCTTTCTTTTTGTTTTTTCAAAATTTGATATTTGATATTAATTTTTGTTTGAATTTTTTTAATTTCTAAATAATGCATTTAAAATTGTCATTTTAATTAAACACAAATTTAATTTATACTAGAAATCTTATCACACGCGTATGAGTGTGGAAACCATATATTTAGAACACAAATATATAAAATTATTAAAATAAAACTTTAGTTAAGTAGTAAATTTAAGGTTTTATTAATGTGATTAGTGTTGGTTTACATATTTTTCATTTATTTTTTTAAAATAAAAAGACTAAAATATCTTCTAATAATACACCTTATTTAAAATACGAAAAAATATTTTTATAATTTTTTTAATCGAATTTGTGTCACTGTTTGACTCAAAGCACCAACTTAATGAAAGACAAATAATAGTTTAATAGAGAAAAAAAAAATTTTAAAAACTATTAGTTTAATAACGCTTAATTTAAAATTAGTTTTTTATTATTAGTTGAATAGATTGTAAAAAGAAATTGAAAACTGTAAGTAATAATGAATTAAATTGACTTGTGGATATTATTTTTTTTTAAAGCTCTTTTTTTAACTGAAGTCTAAAAATAGACTTGATAAATTGATGTAACAGAGGTTGAATATTTGTAAAATCTCAAAATTGATTTTCTTGAGAAGTCTTTTAATTCACTTTCTTAATATAAATATAAATGTATCAAATCTTAATTTTAAATAAATATGATTGTTAACATGGTTGATAAGTTTTGATTGTTTTGACTTTTTTAACAAAATCAAATCAAACCAAATATTATAGACAATTGAATCAATCCAGTTTGGATTCAGTAAATTCATTGATTTTTTAAAATTTTAAAAAATATTTTTATAATATTTTAAATACTAATATTAAACCTAAATAAATACCAAAAAAAAAAACACAACTCTTTTTTATTCAACCCTAAAAACAAATAAGTTTAAAAAACCGTCGTTCGTTCGGTAATAGCTTGCCTGCTAGGTTAACATCAGACATTTGTGGGTTCTTTCTTCTTCTTCATCATGTCTCGAGCTTTTCTCCAACCACTTAGACAAGACAAGACAGTTAATGTTTAGGTTGAGACATGGCCATGCTCGTTAATGCCAGCCTTACCCAAACAATTGTAGGGACTGCAGAGATAAATGGTTTCCCTTTCTTTTACGTTTCACCAATCGTCGTTTTTTGAAATATTATGCTAAACTCGATCTATTAAAGAGTTCAAATTAGCATGTTTATGGATACAAAGTTACAAAAACTGCTAGTGCTTGGTGTCTGGTGCCCAATGATTTTGATTTTTCTTTTCAACCCAAAAGGCACAACCGCTTTTGGTGTTGGACTTAACCTTACCCCACAGGCTAACTGCAGAACAATGAACAGCTTATGGTAATAGCAGCATTACTTCCAGTTCGTGTTTTTTTTTTGTTAAACAATGTCGAGATCTTCATCAGCAATACATCACACAAGCAGGATATAAACCCCTTGCTTCCACTGCTTGGGATGCCAACTCCCCGTTTTACTCGATCTACAATTGCGATATTGATCTCCATCCATTCTGCCTATCCATTGAGGATTGGAATGGTTCAAGCTCCTCTCAATCATGTTTGTTGCTTTGTTCAGCCTTTGGGATCGGTATAACAGTTGAAAAGCTTACAAAATTGCTCCGGCTCCTCGCCTTCTGTGACTACCTGTGTTTCGCAAATGAAGTTTCAGACATTAAAAAATGTAGCTCAAACTAATCAAAACCATGATGATAAAGAAAGTGGTTTAGAAGACCCCATCATATGTATGCTGGGGAATGGCTTTACAAATGAAAGAATACAGCATGAATGCCATCAATATACAATATACAAGCATGAATACCATCCTGTGATGCTTTACACCTCACGGCACACAACCGAGATGATCAATAATCTAAGACTCACATCCGCAAGCATGATCATATTGGTTCTTTTGGCATCACAAGTTTGATCGGCTTGTACCCCAGTATCAGTTTTAGTGATTGGGCAAATATACACATAGATCTCCGACTTAACCGGTCTAACCTCTTAATATTTACCTCTTAATTTTTATCAAAGAAACTAACTTCATAGATCATTAATACCACCAAACTAGATGTTTATGTGTTATCTTCTTTGTCACTAGGTGGAACGTGATTCTACTTTATTGGTTCGTAGTTAGAAATCAGAGTATTAAAGCTAATAAGCTATTTACGTGAACATAAGTAACCACAGATTTTAATGAAAACATAATTTGTTATATAACTTCCAAAGTAAGGGTTACCTGCACTGAGGCATTTAATGGCAAATCCATTTTGTTAAGAAATTCACGGCCAATAGATTCCCAATGAAGATGACTATCCTTGTTTGTGCCACCAGAGCTTTCAGATTGGCTTTGACCTTTTCCGCAAATAACTTCACGGCCTAGCCAGATATATAAAACACCGGAACAATCACTTGCATCTGGAGCTAACAACATATATGCTGCTCCAGACTCAAGGATGTGATGAGATCCACGCATCTCCACTTTACTTAGTGTAGGCCACTGATATAGAGCCATGGTGGTTACTCCTCTAGGCTTCTCAAAGATAGCACGGGGTTGAGCATGACATTCACCGCATTCACTTTGATTTTCAGTCCTCCCATGTGACTTAATGCTAACAGCAACAACTTCAGCATCTAACATTAACTCCTCTGAATCATCTTCGGGCTCACCTTGATTACAATCTACATCATTCATTACATCATCATCATCCAACTCGGGCATAGAAAAGGACCAAGACCTCACAAGATTCCTGGGGACTTGTTCATCAACTGATGGTAACACCATTCGTGGTGGAGGATGACTCCCTCGGCGCTCAGCAAGTGACGGAGAAGTACCTTTACAAGGCGAACCAGTAATTGCCACACTCAAAGTATGATCAGAAGAAAATGTTTTTTTGGGTGAAAGGGAAGTTTCTTTAGATTGTAAACAAGAACATATATCAATAGCTTCCAGGCCTGAAGGTGAAGGTTGCCGAGAAGACATATACGAAAAGTCAGACCAATTAGAGGATGAAGGCGAGAAAGCGAATGAACTGCCATAGTCAGACGTTGAAGGTGAAAGTGTAGGAGACTTGGAACTGAATTTTGGGCTGCTAGCCGCAAAACTAGAAAAAGAACTTGGTGAACCACAAGGGGACCTTGGTGCCAATGGAGAATCACAAGGAGTAACTGATTGGTCTACATCTTCACACGGATCTTTACTTCGAATCGGGCTAGTATCTGGGAAACAATCAAACGAGTCGGGTGAACCACATGGAATGATTGATGGCGAGGATGGTGATGAGAGTGAAACATTATCTTCTGCTTCTGAATCCCTACGAGTGTCGTCGACAATCATATCTGATCTATCCGTGCCAGGAGTCAACTTACAACCCAATTTGGATGAATTGACAAATTCTTTCATGATGCCATTAGCAAACTTCTGCCTTAGCCTACCCCATCCATTCTCTCTGGCAGGAAGGCAAGTTTCTGATTCAGCAGCAGACACTGAAAATGGTGGAACAACACCACCAGCAAGTGCCTTATGGAAAAGCTCAAAATCCAAATCATAATCGCCTACCTTCCGTTCACCAACGCAAATCTTGGTTGCTTCAGCAGCTGCTGAGACCTGTCCAATAGCAAGAGCATCCCAGAATTTCACAGGCTCTTCCCCTTCTCTAACAGTTATAATAGGACCCTGCGCCCGTTCATATCGAATAACCTGATTGGCAGCCAAACTAGCCCTGTTGGACATAATATTGCTGCATTTCTTTCCAACCCAAACATAAATAGCTGAAGGAACATGCACAATGAAGGCCCCACGGGAGTCAAGCCCTTGTATACCTGGATGATTCAACAGTTTTGGCACAAGATGAAGAGCATCATAAGAGGAGTGTGGAGCCATTTTATACATCCTAAGCAAAGAATTCGGGCTAGCAGGCGCCGCATGCACCCTCTTTTGGCACTGCAAAAGTTGGAAAGCGAACCCTGTATTGGGATTAGTCACCCCACGAGCTGTCTTCACATACTGAAATGCATCCTCGAAGCTCTGCACTTCCCTCCACATGAGATACGCAATCACCAAAGAAGTCGATCTGGATACTCCCTGGCAGCAGTGCACCAAAACCCTCCCGCCTTGTTCCCGAACATCCTCGAAGTAATCAAACACATCATACAAAATGCTAGTGATATCCTCGGACGGGTTGTCTTGTAACCATAGCGTTTTGTAAACAAGATCGTTCTTGAAATACTCGGGACAAACAAAACCAACACAGTTCAACACATGAGTAATCCCATTCTTGGCCAAAATTTCCCTGTTCTTAGCGACAGCATCACTCCCTAAATATATATGATCCGCAATCCTGGAGCACTCTTTGTCATAGAAAGCTAGCTTATCTTTCCTCAACTGAAACTCCCTATTGGAACCGGGACTCGGAAGGGGCTTAACAGAGCCTCTAGGCGTCTGGGGATGAGGCCAAACACCAAGGTCATCAGAGCCAGCGTTTGGCCACTCTTCCACCGGCCTTCTTTTTATACAAAGAGGAGGCAAACATGATCTCCCTTTTGTGTTCGGAGGCGGTTTTGGGTTCGGCTTAGTTGGTGAACGGTCGGTCCAAGAAATTGACCGTAGATATGGTTGCCGGGAGGCATCAGCAGCAGTCCCGGCAAGCCGGTTTTTTTCTTCTTGCCCAAACATGTAAAATTAAAAACAAGAAAAGAAAAGGAGTTCCAACCAGAATTCCAAAGAAATTAATTGATACCCATTAAAGGATACTTCCAGGAAATTCCCCAATTCATGGTATTTCCTTTTTTTATAATAAATAAACCACCCAAATTTTCTACCTAAACCCCTTGACTCTTCTCTCTCTTTCTTTATTTTCTAAGTAAATGTACAGAAGATTAGACAAAGAATCAAATAACGAAGAAAATTCAAATACGACTATGACTCCGTAAAACTTCTAGCTCGTAGTATTAGCTAAGGCTTCATGCCACCCATAAGGATCCAACTGTCATATACAAAAGAGGAACAAGAAATATATATATATATATATATATAATATTTTTTCTTTATTTATCTATTTTATTAAAGCTGGGATTTTTGAAGGGGGACTAAAATACAGAAAAGAAAAATATCATTCCATTGAAAACTCAACTTTGACCAGCGAAACTTTGAAAGTTGAATTTGGAAAAAAAAAGAAAAGAAATGAAACTGATTAATTGAAACAGGGGTTGCTGCAAAAACCATTCAACAAAAGAGAAGAAACAGAGGGAAAAAACAGGGTAAGTGATAGAGAAAGAAAGGGAGAAGTGAGTTCGTGGGAACGAGTTATGGGTGACACGGTAGTAACAGCCAATGGGATATGATTTTGTTGGGTTTTTGAGAAAAGAAAAGAAAGAAGAGAATGGGTCAACGTGACACATCATCCTGGTATGGGGGCGTATTAATCATGCATGTCAAATCTTGTGATGTCATTTATACTATTCTTATGAGGAATAAAGAATTTATTTTCATTTTCTTTTGTATTTTGAGATTCATAAATATTTTAAAGCAAAATTTTTTATTAAATATGTTAGATTAAGTTATTAGTTTATGTGCTAAATTTATTCTATATTTTTTTTGGTGAAATGAAACAAAAGATTAGATAGAATGTGCTATGGTAGAACTATCAACTGAGTTATCTTTCTTCAAGATTTCTTTGATACTCAAAGGGGGTTCTTTAAATATTCACAAGGTTTCATCGTTTGGTTGCGCCATTTTTGCCAAAGCATCCGCAGCACAGTTGGTTTCTCTGTGAACATGAATCAATGACCAATTATCTTTTAAGGCCAAGATTTGCTGAATCCTTCTAATCAAAGGATTATTAGAGGCGCCAGGCTTTCTATCGTTGATGTAAATCACATTCTCAAGATTGTCCGAACTGATGAAAACCTCGTCGTATCCCTTTTTTCGAAGGATGAGTAGTCCATCTAGTAAGCCCCATAATTCAGCCGTAGCAGCTGAACACTCCCCCAAGAACCGATTGTATCCTAGAATCCAGTCACCTTTGCTGTTGCGTATCACACCACCTGCAGTAGAGAAACCAGACATAGAGTTAACAGCACCACCAGAGTTGAGCGTAACATACATACTTGAGGTTGGGCAAACTGAGAATTGCTTTGACTGGATCTCCATCTCTTCCTTATGAACAGAAATAAAATGTTTCGCCCAACTCAAGGAGACACTGATGATGTCTTTTGGGCTCATATTGTTCCCCAAGAAAATAGACATATTCCAACTCTTCCAAATTCTCCATAGGATGATCCCAAAGAGACACGCCCACGAAGGATCACTCAGTTTGTTTGTATGAAGCTGTAAATTTGAGGTGAGCCACTCTAAAATATTATTAGTAAAGAAACTGGTGAGATTATTAGTAGGAATAATCAGGTGCCAAATTTCTTTTACGAAGGACAATCTCTGAGAGTATGTAAAGAGTCTTCCATGCCATGACCACAAAGATGACATGACGTGTTATGCGCAATAACTCTCCTAACTTTCTCAAAGTTAGTTAAAAGCATTTGCTAGAAGACTAACCAGATAAAATGCTTTACACGATGCGACCCTAGTATTTTCCAAAGCATGGTCCAACTTTTCTCTTTCGGATGCCAAGACTCTTCTTTAAGTAAATAGTAGGCATTCTTCACCGAGAAAACCCCAGATGTCGTTTTAGACCAAGAGAGAAAATCAGATCCAGAATGGACAGAAGGAGGAGGAATGCTTAAGATATACCTAACAGTATCTTCCGGCAGCCAAAGTATGAAAAGGTTAAGATTCCAACCTCTATTTGGCAAAACCATATTACTAACTGTGATTTCAGGGTTAATGGTGTCATAGTCCGAAACATAGTATTTAAGAAGGCCCTTACTAGGAACCCAGTTATCCTCCCAGCATCTGACAGTCCTCCCATTATCGATGGTCCAAATCATATTACTACAGAGTAGAGGCCAAACTTTGGCGACAGCTTTCCACATGTAAGAATAATTACTTTTTATGATAGAAGTCGGCATATTACCAGACATACCATATTTAGATATGAGAACCTGAACCCATAAGGCTTCAGGCTTAGTAATAAGTTTGTAACCAATTTTCATCATGAAAGCTTTATTCTGATCCTCCAAGCGACGAAGTCCAAGGCCTCCATGGATCTTAGGTTGACAGATATCGTTCCATTTTACAAGAGCTATCTTCCTTTTGCCCTCTGCACATCCTCAAATGAATTGCATTGCTAGTTCTTCGATAGCATCACAAACTTCTTTGGGAACTAAAGTTGACTGCATGAGAAAGCTTGGTATAGTCAACAGAACGGACTACTAAGAGTGACCCTTCCAGTAAAAGCAAGTTTCTAGGCATCCCAACTAGATAACTGACTGCGAACTTTCTCCACTAAGAAGTCAAGAATACTCTTAGTGAGTCTTTTATGGAGCAAAGGAACTCTAAGGAAATGGCCTAAGTCATTAACTTCCTAGAAACCGAGGTTGTCAATGATCTTATTCTGTAAGGAAACATTAACCCTTAAAGAGAAAAACACATTCGTTTTCCTAGCATTGACCTTATGACCAGATATCTCACAAAAGTCACTAAGGAAATTCTTGAGAAGGCCATTGTGCTTCAAATCCGCTTGGCTGAAAATTACTAAGTCATTAGCAAAGAATAAGTGCGAAAGGCTCAGACCATTACGTGAGAGGCGGATATGGATCCACTCTTCTGCAGATATACTTAGAATCTATGCCCCAGCCATTCCATATAGAGAACAAAGAGATATGGAGACAAAGGTCAGCCTTGACGAATACCCCTAGTCGGTCTGAACTTTTGAGTAGGAACACCATTCCAGAGAACCTGCGTAGAAGACAACGAGATGACATTCATAATAACTTTAATCAAATAGAGAGGAATACCTGCAGCGATGAGAGAGGCTTCAATAAAATCCCAACGAACCCTATCAAAGGCCTTTTCTAAGTCAATCTTAATTGCCATCCATTGAAGATTTTTCTTGATACGCATAGAGTGCAGAACTTCCGCGCAATGATGACATTATCAATGATGCTTCGACCGGCGATGAATCTTGCTTGCTCTTGCCTAATAATCTTTGGAAAGATGCTCTTAAACCTATTAGCGATGATCTTCATGATCAATTTATATAAAATCGAGCAGAAGCTGATAGGCCGAAATTGAGAAAAAAATTTCGGATTCTATACTTTAGAAATTAACACAATGTGAGTGTTATTGAATTCTGGATCAATGATGCCTCCTTCAAAAACTTTTTTAACCCATTCACATAAGGCGTCACCAATAGTGTCCCAGTGGTTTTGGAAAAAAGCAGCTTGAAAACCATCACTCCCAGGGGCTTTCAAGGGTGCCATGTAAAAAAGAGCTGCCATTATTTCTTCTTTCGTAACACTTCTTCCAAGGAAATAAGCATCATCAGTACTAAGGCTAGGAAAGGCACTCGGGGGAATATTTCCATAATTACCAGGATTCTCACCATAAAGATTCTGGAAAAAAATTAACCGCTTCGGTCTTGAGAGTCTCAGGGTCATAAATCCACTCCCCATCTGCATTACGCAAAGCAGTGATTTTATTAAAATTCCTCATTTGAACGGTGCGTTTATGAAAATAGCTAGTGTTACGGTCCACCAATTTTAGCAACTCTGCATCTAGATTTTTGTTTTCAGAGAATCTCCTCGTGAAAAAAAATAGTTTCAAGCTCATCATGGATTAAAGACTCTTGTTCACTAAGAGAGCTAGCCCCTGAAAGATCTAAAACAAGTTGAACTTTAGACAGTTTAATCATTAACTATTTTTTCCTCTGATTAATCTGCCCATATACATATTGATTCCGGTTTTTAAGCTTATTCGTAAAGTTAGTAATAGCAGTAGTCATGTTACCACTAAAACTCTATTTTCTTTGACAAAGTCAGGAAAGTTATGATGATGCAACTAGCTAGCTAAAAATCGAAATGGACGATTAGTGCCAAAATCATCTTCATGACTGAGTCTGAAGAGGAGAGGCCAATGATCAAACTTTATCCTGGGCAAGTGAGATACCATGCAATTAGGAAAAGAATCCAACAAAATGTCGTTACCCACAGCCCTGTCGTGTCGTTCAGAAAGGTTGCCACGATGCCACGTGAAAGGAGGCCCCTGGGACCCCAAATCATGTAATTGAGCTTTTTCCATAAACTCACCAAAAAGATTACATCTGCGACCTTTTACACTGCCCCCTTTTTTGTCAGCTGAAGAAATGATGGCATTGAAGTCACCAATGGCCAACTAAGGTATACGCCTTGAAGGTAGAGAGCGACTAAGGTCATTCCACAAAGTCTTCCTTTTGAGTTTATCAGGGCTACCATAAACAAAAGCAACAAATATCGATTTGGCAATCAAGTTAGAGCAAATACTTACAATGATGAATTGAGGATGACTACCAATGATCTTTAAGTCAATCTAATTATTCCACCCAATCCATATACCACCCGAGAATCTAACTGCTTCAACATAATGAGACTTATCCCAACCCAGCTTCGCAATGATTGAGCCAGCTCTATGACCACTTACTCTAGGCTTAAGGAGATTAACAACATCCAGTTTATATGGCTATTGTATTCATAAAATGCTCTTAGAAATTTATCAGAAGCATAACCTGTGTGTTCCAAGATAAAATAAACAAATTCATGATAAAATAAAATAAGTAAAGGAAAAGAAAAACTTAGCTTACTGGCGATTGGGAGGAGGAAGTTTTCTATTATCTTCCAAATGCCTTTCCAGGTCATTAGCAGAGTTTCCCTTCATTTTCAAGATAATAAGTTCCACTGTCTTCTTCATGGAATCAGCAAAAGAAGGTCGAGAATTTTTAGGATTTTTGAACCTGTTTCCCGGCCCTTTTAAAGTTTTGTTAAGCTTCCAACCTCCTTTATTACTTGTCCCGTCGCTTAGACCCTAATTTGGACAAGTTATTACCGGCCAAATGACTATTTTCAGATTTTTTAAGTGTAGGCTCTATGTGCCCTGTTTTATTAAAAATGACAGCAGAATGATTTTTGGTTTCTAAAACTCCATCTTTTATTTCCACATTCACAAAGGAATTTTCTTCAAAAGCTGGGTCGTAGTGCACTACATGATCCATTTTTGAATGTTGAAATTGGTTGGACCCCAATTGCTTTTGACCTGTGGCAAAATTATTATGTGAGTTTAAAACTAGAGGAAAAGTCAAGTTAGAATTACCTTGATTAAGGTGCCCGATCCATCTGTATTCGGCAAATGAAAATTTGAAGTATTAGAATTTTTAAAACATTCGCCTATAGGTCCAGTCGAACCAAGAATCTCTTGTTGCGGCCCAATACAGATTATCTTGTGGGTTTGGTCGTTAGAACCCAAAGAAGGCAAATTGTTAGCTTTTAAAACCGTCGATGTGTCAAAGCCCACTTTATTTCCTCCATTGGACTATTCATCAATAATAGTGATGTTTGTAGGAGCACGGGCTGACTTTTTCCAGCCTTATCCACCGACAGGGGTAAATGTGATTTTTTGGAACCCTTGCTAATAACTTTCCTGCCCATTAAAGGGACATTTTCAGCCGTAATAATGGGAGCTTTCCCTTTTTGTTTCGAATCAGTCTGAGCAATTTTAGGGTTCTTTCTTCCAAAAGAACCACATCCGAATCTGCTAAAGATTGGAATCTGGAGCCTGAGAATTCTCCTCTTTTCGAGCTGTTTCCTTTTTTAGCTCCTTCAGTGCTGCTGCGCCTGGACCTCTGCTCCACCAGCATCCATGGTCCATAGTCTCCATCGTCGGCCAGAGCAGGGGCTACAGTAACATTTGCCGACGCCTCTTCATTTTCTATAACCTTTGGAGGTTGTACCATCGACGAGAAGTTCTCTTTAGAGTGGCCATAGAAGCTACACTTGAAGCACATAACGGGGTAAATTCTCATACTCGATTCTTTGAGGATTTTTGTTGATTAAAATCTTAAAGACTAGGAGTCTTCCGAGGTTGACGAACACTACTATACGAGTATATTACCCCCTAGCCTTAATATCCGTGCTAAAATCTAACTTAGAAACTTTCCCTATCAAACCTCCAATTTCCATCAAAATCTATTTTTTATACAAATGACTTGGTAGACCCAAGAATCAAATCTATGTTAGGACCAAGCTTGGATTAGGAAGGTTGGGATTGAAGTCAATCGTCCAAGGCTAGACAGTGAGGTAATGGCTGAAGATAACCCACGGACCTTGTGTCAGAATTTTGTAGTAGTCTGCTGAACTTTGAAATTTGGCAAAAAAGTAACCATTTTCTATGTCCATTAGCTGAAAGGGCTTAGAAGGTTTTCAAATCCCATAAAGCCTATTATGTAAGGTTGTGATTCCAAGATTTCTTCTAAGCATTTTAAGAACCACGGAGGTTGCCATTTCTTTTTCCAAGATCTTATAGATTCTTTCCGAGAATTCAATGGATGGCACACCGTCAACAACGGATTTCTTAACATCTTGCTCTATAAGAGAAAAGTTATCATCAGAGGATAAGCCATCCTCCTTATTAGCTTAAGTAGGAGACTCTCTTCCTATTAACATATCTTTCCATGAAAGCACAGGAACTAGAGCAGAGTCGACAACCATCATGTCATCAGGAGGTACGTCCAGATCTTTAAATCGAACCTTTTTAGTGATAATTTCCTCAGAAGAAAGGATATCATCTTCATTTGTATTCGCGATCTCAGTAGAAGGAGACGAGAGCATTTTTTTCTCCGATCCTTTTTTGTTCTTTAATTTGTCGAATCCCTAATTTATTCTATATTTAATATTTAATCAATTTTAGTTTTTTTTAAAGGTATAGTAATTTATTTGGCCCTCTAATTTTATAAAAGAAAAATTATTTTAGCCTTCTATTTAATTTTTTGCCTCTTTTAATCTTTAAACTTGTGCTATTTATCAATTTACCTCAAAATAGATGAAAAAGCCTATTGTTAACTTTGCTAACATAGTGTACACATGAATTATCATGTCGATACCACGCCAGCAATTAATTAAATTTTAAAATTCAAAAAATTATTATAATTTTAAAAATATATAAAAATAATTTCCAATATTTTTTAATTTTAAAAAAATTAATTAATTGCTATCATGTCATGCATGTTGAGAGCTACATGGATGCCACATCAACAAAGTTAGTAAATGTTAACTTTTAATCCATTTTTAGGTGATTTGACAAATAATATAAATTTAAGGGCTAAAAGAGATAAAAAAATAAATGAGTAGCTAAAATGATTTTTTTGGTAAAATTGGAAGGCTAAATAAGTCATTATACCTTTTCTAAATTTTAAAATATCAATCCAATAGTCGTTAAAACCCTTGATGTAAAAGAGAAGTGTTATGTATTAAATTGACACCTAAATAATTCAATGAAAATGACAACTAATAGTTCTATCAATGAAGGATGTAAGGGTGAGGCTTATCAAAATGAGGAAGCGAATTCGGATATGGTGGTGGCAGGGGAATTGGACCCAGACACACTATTTTCATGGAAGGAGAGGTTGTTAAGGAAAAGTTCTAATGTTTTGAGAGGGAAGAGTGGTGGATCAGGATCGAAGAGATGATGACTTTACCTTTATAGAATAAGACACCATGAGGTCTTTTGTGAACGGTATCCGATCAATTAATTTCTCGAAAAGAATTAATCAGCTATTAATCAATGATATGACTTACACTACAGTGATCAAGCTATTAGGTAGGAGTATTGGGTGTGCAATGCTTCAAAAAAAATCTATGTTTTGTGGAAGCCAAGTCAGCCTTTCAGTTTGATGGATATTGTAAATGGTTATTTTCTAGCCAAGTTTCGGAACCCAAAAGATTATGAACGAGTTTTTTCTCAAGGGCCTTGGATCATCTTCGGCGAATACTTGAAGTTTAGCCATGGTCCATTAAGTTTGACCTTGCTCAGCCTTTTCCTAATGTGGTAATGTCATGGATAAGGTTCCCTAAACTCTCAGGTTATATGTACAAAAATTTTTTTATGGAAGATCGACAGACTAGTCAGAAAGGTTACTAAGCTAAACTTCAATACCAATAACAGAGCAATAGGTAAATTTATATGCATGACGGTCTATGTTAGTTTGGACCAACCTCTGGTATCACAAATTACAATAAATGAGATACTTTAATGAATAGAATATGAATATTTTACCTACAATATGTTTCTCATGTGAGTGTATGGGCATATGAAAGAGTTTTGTTCTATGAAGGTGATAAATTTAGGGGAAGTTACTGATGAAACCTTGAATGGTGGTGGACAGAAAATGACGAATACATCACCAGAGGGAGATGGCTTATCCAATGATAACGACGTCTATGGCCTATGGATGATCTTCGAGAGACGTAATAGGCGAAATCCTAGGATTCTAGAAAGATTAACGCCAGAATTAATAGGAAATTGGCTATCAAGTCTAGATTTAAGGTGCTAGAAAATCAGAATGAAATGGAGAATTTTTAGGAGGAAAGGCATGGAAATGATTTGGTCAATAAAATTAATGGAATTGAAGGGTATAATTCTTTAAAATCTGATGGCATTGCTAGTGTTTATACACCCTCTCTTAAAAATCCTAAGCAGGCCTTTTCTTTAGGCCATGTGAAAGTAGTGGGTCAAAATGCTATTACTAGGGCAAAAGAGCCCAAAGGTAAGGGAAAGGTTGGCCACATTGATGTTTCGATTGGGAGTGTTTTAGCATTAGTGGCCCAGGGAATCATCGATTCAAACGATAATAGACTGGGGTTTATTAATTTATTAGATAGGCGTGGATTCATCAAAGTGACAGATTATGGGATGGTGTAGAAGGTCCAGCAATGTTAAATCAATATAAGGAAACCCAACTTCTACTTTAAATGATGAGCCTGAACCTGGTAAGAACACTAGCGACCAATCGATGGTTAATTCTCTTAGTGCTAAAAATAAATCTGCTCTTTCTTCCCATTTCAACCCGATCTTTGAAGGGAATTTAGAGATTTCGTTCTCTAGAGAAAATAGTATCTTGGATTCCAATAAGTATTTGGTTGTTGTTTTTAAGGAGAATTTGCACCCGGATCCTTTGGTCAAATAGAGGAGGTAAGTAGTAGAGGTGTGGTCACAGGTGTACGTTCTACTAAAGGAATTTTTTTTCAAAGGACAGAATATAACAAGCCAAACCCAGGCTAGACGTTATTGCCGAATCTGGCGATGTCACATGGAAGGGATTTTGGAAGCGGAGCTAACACGATGAAGACCGTTTTAGCCTATCAACTTTTATTTGCCCTTATCTAATTCAAAACGTTTATTCAATTAGTCGATTAGCCTTAAAACGTAACTTTTAGCGGAAGCTTAAGAAAATGTTGTGTTATTTGAGCAAAATTGTTTGTGTTTAAGAGAAACATTAGCTTTAGAAAAATTCATATTTTGTCGAATTTTGTGGTAATAAAATCACAAAATGCGGTCAATCCCAAAATAAAGAAACAGTTCATAAAGCCCAACTTACAATACCCAGAATAAATCAAAATTCAAAATAAACCATATCTAAAATCATTTCAATACATGTGGTCACCGTGAGACTCCACAACACCGATCCACCTAAGACTGTGAGTTACCTGTACAGAACAAACAGAAAGGGGTAAGTTTACGTAAACTTAGAGTGTAACCCAGCAGAATTAGGTATGCATACATACAGACTAACAAACATCAATCAGATACAAACTTGGGCCTAAACCCATCTCAGATATAGAGTCAGATACAGAATCAGATACAAATAACAGAATCCTACCCCCATCCTCTACACACCATCTCCAACCATCCCTACACACCATGTGGGGTTTAAAACACCCACCCAACCCTACACACCATATTGTACTGATGTGGCACATAACAGATAAAGTGTAGCCTTGCTACCAGAATATAGGCGAAGGTTGGCTTTTGGAACATTTCCTCCGTATATAACAACCCACCCAAAAAACTGGTACAAATATAACTAACAGTTACAGATATACAAATTAACATGCTCGACATGCTATTATTCATAAATTAGATAGGCATATAGAATAGTAATCAGTCATGCATAGTATTATTTCATACAAATAGAGCTTTAATCATCAGTTTATAGGGTTGGATAGCCCTTACCGACCCTACGGTAGGCCCACAGTCGTTTAGGACGACCCATGTGACCTTAGGAAAAATTACAGAATTTTGGGCCCACACGTCCAGATTAGCCTTACCGTGTGGATCACACGGCCTGACCCAAAAACCCACACACACGTGTGGCCCACGCGCCCAATTTGGCCTAGCCCATATGGCGCACATGGCCACAATCCGGTGGCCACATGGCCGTGTCTTGTGCATGGCATGGCTTTTGTCGATCATATGGCTGTGTCATTACACACGACCTACCACACGAGCGACCATATACCCGTGTGGCATCGACAGAAAGTTTTTTGACTTTTTTGAATCTCGTTTTTCTGCATTTCAGGTACACACTTGGTACGTTTTCACAGCAAATGCAATCCCGAGACCACCAAAACCTAAAATTGACACACCAAAGCTCAGAATCAGACTTAAATCAAGATTAAATTAGAACTACGAAATTAAAAACAATTATACCAAACAAGCGTTCTTGCTTACCCCAACTCCCCGGATGATTTTGATTACGATTTCGCAAAAAACGTGTCACGAATTTCTCGATTCGGTGCTATCAAAATACAGATTCAACATTAACAAGAATTGGACAATACCAAAAGGATTAAACGAAAACTCCTTACTCAGTAAACCAAACTTCCCTACTTACCAAGTGATAACACCACAACCCGCAACAAGAGGCGCAATTTGTTTAATCAAGGAAGAAAAAGAGAATCAAAATTTTTGCAGAAAAGAAATGAAAAGGAAAACATAAATGGAAAAGAGGGGGCTCAGTTTATTTTCCAAAGAGATTTTTGGGGAAACTAATTCAAACTAAATCCCACTACCTCTACTACTCAAACACTGCAGAAGTTCAGTCCCATACAACCTCTTACAGACAACAGAAGCAAAAATTAATAGCTATGCTAACTCCAGGACTCGAACACAAGATCTCTAGCTCACTTACTCCTTACCACTTGAGCCAACAAGCTTATTCTAATAAGATTTTGCAAATAATTTAATATAAGCCTACTCTTCAAATGTAAGGCTTAGGTTAGAAAAATAACAAAATTTGCTAAGAACAAGGCTTGAACTTGGGACCTCTCACACACTCCCAGAATACTTAACCACTAAAACAGAAAGATATTTATGTCAAACAAGTACAGAAACATAGCCAAATATTTTGGGGCGTTGCAACTCTACCCCTTAAAATAAATTTTGACCTCGAAATTTACTTGATCATAACAGATGAGGATATTGCTGACGCATCAAGTCCTTGGGTTCCCACATGGCCTCCTCAATGCTATGACTCCACTACAGCACATTCACTAATGGGATGGTCTTTTTTCGTAAAACATTAACCTCACGATCGAGAATCTGAACCGGTTCCTCTTCAAAAGTTAAGTCTGGTCTAACCTCGATCTCCTCAACAGAAACAACATGAGATGGATCAGACTGGTAGCGCCTTAACATCAAAATGTGAAACACATCGTGAATACGATCTAACTCTGGAGGTAGCTCCAATTGATAAGAAATCGATCATACTCATTTCAGAATCTGATACGGCCCAATAAACCTAGGGCTCAGCTTGCCCTTACGACCAAACCTCAGAATCTTTTTCCATAGAGAAACCTTAAGAAACACAAAGTCCCGTACAGAATACTCAATCTCATGCCTCTTCAGAGCTGAATACGTTTTTTGTCTATCAGAAGCCGCTTCAGACGATCCCGAATCAGTCTAACCTTATCCTCAGTTTCAGAAACCAACTCAAGACCCAAAACCCGATGTTCACCCAACTCAATCCAACATAGCGAAGTACGACACTTACGAGCATACAGAGCCTCGTAAGGTGCCATCTGAATACTAGCCTGGAAACTGTTATTGTAGGCGAACTCAGCTAGCAGTAGATAATCCTCCCAACTACCTCGGAAATCAATCACACAACTCAAAGCATATCCTCTAGTATCTAAATCACCCTCTCAAATTGACCATCGGTCTAAGGATGGAACGTAGTACTAAAGTCCAACCTTGAACCCAGAGCCTTATGTAATTTCTTCCAAGATCGAGAAGTAAAATGAGGATCTCTATTAGAAATAATCGAGACAGAAACCCCATGCACTCTTACTATCTCAGAGATGTACAACTTTGCTAGCTTTTGCAGAGAATAGTCCGTCTAAACCAGAATGAAGTGAGCACACTTGGTCAACAATCCATAAAAACCCAAGCAAAATTCTTCTTTGTGGGTGTTAAGGGAAACCCGCTAATAAAATCCATCGTCATTCATTCCCATTTCCATAAAGAAATCATAACTAGCTGTAGCAAACATTGAGTAACGAAGTCCGTAACCTCACACTTCAAACCCGGCCACTAATATAACTCACAAAAGTCATGATACATCTTCCTACCGCCGGAATGTAAAGCATAAGGGCTACTATGCGCCTCCCTTAGAATTGACTGTCTCAAATCCACATTATTCGGCACACAAATTTGGCCTCGAAAACATAACACACCATCATTATTCAACCCAAAATTTGAAATGCTACCACTCTCAACCTAACGGAACTACAAACTCAGAGACTTATCCCCCAACTAATTATCTCGAATCTGACTAATCCAAATAGGCTTAACTTACAACTCAGCTGGCAGACTCCCATCATCAAAAAGACTAAGGCAAGCAAACATCGCCCTCAGATCAGCCATTGCTCTTCGGCTTAGAGTATCGGCCACCACATTAACCTTTTTAGGATGATACTCGATTGTGCAGTCATAATCTTTGAGCAGTTCAGTGATCAGTATAAATAATACACCCTTCACCATACAGATAATGCCTCCAGATTTTTAATACAAACACTACCACAGCCAACTCGAGATCATGCATCAGATAATTTGCTTCGTGTGTCTTAAGCTGACGGGACACATAAGCCACAATATTCCCATCTTACATTAATACACATCCCAAACCAAAGTGCGATGCATCACTGTATACCACAAATTCTTTATCAGGTTCATGCTGTATCAAAACAAGAGCCTCGGTCAGAACAAACTTGAGCTTTTTGAAGCTCAATTGTTGCTCATCAGTCTAGAAAAATGGTACCCTCTTACGTAAAAGCTTAGTTAGGGGCACTGTAATTAAAGAGAAACCTTCCACGAAACGCTGATAATAACCTGCCAGACCTAGAAAATGTAATAGCCCGGTTTAGACCCTAGTCGGAACAGTGGTTTCGAAACAAAAAATCTGAGGCCGTAAAATTATGTTTAATATTATTTTGGCATTTACAATATGTTAATTTATATGTGTCAAAATTTCGTAAGTTAATTTTACCGATTGGTTGTCTAAATTGATTAAAGGGCTTAATCGTGTAAAATGAAAATTTAGTAGTTTAATGTGCAAGGGCTGAATTGCATTTTTCTTTTTAATATGGAGTATTTATGTTGTTATTAAGCCATTATTGATAGTGATGGACCATAATAACCTTATTATATAATGGTTATATATTATATAGTACAGGTTAATATTGTAATTAAAATAATAACATATGTTAAATAAAATAAAACATAAAGAACCATGCATTCGTCCTTTCTTAAATTGATCGAATATCAAAAAGAAAGAAAGAAAATAAAGCTTCAAGGTTTCGGCCTCTTGCATGATCAATTAGGTAAGTGATTTGAGCTCGGTTTTTGATAATTTTTATGTTATTGAGATCGTTGCTTCGAATACTATCCGAACCATGCTTGAATTTCTGATTTTGATGAATATTTTGAGTTATTCCATTGATGAATAATTGTGTTTTGTGATGTTTGATGATGAATTATGAAAGATATGTTTTGGATTAATATGTTTTGTATTGGAATTTTTGATGAATTTGAGTAATTAGGGCTAAATTGCAAAAATGATAAATTAATGGATTAAAATGTGAAATAAATGAAATGTGTGGACTTGTATGAACAAGGGGATAATTCGGTCTAAGAATGATATGTGCAAATTTTGCATGTTTTGTGTTTTATGCAATTTGGACTAAATTGTAAAAAGTGTAAAATGTTAGGGGAAAAATGGTAATTTGCCCATTTATGTGTTTTTGGACTAAATTGAATGGAATTATATTTGAATTAGTTTATTTTGAATACATTTAGATCAAGAACCAAAGAAATCGAATTTGGATCGGAAAAGTCGAATAGTCGTTCTGGTCTGTTCGTGTCCGTATGAGGTAAGTCCATAAGTAAATAAATGCTATTATATTCGAATGTACATGTAATATATGTACTGAATTGAATCATAATAAATATATGTATATGTGCCGAATGAAATTAAGTAATTGATGACTTAATTTGAGTATGAGTTGAATTATTTATGCAGTTATAAGTTTCAAACGAATATTGATGATTGTATAGAATAATTATGTTATAATTTGTGAGCTTCCGAGATATATGACTTCGTATAAGACCACGTCTCGAACGTTGGCATTAATTAGAAATATTGTATAAGACCGTGTCTGGGACACTGGCATCGATTAGAGATATCGTGTAAGACCGTGTCTGGGACACTGGTATCGATTAGAGATTACATGTAAGGCCGTGTCTGGGACATCAGTATCGTATATGATTTTGTGTAAGACCCTGTCTGGGACAGTGGCATCGATATTTGATTACATGTAAGACCACGTTTGGGACGTTGGCATTGTACGAGCTCTTCGAGCTATCCACGTATCCTATTTGATTTCGAATGGTTCTGCGGGCATTCTGAGAAATGTATGAATAAGTTAAAGTATATCCGATTCAGGTATGTTTGAGATGTGCTTAATATGTGAGCATGAAAGATAGGTATATGTGCCATCAAATATATGTGAAATGTGATTGAATAAAATGTGACATGTGAGTAAGTGATGATATAATATAAGTATGAGAAAAAGATGTATATATAGAAATGGGCTATGATTATATATGAGCTATATGAGAAATGTGGAATGGCATTTGTATTTTGTCTTATATGATTCAGGTACATGTGTTTCGATTAAGTAATTCAGAAATGAAAGGCGAACATGTTTCAAATGACTGTATGTGAAATATATGACATCGAATGACATGAATGTATACAAATGAAGAATGTGCTATATATGTTCGATTTATGAATTATGGTCCTATGTTTTGAACATGGAAATTATGAAATGAGAAACATGGTTTTGAGAAATGGAAAGTAGTATATGTGTAAAGGATAATATATGAATGAATTGAAATAGTAATGTGAATATGTGCTCTATGTATATACTTGAAAAGTAGCCAAATTGATAAGTTATGTGTGAAGTTATTATGCTTATGAAATGACAAAGTAAGTAAAACACTTATTATAATCATACGAATTTCTAAGAATGAAAAATGCAAATATGGTTGAGATTTGTTAAATTCTACTTAGTTAATTTGAATTATTAATATCTTAAAATGATTTATTTGCTTATGGCTTACTAAGCTTTTAAAGCTTACTCTATGTGTTTTTCATTTGTTTATAGATGTCTGGGTATTTGCTCAAGTTGGAAGTCGTAGGAGACGTCATCACACTATCCGGTTATTGCTTCGGTAAAATAAAGCTTTGAGTTTTGGTTGTGGCATGTATAGACTAGTTGAATATGCTCAAGAATGTGTATCCACCGAGGCAATTATGTGTAAACACTTTGAAGACGAGTTGAATGAAGACATTAAACTTCTAGTAAGGATTCTTGAATTGAAGGAATTCATGGTATTCGTTGATCGAGCTTGCAAAGCCGATGAGCTTAGCAATGAAAAGAGAAAAGTTGATTCTAAAGCTAGAGATTCGAGAGAGAGATCGATGAGTAAACCTTATCACTCTTTGTCAAAGAAATCATGAGATTCATATAACCGTTTGACTACTTCGGTGTGATATTCCAATAGAGATCATAGGAAGCAACACTCAAGTTCTAAAGCTCAAGCCACGTCAATAGCAAGCGTTGGTAATGCTAGGTCCAATAAACCTGAATGTCAATGATGTAGAAGACGACATCGTGGTGAATGTAAAATAAATTATTGGGTTTGTTTCAGATGTGGTTCATTAGATCACTTTATTAGAGATTGTCCCAAGTTAGCTGAGAAAGATAAATTTCAGATTGCAAAATCGAGTAACACATCTACTAGAGGAAGACCACCTAGAAATGCGAGAAATGTGACTAGTAGCAAAGGAGCAACAAAGGACTCTACTGTGGGATCCGAGGCTAGAGCACCTGCCAGAGCTTATGCTATTCGTGCTCGCAAAGATGTGTCATCACCAGATGTTATTACCAGTACATTTTCTCTATATGACACTAGTGTGATTGCTTTAATTAATCCTGAATCGACTCATTCATATATTTGTATCAATTTAGTGTCTAGTAAGAATTTTTCTGTTGATTCTACTAAATTTGTGATTAAAGTATCAAACCTCTTAGGCAAGTTTGTCTTGGTTGATAAAGTTTGCAAGAAGTGTCCTTTAATGACTTGAGGTTACTGTTTTTTGGCTGATTTAATGCTGTTACCATTTGATGAATTCAATGTAATTCTGGATATGGATTGGTTGACACTGCATGATGTTGTTGTAAATTGTAAATGAAAGATTATTGAATTGAAATGTCAGAATAATGAAATTATTTGAATTGAATCAGATGAGTTGAGTGGATTGCCTGTTGTGATTTCCTCTATGTTAGCTCAGAGATATGTGAGAAAAGTTTGCAATGCTTATCTTGCGTATGTACTAGATACAAAAGTATCGGCATCGAAGATCGAATCAGTACTAGTTGTTTGTGAATATCCGGATGTATTTCCAGAAGAACTACCTAGGTTACCACCGATCAGATAGGTTGAATTTGCGATTGAGTTAATACCATAAACTTCATTGATATCTATAGCTCCGTATAGAATGGCTCCGACAGAGTTGAAAGAGTTGAAAGCTCAGTTGCAAGAGTTAACAGATAGAGGATTTGCACGACCTAGTTTTTCGCCCTTGGGTGCACCAGTATTGTTTGTAAACAAGAAAGACAAATCAATGAGAATGTGTATTGACTATCAAAAACTCAACAAGGTTACGGTAAAAAAAAGTATCCTCTACTGCCCATTGATGATTTATTTGATCAGTTAAAGGGAGTAACAGTGTTTTCGAAAATTGATCTGAGATCGAGCTATTATCAATTGCAAGTTAAAGATTCTAATGTGCCAAAAACTGCATTCAAAACAAAGTACGGGCATTATGAATTTCTTGTTATGCCATTCGGATTAACTAATGCTCCTACAGTTTGTATAGATTTGATGAATCGAATCTTTAGACCATATCTGGACAGATTTTTGGTTGTATTCATTGACGATATTCTGATCTATTCACAAGATGAATTTGAGCATGCCAAGCATTTGAGAATTGTGCTACGAACCTTGAGAGATAAGCAATTGTATGCTAAATCTAATAAATGTGAGTTTTGGCTACAAGAGGTTAGATTTTTGGGACATATTGTTTCAGCAGATGGTATCTGAGTTGATCCGAGCAAAATTTCAGCAATTGTCAATTGGAAACCACCGAGAAATGTGTCTGAAGTTAAAAGCTTTTTGGGATTAGCTGCCTACTATCGACATTTTGTAAAAGAATTTTCGATGATCGCTACACCGATGACTCGATTACTATAGAAAAATGTGAAGTTCGAGTGGTCTGAGAAATGCCAACAGAGTTTTGAGAAGTTGAAAGCACTATTAACTAAAGCATCAGTTCTAGTTCAGCCTGGGTCGGGTAAAGAGTTTGTAATTTTTAGCGATGCTTCATTGAACAATTTGGGTTGTGTTTTGATGCAAGAGGGCAAAGTGATAGCTTATGCTTCCAGACAGTTAAAGTCGCATGAAAAGAATTATCCGACGCTCGATTTAGAGTTGGCTGATATGCGTGATACAAAATAATAAAATTTATAATAATGATCAAACCAGAAACTAACTATTATCACGATTTTAAGGCAAGCGCACCTATCGAACAGTAGATAGCTTAATGGCAAGACCGAGCTATCGTACCCAAGGGAACCAAAAGTACTAGTACTAACTTTCTTTTTATTATTTAACCTAGAAATAAAGAGGGTTTTTATGAAACTAAACTAATTCTAAAACTAAACTATGAATGCACAAAAAGTGAATTGGGGAAAAACTCTAAGGGAAAACTGATTGATTTGGACAATACTCAAGGGAGAATCCACCTAGACTTCACTTGTTATCGATTCTTGAGCTAGACGATTTATTCACTTGACTTGATCCGTAGAGATCCCTAACTTATGTTAATACCTCCGTCGAGGATAAGAACAACTAATTCTAGGTTGATTAACTGAAATCTCTTTCTAGTTAAAACCCCTAGTTTTGCATTAACTCGATATATGGATCCCCTTATTAGGTTTGACCCTAATTCGGCAGATTTATGTCACCCTATGTCTAGGTTTGCATGCAACTCCGCTTAATTATGCTAGATCTACTCTTAAACAGAGACTTTTGCTCCTCTGAACAAGCACATCAATACTTGAATTAATACCTAGGATTATTAAAACAAGAATTAAGAACACATAATTAAGAACAATTCAAGTATTTATCATATAACTCAAGAAAAAATAATAATAAGATCTGTCTTAGGTTTCATCCCCCTCAAGTATTTGGGGGACTTAGTTCATAATTAATAAAGAAAACATCTCAGAAGAATTAAAATAGAAAAACATGAGAACCCAAAACTCCTGAAAGGATTGAAGGGAGATCCTCTGTCTTAATGTAGATCCTGGCTTCTGAGATAGATCAATCGGCTTCCCTTCGAGTAATTCCCTGCCTTTAGCTCCCTGTCTTGGCGGGAAAATAATGTGTGTCCTTGAGGTTGCCTCCTAGGGTCTTTATATAGAGTTTAGAATGGCTTTCTTAGCCCCTAAGCAACCTTTTCTGAGTGAAATTGAACTTCTTCATGACAAGGACACGCCCGTGTGCCACGCCTATGTAGATCGAGGTCCAGGCCATGGTCGGGCCTGTTGATGGTGGCACGGCCATGTGGTCTGGCCATGCTTGTCGGGGTTGGGCCGTGTTAGACTTTATGTGGCACGACCGTGTGACACGGCTGTGTGGTGAATCAGCAGGCCGTGTTGTTTTCATATTTTGGCTCATTTTCTCTGTTTTTGGCCCTTTTCTCGTTCTTTCCTCTTCCTTATACTCTCCTGAGTAGAAAACATGAAATAGAAGGATTAAGAGCATCAATTTCCATATATTTAATGATAATTCATCCAGAAATTAAGCTAAGCATGGGGTAAAAACATGTATAATTTATCGTTTATCAAATACCCCCACACTTAAGCCTTTGCTTTTCCTCAAGCAAAATCTCAACTCACAATTAAGAACCATTCTTCTCAACTTTCAATAATGTTTCAAACTAATCCACAAGTAATGAAAATTCAACCAGAAGAACATTAAAGATTCAAACACTCTAAGTTGAGAACTTTATCACAGAAACATAGGTTTTCTTTCCTTCTCTTAAGTAATCACCTTTCAATCAAAATCAACAAGATTTGACATCCTCACTAAAGATTCACTCTATCCACTTAAAGTGTTTAGGGTTCAAGAATTAAGCACTCTTTAGTCAACCTGAAAAGTTATTACCATAGGCTTGCAAAAAAATCAAATCTCCACCACTATAGATTGATATGACACATCGATCAAAAGGTCTTTCAATGGTTGTAATGGAGCTTTGGTTAGGGGTGTTGTCACAAGCTAAAAAAGAGGGTTAGAATCGAGATTGAATTGAAAACTCATCTAGCTAGAAAAATCTCTATCACTGGAACATATTTCTAGAGCTAAGCCTTATGATGACATTGTTTTGAATTTAGAAGCTTATAGAAATATGCAACAAATGTTGAACTATTATAGATTACAACTGAACTAACTGTATATACATTTTTTCCTTTTTTTTCTTTTTTTTAAGAACAAATCACATCAAATACAATAAATTGAATATTTACAACTTTACAAACTGGAAAAGAGAACAAAGCTAGATAATAATTCTACTCAAATCTCGACAAAAATAGGGATCAAAATAATTGAATGGAACTTAAAAAAATGGGTTATGGGTTAATATTAGAGGTGAGTTAAAGAATGGGTTGTTAGGCTCAATGGGGTTCACTAGGGGTTAATTTATGGAGGTAGGCTTTTATGGATTAAGTGGGTTAATCCTAGCTGCCTTTATCATTTCGGTATATCAAATTAATGATGTGGCCTTGACATGTATAATCGAAGCAAGTTCTAGAATAACAAATCAGTATTGACTCACTCAAAGCAACAATAAAAGTGAGCACGAAAGAATGTATGCTCAAAAGGCTCAAAAATTTCACCAGAATTATGGCTTTTGATGTCAATCCTGCGAATTTCAAATCTCAAGATAACACTTAAAATTAGGGAAAATAACCTAAAAAAATTTAAATTCTCAAAAATTTCAACTTATCATGCTTGATTCCCTAGTGTTTTAAAGTTTGAATAATCAAAGCATAGCACCTATGTCTTAATTCTCAACATATCAATAAAAATCATAAATCAATCAGAATTCATTCCTAATAGGAGATTGAGATTAATGTAGAGAATTCGAAATTTGAGAGCAATTTTTAGGGATTTCAAAGATAATATAAAGAATGAAAGTGAGTTCCCCCCCACACTTAAGATGTACATTGCGCTCAATATACAAAGATCACATTAATAACAATAGAAGCACAAGATCATAAGTTAGGGAGAGAAGTAAAACTCCCTGAATATTGGATGGAACCCTTGAATTGTGAAAGCTGTCTTGGAGGAAGGAATATTTGAAGTTCATGATTTTGGGTGACTGGAGAAATTAATCATAACTGTGTAAAGTTCAAGTATTACTCGATAGGAATTTAATTGTAAAATAAAAGAAACAAGAGAAATAAAAAGAAAAGAAAATGAAAAATAAAAATAAAAATTAAGTAACAGTGATTTGGCCCCACGGTCGTGTACGGGATCACACGCCCGTGTCTGAATTGGCAGGTTCGACCACAGTTTTGGGGCACGGGCGTGTCGCACGCCCGTGTTGGTTTTGACAGTTTCGGCCACGGCCACATAGCACGGTCGTGGTAATTTGTCGTAGCTCGTGTCTTTGGAAAATTTTTACCTTGCTTATACACGGCCAAATTGCATGGCCGTGTCTCTGCTCATAGTGTCCGCACGGCCTTAGGCACGCCCATAGACATGGTCGTATGGCTCGAAAAACCTGCATTCAAAGGCTTAGTTGATGTATTAGATAGCCTAAATAAAAGAATTTATGAAGTTAGTGCTCGGGTTGCCTCCCGAGAAGCGCTTGTTTATAATCTAAGCTAGACTTTTCTCAAGCTTGTTTGGTCACGGCGGCTTGAAGAGTTGATACTCTTCTACCCTGTTTAAAATTTTATTATCAACGTAAGATTTGAGTCGAGTATGGTTTACCTTGAAAGTGCCGAGTGACTTATGTTTTATTTCTACTGTACCATAGGGGAAGGGTATGGCACTTGTATGTTCTTTTGAATTCAAGATTCGAGGATCATCTTCCCCTAATATTACCTTATCTCCTACCTTGATTTGATTCATTTTCACCTGAGGGTCGTCTTGGTGATGCTCTGGGTTGGTATGGCATACTTTGGGCTTTTCATGATAGTTCAGCCACTCATCTAGTTCCTCGATCTGAAGCATTCGCTTTTCAGGTGCATCTCCCTTGGATGGACTTGTCTGTGATTGGTTTGCCTTTATGTGGAGTGTATCCTGCACAGAAGGTTGGGTGGTGAGTTCAGCGTTTTTACAAGGACTCATGACTGTATTATTATCAACAGTCTTAATCGAGTTTCGACATTGTAAAGTAACTTTGTCATCACCTACACGTAGTGTAAGTTCATCTGTTCCTAAATCCATTATTGTTCTAGCAGTTGCTAAAAAGGGACGTCCTAAAATTAAAGGTATATTGCTATCCTCATCAATGTCTAAAACAACAAAGTCAACTAGGAATATAAATTTATCAATTTTGACAAGCACATCTTCAATTATTCCCCTTGGAATTCTAATGGTCTTATTAGCCAATTGAATGCTCATCTTAGTTTGTTTAGGTTTTCCAAGACCTAGTTATTTGAACAGTTTATAAGGCATGGTATTAATGCTAGCCCCTAGATCAGCTAAAGCATTTTTGACGTCTAAGCTACCAAGTGAACAAGGAATAGTAAAACTCCCTAGATCTTTTAGTTTGTTGGGTAGCTTATTCTATAAAATGACTGAGCATACTGTATTCAGCTTCTCATGAGATTTCTCATCTAGATTCTACTTGTTTGTCAATAGCTCTCTTAAAAACTTAACGGTGTTTGGCATCTGTGACAAAGCTTCAATAAATGGTAAGTTAATGTGTAATTGCTTTAAGATTTTAAAGAACTTACCGAATTGCTCATCTGTGCGGTCTTTCTTTAACGCGTATGGGTATGGGATACGAGGTTTGCATTCTTTGCCAATTTTATCTTTGTAACTTACCTCATTCTTTCCTTTACTTACCACAGGCTCCTTGCATGGCTCTGGGTTGGTTTTGGTTAACTGCTCATCATCTATCGTATCCACGGCATTGAGTTGCTCCTTATGGTTAGCCTCAGTGTTGCTTGGTAACCCACCTTGCGGTCTTTCAGAGATTAGCTTGGCGAGCTGGCATATTTGAATTTCAAGCCCTTGAATTGATGCTTGCTGGTTCTTTAGTGCCGTTTCGGTATTTTGGAAATGGGTTTCTGACAAGGCCATAAATTTGGTGAACATCTCTCCAAGGTTTGGCTTTTTCTCCTATTATAGTGGTGGCTACTAAAATCCCGGAGGAGGCGGTTGTCTTTGATTTCCTTGTCCTCCCCATGAAAAATTGGGGTGATTCCGCCAACCTTTATTGTAAGTATTACTATAAAGATTATTTTGAGGTCTAGAATTGTTACCCATATAGTTGGCTTGTTCGGTTTCCATGCCATGTCCATAAGAGGAATAGTCTGGATTGAACATATTTCCTTGAGTTGTGTCACATTGCATCACTAGTTGTGCCTGCGTAGAACCAACAAAATTATCAAACTTTTTATTTAAAAGTTCTACCTGATTAGTAAGCATGGTGACAGCATCGATATTATGAACTCCTGCAGCTTTTGTCAGCTTTGTCCTCATGACTTGCCACTGATAGTTATTCAGTGACATTTCTTCTATAAATTTATAAGCTACATCGATCATTTGCCTTGTTGATGGATTCAAACTGTTATGAAAGGTTTGAACTTGTAACCACAAAGGTAACCCATGGTGAGAGCACATTCTCAATAGATCTTTGTATCTCTCCCAGGCATCATAAAGGGTATCTAAATCCATCTGCACAAAAGAAGAGATATCATTTCGCAATTTAGCTGTTTTAGTTGGAGGAAAATATTTAAGTAAGAACTTTTCGGTCATCTGTTCCCATGTAGTGATTGATCCTCATGGTAAAGAATTTAACCACTGTTTGGCTTTATTTCTCAAAGAGAATGGGAATAGCCTTAAACAAATGGCATCATCAGAAACACCATTAATTTTAAAAGTATCACAAAGTTCCAAAAAGTTGGCTATGTGTGAATTTGGATCTTCATCTTGTAAACCATCAAACTGCACAAATTGTTGTATCATCTGAATAGTGTTAGGTTTTAACTCAAAATTATTAGCAGCAATAGCAGGTCTAATAATACTAGATTGAGTACCAGCCAAATTAGGTTTAGCATAATCATACATAATATGAGGAGCATCATCTTGGTTCACTGGTTGCGCGGCTATCGCAGGAGGTGGTAGATTTTCCTGATTTGCTTCCATCTCTTCCGTAGGTTCTGGCTCTTGTTCTTATCCTTGTTCTGGATAATGTAGGCTTTTTTTGATCTCCCTACGATTTCTACGAACTGCTGCTTCTAAATCTTCGTCAAAAAGTAATGGCCCTGCTGGGTTTCTTCTAGTCATAAACTAGAGATACCTAGAGGAGAAGAAAATTTCAGTAAAATTAAAATAAAAATAAAAATAAAAATAAGCTGAAAATAAATAAAAATAAATGTGGCTAAAGTAATAGAAATCGAGCATTCTTAATATTTAAGTTCCCCAGCAACGGCGCCAAAAACTTGATATGCGTGATATGAAGTAATAAAATTTATAATAATGATCAAACCAAAAACTAAGTATTATCACAATTTTAAGGCAAGCGCACCTATCAAACAGTAGTATAGCTTAGTGGCAAGACCGAGATATCGTACCCAAGGGAACCAAAAGTACTAGTACTAACTTTCTTTCTATTATTTAACCTAGAAATAAAATGGGTTTTTATGAAACTAAACTAATTTTAAAACTAAACTATGAATGCACAAAAAGTGAATTGGGGAAAAACTCTTAGGGAAAATTAATTGATTTGGACAATACTCAAGGGAGAATCCATCTAGACTTCACTTGTTATCGATTCTTGAGCTAGACGATTTATTCACTTGACTTGATCCGTAGAGATCCCTAACTTATGTTAATACCTCCGTCGAGGATAAGAACAACTAATCCTAGGTTGATTAACTGAAATCTCTTTCTAGTTTAAACCCCTAATCTTGTATTAACTCGATCTATGGATCCCCTTATTAGGTTTGACCCTAATCCGGTAGATTTATGTCGCCCTATGTCTAGGGTTGTATGTAACTCCGCTTAATTATGCTAGATCTACTCTTAAACAGAGACTTTTGCTCCTCTGAACAAGCACATCAATACTTGAATTAATACCTAGGATTATTAAAACAAGAATTAAGAACACCCAATTAAGAACAATTCAAGTATTTATCATATAACTCAAGATAAAATAATAACAAGATCTGTCTTAGGTTTCATCCCCCTCAAGTATTTGGGGGATTTAGTTTATAATTAATAAAGAAAGCATCTTAGAAGAATTAAAATAGCAAAACATAAAGAACCCAAAACTCCTGAAAGGATTGAAGGGAGACCCTCTGTCTTGATGTAGATCCTGGCTTCTAAGATGGATCAGTCGGCTTCCCTTCGAGTAATTCCCTGCCTTTAGCTCCCCGTCTTGGCGGGATAATAATGTATGTCCTTGAGGTTGCCTCTTAGGGTCTTTATATAGAGTTTAGAATGGCTTTCTTAGCCCCTAAGCAACCTTTTCCGAGTGAAATTGAACTTCTTCATGACAATGACACGCCCGTGTGCCACGCCCGTGTGGATCGAGGTCCAGGCCGTGGTCGGGCCTGTTGATGGTGGCACGGCCGTGTGGTCTGGCCGTGCTTGTCGGGGTTGGGCCGTGTTAGACTTTATGTGGCACGACCGTGTGACACGGCCGTGTGGTGAATCACCGGGCTGTGTTGTTTTCATATTTTGGCTCATTTTCTCCGTTTTTGGCCCGTTTCTTATTCTTTTCTCTTCCCTATGCTCTCCTGAGTATAAAACATGAAATAGAAGGATTAAGAGCACCAATTTCCACATATTTAATGATAATTCATCCAGAAATTAAGCTAAGCATGGGGTAAAAATATGTATAATTTATTGTTTATCATTGGCCGCTATTGTATTCGCATTGAAAATTTGGTGACATCATTTATTCTGTGAAAAGTGCTACATCTTTACAGATCATAAGAGCTTGAAGTATATAATAACTTAGAAGGACTTGAATTTATGACAATGAAGATGGCTCGAGTTGCTAAAAGACTATGAGTTAGTAATTAATTATTATCCGGGAAGCAAATGTAGTCGCGGATGCTCTGAGTAGAAAATCATTATTTGATTTGCGAGCGATGAATATAAAGTTAACTTTGTTTGATGATGGTGTGATTTTGGCTGAATTAAAAGCTAAATCATTATTTCTTCAGCAAATTTGTGAAGCTCAAAATTGTGATAACGAGTTCAAAAGTGTGATAACGAGTTACAAGCTAAAAGAGTACAGTGTGAGTCGACTAGTGATCCAGAGTTTCGGGTCAGATCAGATGATTGTTTAATGTTTCGAGGTAGAATTTGTGTACCGAGAGATCTAGAGCTTATACAAAAAATTTTGAATAAAACACAATGGATGTTTATCTGTTCATCCGGGGAGTATTAAAATGTATAATGATTTGAAACAATTGTACTGGTGGTCGGGTATAAAACGAGATATTTTAAAGTTTGTGTCAAGATGCTTGATTTGTCAGCAAGTCAAAGCTGAACATCAAGTGCCTTCAAGATTGTTCCAACCAGTGATGATACCAGAGTGGAAATGGGATAAAATTACAATGGATTTCATATCGGGGTTACCTCTATCTCCGGAGAAGAAAGATGCTATCTGGGTTGTTGTAGATCGTTTGACAAAATCTGCACACTTCATTCCAGTACGTACAGACTATTCACTTGATAGATTGGCTGAGTTGTACATTTTTGAGATCGTTAGATTGCACGGGGTGCCAGTTTTGATTATTTTGGATAGAGATCCGAGGTTTACGTTGCAATTTTGGAAGAAATTACAAGAAGTTTTATGTACGCGGTTACATTTTAGTACTGCATTTCATCCTCAAACCGACAGTCAATCAGAGAGAATTATTTAGATTCTAGAAGATATGTTGTGTTGTTGTGTTTTAGAATTCGAATGCAACTAGGAGAAATATTTGCTATTAGTTGAATTCGTGTATAATAACAGTTTTCAATCGAGCATAAAAATGGTTCCGTATGAAGCATTGTATGGTCGTAAATGCCAAAATTCGTTGTACTGGACCGAGCTTAATTAGGAAAAGATTCACGTGATTGATTTGATTAGAGAAACTAAAGAAAAAGTGAAAGTAATTCGCAATAGTTTGAAAGCAGCTTTAGATCGACAGAATTCGTATGTAGATTTGAAACGTAAAGACATTGAATTTCAGATTGGTGACAGAGTATTTTTGAACGTATCTCTATGGAAGAAAATTCTTCGATTTGGTCGCAAAGGAAAATTGAGTCTGCGATTTATCAGGCCGTATGAGATCATCAAAAGAATAGGGCCAGTGGCATATTGGCTAGCTTTACCGTCAGAGTTAGAAAAGATTCATAATGTATTTCATGTGTCAATGTTATGACGGTATCAATCAAATCCATCACATGTAATTTCTCTAGCTGAGATTGAAATTTTACCTGATATGACGTATAGCGAAGAACCGATAAGAATTATGGCTAAAAAGATCAAAGAGTTGAGAAATAAAAGAATAGCTCTAGTAAAAGTTCTTTGGCATCATCACGGGGTTGAAGAAGCTACATGGGAACCTGAGGAAGCTATGAGAAAACAATACCCTAATCTATTCACTGGTAAGATTTTCGGGGACGAAAATCCCTAAGAGGGGAGAGTTGTAACAGCCCGTTTTTAGTCAAATCCAAATAGTGGTTTTGGAACCATAAATATGAAGTCAAAATATTTATTTTATTATTTTATTAATGCCTATAGTATGATAGTAGAATCATGTGAAAGTTTCGTTTAGAAATTTTATCGTTTGAGTGTTCAATTTGATATAAAGGACTAAATCGCGTAAAATGAAAAACTTGTGTTCTATTAGATAAAGGTTTCAAATAGCAATAGATCCTTTAAAGTAAAGGTCCTTAAACGGTAATTAGACCATTAGTATGTTAGTGGACATTTATGAGATTGGTATTATTGAAATTTGATTGAAATTAAAAGGGTAAATAAGTAAATTAGTAAATAAGGTTAAAATAACTAAAACAAAAACCACATTTTGATGTTATCATCTTCCTTAGCTGATTTTAACAAGAAAAGAAAACCATTTAGGGCTTGAAACATTCGGCCACTTTGAATTCTTGATTAACGTACGATTTTTGTCCCCTTTTTAATGAATTTTATGTTTTTGAGATCATTGCAACTAGGCCTAGCTAGCCCAGGACTATTTTGCAAAATTTTTAACGGTTTAGGATGTTTCCATTGATGAATATATGTGTATTTTGATGTTTCATGATAGATTTTGCATGGTTGTGTTAGATAAATAAGTTTTATTAAGTGATTTTTGGTAAAAATGCAAATTAAGGATTAAATTCTAAAATGTGGAAACTTTGTGGTTAAAATGTGAAATAAATGAAAAATATGGGCTTCTAGGGACCTAATTGAAATTCAGCTAGCATGGGTTTGGTTGGAATTGTATGAATATGTAATTTTGTGAAATAAGGACTAAATTGTAAAAATGTGAAATACTAGGGGCAAAAGTGTAAAGTTACCTTAATGTGTATTTTAGACTAAATTGAATAGAGTGTTAATTAAATAAGCTAAATTTGATTCATTTAGATCAAGAAAAGTAAAATATGGATTTAGATCGGGGAAAGAACAATGTTAAGGAATAATCAATTTATTTTGTCGTTTCTACATCTGAGATAAGTTTGTATGTAATAAGCTTTGTTATATTTGTGTTTTAAATGCTTTAATATCGCATAAATTATGAATACGTCCTTGTGGACATATTCGACGATGATTTGACAAATGAGAAATCTCAGTTGAACCTTAGGAATTGTTTAGGATACGAATATCATGATGTTAGGGTTACTGTGATTATGTGATTCGGTGCTGGTCCTGTACGTCCTACCAGTGGCTGAGTATACCGGCATGTGTTGCGGTTACTTGACAGCTTGTATGAGTAGCACCATGTAGCTACGTCTTGACTGACATCTTGTGTGAGCAGGCCCATTGATAGCTCGAGAATGAGCATTATATGTGATATGTGATTAATATATCTTTGCCTACATATGTGGCACTTAGGGTGCAAGATCCCAAAGTATCTAATAGTATTCCGAATGGTTCAAAGGGAATATGAAAGACATGGATGAGTATGAGATTGTCTCGAGTTGGTACAAGTCTGTACATGAACCGGATAATCTATAAATCGAAGAAACTTGTGAAATTCGCATCTAATCTTGTGAGTTTATATGTGATAGGTTTGTGTATTTATATGAGTTGCATAATGATATGTTCAATTGTTTGAATTGTGTATTTATGATTAATTGAGTTTATTTCATACGGGCTTACTAAGCTTTATAGCTTACTCTGTTTATTTTTCCATGTTTTATAGTGATATCAAAGCTAGCTCGGATTTGGGGATCGTCAGAGACTTCACACTATCAACTATCACTTTGGTACTTTTGAGTCTGTATTTTTGGATATATGCCGTGTATAGGAACTTTGGTTATTTTGGCTATGGTTTGGTAATGAAATTAGTCACTTGAGTTGGCTTGTAAATGTTATATGTATGATATGGGTATAGCCATGTGACTTAGCTTATTTGGTATATATTTAGTGATGTATATATATATATGTGTGTGCATATGGCTTGTGTTATGTTTTTGATGATGGACTTGTGATGTTTGTTGATAATAGGTATTATGGATATCAAAAGGTTGAGTTTTGAATGTTGGTATGCTAGTGAATTTAGGCAAATAATGCATATGTAAAAGTGTCTATATTGATGTTATGAGAAAGTGAAGTTTGGTCAAAAATTGAATGGTATAATGTGGTATTGGTGTGATTTGTATTTGTTGGTCTTGAAATGGTATATGACTTATGCTTGGTTGAGGTTAATTGAATGCCAATTATGCCATGATTTGGTTCCTTTTGATTTGGTGTAGATGGGTACAAGTTGGGTCGCAAGATAGCTTGTTAAATAGCCTATTTTTGTCCACACGGGCAGAGACATGGGTGTGTGTCTCAGCCATGTACGACACACGGTCAGGTGACACGGCTGTGTATCCCCTGTAGTTTTTAATAGAAGCAAGTCAGTGAGTTACACGGGCTAGTCACACGGGCGTATGGTTGGCCGTGTGATGCAAGTCAGAGAGTTACACGGGGTCACATACAGTCATGTGCTCCCATTTCAAATGTCCACACGGCCTGTGACACGGGCATGTGTTTTGGCCGTGTGTCTGGTCACACGGGCGTGTGTCCCCTGTACTTAGAATTTTTCAAAGTTTTCTTAAAATTTTCTTAAGTTATTGTTTTAGTCCCAAACCACTCTTAAAGCATGTTTTGGGCCTCGTAGGCTCATATTAGGGACAATGTGATTGATATTGAATGATAATTACATGACATTGAAAAAATGTATGTGAAATGTATGTTTATTTGTATAATAGGTCTGGTAATGCTCTGTAACCCTATTCTAGCATTGAATACAGGTGAGGGGTGTTACAATATCTTTGCTCACCGTAGCTATATTATTAATTAAAAGGTGTACTTGCCTTAGTTAGATTTTTAGTTAGTTTACAACTGCATCAAGTTTTTGGCGCTGTTGCCGAGGATTAAAATATTAGGAAAATTTTATTTCTATTAATTTAGTCATTTTATTTTAATATTTTTTAATTTAATTTTTACATTTTAATTTTTCGTTTGTTTGATTCTGACAGGTTCTTTTGGTTTATGACTAGAGGCAACCCATTGGAACCATTAATTTTTGACAGTGAGATTAAAAGAAATGCTTGCAGAAATCGGAGAGAAGTTAAAGAATGAAGGAAATATCAACAGATTTTAATAAACGATCAAGAGGAAAAAAAGATATTACTATGGAGATGGATGATAATCAAAATAATCAGCAATCTCTTGCACCTCCTACTCCTTGTACTATGTATGATTATGCTAAGGCTACTTTAATTGGGGTTGAATCGAATATCGTCAGACCGACTATTGTTGCAAACAATTTTGAGCTGAAGCTGAACACAATTCAGATGGTATAATAGTATGTTTAGTTTGATGGGTTGTAAGATGAAGATCCAAACGCTCATTTGGCTAACTTTATAGAGATTTGCGACACTTTCAAGATTAATGGTGTTACTAATGATGTCATAACCTTACGGTTATTCCCATTCTCTTTGAGGAGCAAGGCAAAACAATGGTTGAATTCACTTTTATGGGATTCTATCACGACTTGGGATTAGATGACTGAGATGCTTCTCTTAAAATACTTCCCACCGGCTAAAATAGCCAAGTTGAAGAATGAAATATATTCTTTTGCACAAATTTATTTGGAGATATTATATGATGTTGATCCTTTGTATTTAACGACAACATTGACATGACCATTAACATATGTCATGTCAGTAAAATTTTTTTTTTAAATAAGTACACAATAAACCAGACCCATTTGTCTAAATTTATTTTATAAGTATAAAAAAGTTAAAAATAATTGAAATTTATAATAATTATTATAAATAAATTAAAAATCACAAAATTTATAAAAATAATTATTAAAACCATTAAAATTGGAAAATATTATATGAATTGTTAGAAATGAATTAAAAACCATAAATTTTAACAAAAAGAAATTAATTTTAAAAAAAATTATAAAAATTATTTTTCTCATTTTTATGAAATTATTTGACTAATATAATTTGCGCAAATTAAAAAAATGAGAGGCAAAAATATTACAAAAATTGCTAATCTTGATTTTATTATATAAGTTGTTATTGTTCATTTTTTATTTAAAATATAACAATAATAAATTTGTTATAAAATAAAGAGAGATAGGGAGAATAAAGAACAATGAAAATATAAAAGTAAGAGAGAATGTACTTTATTAATCAAATGGATGATTACAATGCTTCATCAGAGTTTTTATTTATAGGCATAAGAAGTATAAAAGAAGAAGAGATCTAATTTTAATAACTATTTGAATTTAAAGTACATCAAAACTTTATCTTGATCATGATGGACATCCACTTAATAAGATATTCATAACACTCCCCTTTAGATGTCCATTTGTAAATAATGTGTCTCGTTAAAACCTTATTAAGAAAAACCCTGTGGGATAAAAACCTAATGAAGAAAAAGAGTACACAATCTTCTATTACAAGTTGCTTCATTAAAAAACCTTTACTAGGAAAACCTAATGGGACAAAATTTTGGTTAAAGGAAAAAAGTACAACTTGTTTTAGACTCCCCCTAATGGCAACATTACATTATATATTTGAGTTGTCACATTCCAATCTTGTGTAGTAGTATTTCAAATGTTGAAGTTGGCAATGCCTTTAATAAAAGATATGCTAAATTACCACTAGAACGAATTTTTTTGAACAGTTATATCATCTCTTTTCTCAAGATCATGGGTGAAGAATAATTTTGACGAAATATGTTTCTTCCTATCACCTTTAATGTAACCACCCTTCAATTAAGCTATACATGTTGCATTATCTTCATATAAGATAGTTGGCATCTTTTCCTATAAAGGCAAATTGCATATCTTTTGGATATTTTGGGTCAATAACCTTAGCCAAACACACTCTCGACTTGTCTCATACATTGCAATTATTTCTACATAATTTGAAGAAGCAACAACTAATGTTTGTTTTGTACGAGGATCTTAAACATTGGTAATTCATTTTAAGTACTTCATTAATCCAACTTTCCCCCTCCCCCTAATGTTGGGAAAAACGACAACTCATGTCATAATTAAATCTCGAATTAATAGCTAAAAAATATTATAAGGAGTTTTATATAAATATACATTCCAATCTTTTATTATGACCTATCTTTGTGCGTTGTAATAGAACAGTTGGAACATATATTGCACATCCAAAAATTGTAAGATGGGAAATATTTGGCTCTTGACCAAAATCAATTGTAATGGGGAATATTTATAATTTATTGGCTTGATGTGTACACGTAAATCAATACAATCTCATACTGAAATAGAAAGTTTGGTTTTCATAAGTAATGATTTAGCTATTAGTTGGAGACATTTGATAAACAATTCAACTAAATCATTTTGTGTGTGAACATGAGTTACAGGATGTTCAACTTTTATCCCAATTGACTTGCAATAATCATTGAAAACTTGAGAAATAAACTCACTAACATTAGCAAGATGAATTATTTTAGTTGCATAATCTAAAATTAATCATTTAAATAAGCAATCTTACAAACGACAGGTAGCAGGTTGATAGCGCATGTGATTATTTTGTAGATGCATCTACCAAAATCAGATAATATCAAAACCATCCATGTGGTGGATGAATGGACCCATATTCATTTCAGAAATGTAAGACATTAAATCTCAACTTTAGCTAGTGAGTTTCTAAGAATCAATATTCATTGAGAACAAGCAACAAATGATAATTCTTTAAATTAAAGAATCTTCTGGTTCTTTAATGAATGTCCATATGAATTCTCAATTAATTTTCGCATCATATATGATTCAGGATGACCTAACTGGTCACGCCAAGTAGTAAATGCATTTGTATTAGTAAACTTTTGGTTTACTTTAATATGTGTTTCAATTGTACTGAATTGTAACAAATTGATAATTTTATTATCATTCCTTTTAATTTGTATCTACATATAAGTATTATTGTGACATTTACTACTGGAAATGTCTAAATTAATGTGAAGTATATAATGCCACTAAGTCAATAAATATAATTTCCAAATAATTATATGCAGTATTCACTTCAGGGAATATGCCAAAATCTTCAAATACTCAAAAATCTATTAATAGCAAACTTTAAGAGTGGGTCTTATTTTCCAGGTGTACAATAGGTACATAACCAATGACTTTTCATACATAAATTTTCTCTCTTGCAAGTTCTCATCAGTAATATTTTACCATGTAATTTTAATTGAGAAATTATTCTGAATACTGTAGAGTTATACTCATAATTTTTAAAAACTTGCAACTTTAGGTGCATCCAACCATAATAAGCTTTAGATAGAATTATCATATTCTATTGCTCATAAGTAAATCTTTCACAGTCAAATATTTTGCTTTCAACCCTTTAATAGGGATAATGACAAAAAAAATCACAAAAATTATAAAATAAATATAAATTAATAACTCAATCCCCCTTTTTTTTCATACGAAATATAATATGTTCTTCATTCACAATCTCAATATGAGATCTATTACAAATATATTTTAAAAGTAATGCATTAACCATCACAAATTTTGTGCGTTTTAAATATTAATATATTAGCTCTTCTGGAGCTTTCAACTAATTTTGTACTATCAAATATTGAAAAATATTTGTTTGTTTTAGTACCAAATAAGATAAATATTTTCTATTTGTAATGATAAAATTCATTACTACATTTTTATATCATTCCTCAAAGAATATTAACAGAAACAAAATATTTGAGCATACGCCACATATGTGGCCAATAATATTTCATATCACATTGATAACATAAGTTATCTTTACCCTTTGAAAAGTGCAACACCCTGAATTTGGGCCTAGAAGAATTGGGCCTTGAGTCCGGGTCCGGGTAAAAGACGGCCCGAATTGGTTTGGATGTTTTAAATTTCTATGGAAAAAAAATATATTAATATTGTTATTATTTTGATGTTTAGGTTAGTTTTTAAATAAATTAAGAAGGATTTATAGTGTGGGAAAAGTCTTGGGTTCGATCCAAGACTCTAGCAAAAGAATTAATTTTTGGCTTCTTTAAGGAAAACTGGGCAATAGGCCTTATATATAAATTGGGCTAGGTTTAGGCACAAAGGGAGTGCCTGGCCCAGTGGTTAAGCATGGTAGGAAACAAGAAGGGGGCCTAGGTTCAAGGCACGACGCGCGCAATGTTTGTAAGGGGGCCTAGGTTCAAGGCACGACGCGCGCAATGTTTGTTTTTTTAGTAATCGGGGTGGCGTTAAGGAGGCCTTAAGAGAAGTTGCGACTAGAGTATGCCACAAGAGCGCCTGTGGTGCAGTGGCAGCAGCTCGCTAGAGGGGTCCGAGTGACGCAATTTCAAGTCCAGGCGCAGGCGAAATTGTAATTTTATTTTTTATTTTTTTTTACAACAGAGGCTTCAGCGGATAAACCTTAAGAATAATTGCGATGGTATATTATTGAAAGTAAAGACGCGTCGTAGTGGCCAGCAGAATGCGAGGGTGCCTGGAGGTCCCGGGTTCAAACTGCTATGCGCGCAGGAGGGCTGTTCTTTTTGCTGCATGCGTGGGGGAGAGAAATTGTACTGAATTAAAACTCTTCCCAGCAGCAAACTGGGTTGGCCAAGGGGTGGGGGAGTGGATAAGGCTGCTACTAATCGGTGAGAAGTTTGAATGAAATTCAAACTTTGTTTTTAGCTAAAATCAAGGAATTTAATTTTAGGAAGAATTCTTTTTTATGCCGAAATACACTCATTCGGCTATAAGCATTACGTGCCAATTTGCACTTAGAATTTTAGCCTTTATGAATTGTTTTCTTCTTCGTTGGTTTAGGGTATATTGTTAGTGTTAGCTGACCTTGATTTTATCCTTTTTCAATCGGTTTGTGTTCCTTTCTTATTTTTGTGCATCTACTCTTCTTTTTTTCTATCGTTACCCTTTTTATTTTTCTTTCATTAAATCAATTCCACTTTATCACCTTTCTTCTAAACAGAATCTACTCTTTATTTTTCCTTTTGCTTCTCAAGTCTACTAGTTGATTACCACCAAAAGCCGAAACCCAACACCATAACCCTGTTGCCATCTCCTCTTTTGTATTATAATCTCTAGCTTTTTCTCTTTTATTTTACCAAAAGCCGAACCTCCATATTCATAATTGATTCGAGAATTAATTTTTAGATCTATTTTCTACTCGAGTTTAAGTTAGATTCATAGCGGATCTGAGATTGGAAAAGTGTTAGAAACGCTTCTGACAAGTACATCTTTGGTGTGCGAATCGAAGGCTAGCGATCAAGATCTATTTGGAGGCTAGTAAGATAAATGGTTTCAAGGCGGTCTAGATCTAGATCTAATAATTAAGATCGGCAAGGTAAGTCGTTAATAATGCTTTATTTTGGCCGAATGTGGTAAGAGGCGTTTAGGTTGATTATTTTTGATTCGTAATCTAAAGATTGTAGTAAATGTTTGTAGGATAATCGTGTGGGAGATCTCGTTAGCGTTCGTCGCAAATCAGGTGTGTATCGAACACCCTCTTGTAGTTTAAATTGGCAAAAGCCAAAAAGTCAAAATGCCAGAATTCTGGCATTTCGTGGGCTTTTGAGTGTGCGAACGCTCATAAGTCGATTGGAAATCATTGAATCTGTAATCGCAAGTGGTAAGATGGTTAAGTGCGTAATTCCATGCACTTCGGTAAATTTGGGCCTCGATGGGCTGAAATTGGGCCGAATGGGCTTAGGGGCCTATATGGGGAAAAAGTAAGCGGTAAGTGTGTTTTGATATTCCGTTGGTTAAGACTATTAAGTTAGACTTAGAAGTTGGGCTAAACGGGCTTAAGTAGCTAAATAATACTATAGGGCCCATTAAGGGTTTTAGGGCCCAATAACTAAAAACTGTTAACATGAGGTAAATAACTACTGAGACGAAAGTTAGATTTTTAAAGACTGAAATATGCATAAAAACCCTAAAAACTGATAAAATTACTGAAATACTCTTAGGGACGAGAAATTACAGTTTTATCCCTAGGTGCAAAATTACCGTTATACCCCTAGGGCTAAAATTGACTGAAATGAATGCTTTACTGTTTCTATTTATTGTATGCCATATCATGATTATCTGTTGCATGGGATTTGGGATTGTTGATAGAGGAAGTGCAAGTGGCATTGCCACGTTTTCTGAAAGAGGCTTTGCCTCGTACTGATATCTGAAAAGGGCTTTGCCCATTCTGTTTTCTGAAAGAGGCTTTACCTCGTATTTCTGTTAGTGGCTTGGCCATATTATCTGAGCAGTTATGCTGCAACTGTGGAGTGTAGCGGTTGGATGGGTCGAGTAGTTTCCCCACAAGGTGTGTAGGACTGGTAAGGGTGGAGTGTAGCGGTTGGGTGGGTTGAGTAGTCTCCCCACATGTGATGGGTTTTGCATTCATGCATGATATCTGTTCTGTTACTGTAATGGGCCTATGGGCCGTACTGTTATCTGAAAAGGGCTAAGGCCCAGTTTACAGTATTTGAATAGGGCTTCGGCCCAGTTATTACTGAGACTGGATAGGGCTTAGGCCCAGTGGGCTTGAGCTGATTTGGGCTCTGGATGGGCTTCTATACACACTGAGTTTCCAAACTCATCCCTTTTTCTTCCATCCATGTAGGTGAGCCCTAGATTGGTGGACTTGGAGTTGGGAGGGATTCAGAGTGGCCACAAAGACTGCATTTCTGGTTTTAAGTTAATTTAATTCACTATTTATTTAATCGTTTTATTTTTAATTTGGGTTTATAATAAGGCCGCTCTAATTATTTTTATTTTGGGTTTCTAAATTATTTATTCTTACGTTACTTTAATTATTTTGAATATAGCTGCGCGAGTTTTTCTTAAAATTAATCAAACGTTTTCAAAACCAGTCACACGATACAATTGAGTAACAAGATAAATTTTTATAATAAATCTCCTAATAACTGGTAGTGGATAGGACGTTCACCTAATAAACCGGAAATTTTTCTTAAGACTCTAATATCAGTTTTGCAAAGCTCACCCTAATATTAGTAACTAGGTAACATGGTTAATTATAGGTGATGTGACACACCGGACTTGGCCGTAACTTCTGGGCCAGGTTTGGGGTGTTACAAAAAGTTATCTTGAGAACTCTCATTGTTCTCTTATTTATTACTATGTTCCTACTTTAGTGGTCTATGAGTATATCTTTTATTTTCTTTATGTTTACATTCATTTTAGGGAATGCAACAAATCTGGTAGGACAGACTTCTAAATGCCTCTATTAATTTTTTATTTCATAATTACCATCGTAAACATGCATGGATTTTGAATAAGAATCTATCCATTCATGTTGTCATGATTATTCTCCAATTATAATAAACATGATATAATAAATAAAACATAGTAAAATATACTTGAAGATCTTTAACATCATCATTATCACCTTAACTATTATCACGAGCACAAATCTTTTCTTTACCTATGCTTATACAATTATAAATCAAAGATCGGGAATAAGAACCACAATCCATTTGGAGATTGAATCTTTCAACATCCTGAAGATGAAGTTGTAAGGGAGAGAGTTTAAGATGAAAAGGAATTTGATTTGTGGGACGACTTCGAAAGATTTTAAAAAATAGAGAATCATCGTGTTGATAACGTGTTATAAAATAAAGAGAGATGGGGGGAATAAAGAATAAAGAAAATATGAAAGCAATAGAGAATGTACTTTATTAATTAAATGGATGATTACAATGCTTCATTAAAGTTTCTATTTATAGGCATAAGAAGTATAAAAAAGTAGATATCTAATTCTAACAACTATTAGAATTTAACGTACATCAAAACTTTATCTTGATCATGATAGATATCCACTTAATAAGATATTCATAACAAAATTATATTCTTATAAAGTTTTATGATTTTTTAATTAATTTCTAATTTTTATAAAATTAATATATTTTTTATAATTCTAGAATTTATATCGACAAATGGGTTTTCATATTCAAATGAATCTAAATAACTAATTATCCAGATTTATTGTTTACTTATTTTAAAAATAAATTTAAAATATATTTTATTCTTTGTTAAGATTACCGTTAAATATTAACAGTCAACATCAATCAAAGGATTTATTTTATTAATTTTATTAGTTCAATTGCTAAATTAGATATAAAAAGTTTAGAAGAATATAAATAAATTTTTTTCTTAAATTCGAGGGATTATAATGCCATTAAGTAAAAAAAAAAAAGATAGCCTAATTTACCTAAACTATTAACTGTAAAAAATAATTGTAGTATTTCGTTTCTAAAAGGCAAGTAATATGGTTTAAAATGGAACGAATAGAGTTCACTATAACATTTAACCTCATTCAGATCCAATTCATGTCCTAATTTTATGGAGATCCGACTTGATCATGGATATGTTTATAGCTTTTTTTCCATGCAATTAAATTTGATTTTTATGAAGAGAAATGGATGATTTTGAGTGAAGAATAAATTGTTCCTAAAAGAGAGGATATATCATTTGAAGAAGAAAAAAAAAAAGGAAAAATGATGCCGAAAGACCAAGGTTAGTTGGCCCTTTAATGTCGTTGAAGTCAAGCTTGAAAGACATTAACGCTTTCTTCGGTAGTATAGAAAGAACATTAAAAGAACAAAAAAATTGAAGGGGGTAAAAAATTAGAAAGATAGAAAATATAATTTTTCTTTAGTGTGTTTGGTAGGAAAAACAAAAAAAGAAAAAGAAAAAAATAATTTTCTTTGCTTGGTAGAGTTGAAATATGAGAAGAAAAAAACAATAAAACAATTGAAAAATACATAATTTTGAACTACACACTTTTCTTCTATTTTCTCTCCTCTCATCATCCCAATTTGGAAGGATTAATTTTTTATGTATTAGGATGGAAAATAGTCATCCTCCTATTTTATTTCCTCTCACTTTCTTTCTAACTAAGCACAATTAAAATTTATTTTTTTTCCACTTTTTAACTCTTTTCCATCCCTCCATTTTCCACCCAACCAAGCATGACATCAAGGTTGGTGAAAAATGGTTTTACAAAACAAGTTTAATGGGACATATTTCATGTCAAGAATGATGTTTTTAGTTTTTTATTAGTGATTATCTAAGTAATTTCAATTATTACATAGGAATTAAAATCATTTGTTATATAATATATATATATATATATATATATATCAAAGATAAACTACACTAGTAGCCATTGTAACACCCCAAAAATCGGGTTAGAAGAAATTGGATTTTGAAACTAAGTATAGTCATCCTTTGATTCTGAGTTTAGATGTTGGAAATTTTTGACAAGTAAATTGACGTGATTCAGTGGTCAAGTGTTCTGAATATGTGTGTGAAGTTCTGGGTTTGAACCATGTTCCTTGAAATTTTGTTATTTTCATCAAACCCTTATTCTTGATCATCTGGCATAAGTTCTAATTTCGATCAACTAATGACAAGAATGAGCTTGCTAGTTCAATGGTTAAATGTTTGTATTTTATAAGGTCCTATGTTCAAGTTCCAAAGAGGACGAAAAGGAATATTTTTTGTCAAATGCTAGAATCAGCTTGGAAGTTAAAATTTTAATTAATATTAGTTTTTTTTTTCCTTCTTTAGTTTTTCCTTCTTTCTCTTCTTTGTCACTTATGTTCCTTAGTCTTCATTTTTTTTCTTTTCTTTTATTTTGCTAATCATGGTCGTGAGAGATACATGATTAACTGAAATTTTGCTGTTAGTTGTTGGTTAGAAGGCTATCGAGTAAGTAACTGTCAATTGTGCATTTCCACGGTTCTCTTTCGTTTTGTAACTTGCTTTGAATTTGGTATTTTGTGAGTTGTGAGAATCTCTGGTAAACGATCGTTTGTTTCCCTAATAGGCAAGAATATTGGTAGTAGGGAATAGCAACACGACAATTTCTGTGATTGTCGCTGAAGTTTTAGTAAGTTTGGGTCTGTTAAAGGTTTCGTGTCGAACTTTCGACATAGGCATCATGTGCATAATCAGGAATTTTTGTTGATTCAATGGCTGAATTGTGTACCTGAATGGTTGTTTTAGGCTTCGAGGATCTTTTGCGTTGTTGCTACTTTGAAATCTCTTCAGGTGCGTACCGAAACCCTTAAGTTCTATGAATTTTGAACGCCGAAAAATGTAGTAGTCGACGTTACATGACCAGGCACATGGGTATGTGCCTAGGTAGTGTAACTCGCTGTTCATTGGTTTGGAGCCACATAGGCAAGGTATACAGACGTGTGTGGCCATGTTAGTTCAGGGTTCACACGGGCAATGGACATGAGCGTGTGCCTAGGACGTGTATCTCACTATTTGTGACCTAGGACCACACGGCCAGGGACATGGGCATGTGCCCAAGCCGTGTGAGTCACACAGGCAAAAACACGTGTAACAGCCCGATTTTCAGTGGTATCAGAAATAGTGGTTCGAGGCCACCAAATTCTGCAAGTAAGCTTATAAAATTTATTATTTAATATTTACGAGTCAAATATGGCTTTAAAAAAAATTTTTGAATTGGTAATTTATGTCTTATATTATGTTCGAGTGATAAAACCTTAGTTCAAGTGGTTTTAGAAAATGAGGTAACGGGACCTTGTTTCTATAAACCAAGCCGTAAATATTTTTATAAATATTTATGGAGTGTTAATAAGGTGGTATTAAAGTTTTGTTGAAAAATTTTAACGTTTTGATAGTTAATTAATTAAAAGGACTAAATTGAAAAAGGTACAAAACTTGTTAATTGTAAGAAATAAGTGATTAAATGGTCTAATTAATAAACAAGGGAGGACTTAAGGAATAAATATGCCTAGAATATATTGATGAGGCAGCATAAGAGAAAAAAATAATAAAATAAAGCCATTTAATGGTAAAATTGTAATTTTGGTGAAATTAAAAATAAAACAAATTGAATTTAAAGGTTTCTAGATACTTTCTTCTTCAAATTTCAGTTCAAAACAGAGAAAGAAGAGCTCCTTAAGCTGGTTCTTCAATTTTTTTTCATGTGAGTTCAATACTTACCCGTTTATTGTAATTTTTATGTTTTTTAGATTGTTACAATTAGGTCCAACTAAACCTTACCTTTTCTTTTGATTTTATTAAAGATTTTGGCTGTTTCCATTGATGAATCTATATGATTCTTGATGTTAAATGATGAATTTGAGATATTATTTGTTAATTAAAAGTATTTTATTAAGTGATTTTTGATGAATTTTTTGATTAGGGACTAAATTGTTGAAATAGTAAAAATACAAAGGTTTGTCGTGAAATTATTAAAATAATGGGCTGTATTAAATGCCATGAATATTTTGCTAGGTTGGGTTTGTATTAAAAATGGTTAATTTACATATTTTGGGCTCAAGGACTAAATTGAATAAAAGTAAAACTTTAGGGGCAATTTTGTAAAAATATCAAAAATGACCAAATTACATGAAATGAATTTTTTTTATTGTCTAAATTAATATATTGAATGAAATTATTAATTTAGATTAGGATCGAGTGGAAAATAGAGAAAAATAAAAAAATTTACCAAAATGCCCCTAAATCTTAATATTTCTGCAATTTAGCCAGGTAAGTTTGTGTAACTAAATTGTGTATATTTATATGTTTGAATTGAGTGTTTTGTATGTGAATTATGTAATTGCCATGTATATGAAATTGATCACATATCCGACAATGATCGACAAGTATTAAGTCTCGTTTGAATAAATAAAATACAATGGATATAGGGTTCTCGAATTGGTTGTGGTTTTGCATGTGTTGCGGACACACCACAGCTTGAAAGAGCGTCCTGTTATTAGCTCTCATGAGCTTCCCGTTATATGGTTCTTGCGAGTTTCCTGTTAATAGCTCTTCGGAGCATCCCAATTGGTTGTGATCCTACTTGTGTTGTGGGCACACCGCAGCTCTTATGAGCATCCCGATATATGGCTCTTCGGAGCTTCCTAAATAAAGGCTCTTTCATGAGCTTCCCAATTAATTAGCTCTTTGAAACTTCTTGATATTGGCTCCCTTGAACCTTCCCAATATTGGCTTGTATGAGCTTCCCGTTATACAGCTCGAATGAGCTTCCCGTTCCTGTGTATGTGCTTGTATGAGCATTCCCAAATATAAATTAACAAATTATAGATTTGTACACTTTGTGTGTACTACCGTGTATCTATCGATATTTTAATTGGTTTAATGGGCAAAATTCTAATATGAAACAATATGAGTACGAAATGAATTATTACCCATATATGCCTGAAATACATGAAATTGATATTATGTGAAATGTTGAAATATGAGATAGAAGATACATGTGTATGAAACTTGCTTGATGACTAAGTATATTAGTAATTACGAACTATTACCGGAATATATACGAAATACATGGAAATTATGGTACATGGTATATTAATATATTGAAATGGATGATATATGTTTATGAAAAAATAGTAAGAGAATAATATACATCATGATATGTACATATGTGAATATCTTTTAGATGTTGATACAAAGAAATTATGTAAATTGAGACGAGTAATAAACTCAAGTGTGACATGTTAAGAAAATAAGTTTATCAATGTTGAATTTATATGGAATATGTGTAAGTATGCTAACAAGTGTTATTGTTGATGCTTAGGCAAGTGCCAAGCTATTGGTTGAATGATAATATATTTACATGATGCATTGAAACGGTAAGTACTCCAGAGAAAATATGCAAGTACTCATGAAAGAGTGGTAAGGTTTAAATTGTGTAATTTCTTATGAAACGGCTTATCATGGGATTAATTCGAGAAAGGTATGTTTAAATGCACTAGCTTGTGGCTATGGTTGAATATTATGCTTATGATTTGTGTGTTATGCACATAGAATGAGTGTGAAAAGTAAAGAAATGCAAACGAAGATAAAGAAATTTAGAAGAGTTTAAAGTTGTTTAGAATCCTACTATGCTAGGATAACATGTAAAAGTAATATTGTGGATTTATTCATCTTGTGAGTCGATGAATATAGCTTCATAAGTATCGCAGTGTCATTGTTAGATTATTCACAATATGAATAAATTTCATATTTGAAATGAATTGATATGATTAAAGTTTATACGAGCTTACTAAGCATTTATTGCTTACGAATTTGTTTTTATTTACTTTTTAGATTATCAGAAGGTCGGTCAGGTTGAAAGCTTGTCGGCGCTATCACACTATCCATCGGTTCTATCGTTACTTTTGAGTGTTTTGATTATGGTTATAATGGCATGTATAGGTTATTTTGGCTAATCTTGGATTAAATATGTTTTGTTGAGATTAGCCACTCATTTGACTTGTGTTTTGGCACATTTTGGTTTGTGCACATTTGTTTTATGTGGTTGATGTGTGGTTTGATTTACGGATATTTAGTGAAAGGTAAAGTGTTTGCTAAATGTGCATTTATATGCTTGTTGTTGTGTAAAAATGTTGGATTAGGTTGAAGACAAGTTAGCTGAGAAATGTGGCTTGAAAATAGCCTATTTTCATTCACACGGGCAGAGACACGGGCGTGTGTCTCAACTGTGTGTGTCACACAGCTAGGTGACATGGCCATGTGTCCCTTGTAATTTTAAAACAGAACAAAACAAAATGCTCACATGACTTAGCACACGGGCATTTGGCTTGGCTGTTTGACCCCTGTACCTTAATAATACAAGTCAGTATGCTCACATGGCTTAGCACACAGGCGTGTAGCTTGGTTGTGTGACCTAAGTCAGAGAGCTCACATGTTTGGACACGGGTTGGGACACGACTGTGTGTCCCTATTTCGAATGTCCACACGGCCTTAGACACAAGCGTGTTTCTTGACTGTTTAAGACACACGGCCTGGCCACACGGGCGTGTGTCCCCTGCACTTTAGAAAATTTTGAATGTTTTACGAAAAAATTTCTAAGTACCCGATTAAGTCCCAACTTGTTTCTAATGTATATTTTGGGCCTCGAGAACTCGTATAAGGAACTTTAAGCTTGATTTTAATTTATTTCTGATATGAATGCTAAATTAAATAAAATATCTGTTAATTGATCTGTAAATTCTAGTAATACTCCGTAACCTTATTCTGATGCTAGATACGGGTTAGGGGTGTTACAACACGGGTGTGTGTCCAGGCCATGTAATTCACTGTTTACGTTTTAGAACTACACGAACAAAGACATGGGCATGTGTCCAAGCTGTGCAAGCTACACAGGCAAGGTCATGGGCATGTGTCTAGGCCGTATGACATATAAATAGGGTCCGAATTCTATTTTTGAGGCTGTTGTCCAACACTAATATTAACCTCCCTAACGTATGAATTATCTGAATTTGATCTTAAGAGGACTATCTGATGCCTTAAGACTGATATATGGATGATGTGCGATATTTGAACGTGTTAGACTGATGATGAACAACTTGTGGTCGGTACTTATATCTGTTATATTTAAACCTAAATAGGTAGGATTTGTCAGAACGTAATGTGCTATTGTCTATGTGTGTGAATTATCCAGGTACGATATGTATTCTATTAAGTTTTTTGGTACGCCTCGGCTTTACTCTGTTGATGAATAATATATGGTATCTAAACATGTTAGATTGATGGTTACTAATTTTGATTTATAACCGTGCATGTGACTTACATGCTCATTACTTTGATTCTGCATATGCATGCCATGATACATTGCATGAGGCTTGGGTTGATGTGAAAAGAGAGAGTTTCTGGCAGTTTAATGATCTGTATTATCTGGTGGTTTATCCACAATTCTGTTCTGACTGTTCGGCTGTACTATAATGGCTTGACCACACATATTTGATTGACAGTTTAATTGCATAGTGATAAGCCATCATTGCCAGGCAACTCGGGATGGTGGGTTATTGTTGCCGGGCAACCCAGGATGACTTTATTGGTGTGTTTTGGATGGATGAGTTCAGGGGAGCTCTATTTTGGTGTGTAACAGAGTTTGGGAAGACTATGTCTAATACATTTGCATTCTGATCTATTGGAAAAATACATCTACATAAATGTACATGCTCTATTCTATCCTGCTTTGCTCTGTATTGTTCTGTTCCATTCATTATTATTCTGCTTTGTTCTATCCTGTTCTGTTCTGCTCTATTCGGTTCTATTTTGTTTGAATTGCGTTGTCCTGCTCTAATCTGTTTTGTTTTGTTTTGTTGTACTACCTTTGTTGAAACCTTGGTGATACTCTAGATCTGTTTCGTACTGGTTGTTAAACTATCTTAAGTTCCTTGCGTGACTTTGATTTATATGTCAATAATTGCCATTTGTATCTGAGTTTGGTTATGTGATGTTTGGTAACTCACCCTTCGTTTTACCTTATTCTGTTCAAGTGGACATATGACTTAGGATCAAACGGCGCCCAGGAGCTCGGATTGGCTTGCACTGTAATAGTTGTGATTTGATCTTTTGGGTTTGTAAATGGTCTTTGGACTTTGCCTTACTTTCCTTTCGATAATCTTGCCCGTATCGGTCAATTTCTAACACGAAACTATATAACCACCTAAACTGACAAAAATAAATTTCTAGTTTTCAAGGATAAATTTTCAAAAAGAAATCGATTTTCAATGCGTTGATGTAACTCGTCCAAGTTTGGCTTAAACTTTCAGGTCGGGTTTGGGGTGTTACAGTCATCTAGTTATTAGTAAATTTTTTTTGGTCATTCAATTATAAAAGGTTATAAAATTGTCACCTAACTATTATTAAATTCCTTTTTTGCTCACTCAATTATGAAAAGTTATAAAATGATTACCGTACTATTTAAATTTGTATTTTTTGGTTACTAGTTCGCTAATGGTAACAGCTTTTAGAATTGGCATTATAGCAATTTTAACCATCAACATTTATACATTGTGTCAATTTAGTCTTAATTCTAAAAAAAAATCTAACCCTCAACATTTGCACATTGTGTAATTTGATCTTTTTTTTTTTTTGCATTTTTGCTTTTCTTTGTGACACTTTCACCTAAAATAAAAATAAAATTATCAACTAAATTTGATTGATAATATAAAAAATAGAAACACCAAAAAATACAATATATTTCATCTTTTCTCCTTTTAAAATTAACCCTCAATGTCACAAAGAAAAGCAAGACTGCAAAAAAAGACCAAATTGTACAATGTGTAAATGTTGAGGGTTAAAATGTTTTTAGAATCTAAACTAAACTGACAAAAGTTATATATGTTGAGGGTTAAAATTGCTATCATGCCAATTCTAAAAGCTGCCACCATTAGCCAGCTAGTGACAAAATAAAAAAAAGAGACAAAATTGAATAATTGGGTGAATATTTTATAGCTTTTCATAGTTAGGTGACAAAAAAAAAAAAAAAACTAATAGTTGAGTCACTACTAGTATATTTACCCTATAAAAAATAGTATAAATTTAAAATTAAATTAAATTAAAAATGAGTACAATCGAAGTAAAAAAATAATATATTTTCAAAATAGTAAAAACTCTTCCATCCCTTGCTTAAAACAAGTTAGATAAGTGGTTAAAAATTGTCAATTGAAATTAATTTATTACTAATTCATATACTAAAATGTCTTAAAAAAACCATTTCTAGCAAACATAGCATAAATGTGTTAAATAGTTGCATTTGTTGTTAAATCCAAGGTAGTCAATTTGTTCTAGTACCACTCATACCGGTTAGATGCTCCATTCAAATAATAAATTGGAACAACAGACTTTAGGTTTTTTCCAATATAAATTTCACCTATGCCAATACATACCGGTTGATTTCACTTGTACTAGTTGAAATATGTTGTACTAACCAATACAAAAAAATAAATTTTAAAATTTACATTTAATTCTTTTGTTATTTATTTTAGATTTATTGAATTATGAATTGCTATATGTATAACTAATTTTTTCTATGCGATGCATAGGTTAATTGTGTGTATTAATTAACATATATTATATGAAATTATTAAAAAACAATACAAAATTTGTAACATTTTATAAATAATATTATTAAAAAATTAAAAATAATATAAATATTTAATCTTTATAATAATGATAATTTAATCAATATAAAATAATACCAAAAAGTTTATATTTAAAATAAATTGGAATGATTTGATATTACTCCAAATTATAATTTTAACTTTGCTATTAAAAAAAGTTATTTTTTTAATCTTTAAATTATATTCTATATAAATTAAGTTATTAAACAAAAGATTACATAAAGAAAAGTTGTATAAAAAAAATGCTTATCCAAAGAAAAAATATACCATTGGTAACTAAATTAATAAATTATTCTATATGATTTTAATATCTTTTTTCATTTATCTATTAAAGAAAGAAATATTTTATATATATTATATATGAAATTTAATTTTCAATAACTAAAAAAATGGGTGCATGAATGAATGTGTTACAGACTTGAAGTACATATTTATATTTTTCAATATTAAATATTAAAAATCATATATAAAGATTTAATATTAAGAAAAAAATTAAAATCAAAGTAAGTGTGTACATATTTATATTTTTTTTCGTAAAATCAATTATAGTAAAGATTATTGACATATATAATCATTGTTATATTAATGAGTATTCAATATTAATATATTTTTATAAAAAAATTAGATTGAAATAATATTCAATTTAAACTTTAGTTAATAAAGACACGTGGAAAAATTTTTAGCATGCTAAATGACAATTTTTAACTGTGTTACATTAAAATGCTTTCCTTAATTTTAACTTTAAATTGCTATAATGTGTATATATATATATATATATATATATATATATATTAGATATGAGATGATCTTATTATTTAATTTAAGGAATAATTTTTTTTTACTTTCTTATTTTGAGTTTGTTTAACAATAACTTGTATTTATGAAGTTTATTAAAAAGTATTCTATATAAATGTTAAGTATTTTATATTGAGATCTATTCAATCTCATTATTTGATATTTATAAATATATATAAAAAATATTTCTTAAAAATAACAGTAAATTTAAAATGATTGATGTAGACTGATATCGATAAAAAAATAATATATTTATCATCAGTACAATATTAACTACTTTAATTTAAATTTTTGTTAAAGAATTCTGTCTTATTTATCATTAAGTATTAACATGTTTACGGCTCTTAAAAGAACCTTTTGATTGCAAAATTTTCAAATGCAAATTACAAGCTTGTCTTGTGATATGAGCTATAACTCGTGAACTTGGGTTTGATTAAATAAAATATTGCTGCATACTGATCCCATTCAAATTAATAGTCTCAATACATGTATTATGCATTAATGATGCACATTCATCAACTGTGAATATACATTAATGTTATAATGCACGTTTATGAATTAGGTAAATTCATGCATTAATGATGTTCATGTATTATATATACTCTTGTAGATGTCTAGAGCCCCTGCATTTATACTATAATATACTTACTCACATTGTTGATCAAATCAGAATAAATTATTTTAATTGAACATATTATTTATATTAATATATGATTAGTATAATGATTCTGTTTTAATAAATAAATTTAGATTTAAAATTAAATTACTATGATAAAACTATATAAATTATGAATTTAATTGAAATATGATAAAAAAATTAATAATAATTAAAATATATCACGTCATAAAGAATAAAATGAACATAACAAAATGTATAAGTACGTCAACACGTATGTAAAGAAATCCAAACTTGAAAAAATTTGGACTCAGACTTAAAAAATTATTTAACTCAAAATTATACAAAAAAGAATCAAAATTACAATTGTGTCGAAATTTATATAAAACTTTGAACACACTACAAACATATGTATTTTTCTTTAATTCAATCACTATTATAAAATGAGCAAAATATGAGATGCAGAGATGAAGTTAGAAGTTTTTTTAGGAATCAAAATTAAATTGTAATTTTTATAATGGTAAAAATATAATTTTATTATTTTACTAGTCTATATTTTTATAATTTTTAGATGATTAAATTAAATTATATTTAAATTAAATTATATTATTTTTAAGGGACCAAAGTATAATTTTATCTTTACTAAATTGAAATTTTAAATGACTTAAATAAAAAATTTTCTATTTTAAAGAGACTGAGCCCTACCAACTTCTTTAACTGTACAACAAATTAAGACATAACAAAAACATGACATAGACATATTCTATTGTATAAATTGAACCATTAAGATAGATTGTGGAAGCATGATATATCATAAGAAACAACATAAAAGCACACATATAGAAAAAGGTTAATTTTTTTTTAATAAAGAAAAGAAAAGAAAAGAAGAATACTTGATATGTAAAAGAAATGCAAATTTATAATATTCTGAATAATATATATTTTGGTTTACATATATATATATATATATAATTATATACCAAGAATTACATAACTAAATCAAATTATTAGTATCTAAAACTTATATAAATAAAAAAAATATAAAATTATGATACTTTGAATATAAAAAAAAATTAATACACCACTTCATTTCATCCGAACACCGTAAAAAAATATCAATCTCAGATTACCAAAATTACCCTTATGTGAAATTCTAATAGCCTTCCTTAAGCTTTAATTGAGCTTGGGGATTGGATAACTTTTATATATTTTTTATAGATTATAGATATGGTGATTGGGTAATTATATATATATATATATATATATTGAAAAGGACTTTATTTAGTCTGTAAAAGAATAATTAAAAAAAATTCGAGAAGGGATAGTAGCTGGTCAACAGATAAAATAATTAACAGTTTTGGCACGTGTCTTTTGGGGTATTGAGCAGTCAAAGAAAGGAAACACCCTGAATTTCGCAATGGCTTACCTGGATAGAAAGTGTTTTTCAATTATTTTTAGTAGGGATAGGGAAATAATTGTTTGTCAGCCCAAAACTTTTATCATTTTGATGGAATAATTTGTTTTATTTTAATGTCTGTCTGAGTGGAAAATTAATTTTTATGATGTTGTATTCCTTGCCTAAAACAATAATTCAAAGAACTTATTCACATTTATATTTAAAATATTAAAATAATGGTCAAAAAGGTTGGGCGAGAATAAAGCCTAAAATATTTAACTCCTTAAGAAAAAGAATAAAAACATTGTATTAAGGAGTTGGTCAGACAAAATATATCAAAGAAATAGTAGGAATGTAAGACCGAAATCAAGTCATATGTAGCGAAAAACCAAAACATTTGATGGTTGGAAAAGTAGTAGACAGAAGCCATCATCGGATCATAAACTCTCAAAATTGGTGTGTTCCATCTCACACCAATAATTTCCACCATTACGATTACCATACGAAATCTAAATTATTCTTTAAAAAATCATAACACAACCAATCCTTATCCTAGAAACATTCGAAAAAAATATTTTATTATTTTCACAGGTTGTTTGGGACATGTTTACTTTCACTGTTGCATGTTTAATTTTTTTTATCTCAAATCGTCATCGCTGTTTTTACATAACAACATGTTGATGTATCACCTACTAATAAAAATTATTAATTTTACAAATTTTTAAATTATATTTAAAAAATTAAAAATAACTAAATAAAATATATAATAAATTCTCAATATCATTTATCATTTTTGGAGTTAAAAATTTCCATAAGGAATGTATCAAATAATAATCTTTAAAAAAGTTATTTTTATTTAAAATTAATTAATATATATTTTATAATTTTCAATAAAAAGGAATGTTAAAAAGTAATAAATGTTAAATTAATTTGATATAAATATTATAATTTAAATATGGTTAAACATACATATTTATATTTTAATAATATAATAAATAATTAATATAATTTATTATTTTAATAAAATGGTTTAATGTTTCAATTTTATTTTAATACTCTTAATATCAATAATTTTAAATTTTAAATAATATAGTAATATTTAATAATAAATGGTTTATAGTACAAAATATGAATATTTTAATAATATAAATACGAGTATTTGTTTAAATCATGTATAGCTTCATTTATTCCTTTCTACTCATACATGTCGTCATCTAGCCTCATATATGTAATATATGTAACTTCAAATTAAATTTTAATTTTTAAATTTATATAAGATGTTAATGTTATAAGATATTATCTTATTATAAAATAAATTTCGGTTGTAAAAACGAAATACTTTTATAATATTTTGTAATAAATATAATTTTTATTATGTTTGTTTTACTAAAAATGATTTGAAAAATATACCAAACAACATAAAATATCATATACAAAATTATTCAAATATTAAGAAATATTAATTTTTCTAAAAAATCAATTTATCTTTTAAATTGTTTTTTTTTGAAAATTAATTCAATAAAACCAACGCAAACTAAAATTCTACTTAAAAGTCAATGTCTTTATTTAGAGAAGTTGCAAGCTTGAAGTTTTTGTACTTTTAACATTTGCAAGAATGACTTTTCATTTTAGTTTATCTATTATTTTTAAGCCAAAGATTTTCTGAAAAACACTGTTTCTTTCTGGAAAAGTTGTATTATTAAAATTTGTAAAATTTAGTTTTTGTTTATGTTTTTAAGGTTGGATTTATGCTCCTTTTTGGATACATATGTTTATTTTCATGTTTTATATATGAGTTTTTTTTTTTTTTTTTAGAATTTTGTTAACGTCTAATGCTTTGTGATTTTTTCTATTGTGTATTTCAATTGTAAATTAATCCAAATATTTTGATAACTCACTAATTTTTATCATCTTTAATTATTTAAATTGTATCAATCTCATGATCCTTAGTTTATTAATAAGACTCCGTTCTAATCTCATCATCTTTTTCTCTCCTAATTTATAATTTTGATTTTATGATGAAGATGTATTTGAGGATCAAATTGATAGAATTTGCAAACATAAAAGGTTAACTTTGTTGAATTTGTTAAAATTAGGACTAAATTGATAGAATGTGCAAATATTAAGGAGCAAATCTGTTATTAACTTATGAGTTCTGATAATTTACTAATAGTGACCTTATTCCGTTTGGGCCACCGATGATGGACGTCCATTCCTCCTACGAATCTCCGTCGTAGCCGAAATAACCATAAACACCACGATTTCCTCCCTACCTTCACTCTCTCCTTTCCTCTTTTTCCAAATTCTTCTCCCACATCGATTCTGGTCGGGTCCCAATCCCTTAAAAATCATTTAATACGCATTTGCCTGTGATATGTATCACGCTCTAGGCACGCCACGCCTACTATACCGTGCTCAAATATCTAGACTCGTTAACTGTTCGACAAAATGACGCAACCAGACTGCCGCGTTTTTGGCGTCGACTATAACCGCTTTATTGGCGTACTTCTTGGCAGTTCTTGTTTCGACTTAGCCGAACGCTTCTATTTCCAGATGTTCCCTCAGGGTTTCTCTCTCACTCCCTTCACTTACTCTCGCTTTATCTCCGCTTTATGCTCTGTCGAAAACTTTAATCTTATCCAGCTTCTTTTAGACGACATGGATAAATTGAATTATGTTCCTGATATTTGGGCTTTTAACATTTATTTGAATCTTTTGTGTAGAGAAAAAATGATTGATTTAGCTTTAGAGGTTTTCCATAGCATTGTTAAGAAAGGGAGAGACCCAGATGTCGTAACGTATGCTATAATGATTGATGGGGCGTGTAAAGTCGGAAGGTTTAATAGTTCTGTTGGGCTTTGGAAGGAAATGGTAGGGAAAGGTTTAAGTCCCGATAATAAAGCGTGTTGTGCGCTTGTTGTTGGCTTGTGTGAAGTTGGGAAGGTTGATTTGGCGTATGAGCTTGTTGTTGAGGTCATTAAGGGTGGAAATGTTGAGTTTAGTACGTTGATCTATAATGCGTTGATTAGTGGGTTTTGTAGAATTAGTAGAATTGATAAGGCACAGGCCATAAAGTTGTTTATGACGAAAAATGGGTGTGAGCCAGATTTGGTTACGTATAATGTGTTGTTGAATTATTTTTTAATGAGCTTATGTTGCAGGAGGCTGACAAGTTGCTTAAAAAGATGGAGAGGAGTGGAATCAGACCTGATGTCTATAGTTATAACCAGATGATTAAGGGGCTTTGTAATACTAATAAGCCAGATAAAGCATATTTGTTGATGGTGAACAAGATGGAGGCGGATGGGTTGGTTGATGGTGTTTCTTATAATACCGTCATCAAAGCATTTTGCAAGGATGGTCATATTGGAAAGGCTGTTTGAGGATATGGGTAGGAAGGGGATTGCACCAGATGTGGTGACATTCACAACTCTTATAAAAATTTTTCTTAACAAAGGTAGTTCTGGTATAGCAAAAACACTTCTTGATCGGATGTCAGGGATGGGTCTGTTGCCGGATTGTATTTTCTATACTACAATTATTGACCACCTATGCAAAAGAGGGAAAGTTGAAACTGCTTATAGTATTTTTAATGATATGATAATACAGGGAGTTGGCCCTGATGTGATTTCATACAATGCCCTCATAAACGGATTTTGCAAGTCTAAGAGAGTAACTGAAGCCATACATCTATATGAAGAAATGCAGAGTAAAGGATTCTCTCCAGATGAGACGACTTTCAAATTGATAATTGGCGGGCTCATATGTGAAAAGAAGCTCTCTGAGGCTTGCCAAGTATGGGATCAGATGACGGAGAAGGGTTTTGCTCTTGATAGAGCTGTTTCTGAAACACTGATCAATGCTATCCATTCAATAGACTATGCACGAACATGGTAGTAATTTGCATTTCAAATTCCATCATTTCCTTCTATGTTTATCTTTTGGGTGATTTTTTCTTCAGTTGCTTTGACAGTACTTGGTTGTTTTTTCTAAGAGCAATGCATGGTGTGAATGGTCCTTTGGACAATAGTAGCACTGGGCAATGCTTTTGTTTATGTCATTCTGCTGAAAGCTGATTCCAATTCGACTGTAGTCTTGTTTGCCACACTTCCATAAACTTAGAAACTAGCTTACCGGCACTTCAAAAATTGACATAATAATCAAGTAGCTAGAGGACTTTTGATATTGCATTGCAGGTAGTGTTTACAGTTGACGTATAAGTTAAATCTGTTGCATTGGTATGACACATACAATGGAAGTTACATTGTGGCATTATTGTTATTAGCCACCATGTTGCTACATTTTGTTATGTTGCATGTAATGTGCATCCAACTAATCCAGTGCTTGTATATTGTTATTTCACAGTTTTTGCATCTGTATAATGAATTATTGTTTATCTGGTTGGCGGAGTATTAAATACAAGGTTGATTATTTTGCAATTTTAATTGCTCTCTTGTTTTCTCTTAAGCAACCTATAATGCCTCATTTAACAATAAAATTGTCTTTTCAGGGGAATTAGTAGGTATTGGTGTTGATAGCCATATGGATGGATTTTTTTGGTCAAGGCTGCTGTTTGTCTATTCTTGCCTCTATTTTCCCTTCCCACAGACTCAGCAAATATAAATCTCAGGTTTGAGCTGTTTGCTTTCTTGAATATACACAGATGATTTGTGTACTAGCAGGCAATTTTTTACATGTAAAAGGATAGCTGTTAGGAAATAGGGTATGCAGCCTACCAATGGGGTAGGCCCCAATATTTGAAAGATCATCAGTAATTTATAGTGTAAGAGCATGTTGTAGCATCAATATGAGTGTAGGTTTTGGCCTTGGTACAAATTTCTGTTTCATACTCTCTTCTATGGGCTCATTTAACCAGCCAATATCTTTCTGTGTGCGTGTGTATTGCCATTGAAAAATGTGTTATGTTACCTTGAAATTGGACTGAATGCTTTCAAAAGCTTTTAGCTCAAAATTGTATGTTACATCTCTCTGAAGTTGATAAATACTTTCTCTACATGATTCAAATAACTATATCACATATCTATGTTCTTCCTGGCCTTTTTTTCCACTTGGGTTCAGTTGGAATCCATGTCTTGCTTTGGTGGTTCTACATATTAACCATTTGCTGTTTTCTTTCAAGGATATGGATAAGTGGAGCAGGCTTCATGTTTTATGGTAAGTTCTTTAATTTTATTCAATCATCATCCTTTCTGAAAAGAATGATATATTACATCTTATATCTTGTAAATTAGGTTGGTATATCCTTAGCGTATGAATGCATACGATAATCCTATTTCACGTTTGACATAAAAGATGTTTTCAATGTCAAATATAGATTAAAAGGATCTTGCCTTCTTTCCCCCTCTGTACCTGTTGACAACTCTAATTGAGCAGTATGTCATAATCCAGGAAAAATCAAATGTTATATCTGTAACTGCACCTGGAGTAAAATGAGTTATCAAGAGTTGATCATGATCAAATAAGTCCGGGATTTAAGATGTTCTCCCCCCTAGTTGAAGAGAATTAAATTGTCAAACTTTACAAGACACGACAATATAACCTGATTGTTTTTGTCAACCTGTCAGTTCCGGGTATTTTTAGAACGTAAAATTTCACGTTTTCTTTTCCTGTATTTTTTGGTAACATGTTTTAGTTATGAAGAATTTTTTTATTAATGATGCTTACAGTTCTGTTTTACAGCATGTCCACTGGGCCTTGGTCTGTTTTCAGATACATCAAGGATTTGCCAGTTTTCAATTGAAATGAGAGCCTACATATGAGCTGACAATTCAGATAAGGTATCTCTTACATTCAGTGCACTGATGGGAAGCCCCCCCCTTTTTTTTTTAATTATTCTTCTCTGTTCGTTCATAGTTTTCTAATGCGTAGGAGAAGTATGGAATTACTATAATTCAACAGAGAAATTTAAAATGGATCTTCCATTGAACCTAAAGTTGACGACATCTTTGTCCAGGTCTCCAAAAGGAATGAACTTAGATATTTCAGTCAGGTGATGTTTGACGGTCCACAAGTTAAAGAAAGCTCTGATCTTGTCAAATTCATAGATCAAAATTGCATCTTCAATGTGCTAAACATGTCGTAAAGGTTGTTAACTTGTAACATTTACCCATTGTTTTCAGCCACTTGAGAGAACCTTTCAAGTTTTAGCACCAACTGCAGATAATGACACCAAATCATAAAAAACAGCAATGTACGAGTGAGCTTAGGAAAATAAATTTTTTTTTTTTTTGCTAGAAATCTGTTTGTACCATCTAAATTTGTACACTCTGCATCCTTAATATGAGTCCGATGTAGAATTATTAAGATTTTATGAATAGATGGAGGCTTTACTTTTGAATGAGTATACTGCTTTCCATATCGAAAATCAAGAAAGAAAAACTGCAGGTGCCTTGAAAAGAACAGAAGCTAAGGACTGAAAACTTATAAATAAACGCAAGTTAGCTCGTTTTTAAGCTTTTCTGTGTTGTTTCCCTTGTTTGGGACGAGTTGGAAGTTGAAAAGGTATTGCAGGTTGGGTTTAAATGGAGCTTCTAACCACGAATCAAAAAGATGGCCAACATAAAAAGTGTTGCTATTGTCCAAAATCTAATTTTTGGCTTGGTAAAAAGAACAGCAATCTGACATTTAGGCAAATAGTGGTCCTGCTGGACCATTTTGCACCACAATATAAATGCCTTACTTAAGAAAGCCTAAAAGGGAGAAAATAGAAACGAATAGTTTTAGCCTAAGCTGCCCCTACCCTTAGTAGTTCATTTTAGAAAAAAGTTAAAAATAAAGTATAAAAAGGAATCAAGAATGATTACTTGCCTCCGATACTTGGTTTATGTTTGATTCTTTGCCTTTACATGAATCCTTCTCCTACATGAATTTCCCTTCAAGTCATCCCCTTTCGCATCATCAACTCGTATTTTCCCTTTGGTCCCAACTTCCACTTCCTGGTCTTATCTTTCATAATACACAACTGCAATGGCTCATCATCGCGCTGAAACTAACCCACATTTTGTTGATCCTGAAGAACTAACAGAGGAGCAACGTCAGTATCTACCATCTACTTTGTTGCCGCGACGAGAACATGCCCACCGTATGCCGTCACGCGGTCGTCATGACCGACAACCTCAGCCAAGACAATCTCAGGAGGAACATCCGCAGCCGCTTGGTCCGTCTCCGCCACAACCACCTCATGAAGGCCAACCTCACTTGCCATTGCATGTATGGGTGCCACCGGTACATCATGAGGACCAATCTCAACCTCAATCTCAACCTCGTCAAGGCCCACAGCGGCAGCCGCTTGAAATGTGGGTTCCGCCAACCTCAAAGACTCAAGTTCCAGCACCAAAGAAGGAGAAAAGTCGGCCACGTAAGGAAGTTGGGATGCAACCACAGCTTCAAGACCAACATCCTGAAGCGTCATTGGTAAGACCACAGCCGGGACACCACCCTAGTCCAGTAACAATGACACCACTGCACCATGATCGACAACCCCAAGAGCTACGCCCCCACTCTCGTTTTCTCCCACAAGACCGTCGAACCAAAGCACATACATGGTTTGGGGCAGTTTTCTGTATAATATTTTGGCTAGTCATTATAATAGGAGGCATAATCGTGCTTATAGTCTATCTCGTCTTTCGACCACGTAGCCCACATTTTGACGTGATTAGCGTGACCTGGAATGCAGCTTACCTGGACATGGGTTACCTGCTGAATGCTGATCTTACAGTGCTGGCTAACTTCACAAATCCAAACAAGAAAGTAAGCGTGGATTTCAGTTACTTGTACCTGGATCTTTACTTCGAGAATACCCTGATTGCCACCCAATACATAGAACCATTCTCGGCAACAAGGGGTCAGTCCATATTTGCAAATATCCACATGGTGAGCAGTCAGGTTAAGTTGTCGATGAAAGAAAGCATGCTGCTCCAAAAGCAGATCCAGAACAATCGAGTCATTTTTACAGTGAAGGGGATGTTTCGAGCGCGATCCAATCTCGGAAGTTTCTTGAAATATTCGTATTGGTTGCACGGTCAATGTGGCATAATGCTGTCCAGCCCCCCAACTGGGGTCCTTCGAGATAAAAAATGCAAGACCAAACACTGACCGCAATCATTTGATTCTATTTATTTTTATTTTTTTTGGTTCAAAACTCATTGTAATAATACCTTGAAATTAGATTTTGTTCTTTCTTGAAACAAAGAACACTTGGAAGAAGCCTTTACATATATATCAAAATTGATTTTTTTTTTTTTTTTTTTGCAAATGTAAGAAGAAATCTTCACCGATTTGGTTGATCCCCATCATTTTTCTTACTGCTTCGTACCCACATTTGTTTTTCAGTCCGGATCAATACATAGAGGAAAGGAGACTATATTTGACAAAGAGTGTTGAAGGAGAAAGAAAAAGGGAAAAATCAGAATCTCTGGCACTGGCAATGATCTTTGGTGAAGAAGGGGTGCCTGAGGATTGGTCAGAATCGTTTATTTGTTTAGTTTATATAGTAGATCATTCTCTTTGATAATGGCCGGTTAACTGTAGTTGGGGTTCTAACGCAGTTGAGTTTTAGTCTTTCTTTTGTTCTCCAGGGCAAGCTTTTTTAATCATATTATATATATTTTAGAGCAAAATGTCATGAATCATTACTTCAAGTATCATTAATCAAGACCATAATTAAAGGTGAGTGATTCAGCTCAAATGTAAGAGTATTCTCCCACTCTAAGCCACACGGCTGAGACAGTTTTCAACATTATTACCCCAACGGGTTACAAAAGAAAATAACCAATGATTTTATTAATCAAAACTATCAGCTTGAAGTTTATTAATCATATTATAGTTGGCAAAATAGATCTCACCTCTAAATCTTGTTGGACTTTATTTAAGTAATAATATGACTTCAGAAAATTTGAGTTCCCAAAATTTCCTATTTCAATAAAACTCCAGATCAAGAAAATTCAAACTTGTAACTACGTGAGTGCGACATCAATATGATTTAATATGATTTAAGTTGAATACCAATTTGATCAACAATCTGAAAAATTATAATTTATAATTGGACAAACATTAATCTAATTATATAATAATATTTAAAAGTATAAAAAATTAAATAAAAATGATTTAATTTTTTGAAAATGTATTTGTAATCATCATAAAATTTAGGGTAAATTACACTTAAGGTCATTAAATTATTAATCAATTTACGTTTTGGCCACACGACTTTAAAAAAATACAAAATGATCACTGAATTATTTAACAGTTTTCATTTAAGTCATTGAACTATACGAAAGTTTTTATTTAAGTCATTAGGCTGTTAAGATTTATTATTATTATTATTAAGTTTGGCTCAATGAGTTTCGAGTGATGATTAGATGATCGGTACGGTGGATTAGTACTCATCGATGAGTAGAAAAACATATCTTAAATCCAAGTTAGTTTGATGGCTAGTGTCGAAGATTGAAGAAGAAAACTATTTGGATTTTAGTTCGCAAATTTGTGATGTTCAAAACTGTTTTATGAAAAATTTGTTGAGTGATTAAAACATAAACTTACTAATAACTTAATGCACTTGGATATAGTTTGCCATATATTCTAATATCTAAAGGGAAGATACACAAAGCATGGTAGAAGTTTAGCTTTGAGAATGTAAGTCGCGTTTACAATGGCTCCCGTATCAGCCTTCATCAGTTGCATAACACCTTGGGGATGATGATCAAAGAAAGGTGTTCTCTTCATGATTTGTAAGCTCGCCCTTGCCATCTAGTTAGCCACGAAGTTCTTTTGTCGAGGGACAAAACACATCTCACACCTCTAATCACGTCACATTAATTCTCTTATAACTAAGACAAGGTAGTACAGGGGATGCTTCTCTCCAACACTATTCCTGATCATACCAATTGATGTTAGAGAATCAGTTTCAACAATCACATCCCTATACCCCATCACCTAAGTCATATGAATCCCTTCAAAAAGTCCCCAAAGTTTAGCAAAATCAATGGAGCATTTGCCACCACTTGGAAACCACCAAGCCAATGAGTGTGTTGAACTATAAACGATAGAGTTTTGTATTTTATTGAATACAAACTACATACATACAATGAAGTCTGATACACATATTTATGGAAGAAAGAGAGAGTACAATAACTGCTTTAACAGACTAACTAACGTCTAACTGATAACTAACATTTGACTTTCCTTTCATTATACTAACATTCTCCTGGTCCTTTGTATCTCTTGTTGTGACTTGCAACATCCTTCGAAACCCTGCAAATTGCTTAGGAGATATGGGTTTTGTAAGCACATCAACAACTTGACTTGCTGACGGGACAAAATTGACCTGAATAGTACCATCGAGTACTTTCTCTCGAACAAAGTGATGGTCGATCTCAACATGCTTGACACGCGAATGGTGAGTTGGATTTGCTGACATAGACACGGTAGAGGTATTATCACACCAGATTACCTGCGCTTGCTCGACAACGACTTTGATCTCTGTTAACAGCTGCTTAATCCATAACAATTCAGACACGCAATTGGCCAAGCTTCGATATTCAGCTTCGGAAGATGATCTGGAGACCACTGGCTGCTTCTTGGAGCACCATGCTATAGGGTTTGACCCTAAGTATACAATATAACCGATGGTGGACCTTCTGTCTTCAACTAACGACGCCCAGTCTGCATCAGAGTAGCAGACTAGATTGAACCTTCCTTTAGAAAATAGTAACCCATGCTCAAGAGTTCCAACTAAATAACGAAGAACACGTTTAACAGCTCTCCAATGTGTCTGACTTGGAGAATTCATATACTGGCTGAGCTTATTTACACAAAAAGACAAATATGGCCTTATGATGCACAAGTATTGAAGCATACCAATAGTACGGCGATAGAGGTGACCATCTACAAGATCCTGATCACCAATAGAACCAACCAGCTTAGGCACAGTTACCATAGGAGTAGGTGTAGCAGTTGCTTTGTCCATTCCTGTCTTACACAGAATGTCCTGAACATATTTTTTCTGACTAAGGAACAGACCTTGAGAAGTGGGTTGTACTTCAATTCCCAAAAAAAATTAAGTTGACTCATGTCTTTGAGAGCAAATTGCTGATGGAGCTGACCTACCACATGATCGATAGCATGGCTCGAGCTACCAGTAATAACTATGTCATCGACATAGGCCATGTGCAGCAAATGACTATCAGGGGAGGAATAGATAAATAAGGATGGATCAGCCTGTGACACACGAAACCCAAGCTTGGTTACTAGAAAATGCCGGAGAGTATGAAACCAAGCACGTGGTGCCTGCTTTAAGCCATACAAGGCTTTGTTCAGCTTACATACCAATGTCTGACCATTTGAGCCTGAGACCTCAAAACCAGGTGGCTGAGCCATAAAAATCTCTTCTTGCAGCTCCCCATTTAAAAATGCGTTATTAACATCAATTTGACACAGAGGCCAGCCCTTCATTACTATAACCGCAAGAATAGTCCGGATAGTGACTGCCCGAGCCACCAGGCTAAACGTATCTCTAAAATTAGTACCGGCATGTTGAGAGAACCCTTTTGCCACCAATCTAGCTTTATAACGATCTACAGTGCCATCAGGTTTCTTTTTAACTTTAAATAACCACTTGCAGCCAATGGAACGTCGATGTGGAGGGAGTGAACAAAGACTCCAAGTATTGTTGCGTAAGAGTACTCGAAGCTCATCATACACGGTAGCCTTTCAACACGAATAAGCCATGGCTGTATGAATGTCATCAGGAACTTCAGGTATGGGGCATGAAACACTACTCAGAAAAACCTTCGGTTTAAACACTCCAGCTTTGCTACGAGTGACCATGGCATGCGTGTTTTGTATGACAACAGGTGGAGTTGAAACTATAGGACACGGTAAAGGAGAAGTGGGTTGAGACATATGGTTGGAATCAGAGGTGGATGGTGATTGGGTGTTGACAAGTGAGTTATGTAGGGAGTTTACAGGTGAGCAAACATTCACAAAAGTCGGTTGGATATGTATCTGAGGTTTATGAGACAAAACTAGCAACCTGGAGCTGGATTGAGGCAATGACTTAGGTGAGTCAGAAGTTTTACTGAGTTTTTGCTCAAAGGGAAACACATTTTCATTGAAGGTAACATACCGAGAAATGTACACACGTCCAGTATCATCTTGACATTTATACCCTTTATGTAAGGGAGAGTAACCTAAGAACGTACACGGAGTAGAGCAAAATTGTAACTTGTGACTATTGTACAGTCTGAGATTTGGAAAACAACGACAGCCAAAGATTCTAAGGAAAGAATAGTCAGGCTTGGTTTGAAAGAGCTTTTCATAAGGAGATAAGTGACCCAAGGGAGTAGAGGGCAACCTGTTGACGAGGTAAATGGCACAGTTAAAAGCATCATGCCAATAAGTCATAGGCATGAAAGCATGCGTTAGCATAGAAAGACCTGTATCCACTATCTGACAATGCTTGCGCTCCACCAGACCGTTCTGAGTTGAGGTATAGGGATAGGTGAATCATTGTGTTATCCTATATTGAGCAAGATAACTCCTGAGAGCAAGGAACTCGCCCCCTCCATCAGTTTGTAGAGTGCAAAGCTTTACACCAAGAGTTCACTCAGCTTGCTTGTGGAACTGTTGAAACACAGTCAAAACCTCAGATTTCTGATGTAAGAAATAAAGCCATGTATATCGGGTATAGGCATCTGTAAATGCTATATAATAACGAAAACCATTAGAGAGAACAGGAGCAGGTCCCCAAACATTAGCCACCACTAGTTGCAAGGGAGCAGAATACTGAGTAATTGAACTAGTAAATGGAAGCTTATGCTCTTTTCCAAGATGACATGCAACACAATCAAGTGATTCTTTATTAACATCAACTGACATATTACAATGTTGTAAAGTATTGACCAGAGTACTTTTACAAGGATGGCCTAGCCTTGAGTGCCACACCCGTAGAGGAACCCCTATGGTAGCAGCAAAACAATAAGCTGAGCTAGTGGTTTGATTTTTAGGAACAGTATCTTGCAAATGAAGTTTGTATAGCCCATTGTGCACAGAACCTTGAAGAAGCACTTCCTTGGTTTGCAAATCACGCACCTGGCACCGTGTGGGAAGAAATTCAAACATCACCTAGTTGTCTCTTGTAAATTTAGACATAGAGAGCAAATTTTTTGTTATTCCAGGTGTAAACAATAAAGACCTCATATAAAGTGGCCTTTTTCTAGTAAGCAAGGAAGACTGACTAGAGCACAAGACTGGAAGAGCACTGCCATTTCCAACAAACACCTTACCTGGCCCATTGTGTGAAGTGTTATCACCAAGAGTAAAAATGGAATGAGTGAGATGATGTGTTGCTCCAGAGTCTGGATACCAGGCATTGTCGCCTACAGTTTCAGGCGTAGTGAGCAAAGCATATGGGTGAGAGACACCAGAAGCCGAAGTTGAAACCTGATGTAAAGAGTTTCCCATAAACGGATTTGCCCAGTTGACCACAGGTGCTGGTTGATAAGACCAACCTGTTGATTGTGCTAGAGACATAGAAGGCATTAAAGGCATAGCAGGTGTAGGCACAGTAGGCGATGTCCAGGGAGTTGAGCCAGGAGCATACATACATATATTCACCTGAGGTGGTGGCCTATAATTTGTACTTTTATAAGATGCATCAAAACGGTAATAGCACCGATCCACAAAATGTCCAGTTTTACCACATAACTGACATTGAAATCGAGCTCTAGATGACCGACCACGCCCACGACCTCTTGAAGTGAAAGGACGATAGGCTGGTATTGAGCTATGAGGCACAGATTCAGCAGTTTGTTGAGACACTAAATTGGCAGAGCTAGAAATCTCAGCCACTACTGTTTGCTGTCAAGCTTCAGTATCAACCAGCATAGTCATAACATTTTGAACACTATAAAGTAGTTGACTAGCAATAATAATAGAGATAACTAACTCATATTCAGGGGATAGCCTATTCAGAATTGTAGTGATATGTTCTTGTTCACTAATAACTTCCCCACAACTAGCAAGATTATCTCGAAACAATTTGATCTTCATTAAGAATTCTTTCATAGACAAATAACCCTTGCGTTGTGAATGCAAGGCGTGATGATAGAACATTAAACAAGTAGTAGTCTTACTGCCATATAGCGACACAATAGTGTTCCAAATTTGGGCACTTGTATCAAGCCCTATGAGATGAGGAAGTACAGCAGAGCTTACCGAAGACTGGCGCCAGAAAGCAAGTGCACTATCTTGCTGCTCAAACCTGGTGAACTCATTATTTTCACGAGACACACCATCATCACCTTGAACTGTTGGAGAAGGAGGCACAATGTGAACATCAAGAAAGCTTTGAAGTTTGTACATTTTAACTGTCAATAGAACCTACTGCCGCCATAAAAGATAGTTGGAATCATCAAGAAGAATGCTAACTTTCTTAGTAGCAAACAACTGACCATCAATAACCCCATCGGTGAAGGTAGACGCCATCATAGGAGTAGCAGACTAAACGGCGGACGGACTTGTAGGAGTAGCCATACAACAAACCAGACACCTTTACAGCATCAACCCAGGAAACGATGACCCTCTGATACCATGTTGAACTATAAATGATAGGGTTTTGTATTTTATTGAATACAAACTACATACATACAATGAAGTCAGATACACGTATTTATGGAAGAAAGAGAGAGTACAATAACTACTTTAACAGACTAACTAACGTCTAACTGATACTAAGATTTGACTTTCCTTTCATTATACTAACAGAGTGAAGGTATATCCTTCAGAACCCCCATTGCACCAGTAATTCCCTCTTGAATATTACAAGTACAACTGCCATCAGTGTTCAGTTTAACAATCTGAATAGTCAGCTTTTCCCACCCTAGGAGAATTTCATATTTTTGATTCATGTGAAAATGTGTAACAACCTCATCCAATATTCATGCAAACCATGATAAATACTAACAGTTTTCACACAAATAGGTCCGACCTTCGCAGAAAACTGACACTTTTTCCGCCATTTCCATATACGCCGGTAGACATAGGAGAAAATGGCAGCCAATCTCATACCCTCAGCTTCATCTTTCTAAGCACAAGCAAATTACTAGTAAGTAACCAATCTGTACAATTGGTCAAGAAAAATTCACTATTCGAGGAATCTCTAAGCAAAATATTCCAAACCTCTTTAGCCGTATGACAATCACGTAGGACGTGTAAAACATTTTCCACTGTTGCACAACAAATGCAACACCTCTCACCAGTCGCTAACTGTTGAAGCTTGTGGTTTTCATTTTTCATGAGCCTATCCTTTTCAAGGCAACCAAAGAAAAATATTTGATCTTAGGTTGGCATGGAAGCTTCCAAATAAGCTTAGCAAGTTGCTAGGGGGTACTATCATTATCAATAATAATCTCATAGCCTGATTTAAGCGTGAATACGCCATTAGATGACATGCCCCAAATATATTCAACAAGATAAGGACTGTATAAGACGGTATGACTCCTCCAAGAGTTTTAAAACATCTTCATGCAACCAAAGACCTAGTTGTTGAATGGCCCATTCATTATTACGCTAATACTCACTGACACATCACATCGTTTCCATTAGGGAAGGTCTCGAGTACAAAAGGAAATAAATGGGACAACCTCAAGCCATTTATGCAATGCCCCCAAATTTTTGATTCATAGTACTGTTTTGGGATAGTAGAAAATGAAAATTAAAAAAAAAAGGAGTTATTAAGTAAATATTCCTATTGAGTTAATTCAAATTTTGTATGGAGTATGAGTGAGAACTTGAAATATTGGAAAAAAAAAAAGACTACATTGAACGAATTGAAAAAGTGTAGGGACTAAAATGAAGTTTGATCAAACAAAGAAAAATGAGATAATGATTATTTGGCATAGGAATGTCAAAGAGTATGTACTAGGGTTAAGCTATAACACCCTACACCTGACACGATTGTTGGATCCGAATATGATTTTATATTATATTGCTGAAACAATTCAAGCTATTTCATTACATAATCACAAAATTCAATTCATAATTATTATTCAAATCAATTTAACTACCAATCATAATCGCAATTATATAGTCATAATGTTAAGAATCAAATTCATCATTTTATGAAATTATGCAAGTCAAATTTAGAGGTAGGACTTGAATTCAAACTCGATTATCAATTTCAGTGTTGTGTCTCGAGAAGGGAACTTTATGTCTCAATATAAGACTTATTTTATTTTTGATAAATTTTAGCTTCGATGTTAACATGTCTCGAAATACTAAAAATTATGTCTCGAGGCAAGGTCCCTTATGTCCAATGTAACACCTTTAACCTATATCCGTTGCTGGAATAGGTTTTTAGAGCATTACTGAGTAATCGTAATCTAATCAATCATTTTAAAAATTTCAAAAATCATAAAATGATTCATCATTAACATGCATAGAGTCCCTTATTAAAGCCTTTGAAGGTTTGAAATCACTTTAGAAATGATTTGAGGCTAAATCAAGAACATTTGAAAATTTTAGGAAAAAGTTAGAAAAATTTTAACTGCAGGGTTCACACAGCCATGTGATCAGGTCGTGTGACTCACACAACCAAGTTACATGCTCGTATGTCTGGCGGTGTGTGCATTCAAAGTAAGGACACATGGTCGTGTCCCAGCCTATGTCTGTGCCCGTGTAACTCCTTAACTTGAGTCACACGGCCAAGCCACACATCCATATGCCAGGCCGTGTACCCTTCGAAATGGCCTCTCACGTCCATGTGTTAGCCGTGGTCTTACACGACCAAGTCACACACCTGTATGTCTAGCCGTGTAAACCTAACATGTGCCTTAAACAACAAATTTACCATTTTCTACATGCTTGGGCAATAAACAACTCAAAAACCATTTGTTTAACCTGTTCAAAACACGATCAAACACATTCAAAACATGTCAAAATTATCATCCTATGTGCTTAACCAATGTAACCTCATTGGTACCAAATTTATATCATCAAAACATATTATCAATGCATCATTCAAGTTAAAATTATAAACATGCCAAAATCCATTAGTTTGGCCTAGCTCATATCTACCTAAAGCATTAACTTAAATTCACATGCACATACCCAGCTTTGGTTCGATTTACCATACCATACTATGGCTTCAAACACAAACACATGTTTATATATACACCACACCAACATTACACTTATAACCCCATTTAAAATCCATCTACAAAACAACTATCATTTAGACATCCTAGGTACATACCGACACAAGAGATAAACATCACCACATTTGAGTCCGGGATCGTTGTTGAATGCTGAATCAGCAATAAAAAATGAAGTATCTAATTTGTGCATGGAAAAATAAAACCGTATGCTGAGTAAAACTCAGCGATATTTCTATAATCCAAACATTTAAAGACAATATAATATAAAATACACAATTGAATTTTAAACACATATTATTGTTTAAGATCACAATTGTAACAACCCGAATTTGGGCCTAGTCGGAACAGGGTTTTGGAACCACAAATCCGAGGTTGGAGAAATTATTTTAATATTATTTTATGTGTCATGGCATGATTATATGAGTGTTTGAAAATTTTGGTGAATTAATTTTAGTGATTGCATGCTTAATTTTGAAAAAAGACTAAATCGCGTAAAAGGTGAAAGTTTTGTTTCATTACGTAAAGATGTTAATTAGCTATGAAACATTAAAATATAGGTCCTTATTGAGTAAATAGACCAATTAGAAAGTAGTGGCTGGACATGAGGCCTTAATTCATGAAATGGTCAAAGTTAGGTGGCCTAATTGATAAAATAATAATAAACCTAAAGAACCAGTTATCATTTTTTCATTCTCTTCCTTCTCCACTAAAAATTTCAGCAAAAGAGGGGTTTTGGAAGCTCAAAATTTCAGCAACATAAAACCCTTGCAAGTAAGTGATTTTGATGGTCATTTTTGTTGATTTTTATATTTTTGGAACCCTTATAACTTAATCTAGCTAATGAGGGGACTATTTTGGAAAATGGTTGAAAGACTAGGGTTTTGCCATGAAAGTATTCATGTTGTTTGCTGAATTTTTATGGAAGAAAATGAATCATGGTTGTTAAATAAACAACTTTTGTGAAGTGATTTTCATGAAAACACCTAAAAAGGGCCATTTTGTAAAAGTTGTAAGTGGTAAATGTGTGAAATAATAGAAATTGTGAGCTGCTACAAGTAGAAAATAGATTCAGCTAGGCTTGGAAAATGAATAAATTTGATAAAAATCATTTTACGAGCCTAGGGGCAAAATCATAATTATGTGAAAATCTAAGGGTAAAATGGTAATTTTGCCAAGGTAGGAATTTTGGAATGTCTTGATTAATGTGGTGATTAAATGAGTAAATTTTGTCATTATAGATCAAGAAAAATGGAATCTGGACCTAGACCGGGGAAAAACCGAGCTTTCGGACTAAATTTGGACTAGTCGCCCATATTTTGTATGCCAAGGTAAGTTCACATGTAAATAATGTAACTTAATGTTATTATGCAATTAATGATTTACTTTGCATGAAGTGTTAATTATTATTATGTATATGTTCGATGAGATTTAACGTGGTAAAATTCCCGATTGAACCTTTGGGATAGTCAGGATACCGAGGTCACGACATTGGGGTTATGTGAGCCAATGTAAGACCATGTCTGGGACATGGCATCAGCATTGTTATGTGAGCCAGTATAAGACCATGTCTGGGACATGGCATCGGCAAGCATTTTCGTGTAAGACCATGCTTGGGACATGGCATCGGTATGAGATATCTTTTAAGACCATAGCTGGGCTATCGACATCGATGTATGGTCCCATGTAAGACCATATCTGGGATATAGCTTTGGCATTATACCCTTTTTTGGTGTGAGGCTTGTCGGGTATCCTTTAGTATTCTAAATGATTCAATGGGTAATTTGAAGGTTATATCAAAATGAGAAAAGTTATGATTATGTTGTAAGTGGTACAGGTGCCTGTACGAAACTCATGAGAAATGAGCTTAGTTTAGGTTATATGAATAGTAAGGACAAAAATGAGTAAGTTATGCTTATAATCATATTAGAATTTTTGCATAAGTTTATAACGTATTCTGCATGTGATAATATATGATTGATGTTATCAATTATTTACATGTAAACTTACTAAGCTTTATGCTTACTCCCTTTTCTTTCTATTTTCTTATAGTATTGCCAAGCTAGCTTGAGGATAAAAGGACATCGGAGGCTTGATCACACTAAATGATGATGTTTTTCATGAATGTGCAATTTGCATGGTTGAGTTTATGGTGTGTTAGTGCATGAATGAGTAAGCTGCAATATTTGCTTAATAAAACATGTGATAAATTTTACCTATGAATGGAGTGTAACGGCCTTGATGTGTGGATGTCCTGGTTGTGGCTAATTTGGCCATGTATTTATGTGTGGATTGGTGTTTCTTGGTATAGCTTAGGTTGGTGCAAGTAAGGGCCAAAAAAAGGCTTGGTAGATAGCCTTATTTTTGTCCACATGGGTAGACACACGGGCATGTGTCTAGGCCGTGTGTGACACACGATCTACGTCATGGGTGTGTAGTCCAGCCGTGTGACCCCTACACCTAAATTTGGGAAAACAGAATGCCCAGTAGTAACCACACGGACTGAGACACGACCGTGTGCCTCAATTGTGTGGAAGGCACGACCATAACATATGGGCATGTGCCCAGGCCGTTTGAAGTCTGCACCTTAAATGTGAAATTAAAATTCACTACATGGCCTAGCACAAGGGCGTGTGCCTTGGTCGTGTACCCTTAAATGGTGGATGATGTCAGAAACAAAATATCAAGGTTTTTGCACACGGGCTGAGACACGGGCGTGTCACGACCGTGTGAAGGACATGGGCTATGGACACGGGCGTGTGCCAGGCTGTGTGAAAACCCTGTAAGTTCAAAATGAAAATAAATCCACACGAGCTAGGGACATGGGCATGCGTGACCACACGGCTTGCCTACACGGGCGTGTCTTTTGCTTACACAAGCGTGTGCCCCTATTTTCAGTGAAATTTTCTAAAGTTTTCTAAATTGCCTAGTTTAGTACCGAACCATTTTTCAAGTATGTTTGGGCCTTGTAGGCCCATATTAAGGACTTTAAGATAAAGTTTGAAAAGTTTTAAATTTAAACGAAATTTCATGACCCGAAAATGTTGGCATGCATATGTTTATGTCTGGTAACGCCTCATACCCTGTTCCAGAGATGGACACGGGTAAGGGGTGTTATATTTAGTGATATCAGAGCTATGGTTTAGTCGATTCTCGAACTAATCTAGCGTGTGTATGAGTCTAGCTATACAAGCCATATATGTAATATGACAGTGTGACGACTCTTGACGAATTTAAATTGTGTCTTATATAGTAAATGGATCTTGACAGAATAGTGGCAGATGATATGGAAAGTAATGTGTCGGCTCCCCCTAAAGGGACCATGCCAATCGAGAGTGGGCCTGTGACATTGAGTCAGGGCAGAGGGGCTAGAGAAGCCTTTCTCCACATGATGAACACATGGTATTTGGTATTTGTTCGTGTAAATCTGAATGCTCCACCTCCTCCACCCCCTCCAATGCCCCTATAACTCCCTAAGTAGTGGAAATGATTAGAAGGGAAAAACCTCTGGTTGACAGAATTCGGAAGCAAGGGGCCGAGGAATTTCAGGTGAATATAGACGATAACCCAGAAAGAGCAGAATTCTAGCTAGAAAATACCATTATGGTATTTGACGAACTATTTTGCACACCTGAGGAGTGCATAAAGTGTGTTGTGTCCCTCATACGAGACTGGGCTTACCAATGGTGAAACACTATTGTGTCGGTTATACTAAGAGAGAGGGTAACATGGAAATTTTTCTAAGAAGAGTTCTAAAAGAAGTATATTAGCCAAAGGTTTATCAATCAGAAAAAAAGAATTCCTTGAGCTAAAACAAGGACGAATGACGGTAACCGAGTATGAGCGTGAGTTTGTAAGGCTCAGCAAATACGCTCGGGAATGCGTATGCACCGAAGCCATCATGTGTAAGAGGTTTGAGGACGGATTAAATAAAGACATCTGACTATTAGTTGGCATCCTAGAATTAAAGGAGTTTGTGGTGCTTGTGGAGAGAGCTTGCAAGGCCGATGAATTGACCAAAGAGAAAAGAAAAGCTGATAATGAGTCTCTTGGCTCGAGGAAATGACAGTCGGGGAAATCATTTTAGTCCTCATCCAAGAAGTCGAGAGAGTTCACTACTCGATCAAATGCTTCAGTAGGTTTTCAAACAGGAATAGGAGTAAGCAGTATTCGATTTCTAAGGCTCAGATCACTTCAATTTCGAGTGTTAGTAGTGCCCGACTAGTAGACCAGAATGCTCACAGTATGGTAGACGTCACTTTGATGAGTGCCGAGGCAATGATAAAGGCTGTTTCAAATGTGGATCACAAGACCATTTCATTCGTAACTGTCCTGAGATGGTTAAGAAAGACAAAAAATTAAGGTGTGAGATCTGGTAATGCTCTTTCTTGAGGTAGACCACAAAAGACCTCGGGAAGTAGGGTTAACAGTAGATGAGCACTGAGAGACTCGGCTGTGAGATCCGAGGGTAGAGCTCCTGCAAGGACATATGCCATTCGCTCTTGCAAAGAGGCATCATCTCCAGATGTGATAATGGGTACTTTTTTTCTTAATGATATTTCTATTGTTACTTTAATTGATCTAGGATCTACCCATTCCTATATTTGTGTGAAATTGGTGTCTAGTATGAATATGCTTGTTGAGTCCACAAAAATTGTGATAAAAGTGTCAAAACCGTTAGGCAAGCATGTGTTAGTTGACAAAGTATGTAGAAACTGTCCCTTGACAATTAGAGGTCATTGTTTTCCAGCTAACCTCATGTTATTGCCATTTGATGAATTTGACGTAATTCTTGGTATGGATTGGTTGACTGCCCATAATGTGATTGTGAATTGTGGAAGGAAATTTATTTAAATTAGATGTGAAAATAGGGATATTATTCAGGTTGAATCAGGTGAACCGGATAGCTTACTTGTAGTGATTTATTCTATGATTGTTGAGAAATGTGTGAGAAAAGGGTGCGAAGCTTATCTCGCTTTCGTGTTGCATACCTAAGTGTTCGAGTTGAAGATTGAGTCAGTGCCGGTAGCCTGTAAGTATCCAGATGTGTTTCTGGAAGAATTGCCCAGATTGCCTCCAACTAGGGAAGTCGAGTTTGGTATTGAGTTAGTCCCTGGTACAACACCTATTTCGATTGTCCCGTATAGGATGGATCTGACGTAGTTAAAGGACTTGAAAGTTCAGTTGCAAGAGTTAACAGATAAAGGGTTCGCGAGACCTAGTTATTCTTCATGAGGTGCTCCAGTACTATTTGTGAAAAAGAAAAACGGTTCAATGAGACTATGTATAGATTATTGGCAGCTCAACAAGGTAACAATAAAGAACAAGCGTCCCTTACCAAGGATCGACAATTTGTTTGACCAATTGAAGGGAGCCATAATGTTTTCAAAGATAGACTTGAGGTCTGGTTACTACCATTTGAGAGTTAAGGAGTAGGATGTACCGAAAACTACATTTCGGATGAGGTATGGCCATTATGAGTTCCTCGTCATGCCTTTTGGCTTAACGAATGCTCCTGCTATATTTATGCATTTGATGAACTATATCTTCCAACCGTACATGGATAAATTTGTGGTTGTTTTTATCGACGATATACTGATTTATTCTCGTGATGAGATTGAGCATTCTGACCACTTGAAAACCGTTTTGCAAACTTTGAGAGATAAGAAATTGTATGTTAAGTTTAGTAAAAGTGAATTTTGGCTTCGAGAGGTCGGATTCTTGGGGCACATTGTTTTGGGTGATGGTATTAGAGTTGACCCGAGCAAGATTTCAGTGATTGTTGAATGGAAACTGCCAAGGAATGTCTCAGAATTTAGAAGCTTTCTAGGCCTAGCTGGCTACTACAGACGGTTTATTAAAGGATTCTCCATGATTGCTACTCTGATGACAAGGTTGCTACAGAAAGATGTCAAGTTCGAATGGACAGAAAAGTGCCAACAGAGTTTTGAGAAACTAAAAGCATTGTTACCGAAGCTTTAGTTTTAGTGCAACTGGAATCGGGGAAAGAATTTGTGGTGTTTAGTGATGCATCCTTGAATGGATTAGGATGCGTGTTTATGCCAGAAAGTAAGGTAATAGCTTATGCCTCGAGACAGTTGAAACCACATGAGAAAAACTATTCGACATACGATGTAGAGTTGGTCGCCATCGTGTTCGTATTGAAGATATGAAGACACCATTTGTATGGCAAGAAATGATGGGTATTCACTGACCATAAAAGTCTAAAGTATTTGATGACTCAAAAGGAGTTAAACTTACGGCAACGGAGATGTCTAGAATTGATAAAGGATTATGAGCTGGTAATTGATTATCACCCTAGAAAGGCAAACGTAGTCGCTGATGCTTTGAGTAGGAAGTCATTGTTCGCCTTGAGGGCTATGAATACTCAGTTTTCTGTAACTGATGATGGTTCGATTCTAGTAGAGTTGAGAGCTAGACCGATGTTTCTGCAAGGGGTTGGTGAAGCTCAGAAAAGTGATGAAGATTTGCAAGCCAAGATGGCTTAATGCGAGACGAGTAATGAATCAGACTTTCAGATTGGTACCGACAGTTGTTTGATGTTTCGAGATAGGACCTGTGTACCTAAAGACGATGAGCTTATTCAGAAGATTTTGCAAGAGGCATGTAGTGGTTGTTTGTCTATCTACCCGGGTTGTGTGAAAATGTATAATGATTTGAAGAAAATGTATTGGTGGTCGGGAATGAAAAGAGACATCTCAGAGTTTGTCTCTAGGTGTCTAATTTGTCAGCAAGTTAAAGCCGAACACTAAGTACCTTCGGGCTTACTTCAGACTGTGATGGTCTCCAAGTGGAAATGTGACTGTATTACCATGGATTTTGTGTCTAGATTGCTTTTGACGCTAAAGAAAAGAGATGCATTATGGGTTATGGTTGATAGGCTAACAAATTCGTTTCATTTTATATCAGTGCGTACTGATTATTCACTTGAGAAATTGGCTGATTTATATATTTCCAAAATTGTGAGACTTCATGAGGTACCTTTGTTTATTATTTCGAATAGAGATCTAAGATTTACATCACAGTTTTGAAAAAAGTTGCAAGAAGCGTTGGGGACAAAACTGAATTTTAGCATTGCTTTCCATTTGCAAACTGACGACCAGTCGGAGAGGGTAATTCAGATACTTGAGGACATGTTGCAGTGTTGTGTTCTTGAGTTCCAAGGCAGTTAAGAAAAGTACTTACCGCTGGTAGAGTTTGCCTACAACAATAGTTATCAGTCGGGTTTGAAAATGGTGCCTTATGAGGCTTTGTATGGGCATAAGTGCTGAATGCCCCTGTATTGGACTGAAATCAGAGAAAATCAGATTCACGGGATTGACTTAGTTAAAGAAACTGAAGAAAAAGTTAAGGTGATTCGTGATTGCTTGAAGGTAGCTTCGGATAGACATAAATCTTACGCGGATTTGAAACGAAAAAAATTGAGTTTCAAGTCAGTGATAAGGTGTTTTCGAAAGTATCCCTATGGAAGAAAGTCTCAGATTTGGTAAGAAAGGCAAATTAAGTCCACGATTTATTGGACCATATGAGGTGATTAAGAAAATTGGGCCGGTAGCATATCGATTAGCTTTGCTGCCAGAGTTAGAGAAGATCCATGATGTTTTCCATGTGTCTATGTTGCGCCATTACCGATCTGACCTTTCATATGTGATTACGTAAACTGAGGTTGAGATTCGACCGAATATGACCTATGGTAAAGAGCAGGTTAAAATTTTGGCTCGAGAGGTCTAGCAATTGAGGAACAAAAGTATAACACTTGTGGAAGTATTATGGCACAGACATGGGGTTGAAGAGGCCACATAGGAGCCTGAGGAGACTATGAGAGACCAATATCCAAACCACTTCAATAGTAAGATTTTTGGGGACGAAAATTCCTAAGGGGGAGAATTGTAACAACTTGAATTTGGGCCTAGTCAGAACAGTGGTTTTGGAACCACAAATCTAAGGTTGGAGAAATTATTTTAATATTATTTTATGTGTCATGGCATGATTATATGAGTGTTTGAAAATTTTGGTGAATTAAATTTAGTTATTGCATGCTTAATTTTGAAAAAAATGACTAAATTGCATAAAAGATGAAAGTTTTGTTTCATTTGCTAAAGATGTTAATTAGCTATGAAAACACCTAAAAAGGGTCACTTTGTAAAAATTGTAAAATAGGTGGTAAATGTGTGAAATAATAGAAATTGTGAGCTGCTACAAGTAGAAAATAGATTCAGCTAGGCTTAGAAAATGAAGAAATTTGATAAAAACCATTTTACGAGCCTAAGGGTAAAACCGTAATTATGTGACAGTCTAAGGGCAAAACGATAATTTTGCCAAGGTAGGAATTTTGGAATGTCTTGATCAATGTGGTGGTTAAATGAGTAAATTTTTGTCATTATAGATCAAGAAAAACAGAATCTGGACCTAAACTAGGGGAAAACCAAGCTTTAGGACTAAATTTGGACTAGTCGCCCATATTTTGTATATTGAGGTAAGTTTACATGTAAATAATATAACTTAATGTTATTATGCAATTAATGATGTAGTTTGCATAAAGTGTTAATTATTATTATGTATATGTTCGATGAGATTTAATGTGGTAAAATTCCCAGTTAAACCTTTGGGATAGTTAGGATATCGAGGTCACGACATTGAGGTTATGTGAGCCAATGTAAGACCATGTCTGGGACATGGCATCGGCAAGCATTTTCGTGTAAGACCATGTCTGGTACATGGCATCGGTATGAGACATCATTTAAGACCATAGCTGGGCTATCGACATCAATGCATGATCCCATGTAGTCCAGTCGTGTAACCCGTTCACCTAAATTTGGCAAAACAAAATGCCCAGTAGTAGCTACATAGACTGAGACACGGCCGTGTGCCTCAACCTTGTAGAAGGCACGACCGCAACACAGAGGCATGTGCCTAGGCCGTGTGAAATCTGCACCTTAAATGTGAAATTAAATTCACCACACAGCCTAGCATACGGGCGTGTGCCTTGGCCATGTGCCCTTAAATGGTTGATGACGTCAGAAATATAATATCAAGGTTTTTGCACACAGGCTGAGACATGGGCGTGTCACGGTCGTGTGAAAGGCATGGGCCATGGACATGGGCGTGTGCCAAGCCGTGTAAAAACCCCGGTAGGTTCGAAATGAAAATACATCCACACAAGCTAGGGACATTGGTGTGTGTGACCATACGGCCTGCCCACACGGGTGTGTCCCTTGCCTGCACGGGCGTGTGCCCCTAGTTTTAGTGAAATTTTCCAAAGTTTTCTAAAGTGCCTGGTTTAGTACCGAACCAGTTTTAAAGTATGTTTTGGGTCTCGTAGGCCCATATTAAGGACTTTAAGATGAAGTTTGAAAAGTTTTAAATTTGAACGAAATTTCATGACCTAGAAATGTTGGCATGCATGTGTTTATGTCCAATAACGCCTCATACCCTGTTCCGTATACGGACACGGTTAAGGGGTGTTACAAGAATTATTATATGCCAACCTTTTTAATTCATACATATTAGCATATCATTTCATAATATTTTCAATTCTCATCACTTGCTATATAAATAACTTTTCACAATTTGATTCAGATTTCATTTAAACAATGGCATTATCCATTCCATATCCACTTCATGAGTAGATAACTCATGTATTCTCATTTAATCACAACATATCTCATTTTCATGTTTCAAATCACTATCCCATTTTCAATTCTCATACAATATCATCCAATATAAATCATAGGACCGTTTTATTTAATTACCCCTATTAACACGACTTGGACTTAGACGGATACACTGATCTAACCAACACACCAGTTTTGCACCTAGTGCATTATCGGATAAATCTGAAGTAGTAACTATGCCCATAAATTGACACCCAATATCTCATCAGTTAAACCGAAGTAAATTGGTGTAACACTTTGGTGTAACACCCCTTACCTGTATTCGACACCGGGATAGGATTCGAGGCGTTACCTTACAAATATCACATACAAACATTCAATGTTAACTCATGGAAATACGTCTCAATTTAAAACTTTTTCAAACATTATCCTATGGACCTTTAAATAGACCTATGAGGTCTAAAACGTGGTTTAGAATCATTCTGGGAGCATTTCAGGTACCTAATAAAATTTCTTCAAAAACCTCTAAAAATAGAGCATACGCCCATGTGGAAGGGGCAATACGCTTGTGTAAACATGGCTGTCGAAACCACCTTTTAATTTTGAAAAATGGGGGAATCGACTTTAAAATCGACTTGGTTTTGAAAACAAAAATTAAAAATGGGAGTTGCCACTGATCCTTTATTGGGTGTGATCAGATCACCCTTGTTTTAATAAAACATTTTGATTTACTAAAACAGTGTTCTTGGTCTACGAAATTTTGAGAAATCGGGTTCGGGAGTCGGTTACGTGCGAGGAAGGGTTAGCACCCTCGTTACGCCCAAAATTGGTATCGAATTGATTAAAAATGTCCTTATGTCGAAAAGTTTTGAAATGTGGTTTCTCTTGAAGCATTTGAACGGCTTAAATTGGACGGAAAGATTCTCTCGTTTCAAAGGAATATAGCATCACATCCAACACGTTAGGACACGATCCTTTAAACCCTCGAATCTGTGGTCGAATCTTATTCCAAAAATTTGTACATTTGAAAATTACGAGAAGGGTGTCCACGTATTTAGTCTAACCTAAAGAACGAAACCCAACACGTTAGGGCACGATTTCTCGGATTTCCGAACGGAGGACATTGCCTTATTTTGAAAAATTAAAGAAGGCGAGTGAAATCGAAGAGGATATTTGATTGCTTGGATAAACGAAAGAATCGCGGACCAACACGTTAGGGCACCTCGAACTTCCAAACATAAAATATTGCCTTATTTTGAAATTATTTTTGTTGTAGAATTTGAAATCAATTTAATGATTTTAATTTTGTAATCGAAGGAATATTCAAGTTAGAAATACAAGGTCGCAAATGGACAAATCTTTAAATACAAGATTGCTTAATCAATAAAATAGAACAATTACGACATGTGAATATGAATAATAGCTAATGTAAAACCAAACCGATATTTACTTTTTATTCTTGAGTAAAACAAAGAAATATGTATCAGACAACTACTTTGGATTTTAATTTGCAATGCATTGTAAAAATATAATTAATAATCACAGAATAAAATATGCAACAAAATTATTTTTGCCAAACTGATAATGATCGTACAAGGATATGACAATCCATCACATGAACACCAATATTAACATAAATCAATAAATTTACAATTAATTTCAAGTAATTATGAACATGAGGTAATAAACTTTAAAATAAATATAAAGTAAAAAATAAAATCATCAATGTACAAATCGTAAAATATATAAAATTCAATTTAAAAAATAATAATAATAAAAGTTTAATGGAAAACAAATTATACGCGTTACTGATAAATACAAAACTTTTTAAATGAAAATTTTACATAAAATGAAATAATGTTAAATATCACAATTTGAAACAAATTTTATAAACAATGAGAATCTAATAAGATACATTCAACACCATTGTAATGCATGCAAAGTATTTAAGATACAATATATATATATATATATATATATAATATTAATATTTAAAAAAAATGTATAAATAGTTGAAATCTCCATACACAGGAGAATGCATAAATATATAAATAATTTAAAGAAAATAAAAGAAATATTAAATATTTACCTAAATGACAGGTTTTATAATATAAATCAATAGATATACAAAATAATACAAATACAATTGAAATAATGTACAAAAACAGAAATTTAAATGTAAATGAGATATGTACATATAAATAATAGAAAATAATCGAAAGGAATACAATATAATTTAAATGAAATATAATTTAAAATATGTTTTTTCATAAGTAAAGTAAATACATAGGGAAACATGAAATAAAATATACATATAAAATAGTACAACATTTAGTGCACGTAATTTGTAAATAAATAAAAATGTTAACTAGCAATAAGGATTAAAACATAATACATGCAAACCACGAAGGACTAGAAATACAAATATTCCGAATATCAAGACACTGCACTGGATAGTGGACTAAAATGATATGACTCGCACATTACAAGAACAGAATTAAAGAACAAAAATATAAATAAGGCTCAACCGAATAGCAACATAGGATGGAGGGACTTAATGCGCAAATAAACCTTTGAAGGTAGAAAGGCGTTGTTTCTTTTAAAATTTCCTTAAAATCTGCTTCCTCTTTAAAGCATCATTAATTCACCCTTTTTTAAAAAATAAATTAGAAGTAAAAATAAAACCTAAACCTTTCCCCTTTTCAATCCCTTCCTCTACCGAACAAAAGGTTCTCTTTGGCTACCATTCCGCCACCATGATCGGCGGTTGTCGATCCAAACCTTCCTTTTACAAACAAACCTAAAACCTTGACTCACTTTGCTCCGATTAAACGAAGAAAGTAAGGCTAGGATTACATTCATCGTTTCACCATTTCCGACTCTGAAACTCATCCGTTCTTCGATTTAAACAAAGAGGACGGAGTTTCGTTGCCACATTCAAAGAGGTAAGCCTACTTTCCTTTTCATTCGGCCGAACCACCTTCTTTATGGATGCCGATCTATCGCTATGACAGTGGCCACTACTTTTTCAGCCTTTGGAACTCCTCTTCACTTCGATTTCGTCAAAGCAAAAGGAACCCACGGCATGCGGTAAAGTGCATCTTTCATTTTTTTTTTCAAATGCTTTAGAACTATTATAAAAAAGAAAGGAGTAGAATAGAAAGAAAACATAAAGTTAAGAGAAAAAATTAAGTCTGAAATCACCTTCCAGAAGGTTTTGAATCTTTTGATTGATTTTTTTTTTCTCTTTACATGTGTTTTTTGTAATACCCCAAAGAGAATCCCCATCGGCCCCCTTACAAAACGATAATCTTCGGTCTTTTATAACCGATTTTTGCAGAAAAAAATAAAAATGAAAATTACAATTTATTCCTCATTTTGTTGTATTTTGGCGTTTGTCCCTTTGCGTCGTATTTGCTGCTGTGTGCTATTATTTGCAGGTACGGAATGCACTGGAGGCTGTTGCGTGGTGGCACGGGCACGCAGATGAGGGTACGGAGGTTGTGCGCGTGGTGGCAGTATGCGGCGCTACAGCTGGAAGCCCTAAAGCTCTTGGATGTGCTGAACTTTGGGCTATTCGGGTCTTAGGTTTAGAGTTGTAAATGGGTTAATAATTTTTGGGCTTGTTGTAAATGGACTGTTTAAAACAATTTAGTTTTATTATTTTTTGTTTTGATTTTGTTTTGGGCCAAAATTGGCTATTACAATGGCTGTGCTGATGGTCCGTGTGCCTCACATGGCCTATGCACCTAGGGACATGCCCGTGCCCCTTGTCCATGTGAATTTATTTCTAACATCGAACCTACAAGGGTTTTTACACGGCCTGGTCACACGCTCGTGTCCCTCACACGACCTATTCACCTAGGGACACGCCCGTGCCCCTCGTCCATCGAATTTATTTCTAACATCGAACCTAGAAGGGTTTTCACGCGGCCTGGTCACACGCCTGTGTGCCCAGCCCGTGTCCTTCACACGGCTATGACACGCCTGTGTCATGGCCCGTGTGCCAAAACCTTGACATTCTGTTTCTGACGTTATCACATACACGGCCATGGCATACGCCCGTGTGCTGGCCGTGTCCTCCATACGGTTGAGACATATGGCTGTGTCTCATGCCCATGTGGAACACTGATGGGCATTTAATTTTTCAACTTAAGGTGTAGGGGACACACGGCCTATTCACACGCCCGTGGGTGGGCTGTGTGTCACACACGGCCTAGACCCCTGTGTCTATCCGTATGGCCAAAAATAGGCTATCTACCAAGCCTTTTTGCCACCCTGAAACAAGATCAAACACATTCAAGCACCCCTAGGGTTCCAATACTCAAGCAATAGCCATAATTTGGCATTCACACAACTTAATATGATTAGTCTAAAGAACCATCATATAGCTACTCTAACAATTGCATTCATCAAACCATTTTGCAGATTCATGAAACATCAACATTTCATTCATTAACCAATGATAATTATCAGCCAATGCTTTTGGCTTTATATAAAATGTAGTATTTCAAAATCAAGCCAACACATTTGACACCCAAAATAATATGACACAACTCATGCCTAGTTCCTATACATGCCATTTTTCAAAATACTTAAATCTAACTATACCGAGTGATCAAGCCGATAGTGTAAGTGAGGCTTCCAATGTCCGATGATCCATGAGCTAGCTAGGCGGCACTAAAGGAAAATGGGAAAAGAGAGGGGTAAGCATAAAGCTTAGTAAGTCATAAGTAAATAAATATCAACAATTTACCAGGTCATGACAAACTTTCATTGCATCACAACTTATGCATGTTACAAAGAATAGCTACAACATAACTTACTCGATTCCATCCTTTACTAATCATACAACATGCTAGTGAGCTCACATTTCAAGCATTACACTTAAGCACCCGCATCACTTACAAAGGTCATCACAATATCTCACGACTAAGCATTTACTTTGAATTTTCCCATTGAATTATTTAGAATATGAAAGGATATTCATTGAGCCCCCAACGTAGGGTATCAAGCCGATGCCATGTCCCAGACATGGTCTTACACTAGCTCATATATCAAGTCGATGCTATGTCCCAGACATGGTCTTACACTGACATGCAACAAGTTGACGCCATGTCCCAGACAGGTCTTACACTAGCTTGTATATCTTGAGGCTGATGCATGTCCCAGACATGTCTTACATTGGCTTGTAAATCTCAGGGCCGATGCATATCCCAGACATGTCTTACACTGGCTCTCGTAATGTGGCCGATGCATGTCCCAGACATGTCTTAGATTAGCACATGTATCACCCAATATCATGGCATGAATATCCAATTCTATTCCAAATGTTCAACCGGGCTTTATTACATATGTTCTCATCATTTCATGAATAAAAATCATCAATTTCACAATTCATGCTCGATTAACTATTTGCATACCTTGTTCATATCACAACCCAAAATTTTATGACAATTCACTGATTTCATGCATAAAAATTAGTAATGTTGTATTATTTACCTACAACTTACCTCGATATACAAAATGAAGATGACGATTTGGTTTAATCGATTTGCTTGGCCTTCCTCCGATCTAAGTTCGGATTTGGTAAATCTTGATCTATAACAATAAAAAATCACTAATTTAATCACCAATTAAATCTAAGCAAGTCTGAAATTCACAATTTGGCAAAATGACCATTTTGCCCCTAGACTTTGGTAAAATGACCATTTTACCCCTAGGCTTGGAAATCGATTTTTATCGAATTTCCTTATTAACCAAGCCTAACCAAACTCTTCTCACTCTTATGGCAGCCCCAAATTCTCATTATTCCATACACTTACTCTTTATTTATCAACTTTACATCTAAGTCCAATTTAAGTGTTTTCCATGAACACCCTTTTACAAAAGTTGTTTATTTGACAACCTACATTCATATTCCTCCATAAAATTCCAGCAAACAACACTTATACACTCATGGTGAATCTCCAAACTTTCAACCATTTTGCACAATAGACCCCTCAATAGGTAGCTCATGCTACAAGGGTCCCAAAAATGCAAAAATTATCAAGAAAAGCCTTAGGAATCACTTACTTGTAAGTGTCTAAAGTTGCTGAAATTTTTAAGCTTCCAAAACCCCTCTAATGGCTGATAATTTCGGTAGGGATGAAGAAGAAAAGACAAAGCCTTACTTGTTTTAGTTTATTTTCTTTCTAGTAAAAAAAAATGGTTCACCTAACCTACCAAAAATAGATTTTGACTTTTCTTTGTCCATGTGCTCTCCTATGGCCAGCCATGCCTTTGCTAAAGGCATAATTTCCCTTTAAACACCCCACATTTTGATTCTCAAGCTATTTAACACCTTTTTCTAGTAATTTGTAACTGTTATCTTTTTTTGCGATTTAGTCCTTTTTCGCGATTAAACCTTCAATCGCGTAAATTAATTCACCAAAATTTTCATGCACTCTTATAAAAATATTATAACGCATAAAATAATGCTAACATAATTTCCTCAAACCTTGGGAAGTGATTTTGAAATCACTATTCCGACTAAGCCCAATTTTGGGCTGTTACAATTGGCACTAAGTGCTTCATCGACTCGAAGTTGAAGAAATCCCTGAACTCTTCCTATCTTATGGAATGCCATCTATATTTGACTCTGTCTGATACAGTTAATAGGATTCCAATTCACTTTCCAAATACAACCAATATCCAATTATCATAGTTGCAGATTATCATATTTACACATATATATTCATTTCAATTCAAATAATCAATACATTCATAATATATATAGCAATTCAATCCATTTTAATCAACTTTAATTCAATTCAATATCAAAGTGCTAAATACTAACCTCAACCACTTACCATATGATTAAGTTAAAATACAACAATTAGTAACTAATATGATTAAGTTAAAATACAACAATTAGTAACTAAGTTTGGATAATAGAAATACAAATAGTGGATTTCGAGCTATTTGACGTCGATTTTATCCTTCCCCTTTTTAGTCAAGGATTCCGGTAAGACGTTATCAATTGAAGTTTGAACCCTACAAGTCCCTAGGCCGTGCGTGACCTTTTTCTCCCTTTTTTTTTCTTAGTTTTGTATGGCTTTCTCCTTTATTACTTTTCTTAGTTTTGTATGGCTTTCTCCTTTATTACCTATTTGTTTTATTATACTTTAATTTATTATATAATACATATATACATTTACTTAATTACTAATATTCCTTAATATTATAACATATTTTAACTTTAATTATTATAATATATAAAATAAATTTACATATAAGTTATATATATAATTCACTAATGCCGTCCCACTTAAAGAAACAATGATGTAATTGCTTCTTTAGTCCCTTTAATTACTTTTAAATCATAAATTAACTTTTACCTTAAATGCAATTTAGTCCTTATACTATAATAACTCTTAATTCATGCAAATTCATTTAACTGAAATTTAATTAACTACACAATTAGCTTGAGTCCGATTTACGGGAACAGAGTCTCGAGAATACACTTTTCGATACCACTGACTATCGAGTCGTTACAATTCTCCCCCCAATTAAATTTCGTCCCCAAAATTTACCTGAAAAGAGGTGGGGGTATTGAGATCTCATTGTTTCTTCCTGTTCCCAAGTCGTTTCCTCAACACTGTGGCTACTCCATAGCACTTTCACTAACGGAACTCACTTATTACGCAACTCTTTAACCTCACGCGCTAAAATTTCAACCAGTTCTTCTTCGTATGAAAAATGAGGTTGAATCTCAATATCTTCTGTCAAAATAATGTGAGATGGATCCGATCGATATCTTCTAAATATTAAAATGTGAAAACGTTATGTATTTTCTATAGTTTTGCAGGCAAAGCTAAACAATACACAACTAGTCTCATTCTTTCTGTTATCTCATACGGTTCGATAAAACGAGGACTTAGCTTCTCTTTTGGCCAAATCTCAAAATTTTCTTCCAAGGTGATACTTTAAGAAATACTTTATCACCAACAGAATATTCAATATCTCGACGTTTTAAATTTGCATATGATTTCTATCTATCAAAAGCTGTCTTCAATCTATTTCAAATTTTCTTAATAATATCTTTCATTCCTTAAATTAATTTTGGCCAGATCATTCTTCTTTCACTCAATTCCATTCAACGAAAAGGTGTTCGAAACCTACGACCGTATAAGGCTTCATAAGGAGCCATTTGAATACTCGATTTAAAGCTATTGTTGTATACAAATTCGGCCAAAGGTAAGCAATGCTCCCATCCCAATTTAAAATCAACAACACAAGGACGAAGCGCGTCTTCCAATATCTGAATAACACGCTCAGATAGTTCGTTAGTTTATGGTGAAAAGCTGTGCTAAAATTAACTCGCGTACCAAGAGATTCGTGCAACTGTTTCCAAAATCTCGAAGTGAACTGCAGATCTTGATCAGAGATTATCAACATAGGGACACCGTGCAACCTCACAATTTCTTGAATATAAACTTTAGCAAGCTTTTGAAGTGACCAATCAGTCCTGACGGCAATTAAGTGAGCCAATTTTGTAAGTCGATCAACAATCACCCAAACAACATTTTTCTTACTTGTCGATAAAGGTAACTCCGTTACAAAATCTATCATGATACGATTTCATTTTCATTCAGGAATAGAAATAGGCTGAAGTAATCCAGTGGGAACATGATGTTTTGCCTTAACTCGTTGACAAGTTAAACATTTAGCCACATACTTGACCACGTCTCTTTTCATTCCTGGCCACCAATAAGATTCTCGCAGATCACGATACATTTTCATTCCTCCAGGATGTAAAGCAAAAGAAGTATCATGAGCTTCGTGAAGTATCAAATCTTTTAATTCGAAAACATCCGAAATGCAGATTCGGTTATGAAATCTCAAGCAACAATAATCATCAATGCTGAAATTTTCTAATATACCATTCTGAACCATTTCTTGTTTGTTCGTCAACTTGTCATCATCTAACTGCACTAACTTGATCCAATCAAACATCACTGGTTTTATCTTTAATTTAACCAATAAGCTTCCATTATCATTGAAACTGACCGAGCAAACATTGCTTGCAATTCAATCACTACTTTTCTACTCAACGTATCAGCTATGACATTAGCTTTACCAGGGTGGTAATCAATAACGTAATCAAAATATTTCAGAAGTTCGACCCAACAACGTAGTGTCAAATTTAACTCCTTTTGAGATATGAGGTATTTGAGACTCTTATGATCGGTATTGATATGACACTTTTCGCCATACAGGTAGTGTCTCCAGATCCTTAGCGCAAAAACCATAGTAGCTAGCTCTAAATCGTGCATTGGATAATTGTGTTCATGCATTTTTAGCTGACGAGATGCATAAGCGATCACTTTCTTGTCTTGCATCAAAACACAACCGAGACCGCTTAAGGAACCATCACTATAAATGACAAAATCCTTTCCCGATTTTGGTAAAGTCAAAACTGGCGTTTCAGTCAACATTTGCTTCCAATTCTCAAAACTTTCTTGACACTGATTGTCCTAGACGAATTGAACATTCTTATGCAACAGCTTTGTCATCAATAAAGCTATCTTCAAAAATTCATTTACAAATCTTCGGTAATAACCAACTAGTCCAAGAAAACTGTGAACTTTTGACACATTCCTCGGTGCTTTCCACTAAAAATTGCCTCGATATTTTTTGAATCAACTCTAATTCCATCTGCCGAGATAACATAACCTAAAAATACAACTCTGATGACCAGAGTTCACACTTACTAAGCAATTCTGAGGTGTTGCTCATACTCGGATTCAAATTTCGAATAGATCAAAATGTTGTCACTAAAAACTACCACAAATTGATCCAAATACGGTTAAAAATACGATTCATGAGATCCATAAATGTTGTTGGAGCGTTCACCAATCCAAAAGATATCACTAAGAATTTATAGTGGCCATAACGCGTACAAAATGCCGTCTTCAGTACATCACTATCTTTCACTTTCAACTGATAGTAACTCAATCCCAAATTGATTTTTAAAAAGACAAAAGATTCTTTTAGTTGGTCGAATAAGTCATCAATACAGGGTAGAGGGTATCGATTCTTAATTGTCAACTTATTCTTGCTGATAGTCAATACAAAGCCGCATCGAGCTATTTTTCTTTTTAACAAAAAATATTGGAGCTCCCCAAGGCGATATACTAGGGCGTATAAAGCCACGATCCAATAAGTCTTGTGATAAACGATAAATTATACATATTTTTACCTCATGTTTAGCCTATATTTTGGATAAATTATTATCAGTTTTGTGAGAATTGGTGTTTTTAATCTTTCTTTTTCATATCTTATACTCAGGAGAGCATAGAGAAGAGAAAAGAATGGAAAACGGGCCAAAAACTATGAAAATGGGCCAAATTATGAAATCGACATAGCCCAAGGAGTCACTACACGGCCGTGGCACACGGCCGTGCCACATGAAGATCACATGGTCCAGCCCCCGACAAGCATGGCCAGGCCACACGGCCGTGCCTCCATCGACAGACTCTCATACGGCTTCTTATTGTTGTACACGGGCGTGTCCCTGTCGTGAGAAAGAGGAGTTTCACTCGGATTTGGATACTTAGGGACTAAGAAAGCCATTCTAAACTCTATATAAAGACCCCAAGAGGCAATTCTAAAGATATACTCTTTTCTCTCAAGAAAGAGCGCCATAATTCTGCCAACACAAGGAGTGAAAGCAAGGGATTACTCCAAGGGAAGCCGATTGATTCATCCCAGAAGCCAGAATTCTACATCAAGACAGAGGATCTCCTTAAATTCCTTCAGGGTTTTTGGGTTCTCTATGTTTTGTTATCTTATTTCTTCTGAGATGTTTTCTTTATTAGTTATGAACTAAACCCCTCAAATACTTGAGGGGGATGAAACCCAAGACAGATCTTGCTATTATTTATTCTTGAATTATATGATAAACACTTGAATTATTCTTAATTATATGTTCTTCATTCTTGATTTAATAATCCTAGGTATTACTTCAAGAACTTGATGTGCTTAGGCAGAGGAGCAAAGGTCCCTGTTTTAAAAGTAGATCTACCATAATTAAGCGGAGCTGCATGCAACCCTAGACATAGGGCGACATAAATCTGCCGGATTAGAGTCGAACCTAATAGGGGGATCCATAGATCGAATTAATGCAACTTAGGGGTGTTAATTAATAAAGAAACTTTAATTAACCACCTAGGATTAGTTGGTCTTATCCTCGACAAAGGTATTAACATAGGTTAGGGATCTCTACGGATCAAGTCAAGTGAAGGAATCATCTAGTTCAAGAAGTTATTAACAAGTGAAGTCTAGGTGGATTCTCCCTTAAGTATTGCTCATATCAATCAACTTTTCCCTAAAGTTTTCCCCAATTTACTTTTTGTGCACTTTTAGTTAGTTTTAGAATTAGTTTCAACCAATCCTCTTTTATTTTTAGGCTAGATAATAGAAAGGAAGTAACTATTAGTACTTTTGGTTCCCTTGGGTACAATAACTCGGTCTTGCCGCTAAACTATACTACTGTTCTATAGGTGCGCTTGCCTTTAAAATCGTGATATTAGTTAGTTTTTGGTGTGATCAGTTTTTTTAAATTTATTACTTAATATCGCGAGCATATCAAGTTTTTGGCGCCGTTACCGGGGAACTAAAATATTAAGAAAACTCGATTTCTATTACTTTAGCCATTACTATATTTATTTATTTTCAGTTTTTATTTATTTTATTTGTTTGTTTATTTATTTTTATTTTCTTTTATTTTGTTTTTTTTAATTTTCTTTGCTTTTTTTTTCCTTCTAGGTATTTCTAGTTTATGACTAGAAACAACCCAGCAGGACCATTACTTTTTGACGAAGCTTTAGAAGCGACAGTTCGTAGAAATCGCAGAGAGATCAGTCGGAGCCTATAGTTTCCAGAACAAGATCAAGAACAAAGGTCAGAACCTACAGAAGAGATGGCAGAAAATCAAAACGTTCGACCACCTCCCGCAATAGTCGCGCCACCCGCAAATCAAGAAGCAGCTTCTCGTCCTATGTATGATTATGCTAAGCCTAGTTTGGTTGGTACCCAAACTAGCATTCTTAGACCTACTATTGCTGCTAATAATTTTGAATTAAAGCCTAACACTATTCAGATGATACAGCAATTGGTGCAGTTTGATGGTTTACAGGATGAAGATCCAAATTCACACATAGCCAATTTTTTGGAACTCTGTGATACCTTTAAAATTAATGGCATTTCTGATGATGCCATTCGTTTAAGGCTATTTCCATTCTCTTTGAGAAACAAAGCCAAACAGTGGTTAAACTCTTTACCACGAGGCTCAATCACCACATGGGAACAGATGACCGAAAAATTTTTACTTAAATATTTTCCTCCAGCTAAAACAGCTAAATTATGAAACGATATCTCTTCTTTTGTGCAGATGGACTTAGAAACACTCTACGATGCCTTGGAGAGATACAAAGATCTTTTGAGAAGATGCCCTCATCATGGTCTACCTTTATGGTTACAAGTTCAATCCTTTCACAACGGTTTGAATCCATCAACAAGGCAAATGATCGATGCAGCCGCAGGAGGAACAATCAACAATAAAACACCCGAAGCAGCTTATGAGTTTATAGAAGAGATGTCACTGAATAACTCTCAGTGGCAAGTCATGAGGATAAAGCCGACAAAAGCTGCAGGAGTTTATAATATTGATGCTGTCACTATGCTTACTAATTAGGTAGAACTTTTAAATAAAAAGTTTGATCATTTTGTTGGTTCTACGCAGGCACAGCCAGTGATGCAGTGTGACACAACTTCAGTAAATATGTTCAATTCAGACTACTCATCCTCTAGACACAACATGGAAACTGAGCAAGCCAACTATATGGGTAGCAATTCTAGACCTCAAAATAACCCTTATAGTAATACTTACAATGCAAGTTGGAGAAATCACCTCAATTTTTCATGGGGAGGACATGGAAATCAAAGACAACAACCTCCTTCGATATTTCAGCAGCTACCACCACAACAAGAGAAAAAGCCGAATCTTGAAGAAATGTTCACCAAATTTATGGCCGCATCAGAAACCCGTTTCCAAAACACTAAAACGGCACTAAAGAACCAGCAAGCATCAATTCAAGGGCTTGAGAATCAAATCGGTCAGCTTGCAAAAAAATTTCAAAAAGACCACAAGGTAGACTACCAAGTAATACTGAGCCAAATCCCAGAGAACATGTCAAAGCAATTACTCTAAGAGATGGGAAAGTCCTAGCTGAACCAGAAAAGAAATCTACTCCATAACCTTCAGGAGACAAGGCAGAGGAATCTAAGGAAAACACTTCACCAATACTCAAGGAATACAAACTGCCCATTCCATATCCGACAAAGTTGAAGAAAGACCATACAAACGCTCAATTCGGTAAATGTCTTAAACTTTTTAAATAATTACACATTAACTTACCTTTTATTGAAGCAATTTTGCAGATGCCGAAGTACGCGAAGTTCCTTAAAGAACTTCTGACAAATAAAAGGAAGTTGGAAGAATTAGCCATAGTAGAACTCAACGAAGAATGCTCAGCTATTCTCCAAAATAAACTGCCGACAAAACTGAAAGATCCAGGGAGTTTTACTATTCATTGTTTAATTGGTAGTTTACTTATTAATAAAGCCTTAGCTGATTTAGGTGCTAGCATTAATCTCATGCCTTACAAAATGTTCAAACAATTAGGTCTAGGGGAACCAAAGCCCACTAGGATGAGTATTCAACTAGCTGATAGATCTGTTAAATATCCTACGGGAATCATAGAAGATGTGCTCGTAAAGGTAGATAAATTTATATTCCCTATTGATTTTGTTGTGCTTGATATGGATGAGGATATTGAGGTACCTTTAATTTTAGGACGTCCATTCTTAGCCACTGCTAGAGCTGTTATTGATGTAGGGGATGGTAAATTAGTACTCAGAGTTGGTGAGGAAGAAGTCGTTTTTAAAATCTATGATGCTATGAAATTTTCTAAAGAACAAGATGATTCCTGTTATTTTGTTGATATTATTGATTACTTTGTTCAAGATAAGTTTCAGGAACTTTCTATCGCAGGCACGTTGGAACTGTGTCTTGTTTAAGGTGGGGGAGAAGACGAAGTCACCACTAAAATTGAGGAAGTAAGAAAGGAGTTAGATTCTAATAAAATCATCACAAGACACATAAGTTATGAAAGTATAAAAATGAATGATGAGTTAAGACAGAAACCTTCCATTGATGAACCCCCTAAATTATAGTTGAAGCAACTACCAGATCATTTAGAATATGCCTTTTTAGGGGAAGATTCAACTTTACCAGTCATTATCGCAACAAATTTGAGCATTGCAGAAAAAGAGGAACTACTCCATGTGTTAAGGGAACACAAGCATGCTATAGCTTGGAAAATTTCAGATATTAAGGGAATTAATCCGTCCTTCTGCACCCACAAAATTTTAATGGAAGATGAATTTAAACCATCGGTGAAAGCTCAAAGATGATTAAATCCCAACATGAAAGAAGTCGTAAAAGCCGAGGTAATTAAACTTCTAGATGCAGGCCTTATTTATCCTATTTCTGATAGCTCTTGGGTAAGTCCTGTGCAGGTTGTTCCTAAAAAGGGAGGCATGACTGTGGTGTCTAATGACAAAAAAGAATCAATACCTACAAGAACAGTCACTGGATGGAGAGTTTGCATTGATTATAGGAAGCTGAATGACGCCACTCGAAAAGATCATGTTCCCTTACCTTTTATTGATCAGATGTTGGAAAGATTATCAGGTCATATGTATTATTGTTTCCTAGATGGCCTCTCTGGTTACTTCCAAATCCCGATAGCTCCAGAAGATCAAGAGAAAACGACATTCACATGCCCATACGGTACGTTTTCTTATCGTAGAATGCCTTTTGGTTTATGTAATGCTCCTGGTACTTTTCAGCGATGCATGCTAGCTATCTTCAATGAATTTGTGGAAGACATCATGGAGGTATTTATGGATGATTTTTCAGTTTTCGGTAATTCTTTCCAACTTTGTCTTAATAATCTAAAACGTGTTTTGATAAGATGTAAAGAGACAAATTTAGTGCTAAACTGGGAAAAATGCCACTTCATGGTTCAAGAGGGTATTGTATTAGGACATAAAATTTCTAGTAAAAGGATAGAGGTAGATAAAGCAAAAATTGAAACCATTGAAAAATTACCTCCCCCTAATTCAGTTAAGGCTATAAGAAGCTTTTTAGGACATGCCGATTTTTATCATAGATTTATTAAAGATTTTTCTAAAATAGCTAGGCCTTTAACAAAGTTGCTAGAAAAGGACGTGCTTTTTAACTTTGACCAAGAATGTTTAGACTCTTTTAATGCTCTAAAAGAAAAGTTAGTCAATGCCCCAATTATGATTTCACCTGATTGGAATCTACCTTTTGAACTAATGTGTGATGCAAGTGATTTTGCAGTAGGTGTAGTTTTGGGACAACGAAGAGACAAGCACTTTCAACCGATCTATTATGCTAGCAGAACTTTGACAGCCACTCAAGCAAATTATACTACCACAGAAAAAGAATTGCTAGCTGTTATTTTCACATTTGATAAATTCAGATCTTATTTGATTTTGTCAAAAGTCATTGTTTATACTGACCATTCTACTCTTCGTTACCTTTTAACTAAAACTGATGCAAAACCTCGATTAATAAGATGGATTCTATTGTTACAGGAGTTCGATTTAGAAATAAAGGACAAGAAAGGAGCTAAAAACTTGGCAGCAGATCACCTTTCTAGATTAGAAAACACGCAACCCAAGTACCTCGACAAAATAAACGATTTTTTTCCTAAAGAACAACTCCTATCCTTAGCAGATGCAACAGTTCCTTGGTTTGCTGATTTTGCAAATTATTTAGCAGCTAACATAACCCCAAAATGGCTGACCCATCAGCAAAAGAAGCGATTCTTCGCTGATGTAAAAAACTACTTTTGGGAGGATCCTTCTCTTTTTCGAATTTGTGCAGATCAGATTATTCGAAGATGCGTTACTCAAACAGAAGTATACCAGATTTTAAATCACTGCCATTCAGGACCCACAAGAGGACATCACAGTGGAGTTAGAACCACTCATAAGGTACTCGAATTAGGCTTTTACTGGCCTACACTTTTCAAGGATGCCAACAGGTATGTGACCTCTTGTGATAAATGTCAGCGAACAGGTAATATTTCTCAGCATAATGAAATGCCTCAGAACTATATACTTTCATGCGAATTATTTGATGTATGGGGTATTAATTTCATGGGTCCATTCCCTACTTCATTTGGGAATAAGTACATCCTAGTAGCAGTAGATTATATGTCAAAATGGGTGGAAGCCCAAGCCTTACCTACTAAAGATGCTAGAATGGTAGTACGATTTTTAAAGAAACTTTTCTTTCGATTTGGAACACCTAGGATAATTATTAGTGATAGGGGCACACATTTTTGCAATGCCTAGTTTGAAAAAGTCTTAAAAAGGTATGGAGTACACCATAGAACAGCTACCCCTTATCACCCACAAACCAGTGGCCAAGTCGAAATGACAAATAGAGAACTAAAACGCATCCTAGAGAAAACAATAGAAACAAATAGAAAGGATTGGTCAAGAAAGATAGACGATGCTTTATGGGCTTACAGAACTGCTTTTAAAACACCCATAGGTACATCTCCCTATAAACTTGTCTATGAAAAAAGTTTTCATCTGCCATTTGAACTTGAACATAAAGCGTTTTGGGCTATCAAATTTTTAAACCTTGATTTTAAGTTTGCAAGTGAGAAGAGATTAAAGCAATTAAACGAACTCGATGAATGGCGTTGCAATGCCTACGAGAGCTCACGACTATATAAGGAAGCCATGAAGCGACATCATGACAAACAATTGAAAGAACCAAAGCAGTTTAAAACAGGTGATCTTGTCTTACTCTACAACTCAAGGCTGAGACTATTTCCTGGGAAACTCAAGTCAATATGGTCGGGTCCATTCACTGTTCAAACTATCTTTCCATACGGCACAATTGAGGTAACCCACCCCGACCACGGTACGTTTAAGGTAAACAGACATAGGCTTAAACACTACAGAGGTGAGAATTTCAAAGATTACAGGGAGGAGCTTCAGCTCCACGAAATCCCTTCGTGACACATCCAGGTAGAGTTGAGCTTAGACTCTAAATAAGCACTTCTCGGGAGGCAACCCGAGCGCTAACTCAGTAACTTTTCTTTCTTTAAAATTTTAGTATTTTTCATGCATCAACTAACACTTTTTAAATGCAGAGATTTAGGACCACACGGCCATGCCCACGGGCTTGTCCAAGGCCGTGTGAACACTTTAATCAGAGACAAGGTCGTATACCAAGGCAGTGTATAACCAGAGCAAAAATTTTCCCAAAACACGGGCCACCGATAAATAGCCACGGCCGTGTGATATGGCAGTGGCAACCTTCTGACTTTAACACGAGCTACCGACAAATCCCCATGGCCGTGCGACATGGCCATGGCAAACCTGCAGTATCAACACGGGCTTGCACAAATCCCCATGCCCGTGTCTCCAGACCGTGGCCAACACTGTCAATTTGGAAACGGCCGTGTGCCCTTCTACACGGCCGTATGAAGAACGAAATCGATTGCAAATGACCGTGGAACTTATCACAAGACCGTGTGAAAAGTGAACACGATCGCAAACGGTCGTGCGAGATAGCAACACAGGCAAACCCCTGAGTCACACGGTGTGTGACATGCCCGCGTGACCCAAAAGCTATAAATAGGAAGCCACTATTCATTCTCTTCTTCACTCAAAACCCTAAAATTCTCCCTCCCCAACCACCATAATCGCCGCCACCGACCTTAAAACTACCACCACTCGTCCACAGCCGACCCACACCTGTGCAAACCCACCCTACGACCGTTTGACCTCAACCCACGACTGTGTAACTCTATGTTGGTTCTATTTTCTCATTTTTCTCATTTTATTTATTTGTATTTCATTTTTATTTAGTTAAATTTTACTTTCAAGCATAGAACTTGTTACATTAGGATGAATAATCTAGAATGTTAGAGAAAATATTAGGATTGCATACCATTTAAGTGCTCATTTGCTTGCCATTTATCTCATAAATTTAGTATAAATACATACCCATATTGTTTGTTCTTGCTATCACTTAGAATGGATTTTATTTACTATTTTGGTTAGTCCCCATTTTAATTTTTTAGGCACATTGTCGTTCTAATTTACACATTTAATTTTACTATAGTTTGCAATTTAACTTCAATTTTTAGAACTAATAATTCTAACTTTATTTTAGGTAACATGTCATCGCGCGGTAAGAAAGCTGCCGTTTCCACTTCAAAGAAACGAAAAGGACCGGGTAGTTCATCATCAAGACCCACTTCCGAGGCTCGCCATCCGTTCCTTACATTTCACCAAGAAACCCAAGAGGAGTTATTCCAACTCCTACGAGCCCGTTCTCTAGGAACTGGGCGTTGTATTGATTGGGATACTCTAGAACGAGTCTATCTCGCAGATGCCATTCGGGCCCTCTTAACCACTGAGCCCTGGGAGTAATTTTTCTATATTGTCGAGCCCACCTATCTAGAGTTAACATTAGAGTGTTGCTCGATATTTCATTTACAGATCCCGGTGAATCACGATGACCCAGGTACCATCCAATTTTGCCTCGATGGTCTGGTACAACGATTAAGCATAGCCGAATTTGGTATACGTTGGGACTCTATACAGACGAATTCATAGCTGACGAAGACTTCCCTGACCTTCCCCGTCGTATTCACATCTCACCAGTCAAATGTTGGCAAACTTTAGTTTCGGGAGGAGCTACATACAATCCCAGTAGCAGCAAGGCAACCGTGCACATACTTTGACAGGCAGAAGCGAAAGCACAGGCGTCGTCAACAATCACGATGCCTATTTCTTATGGAGCATGGCGAATGCACCAACCATTGACCTCACCTACTTTATCGCGCACGCTATGCAGCATCAGACTGCACGTCACCGCTGGGGCGTTATATCCATGGGCCCTTACATTACACGCTTGGCCCGTTACTTCGGGCTTCTCAATACTGCGGCCCAGACATCCTCATACACTTTGGTGGGCCAGATGTCCTTAAAGGGCATCCAGACTATGCTACACTGATCGAGCAGAGACCAAGAGGCAGCCACTTCCAGTATCGCCTTATCCAAGAAGGCGAGAACCCAGAGGACATTCCTCACAGTGTCCCACCACCGGAGGAGGATACACCTACCGAGCCACTACCCCCTCGCCACCCATCTCATGCAGCAGCCACCCACGCTGACCTATCTGAATGCTTTTCACAATTTGAGCAGCAATGCTTTTGGCGCCTCGATTATATCGATGCCACCTTAGAGCAGATATACCAGCACCTCCACATCACTCTACCGTCACGTGATCCATCTGAGGATTAGATATATCTATTCCTCTTAACTTTATTTTTTTACTTTATTTTACTTTATTCTAACTTTTGAACACTGATCTCTATTTTTACCTTTTCTTCTAACTTTATTTTCCTGTTTACGTTTATTTTTATTTTTTTTCATTTCATCTTTTTCATTATTTGAATATTAGTATTTTTAGTATTTTGCTTTATTTTATTTTATTTTATTTCTTTTTCATAACGGCCAACCCCTAACGAGTAATTTCCATTGATCCAAATTCCCCACGACTAATAAATTCTTTCACAGTTTCAAAGGAGCTTTATAGCTCAAATCTCTACGAAAAAGGGAACACCTTGCCACAACTACCAACTCTTCCAATCTCCGTCTCACTAATCCATCCAAAGCATGGAGTTTCATACCTCTCCCTATCTTATGATCTTGTGCTTTTATTGCTACTAATGTTATCTTTGTACATTGAGGGCAATGTACATCTTAAGTGTGTGGGGGAATTTACTTTACCTTCAGTTCTTACACTCTCTTTGAAATCCCTGAACTTTTTCTAACATTTTGCATTATTCTCAAATCTGCATTATCTTCAGTCTCCTATTAGGGATATATTCTGATTGGTTTATTATTTTTATTGATATGTTGAGAATTAAGACATAGGTGCTTGTACTTTGATTATTCAAACTTTAAAACACTAGGGAATCAAGCATGATAAGTTGAAATTTTTGAGAACCCCATTTTTTTCATAAGTTATTTTCCTTAATTCTAAGTGTTATCTTGATATTTGAAACTCGCAGAATTGACATCAAAAGCCATAATTCTGGTGAGATTTTTGAGCCTTTTGAACATTTATTCTTTCGTGCTCACTTTTATTATTGCTTTGAGTGAGTCAACACTGATTTGTTATTCTAGAACTTGCTTTGATTATACATGTCAAGACCACATCATTGATTAGATACACTGAAATGATAAAGGCACCTAGGATTTAACCCACTTACTCCACAAAAGCCTACCTCCATAAATTAACCCCTAGTGAACCCTATTGAGCCTAACAACCTTTTCTTTAACTTACCTCTAATTTTAACCTTTCACGCATTTTTTTAATTCCATTCAATTATTTTGACCCCTGTTTTTGTCGAAATTTGAATTGAAATTTTCATCTAGCTTTATTCTCTTTTCTAGAATGTAAAATTTTATCCAACTTATTGCATTATACTTGAATTGTTCTTAAAAAAAAAGTAACGTATGTATTAATTCAGTTGTAATATGTAATAATTCAAATAGTTTTTGCATATTTCTATTTTAAGGCTACCAAGGTGGAAATGATGTTATCATAAGAATTAGCCCGAAGAATATATTCCAGTGATAGAGATTTTTCTAGCTAGATAATTTTTCAGTTCAATCTCGATTCTAACCCTCTTTTGCAGCCTGTAACAACACCCCTAATCAAGCCTCGTTACAACCATTACAAGACCTTTTGATCGATGTGTCATATCAATCTATAGTGGTGGAGATGTGATTTTCTTGCAAGCCTATGGTAATAACTTTTCAGGTTGACTAAAGAGTGTTTAAATCTTGAACCCTAAACACTTTGAGTGGATAGAGTGAATCCTTAGTGAGGATGTCAACTTCTGTTAATTAAGATGGAGAGATAATTAATTAGTAGAAGGGAAGAAACTTATGTTTCAATGATAAAATTCTCAACTTAGAGTGATTGAATCTTTAATGTTCTTTCGATTGAATTTTCATTGTATGAATACCTGTGAATTAATTTAAAATTTTATCAATAAAGATTATGAGTTGAGAAGAATGATTCTTAATTGTAGATTGAGATTTTGCTTGAGGACAAGCAAAGGCTTAAGTGTGGGGGTATTTGATAAACGATAAATTATACATATTTTTACCTCATGTTTAGCCTATATTTTGGATGAATTATTATCAGTTTTGTGAGAATTGATGCTCTTAATCTTTCTTTTTCATATCTTATAATCAGGAGAGCATAGGGAAGAGAAAAGAACGAAAAATGGGCAAAAAACTATAAAAATGGGACAAAATATGAAATCGACACGGCCCAAGGAGTCACCACACGGCATGGCACACGGCCGTGCCATATGAAATCACACGGTCTAGCCCCCGACAAGCACGGCTAGGCCACACAGCCGTGCCTCCATCGACAGACTCTCACACGGCCTCTTATCGTGGCACACGGGCGTGGCACACGGGCGTGTCCCTATCATAAGGAAGAGGAATTTCACTCGGATTTGGATACTTAGGGACTAAGAAAGCCATTCTAAACTCTATATAAAAACCCTAAGAGGCAACTCTAAAGATATACTCTTTTCTCTCAAGAAAGAGCGTCATAATTCTGCCAACACAAGGAGTGAAAGCAAGGATTACTCTAAGGGAAGCCGATTGATTCATCCCAGAAGCCAGAATTCTACATCAAGACAGAGGATCTCCCTAAGTTCCTTCAGAGGTTTTTGGGTTCTTTATGTTTTGTTATCTTATTTCTTCTGAGATGTTTTCTTTATTAGTTATGAACTAAACCCCTCAAATACTTGAGGGGGATGAAACCCAAGACAGATCTTGCTATTATTTATTCTTAAATTATATGATAAACACTTGAATTGTTCTTAATTATATGTCCTTCATTCTTGATTTAATAATCCTAGGTATTACTTCAAGAACTTGATGTGCTTAGGCAGAGGAGCAAAGGTCCCTGTTTTAAGAGTAGATCTACCATAATTAAGCGGAGTTGCAAGCAACCCTAGACATAGGGCGACATAAATCTGCCGGATTAGGGTCAAACCTAATAAGGGGATCCATAGATCGAATTAATGCAACCTAGGGGTGTTAATTAATAAAGAAACTTTAATTAACCACCTAGGATTAGTTGTTCTTATCCTCGACGGAGGTATTAACATAGGTTAGGGATCTCTACGGATCAAGTCAAGTCAAGAAATCATCTAGTTCAAGAAGTTAATAACAAGTGAAGTCTAGGTGGATTCTCCCTTAAGTATTGCTCATATCAATCAGGTTTTCCCTAAAGTTTTCCCCAATTTACTTTTTGTGCACTTTTAGTTAGTTTTAGAATTAGTTTTAACCAATCTTCTTTTATTTTTAGGCTAGATAATAGAAAGGAAGTAAGTATTAGTACTTTTGGTTCCCTTGGGTACGATAACTCGGTCTTGCCGCTAAACTATACTAATGTTCGATAGGTGCGCTTGCCTTTAAAATCGTGATATTAGTTAGTTTTTGGTGTGATCAGTTTTTATAAATTTTATCACTTAATATCACGAGCATATCATCTTGCAATTGTACTTTTAATTCTTTCAACTCCGTGGGTTCCATACGATAGGGGAACATTGACACCGGAGTCGTGCCAGGAAACACTTCAATTGGTAACTCAACCTCCTGATCTAGTGGTAATCCAAGAAACCTCGAGAAATACATCAGGAAATTCACAAACAGTTCAAATTTTACTATATTGACTATCACCAGAATTCGGGTTGATAACATAGGCTAGAAAAGCTTCACAACCTTGATTAAGACGTTTATCAGCTCGAATTGTTAAAATGATACGAGTTGAACCTCTTGTTCGAACACCATTCACCTCAATCATATCACCACCTTTATTCTAGACAACAAACTTCTTTTTATAGCAATCCAAAATCACCCCATGCTTCATAAGCCAATCCATACCCAAAATCATATTAAAATCACCACACGGTATTATCAACAAATCAACAGGGAGTGTTATATTCTATATCACTAACGGACATCTCCTACACACCTGATCCACTTACACAGATTGTCCTAATGGACTAGACACCACTATCGGTACTCTAGACGTGTCAGATTTTAAGCTTCCTGACTCAACCAGTTTAGTATTAACATACAAATGAGAAGATCCCGGATGTATCAAAGTATAAATAGGTTCTGAATGTAATAAAAAGATACCTACCACAACGTCATTAGCATCGCTATCCTTACAAGTCTGTACAAAATAAGCTCGGGCTGGCGCTTTGACCTCCGACTGATAAGTAACAACATCATTTCCTTTTCTAGCACCAGCTCTTGAAAGTGAACCACCTCGACTCGACCCGTGACTTAACTTCCAGCATTCACGTGGTGCTTTTTCCCACAGTGCTCACAATTCAGAATATTAATATCCCTAAATAGACCTCGCACACTAACCGTAGACACAGTCGGTTGTCTATCACAATTTCTATCAGCTCTATCTAACTTAAATTTGATCTCTAGCTACCACGAAATTCTTTTGATCTATTCAGTTGTGGATTTAAACTTGTAGCTCCAAGACTCTTTCCAACAGTACGAGTATTCTTAGTCTTTTGTTCAAAACCTAGAACTTGTTCTACCATTCTTGCTCATTTAACTAGATCTGCAAACTCAATAATTTTGTGCGATACTAACTCTACTCATAACTCATGACGTAAACAACATAGAAATCGCTTGCAACTATCAATTTCAGTCGGCACAAACTCAACAGCATACCTACTAAGTCGCGGAACTCTCGTTCATAATCAACCATAGACATCCCATTTTGTTTCAGCATAAAAAACTCTTGTCTTCTATCTTCGGTATACAATTGGATAACATATTTCTTTTCGAATTCCTTTTTTGAAGAATTCCCAATTAGCTTGATCTGCAAATACATGGCGAGTCACTGACTGCCGCAAAATATATGCTTCTCCTTGTAGTAGAGAAACAACATATATTACGCTTTCACGTAGGTTGCATGGAAGTTGTTGCAAGATGCATTTAGTGGATTAAATCCAAACTTCAGCTGTAGAAGGATCAACTCCTTTCAATACTAAGAATTCAGTCACACCGTATCTACGCAACTCTTTAATCGGAGCTCAACAAACAATAGGTGCAGATGCTATAGTGGATGTGGTTCCTGCCATAGATTGAAAAGCATCAGCGATAACTCGAAGTAACTATGAATCACCTTCTCCCTCAGTATTACCTCGCTAAACGTTAGATTGTTAAGTACTAACAGGATTAACACTTGGTGTTACGGATTCAGTTCCATCTAAATCACTGGAGACATCATCTCCGATATATATGTAACGCCTCGAATTTGGGCTTAAGAGAAATGGGCCTCGTGTATCAGAGAAATTCAAATTTTTGTGTTGAAGAAAAAAAATTCGCAATTTCATGTTTGGTTTGTTAATTAAGTGATTTGGAGCATTTGGGGATGTCCAGGAAGTCCTGGATTAAAAAGGGGACTTTAAGAAAAAAAATTAATTTTTGCCTTTAAGTAGACATTGGTGTCACAAGGAAGCATTCAAAAATATTTTTGGTTAAGGCTTGACACATGGAAGCTTGTGGTTTGGTGGCTAGGAGTGTTGGTAGCATGTAGGAAGCCCAAGGTTTGAATCTTGGCCATTGCATAAATTCTTTTAATTTTTGCTTAAGGGCATGGAGGCTGGTGTTTAATATTTATAAATAATTGGGGGTGATATTCAATACAAAAGAAACTATGGAAGAGTGGTAAGTAGGCAAGCATCGGGTGCTGAGGTCGGGGGTTTGAAACTGCATAGGGGAAAAATGTTTTTATTTTTTTTAATGCAGCATGGCATTCTGGACGGAATGTTTATAATTAGTTGCATGGGGTTATTAGCATGAAAGTCGATTCGGTACAGTGGTAAGGCGTGTGTGTATAAGGGGCGTGTTTTGGAGGTCGCAAGTTCGAGTTGCATAGTAGGTGGAATTTTCTTTTTATTCTCGAATAAAATAGTGGCTTCAGCAAGTAAGGGTTATATTTATTCGTGACCATATTATAGTGTAAGAGAAATTGTGGTGCAGTGGCCAGCAGCGTGAAGGAGTTCCTAGAGGGTTGGAGTTCAAGCTCCCCCTTGCGTAAATGAGTTTAATTTTCTGCTGCTCATGCATGAAGACTTGGTCAGGTGGTGAAAGGCTATTGTCAGTGGAAACAAAAGAGTCAAGCGGTGGGAGTGCTTTTTTACTTGAAATTTTGGACTGATGAAGGTTGATTACACGCAACTATTAAAAGATTATATTTGGGATATTTTGTTCGAATGTGGGATCTTAATTGCTGCCATTCGATCATTGTGATTTTGGCAATTCAAGGCTTATGTTTTGCTTTCTTTTTTGAAAGTTTTGACCGAATGGGAGGGGAGGTTTTAGTTGCCAATTGGTGATTTTGTTGCTGAATTAGGAAGGCTAGGCTAAAGATTTTCAGCTTTTGATTGAGCATTTTCTTTGATTTGTTTTCCTTTTTTTTTCTAGCTTTGACCAAAGACACATTTTTCTTGCTCAACACAAAAAGCTTTGTACCGATTTTGTTTTCTTTCCTCTTGGAATTTTGCTCCTAATCTTGACTCTCAATGAAATGTTTCTCAACTCTATTCGTATGAACTAAAGTTTACATATTTTACTTATACCTTTCAAGCACCTTTCTCTTTTCTTTTGATTTTGGCAATACCAAATGCAAGTTGGTCACTTTCTCTTCTCTTTTGGCTTGCCTTAGCCGATTGCAATTTGTTTCATAGCTAGTGTCATGGCCGAATTCCCTTAAACCAAACATTTCGTCTCTTGTTTGACCAACCGATACTTTATTTCTCCTATCTCTTCTTGTTGTTCTCTTTGGCCGAATATCCCTACTTGTCATTCACTCTCTCTTTTTCCCCTTGTGTAATAGTAGCTGAATATACTTTAGCAAATTTGTTCCTTCTCCTTCTTTTTAAATGATTGTACCTTTCTCCCTCTTATTTTTTGTTTTCGTTATTGATCAAATGGTCGGATCTAAATTGGTCCTATAAACCAAAACTGTGATTTCATTTCTTGTTATTCTCTCTTTTTAGCCGATTAAATCCCTCGTTATTTTGGACGATTACTAGGCATGGGGTGTGGTGATTGGTAAGTTTATTTTGGATTCTAATGCCGATTTCCTTAGTTGGATATTAAGAATACTCTTTTCTCTCAATTGTGTTCCATTTTTGCAATTGACTCATAATTCTATGTTTGATCAAATGTGCTAGGAGTGCATTCCTATTAAAGAAGGTAAAGGCCAAGTGAGAGTATATCTTCTAAAAATATTGTATCTACCGAATCTTGCTAGTGGTTTATCAATCGAACCGTGGGTAAGTGTTAATTGGCCGAATGCTCCAGAGGTATGTATTGGGATTGTAAGACATGTTTTCTTAAGTGATGGGGTCTAATAAGATGTATGCCGTTTCAGGTATTCGACCAAGTAGTGATATTGATTGTATCGATTGATTTAAGAGATTCAAGATCATTCGTGCGCATAAGGTGAGGTGGTGTGTATTTTGGATTAAGGGTTGGAAATGTTTAACCCTTGTGACTGTTGACTAATAAGGCATTGATGGATTTGTAGGTTTTGTACGAAGGAGTTAATTGCACAGCACATATTCAAGTGTGTTAACCACACTTTAGATCTCGATGGCGAAATGTCGAAATGGCAAATGTCGAAAAGCCAACGAATCGTATGTTGGCCACATGGGCGTGCGAACGCTCATTTGATTGATTGAGGCCACAAATTGTGACCTTACATTGGAAATCGACTTTCATGAGCGATTTCATGAGTTGAGCCGAAACGGGCCAAATGGGCCTAATGGGCCCCGTGGGCCCGCATAGGTGTAAACTTGTAAATAGACGTGTGTTGTTAATTTGGTTATTGTACATGCTTGGCTTAGGTCAAATCTGGGCTTGGTGGGCCACATGACTGTGTGGGCCCACATGGGTCGGCTTAATGGACCTCGGCCCATATACAAGTTCTGTACTGATATGATCACATGTGTCGCTAGACGACCATGGGCCAACTGATAGGTTTTCACTTACGAAGGACCACACTGACAAATGACTAAAATGCCCCTAAAGAAAAAATGACCAAAATACTCCTCGTGGGTAAATTAACCGTTTTGACCCTTTATAATGTTTGGAATTATTATGTTTGCTCTGATATATATATATATATGTATGTGTGTATATTCTGTAATTTGACATTACATAACATTGAGTATGTTGCATTGCATGGGGTCGGGTATATGATTATGGAGGAAGTGTACTGTTCTGGCAGCTTCGCTACATTATTCTAATGGCTTATAGCCTATTATACTGGCAGCACTACTGCATTTTTATCGTTAGTGCCGCATCGGTACTACACTGTGGAGTGTGGGGTTGGATGGGTTGATTATATCCCCACATAGAGTGTAAGGTTGGACAGAGATGGAGTGTAGCGAATGGATGGGTAGGATTTTGATTGCATGCCATACCGATACTGTATTTGATTCTAATTGCATGCCATACTGATACTGTATTTGGATTCTGATTGTATGCTATACTGTTTACTGTAATGGGCTTAGGCCCACTAGTTGTGACATTTTACTGTTATGGGCTCTAGCCCATTTTGATTCTGTTATATTGTTATTACCGGGATTATACACTGAGTATTCGTATACTCACCCATTTATTTTAACTATACAGGTAATTCCAAGGCATAGGTGATTCGGTGCTACGTGGACTTGGAGGCGGCCACATTCTGCTTTTATATTGTTTCTGGTTTTCATTTATTTTATTTATGGTATTTGTTTTGAGTTGTAATAAGGCCGTTATTTAATTTCTTTTAAATATTGGGTTTATTTATCTGCATGTTTATAGTCTATTAGCTTTAGAGCGTGTTTTACAAAATGATTTCTATTTTCTAAAAACCACGTTTTCACAACAAACGAGAATTTAAACAAAGCTTTCGCAATCATTATATTTTTCTAAAGTAAACTACTTTTCATAATCTGATTAATCAAAGATAGACGTAATGGTGATTTCTTTAAAAATTCTTTAAGAAGGGTTTTCAATAAAAACAGGTTTTCTAAAAACACTTCAATGTGACACATCAGACTCGGGCCTAACTTCTAGGTTGGGTTTGGGGTGTTACAATATATCTCTTAATCAACATTGTCATTATAATTATTCGATAATTTCAACTATAAAACAAAAAAATATATCAGCATCCAAATCCTGACTCAATTCGAATGAATTATGGAATGTACCTCTAGACTTAATTCTGAGCTCGATTTAGTCTGAGAACCGGTTAAATCTGCAAGCTCTGATACCATTAAATGTAACAATCTTAACCCGTTTTTGTTGCCAGAATAGGGTTTTAGAGTATTATCGAGTAATCATAAATTACTCATTCATTTCAAACATTTCAAAAATCATAAAATGATTTATTAGTAACATGCATAAAGTCCCTTATTAAAGCCTTTGAGGGTTTGAAATCACTTTACAAATGATTTGAGACTAAATCGGGAACATTTGAAAATTTTAAGAAAAAATGAGAAAAATTTTAATTGCAAGGTTCACACGACCGTGTGAGTAGTCACACGCCCATGTGTCTGGCTGTGTGGGCATTCGAAGTAGGGATCTACAATCGTGTCCCAGCCTATGTCCGTGCTTGTGTAACTCTCTGACTTGGGTCACACGACCAAGCCACCTGCCCGTGTGCCAGGCCGTGTACCCTTCGGAATGGCTTCGCACGCCTGTGTACTAGCCGTGTGTTTCACATGGCTGAGTCACATGCCTATGTGTCTGGTCATGTAGAACTAAAATGTGCCTTAAACAACAAATTTACCATTTCCTACAAGCTTGGGCATTAAACAACTCAAAAACCATTCATTTAACCTGTTCAAAACACAATCAAACACATGCAAACATGTCAAAACAATCATCTTAGGTACCTAACCAATGTACCCTCATTGGTACCACATTTATATCATAAAAACATATTGTCAATACATCATTCAAATTAAAATTATAAACATGCCAAAATCCATCAATTTGACCTAGCTCATATCTACCAAAAACATTAACTTAAATTTACATGCACATACCAGGCTTTGGTTCAATTTACCATACCATACTATGGCTTCAAACACAAACACATGTTTATATATATACCAAACCAACATTACAATTATAACCTCATTTACAATCTATCCACAAAATAGCTATTATTTAGACATCGTAGGTACATGCCAACACAAAAGATAAACATCACCACATTTGAGTTCGGGATTGTTGTTGAATGTTGAATCGACGATCAAAGGTGAAGTATCTAACCTATACACGAAAAAACAAAACTGTACGCTTAGTAAAACTCATCGATATTTCTATAATCTGAACATTTAAAGACAAGATAATATAAAATGCACAATTGAATTTTAAACACATATTATTTTTTAAAATCACAATATTATATGCCAACCTTTTTAATTCATACATATTAGTATATCATTTCATACTATTTTCAATTCTTTTCACTTGCTATATAAATAGATTTTCACAATTTGATTCACATTTCATTTAAATAATGGCATTATCCATTCCATATCCACTTCATAAGAACATAACTCATGTAATCTCATTTAATCACAACATATCTCATTTTTATGTTTCAAATCACTATCCCATTTTCAATCTCATACAATATCATCTAATATCTGTCATAGAACCATTTTATTTAATTACCCCTATTAACATGACTTGGACTCGGACGGATACACGGATCCAACCAACACACCAGTTTGGCACTTAGTGCCTTATCGGATAAATCTGAAGTAGTAATTGCACCCAGCACTATATAAATTGACACATAGTGTCTCATCGATTAAACCGAAGTAAATTGGTACACAGTGCCTCATCAACTCGAAGTCGAAGAGATTCCTGATCTTTTCCTATCTTATGGCATGCCATCTATATCCGACTCAGTTCGATACAGTTGATAGGGTTGCAATTCACTTTCCAAATACAACCAATATCCAATTATCATATTTGCACATTATCACATTTACACATATCTGTTCATTTCAATTCAAATAATCATTACATTCATAATATATATAGCAATTCAATCCATTTCAATCAACTTTAATTCAATTCAATATCAAAGTGCCAAATACTCACCTCAACTACTTACCATATGCATTAAATCAAAATACAATAATTAGTAACTAGGTTCAGATTATAGAAATACAAATTGTGGATTCTGAGCTATTCGACGTCGATTTTATCCTTCCCCTTTTTAGTCGAGGATTCCTGTACAACGTTAGCAATTAAATTTTAAACCTTAGAAAGATAATTAACTATTTTGTAGGGTTTTCTTAGTGAATCAATTGTTCGGGAAAGGAAGAACCTAAACCCTATGCCTGTCAACCCTAGAAAGTCATTAGGTGGGAATTAACCTAAATTTGGTATAGCCTATTTGTGAACACCTTAACCCTGAACCAGTCAGGCCTGTGAGGTTGAGAGATAAGTAGTTCTTGCTGACTCGTTATTCTAGTGGAAGATCAGAAGATCCTACTGAGATATCAACTAGTTGATTGAACAAGAAAACCTAAAGTGACAGTTGATTATGATTACCAAAGCAAGCTAATCATGCATGCTTAGATTTGATATATTCTATTATTTGATTTCTCGTGATGTATTTATTTATTTATTTTTCTTTCTTTTATTATTATTAGCATAGATCACAAAATCTAAGAAGAAAATTATACAATACGAAAGCTATTTATAACAAGTGTTAAATAACCCTACTTATAGACTTTAGAGTGGTTGTAACGCCCTGAATTTGAGCCTAGAAGTATTGGGCCTTGAGCATGGGATCGGTTAGAAGGCGGCTTATAAACATTTTGCTGTGTATGGAAATATCTTAAATTGCATGTTTGGCATGTTGGCTAGATGAATTAGGAGGAGTTGGGAGGGTTGGAGAAGTCCTTGGTTCAAACTTGGGCTTTAGCAAAAATTTGGGCTTTAGATGAATAAAACCCTTGATGTTACTGGGAGGCTTTAAGAATATTTTTGATGAATTTATATCACAAGGAGCAATGTGGTCTAGTGGAAGTGGCATTACAAGTGTGTTGGTGGTCTGAGGTTCGAAGCCCTAGTTGTGCAAATAGTGATTATTTTTATTGATGGCCATAGGAAGAGTTTGTGTTTAATCAAAACACTGAGGAGTTTGAATGGGTTTGTTGTTGGCCAAATTTGGGGAGTAAAAAGTGGGAATTTTGGTTGAAGTTTGTGAACAGGAGGGACTTTAGGAGGAAATGGGGGAATTTGATTTTGGTGGGAGTAGTGGTGCCGAATTGGGTTTCTTCTTAACCATTCGGTTGCCTTTGGAGCCTCTAGCCATTCGGTCATGTTTTTCCCCATTTGCTGAATTCTTTAAGCTTTTTTACTGAATTTGTTTATTTTGCTACTCCCTGGGATTCTCCTCTACTTCTCCACTCTTCTTCTTCTAGCATCTATTTTTTTCTACCGTTGCATTTCAAACTTGGGGTTCCTGTCTCTCCTATTTCATTCCCTTTGCTATCTGTTTATCTCTGTCTTTCTTTTACTTTCGTTTGACCCTTGCCGAACTTGTATTCTTTCCCTCTCCCCATCGGTCCTTAATTTTCACCTACTTCTTTTATCACTGGCCGAATATTTCTTTCTCTTTTACTTTATTTCTTCGGGTTTTTTCAAGTTTCCCTTACATTAATTTAAGCTGAATATTTTCTTCTCTTTCCCTATTTTATTTTCTGTTTCTCTTAAAAGAGGGGGAATTGGCTTTAGTATTCCTCTGTTGCATTGGCCGAATATTTGGTATTCCTATTCTTTCTCTTCCGTTGACTATCTTTCTCCTAAGTAGTGGGTTCAGTTTAGCGCAAGTTATTGTCGGTTGGTAAGTATTTTGGGTAAGGGCAGAGGTTTGTCTCAAGCGTTGTGAGTATGTTGTTATTTGTTAGTCTGTTAAGGTTCTAATCCTTAGTATGTCAATGTTATTTGTGACAGTGCCAAATCGTGTAGGACTTGGGTTTTCTGCAAAGATATAAGACTTTATTGGTTGAGGCAGTGGAAGTAAATGTCTGTAATAAGTTCGTTTGGTGACTATTGTAGTTTTAAGCATGACTAACGTTGGTCATGGACTTGTCTTGTGTTTTAGGTGTGAATCATTTCAGGATCTTTCATGCTAAGAATCCAAGCAGGTGTGTAACTTTGTGCTCTGTTGATAATCGGCTGAAAACCCGAAAGTGTGTAATCACACTATACTGATTGTGGATCGGCAAGTGTCGAAATGCCGAAAAGTCAAAAGTTCAGAAATGGTTGCCACACGAGCGTACAAATACACGTGCGGATAAGCTGATGCAATAGTAGAGGCCACCATGAGCGATCTCATGGCCTTAGGCTGATTTTGGGCTGAAGTAGGCCGTGTGAGCTCAATGGGCTTGTGGGCCCATACGGGCCTTTGTCATGGATATGTGGAAATATTGGACCTGGCTATGCCGCTCACATGGCCAATGTTGAATTTGGGCTTGGTGGGTCAAATAAGCATGTGAGCCCACTTGGGTTGAGTAATAGGCCTTAGGCCCATTTACATCGTTATGTCAATTTAGGTTATTTAAGTCGCTCAAGGCAACTATAGACCTTCCAAGAGGTCGATTTTCTGTACCGAGACCCTAGAGGATAAAATGACCAAAATACCCTTGAAGGGTAAAATAACTGTTTTGCCCTTCGAGGGTAAATGATCAACTTGTGCTTTGATCAGACTAACTTGACTGTGATTGTATGACCATGATTGAGGTAATTTGATTGTAATTGTATGACCGATTACGAACATGACATTTTGCATACATAACATTTTGCATGAGAGTTGGGATATTGTACGGGGGAAGATTTGATCTGTTAGGGTCGCACAAGTTGCCCGAGACAACTGTGGACTCACCGAAGGCTTAAAATCTGTACATTCGTATTGATCTAATAAATTCGCACGGGTCGCCCGAGACGACTGTGGACTGATCGATGGCTTAGTGTCGATCATTTGTTTCGATGACTGAGTGCCGATCATTCTATCGATGGCTTTGTGCCACGTACATTATTGATGGCTTTGTGCCACGCATATTATCGATGGCTAGTGCTGTCCACTCTATCGATGGTTGTGTGCCACGCATATTATTATGGCTCTGTGCCATCCTGTTTATGGTTTATAACCATTCTGTTCATGGCTTCTGGCCATTCTAATTTCAGGCAGCGTTGCTGCGATTTTGGTTAGTGCTGTAACCGATACTAACATTTGGAGTGCAGGGATGAGTAGGTTGATTTTATCCCCACAGTAAGTGTAGGGTTGGACAGAGGCAAGTGCAGGGTTAGATGGGGTTAAAACATAACATGCATCATACATATTACATTTTGATTCTGTTCTGATATGAGCTAGGCCCAATTGATTCTGCTATGGGTTGTGACCCAAATGATAATATATTGGGCATAGGCCCTCATGTGTTATGTTTCCGAACCTGTAATGGGCTAAGGCCCATCTGTTACTGTCTACTGTAATAGGCTTAGGCCCAGATTGTTATTGCATTTTTGTATGACTGGCTGTTCTTTTTATATAGTAGGGGATTACACACTGAGTTTTCGTAAACTCACCCCGTTTATTAACTTTTCAGGTAATTCTCAGCGTTAGGAGGATCAGTGTTGTGAGGGACTCGAAGATGGCCACACAACTGCTTTAGTTTTCTATTACGTTTATTTACTTCTAAGCACTTTAACTATGGTTTGGGTTGTAATAAGGCTATGGTTTGGGTTGTAATAAGGCGTCTCTTAATTTCTAGATTTTAATTTGGGTTTTATGGTTTACTTTGAATTATAACCGTTAGAAGTAGGACACGATTTTCCAAAAACAATAACTGTTTCAAAATATCACGTTTCTGCAAAATATTGCAAAGGCTTTTGCAACTTCTTTGGTTTTCAAATATAACAACAAACAAATAATGTTTTAGAAATAAAAATAAAAACATTTTAATAAGGGAATAAATTTTCAATGAACCACGTTTTAAAAATAAGCTATCGTAGATTTTACACTAGTTTTGAATGGCCAGAATTTTAAAATAGTAAAAAGAGTTTTCAATGAAAACATGGTTTTCATAAAACACTTCAATGTGACACACCATATTTGACTATAATGTCAAGGCTAGGTTTGGGGGTGTTACAGTGGTCGTTGTCCTTAAACCTAGGTCAGCTATCGTCCTCGTGCTTAACATTTGATTATGCAAACCAAAACGTCCTTGGCTCATTATTATTTTTCGTACAGAGGTGATGTCGCGACACACCAGGTCTTGTGTCGTGACATCGAGGAAGTATGCTTCATCCTCAAGCTGTCTTTAGGTGTGTGTTGTGACATCCTCAGGATGTGTCATGACACTGAAGGTAGTATTAGAATTATTCTATTCTACTCCTTATGTTGTGACATCCAGCTCTCCATGTTGTAACATAGCGAAAAGTATCAGGTTAGCACGCCTTCTAATAGTCTCCTGTATGCTCACGAAGTATATTAACTTACCTTTAGGCCTCATTCGACCCTTAAGGTTAACAAAAGACTCAAATTACACACTTTATTGAATTTAACTAAACTTACGAAAATGTAATTAAAATTTAACTAAAATGCTTGTGTTCAAGCTCCTAAGTGCAAAAACCAGTTTAATCTATTACACAAAATTATGCAGATCACATATCCGATGTACCGTCAGTCCAATTAGTCACGTTTATGTCTCTATCTTTTGGGAGTCATCCACTCCGATACCCAAGAAAAAATATCTCCCCAATTGGACTTGATAGATGATATATTAGTCTTTCAATCGGTTTGCTAATTTTCGATTAGGCTAAGGACATGTTTAGGTTTATTTACTAATATAAGTTATCTTTCTGTACTACAATCCAACCACTGATGAGCAACATTTGCTTCCATTTTACTTTGCGTGCAAAAATCATATGAGGACAATTATACAAAGTATATTAATGTAATCAATGATTTTTTTTCCAATCTGTTTAGAAAAATTACAAGTGTATATTGATGAAAATACTACACTTAGGGCACTAGATCCAACACTCTAAACTTTTAAAACTTTTCAATTTGGTCCAATTTCGTACTCGGGTTGACAAAAGAGCTTTTGCAAACTTGATTAAGACCCGAATTTGATTATAACAGGAAATGAATATGATTAAGATTGAATCACTTGTGCATATGAACATTTTATGATAAATTTAGTTGTTGTTGCTTCAACAACAACTGTAACATCCTATAGCGCAGATCCAACGATCGGGTTGGATAAGGGGTATTACATGTAATAGCCCGAAATTGGGCTTAGTCAGAATAGTAATTTTGAAATCACTTATTCGAGGTTTGAGAAAATCATTTTAGCATTATATTATGTGTTGTAGTATTTTTATAAGGATGCATGAAAATTTTGGTGAATTAATTTATGCGATTGAGGACTTAATCGCGAAAAAGGACTAAATTGCATAAAAGGTCAAAGTTGCAAATTACTAGTAAATTAAGTTGAATAGCTAGAGAACTAAAATTTTGGGGTTTTAAAAGGAAATTAAAGCCTTAAATAAGTGTTGGCTAGCCATGAGAGAGTTTAGGAGACAATAGAATATAAAAAGTCAAGGTTAGATGACTTAATTTTGATAAAATAATACCTAATGCCTAGCCTTCACATTTTTCTTTATTTTGGTCTTCTTCTTCATCGAAAATACAAGCAAACAAGGGGTTTTAAAGCTTCAAAATTTTTAGCACATTCTAGCACTCATTAGTAAGTGATTTCTAAGACATTTCTTGAATGTTTTTGCATTTTTGGAACCCTTGTAGCATGGGCTACATTTTGAGGGGTGTATTGTGAAAAATAGTTGAAAGTTAGAAATTTTTCCATGATTGAATAATTGTTGTTTGTTGGGCTTTTATGGAAGAAAATAAGTCCTAGTGGTTTAATAAACAACTTTTGTAAAATGGTGTTAATGGAAAACACCTAAATTGGACTTGGTTGTAAAGTTGTATAATAAAGAGTAATTGTGTGAAATAATAAGAATTTTGGACTACCATAAGAGTGAAAAGAGTTTGGTTAGGCTTGGTTAATAACGAAATTTGATAAAAATTAATTTCCGAGCCTAGGGGTAAAATGGTCATTTTGCCAAAGTCTAGGGGCAAAATGGTCATTTTTCCAAATTGTGAATTTTTGATTGCTTAGATTTAATTGGTGATTAAATTAGTAAATTTTTATTGTTATAGATCAAGATTTACTAAATCCGAACCTAGACCGAGGGAAGGCCAAGTAAATCGATTAAACCGGATAGTCATCTTCATTTGTATACCGAGGTAAGTTGTAGATAAATAATACAACATTTCTAAATTTTATACATGAAATCATGGTATTGGCATAAATTGATAAATTGTATCTATGAGATGTTTATGAGAGTATTATTTGAGCATGAAATGTTGAATGATAATGTTTATTTATGAATTGATGAGAGCTTGTGTAATAGAGCCCGGTTGAACAGTTAGAATAGAATTGAATATTCATGCCATGACATTAGGTAATATGTGTGCTAGTGTAAGACATGTCTGGGACATGCATCAGCCACATTTCGGGGCTAGTGTAAGACATGTTTGGGACATGCATCGGCTTGAGAGGAGAGCTAGTGTAAGACATGTCTGGGACATGCCTCAGCCTCGAGATATACAAACTAGTGTAAGACCTTTTTGGGACATGACGTCAGCTTGTTGCGTGTCAGTGTAAGACCTATCTGGGACATGGCATCAACACCAATAGATGAGAGCTAGTGTAAGACCTGTCTAGGACACAAAATCGACCTTGATACATTAAAAGTCAGTGTAAGACCTGTTTAAGACATGGCATCGACTTGATATGTGAGCTAGTGTAAAACCATATCTGGGACATAACATTGGCTCGAGACCCCACGTGGAGGCTTATTGAATATACTTTCATATTCTAAATAGTTCAATGGGAAAATCTAGAATTAATGCTTAGTTGTGATATATTGTGATGATTTCTATAAGTGGTACAGGTGCTTAAATGTAATGCTTAAAATGTGAGCTCATTAGCATGTTGTATGAATAGTAAAGGATGGAATCGAGTAAGTTATATGATAACTATTCTTTGTAACATGTGTGATTTATGATGTAATGAAAGTTTGTCATGACTAGGTAAATTGTTGATATTTATTTACTTACGACTTACTAAGCTTTATACTTACCCCTTTCCTTTCCATTTCCTTATAGTGCCACCTAAGTGATTTAAGGATCCAAGGACGTAGGAGACATCATACACACTATCAACTAAAGCACTCGGTATAGTTATGTTTTGTGTTTTGAGTAATGACATATATAGGCTATTTGGTCATTTTGGTGTAAGTTACTCTAGTTAGCCAATTGTGTTGGCCATTTATTTTATAAAGTTCATTTTGTAAATTGCCATTGGAATTGGCCAAATTTGTTATGTTCATTTTTTTATGAAATAAGAATGAGTTCTTGGAAATTTTTGGATGATTGTTTAGACTAATTGTGCATGCACAAGATGTGAATTGTGGTTATTGGAAAAAAGGCATAGTTGTGGTCATTTAGATGCATATCTATATGGAGTCCTCATATGAAAGTTTTGAGTTGCAATTGGCCTTGTTTTAGGGTGGCAAAGAGGCTTGGTAGATAGCCTATTTTTGTCCACACGGGTAGGCACACGGGCGTGTGCTTAGGCCATGTGTGACATACAGTCAGCCCACGGGCGTGTGGTTAGACCGTGTGTCCCTTGCACATTGCATGGATAGAATTAAATGCCCATCAGCGTTCCATAGGGCATGAGACACAACCGTGTGTCTCAACCGTGTGGAGGACACAACCAGCACACGGGCATGTGCCATAGCCGTGTGTCTACTGACGTCAGAAACAAAATGTCAAGGTTTTTACACACAGGCTGTGACACGAGCGTGTCACGGTCGTGTGAGGGACACGGGCTGGGCACACAGGCGTGTGCCAGGCTGTGTGAAAACCCATGTAGGTTAAATGTTAGAAATTAAATCCGCATGAATGAGGGACACGGGCATGTCCCTAGATAGCTTTGACCGTGTGAGGCACACGGGCTATCAATAAGGCCATGTCTGGAGGCTACACGGGCGTGTTGCCCTTCCATACGGGCGTGTGCCCTGTTGTAGTGGAATTTCTTAAAAGTTTTCTAAGTGCTCGAAATGGTCCCAAATTGTTTCAAAACCATGTTTTAGGCCTTGTAGGCCCATATGAAGGACTGAAGAGCAATGTTTGAAACAGTTTTAAATTGGGACGTATTTTGGTGGGTCAAAAATTGAATAATTGCATGCGTTTTAGTAAGGTAACGCCTCGTACCCTGTCCTAATGACGGATACGGGTAAGGGGTGTTACATTACAATACAATCTTCAATTCTCATATTAGAGTAAGGCTGAACATTCGATCAAATTGAATGAAAAAAATTGAATTAATTGAGTTGAAAAATCCTATTTTATCATTCTAAATCGATTTGAAAAATTCTCAAATCGAGTCAAGTGAGATGAATTTGGAATCTAATATATCTATTCGGGTTAATTTAAAAAATGATTTTGGTGTTTTTTATTTTTATGTAATTTTTTAAAAATATTTTTCTATCAAGTTTTTAGAAATGATCATACATAGAAATATTGAAGTGAACAAATAAAAGTAATTGATGAAAAAAATAAATGGGTTTTGATTTTGGGGGGTAAAAGGGGAGAAATAAAAGATAAGAGATTTTGATTTTTGGGAGTAAAAGGGGAGGGAAAGTAAAAAATTTTGGAGGTAAGGGGGATAAAAAATTTGTGGGGATTTGATTTTTGGGCTAAAAAGGGAGGGAAAGTAAAAAAAAAATGAAAAGAAAGGGAAAGTAAAAAAAAAAATTGAAGAGAATAGTTGATGAGGTAGAATAGAGGGGTTGGGGGTTGTTGGGGTGGTGTAGTTTAATACTCGGTTTATTTGAATTATTTGAGTTATTTGAATTTGAAAATTCAACTCGATTTAAACTTAAAATTTGAAAAAAATATTCGAGTTGGCTTGATTAACTCGATTCAAATAATTCAAAATTCAATTTTCTTTCAATTTTTTCGAGTCGAATCAAATTTTGCTCACCCCTAGATTAGAGTATGACATCCATTCAAACTGCAATACGAAATTATAAATTTCATTATGTACCTAATATTAAATTTCAAATCCTTATGTAATTATTTTTTAATTGAAAAATTCAAAAATTAACCTCCACTTCTGACCTGTGATCTAACAAAAATCGAATGTCTTCAAGCTATTCAAATAATGTTATTCCAAAAATATAATAACGAAAAAAATAATATGATAACTATATTGTTAAATGAATTTTACCTTATTACATGTGGAAATTGATAAGGGAAGTTTACTCGATGATGTAAAAATGATAAGTGATATTATGCCTATGATTGAAGGAGTATACAACCATCAATTTTAACTTTTTGTGCTTTAGTTGCTCGAAACATATCTCAATACAATGTAGCCAAGATAGTAGATCCCCAACGAAGTCACTTGACTCCTTTTAGGTCAATTAGTTTTAGGAACCACCTCAAATGTACCAAATTTCGAGATATATCTAGTATTAAAAAATCCCTGATCAACCTAAATATGAATGCTTGAGCGAATTATTGTCTTTCAACTGCACTAGAAGAGCTGTCGAGATGTGAGAAATTATCTTTTAACCATTTCATGTCAAGTTGTCGAGCGAATTGCATGTCACTTTGTCTAATGGCTGGTGGAAAGTTGGCCTCCAATCCCCATTGTGCGCTATCCCCAAAACGATTGCCCCATCAATCGGTAGATCGAGTTGTAATGCTACATCTTCGAGTGTAATCGTACAGTCACCGCACAAAAGATGAAATGTGTGTGTTTCGAGTCCCCATCTCTTCAACAAAGCATTGATAAGTGTGAACTCCAATTTAACCCTACCGAGCATACAAGACAAGTGTTGTTGTTGCACTTCAATTGTGTATATATGTTTCAACAATTTAATCTGTGTCCTAATTATATAAACATAAAAATATAATAATATTAACAACATAATAATGATATTAATTAAAATAAACAATATAATAACATTTTCTTACAAAAGATGAAAGGTTTTCTCTTTAGTTTTATTGTAATCAAACAAGTTGAAAATGAACAAGTTGATGACAGCTTGATATGTTTAGGTGTTGAATGATTAGTTGTAGGTGGCTTGTTTGTGTGTACAAGCAATGTTTATCAATTTACTAGGCTACTTAGTGGTAGTAAGTAGTATTTGATGATGCATTTGGCTATAAATGTATTATTTTTCTCATTGAAAAAATTAGCAAAATGAGCTAAAAGCCATAAGCTCCCTTGCTACACATTTGTGAGCAAGTAAAAATATTTCTTGTATCTTGCTGCCTTGTCTTGTGTCCTGATTTTCTTCCTCTGCTCCTACAAGAACTCTAACAATTGGTATCAAAATTTTTATGAACTTTGAAGGGTAGTTTTCTTTGAAATAATTTGTAGCTCAACAAATGGTATGTTTTTGTAGTAATTTTTGCTTCCGCTATTTGTTAAAAAGAAAGAAGGTGCCAAAGCATGTCATTTAAGACTGCTTGTAGAGAAGACAACAACAACTCAACCTTGTCAGACTCCCAAACAAGCTTAGATAAGTTGAAGGAGGAGTTTCAAGGAAAGTATGCGAGTTGCCCAAAGTGCAAGTGGCGAGCTTGAAAGCAAGTGATACGAGCTGTAAAGGTGCGAGCCCTATATAATTGCAAGCCTGTTGAAGACACTTGTTGAAGACAGTATACAAAGACGTTAGTCTGTCAAAGGTGCGAGCTCAGCAACATGTGGAAGCTCAATGTGAGTTGTAAAGTTGCAAGCCTATTGAAGACAATAAGCAAAGTGCGAGCCTGTTGAAGACAGTAAGTAAAGTGCGAGTCGTCAAAGTATGAGCCTGTCGAATTGCAAGTCGAAATGGCAGACAGTCTAAATGCAAACCCTATGGGTGCAAGTCGAAGTGGTGGACGATCTAAATGCAAGCTCAAGTGGGTGCAAGCTAAAATGGTAGACTAAAGGCAAGCAAACTATACTCACGAACTATTTGTGCAAGAAGAAATAGGACCGTAATGAACAAGAGAACAAGGTAAGATGTGCTTAAAGGCAAGTTGTGAACCAAGGCTGTGATGGAGGAAATACTCTATTTTAAGAACAAATCTTTGGCATAAAAGACTAGTATGGTAAGTGTGAGAGTCAGATTTGGTTGAATATGAGGCCATGGTTGAAGATAAGTTAAAAATGAAGTGCTTGAGCAGGGTTAGCTTGAAACAAAGCATTTTGGGACTGTCAAGCTTAAAAATTGTTGAATGATTTGTATTCGCTTCATGGAGTCCAAGGAGGAGTGTTGACAATTAGCCAACCATGCTGCTGTGATAGTTTTGGTTGAAGTGCATGCAGCTTGTAAACATGTTGCAGCACGTATGCTTGCTGTAACAACAATGTTTTCTCTTTAGTTTCATTATAATCAAACTAGTTGAAAATGAACAAGCTAATGACAGCTTGATATGTTTAGGTGTTGAATGACTAGTTGTAGGTGGCTTGTTTGTGTGTACAAGCAATATTTATCAAGTTACTAGGCTATTTAGTGGTAGTAGGTAGTATTAGATGATGCATTTGGCTATAAATGTATTGTTTTTCTTATTGAAAAAATGAGCAAAATAAGCTAAAAGCCATAAGCTCCCTTACTACACATTTATGAGCAAGTAAAAATATTTCTTATTTCTTGTTGCCTTGTTTTGTATCCTATTTTTCTTCCTCACTCCTACAAAAACTCTAACAGTTGGGTGTGGCTGTGACACAACTAAACACGTACTTCCTAAAAGTGTTTTTAGCGCACTTTATTTGAAAAAAATAATCTATTCCACTAAATTTTATTTGAAATCAATGCATTTGCAACTCGCTGCCTAGGTTGCGTAAGAATTTTGTGGTCAAGAATTTTCAGATTGAAACAGCCCAACTGGACTTATCAACAAGTCTATTCACCGTCAATAGATATTATATAATAATTGTCGAGGGAATCTTGTTCGGCTGCCAAGGTATTGAAGAAACTCATTTAGAATAACTTCCGCCTTTGCAGTATTATTCCCCAATCTCCATAACAATGTTGCTAATTCCCTCTCTCTTATTGCTGATATTCATAAGGACATTAACCACAAAAAAGGGTAAACTTCCTCCAGGCCCTCCTAAGCTTTACTATTCTCGGTAACTTGCATCAACTTGGCCCATTCCCACATCGTTCGACGTGGCAACTCTCGAAAAAACACGGCCCCATCATGCTTCTTCAACTCGGTTCTACGTCCACCCTCGTGGTATCCTCAGCTGAAGCTGCCCAAGTGGTGTTGAAAATTCACGATCTTGAATGTTGTAGTCGACCTCCATTAACTGGCCCTAAAAGGCTTATTTACAATTTCCAAGACGTTGCTTTCGCACCCTATGGACATTACTGGAAAGAGATGCGAAAGATCTGTGCTGCTGAGCTTTTCAGCATGAAAAGGGTTCAGTCGTTTCAATCTGTTAGGGAAGAAGAGGTTGATTTGTTAATCGAATCAGTCTCAGGATCGACTACTTTAGCGAACCCGGTAGATCTCAGCAAATGTTCCTTTTCACTCACCACTAGCATAATCTTTAGGATTGTTTTCGGTAAACAATTTCAAGGAAGTGAACTTGACAACGACAAGTTACAAAAACTGGTGTTTGAGGCAGATCGAAGCTATGTTGGGAAGCTCTTGTGCCTCGGATTTTCTGCCGTACGTGGGAAAAGTGATTGACTGGTTTACTGGTTTTCATACAAGGCTTGAGAGTAGCTTTCATAACTTGATTCTGTTTTCCAGCGGGTTATTGAAGATCATCTTGATTCGGGACTGACCAAGGATGACGAAGAAGACATAGTCGATGTGCTATTGAGAATGGAGAAAGTGATAAGAATCCATAAAGTTGCACTCTCAAGTATTTGTGCTTCTTTAGGATTATATTGTTTAAATTTCTGATTTTTAACGATTTGTTTTTTTTAAGAATAAGTCCATATATGTTATTTTTAGCAGATTTCTATATGTTATTTTTTATAGATTTCTTAGTATATCTTGTAATGACTTAAAATTTTCGGGTATCGAAAAAGTAAAATATTGAGCTTTTGTTTTAGTAAACTGAGTTCGTAAATAATTATTAGAAATATTTATGAGTCTAGTAGTGAGCTTAATTAAGTTTTAATTAGGTGAATTTAGCTTAATTAAGAGTAATTACAAAAAATATTAAATTGAATAAAGAGTAAAAGTTTAATTATAGATTAAAGAAAAATTTAAGGGGCTAAATAAGCAATTAGACTAATTGCTTAGAATGAGGCGGTTAATGAGTATAAAAATCTTGAGATTTGGTTATTAATTTATCATTATAATTATTAAAAATTATTATTATGGTTTTCTATTTAAATATTATTAATATTATTAATATTATTATATTATGAAATAAAATAAATTAAGATAATTGTATGGTGATAAGATGGTACAAGTGTAATAATGTATATATATACACTTATATTATAATTATTTATTTACTTAAAATTTAAGTTAAGTGATATTTATTAATTAAATAATTATATTATAAGATTTTTTGTATGATAAATAAATAAAAAAAGATAAATGGATGGTCATGATAATATAAAAATGTAAAGATATTTATATGTACAATTATAATATATGTATTTGCTATTAAATAGATATTTATTATAATTATTATTATATTTTTGTTTTAAATTATTAAATTATTATTAAAATAAATTAAAATGAAGACAGTTGTATAATAATTAATGGTACATGTGTAAAATATATATAAATACACTTGTAATAAAATAAAATATTCTCTTATAATTCAAGTAAAAGATATTTATGAATTAAATATTATTATATTATGTTATTGTAATGTATTATTATTAATATTATTAACCAATATATATATATATATATATGAAATAAAGTAAAATAGCAAAAGAAACAAAAGGAGAATAGAAATAAAAGCTTTCGAAATAGGGAGAAAGAAAAAAAAAAAGAAGAAAAAATTAAAGTTTTAAAGCTTGGAGTTTAATTTGGTAAGTTAATTAAGTCTTTTTTTTTTAATTTTGATGTTTTAAAAGTTTTAGAACAAAGTTTTGTAGAAATTAAGTTGAGATTTTGAAAGTTAGGTTTTTGAGTATAGTTCATGTTGAACAAATGATTGAATTAGGGATTAAATTGATAGAATTCTTATTTAGAATTGATTAAAGGATTAAATTGTAAAGTAAGGTATAAGTTTTGTGTTTGAAGGACTAAATTGAAAGAAATTTGAAATTAGGGTTTTATCATGAACATTGGATATTTGTATTGAATATGATAGAAAATTTAGTAGAAATAAAGTATGAATTGAGTTAGAAAAGTAAGTGAACTTAGGATCAAATTGAAAATAAGGTAGAAATTGAATAGAAATTCAATTATTCTATATAAATTAGTGTTGTATTAATAGTATAAATTATTTTAATTTTCGTAGCTAGCAAAGAACCCGAGGCATCGACATTGAAAGGAAAAGAGAAGGTTATCGAGGAATAATCGAGCAAATCACAGTCTATATTACTATAATTAAATTATTATTATTTAAATGTTATATTTTAATTTATATGTATGGTAAGTAAATTATAAGATAAATAATAATATTGAGATGAACGAAAATTGAAATGAAGTACGAATATGTATTGAAATGTGAATTGTATATGAATGGATATGGAAGGTAAATTGAATTGAATTGTACATTGAAATTGAAGTTGATATGGAAGTGAAATTAAATTGAGAAATGATTGCAATACCCCATTAACTAGTCGGGCTGAGTCGAATATAATTGGCATGCCATAGGATTGGAAGAGGACAGGGATTTATCGGCTTTATTGATCAGGCATTTTATGTGTCGTATTAGGCACCATGTGTGTCGTTTTAGGTATTTTATGTGTTGTATTACTGCTTCTGATATTTGATCAGGTACTGAGTACTGTTTTAGGCACAATGTGCCGTACTAGTGTGTTTGGTTGGATCAGTGTATCCGTCAAGGTCCGAGTTATGTTAATATGGGTAAATAAATGAAATGATAAATCGAGTGAAATTGATCGATTGAGTTATTGAAAGAAATGAGAAAGTTGAATCTATGAATTGAAGTGTGAATTGATATTGAGATTGAATATGAAGATATGAACTAAAGGTTCACGAGATGATTGATTTCAATTTGATGATATAAGATATCAATTGACAATTTGTTACTATTGAGAATTTGAAATTAATGTATGAATTAATGCATATTAAGTAAATTATCATATGTTTAATACTTATGTGTTTGTAATTATTTATTTGTTATTATAATTTGAATTATGGTAATACCACTGAGTATAGACATACTCAGCGTATGGTTGTTTCCGTGCACAAGTCTGTAGAAGTCAAAGGTCCCGGTTCAGCATTCAGATCAATCCCAACTTCAGTACAAACTTGGTGATGTAATTTTCTCTTTTGGTAAAAGTGGCATGTACTTAGGTGTTGTATGGGTCACTTAAACATGACTTATAATTTTGGTTGTAAATGTTATCAAATAATGTTTGAATTGGTTTAATGAAAGGTTATATTATGAAGTGGCACATATATGGTATGAAATTTGGCATTAAGTTCAAATGGAATGAATGAAATTACATATTCATTTTAAATGTCATTAATGAATGTTTCTATAGTGATTACCAAATTTATGTTGTACACATGAATTAGGTATGTTCAAATATGTAAATTTATTGGTTGAAATATTGGAATAGAATTGATTTTGGTTTGAAATTGCAGGGAACGTTAGATATTTATAAAGGGGTTATATTAAGCTCAACAAAAAAAAATTACAAAAATATTTCGGAGTACTTGAACAAGCTCGTTCCACTTCTAATACGTATTTTGGGCCTCGAGGGTCCATTATAGGGACTTAATAATTGAATTATACTATGTATGTTATTTATTTGTGAATTAATCGTAAATTGTCCAATATGTTCGGTAATGCCTCGTAACCTTATTCTTGCAACAGTTTGGGGTTAGGGGGTGTTACATGTATTTTGTATATAAACTCATATTAATCAATGAAAATAACAAAAGTGAAAACATTCCAAAACCAAGTTGTCTCTTCATGGTATCTCAACCACTCTCATACGAGATTTAGTTTTTTTTTCCAACAAAAACCTCATTCACCTCTTCCCCAATTTCTGATCATAGTTCTACTCATAGCCACTGGAAACACTCAAGCTACCCGTCCAAACACTCAAGACCCAGAACATCCTCTCACCTTGGTCACCTTCCACAACTCCATAAAACTTACCTAAAGTAATTATCTCTCCTAGAAAACTTAGATAGAATCCATCCTCATTGGCTATGATCTCTACAAATTTATTAATGGTTCTTATCCATCCCCTCCTACCACCATCACCGACAACAATACACCCTCTCCCAATCCTGTATATCAAATGTGGCTAAGGCAGGACAAGCTTTTATTTGGAGCACTTGTCGGCACAATATCAACTAATCTTGTGCCACTTATTACCCAATCCACAACATCTCATGATGCTTGGCGTATCCTCACCAACACCTATGCTCGTCCCTCCCGTGGCCATATCAAATAGCTCAAAGACAACTTGAAGAATATCACCAAAGGGTCAAAGTCTGTCACTGACTATATGCAAACTATCAAAACCAAAACTGATGAACTTGCTGCTCTTGGCAAACCCCTTGATCATGAAAATTTAATTAAAAAAGTCTTGGAAAGCCTTGACGACTCCTACCAATCTGTCATTAATGCAATCAACAGTAGAGATACTCCAATCACCTTTGATGAACTCCATGAAAAGCTCACTCACATGGAGCTATCCCTGCACACCATCTTACCCTCCCTATCATTACCAGCCTCTGCCCACCTCGCCAACACCCGCTCCAACCCATGAACTTCAACTTTTTGCCCATCTGGGTTAGTTCTAAATCGGCCATATTCATCAATCCCTAATCCACTTAATCGACCTACTTCTCAACCCTACTGACCTTTTCTTAATAAGTGTTAGTGGTGTCGTGCTTAAGGACATGTTGTTTCTCAGTGTCCCACCTTCCGTAACCAATTTCCCCATGCTTCTCCACCATTACCACCTAGCAATGCTTATCCCATCCGTGTGTCTCCTCCTTGGCAAGCTCAAGCTCATATTGCTACATCTTCTCTTGCACATGCCTCTTGGCTACTAGATAGTGGTGCCACTCATCATATTACAATTGATATTCAAAGTCTTACCCTTTACGAACCTTATAGTAGCACTGATGAAATCATGATTGGTGATGGCTCAGGTATTCCTATCACACACACGGGTTCCATATCTCTCAAAACTCCTTTCAAGTCTTTTAGTCTCTCTAATGTTCTTTATGTACCAACTATGAAACAAAATTTAATTTCTATTTCTCAATTTTGCAAATCTAATAATGCCTTTGTTGAGTTCTTACCCTCCTCTTTCTATGTGAAGAATCTTCAAATGGGCTTGATACTCCTCCAAGGCAAAACTAAGAATGGCATCTATGAGTGGTCTAGTTCTTCTTCATCATCCCCTCTCATTGTTTTCTCCATAATAAAGACCACATCCAATAATTGGCATCACAGACTTGGTCATCCATCAATGTAGACATTCAAGAAAATGGTTTCCTCTTTTAACCTAAATGTCTCTGGTTCTTCTCATTTTAATTTTTATTGTAATTCGTGTTTTTGCAATAAGAGCCATAAGTTACCTCGTTCTATATCTACTTTATCCATCTTGTCTCCTCTTCAAATTGTCTTTATAGATGTTTGGACTTCACTAGTTTATTCAGTTGAAAGTTTCAAATATTATATTATCTTTGTTGATCACTTTACAAAATATACTTGGTGGTATCCACTAAAGCGCAAATCTGATACCCGTGATATCTTCATTCGTTTCAAGGCCCTAGTGGAAAATTCTTTTAACTGCACCATCAAAACACTTTACTCTAACAATGGAGGAGAATATCAAGCCCTTTCCTCCCTTCTAACGGTAAATGGCATTTCACATCTCACTACTCTTCCTCATACCCCTGAACATAATGGCTACTCCGGACGTCGACATCATCACATTATTGAAACTGCCCTTTCTCTTTTTTCTCATGCCTCTATGCCACTTTCCTATTGGTCTTTTGCAGTTAAAACAATTTTTTACCTCATAAATCGCATTCCCACACCTCCCTCAACAATGAGTCACTATTCTTTAAACTCTTTGGCATTGTCCCTAATTATAGCAAACTTCAGTGCTTTGGCTGCTTATGTTATCCCTGGCTTCGACCTTACACATCTCACAAACTTGAACCTCGTTCACTTCCTTGTCTCTTTGTTGGGTATTCCTCCACTCAAAATGCTTATCTCTGTCTAGACACATCCAACAACCGTTTGTACACTTCTCGTCATGTCCGCTTTGTGGAATTCGTGTTTCTCTATGCTAATTCTCATCCTAATCTTCCTCGTGTCACCCCATCCACTACCTTGGAGTGGTGTTTCATGACATTACCTGTTACTTCTGATGTGTCACCATCTCTATCACATGCCCAATCCCAACCCACTACTATACCTCCTACATCTGCCCCTCCACCTGAACAACCCACCATATCAACATTCCAACATACCACTGTCCCTTGCACATCTACACCTACACCTGAATAAGCCAACATACCAACTTTCACACAACAAACCACAAACCAACATCCTCTAACCAATCCCTCTTCTCCTTGAGGCATCATAACTCGCTCCAAACATAATAGTCACAAACCAATCCAAAAACTCAACCTCAATACTGAACTTTACCACTCCACTCTTGAACCCACCATCGTCACTCAATCTTTAAAATATCTTCAGTGGCGACAAGCTATGTCTGCAGATGCTCTCATTCGTAATGGCACATGGGAACTTATTTCGTCTCTTCTTTCCTAAAACTTGGTTAGATGTAAATGGATTTTTCGCACCAAATACTTACCAGATGGATCTGTTGAAAGGTATAAAGCGCGTCTGGTTGCCAAAGGATTTCATCAACGTCCTAGGGTGGATTATAATAAAACCTTCAGTCCGGTCGTCAAACCTACCGTTGTCCGCCTAATTTCTCAATCTTTCAGTAAGTCATGGATAGTCACTTAACCAACTAGATGTCAACAAAGTATTCCTTTAAGGCACTCTTTCTGAAGAAGTGTACATGGCTCAACCTTTAGGGTTCATTGATCCTGGTCATCCTCATCATGTGTGAAAACTTCACAAAGCCATCTATAGGCTCAAACAAGCTCCTCGCGCCTGGTATCATGAATTACGCCAATTTTTCCTCAATTTTGGCTTTTACAACTCTATTGTTGACACTTCACTGTTCATACTCAAGACTCAAAGAATTATTATTTTTATTCTTGACTATGTTAATGACATTATTATCACTAGCAACATAGATTCTGTTATACATGACTTTCTTCAGCAACTCTCTACACATTTCTCTTTAAAGGATCTTGGAGACTTACACTACTTTCTAGGTGTTGAAGTCCTAACTCATACTAATGACTTGTTTCTTAGTCAGCGAAAAACATTCTAAAACCAAGTTGTCTCTTCAGAAAGGTCAAACCCAGATTATGCCATTCAACTTACTAAAGATCATATCAATGTAATCCTTATGGTAGATAACGAACCTTACCTTTTTATTTATTATTATTCATATATTTTTTATCATGTAGTAAAATATTGTCTTTAAACCTCAACATTAGGACATCTTCGTAGCTGGAATAGATACTGCTGCAATTAGCATGACCTGGGCAATGACAGAGCTAGCAAGGAAGCCAACAGCCATGAAGAAAGCACGAAATGAGATTAGAAGTTGTGTTGCGAAGAAAAGAACACTAACAGAAAATGATGTTAGCAAGCTCACGTACCTCAACATGGTAATTAAAGAAACTTTTAGATTATATCTTCCAGGTGTACTTCTTCTTCCAAAATAACCTATGTCTCAAATAAAGATTGGAGATTTTGATATCAACCCCAGAACTAGAATCGCAGTAAACGTTTGGGCAATAGGACAGGATCCTGATATTTGGGACAACCCTGAAGAGTTCATACCTGAAAGGGTCAATGATAATCCAATCGATTTAAAGGGGCAACATTTCGAATAATTGTCGTTTGGTGGTGGTTGAAGAATTTGCCTTTGAATTAACATGGGAATGACTGTTTTATAGTTGGCACTGGTGAACTTGCTCTACTTTTTTTTACTGGAAATTACCAATTGGGATGAGGGAGATAGACATTGACATGGAAGAGAAAGTAAGTTTAACAGTTGGTAAGAACACATCTTTTATTCTTATCCCTATCAAGTATAACATGTAGGAAAATGATGAGATTAAGCATTGCTGAAAAACACAATTCAAAAAATAATTATGAATTGGGTCCATCTAGGAAAGTGTGATATTTGTATCAAAATGAATGGATGATACTACATGATAATCATTTGCTTCCATTTTACTTATCCTTGAAATGTTGAAGGACTAATAATATTCTATCCTGATTTAACATATATCATGGACTTGACCGAAATATTTGTTATAACTAAATTTTTAAAAGAGTTATAAAGTGTTCATAATGAGCTGTGAATGTTTGATTTTGTATTTATCAACACGGTTCTTGTTGAGTATTTAGTGCCAACACTGTCAGCCACTATCAGTACTGGAACCTCAAGAAGTTTCCAAAGCAGACTCAACATTGGTATAAAACTTCACCATGTGATATGCGACTTGATTTACTTCACAGAAAGTTTGAATTATGTTAACTCTCCAATCTTGAGTACATATATGTGTAATGGAACAACCAGTAATCCATATTGTCCTCGAATAAATCGATAGCCAAAAGGACCCCATAATTAAAAGTTAAAACTAAGTTCCATACCTAAAACTAAGCTTATTCTGATATTTCTCTTCTAGCCAAGGACCCATTTCATCAATATTGTTCCTAAGGACTCCACCAGAAGATGCGATGCTAGTCAGTCAATCAGCTGCTCTATCAATATTACTTGTGGTCCATCTATCACGCACTAGTTCTCATCCAATAGTTGCTAGATTGTGTCGCTTTGTGCCATCTAGTTGAGTTGTTGTGGTAAAACCAAGGTTTTTAATATAGGATTGGTGCTCGAATTAGTTAGGTTATTGGTTTATCGGTTCAATCAATTTAACTAAATAAATTATTAAAAATTTTATAAAAATAAAAAATTAACTTATTTTTTTTATACTGATTCACATGTCAACAAATTTAATACCTCTCTTCAAATCAATACCCCAATTTGTTCCTAGTTCGATTAGTTGATCTGGTTCAATTCAAACAAGAATGGTTAAAACTTCTTGCCCATTTCAAACTTCACCAAAAGACACTTCTATGGAGAAATTATCTTTGGGAAATGTAAGATTATCGACTCAAGGTAATCGTTGCAAACCAAACATGATTATATTATGCCAAAATTTCACATTACCCTTAGGAATCTTACATGATTCAAACCAAGCGCTCCATTAGCATATTATCAAGTATGCTACATTACCTTGTTTGGTCCATTTGATTTGAATGTAAAATTGTATTATTTAGTTTGTGAAATTTAAGATTATCTAAAAACACATTTTATTATATTTTTTCTCATAAAATTTACTTCTTTTTCTTTACTACATTGTAAAAATGTTGAAGTTTATAAAATTTTATTTTATTGATAAATAAATACATGTATCTAGTAAACTAATTTCATATTTTCTTTATTAAATAAATAAAATGGGTAAAGAGTATAAGCAGGTAGAATTTCTCTTATGATCAAAATGACAAGTAAAAGAAAGAAGAAAAACAATGCTTTTTTTATTATTAAAACGTGTTGTTATGGTTTAAGGACAATTTGATAAAAATGATAAAGTTATTATAAAAGCAACATTTTGAGTGAAAGTAATAGGAAAAATGTTAATTTTTCTCAACTAATAATAACAATACTACTAATAACAAAATAGAAATGAATGTTACTTGTATGTCAAAGAACTAGAATTTTGATTCATTAGTTGTTGTTGATGTAATGCTTAATATATCATTTGGTATTTAAGTTTGATACGGTTTTTTAATATTGTATTTATGTTATTTTTTGGTCTAATATGGTATTTGTATTTGTCAAAAATTATAAATTTTGGTACCTAAGGGTAACATTGTTAACTTTTTAATGTTTAGTTCTTGATTTTGTTCATAGAATAAATTTAATGTTAATAGCAAATGTCGTATATATAAATTATTTTTAAGTCTGTTGGATGAATTAAAAAAATTTGGAGTCCCCACCAATCTTTTGTGGTTAAGTGTGATTGGTCACCTAAAAACTACCATTTTAATAAAAATTTTAAAATTTATTAAAAAAATTTAGTCTGCGAAGCAAGAATCTAGTTTGGAAGTACGATTACGCGTGAAAAAGATATTAACACCCTCACAATGTCTATTAACAAAAACGATACTATTTAATCATGTGTTATCATTAACCATGAAATATCGAAATTAAGTTTGATATTTAAAAGAAATTCTCTCTAATAAAATATTTGTTTTGTTTTGAATAATAAAAATTTAAAAAAAATTTAAAAATGAGAATCCCAATAGAAACTCAAAAGTAGTTCTCAAATAATAATAAGATCATTTTGTTTGTGAAAATGATATTCTTTTTAGATAAGTAATTAACAAAGGTCCCGACAGAAATCCGACACAGACATTCTATATTTAATAGATAAATAATCAAGCTAACATGGATATGGATAACTTTTTTTTCAAGACGAGACAATAATTCTCAATAGAATTTTGAAAATCTTATTTTGCTTCACAATAAATAATTATCGAGTGTTGTAGTGAAATTCCGGATAGGGTAAATTACACCAACAGTCACTCAAGTTTAGGGTAGCTAACAAAATAGTCACCTAGGTTTCATTTCAGTCACTCAACTTTTGAAAAATAACAAAACATTCACTAATGTTATAGAAATGTGACAAAATAGTCACTGATTAACAGTTTCCGTTAGTGTCTTAATAGGACCACTGATGTGGCAAGTTAACTAGCTGATGTGGCTAGTTAACTTGCCACGTTGGATGAAGAAATTGAAAAAAAACCTAAAAAATCAAGAAATTGGAAAAACTAGTTTCCTAGTTAGCCCTATTAACAGAGAAGAAGAAGAAGAAGAAGAAGAAGAAGAGACTAAAAAAAAGTCTTCTTTGCCTAATTCTGATTCTTTGCCATTAAAACACCATGTCTTTGCTCTTCTTATTCTTCTCTTTGCTCTTCTTATTCTTCTTGGCTTTCTACCTTTATAAACTTCCACCATTGTTGGCGGGGTCTTATGGTTTTTCCAGATTGGGATATGGTTTTTTCAATAATTTTGCTGAAATTATTAACAAACTTTTTTAGAACAAAATATGCAGTGAGTGGTATATGTTGTAGGAGAATTGATTCATTTGAATATATGGTTGTGTTTCGTTGCAGGTCAAGCAATCTGAGATAAAGAAAACTGAAGAAGCATTATTTGAGTAGCGTGCTTAAGCGTATTGCTTCTTATTGAGAAGATGAACTTTTGACTAAAGCATTTCAACTTTGGTACATATTTGGTTAATTAAATTTCATTAAGAAGATGAAAATGCCAAAATTAATCAAATCAAGTAAGAAAAGATGCAAATTCCTTAGCATGAAGCTTCCCTCCGGTGTATCTTTTTCTTCGAAATCATGCTCTTTCTTAGCTTATGGCTTGGTATGCATCATTCACCGGTTACCAACGCTTTATGGGAAGCCAGGTCCAAAATCTACGAGAGACTCATTGATTCACCAAAATATGCACCCTCTCAGAGCGAATTTCTCACCAAAACTCCCTCTCAAAGCTGAACCACCATCTTTTATAACTTTTCATCTGATTATATCTTGAGAGAACAATATAAGGATCCTTGGAATGAAGTTAGAATGGGCATCATGCTCTTTCAAGGAATTTCGGGTGTACTGTTCTTTTACAATTTCTTCTTCTTTTGCTGCTGCTACTGCTTCTTCTTCTTCTTCTCTGTTAAGGGATTTTTTTAGGATTTTTTTAACTATGTACATCCAACGTGGCAAGTTAACTAGCCACATCAGCAGTTAACTTGCCACATCAGCGATCTCGTTAAGACACTAACGGAAACTGTTAATTAGTGACTGTTTTGTCACTTTTTTATAATGTTAGTGACTGTTTTGTAATTTTTCAAAAGTTGAGTGATTGAAATTAAATATAGGTAACTGTTTTGTTAGCTACTCTAAAGTTGAGTGACTGTTGATGTAATTTACCCTTCTGGATAATAACTTCCAATATTATTATTGTAACAGGGCATTTTTGCCCGGGGCCCAACATGAACAGAGTCCATTTACACACTAAGACCCTAAACCAGCCACTACCCCAATTAACACCCAAATACATAGCCTAACAAGCCCTAACCCGAATGGCCCAATTTGCTGGCCCAAACCATTAACCGAATTAGGGTTTCAGAAACCCTAATCCCTAGCCACCTTTCAGCCTCCTCCAGCGCCGCAAGCTAGGCTAACCACTGGCCTCCTACGCACGTCCTCTGCCCACCGCCACTGTGCCACCGTCATTTCACCTGCAAAGCAAAGACAGGGACAAGACACGAGAGTAGAACAACACGCAAAGAAACAGTAGCAAAATAGAGTAGAAATGCTAGCAAAACAGGGTCTAAACAAGTGTACTAAATCAGATATAAAGCCGAGAAAAAGTAATGTAAGGGGGGATTTTTTACTTTCTAATTTTTTTTTTATTCGGCTAGAAACGAAAAAAAACATTTGTAAAAAAGGATTCGATCCTCATCCTTTGAAAACAAAAGAAATCAAAGAAAACAAAAGCACAAGAAGGTTGATTTGATTTTCTTATCTTTTCCCTTTTGATTTTTCGTTTCTCTTTTATTATCTCTATTTGTAAATTTATTTTAAACAACAAATAATAAGAAAAAAAAGAGGGGGTTTTCTTATCTGTTGTTGGTCGATCTAATGAGGGTTCCTCCTATCCGGAAGTTGACGGATCCTTGTGGATCTAGTCAAAACCACGACGGTGGTGGAGGTGCATTAGGCGCCGATGAAGCCCACGGGACCGAAAGGGAGAGGGAGGCCCTTATTCGCCTACGCGCACGGGTCTTGAAAGCGGCCTCTCGGGATTGTTTGGAACCGAGTTTGATGGCCCCTTTCGTGCAGTACTAGCCGATGGCCGAGCTAATGGCGCGATGGGCCCACCGGTAGCCTTCACTCGTGGCTTGAAGAGAGACCGAGATACCCTTCTCGTGCGATCACGATCGTCCCTCGTGGCAGCGTTGTTACTACGGCGATGAGGGGTTTTGAAACCCTAGCCGAAAGGGGGAAAACGGGGAAGGAAATGGAAAGGGAGCCCTTTGCTTCTGATTTTTGGGGAGGGGCTGAAGGGAATAAAGTTTTAGCTTCTAAAGAGAAGCAAAAACGGCACCGTTTAGGTGCCAACCCATTGGATCCGACCGGTTATCCAGGAGGGAACCCGCGTGTTTTCTGAAAGTGGGTTAATACCCACTTTAGTCCCTCCTCCTTTGCTGCGCCTTTTAATCCTGTCCTACATTTAGTTTTGAATCTGAAATTCGCCCATATGATTTTGTTTTGGTTCCATTTAGATCCCGTGTGAAACGATACGTTTTGGAAAGGGGATTATTTCGCCATTTACCCCTTGTTCCTTCATACGTGTTTCAAGCGGGTCCCTTTTTCCTTTCTTTTCATTTTTTAAATTTGGCATTTAATTCTGTTCTATTTTCTATTGAGTCCCTGGGCTGCTGGAGCGCTGTTATCTCAGGAATGAAAGGGGTTAATCCACATTCGACCCCTGTTTGTTTTGTGCCTTATATTTTAGCCCTGATTAACTGATTTTATCACATTTTTTGCTCCTAATTATGCTGTTGTTCTAATTTGGTTCTCTTTTCATTATTTTGTTATTTTAATAATTAAATTACGCTTTATCATATTATTAGTATTATTAATATATATATCATATATATCATTGTTTTACTATATATTGCGTATATATGTATACATTTCAATATTATGGCCATATATCTATTTTTGTATGTTATTTTATACATGTATTTTTAAATACTACTATATATATGTTTTATATACATTACATTCATATATTTTAAAATTGTATTTTGTGTACACTATACCCATATATATATATATATATATTTTGTATGTATGCTTTCACATTATTTTACATATGTTTTTTTAATACTATTATATTTTGTATAATACATTTATTTTAAAGTTGTATTTTGTATATATATATATATATATATATATATATGCTATATTCTATATTATATATATTTTTCATTCTAATAGTTACATATTTTTATATATACTATTTCATGTGTACATATTCCTAACATTATATTTTACATGTATTCCTAAATTTTTTTTATATACCATTATCATATATAGATATATATACATATTTACATATTGTATTAATAATTATTTTTGTATGTCATCATTATTTTTAATATATATTATGTATACATTTTTGTATCATACTACTCATATTATTATTATCTCATGTATATACCTTAATATTATTATGTAATAGTATTTTCGCATATTACATATGTATATTTAAATATTATTTTTTTCATATATTAAGCATATTATATTTTTTGCACTATACATATTTACCATTATTGTACTTACTTTTTAGGTTAATACTTCACATATTACATGTGTATACACATATTTTTATAGGTATATAATTTCTTTGCGTTAAAAACTTTTTTAATTAAATAATATATTGTTTATTTAAAATTTTTATTTGAATTCTTATAGCTCTAAACTTTTTTCCATGATTATTCATTCATATTTGTTAAAGGCTTGTCAAATTTCATTTGTTCTAATTTGCTTTAAATTTCTTCTAAATTTGTTTTAGTCTTTAAATGTTAATATTATTATTTGTGAACGATGATGTGTTACGTAATTGTTGTTGTCATAGGTACCATTTGTATTTATTGGTTATCATGATTCATGGATGAAATATATGTTTATGAATTCTTTCTTTGCTTTACATGTTATAATTCCTTGCTTGTATTTTATAAAAGTCGTGTCTATGCCATCTTATTAAAAATTTTCATTCGAAGGCTTTCAAAAGTATGACTCGTGTTTGGATACTTCGGAGAAATCGAGCCTTAACTTACTAGGTTCCGGTTTTTCTCATTAAATCCAAACTATCGAGTATCGTTTCCAAAATCAAAACATGTGAGCTTTCCAATAAAACTAATTCTCGGAGACTCGAAATGTTGCGTTCTAACTTACTGAATGTAACATTCATTTTTCCGAAATAAGAGTTTTAAAAATCAAAGTAATGTTTTATGTTTTGGAGCTTCGATAAATCGAGCCCTAACTTACTGGGTTTCGGTTTTTCGTTCAACCCAAAATAATTAAATATCCCTTTCCAATTTAAATTTATGAACCTTCTAAGCAAAAAAGGACGAGCTTAATTTCAAGAAATTGATATGTTGCACCCTAACTCACTGGGTATGGCATTCTTATTTCTCTGAGATAAGTGAGCCTCGATTTTACATCGATTTATTCAAATGCTTTTCAAAACAAAAGGATCGTATTTTAAAATTTTTTTCAATTGTTTGGTAATAGGACATTAATTAATCAATTAGGTACCAATTTTGGGCGTATCGAGGGTGCTAATCCTTCCTCGTGCGTAACCGACTCCCGAGCCCGTTCTTTGATTTTCGTAGACCAAAATTAATTGTTTTAATAACTCAAAATGTTTTATTAAAATAATTTAAGGTGATCCGATCACACCTCGAAACAGGTCGGTGGCGACTCCGTTTTTCAAATTCCAAAGTCGATTCCCGTTTTCAAAAAAAATTGTTTCGACAATTATGGCATAAAAAATTGCCATATTATTTTTAGAAAATTGAATGATTCAGCATGCAGTATAAATAATATAGATAAAACATTACATTAAACAAATTAAAATTTCAACAATCACCGTGTGTTCACAACATCATTCATGTACATGCATTAAACCAAGTAAAAGTAGAAACATATAGGTTGCAGTTCGCTACTGAAAAATACTATAAATTTACACACACTCATAGAAACATATAAAATAATATCAATCATAATTAACTATACAGAATTTATGTATATCGAAATGACAATTACATCATGATGCAAACATTTATTATAAGGGCGTAAATAGAGTAATTAAAAAGATCATAGCTTAAAGTTGAAAAATTACCAAGAGGTTTAGATTACGTAACTCCAATATGCAAAAACCAATCTGAGTGCCACTTCTCCCTTCTTGCTCAGTTCTTCTCCCCTTTTTTTTTTTTTTTTTTGCTTATTCGAGGGTTGTTTTTTTCTTAGATTTTATTGAATTTGCTTTGGTTTCTGTAAATATGAGTTACAGTGATGATGGGACGTGTGATGATGGATTGTGGAATGATGAATCTTAATGGTGATTGGTAGATGGTTAAAAAAAAATAGTAGTGAAATACTATAATTTGGCGCTACCAACTTGCCACGTCAGCAACTTGAAAAAAAATTAATTTTTTGGTGGAGTCATGTAAAATGACGCCACCTATATAAACACAAGTGAAATACTATAATTTCTGAAAATATAGAGGGTCTTAAAAAAATTAATCATTTTCTGGTGGAGTAAATTAATTTGGAGCCACCAAATTCCTAACACACTGACATCTGTGCCTTTTTTTTATTTTTTAACTTTTTTTATTTACTTTTTTAATCTTTATTTATTTTATTTATTATTAATTTTAAATTTTGTCTTAATCTTTATTTATTTTAATTATTTTTATTCTTAATTTTAAAAAACTTTAAATGTATATGAAAAAGTTTTATAATATATATTTTTAAAATTTTAAATATATATTTTTGAAATTATTTTTTTAAAGTTTAATATTTAAATGTTTTATATTATTAAAAATATATTTAATATTTAAAAAAATATTTTTATATCTTTTTTATTTTATTCTTAATTTTAAAATATTTAAATATTTTATATTATTAAAAAATATATTTAATATTTAAAAATAATATTTAAATATTTAAAAATAATATTTAAACTTTAAAAAATAATTTCAAAAATATATATTTAAAATTTAAAAATATATATTATAAAAAATTTTCTCATATACATTTAAAGTTTTTTAAAATTAATAATAAATAAAATAAATAAGGATTAAAAAGTAAATAAAAAAACAAAAGTTCAAAAGTAAAAAAAAAAGGCGTAGGTGTCAGTGTGAGGAATCTGGTGGCGCCAAATTAATTGGCTCACCAAAAAATGGTTAATTTTTTAAGGCCCTCCATATTTTCAGAAATTATAGTATTTCCCTTATATTTATACATGTGGCGCCATTCTACATGGCTCCACCAAAAAATTAATTTTTTTTAGCTTGCTGACGTGGCAAGTTGGTGGCGTCAAATTATTTGGCTCCACCAACTTTTACTATATATTTTAGGTCATTTTAGTATTTAATTAAAAAAATCATTTTGGTATTTAATTAAAATTTTTAGGTTGTTTTAATAAAAAAGCCTCTTTTTTTTTTTTTTCCTTTTATCCTTATTAACTAGTGGGGTGAATAAGAGAAGAAGACAACAGTTGAAAGGAGGATAGGGTGGAAATTGGAAGAGATGTATGTTTGTGGAAAGGTTTGGGAATTTAGGAAGGAGTCTTCATGTGAATTTGTATGATTTGTTTACATAACCTTTTTATAGCGAGGGACAAGTTTAGATACGTGTCCTAAAATTACTGATGTGGAAATCTAATTTGATATTTTTAACAACGATGGTGATGCTATGTCTTAGGATGAGACGTTTTAAGGTGATTAGCAATCAATCACTCTAAGCTTCCACATGGGCCTCACATAGTATTAGTGGAGATACCTAGTTCTAAAGTTTGTCAATTTAAGATTCACAAACTAACCCTAAGTCCATAGTGTCATTAGTTTTCTTGGGAGACATTTCGAGCTCTCTATTAGTATGCTATGAGGTTCATGAGGTATACTATTAAGTTTGCAAGGTTCGCTACACAAGGTATAACAATTGTCCCCAGAGAAATAAAAGTTAGAAAATGAGTTTCGCAAGCCTGTTGAGAAGGTCTGCAGTATAAATATAAGTAACGAAGGTTTAGACAATTAATTTGACATTAATGTTGAAGTATTATCCATTGTATGAAGATTTTTATTTTGTAAAGGAGTATGCTTGAAATTTTGAAATTTGAATAATTGAATTTTGTAAGTCCTTTGGACTTATGGCGGGATGAAAAGATCCGTATATGGAGTTTTGTATACATTTAATGATAGAGTTGGTGAAATGTGCGATATGTTGCGGCATATTATTGAGTTCCCAATGAAACCATCATCAATATTATTGGTTGAATACACATGTTGGACTCTGATTGGGACAGCTTTTTGTATATAAATAACAGTTCATGTGTGAGCGCGTAGTAACTTACTTGGTAAGTTTCGAAGTAGTTGAAAGGTTTTACCTTAGGTTATTAATAGGGATAAGGGTTTGCATCATTTTCCAAAGTTTTCTATTTTTTGGAATCTGTATCTTTTTATATTTGTTACCAATGTTGATTTGATTTCCTTCCTTATCTATTTTTTTTTTTTGGTATGATTGTTACTTGTAGGTCCCTATTGTCTTTACTTTCTTTATATTGTTCTTAATTAATTTTTATTTTAAACTTATTGAAACCTGACATTGAGACCGATTAGTGTTCCTAATGAGAGAGAAGAATTTATGCATGTGTTCAACATCATTAGAGGAAATGTGTAAATTGTTAGCATGTAAGGTAATTATCTATTTTGATAATTTCAAAATATAAATTTGCTATTTTAATAAGAAAATATCGGTTGAGTCAGATGGACAACCATAATATTATAAGTTGTTGATAAAATTTTTTTAACACTTTAGATTAAATATTACTCCTCCGATATTAAAAAATTCAAAAATTTTTAATTTTCAATACTAAAAAGATCATAAGTAGTTGGAGATTTTCTTTATAAATTCATAAATTTAAGAGTCGACAAAAAATTAAGAATAATTTTAAAGATGGAATAAAAAAACATGTTAAAGGATAAGTAAAATGGATACAACTGATTATATGTATTGCCGTCCATTTATTTTGATACAGTAATCACACTCTTCTAAATCGTCCCAGTGCATAATTATTTTTCTATTTATATACTTCAATCATACAGATTCTTAAAACTTTCCGAAATTCGGATGTGTTATTCAGCAATGCTTTATCTCATCATCTTCCCACATGTTATAGTTGATGGGCATAAGCATAAGAGGAAATTTTTTACCTACGGTTATACTTACTTCCTCCTCCATGTCAATGTCCATCTCCGTCATCCCACTTGGTAATTTCCAGTAAAAACAATAGAGCAGGTTCGCCAGTGCCAACTCTAAAACAGCCATTCCCATGTTCATTCCAGGGCAAATTCTTCGACCAGCACCGAACGGCAACAACTCGATATGTTGCCCCTTCAAATCGATCGGATTATCGATGAATCTTTAGGGAATGAAGTCTTCTGGGTTGTCCAAGATATCAGGATCTCGTCCTATTGCCCAAACATTTACCGCAATCCTAGTTTTGGGGCAGATATCATAATTTCCGATCTTTATTTGGGATATAGTCTCTCTTGGAGCAAGAAGTACAACTGGAGGATGTAATCTAAGAGTTTCTTTAATTATCATCTTCAGCTATTTAAGCTTACTAACATAATTTTCTGTTAGTTTTCCTTTCTTCCTAATGCAACTTCTAATCTCATTTTGTGCTTTCTTCATTGCTGTTGGCTTCCTTACTAGCTCTGTCATTGCCCAGATCATGGTAATTGCACCAGTGTGTATTCCAGCTACGAATATGTCCTAAATCCTAATGGATGATAAAGTAAGAATCAGTGCCATACAAAAAGATGAATTGCCAAAAAAAGGGAAAAGTTTGGTTATTTACCATAAGGATTGCTTTAATATGGTCTTTAGTAAGTTGAATGGAATCATTCTGGGTTTGATCTTTCTCCATTCTCAGTAGCACATTGACTATGTCTTCTTCATCGTGCTTGGTCGGTCCTGAATCTAGATGATCGTCGATTACTTGCTGGAAGACAGCATCAAGTTCATGAAAGCTAATCTCAAGCTTTCTATGAAAATGAGTAAACCAGTCAATTACCTTTCCTACATAAGGGAAAAAATCCGAGGCACAAAAGCTTCCCAACATAGTTTCCGCCTCAAACACCACTTTTTGTAACTCATGGTTATCAAGTTGACTCTCTTGGAACTGTTTCCCGAAAGCAATCCTAAAGATTATGCTAGCGGTGAGCGAAAAGAAATATTTGCTTAGATCCACCGGGTTCGCTGAAGTAGCCGATTCCGAGACTGATTCGATTAGCAAATCAACCTCTTCTTCCCTAACAGATTGAAACGATTGAACCCTTTTCATGCTGAAAAGCTCAGCAACACATATCTTTCGCATCTCTCCAGTAATGTCCGTAGGGTACGAAAGCAACGTCCTTTTAGGGCCAGTTAATGGAGGTCGACTGCAACATTCAAGATCGTGAGTTTTCAACACCTCTTTGGCAGCTTCAGCTGAGGAGACCACGAGGGTGGGCGTAGAACGGAGTTGAAGAAGCATGATGGGGCCGTGTTTCTTGGAGAGTTGCCAGGTTGAACGATGGGGGGATGGGCCAAGTTGATGTAAGTTACCCAGAATAGGAAGCTTAGGAGGGCCTGGAGGAAGTTTACCCCTTTTTGTGGTTAACTTGTTTATGAATATCAGCAACGAGGGGAGCAATAATAGAAAGGGAATTAGCAGCATTGTTATGGAGAGTGGGAAATAAGACTGCTTGATTTTCTTTATCTCACTTATGGGCATAGCTTCAAAGATGTTAACCATTTATAGGAAATAAGTTATCTGTTACTAGATTTTTCAACGTGGAAGTTAATTTTAAATGAGTTTCTTCAGCCGCTCAACAGGATTACGTCGACAACTAAATCCATTTTTGTAATTCATATATTCACGATGAACAGACTTGTGAATAAGTGCAGTTGAGCAGTAATTTAATTCAAAGTAATTAGGCTCGAAATCCACCGTCTGATGCTTCTTTTAACTTATATATATGTATACTAAAACTAAATTTAAATAGAATATTTTTGTTATTATTTAATTTAAATACGGACTAAGATAAGTTTAAAATAAAAAAATGTTCATTAAATGTAAAACTATTAGACTTGGAGATAAGACATTGATTTTTCACAAATAGCTTGCCTGGGGGTTTGGAAGCTCAGATCACAAATCAAAGTGAAACTTGGCCATAAAATTCTTGCGCAGTCAGTCAGTCAGTCTCGGCGGCGAGACACAGAATTAAATTGACTTTAACAAGACCAGCTTCAATTGGAAGTTTACAAAGATCCTTAATTAGCAGTTTGTCACCAGAAATTCAAAATTAATAGTAACACCCTTAACTCATTTCTGTCGTCGTCGAAATAGGGATTACGAGTATTATCAATCAAAATTATAACTCATACTTCAATTTAATTATACCAAAAATCATAACATTTTTAAATTCACAAGTTAATCAAATAAACCACATACCAAAGCCGAATTACTACTACATATATAACACATTTCATAATCACTCATTTTACTATTTTATCGAGCCATATTATATCACTTTTCATACTTCCAAAATAAGCTAACTAATATACCGACTATAAACTCTAATTTACCATTCCTCATTGTCGAATCAAGTAACCAACATAGCAAATTATTTACTATAAAACTTACCTCCCAAATTAAGCTTATAACATGATCGAATATAACTATCGACATTAGCATTATGATCAAGCCATTTTCGTATGGCTATGTCCATATAAAATTACAAAGCTAAGAATAACAAAACTAGCCTATACATGCCATAGTTCCGAAATGTAACTTCATAAAATACCGAAAGTGGTCGATAGTGTGATAAGCTTCTCTTCTCGAGCTCATATCTGGAATTTAAAATCTATAAAATAAAGTAAAAACAAAAACACAAAGTAAGCTATTACAGCTTAGTAAGTCATAAGCAAATAATAAATTATTAATATAGTCATTCAAATAAATTTGACCAGACAATAATTTCATTTCCACATTTAACCCCATACCTAGCATTTCAATAATAATGCATATACTTTCATACACAATTTTCATCTTAACCGAATGCTCAATTAACTATATTAACCAAAACACTATGTAAATTTCAAAGTCAAAATGTCATGTTTTGACCAAGTAACCTTACACTCACATCTATATTCAGGTTAACGGATCATTATATATAATATTTCATACATACTCTTTTATGTGGCTAAATATACATAATTTATAAAATTCATGATCAAGAGATATCCCAAAAGTATACGAAATGTTTGTCCACTAATACTCGCTCCATATTCCCATGCAATTACCATATAGACAAATACACCTATAAACTTTGACACAAATAAGTAATTCACATTACCTTGTCCTACATGTGTACATATCTTTAACCCGAATACTTAAACATATAGTTTCATTCACTTCATTCATAGCTCAATTTCTTAGTTCAAATAGCATTTCAATGACATTGATAATTCGTTAAGGCAAAATTAGCCATACTTATAAAATTTAATACCAAACATTTATCTAAACCAGGGTTTTAACATTTTCAGTCACACATTAATTTATTGACCTGATCGGTATCACATAGGCCTTACTTGGCCGAATATAGATATACTTCCCTATAAAACATTCAAAGCTCACCTTTTAAATAACTACTAATCGGATGTATATAAATCCTTTAATAATGATATAAATTCCACATTTCAATTATTCCTCATGTATCGTTAGGCCAAATATAAGATCAATATCAAACATTAATATCAATTATTTATACAATAATCCTCATATAGGTTTTCATATACACAATCACTACCATTAACATCATTTATAATTTACATCACATATCACACAATCAACTTACTTTATTTCCGAATAGTTAAATAAATTGTCGCATACCTGGTCGCTTAAACTCTTATCCACAATTGACATGACCTTTGCATGAAATCTTTAAAATATAAGCTCATAATAATTCACTTTATAAATCATTTTTAACTACCTCAATATAACTACAAATAAAACCATTCAACACTTTGATTCACATTTGGCAATATCAACCCACACCATATGTACTCTTTTGATTATATCAAGTCATACATTTATATACACTTTATTAAATTCATGAACAACACTATAATTAACTTCAACCTCAACTTAATATCATATCCACTCAATTCATTTATTCAAGGTAACTTTGAAAATATCAATTGCACAAGCTAATACCAATCGATCATAGTCACACTTGTAAACGCAATATATATATATATATATATATATATATACTTATACTCACCTATGTGGCCGATTATAAAATGTCACATAGCTCCATTACCATTGTTCTTTACTTGTAATAAATTGAACCCGTATAATCACTGACTTAGAAATAATTCACCGGTATAAAACCTACTAGGCAAGAGCCTGAATATATCACCGGCACAAGGTCTGCTAGACTCAAAGTCTGTTATTCATTCACCGGCAATACGCCTGCTAGGCACGTAGCCTGATTCAAAATCACCAGCTTAAAGCTTGCTAGGCCTAATGCCCGAATATCACAATTTTAAAATCAATGCACAATGTTTCACATATCATTTCATGTAACACAAACACATCATTAAGCCTTAGCATCATTCAAATTCATATGTAAACATATCACTACCCCAATCGCATTTCATGCTTCCACTCGGCTATATGAACACACACACACACACACACACACATATATATATATATATCAACCTTCAAAGCTTACTTCCATACTTCCATTCGGCTATACAAATACATATATACATATCAACCATCAAAGTTCATTTCCATACCTCCATTTGGCTTTATAAGTACATAAATACATATCAACCATCAAAGTTCATTTCTATATAACACAACCACAATTTAGCTCATAGTATCACATTGAATACATTTCAACTACCTTATTACCCTTCTATATTATTCATTCAGCTATATACCCAAGCATCATAAAATATAGTTTCTACTAATCCATTATGTTATATTCAAGATAAGCTAATTTCAATCACTTAAAACTTACTTCGGTTGATAATATACGGCGAACCCGACTACTCAGCTAGCTTCGTTTTTCCTCGATCCACATCTACCCGCTTTAGCTCTTGAATTTATTAAGAGAAATTTAAACTCAAATAAATCAATAAACCAATTTAATTCATTCGAAAATCACATAATTAGGATAATTGCTTAATAGCTCCCTCTACTTATACGCATTGGCAATTTAGTCTAAAAGTCCCTAATTTACTAAGCAATTCGAATTTACTTCCAAAATACACTTAGGCCGAAACTCATCCTCTAACATACAAGTCCTTCTAATTCATTATCTTACCAATTTAGTCACTCACCTTTAACATCTATATTTATCATATAACTTCAACATAGAACATTTCACAAATTTCATCAATGACCGAATACACATTCCATAACAATTTCAAAAATAATAATTTAGGCTAGATGTATTGCTAGGTAACAATCCAAAATATACAAAATTTATAAAGAAATAACTCAACCATACCTTGAAATTAGCTTTGATAAGGGCCGAATACAAGGAAGCCTATTTTTTTCTTTTCTTTGGAATTCACAGCAACTAGAACAAAATGATAATGCTTTGTTTTTCATGTTTATTTTATTTAATAAACATTATTAAACCATTTACTAAATTAGCCTTATTATTATCATCAAAATCCCACTACCTAATGTCCATTAATGTCCATGCATTATTTCAATGATTTAATTACATCTTAAGGACTCCATAGTATAAAAACAATGGCAATATGGTACTTTATCAATTAGCTAGTCACTTTTAAAATTTTCGCTATTAGATCCTTTTATTAAATCGTACACACAAACAATAAAATTTTCATACGAAATTTTCCCACGTGCTAATTCACATTTAATAAACATGGAAAATAATATTTAATTATTTTTTAACTTGGATTCGTGGTCCCGAAACCATCGTTCCTATTAGGGCCAAAATCGGGCTGTCACAACTTTCATTTGTCAAATTTTAATTATTAATTCTTTTTGGTGAATGAAAAAAAATATTAGAGTAAAATTAGTTAGACTATAGTCTCTTTGTTATGATCTTTGGAGACGTGTTGAATTGACTATTACACCAAATGATCCAACAATATACTGATTCTTTTAACCAAAGCATAATTCATCACCTTTGTAGCACTCTCTTGAACAGCTTGAACTGCCTTTTGACTGTTTGATAAGATAAATACTCTATCAAAACCTCTATCAATAGCAATAGCCAATCCTTCCAAAATGCCCAACAATTCAGCATCAAGAATTGAACAAATGCCAACAAACCGTTTGTACCCAAGAATCCATTTGCCATGTCTATATCGAAGAATGCCCCTAATTATAGCTAGATAGGAATCCTCTTTTATTGTTCCGTCAGAGTTTAATTGAATCTAATTTCCAAATAGGGGTGGAACTGAAACTAGAACTTTCCAGTTGGAAACATTAGCCTTAAGTGAGGAGTTGTATTGTTTAGCCTAACTGTAAGAAACTTTAATCACATCCTCAATACTCCAAGTAATACCTTGAAAGATGAATAAATTCTATTTTTTCCATTGCAAATTAAGATTATTATGAATATTAGTTGTAATATACTCATGCAAATTACTTGAGAAAAAGAATTAAGTTTGGCTGTTGGTTCAGCTTGTGACCAAATATCCATAGTTGCAAGACAATCACGAATGGCATGTAAAATGTCTTCATATTCATTTCCACATAGGCCACAAGAACTATCTAGCCCGATTCTTTTTTTCATATGCTTTGAATTAGTAAGAAGGCGTTGTTTGAGAATGAGTTGGATAAAATATCTAACCCTCTAAAGGCATTGAAACTTCCAATAGAGATGCCAAATGACATTCTTAGGATTCCATGACCCTTTCCTAATTCTCCAATATGCACTATTGATTGAAAAGGGACCGTTTGAGGATCTAACCCAAATGATCTTATTCCACCTAGCTTCTGGCTGAGGTGGAGGAATACCCATAATGCGCCTAACCGCATCCTTTGCCACCCATAAATGAAATAAATCAAAATTCCAAAAACCATCCATTCTGATAAATTTACTAAGCAAATTTTCCTTCTCCATATTCAATTGGGGAGTGGATATGATTTACCAAAGGACTATTATTCAGAACCCATGGATCACACCAACAATTTATCAACTTACCATCAATGACAGACCAAAGAAAATTCTCTCTGACAAGTAGCCAAACTTTAGAAAGGCTTTTCTAAAGAAAAGAACATCACCCATGTGCTAAGGACTCAGAAAATCCATTAGGGACTCTATATTTCACCTTGAGAACTCGAACCAAGAAAGCATTTAAATTTGAAACAATATTGAATATGAGATTCATCAAGAATGATGTATTTTGATCTTCCAGACGCCTAAAACTGAGGACTCCATTAGATCTTAGTTGATAGACAAACTCCAAACTAACAAGCGTCATCTTCCTTTCCCCTCTTGATGACCCCCAAATGAATTGTCTAACCATTTTCTTGATCTCCTCACAGAGCCCTTTAGGGATCCTCATCAATTGCATGAAGTAGCTTGGTATCATTAACAAAATTGACTGGGCCAAGGTGGCTCTGCCGATTGAGGATAATTTTCTAGCCTCCCAACTTTGCAGTTTGTTATGAACTCGATTAACAACAAATCTGAGAGCACTATTAGTCACTTTCGTATGAAGGAGAGGAATTCCAAAATATGAACCAAGATTTTGCACCCTGTTGATACCCAATGTGTCACTAAGGTGTTTCCCCATCTCTTCACTCGTTGGTCGAAAAAATCACAGAAACCTTTTAAAATTCCATTCAACACCCTAATTTGATTCTTGTCTACTTTTCCAAAAATGATAAGGTCGTCTGCAAAAAACAAATGGGAAATAGTTGGGCCTAAACGACTGAGGTGAATAGGCTACCACTGACCACTTTAAATTGCCAAGTAAATGTTATGACCAAGTCACTTTATACATAAAACAAATAAATACAGAGATAACAGACACCTTTGACGGATACCCCTGGCTAATAAAAAATTTGGGGATGGTATACTATTCCAAAGTATCTGCATAGTAGAATTAGAAATAGTAGACATAATAACATTTATCAAGAAATCAAGAATACCTGCAGCATTAAAAGAAACCTCAATAGAATCCCATCAAACTTGATTATAGGCTTTCTCCAAGTCAATCTTCACTGCTATCCATTTTCTAATCTTTTGCCTGCTTCTCATAGAGTTAATGGCTTTTTGTGCCATAATGATGTCATCTATAACACCCCTTAACCCGTCTCTATCTTTAGATTAAGGTTATAGAGTATTACCACGCATATCATAACAAATACTAACATTTAACCATTCAAATATCAAATTAAATAACATAATATGAATTTCAAATGTCATTCATAGTATAAATGTAATTATTGACCTTAAATCGGGCTTACAGTGCCTTAAAGATAATTTAGGAATAATCAGGGACTAGTTTGAAGCAAAACAAAAAGTTTTATAAAAACAAAAAAATTGAAAACAAGGGTCACATGGTCGTGTTGCCAGGCCATGTAACTCAATGATGCTATGTGAAAAATCCTGCATACAAAATCAAGGTGACACACGACCGTGTGATGTGCCTATGTGTGACACACGTCCATGTAACAGTCCGTATGCCAGACCGTGTGGACCTAAAAAACCTTCAAAATCAAGTTATTTCAAACATTATTATTACACACTAAGACACACCTTTTCAACCTATTTCCACATGCATATAAACACTTGTAAAAACACCTAAATCATGCCAAATTCAATAATCCTAAGCCTAACCAATATGCCTTCATTTGGCACCACAACTCACACACCAAAACAATCAAAACTGATCCTATACTTTCATGTCACAAGCCTATACCAAATGGTTTGCACTTAAGCTAAAAAACCATACATTAACTCATGCCAAAACTTACCATTATTCTTCTCATTCAACCACATTCATTTGTACCATAATTCAAACACCTTTGTAAAGTTTACATCAAGTGATCAATGAGCACAATTAGACCATATACACACCAAGGTCTAAAACATGATCACATACAAGCTATGACAAAACGTAAACATTATTTCATCAATCTAACCAATACCATATATAATACACAATCAAAACATATACAAATTTCACCTATTACATGACAAGTTTCACACCATATTTGAATTTTCATACCAAACCATGAACTAGCACATCATTAACTAAAGTATACATTCATCACACAAGTAGAGAACATACCACTTGTAATAAGTACTTAAAACATATACAATATACTCCTATTACATGCTATATATGCCAAAATTATACGTTTTCAAAATCTACCAAAAAGAATTCGGATAGTGTGATATTCGCGGTGATCCAATCGTCTGAATTTGAAAAATGTTATCTACAAGGAAATAGGAAATGACACGAGTAAGCTTTAATAAGCTTCGTAAGTTCACAGGTTAAAACGAAAAAACTTACCGAAAAAACATAATAAATCATTTAATAATAATGATAATAGACATTAGTCTTGCTAACCATAATTAATCAATGGTGAGTTATACAAATATATAAGTTGTATAATTCGTTCAATCATACGAATTCAATCAATATCAAGTCACGATATACTATAAAAAATCAAGCAAATATTTATACAATTCAATATGCAAGTCATATAACCATTTTAAATCTGCCTGATGAACGATAAAACAAATATGGATACACAGTTATCCACTGAAACACACCAAAACACTCCAACAAGCCAAACCAACTAAGAACACACCTTGGTACCAAGTGCCAAGCCCAAAGGCTTTACATCTGCCCTGATAACATGCCAGAAACACTGTAAATATAACATGATAGTCTGCAACAAATGATGGACTCCAGTATATTCAGTGGACATGAATAAATCAAGAATCATCATCTCATCTCAAGTCAGACCCCTACAGCACGCGATATAACCTATTAGCATGCCAGTTGTATCTTATCCTATGTTCATTTGGGCTCAATATAGGTAATCATATAACATTTTACAATTCAATTTATTTTCTCACATTGTACCAATTTATTATAATTCAATTACATGTACATTATTAACATACCACAACTCATAAATTAATATAATAATATAAATCATATCTAATTAAACCGTATGAACTTACCAGCGCTAAACTGCAGAAATAACAAAATTCAAGGACTAATCAACAATTTTCTCTTTTCCCCGATTTTCTACCGGTTCTTGATCTGTACAATAATTGTTATTTCAACTATCAGTCCCAAATACATTATAGAAGTCCATTTAATACATATGATTTCTTAATTGACATTTTTCAAATTTTCCTTAAAATTTTTCTCTTTGTTCAATTTAGTCCCTAATCTTGAAACTGTATCATTTATCACAATTAAATCAAATTCAAGATAGTCAAATTCTCTCTCATACATAAACAGCCCATGATTATTGAAATTTCTCAAGAATTTCATGTAATGACCAAAATTTTACGGGTATCGAAAAGTGTATTTTTGGGTCTCCTTTTTTGCAAACCAGATTCGTAAATATTTATTAAAAATATTTACGAAGTTAGTTGTGTGGTTGATTAGGTTTTGGATAGATGGATTTGTTTACATTAGGAGTAATTAGGTATAAGGACTAGATTGCAAATAGAATAAAAGTTGATTATAGAATAAAGAAAAGTGAAAGAACTAAATAAGTAATTAAACCATAGTCTAACAAGTGTATGGTAATAGTAAATTACATGTGTAAAAATATAATACATATGCATAAAATAATATATGTATACTTATTATTTAAGTAAATAATATTATATTATATTATATTATATTATAATTAAAAGAAAGAAAAGAAAGAAAAAGAATTAAAGAAACAAAAGAATAGAATCGAAATAGAGAAGAAAAAAAGGGGAAAGAAAAAGAGAAAGAAAGAAAAAGGAAAATTAGAGTTTCAAGTTCAAAGGTTTAATTGGTAAGTCAATTTAGCCCATTTTCTTGAAATTTTAATGTTTTTAGAATCCTAAAACAACATGCTACTTGATTTATGTTGAAATTTTAGAAGTTAGTAGATTTTTAGATTTTTTTCATGTTGAATAAATGGAGTATTAGAGTTTAAATTGATAGAATTTTAAGTTAGAATGAAAAAGAAGATTGAATTGTAGTATAAATTATAAGTTTTGAGAGATAGGGACTAAATTGAAAAAAAATTTGAAATTTAGGGTTTTATGGTGAAATTAGAGAGTTAAGTTCAATTTTAAATGGAAATTGAATGAAAATAAAGAATAAATTGTGGAGAAAATGAAGTTAGTTTTGGTTAGGAATTAAAATGAAAATTGGCAAAAAAATTGAATAAAATTTGAAATATTCAATGTGAAATTATGTGTATTGATGATTTTAAATTGTTTTAAATTTTCATAGCTAACATTGTGCCAGAGACCTCGGCTAAGAAAGGAAAAGACAAAGTTAACAAGGATTAGCTTAGAAATTACGGTTTCTATTTCTATATTCTGAATTTAGTAATTTTAACTTGTATTTTAAATTAATGTTTATGGTAAGTAATTAAGGTGAGTGTTGTTTGTTTTTATTTTGATATTGAATTGAGATAATATGAATTGCGATTGATGAAAATATTGATTATTATTGAAATATGAAAATATTGAATGTTGGTTGTATTTGAAAATGAATTGAAAACCCTAGTAACTGCATCGGGCTGAGTCGGATATAGTTGGCATGCTATAAGATTGGAAGTGTTAAGGGATTACTTCGACCTTGAGTCGATGAGTCACTAGTTGTCAAATTATTACTTCAGATAAATTCGATAAGGTAATGGGCACCAACTTACTTCAGCATGGCCGATGAGACACGGGTGTCAATCTATTACTTCGATTTATCCGATGAGGCACTGGGTGCCAAACTGTGTGTTTTGGTTGGATTCGTGTATCCGTCTAAGTCCAAGTCGTATTAATAAGGGTAAATAAATAAATTAACAATATGAATGATTTTGAATATAAAATTGGAATGGGATACGGAATTGAATTATCCAAATAGAAAGCATTAATCATAGATTCATGGAATGGATATTGACATTGAAAATGAATTGTGTGTTATATTATGAAAAGCTATTTGAATAGCGAATATGATATTTGAAATAGTAAGTGATGAGAATTGAATATGTTATGAATGATGTGTTTATGAAATTGATTAATTAAAGAATCATTGTTATGTGTGAATAGATATACAAATATATTATAACTTCTTGTATTAAAAGTATTCGGATTATAGAAATGCCATTGAGTTTGTACTCAGTATAGGGTTTGTTTTCTGTGCATAAGATAGGTCAAGGTCGAATTGCCGATTCAACATCCAAAGTCGATCCCAAACTTAAAACGTGGTGACGTATGTTTCTTTTTGGTGATGGCATGTACCAAGGATGTTATATATATGTCATTTTGGGAAATGATTGTAAATAATGTTATAAGATGATAATAGTTTCTTATATACATGAGTATATGTATGTCATGTTAAGGTTATAAAATGGCATGTTTAAGTTAATGCATAATTGAATATGAAATAGGCCAAAATTTGGGTTACATTGGCATGTTATTAAAAATTGGCTTAAATTAGCTAATGTTCGTATTTGATCTGAAAAGTCCAATAATGCTCCGTAACCCTGTTCCGACGACGGATAACGGTTAGGGGGTGTTACAATTTTGTGGTATCAAAGCTTTGCAGGTTTAGCCTATTCTCAGAGTAAATTGAGCTCGGAATTGAGTCTAGAGGTATATGCCATAATTGAGTCAAATTGAGTTGGGATTTGGATGCTGATATATTTGTTTTTGTTTTATAGTTGAAAATGTCGAATGATTATAATGAATATATTGATGATGTTGATCAAGAAATGTATACTGAAGATGAAGAGTCTCGTGAATTAGATGAAACAGAGTCGACAAAGCTTAGTGTAAACCCAGTAGGTAATCAAAAACCTAATGTTGAACGAGGTAATACTAGAGAGAAAGATGATTCACAGTTACTTAGGGTTATAGCTGATACCCTTCAATGAGTAGCAGGAACTACATCTGTTGCGACATCCACTTCCACTACCCGACGAGCTCCAATTAAGGAATTACGTAAGTATGGTGCAACTGAATTTTTGGGTTTAAAAGGAGTTGATCCTTCTACAGCTGAAAATTGGATGGAACCAACAAAAAGAATTTTGCAGCAACTTGAGTGTATTCCCCGAGAAATTTTATTATGTGCTGTTTCTTTACTATAAGGAGAAGCATATGTTTGGTGGGAATCAGTAATACGACATGTACCGGTAGAATAGGTAAACTGAGATTTTTTTTAAAGAGAATTTCAGAAGAAATATATGGGTGAGTTGTATATTGAAGACAAGAAGCAAGAGTTTTTAATTTTAAAACAAGGTGAGATATCGGTAGTTGATTATGAACGAGAATTCTCGCAACTCAGTAGATATGCAGCTAAATTTGTACCAATCGAAGCTGACAGTTGCAAGCGATTTTTACAGGGTCTACATGATGAATTAAGGGTGCAACTGGTATCTCACAAAATCACTGAATTTGTAGATTTAGTTGAGAGGGCAAAGATGGTTGAACAAGTTCTGGGTCTTGAAAAAAATTCTGAAAATCCTCATTCGATTGGAAAACATTCTGGAGCTACTAGTTCAAACCTACAACCCAAAAGATCAAAAGAATCTCGTGGTAGTTGGAGATCGAGCTTTAGATCAGACAGAAGTGATAGAAACCATGAGAGACAGTTAACAGTGTCTACTAGTAGTGTACGAGGTCCATCTCAAGATACTAAAATTTCAAATTATGAACATTGTGGGAAAAAGCATTGGGGTGAGTGTTGGAAATTGACTCGAGTCTGTGTAATAGCCTATTTTTGAGTCAGATCGAACAGTAATTTTAGGATCACTTAACCTAGTCAAAATATTTATTTTATTATTTTAATAATTTAAAAAGCATGATAGACTGATAGTATAAAAGTTTCGTAAAGAAATTTTACCGATTAAATGGTTAATTTGATAAAAAGGACCAAATTGCGTAAAGCGAAAAATTTGAGTTTTATTAGTTAAAAGCATCAAACGATTATGAATTTATTGGACGAAATTAGACCATCATTAATGTGGATGGACAGTAGTGGACTTAATTTGCATGATTTTTATGTTTAATTAACAAGGTTAAATTGGTAATTTAGTTATTATAATGTAATGAAACTAAAAAAATAGAAAATTGTGTGTTTCATTCATCACGTACCACCGAAAATAGGGTTTAGAAACACCATTGTTGAGTTCTCCATTCGGCCAAGGCGTTTTTCTTGATTAAGATTATGAAAGCTTGCTCAATTCGGACAAAGTCGGAGATTTGCTATCACACTATCCAGACGACTTTTCGATACTTTTGGAACTGAAGAAAATGTGTAAATATGGCATGTATAAGCTAGTTTATAAGTTGAATGTATAGACACTTGTGGTAATGGTTTTGGTACATAACCAAGCCATGTGATATGGCTTGAGTTAGTAATGTTTGGTATGGTATATAAATGCATCTTATAAATGTCTTTATTGTGGAAAATGTGGTGGATGACTTTTGGTATTGAATAATGTTAGTTTGAATGATCTTATATAGAATTGTGAATGACATATAGAAATGGTTAAATAGATGCAATAAGGTATTTGGAATATATCATTTTGGTATGTGTTTGGTTGCATAAAAATGTTGAATTGAGAAATGAATTGGTTGGTTATGAAATGGTACAAAATGTGCATTTTGTTAACTGAATTGGTTGCCTATTTGATTGTAGTTTTGGTATCATTTTGATGCTTGTAGGTACAAGGAAATTGGGTGTGAAAAGTGGCTTAAAGCAAGCCTATTTTCGTGCCACACGGTCTAAGCACCTGAGCGTGTGACTCGACCGTGTGACCCCTACATCTTAGTTAAAACAAGTCAGTTTGTTACACGGCTTAGACACATAGGCATGTCTATTGGCCGTGTATGGCACACAGGCTGGCAGTTGGGCGGGTGGTCGGCCGTGTGGCCAAGTCAGTATACTTTGCTAATTTTCACACGGCTAGACACACGGGCTTGTCTGGTGACTGTGTGGACAAGTCAGTATGTATGCCCTATTTTCGCATAGCCTAGACACATGGGCGTATCTAGTGACCGTGTGAGGCACACGACCTGGGCACACGGCCGTGTGACCCTTACTTAAAAAATTTTCTATGTGTTCGTAGAGTTTTCAAATGTTACCAATTCAATCTCGATCATATGTATTAAGTGTTAGATGTTTGAATTAAGCATGCTATGTGTATGAATGCTCAAAATTTACCAAAAAGGTATTGAGATATGATGTTTAAATATTCTAAATTGAATTAAAGGTCTGGTAATGCCTCTTTTACCTATTCCAGTGATGGTTACGGGATAAGGGTGTTACATTTTATTGGTATCAGAGCTACAGTTTAGTCGATTCTAGGACTATCGTAGTGTATAAGTCTAGCTACACATGCTATATATATAAACTGCGATAGTGGGATATCTCTTGACAGCTTCTGAATTACGTTTTATATAGTATATGGATCTAAATCAAGTAGTAGCAGACGATGTAGAGAGTAATGCGCCAACTCTTGCTCGAGGGACTTTGCCTTCTGAATTGAGTCTCGCTACGGGCAATCATAGAGAAGCTAAACAAGCTTTCTTCCAAATGATGAATGAATGGTTTACCGAATTTGTTCGAGCAAACTCGGCTACTCAACCACCCTCACCCCCGCTTGCTCCCCGACCAAACCTTGTAAATCCACAAGGTATGGATCTTTTGAGATCAAATAGACCTCCTGTTGATAGGATACGAAACTATAGAGCTGAAGAATTTAGAGCTACAGCTAGTGATGATGCTGATAGGGCCAAATTCGAGCTCGAAAATATGATCATGGTTTTTGATGAATTAGCTTGCACACTAGAAGAATGTTTAAAATGTGTAATTTTACTGTTGAAAGATGCAGCATACCAGTGGTGAAATACCCTAATATCTGTTGTTCCGCGAGAAAGAGTTACATGGGATTTCTTTCAAACTAAATTTCGAAATAAGTATATCAGTCAACGGTTCGTCAATCAAAAAAGAAAAGAATTTCTTGACTTGAAACAAGGCCGTATGTCGATAACTGAATATGAAAGAGAGTTCATTCGACTCAGTAAATGTGCTCGTGAATGCGTCTCTATTGAAGCTATAATGTGTAAAAGATTTGAGGACAGATTGAATGAAGATATCCGATTGTTAGTTGAAATTCTCGAGTTGAAAAAGTTTTTGGTTCTGGTTGATAGGACTTGTAAAGCCAAAGAGCTTGCCAAAGAGAAAAGAAAAACTGATTTTGAAGTAAGAGATTCTACAAAAAGATTCATCAGTAAATCACATCAGTCTGGATCAAAGAAATCTAAAGATTTCCATCCTTGTTCAACCGCTTCTGCGGGTATAACGATCAGAGATAGAGATGTTAGATAGTTTAATCCAAAGCTCTGTTGCTAGTGTAGGTAGCATGAAAAATGTGGGATCTGAATGCAAGCATTGCAATAGGAAGCACTATGGTGAATGCCGATTGAAAAGCGGGGCATGTTTCAGATGCGGATTATTGGATCATTATCTATGAGACTGTCCAGAGAAATCTACAGTTGAAAGAAAACAATCTGTAAAAGTGAACAATACAGTTACTAGAGGGAGGCCACCCCAAAATGTTAGGAATCGAGTGGTAACCGTAGTATTACACAAGACTCGAATGTGAGATCGGAGACACAAGCACCTGCTCGAGCTTATGCTATATATGCACGTGAGGAAGTATCGCCACTTGATGTTATTACCAATACTTTTTCTCTTTATAACACTGATATTATTGCATTAATAGATCCTGGATTAACTCATTCATATATCTGTATGGAATTAGTGTTTAAAAAGAGTTTACATGTTGAGTCTATAGAGTTTGTAATTAAGTATCAAACCTGTTAGGCAAATCGATATTAGTTGATAAAATTTGTAAGAAATGTCCATTGATGACTCGGGGATACTATTTTCTGGCTGACTTGATGCTCCTACCATTTGACGAGTTTGATGTGATATTGGGTATGGATTGGTTGAATATGCATGATGCGATTGTGAATTGCAAACGAAAGAGTATAGAATTGAAATGTTAGAACGGTGGAATTCTTCAGATTGAATCTAATGATTCGAATGAATTACCAATTGTAATATTGTCTATGCGAGCTCAGAAATGTGTGAAAAAGGCCTGTGATGTGTGATATGCTCGCGATATTAAGTAATAAAATTTATAAAACTGATCACACCAAAAACTAACTAATATCACGATTTTAAAGGCAAGCGCACCTATCAAACAGTAGTATAGTTTAGCGGCAAGACCGAGTTATCCTACCCAAGGGAACCAAAAGTACTAATACTTACTTCCTTTCTATCATCTAGCCTAAAAATAAAAGAGGATTGGTTGAAACTAATTCTAAAACTAACTAAAAGTGCATAAAAAGTAAATTGGGGAAAACTTTAGGGAAAAGCTAATTGATATGAGCAATACTTAAGGGAGAATCCACCTAGACTTCACTTGTTATTAACTTCTTGAACTAGATGATTTCTTCACTGGACTTGATCCGTAGAGATCCTTAACTTATGTTAATACCTCCGTCGAGGATAAGAACAACTAATCCTAGGTGGTTAATTAAAGTTTCTTTATTAATTAACACCCCTAGGTTGCATTAATTCGATCTATGGATCCCCTTATTAGGTTTGACCCCAATCCGGCAGATTTATGTCGCCCTATGTCTAGGGTTGCATGCAACTCTGCTTAATTATGGTAGATCTACTCTTAAAACAGGGACTTTTGCTCCTCTGCCTAAGCACATCAGTTTCTTGAAGTAATACCTAGGATTTTTAAATCAAGAATGAAGAACACATAATTAAGAACAATTCAAGTATTTATCAAATAATTCAAGAATAAATAATAACAAGATCTGTCTTAAGTTTCATCCCCCTCAAGTATTTGAGGGGTTTAGCTCATAATAAAGAAAGAAAACATCTCAGAAGTATTAAGATAACAAAACATGAAGAACCCAAAAACCCCTGAAGGAATTTAGGGAGATCCTTTGTCTTGATGTAGAATTCTGGCTTCTGGGATGAATCAATCGGCTTCCCTTAAAGTAATCCCTTACTTTCACTCCTTGTGTTGGTAGAATTATGGCGCTCTTTCTTGAGAGAAAAGAGTATATCTTTAGAGTTGCCTCTTGAGGTCTTTATATAGAGTTTAGAATGGCTTTCTTAGCCCCTAAGTATCCAAATCTGAGTGAAATTCCTCTTCCTCATGACTAGAACACGCCCATGTGCCATGCCTGTGTGATTTCGACAAGAGACCGTGTTTGGGACTGTTGAGGTGGCACGGCCGTGTGCCCTAGCCGTGCTTGTCAGGGGCTGGACTGTGTGGTCTTCGTGTGGCATGGCCGTGTGCCATGGCCGGGCGGTGACTTTTTGGGCCGTGTCGATTTCACATTTTAGCCCATTTTCTCCGTTTTTGGCCCATTTTCCGTTCTTTTCTCTTCCCTATGCTCTCCTGAGTATAAGATATGAAAAAAAAAAGATTAAGAGCACTAATTCTCACTAATTTGATAATAATTCATCCAAAAGATAGGCTAAACATGAGGTAAAAATATGTATAATTTATCATTTTTCAATGTGTATCTAGTGTATGTAATGGATACCAAAGTGTCAGAATCGAAGATTGAATCTGTACCGGTTGTCTGTGAGTTTCCAAATGTATTTCCAAAAGAATTACTGGGATTACAGCCTATCAGAGAGGTTGGATTCAATATTGAACTGTTACCGAGTATGACACCGATATCAATAGCTTCATACAGAATGACACCAATAGAATTGAAAGAGTTAAAAAGCACAATTACAGGAATTGACAGATAGAGGTTTTGCATGAACGAATTAATCACCCTGAGGTGTACCGGTATTGTTTGTAAAGAAGAAAGATAGGTCAATAAGAATGTGTATTGTTTAAAGGCAACTGAATAAAGTAATGATAAAGAACAAATATCCTCTACTGCTGATCGATGACTTATTTGATCAGTTAAAAGGGGCTACAATATTTTCAAAGATTGATTTAAGGTTAGGCTACTACCAGTTGCGATGTAAAGACTCAGATATACCAAAGACTGCTTTCAAAACACGGTACAGTCACTATGCGTTTTTAGTTATGCCATTTGGTTTGACTAACGCTCCTGTAGTGTTTATGGATTTGATGAATCATATTTTTAGATCGTATTTAGATAGGTTTGTTGTTGTGTTTATTGATGACATTCTGACATATTCTTGTGATGAGACGAAGCATAACGAACATTTGAGAATCCTGTTACAGACTTTGAGAGATAATTAGTTACATGCTAAATTTAGTAAATGTGAATTCTAGCTTCGGGAAGTCAGATTTTTGGGTTATATAGATTCAACAGAAAGCATCAGAGTTGATCCAAGCAAAATATCTGCAATTATAGACTAAAAAACATCGAGAAATGTATCTGAGATCAAAAGTTTTCTGGGATTAGCAGGATATTACCGGAGATATGTGAAAGGATTCTCGATGATTGCAATACTGTTAACTCGATTACTTCAAAAGGATGTGAAATTTGAGTGGTCAAAAAAGTGTCAACAGAGCTTTGATCAGTTGAAAGCACTGCTGACAGAGGCACCAGTTTTAGTTCAACCTGAGTCGGGTAAAAAGTTTGTAATTTACAGTGATGCATCATTAAATAGACTGGGTTATGTATTGATGTAAGATGAAAAAGTTATAGCTTATGCTTCTCGACAGTTGAAACCACACGAGAAGAACTACCCGACACACGACCTTGAATTAGCTGCAATAGTATTTGCATTAAAGATTTGGCAACACTATCTATACGGTGAGAAATGTCGAATATTTATAGATCATAAAAGCCTGAAATATTTGATGTCACAAAGAGATTTGAATCTGTGACAACGAAGATGGCTTGAGTTATTGAAAGATTATGAGTTTGTGATTGATTATCATCCGGGAAAAGCTAACGTTGTGGTTGATGCTTTGAGTTAGAAGTCTTTGTTTTCTTTGCAAGCAATGAATACTCATATGATGGTATGTGATGACGGATCAATACTAGCTGCCGGTATTTTTGCAACAAATCTGCAAGGCTCAGAAAGATGACAATGGGTTGCAAGCTAAACAAATTCAGTGTTAGTTTAATTCTGATTTAGAATTTTATATTAGAACAGATGATTGTTTAATGTTCTAGAATAAAATCTGTATACCAAAAAATACAGAACTTAATCAGAAGATTCTGCATGAAGCACACAGTAGTCACTTTTTTGTTCACCCGAGTAGTACTAAAATGTATAACGATTTGAAATAGTTGTACTGGTGGTCGGGAATGAAACGAGATATATCAGAGTTTGTATTGAAATGTTTGATATGCCAACAAGTAAAAGCCAAACATCAAGTACCATCAGGATTATTACAGCCAGCGATGATTCTGAAATGGAAATGGGATAGAGTTACAATGGATTTTGTATCAAAATTGCCCCTAAGTCCGAAAAAGAAAGATGCAATCTAGGTTATCGTTGATCGACTAACAAAATTTGCTCATTTTATACCAATATGTACAGATTACACTCTAGATAAACTAGTTGAATTGTATTTGTCGGAGATTGTACGATTGCACGGCGTACCATTGTCTATAATTTTTGATATAAAGATCCGAGATTTACATCGAAATTCTGGAAGAAATTATAAGAAGCTCTAGGAATGAAATTGAATTTCAGTACTACTTTTCATCCACTGATGATCAGTCTGAAAGAGTTATACAGATACTTGAGGATATGTTACGTTGTTGTATTCTCGAGTTTGAAGGTAGCTGGGAGAAACACTTACCTCTGATTGAATTTGTGTATAATAAAAGTTTTTAGACAAGCTTAAAAATAGCACCGTATAAAGCTCTATACGGTCGTAAATGTTGAACACCGTTATACTGAACTGAATTGAGTGAGAAAAAGATTCATGGGGTTGAGTTGATTAGAGAAACAGAAGAAAAAGTGAAAGTGATTCGGGACAGTTTAAAAGCAACTTCAGATACACAGAAATCATATGTGAATTTGAAATGTAAAGAAATAGAGATTCAAGTCAGAGATAGAGTATTCTTGAAAGTGTCACTGTGGAAGAAAATCCTATGTTCTGGTCATAAAGAAAAATTAAGTCCGCGATACATCGGGCTGTATGAAATTGTTGAAAGAATAGGACCTGTAGCATATCGATTATCTTTACCGTCTGAGCTTGAAAAGATACATAATGTTTTTTATGTCTCGATGCTATGTCGATACCGATCCGATCTGTCACATGTGATTTCTCCCGTTGATGTAGAAATATAGTCTAATTTGTCGTACAAAGAAGAACCGATCAGGATCTTGGCTCGAGAAATCAAAGAATTGAGAAATAAACGTATAGCATTTGTGAAGATTATTTGGCATAAACATGGGATAGAGGAAGTTACGTGGGAACTTAAAGAAGCTATCGAAAATAGTATCCTAACTTGTATACCGGTAAGATTTTCGGGGACAAAAATCCCTAAATGGGAGAGAGTTATAACAACCCACTTTTGAGTCAGATCAAAATAGTGGTTTTGGTACCACTTAAATGAGTCAAAAATATTTATTTTATTATTTTATTAAGTTTAACAGCATGATAGAATGATAGCATAAAATTTTTGTAAAGAAATTTTACCAATTAAATGGTTAATTTGATAAAAAAGGACTAAATCGCGTAAAACGAAAAATATGAGTTTTATTAGTAAAAAGCATCAAACGATTATGAATTTATTAATTAAGGTCCTTAAAAGGAAATTAGACCTTCATTAATGTGGATGGACGGTAGTGGACTTAATTTGCATGATTTTTATGTTTAATTAACAAGGTTAAATTGGTAATTTAGTTATTATAATGTAATTAAAGTAAAAAAAATAGAAAAATGTGTGTTTCATTCATCACTTACCACCGAAAATAGGGTTTAGAAACACCATTTTTGATTTCTCCATTCGGCCAAGGCATTTTTGTTGATTAAGATTACGAAAGCTTACTCGATTCGGACAAAGTCGGAGATTTGCTATCACACTATCCAGATGACTTTTTAGTAATTTTGCAACTTAAGAAAATATGTAAATATGGCATGTATAGGCTAGTTTATAAGTTGAATGTATAGACACTTGTGGTAATGGTTTTGGTACATAACCAAGCTATGTGATATGGATTAAGTTGGTAATGTTTGGTATGGTATATAAATGCATCTTATAAATGTCTTTATTGTGGAACATGTGGTAGATGATTTTTGGTATTGAATAATGTTAGTTTGAAAGATCTTATATAAAATTGTGAATGACATATAGAAATGGTTAAATAGATGCAATAAGGTATTTGGAATATATCATTTTGGTACGTGTTTGGTTGCATAAAAATGTTGAATTGAGAAATGAATTGGTTGGTTATGAAATGGTACAAAATGTGCATTTTGTTGACTGAATTGGTTGTCTATTTGATTGTGGTTTTGGTATCATTTTGATGCTTGTAGGTACAAGGAAATTGGGTGTGAAAAGTGGCTTAAACCAAGCCTATTTTCGTGCCACACGGTCTAAGCACATGGGCATGTGACTCGATCGTGTAACCCCTGCATCTTAGTTAAAACAAGTCAGTTTGTTACACGGCTTAGACACACGGGCGTGTCAATTGGCCGTGTATGGCACACTAGCTGGCACACAAGTGTGTGGTCAGCCGTGTGGCAATGTTAGTATACTTCCTTAATTTTCACACGGCCAAACACACGGGTGTGTCTAGTGGCCGTGTGGACAAGTCAGTATGTATGCCCTATTTTCACACGGCTTGGACACATGGGCGTGTCTAGTGACCGTGTGATGCACACGGCCTGGGCACATGGCCGTGTGACCCTTACTTAAAAATTTTTTCTAAGTTTTCACAAAGTTTTCAAATGTTACCAATTCAATCCCAGTCATATGTATTAAGTGTTAGATGTTCAAATTAAGCATGCTATGTGTACGAATGCTTGAAATTTACCAAAAAGGTATTGAGATATGATGTTTAAATATTCTGAATTGTATTAAAGGTCTGGTAATGCCCCTTTTACCTATTCCGGTGACAGTTACGGGATAAGGGTGTTACAGACTATTTCTGTTGCGAATCTACAAAGCATTTTGTTAAAGAATGCCTGAAGAATGAAAATGCTACATCTGTTACATCCCAGAGATTTGTGTCTACTTCTAGAGGTCGAGGATCAGGCAGAAGTGGCTCATTTTCCATGGCTGGTGCTAAAAGAGGAAGTGATGTTGCTACTTAACAATCAGAAGCTAGAGTACTAGCTCGAGCATATATTGTACGAACCGATGATGAGGGTGATGCAAATAATGTGGTAACATGTATATTTTTATTGCATTTGAAACCTGTTTATGCTTTAATAGATCTAGGATCTTTACACTCATATGTTAATACTAAATTGGTTGAGTCGGGAAGTTTAGAATCTAAGATGTCTAAAGTATCAATAGTAGTGTCTATTCTATTGGGGCAAACTATGTTAGTGGATCAAGTATGTCGAAGATGTCCGTTAATGATACATAGTAGAATCTTCTCTGTTGATTTGTTGATAATGCTGTTTGGTGATTTTGATATAATATTGGGAATGGATTGGCTTTCAGAGCACGGGGTGATTTTAGATTGTTGTAAAAAGAAATTTATTATTCAGAGTGAAAATTGGGATAAGATTGAGGTAAATGGCATTCGAACTAGTGAATCAACCCGTATTATTTCAGTGATTCAAGCTAATAAACTTCTTCATCAAGGTTGTGCAGCTTTTCTGGCTTATGTTATTAATTCAGATTTGTTGAAAGTCAATGTAGTAAAATCCAGACTATTTGTAAATTTTTTGATGTTTTTCCTGAAGAATTACCGGGATTACCACCTGACTGGGAGGTTGAATTTGTAATTGAAGTTTATCCTGGTACAGCTCCAGTATCAATACCCCCATACCTTGTGTCACCTACAGAACTAAAAGAATTGCAAGTACAATTGCAGGATTTACTGGATCAAGGATTTATATGTCCTAGTACTTCACCTTGGGGAGCTTCAGTGATGCTTGTTAAAAAGAAAGACAGTTCAATGCAGTTTTGTATTGATTGTCAACAATTGAATAAAGTGACGATCAAGAATCGATACCCGCTACCTTGTATTGATGATCTATTTGACCAATTGAAAGGAGCTTCTGTCTTTTCAAAGATTGATTTGAGCTTGGGATATTACCAATTGAAGATGAAAGAAAGTGATGTACCGAAGATAGCATTTCGTACATGGTATGGACATTATGAATTTTTAGTAATACCTTTTCGATTGACTAATGTCCCAGCAGCATTTATGGATCTTATGGACTGTATCTTTCAACAGTTTGGATCAATTTGTGGTAGTCTTCATTGACGACATTTTGGTCTATTCGAAATTTGAATCTGAACATGAGCAACATCTCAGAATTGTTTTGCAAATATTACGAGAGAAACAGTTATACGTGAAGCATAACAAATGTGAATTCTTTTTATCAGAGGTCATATTATTAGGACATGTTGTTGTAGCAGATGGGGTTAGAGTTGATTCGAAAAAGATTAAAGCAATTGTTCAGTGGAAAGCTCCGAGAAATGTGTCAAAGGTTTATAGTTTCCTTAGATTAGTTGGCTACTACCGAAGATCTGTAAATAGATATTCAAATATAGCTTTGTTGATGACAAAATTGTTGCAAAAGAATGTTCCATTTGTTTGAGATGATCAATGTTAAGAAAGTTTTGAAAAATTGAAGCAAAAGTTGACTGAGGCACTAGTTTTAACATTACCTGAATCGGGAAAAGATTTTGTTATTTATACTGATGCTTCTTTGAAAGGTCTCGGGTGTTTTCTAATGCAAGACAGAAAGGTGATAGCTTATGCATCCCGTCAATTGAAACTGCATGAACTTAATTATCTGACATACAATCTAGAACTAGCTGCTGTGATTTTTACACTAAAAATTTGGAGACATTACTTGTATGGTGAGAAATGTTATATTTATACCTATCATAAAAGTCTCAAGTATCTTTTATCTCAAAAGGAGTTAAATTTGAGACAACGTCAGTGGATAGAGCTTTTAAAATATTATGATTGTGTTATTGATTATCACCCGAAAAAGGTAAATGTTGTAGCTGATGCATTGAGTAGAAAAGCAGCAATCAAATTACGAGCAATGTTTGCACAGCTCAATATCAATGATGATGGAAGCTTATTGGCTGAGTTGAGAATCAAACCAGTGATGTTTGACCAAATCAAGTCAGCACAGTGTGAAGATGACAAGTTAATGAAGAAAAGAGAAGTGGTTCAGAATGACATATTGGAAAATTTCAGCATTGATGAACATGATTGCTTGAGATTTTAGAATTGGATCTATATTCCAGATGTTTCTGAGCTAAAAGAGTTGATACTTGGAGAAGCACATGACAGTCCTTTGCTTTACACCCTGGAGGAACAAAAATGTATCAGAATTTGCGAGAATTGTATTGGTAGCCTAGAATGAAAAGAGATGTAGTTCAGCATGTGGTTAAATGCTTGACTTGTCAATGAGTTAAGGTAGAGCATTAGGTTCCTACTGGACTACTTCAGCCTATTAATATTCCTGAATGGAAATAGGATTGTATTACAATGAATTTTGTAATGGGGTTACCATTGTCGGCAAGTAAGAAAAATGCTAGTTGGGTGATTGTTGATCAGCTTACAAAAGCAGCTCATTTTATAGCAATTAGAACTGATTGGTCAATCCAAAAACTTGCTGAAGTTTATATTTAGGAAATTGTGAGATAGCATGGTGTTCCTATGTCAATAGTTTGTTATCGGGATCTGCGGTTTACATTGAGATTTTGGATACAGTTGCATGAATCTCTTGGTACTCAACTCAATTTTAGCACAGCTTTCCATCCACAAACTAACAGACAATCTAAACGAGTGATTCAGATTTTAGAAGATATGCTTCGAGCTTGTGCCATTGATTTTGAATCAAGTTGGGAACGTTATTTACTGTTAGTTGAAGTTGTATACAATAATAGTTTCCAATCAAGTATTCAAATGGCTCTGTATGAGGCTTTGTATGGTCGTAGATGTTGATCACCTGTTTGTTGGATGGAATTGAATGAAAGAAAAATGATTAGGTCAGAATTAATTCAAGAAACGGAAGACACTGTTAAGAAGATTTGAGATAAATTAAAGGTAGCTTTCAACAGACAGAAATCATATGTAGATTTGAAACGTCAGAATATTAAGTATTTTATCGGCGGTAAGGTATTCCTTAAAGTTTTGCCTTGGAAGAAAATTTTGAGATTGGTCGAAATAGAAGATTGATTCCTCGTTTTATTGGGCCGTATGAGATTGTGGAAAGAATTGGACCAATTGTCTACCGTTTGGCCTTGCCTCTAGAATTACAAAAAATTCATGATATTTTTTCACGCTTCAATGCTCAAAAGATACAGATCAGACCCTTCTCATATTATTTTGACAAAGGATATTGAAATCCAACATGATTTATCATATAAAGAGGAACCGCTTGAAATATTAGCACGAGAAGTAAAAGAGTTATGTAATAAACGAGTTCCTTTAGTAAAAGTATTATGGTGAAGACATAATATTGAGGAAGCAACTTGGGAACCAGAAGAAACAACGAGATCTCAGTACCCCCACCTTTTTTAGGTAAATTTCGAAGACGAAATTTATTAAGGAGGAGAAATGTAATGACCCAGATTTTACGAGTTTTAGAAAGTGTATTTTCAAGTCTCTATTTTTGTAAACCAGATTCGTAAATATTTATTAAAAATATTTACAAAGTTAGTTGTATGGTTAATTAGGTTTTGGATAGATGAATTTGTCTAAATTAGGAGTAATTAGGGGTAAGGACTAGATTGCAAATAGAATAAAAGTTGAATTATAGAATAGAGAAAAGTGAAAGAACTAAATAAGTAATTAAACCATAGTCTAACAAGTGTATGGTAATAGAAAATTACATGTGTAAAAATATAATACATATGTATAAAATAATAATATATGTATACTTATTATTCAAGTAAATAATATAATATAATATAATATAATATAATATAATATAATATATAATATATTATATTTTATTATAATTATAAGAAAGAAAAGAAAGAAAAAGAATTAAAGAAACAAAGAATAGAATCGAAACAGAGAAAGAAAAAGGGGAAAGACAGAGAGAAAGAAAGAAAAAGGAAAATTAGGATTTCAAGTTCAAAGGTTTAATTGGTAAGCTAATTTAGCCCCTTTTCTTGACATTTTGATGTTTTTAGAATCTTAAAACAAAATACTACTTGATTTATGTTGAATTTTATAATTTAGTAGTTTTTTAGATGTTGTTCATGTTGAATAAATGGGGTATTAGAGTTTAAATTGATAGAATTTTAAGTTAGAATGAAAAAGAGGATTGAATTGTAGTATAAATTATAAGTTTTTAAAGATAGGGACTAAATTGAAAGAATTTTTGAAATTTAGGGATTTATGGTGAAATTAGAGAGTTAAGTTCAATTTTAAGTGGAAATTGAATGAAAATAAAGAATAAATTGTGGAGAAAATAAAGTTAGCTTTGGTTAGGAATTAAAATGGAAATTGGAAAAAAATTGAATAAAAATTGAAATATTCAATGTGAAATTATGTGTATTGATGATTTTAAATTGTTTTAAATTTCCGTAGCTAACATTGTGCCAGAGACCTCGGCTAAGAAAGGAAAAGACAAAGTCAACAAGGATTAGCTTAGAAATTACGGTTTATATTTCTATATTCTGAATTTAGTAATTTTAACTTGTTGTATTTTAAATTAATGTTTATGGTAAGTAATTAAGGTTAGTGTTGTTTGTTCTTATTTTGATATTGAATTGAGATAATATGAATTGTGATTGATGAAAATATTGATTGTTATTGAAATATGAAAATATTGAATATTGGTTGTATTTGAAAATGAATTGAAAACCCTAGTAACTGCATCGGGCTGAGTCGGATATAGTTGGCATGCTATAGGATTGGAGGTGTTAAGGGATTACTTCGACCTTGAGTCGATGAGACACTGGATGCCAAATTATTACTTCAGATAAATTCGATGAGGTATTGGGTACCAACTTACTTCGGCATGGCCGATGAGACATTGGGTGTAAATCTATTACTTTGATTTATCTGATGAGGCTCTCGGTGCCAAACTGGTGTATTTTTGTTGGATCTGTGTATCCGTCCGAGTCCGAGTCGTGTTAATAGGGGTAAATAAATGAATTAACAATATGAATGATTTTGAATATGAAATTGGAATGGGATATGGAATTGAATTATCCAAATGGAAAGCATGAATCATAGATTCATGGAATGGATATTGATATTGAAAATGAATTGTGTGTTATATTGTGAAAAGCTATTCGAATAGCAAATATGATATTTGAAATAGTAAGTGGTGAGAATTGAATATATTATGAATGATGTGTTTATGAAATTGATTAATTAAAGAATCATTGTTATGTGTGAATAGATATATAAATATTATAACTTCTTGTATTAAAAGTATTCGGATTACAGAAATACCACTGAGTTTATACTCAGCATACGGTTTGTTTTCTGTGCCCAGGATAGGTTAAGCTCGAATTGTCGATTCAACTTCCAAAGCCAATCCTGAACTCAAAACGTGGTGACATATGTTTAAGAAACCTTATTTTTAGGAAAATTATTAGCGGTAGCTTAGAAAATCATTGTGTTTAAGAAAAACAGTTCACATTTTTAAAAAAACCTTATTTTTAAGGAAAAAAATTGATCAAGCATGCAAAAGAAAAGAAAAAGGAAAACCAAAATCAATAGTTAAAGTCTATACAGACCCAGAAATTACATTTTCCCAAAATCAAATACCGAAATCTTAAATCGACTCATGAAACCAAATAGTAGTTTATAACCGAGTGGTCAATGAGAAGCTCCACCGCATCGATCTGTCTAAGACTGTGGATTACCTAAACAGAACAAACAAAAAAGGGTGAGTTTACGTAAACTCAGTGTGAATTAAGCATGCACATGATCAGAAAATCAGAATCAAACAGATACAGATTTGGGCCTAAGCCCATTACAGATACAAGTGTAGATTCGGGCCCAAGCCCATCTCAGATACAGATATAGATGTGCATTTCAGAATCAGAAATTAGATATCCTACCCCCATCCTCTACACACCATCTCCGTCTATCCCTACGCACCCTGTGGGGTTTAAAACACCCACCTAGCCCTATGCACCAAGTTGTACTGTTGCGGCACATAAAAGATATAATGCAGCCATGCTGCCAGATAATAGGTGTAAATTGCCTTTCAGAACACTTCCTCCAAAATACATCCTACCACCCCAATATCAGAAACAGAATTAGTACAGATATGCAATATAACATGTTCATCATGCTATTAATCAGATAATAGTAGGCATACAGAACATTTAACAGACCTGTATATAACCATCATACTCGGTACAAAATTTCAAATTATCTTAACACATAAAATTGGGTTTATTTAGCTCTTACTGGCCCTACAGTTGGCCCACAGTTGTTTGGGACAACCTATGTAACCCTAGGGAAAAATTTAGGTAAATGGGCCCACATGCCCGTGTCGGCCCACATGCTTGTGTGGCCCACATGACTGTGTGGCCCACATGCCCGGATTGGCCTCGCCCGTGTGGATCCCAAGGCCTGGCCCAGAATTCCACATGCTCGTGTGGCCTACATGCCTAATTGGGCCTAGCCTGTGTAGCTCACACGGCCACACCAACCATCACAAGGCCGTGTCCAGCGCACGGCCTAGCCTTTATCAAACACACGGTTGTGTCAACGTCCATGGGCTACTACATGGGCGATCACACGCCTGTGTGTCGTCAACAGAATGGTTTTTGGCTTTTGCTGAAACCTCGTTTTCTGCATTTTTGGGTACACACCTGGTTCGACTCTTAGCGAAAACACTCCTGAGCCTTCTAGAATCTAAAACCAAGGTATCTAATACCGATTTAGAGATTTAACTAACAAATTCAAAAATAGAGAACTAACAGAAACTCGACTTATTGCCGATATAGAACCTTCGTTAACCCAATTAAATCCAAGAGACGAAATTCATCGCTCAAAAACCTTTGCCTACCCCGATAATTGCAGAAAAGAGAGTTAGATTCCCGTTCATTTAATATACAATTACGATGAAAAAGAAAAAGACACTTACCGGGACTGCACAAGTGCTATTCACATCGCAAAAAGAGAAAAATGGCTTAAGAAAATGAAAGAAAATGAAGAGGGAGAGTTCAAGCAAAATTTCGGCAGCAAGGTGGAGGAACAAAACATCAGAAGGAAATTGATTTTGGAAGAAAAAAAGAAAATAAAATTTTAATTGGATTTTTCCTCAACTTCCCACTACATCACAATCTCTTATTTTTCTACCTTTATTCCCTCTAACAACCCATTACTTAGAATCTCGGTTACTTCCAACTTCTACTCGACACCAGTAGCAAAAATAATTCCCTTGCTTACGCAAGGATTCAAACACAAGACCTTTAGCAAACTAACACTCAACTTAACCACCAGACCAACAGGCCGATTCTAATACAGTTTTACAAATAATTAAATATAAACGCATTCTTCAAAAGCAAAGCTTAGGTCAAAAAAATAAAAAAAATTTCTAAGGACAAGGCTTAAACTTGGAACCTCTCACACATACCCAAAAGACTTAACCATTAAAGCAAATGTCGAAACCATTTTTAAATTTTAGAAAAAATGGTGATCGACTTTAAAAAACATGGAGTCGCCACCAACCTTTTTTGTTTAGGTGTGATTGGATCACCTTTTTTTTAAAAAAACAAATTTTGGTCTACGGAAAAAAAACAAGGTTCGGAAGTCGGTTACGTACGAGGAAGGATTAGCACCCTTGTACGCTCAAAATTGGTACCATTTTGATCAATAATTGTCCTAATATTGAAATCTTGAAAAAAGTTTTGAAAATGTAATCTCTTTGAAAAAAGGTTAAAATGACTCAAGTTTGTACGTAAAATTCACTCGCTCTAAAAGGACAAAATACTACACCCAGTACATTAGGATGCAATACTTTGAACCCTCAAAGTCGAGATTATCTTAAAGTTTCTAAAACATGTAATTGAAAAGGGTATTAAGTTATTTGGTTAAACGAGAAACCGCGACCCAATACGTTAGGGCACAATTCCTCGTATTTACAAATACCAAAATATCACCTTATTTTAAAAGGCTTTCGAGTAAATGATTATAAACCTGACTCAAAATGTATTTTATTTGGTTTGTTTGGATAAAAAATGAACAATTTTTCATAAATAAGTTCGAAATCTTAATTACGATGCAATAATAAAAACAAAAGTATAATTGCAAACATAAAATAACAATACATGGCAATAATGAAAACACAAAAGAGCAAATTAGGGTTCATACAATGGCAACTTATCATACACTATACAAATGCTAACATTAACATTCAAAACTAATGAATTAAAAGACAATTTAGAAAGAAATACCAAGCAACTTAACATAAATAAAATGCAACAAATTTTAAGACAAATAAAAAGAATGAATAATATATAAAAGAAATACGTTTGAAATCATTAATATACAAATAACAAATTATATGTATATAAATTTTAAAACAAGTAATATATGAGAGAATTTAAAATAAATCAAAAATAAAGATGAGAATAAACAATATATTGAATAGTAATATACAAATGAATTTAAAAACAAGTATTATATAAGAAGAAAATTAAAATAAGTAGTATACAAAATAATATATATCAATAAAAAATAAAGATTAAAAAAACAATATATTAGATAATAGTATACAAATGAATTTTAAAATAAATATTATAAGAAGAAAATCAAAATGCATAATATACAGGATAAAATATCAATCAAAATAAATAATATTCATACAGCAAAAAACTTAATATGAATAATATACATATATTAAGAAATAGTTTAATTTAAATAATATATATAAAATAATAATGTATAAGAGTATTTAAAAATATTATATAAATCTTCAAATCAAAGAAATATACATAAAAGAGAATTTTAAACTGAACAAATTATATATTAAAGTAATTTTTTTAAAAAATACAAATAAAAGTATAAAAAAAACTTAAACAATGTAAAATCAGTAAAATATTTCAAAATAATATGTTAAAACAATTTATAAAAAATGAATAATAAATTAATTACAAAGAATAAAATAAAATGCATAAACTGAAATAGAAAAAGACCTCATTGAAATAAAAACAAGATAAAAAGGGGTAATTCATAAATAAACAAACTCTGAAAACAAATTCTGAGATTAAAACACAAAGCGCGCCAACGAACAAGGACTAAAAACAAAAATATACCGAGCTTTGGAACACAACACTTAAATGTAGACTAAAATGAAATAATGAGTAAATTTCATGGAAACATTAAAAAGCAGAGAAAAATATAAGCAAGGTCTGTTCAAATGATAGCGCAAAAGGGGAGGGACCAATCATGAAAATAACCCCTCCATTTATAAAAACAATATTTCCCTTTAAAAAAAAAGAAGCAGTCGATCATTTGAAAAAGAAAACCCTAGCCCTTTCTTTGTCTTTCACTTAGCCAATCTAAAACCAAACACAAATGAAACTAAAAACCCTTCCCTCTCTAATCGACCAACCAAAGACCAACGTCAAAAGGCCATCCGACCACCATATGCCATAGTAATTGCTGATGGCACCATGCGAAGGCCAAATCGGGCCCTTTCTACGAATATACCCGAAGATATTGCCACTTTCACACCCCAAAATCCCCGCTCAAGCTTTGATTTCGACGAAGTGAATAGGAATCCGGTGACGGTATTAAACAGATAAGTGCTTCTTTCTTTTATTTTTTCTTTTGCATGCAATAGATAAAAATCAAAGAGAAAGGGATAAAGAAAAATAAGACTCAATGAGTAAAAGAAAAATATGAGAATCACCTTTCAAAAAATCAATTTCGGATTGTTTTTTATTCAATATGTGTGCGTTCGTATATACAAAAAATGGGATCTTTTTTCAGTTGATTTCGGCCCTATTTATAGCCAAATGGAAATCGGAAATAAAATAAAAAAATACATCAAAAATCATTTTTGCTTTGCTGTATTCTGTTGCCATAGTCGTTTGTTGCAAGCTGTCAATCTGTTTTGCAGGTACCAACTGGAAGGGGCGCGCGTGGAGGAGCAACCGCTCGTGGGAGCTGTGGTTCAGGGGAAACCCAAGGTTTCCAGTAGCTTCCCTTTGGCCGGGCCGTTTGGGCCGAATCTGAAGTTGGACTATTGGACTTAGGTTAATTTGGGTTATGAATGGGTTTTGGTTTAGGGTTTAGGCTTAGTCTAATTGGGATTTGTGTTAGAAACGGGTATTGGGCCATTAGGCTAGTTTATTATTAGGCTTTAATTTAAATTAGAGTTGGAATTGGTATTTGGGTCGAATTTGGGCTTATAGTTTTATGAACTTGGGCTATTTATTTAGGCCTGTTGAGTTGTAATATTTTAGGTTTGTAATTTGGACTATGGACATTTAGATTTTTTATTTTATATTATTATTTTTTGGTTTTTTGGTTATAATACGGGCCCGAGCGAAATGGGCCTATTACAGCAAATACACAATTGTGTCAATTAATACAGAAGTAGAAATAAATTATTTGGGGCATTACAACATGTTATTAAAAATTGGCTTAAATGAAGTAATGTTCGTATTTGATATGAAAAGTCTAATAATGCTCCATAACCCTGTTCTAGTGACGGATAAGGGTTAGGGGGTGTTAGGTTTCATGCTAAATTTTCTATTTTATCAATTTAATCCTTAAACTTTAAAATCAACTAAAATCACTTTATAAAATAGTCCTAATGAACAACCAATACATCAAATTCATAATTTAACATCAGGAATAACAAATATTCATCAATGGTAAAGTAAAAAATCTTTAATAATTTCAAAAATAGAGATATGGGTTAGCTGGACCTAGTTGCAACGATCTCAAAAATATAAAAATTATTAAAAACGAGCTTAAAAAACCTTACAATGCAAGGAAAATGATTTGGCCGAAAGTGAGAATCTCTCAATCGATTGTTCGGTGTTCAAAATTAAAAGAAGAAGAAAATGCCACCATTTTTTTTATGTTTTCTTTTTTTTTCTTTTACTTATTTTATTTTCTTTATTATTTTAACTTATAAATTAACATATATAATAAATAAATATATACCTTAACCATCCACTACTATTGAAAACATAGTATAATTACTTCATGAGTCCTCATACATCTACTAATTAAACTATTTATACAATAAAATAGAACAGTGATTAAATTTTACGACTTTTACGATTTGGTCCTTTTTAATTAATTAATATCTAAACGCTAAAATTTCCAAACCAAACTTTCACATATCAAAATAACAACTCCATAAGTATTTAATAAATATTTAATAAAATATTTATGGGCCCAGTTTTTAGAAATGAAGTCCTAATACCTCATTTTTTGAAACCACTTGACTTTTAGGGTAACCACTTATACTTAACAATTTATTTAATTAGTTAAAATTTATCTAATCAAAATTCAATAAAAAACTATAATAGACTTGTACGATTAAAATAATTATTAATATGAATTTACTCGTCAATTTGTGGTCTCGAAACCACTATTTCTAACACCACTAGAAAATAGGCTATTACATTATCAGTAATGTTACACTTTGTTATCAACCCCACTTATTTCAGAGCAATGATCTTTGGAAAAATCGTTTCAAAGTGATTGGAAACAATCTTCATCACCAACTTATATAAGACAGAGTATAACCTAATCAGTCTAAACTAGGCAAAAATTTCAAGGGCATTTACCTTGGGTAAAAGAACTATTAAAGTATTATTTAAACTTGAGTCAATAATTTCCTTATCGAAAATCCTTTTAACCCGGCCACAAATAGAACTCCCAACGTGTTCCCATTGGCTTTGGAAAAGAAAATGCATGGAAACCATCACTTTCGGGGGCCTTTAGTGGGGCCATATCAAATAGAACAACCTTAATCTCCTCATCTATAACTACTTTTTACCTACGGAATAAATGTCCTCTCGAGAAAATTTTGGAAAAGAGCTAGGAGGTATTCCTATTATAGGTTTCGGTTGCTCACCATATAGCAGCTGGAAAAAAAATTGACCGCTTCATTTTGAAGGACATCATCATCATAAACCCATTCCCCTTGGTCATTCTTCAAAGCGGAAATCTTATTTTGTTTTCTTCTCGGAAAGGTGCGTCTATGGAAGAACTTTTTGTTACGATCCCCTAAAAGAAGCCATCAGTTTCCACAAAAGTTCCTTGTGGTGGAGTATGTTTTCCAGATCCTTAATAACCTTCATTTCGACAATGATAAAAAAATCTGAATCCCATCTGTCGAACACCTTCTGAATACCGGCTGATTCTTGCAACAAGATTTTTTTACGAGAACATAATATGTTCCTATTCCAATACTTCAAGTTGTTTGATAGCTGCTTAATAGAGGCCTTCATATTACCGTTGAAACTCTAAGAGTCCTGAACAAATTTAGGGAAACTTGGATGCTCAACCCAACCAGTAAGAAATTTGAAAGGCTTACCTTTGTTGAAATTCTTATCATGCCTTAGAGATAAGATAAGAGGCCGATGATCAGACTTAGGCATAGGGAGATGGGTTACGGAACAACTCAAGAAATTTGAAATCCACGCATCATTGCTAATTGCTCTGCCAAGCTTCACAATGATCCTTCCTCACTGCGAAGTAAAGGCTGGACCTTTGAATCTTAAATCATGAGGCTTAGTGGAATCAACAAAATTACCAAATATGGAGCATCTTTTTCCTTCTCTCTGTCTTCCCCTCTTCTTGTTGGGAGAGAGAATGACATTAAAATCCCCTATTGCCATCCAAAGATCATCTGTATTAATCACCACCAAATTCAGACCCTCCCAAAGAAGCTTTATCTTTTGCTTATTTAGACTACCATAAACAAAAGATATTAATATCGACCTTAAGAAGGAATTATCTAAAATTCTAATTAGAACAAGTTGAGGGTGATTGCAAACCACTTCATGTTGGAAAAATGGGTTTGGAAAATGCAGCGGAAAATAAATTTAGGGAAAAACCATAATTTTAATTTTTTTTCCAAAATAAGACCTTGGTTGAGATATCTAAAGTAATAAACACTTAATCAAAATTGTACCTTTTTTATTCGTCTAGGATGAGCGCTTCGACCGAGTAGTCTTCTCCTCTATCCTCAAGCTCACATCTACTGAGTGTGGGCTCGCTTCAAAACAAAAAAATTTTCACATAAATTACCGGTGAGGTAATTTTACAATTTCTCTAAACTTTTGGGTTAAGTTGTAAATCAGAAAAATTACCGGTGATGCAGGTGCGACATCCTTACGGCACCCTCGAGCCAATTCAGCTGTTGCTAATTCGATCCGGGTCAATGATGACCCGACTGGTCCAGTCTAGCAACTAGTTGGACCATCGTCCTGGTTTCACATATTGGGCCCGGTTCGACCAATTTTCAGGTCTTGGTCTCGATTTTGGGCTCTCAAACCCAATTTATGATCTTAGGTCCAATTTTTAAGTTCAATTACCCATTAGGTCAATTGTTTGACTTGTAAATAAAATTCCAAAAATATCATATTAATTTTAATTAATTTGATTAATTTAATTTTACTTGATTAAAATTAATTTTTCCAAAAATCACTCAGATTTTTTAAATTAATTTTTCAAGAAAATTCTTTAATCAAATTTTCTAGTTGAAAAATTCTCACACCACCTATTTTAATTCCACATCGAATAAATCAACTATATGAAATTATTCCCAAAGTCGTAGAATTTTCTTCTGATTCAAATATAGTCTGATCAAGTTTTTGTTGAGCTAGTAGAAGGACCAATCGGACATATACAATTAGGCTCTAGTGATTGCAATTATATCTAGAAGCATCATTCAGATAATTCATAATTATTTAATCATGAAGTCAGTCCACAAGAAGTACCATGATTGAAAACTCCTTATTGTATGCTCTTTACAAAAGCAATTCATCCAACTGTTTTGTCTAATGACCAATGACCTCATATGATATCTGTTCACCCAATACAATCCTGTTTTATCTCATTTTCATCATTGTGTCTTTTTAATGATTAATATGATCACTTTTAATAAATGACTGTGATAAATTGCTTATTCGAGAACAAGCAACCCGTTGCCACATTCCATATTTATCAATCCACACAATGCCAATAAGATGATATCATTAACTCTTTAATTGAGCTATGAATTCCATTGTTGCTAGTAAAGCCATGCCATACACAATTTATGTACCCAACATACTGGCTATGGGCTTGATCATCTTTGGAGCATAAGCCTCAATTTATATCAAAGTATATGAGTTTCATACGCACGTTTGTAACACTCCAAATTTTGGGTCTAGAAGTTTTAGGTTTTGAGCATAGGGATAGTGAGAAGGTTACACATAATAGTTTAGTTGTGTAATTTAGCGACAGAATGGGCCTGCTGGTCTGGTGGATAAGTGAGGGTTAGTGAATTTCAACGTTCTGGGTTCGAGTCGTGGTAAGTACGTTTTGAGGTTTAATAATTTTATTTAGTAACTATTTGTTCAGATTTATTTTTATTATTATTCTCATTTTTATTATTTTTATTGGATGGTTTTATTTTTATTTCTATTTCCCTTTTTCCCTTTTTCACGTTCTCTCTTCTCTTTCTCTCCCTTCTTCTGAACTTTTTGTTCTTCTTAATAATTACTCAAAAATTGGTTCTGAATTGTGGATTCGGGAATTTACGCTTCTCTATTGGCATCATCGAACGAAACAGGTGTGGGACTCAAATCTGATTTCTACTTTTTACCTTTAAATCAATTTATTGTTATCTTGTTTTGCGAATACCTTCCTTCGGCTTTTCATAGCTATGCATTACCCCCTTCATTTTTAAGTTTTTAGATGATAGCAGTGTAGGGAAATCGTTGTTTTCTGATATATGTTGATAGGTTAAAGGTTAGGGAGTGTGATGGTGACCAAAACGATGTTTTTGGGGCTAATTTGGAACGGTTTCGTAGCCTCCTCGACGAGAACACGGGCATGTGACTTTGGGAAATAGGGTTTCTGATAAATTGTAATTTATACATATTTTTACCCCATGCTTAGCATAATTTTGGATGAACTATCCTTGAATTGTGGAATTTGATGCTCCTAATCCTTTAATTTCATTTTTATACTTAGGTGAGCATAGGAGAGTGAAAAGAACAAGAAACGGGCCAAAAACGAAGAAAATTAGCCAAAGTGAGAAATCAACATGGCCTGGAGTTCCTCACACGGGTGCACCACACGCCCGTGCCACATTAGCAGACTTGAACACGGCCTGGGCTCGATTCACACGGGTGTGTCCCTGTCGTGACGAGTTTCAATTTCACACGAAAAAAGCTACTTTAGGGCTAAGAAGGGTATTCCAAAGTCTATATAAATACCCTAGGAGAGGACTAAGGGGACACAAAGAGTAGAAGGCGAGGAATTACTCAAGGAAAGCTGATTGATCCATCTCAGAAGCAAGGATCTACATCAAGACTGAAGATCCCTGTTCAATTCTTTTAGGAGTTTTGGGTTTTCTTTATGTTTTGTTGTTTCCCTTATTTTGAGATATTTTCTTTTATTATTATGACCTAAAATCCTAAATACTTGAGGGGGATAAAACTTTAGACAAATCTTTTTATTGTTATCTGAACTATATGATAAATATTTGATTTGTTCTTAATTGTGTTTTTAATTCTTGAGTTGATATTTCAGGATTTTTTTCAAGTCGAATGTGCTTATTCAGAGGAGCAAAAGTTCCTGTTTAAGAGTAGATCCAACACAATTAAGTGAAGTTGATCGCAATCCTAGACATAAGACGACGAAAATCTATCGGATTAAAGTCAATTCTAATAGGGGGATCCATAGATCGAGTTAATGCAACACTAGGGGTTTTAATTAGAAAGAGATTTCAATTAATCAACCTAGGGTTAGTTGTTCTTAGTCTCGACGAAGATATTAACATAATTTAGGGATCTTTACAGATCAAGTAGAATAAATAAATTGTCTAGTTCAGAGTTAAATAACAAGTAAGTCTAGGTGGATTCTTCCTTGGGTATTGCCTTTATCATTCAGTTTTCCCAAAGTAATTCCCCAATTTACTCTTTTCCGCGTCCTTAGTTTAGTTTAAAATTAATTAGTATAAACAAACCCCCCTTTTATTTCTAGGCTACAGAATAGAAAGAAAGTTATTACTAGTACTTTTAGTTCCCTTGGGTTCGACATTCCGGTCTCGCCACTAACTATACTACTATTCGAGTAACACCCCAAACTCGGCCCAGACGTTACGGCCAAGTCTGGTGTGTCACATCAATGACGAACTAACCATGTTTCCTAGTTACTACAATTAGGGTAAGTTTTACAAAAACCGTTATTAAAGTTTAGGGAGAAAATCCTGGTTAAATTGCAAATGTCCTATCCACTACCAAATTTTAAGGGGATTTTTACTATAATATCTAGAATTAACTGTTGTTATTCGTTTGATACGTGTGACTGATTTTAAAAACGTTTGATTAATTTTAAAAACTCATACAGCATTATTCAGATCATTTGAGGAATAGTATAAATAAATAATTGAAAACCCAAATTAAAATAAATAGAGCGGCCTTATTACAACCCAAAACCAGAATAAAAATAATTAAAAATAAATAAGAAAGTAAATAATTTAATTAAAACAGTCGAATACAGTCCACGTGGCCACTTTGAATCCCTCCTAGCTCTAAGTCCACCAGTTTAGGGCTCAACTGCATGGATGGAAGAAAAAAAGGGTGAGTTTGGAAACTCAATGTATAAAGAGTGCCCATTCGGAGCCCAAACCAGCTCAAGCCCACTGGGCCCAAGCCCTATCCAGTCTCAGTAATAACTGGGCCGAAGCCCTATCTAGATACAGTGTACTGGGCCTTAGCCTTTTTTAGATAACAGTGCGGCCCATAGGCCCATTTTAGTAACAGAACAGATATTATGCATGAATGCAAAGCCCAAAGCCCATCCTAAGTCCAACCGCTACACACCACCCGTACCACCCCAACACACCTGTAGGGAATAACTCGACCCACCTAGCCCAACACACTACAGTTGCAGCATGGCTGCTTAATCAGTAATCGTGGCCAAGCCACTTAACAGTAAAACGAGGCAAAGCCCCTTTCAGTAACGTGGTCAAGCCACTATCAGTAATACGAGGTAAAGCCTCTTTCAGTAACGTAGCAATGCCACTTAGTACTTCCTCCATCAATAAACCCAGTCCCATGCAACAGATAATTATGTCATGGCATACAGTGAACAGAAATGGGAAAGCATGCATTTCAGACAAATTTAGCCCTAGGGGTATAACGGTCATTTTGTACCTAGGGGTAAAATAGTAATTTCTCACCCTTAAGGGGGTATTTCAGTAATTATACCAATTCTTTAGGGTTTTATGCATTTTTTAGTTATTAATAGTCCAACTTTCATCCCAGTAGTCTATTTAGCCCATTTTAGCAGTTTTTAGTTACTGGGCCCTAAAACCTCTAATGGGCCATATAGTGTCATCTAGCTACTTTAGCCCATTTTAGCCCAAATTTTATGTCTAGGTTATCCGTTTTAGCATACAAGTCTCTAGAACCCTCTTACCGCTAGTTTTCACCCGAATGGGCCCGTAAGCCCATTAAGCTTGAATTTAGCCCATCGAGGCCCAGATTTACCGAAGTGCACGAAATCGCGCACTTACTGATTTTACGGATTTAGATTATAGATCTACGGCTTCCAACTGACCTAGGAGCGCTCGTACGCTCGTAAGCCCACGAAATGCCGGAATTTCAACATTTCGACTTTTCAGCTTTTGCCAATTTATACTACTAGAGGGTGTTCGTTTACACAACTGTTTTGCGACGAATGCTAACGAGATCTCCCACAGGTATCCTACAATCGGCCACTACCATATTTAGATTACAAATCAACAGTAACCAACCTAATAACCAGTTACCACATTCGGTCATAATAGAGTATTCTTAACCACTTACCGTTGTCGATCTTAACTACTAGATCTAGATCTAGTTCGCTTCCTCGTCTCCAATTCTTACTGCACCTTACTAAACACCTCTTCTTGCGAACGAAGAACACATAAAACCACATCACGAGATTAGCATTACCTCTTACCAAAATTGATAGCCTCCCTAATGTGTTTAGGGATTTCGGCTTTTCTTAAATCCCAAAATAAAGAATGAAAGGGGGTTCCGATAACTTACCAAAGATGAAATAATTTTGAATCGTTCCCAAACACCTTCCTATCTCAGATTTGATACAGATCTAATCTTAAAGTATGAATAAAGAGCAGATTTAGAGGTTTAGATCCCGAAGCACTATGAATATGGAGGTTCAGCTTTTGATAAAATAAAAGAGAGAAATGTAGAGATTATAGTGGAAAAGAAAAAAGATGTCGACAGAGGGTAGGGATGTTGTGAGGTTCGGTAACTTGGTTGAAAACAAGAATGGAGTTTCGGCTTCTATGGAGAAACGACAGAGGCTTGTGTGTCTCTAGATTTCGGCTTTTTATGTCAGGTGACATAAGGCTTTGAGAAGAAAGTAGAAAAGAAAAGAAAAGAAGGAAGGAAGAGAAGAGAGGAGAAGAGAGAAACGAGAATGTGAAGAAAGTGAGAAAAGAGATGGTTCTTTCGGTTTTGAGATGAGAAGTAATGGAGGGTTTGGCTCTTTGGGTCAAACGGCATCAAATAGGGTTTTTAGGTCTTACTTTCGGCTTTTTAGAACATATTGGAGAAAAGAAATGAGAGATAGGGGTACTATACCTAATCGGCAGAAAAAAAAAGTCTCACTTGACAAAATCCCGAAGACTAGCTACTTAAGAGAAATCGACACTAGTACCCCTAATTCTCGAGAATAAAGACCCTCAAAAGGCCTAGTCGACTTTGCATTCCAAGCTTCCCAATCGGTCACACACTCTACTTCAAATTTCCTAAAATCTCCCCCTCTTATCTCGCCTGATTCAATCTCATGCACAATTCAAACTCTTCCTTCAGAGTTTCACTTAACATCTATCACATGACTGGCACATGCACAAAATTAAAAACACACACAATACTTACCTTGTGACTTGAACACTGGCCCTTGCACACCTGTCCACACGCCACTTTTTTAGGCACTTAAGTGGCGCCACATTGCCACTTTACCAATGGCTTACTTGTGTCTTATTTTACCAACTTTTTCTTAAGAACCCACATAACCAGGACCCCTTCTCTTTCAATTCAAAACTTGATATTTCTGCTGGGTTTTATCTTAGGCTTGGGCCTTCTAATAGCCCACTAACACACTTAAAACACACATTTAATAACCAAGCCACAAAATTTCAAGATTTCACCAAAATCACAAAAATCCTGAAAAACCCTGGAAATCAGGGCGTTATAACTCTACCCCCTTAAAGAAATTTCGGCCTTGAAATTTTACCTGATCCAAATAGGTGAGGGTATTGTTGACATATCGCCTCTTCTGGCTCCCAAGTAGCCTCTTCTCTGCCATGATTGCGCAAAAGCACTTTTACCAACGAAACTGACTTCCTTCTCAACACTTTGACCTCGCGATCAAGTATTTGCACAGGCTCCTCTTCAAAAGTCAAATTAGTCTTTACCTCAATCTCTTCTACTGGTACGACATGTGTAGGATCCGATCGATACCATCTTAGCATGGACACATGAAAGGCATCATGAATACGATCCATCTCTAACGGTAACTCCAGCTGATAAGCTATTGGCCCTACCCTTTTGAGAACCCGATAAGGCCCAATAAATCATGGACTTAACTTGCCCTTCTTGCCAAATCTTAAGATCTTTTTCCAAGACGAGACCTTCAAAAATACCATATAAGCTACTGGCCCTACCCGTTTGAGAACCCCATAAGGCCCAATAAATCGTGGACTTAACTTGCCCTTCTTGCCAAACCTCAAGATCTTTTTCCAATGCGAGACCTTTAAAAAAAACAAATTCCCTACGGAGAACTCAATTTCCTTACGCTTCAGATCAGCGTACGACTTTTGCCTATCAGATGCCTCCTTTAACTACTCTCTGATCATCTTAACTTTATCCTCAGTATCTATCACTAACTCTGGTCCAAGAATCCTTTGTTCTCCCAACTCTGTCCAACATATAGGCGTACGACACCTTTGCCCATAAAGTGCCTCATATGGAGCAATCTGAATACTTGTCTGATAACTGTTGTTGTACACAAATTCCGCCAATGGGAAGTAGTCCTCCCAACTACCACGAAATTTGATAACACAACCCCTTAGAGTGTCCTCTAGAACCTGAATAACCTTTTCCAATTGCCCATCTGTCTGAGGGTGAAAAGCAGTGCTGAAATCCAATCGCGTACCCAACGCCTCATGCAACTTCTGCTAGAATTGAGATGTAAACCTAGGGTCTCGATTAGAAATAATAGAAACTGGCACCCCATACAGTCGCACTATCTCTGCCACATACAGTTTGGCCAACTTCTGAAGTGAGTAATCAGTTTGGACAGGTATGAAATGAGCAGATTTTGTTAACCTATCCACAATTACCCATACAAAGTCCTTCTTGAAGGGTGTCAAAGGTAGCCCACTCACAAAATCCATGGTTACTCTCTCCCACTTCCAAAGTGGAATTTTCACTGGCTGCAACAGTCCAAAAGGCAGTTGATGCTCAGCCTTTACTTGCTGGCACGTCAGACATTTCCCCACAAATTCAGTCACCCCCTATTTAAGTCCAGGCCACCAGTACAACTCTCTCAAGTCTCGATACAGCTTATTCCCTCCAGGATGCATGGCACAAGGTCCACCATGAGCCTCTTTCACGATTAATTGCCTCAAGTCAAAGTCTTTCAGAATACAAACTCTTCCACGAAGGCACAAAACTCCATCAGTATTTAGTCTAAAATTTGAATTCTCTTAATTTCCAACTTGCTGAAACCAAAGAACCAACGAATCAGCCTCTTGCTACTTCTCTCTAATCTGCTCAGTCTAAGTTGGCCTTACTTGTAACTCCACTAACAGGCTCCCATCGTCATATAGACTCAAACGAGCAAATATTGCTCTCAACTCAGCCACAACCCTTCGGCTCAGTGCATCAGCCACCATATTTGCCTTGTCTGGGTGATACTCAATCGAACAGTCGTGATCTTTAAGCAACTTTATCCATCTTCATTGCCTAAGATTTAACTCATTCTGAGTCAACAAATACTTGAGACTCTTATAATCTGTGTATATAATGCACTTTTCTCCATACAGGTAGTGTCTCTAGATTTTTAACGCGAAAATCACCGCTGCCAACTCTAGATCATGCGTAGGGTAATTCGCTTCGTGAGGCTTAAGCTGTCGCGAAGCATAAGCAACCACCTTACCCTCTTGCATCAGTACACAGCCTAGTCCCACATACAACGCATCACTGTATACAGTGAAATCCTTCCTATACTCTGGCTGTATCAATACTGGCGCCTCAGTTAATACCTTTTTCAACTTATCAAAGGCCTCTTGCTATTTCTCAGTCCATATAAACGCTACTCCTTTCCTCAGTAGTTTCGTTAATGGTGCAGCAATCAGAGAGAATCCCTCAACAAATCTTCTGTAGTACTTGCCAGACCCAAAAAACTCTGAATTTTTGATACTGACCTCGGTGGCTTCCATTCTAGAACTGTCTCAATTTTCTGAGGATATACCCTAATCGCCTCAGCAGAAACAACATGACCTAGAAAAACCACTTCTTGTAACCAAAGTTCACACTTACTGAATTTTGCATAGAGTTGCTTCTCTCTCAACACTTGCAGAACAATACGGAGATGCTCATCATACTTCTCCTCAGTTTTCGAATACACCAAAATATCGTCAATAAAGACGACAATGAATCGATCCAAGTACGGTTGGAATACTCAGTTCATCAAATCCATGAAAGCTGCAAGTGCATTCATCAGTCCAAACGGCATAACCAGAAACTCGTAATGACCATACCGAGTTCTGAATGCTGTCTTATGGATATCCACCTCCTTGACCCTCAACTGATGGTATCCGGATCGAAGATCGATCTTGGAAAATACCGAAGCTCCTCTAAGCTGGTCAAACAAATCGTCGATCCTTAGCAGAGGGTACTTGTTCTTTATCGTTAGTTTGTTCAACTGGTGATAATCGATGCACATACGCATTGTCCCATCCTTCTTCTTCACAAACAGTACTGGTGCTCCCCATGGAGACACACTTGGTCTAATGAAGCCTCTATCCAACAATTCTTGGATTTATGCCCTCATTCCACTAACTCCTTCGGTGCCATCCTATAAGGTGTGATGGACACTGGAGCCGTTCCAGGCAGCAAGTCGATTCTAAATTCGACTTCTCGGTTCGGAGGTAATCCAGGAAGCTCCTCAGGAAAGACGTCTTAAAACTCCTTAACAGTTCTAACTGTCTCCACAGTCAAATTCTCAGTCTCAGTCTGACTTACAAAAGCCAAGTACGCTTCACAACCCTTGCGAATCAGCTTCTCGGCCCTTAGGGCCGAAACAACATTGGATAAGTAGTCCCTTCGCTCCCCAATAACCATTACCTCCTCATCCTTGGTAGTCCTTAACACCATCCTCTTAGCTGCACAATCCAGAGTCGCTTTATGCTTAGCCAGCCAGTCCATCCTCAAAATAAGATCGAAATCTCCGAATGGTAGCTCCATTAAGTCTCCAGCAAAGGTCCTACCTTGAATCTCTAAAGGCACCTCCCTAAAGAGTTTGTCTACCTAACCGAGTGACCCAGTAGACTTATTACAGTTACCCCACTCACAGTTTCCTCAGAGTGCACACCCAACGACCTAGAAATGTCACATGCAACATACGAATGAGTTGAACCCACATCAATCAAAGTAGTGTATGGTATGCTAGAGATAAAAAACGTACCAGTTATGACATCAGTTGCATCACCCTTCTCTCAGCGTCGAGCAGCATATACCAATGCTGGTTGGCGAGCCTTAGCATTTCCAGTACCCCTGCCAGGTGCTCCTCATCCATGACAATTTCCGTTGCTGCCTCTACCTTGACCACGGCCTCTCAGTGGTTGTTGTCCACCTCGCACCGGTTGAGCAACCCTCTGATCAATAGCTTGTGCTTGAGCTGGCCTCTGTGAACAATCCTTAACTTTGTGCTCCTTGGACCCGGATTGAAAGCAAGCCCCAGTACGCTTCCAGCACTCTCCCAAATGTACTCTACCATAGTCCCCGCAAGCCTGTGGTCGAATTGTATTTACCAGAACTGCTTGAACCGGTTCCTCCACTCTAGCTCTCTTGGCATTTCTGTTTGCAGCACCAGAGGGCCCAGAATCCCTCCGGAATTAGTTTCGATCCTTATCACGGTTCTGCCGCTCAGTTCGCTTCACCTCCTTAGCTATCTTAGCCTTCTCTACTAATGCAGCAAAACCGCGCTCTCTCTGCGGAGCTATCAGCACCCTTAGTTCATCCCTGAGGCCATCTTCAAAACGAATGTTATGCTCATACTCAGTAGCAACTATACCGCTCGCATACCGACTCAACCTCAGAAATTCAGCCTCATATTCTGCTACAGATTTATTGCCCTGGGTTAGATTCAGAAATTTCTTCCTACGAGCATCCACACAGCTTGCTCCGACTTACTTTCCTTTGAAAGCCATCTTAAACAGTTCCCAGGTTACCCGCTCAGCTGGGGTACCCTCCTTCATAATGATTCACCACTGATATGCCTTATCTCGCAACAGAGACACCGCTCTCTTCAGCTTTTGCTCCACTAAGCAATCCAGGTCGTCCATAGTCCATTTCGTAGCTTCCAGCCAATACTTAGATACATTTAGGGCTGCTTCAGATATGCCCCTGAAGACCTCCGCTTCGTTAGCTCGGAGTCGTTTAGAAACGGATCCCCTATTCACAGTTCTAGTGCTCGCTCCAGCGACCCTCTCCAAAACCCTTAGCATGGCCTGGGACAGAGCGTCGTCACCTGCAGCCCGATCATATGATCCAGTCTCAGTCGCTGGCGAAGCTCGTACCTCCTCAGCTGGTATATGTCCGGAAGACGAAAATCTAGCTTGTACACTACCTCGGCCACATCCACGGCCTCGTCCACGAGCAACCCTCGTACCCATATCATCTTATCTGATTACGAATTTTGTGACATCAGTTTAAAATTTTAGTTGTTTATTACAGAATGTCTTATGTATAGATAGAGTTTCAGAGTTTTATTTTTGCGGAACCGTAGCCTAGTTACAGTCTCAGTCTTCTAGTGTTTAGTTTCCCTACAGTCTCAGTCTTACAGTTTTCAGTACTACCCTATCTACAGTATCATAATAGGGTCTTAGTTCTATCTACAGTAATGTCTCAGTACAGTACAGTATAAGAAACATAAATACTTAGAAACTTGGTGCCGGGGATTCAGTGTGCCACTTCTTTAGATACCAGATTTTAGAAAGCCCAATTTAGCAAAAACTTTTGAAGTAAAACCTTTAGTAAGTTTATTTCAAGGAAAACCTTTAGTAAGTTTATTTCAAGGAAAAACAATGTCCAAAATCGATTCCAAAAATATCCCTTTCGAGCTTTAATTTTAAAATTTTGAAAAAACTATTCGGACCCGCTCTACAGCCAAGTTGTTACAACTTGGCTCTAATACCACTAAATGTAACACCTCAAACTTGGCCCAGACGTTACGGCCAAGTCTGGTGTGTCACATCAACGACGAACTAACCATGTTTCCTAGTTACTTTGATTAGGGTGAGTTTTAGAAAAACCGTTATTAAAGTTTAGGGAGAAAATCCTGGTTAAATTCCAAACGTCCTATCCACTACCAAAATTTAGGGGGATTCTTACTATAAGATCTAGAATTAACTGTTGTTATTCATTTGATACGTGTGACTGATTTTGAAAACATTTGATTAATTTTAAAAACTCGCACAGCTTTATACAGATCATTTGCGGAATAGTATAAATAAATAATTGAAAAGCCAAATTAATATAATTAGAATGGCCTTATTACAACCCAAAAACCAGAATAAAAATAATTAAAAATAAATAAAAAAGTAAATAATTTAATTAAAACAGTCGGATGCAGTCCACGTGGCCACTCTGAATCCCTTCCAGCTCCAAGTCCACCAGTCTAGGGCTCACCTGCATAGATGGAAGAAAAGTGAGGAGAAGAGAGAAACGATAAGGTGAAGAAAGTGAGAAAAGAGACGGTTGTTTCAGTTTTGAGATGAGAAGTAATGGAGGGTTCGGCTCTGAAAAAAGAGATAGAAGAAGAAGAAGAAATTATCTAAAGAAAAGTGAAGGTGGTCGACAAAGGAGAGGCTTGAGGTTTCGATTTTGCAAGGGTGAAAACAAGAAGAACAAAAAGAATGGGAATTGATTTCAAAAATAGCAATAGATGGATGGCCCCCAACCAAGTCAGCTAATACACTAAAAAAAATACCTCAAATCTCAAAGAAGAAGATAACTCATAAATGCCAAAATAATAGAAGCAATTGGCACTTATTTACCTATAGCCGAATGAGTCCTTAATTCACCACAAAAGTCCTTTTCAAAATCAAATTCCATGATTTTAGCCAACACCTAATTTGAATCTTATCCCAACTCCTTCCACCGATTAGCAGCAGCCTTTATCCACCTTTCCATCGATCAGCCGACTCAATCTGCTGCTAGGAGGAGTTTCAATCCAGCCCAACAACACTCCCCACGCGTGCAGCAAAAAAAACAGTCCTCCTGTGCACACAATAGCTCGAACCTGAGACCTCCAGGCACCCACGCTGCTGGCCACTATGACACGACCTTCCCTTCGATGTAATACAGTCGCATTTTATTTTAAGGCTTATCCGCTTCAGTCACGGGTTCCTTAAAAATAAATACTAAAATTCCACCTGCCAAGGTTTGAACTTCTGCCCGTTCGGCCTTCTTAGCACGCTGCTGCCACTGGCGCTTGTTGTGTTAAACTCTGGTCGCAACTTCTCTTAAACCCTATTTTATTGCAACTCGTTTACTAAAAAAAAAAAAAACAAAGCCGCTGGGCCAGGTACTTACTTGTGCCTGGTCTTAGCCCAACATAATTATAAGCCCTAATGCACAGATTCCCCTAAGGAAGCAAAAATTAACTTTTTACTAAAGCCTTGGGCCGAGCCCAGAACTTTTCTCACACTATAAATCCTTCGTAATTTATTTAATTACTAAACTAACACCATATTAATAACAATAATATTTTTTTCTAATAATAATATTTAAAACATCTAAATTATTCAGGCAGTCTTCTATCCGAACCCAGACTCAAGGCTCAATACTTCTAGGCTCACATTCAGGGTGTTACAATTCACCTCTCCTAAAAAAAATTTCGTCCTCGAAATTTCTAAATAATAAAATAGTCGTGCATCACTATTCTACTACGCTACCGCTGTGCACTCTGACCTAAATAAATTTTTTAGTACGACCCAAAACATCTAATCACAAAGTAAATAAACATTTATCATGCGCGCACACAATTTGTATCCAAACATCACACATACCTAACTAGAATAAGCTTGGCACTCCTGAGCTCGATGCTCCTTGGACCCGCATCTAGGGCATGCTCCTTTCTTCCTATGGCATTTACCCGGATGACGCCTGTTACAGTTCTTGCAGGTCAGAAAGTTTGGCCGTCTCTTAACATGTTTCACAGAACGAGGCTCTGTCCCCTGAGAACTAGGATCCTTCCTCTTCTTACACTCCAAGCACCCCGCTTGAAGCGTTTCCCTAATCTCTTTAACTTTGGTCTCCAAAACTTCTTCTACCACTTTCCTTATTAACTCGGCCAGTGCCTCAGTACCAAGCTCCGAGTTATCGTTACCCGAAGTTGGTAGACTTTGCTTACCCTCAGAATCCATATCAATACTCTACATTACCAGCATACATATCAAATAACTACTAAGGTCTCGATTCAAAAATTTTAGTAGTTATTCATATATTTTATACTGAGATAGTATTTCAAACTTTTTATTCTTATAGAATTGTAGCCTAGCTACAGTCTCAATCTTCTAGGGTTTTAGTTTCCCTGCAGTCTTAGTCTTATAGTTTCAGTACTACCCTATCTACAGTATCATAACAGGGTCTTAGTTCTATCTATAGTCATAGCTCAGTACAGTACAGTATAAGAGAAGTAAGTACTTACAGACTTGGTGCCGGGAATTCAGTGTGCCACTTCTTCAGATACCAGATTTCAGAAAGCCCAATTTAGCAAAAACTTTTGAAGTAAAACCTTTAGTAAGTTTATTTCAAGGGAAAATGAGTTTGAAAAGGGTTTGCTTAACAATTTCCAAAACTGATTCCAAAAATACCCCTCTCAGGCTTTAATTTTAAGATTTTGAAAAAACTATTCGGACTCGCTCCACAGCAGAGTTATTGCAACTTGGCTCTGATACCACTAAATGTAACACCCTAAACCCAGCCCAAACGTTACGGCCAAGTCTGGTGTGTCACATCAATGACAAACTAACCATGTTTTCTAGTTACTACGATTAGGGTGAGTTTTACAAAAACCATTATTAAAGTTTAGAGAGAAAATCCGAGTTAAATTGCAAACGTCCTATCCACTGCCAAATTTTAGGGGGATTCTTACTATAATATCTAGAATTAACTGTTGTTATTCGTTTGATACGTGTGACTGATTTTGAAAACGTTTAATTAATTTTAAAAAACTCGCACAGCTTTATTCAGATCATTTGAGGAATAGTATAAATAAAGAATTGAAAACCCAAATTAAAATAATTATAGTGGCCTTATTACAACCAAAACCAAAATAAAAATAATTAAAAATAAATAAGAAAGTAAATAATTTAATTAAAACAGTCGAATGCAGTCCACGTGGCCACTTTGAATCCCTCCCAGCTCCAAGTTCACCAGTCTAGGACTTACCTGCATGGATGGAAGGAAAAAAAAGGGGTGAGTTTGGAAACTCAGAGTATAAAGAAAGCCCATCTGGAGCCCAAACCAGCTCAAGCCCACTGGGCCCAAGCCTTATCCAGACTCAGTAATAACTAGGCTAAAGCCCTATCCAAATACAGTGTACTGGGCCTTAGCCCTTTTCAAATAACAGTATGGCCCATAGGCCCATTTTAGTAACAGAACAAATATTATGCATGAATAAAAAGCCCAAAGCCTATCCTAAGTCCAACCGCTACACACCACCCATACCAGTCCAACACACCTGTGGGGAATAACTCAACCCACCCAGCCCAACACACCACAGTTGCAGCATGGCTGCTTAATCAGAAATCCTGGCCAAGCCACTTAATAGTAAAACGAGGCAAAGCCCCTTTCAGTAACGTGATCAAGCCACTATTAGTAATACGAGACAAAGCCCCTTTCAGTAACGTGGCAATGCCACTTAGTACTTCCTCCATCAATAAACTCAGTCCCATGCAACAGATAATTATGTCATGGCATACAGTGAACAGAAATGGGAAAGCATGCATTTCAGACAAATTTAGCCCCAGGGGTATAACGGTCATTTTGTACCTATGGGTAAAATTGTAATTTCTCAACCTTAAGGGGGTATTTTAGTAATTATCTCAATTCTTTAGGGTTTTATGCATTTTTCAGTTATTAATAGTCCAACTTTCATCCCAGTAGTCTATTTAGCCCATTTTAGCAGTTTTTAGTTATTGGGGCCTAAAACCCCTAACGGGCCCTATAGTGTCATCTAACTACTTTAGCCCATTTTAGCCCAAATTTTATGTCTAGGTTATCCGTTTTAGCATTCAAGTCTCTAGAACCCTCTTACAACTCATTTTCACCTGAATGGGCCTGTAAGCCTATTAATCCCAAATTTAGCCCATCGAGGCCCAAATTTACCGAAGTGTACGAAATCGCACACTCACTGATTTTACCGATTTTGATTACAGATCTATCGCTTCCAACTGACCTATGAGCGCTTGCACGCTTGCAAGCCCACGAAATGCTGAAATTTCAGTATTTCAGCTTTTTGACTTTTGCCGATTTAGACTACTAGAGGGTGTTCTTTTACACACCTATTTTGCGACAAATGCTAACGAGATCTTCCACGGGTATCCTACAATCGGCCACTACCATATTTAGATTACAAATCAACAGTAACCAACCTAATAACCACTTACCACATTAGGCCATAATAGAGTATTCTTAACCACTTACCCTTGTCGATCCTAACTACTAGATCTAAATCTAGTTCGCTTCCACGTCTCCAATTCTTACTGCACCTTGCTAAGCACCTCTTCTTGCAAACAAAGAACACATAAAACCACATCATGAGATTAGTATTACCTCTTACCAAAATCGACGGCCTCCCTAATGTGTTTAGGGATTTCGGCTTTTCTTAAATCCCAAAATAAAGAATAAAAAGGGGGTTCCGATAACTTACCAAAGGTTAAATAATTTCAAATCATTCCTAAACACCTTCCTATCTCATATTTGATACAGATCTAATCTTAAAGTATGAATAAAGAGCAGAACTAGAGGTTTAGATCCCGAATCACTATGGATATAGAGGTTCGACTTTCGATAAAATAAAAGAGAGAAAGGTAGAGATTATAGTGGAAAAGAAAAGAGATGTCGACAGAGGGTAGGGATGTTGTGAGGTTCGACAACTTGGTTGAAAATGAGAATGGAGTTTCGGCTTCTATGGAGAAACGACAGAGGCTTGTGTGTCTCTAGATTTCGGCTTTTTATGGTAGGCGACAGAAGGCTTTGAGAAGAAAGTAGAAAAGAAAAGAAAAGAAAGAAGGAAGAGAAGAGAGCAGAAGAGAGAAACGAGAAGGTGAAGAAAGTGATAAAAGAGATGGTTGTTTCAGTTTTGAGATGAGAAGTAATAGAGGGTTCGGCTTTAAAAGAAAAGATGGAAGAAGAAGAAGAAATTGCGTAAAGAAAAGTGAAGGTGGTCGACAAAGGAGAGGCTTGAGGTTTCGATTTTGCAAGGGTGAAAATAAGAAGAACAAAAAGAATGGGAATTGATTTCAAAAATAACAATAGATGGATGGCCCCTAACCAAGTCGGCTAACACACTAAAAAAATACCCCAAATCTCAAAGTAGAAGATAACTCATAAAGGCCAAAATAATAAAAGCAATCGGCACTTATTTGCCTATAGCCAAATGAGTCCTTAATTCGGCACAAAAGTCCTTTTCAAAATCAAATTCCATGATTTTAGCCAACACCTAATTTGAATCTTATCCCAACTCCTTCCACCGATTAGTAGCAGCCTTTATCCACCTTTCCACCAATCAGCCGACTCAATCTGCTGCTAGGAGGAGTTTCAATCCAGCACAACAACTCTCCCCACGCGTGCAGCAAAAAGGCAGTCCTCCTGCACGCACAGCAGCTCAAACCCGGGACCTTCAGGCACCCACACACGTTGCTGGCCACTGCGACACGACCTTGCTTTTGATATAATACAGTCGCATTTTATTTTAAGGCTTATCCGCTTCAATCACGGGTTCCTTAAAAATAAATACTAAAATTCCACCTGCCAGGGTTTGAACTTGCGCCCATTCGGCCTTCCTAGCACGCTGTTGCCACTGCGCCACAGGCGCTTATTGTGTTAAACTCTGGTCGCAACTTCTCTTAAACCCTATTTTATCGCAACCCGTTTACTAAAAAAACAAAGTCAATGGGCCAGGTACTTACTTGTGCCTAATCTTAGCCCAACATAATTATAAGCCCTAATGCCTGGATTCCCCTAAGGAAACAAAAATTAATTTTTTTGCTAAAGCCCTGGGCCGAGCCTAGAACTTTTCCCACACTATAAATCCTTTGTAATTTATTTAATTACTAAACTAACACCATATTAATAATAATAATTTTTTTTCTAATAATAATATTTAAAACATCTTAATTATGCAGGCCGTCTTCTATCCGAACCCAGACTCAAGGCCCAATACTTCTAGGCCCAAATTCAGGGTGCTACAATTCGATAGGTGCGCTAGCCTTTCATCATGATAATAGTTAGTTTCTAGGTACAATCATTATTATTACTTCATCAAAATCACGATCAAGTTTTTGGCGCCGTTGCTGGGGAACTAAGATATTAGGAACACTCTATTTCTATTACTTTAGCCATTTTTACTTATATTGTAATTTATTTTTATTTTTTTTGTTTATTTTATTTTAATTTTTAGGTTTTATTTACTAAAATTTTCTTTTTGTTCTTCTCTGATAGGTATCTCTAGTTTATGAGTAGAAGAAACCCGTCAGGACCAATATTGTTTGATAGCGATTTAGAAGCCATAGTTCACAGAAAATGAAGAGACATAAGGCGAAGCCTACAGTATAGATAACAAGGACAAGAGAACAAACCCGAATCTACTGAAGAGATGGAAGCAAAGCAAAATAATCAGCTACCTCCTATAGTAGCCGCAGATCTTGTGAATCAAAATCCTATTCCTCGTAGTATGTATGATTATGCTAAGCCTAATTTAGCTAGTACTAAATCTAGTATTGTTAGGCCTGCTATTGCTGCAAATAATTTTGAACTAAAACCTAACACTATTCAAATGATACAATAGTTTGTTTAGTTTGATGGTTTGCAGGATGAGGATCCTAACTCACATTTAGCTAACTTTTTGGAATTCTACGACACATTTAAAATTAATGGCGTTTCTGATGATGCCATTCGCCTTCGGTTATTTCCCTTTTCTTTGAGGAATAAAGCTAAACAGTGGTTCAACTCTCTACTACGAGGGTCAATCACTACATGGGAACAAATGACTGAAAAGTTTTACTTAAATATTTTTTGCTAGCTAAAATGGCAAAGTTGAGGAATGATATCTCTTCTTTTGTGCAGATGGATTTAGAGACACTCTACGATGCTTGGGAGAGATACAAGGATTTATTGAAAAGGTGTCCTCACCATAGGTTACCTTTGTGGCTACAGGTTCAAACCTTCCACAACGGTTTGAATCCCTCAACAAGACAAATGATTGATGCAGCTACCGATGGAACCATAAATAACAAAACACCTGAGGAGGCTTATAAGTTTATAGAAGAGATGTCATTGAGTAATTATCAGTGGCAAGTCATGAGGACAAAGCCATAAAAATTTGCTGGTGTTTTTAATGTTGACGCAGTCACAATGCTGTCAAATCAGGTAGAGCTATTAAATAAAAAGATTGACGGTTTAGTTGGCTCTACGCAGGTACATCCAATAGTGAGGTACAATTCAAATACGCCACGCCGAACCAAAGCATCACCATGATTACTCTAAGGTAAAGAAGAATCAATTTAAGGTAGGGGATAATGTATTATTAGAGGAGGAGGATCCTTGAATTTTGAATTCAAAGCTTCATACAGATGATACACCTCCTTTTACGGTAATGAACATATTTCCCTATGGTACAGTCGAGATACACATAAAGAATTCGGCACCTTCAAGGTACATTATACTGGACTCAAACCTTATTTTGATACTAGAACTGATAGCAGGAGGGAGGAGTTTCAACTCCTCAAACCACCGTGACCGTGCGAGCTTGAGAAAAGTCGAGCTTAGACTATAAACAAGCGTTTCTGGGGAGGCAACTCGAGCACTAAAATAGTTAATTTCTTTAACTTCAGCTTTTAACATCTAAATCATAAACTGATTTCTTGAATGCAAGTTTTTCAGAATCACACGGCTAGGCACACACCCGTGCCTAAGGCTGTGGATACACCACAGGTGGAAACACTGCCATGCGACATGGCCGCGTGAAAACAGGGCAAAAATTTTCCAAAACACGGCTTTTGACAAATAACCACAGCTGTGCGATGTGGCCACGGGCAAACCTGCTAAATCAACATAGGCGTGCGACACGTCCGTGTCCCCAAGCCGTGGTTAAAGCTGAGAAAATTAGCAAGGGTGTATGACCTAATACACGGGCCTGGGAGAAGCAAACAAAGCAAGATAGGGTCGTGCGACATGGCCGTGTACACTAACACGCCTAATGAACAAGGGCGTGGGTCACAATTCAGGCGTGCCAAAATTGAAAGCTTCAAATCACACGGGATAAAAACGAGACACACGAGCGTATGGCATGCCCGTGTTCCTCAATTCCTATATAAACCCCTCACTATTCATCATCTAGCTGCCGCTCAGCCTCTTTCACCACCGCCACCTCCAGCTCCGGCCACCATCTTCATAACCCTCTCATTTCTCCTCCTACTCCTCTCTTTCCTTCCTTTTCACTCAAAACACCAAACCTCCTCTCCTCCCATTTCCCTCTTCCCCTTTCCCAACTAAAACCACAATCCACTGTAGACCACGTCTGTGTGCCCTTCTGACGCCCGTGTATCATCGCACCTCCAGCATTACTCCGACCACACCGTGCACCGTCGCATCTTTGGCTACCATCAATTTCCCCTATCTCGTCCCTTTCTTTGATTATTACTTTTAATTTTAGTTTATTTCATTTTCTTGTATTTATTTTTATTAGTTTCTTATTTTTCATTTATTTCTCATGCTTATCAAAATCTATGACACATTTCTTGTATTTATCTTGTACCGATAGTACTAAGTATGCCACAAAAAGTGCATGAATAACCTTGCTGCTATTACATTACTTTTGGTTGAATTGTGTTTAGTTTTAGGTTGATTAATTCTTGGATTAGCTACGGCCATTGCTATATTTATACATTCTTTTCTAAGTTGGCTCAATTAAGCTTTCTAATGTCTTTGCTAGATACCCACAGATTTTACACTATATCCCTTCCCTAGTTCATTTGATTTATTTTTTAGCGAATGCCTATTTGTTAAATTTCTCCTTTAACTTTGCAGGAACATAATGTCGACTTCACGTGGCAAGAAAACTGACATCCCTACTTCGAAGAATCGTAAGGGACCCGGCGTTACCTCGTCTAGCACCACCACTGAGATCCGACACCCATTTCTCCAGTTCCTGTAAGGTTTACAAGAGGAACTATTCCAGATTCTCAGGGCGTGACCTCTTGGAGTGGGGCAGTGTATCGATTGGGCCGCCTTAGAGCAGGTCTAACTCGTGGACACAATTCGGGCCCTACTGACGACAGATCCATGGGACCAGTTCTAAGAGATCGTCGAGCCCACATACCTCAAGCTCACTTTAGAGCTTTGTTCCACCTTTCACCTACAGACGGTCATGTCCCAGTATGACAATCCCAGAACGGTCTAGTTCCATCTCGGCAGTTTGGTACGGCAACTAAGCGTACCGGAGTTTGGTACAGCTTTAGGCCTATATACCGACAGATTCATGGAGGAAGAAGACCTATCTAAGCTCCATCGTCACATCCACTACTCTCCATCAAAATGTTAGAGGGCCCTGGTTCCTGCTTCAGCCACCTAGGATCCTAGTCGCTCTAAGGTAACGACTCTCTCCCCATCATTGAGGTACCTATACGCCATCCTCGCACATATATTGACTGGGAAATACGAAAGCACCGGCGTCGTCAACACCCACGACGCCTATTTTTGTCAGTGCCTTGACCACATTGACGCTACTCTCTATTAGATTTGTCAGCATCTCCACATTTCACCACCGCCCCCACCTCACGAACCATCTGAGGATTAGGACTTTCGAGTCCTCCTATCTTTTTCTTCTATTTTTGTGTTTTATCATTACTTTTATTTTTATTTTCCTTTTTAGATTTCTTTAGCTTTATCTTTTTCTTTATTTAAATTTCAATATTCTAAAAACTTAGCATAATTTATTTTGAATATTTTATATTGGCTATTTCTTAACGACTAACCATTCTAATTTATATTCCCTAAAGTCTTAGTAATGATATAGTAGTTACACAGAGCCTAAAAACTCAATAGTACTCTGCCAAATCCAACTCTAATGGGAAAACTACTCTACGACTATGATGTCCTGCTCAACCACGACTATAGCCATTAAGTTTTTGACGCAGCAATTGTGGATAGGCAATCTCCACAAACTCGGAATACCCTTCTCCAACATCACTTTTGCCCTAGCCTTAGAATTAAGTTTCCACACTTCCAACTCAAGGATAATTACTCATGGATTGATTCGAAACATTATTGATAAGATTTATAAGTTGAGAGGAACGGGTTTTAATTATGAGTTGAGGATTTTGCTTGAGGACAAGCAAAGGCTTAAGTATGGGGGTATTTGATAAACTAGAATTTATACATATTTTTACCCCATGCTTAGCATAATTTTGGATGAATTATCCCTTGAATTGTGGAATTTGATGCTCCTAATCCTTTAATTTCATGTTTTATACTTAGGTGAGCATAGGAGAGTGAAAAGAATGAGAAACGAGCCAAAAACAGAGAAAATGGGCCAAAGGGAGAAATCAACACAGCCTGGAGTTCCTCACACGGGTGCACCACACGCCCGTGCCACATTAGCAGACTTGAACACAACCTGGGCTCGATTCACATAGGCGTGTCCCTATCGTGACGAGTTTCAATTTCACACGAAAAAAGCTACTTAGGGGCTAAGAAGGGTATTCCCAAGTTTATATAAACACCATAGGAGAGGACTAACAGGACACACAGAGTAGAAGGCGAGGAATTACTCAAGGAAAGTCGATTGATCCATCTCAGAAGCAAGCATCTACATCAAGACTGAAGATCTCCCTTCAATTCTTTTAGGAGTTTTGGATTTTCTTTATGTTTTGTTGTTTCCCTTATTTATATATGTTTTCTTTTTTTATTATGAACTAAGCCCCTAAATACCTGAGGGGGATGAAACCTAAGACAAATCTTGTTATTGTTATCTGAACTATATGTTAAATATTCAATTTGTTCTTAATTGTTCTTTTAATTCTTGAGTTGATATTTTAGGATTTTAATTCAAGTCGAATGTGCTTATTCAGAGGAGCAAAAGTCCCTATTTAAAAGTAGATCCAACACAATTAAGCGGGGTTGATAGCAATCCTAGACATACTACGACGAAAATCTACCGGATTAGAGTCAAATCTAATAGGGGGATCCATAGATCGAGTTAATGCAACACTAGAGGTTTTAATTAGAAAGATATTTCAATTAATCAACCTAAGGTTAGTTGTTCTTAGTCTCGATGGAGATATTAACATAATTTAGGGATCTCTACGGATCAAGTCAAATGAATAAATCATCTAGTTCAGAGTTAAATAACAAGTGAAGTCTAGGTGGATTCTTCCTTGGGTATTGCCTTTATCATTCAGTTTTCCCAAAGTAATTCTCCAATTTACTCTTTGCCGTGTGTGGCCCTAACTCGCCAAAATTTGAATCTAGGGTAGGTTGAATGCTATTGTGAGCCTATATGTTCCAAACCCCTCGACTAAGTTCACTGAAGGTGAACACGACCCTATTCTGACTTTGATTTATGCATTGTTTATATTTGAATGTGTGCTATGTTGGGTACTGAATCTGAGTATATAGGTATGCACGTTTCTATAACTGATTGACTGATTACAAGTGATTCCTTCTAAATGACTGTCTGAAATTATGTTTTGAATTGTTGCATCTGCATTCATACATTTGCATACATCCATTTGCATAAACTATTTTTGGGTTGGGATGTTGAAGAGAAGGGAGATTTACGATCTGGCAGTTTATCTGCATACTGAAGCCCCTAATACCCAGAGGTTCGTAGGCGGTCCCAATACCCAGAGGGTCGTGGACGATCTGACTAATCTGGTAGTTTTACTGTAACTCGACGGTATAGCAGTTTACCACATTGTATTGTACTATATGTACATTAGCTATGCTATGTATTGTTATTTGATCTGCAAATTCACACTGCATGTTTGTGCCGTGGTTTTTCGCATTGCACAGTACAGCTCATACGCTAGCATTGCTGCATAACATATGAGACTGGTAGTCTACCTGCACACTAATAGCCCCAATTCCCAAAGGGTCGAGGGCAGTCCCAATTCCCTGAGGGTTGAGGACAATGCTGATGATCATCGTGTCGGGCAACCCGGGATGACACCCTATGGTGTATATAGTTGGATGGGCTTTTTGAGGTCCTACTTGGAGTGCAGGGATGGGTGGGTTGATTATATCCCCACAGGATATGTAGGGGTGGATGGAGATGGTGCGTTGGATGGATGGGTAGGTTATTTTATAACTCATTTGCACTCGTATGCATTTGGTTGAATCTGATTGACTGAATGTGATACTGTGACGGTATGCGATTGTATTGTTTGTCTGAAATATCTAATTGACTGATCGATGGAAAGATTTGAATGTCTGATGGACTAAAATATCCTATTGTAATATTCGACTAAAAGGAACTCATGCCTATGAGAACTTTGTAGGGTTGTTTGCGATTGGCTGACTAGATAATTATGTGGTGAGCTAAGGCCACAATGGTATTAATTTTGGGAAGGGCTTAGGCCCAGTCTGTAACACTTGGGAAATACTGCTACTGTGTTTGACAGAGCCATATGACTTTAAAGTTACATATGGTTTGTTCTTTTTTTAAACGATCTGTAAGTATGTTCTATTTTAGAACTATTTCCAACCCTTTCTATCTCTGTTCAGTTTCTATTTTTGTAGTTTTACTGGTTTTGATCTCACATTGAGCTCGAGTAGCTCACCTCTTCTTATGTTTTCCCTTTGTAGGTACAGTTCTGGATTCTGGATGCTGGACTCAGTATGCGGACATCTCAGACAGGCTTGGAGGAACTAAACTATAAGTTTTATGTCAGTTTTTAATTGTTATTTGATTTAAACTGAACTATAAAGTTTTATACTGCTGTGGTACAATTTTCGTTTAATGTTTTATTCTAGTATTTTTAACGGGTTTTGCAATGAGTTAGAAATAAGTTTGTACTAGTATGTTAATAAACAGTTTTAAATGATTTTGGTTCACTGGAATAAATTGTTTTATAAAATTTGCTCACAATCACTTCGGTGATCAATATAGCATCCCAAATTGGGTCTAGACTCTTAGGCCGAGTTAGGGGTGTTACACGGTTAGTGACCAACTCGGGATTTAGGTAAATCACACCATGAATGTCACAAGTGAATTAGTTCACAAATGGATTCAGAATTAATTCATCTTGGGTCCAGTCCAATGTATCATTCTACCAATGAATACATTTATGTCTCTACTTGTGGAGTCAAGTGCTCCAATAGCCAAGACTAGCCATCTTCCCAATTGGAATTATAGACGACATAATAATACTTTTCAATATTTGAATCGAATGCTCACTTTGATTCTTTTACGGGGCTACGAACTCATTTAGGTTATCTACTGAAATAATTTGTCTATGCTCACTTTGATTCTTTTACGGGGCTATGAACTCATTTAGGTTATCTACTGAAATAATTTGTCTTTCTCGCAATGTAAGCGTTCTTTACAATGCCACTTATCTTTAATTTAAACTTTAGACAATCAGTGAGCTAATATTTGCTTGTCACAATTTTGCTATGCATACAAAATATAAAAAATAGAAAATACAAAAGACATAATCATGAAATGTGAAATTAACTTTATTTATTTATTCATCGTTTAAATAAATAAAAAACAATTACATGTTTACTACAATGTGGGCACATTTCCCAACAATCTCCCATTTGTACTGGTGAAGTAAATGTGTCATGTTTTACATTCTTATATCCTTGACATGTTTGTTAAAACTCCTAGTTACAAGATTTTTAGTAACGAATCCGCAAGGTTACTTTCAGAAGCTACTTTCATCACATCTACAATTCCTTCGGCTACTGCCTCTTGTATCAAGTAATACTTTTGATCAATGTGTTTTGTTCTCTTGTGACTTCTCATTTCCTTGGTATTATCTATTGTAGCACTGTTATCATAATTCAGTTAAGAACTTTTAAAGCCATATTGCTTCTTTCGTTTCCTCAAAAGCAACTACATACTCGGCCTAGATCAAATACATTTCCCGAGGTTGATTTCCTCGAATCTTTATAGGTTTGGAATTCTGAGTCTTTCTATCCAACAAGAGTAAGGTCCTCCCCAGAATACAGAAGCATATAATCCCTCGTTCTTTTAAGATACCTTAATATATGCTTTACAGCTTGCTAATGCATGAGACCTAGATTCACCTGATATTGAGTAACCATTCCTACTATGAAACAGATATCTGGACGTGTGCAAAACATCGCATACATAAGGCTTCCAATTGTCGAAGCATATGGAACCTTACTCATATGCTCTCTTTCTTCCGTTGTCTTAGGACAGTCATCTAAAACAAGATGAAAACCTGATGCAGTCGGCTAAATACCTGGCTTTACATCGATCATTGCAAAATGTTCCAATACCTTATCGATGTATGAAGCTTGAGATAGTGCTAGCATTTTATTATTTCGATCCCTAAGGATTCGAATTCCAATAATATAACTAGCTTCACCCAAGTCTTTCATGCTAAACTGTTGAGCTAACCACAGTTTAACAGATGACAATTCTCCTACATCATTTCCGATAAGTAGAATATTATCGACATACAAAATGAGGAAGATCACATTTTTGTCCTTTATACGCTTATAAACACAAGGTTCATTAGTATTTTGCTCAAATCCAAAAGTCTTGATCATTTGATCCAATCTTTTATTCCATGAGCAGGACGCCTACTTAAGTCCATAAATGGATCTTAGCAGTTTGCAAACTTTCTTCTCATTTCCTTTGACAACATAGCCAGTAAGTTGAGCCATATAAATGGTCTCATCAAGATAACCATTCAAGAATGTTGTCTTGACATCCATTTGCCAGATCTTGTAATTGAGGGCAGCGATAATGGGTAAGAGTATGCAGATAGACTTGAGCATGACTACTAGAGAAAAGGTCTCATCGTAATCAATACCTTCTTTCTGTGTGTAGCCTTTCTCTACAAGTCTAGCTTTGTGTGTTTCCATATTCCCTTTTGCATTTCTCTTATTCTTGTAGATCCACTTACACCCTATGGGTTTAATCCCAGTCGGTAAATTTACAAGTTCCCACATCATATTTGATTTCATAAAATCCATCTCGACATCCATGGCCTGTTTCCAGAGCTTGGAATCAACGTCCTGTATAGTCTCCTCATAAGTGAATGGATCATCATCCTCATGATTGACTTCTATATTATAAATACTACCATCATAGATGAAGAAGTCTAATTTCTTAAAAACTCTCCCACTACAACAAATTACCCTATGTTATTGATCGTTTACAGGTCTTTCTACAACTTTCGTGAGAATTAAACTTAGTAATTGTTCTACCACTCTCGAAAGTTTCTCGAGTACCACTTTACTTCGAGGCTTAAAGTTATCCATAAAGCTTTCCTCGAGGAAAGTAACATGAGTAGAAACTTAAATCGTATTATCTTTCGGATTGTAGAATGATCATTTTTTTGTTCCATTTGGATATCCTACAAACACGCAAAATTTTGTTTGTGTATCCAACTTCTTTGCATCCTTATCCAGAACATGTGTTGGACAACCCCATATTCTAAAGTGATTTAGAGCACATTTCTTTCCATGCCACAGTCCACAAGGTATCTTACAAGAAAACTTGGTTGGCACATCATTCAAAATATAGCAAGTCATTTATATCGCATATCCCTAGAAGGAAATAGGAAGTTGTGAATAATTTAACATTGAACGAACCATGTCAAGCAAGGTTTTATTCCTTCTCTCAGTTATGACATTCTATTGTGGAGTGCCCGGCATAGTCAATTGGGATAAAATCTCATTCTGTATAAAGCCATAGGTACCCCTTATTAGAATGAGAAGTTTTAAGCTTTTTATTCACTATTTTAGTTTGAAGCATCGAGTAGTTATTTGTTTTGATAAAGTAGATATTGTTTTCCATCCATCCATTATAGATAAAAGAATGATTTCTGTTAATAGCAATCCCTTTATTGAATGTTACGGTATAACCTTCATAATATAAACATGCTACAGGAATTAATTTGCTCTTAAAATGAGGTACATAAAATAGGTTCTTTAAATACAGAAATTAAATTACTCTTAAAATGAGGTACATAAACACGTTCTTTAAAACAATCTTTCTAAAATTATCAAAGTGTAAAATAACTTCTCTCACTGCTTCGGCTGAAACATAGCTCCCATTTTCGGTTCGTAATGATAGACTCCTGTCATGCAGACTTCTTGTTTCGCTGAACCCTTGTAAAGAAACATGCACATTGTTAGTGGATCCAGAATCAATAACCCAGTTGTCAATTTATTCTTTCACTAAACAAGCTTAAACCATAAAAGGTTTCATACCTTTTCCCTTTTTTGCTAGGTAATCCAAATACTTATTGCAGTTTGATTTGAAATGCTCTTGTTGTAGAAGAAACATTTGATATTTTTCAGATATTTTGACTTCTTAGCCTTCTTCTTATCCAGATGAGGTGGAACCACAGATTTAGTTGATTTCTTCTTTCCCTTAGTTTTCTATTTCCCCTTAGAGAACTAAGGGCCCACAGCTAAGTTTGCCTCAAGTTTCTCCTGAATCGGCTTACCACCATTCAACATCAACTCATAGGATTATAATTCCTTCATGAGTTGAGTCAAGGTAAATACCTTTTTCCCCAAGTTATAAACAGCCCTAAAACTAGCAAACTCATTGGTTAAATATTTGAACACTATTTCAATTTGCGTGTTCACGTCTAGTTCAGCCCCATTGTCCTCCACTTCCGCAAAGAATCCCGTAAGCTTAATCATATGTTCTTTCACTAGAGTGCCAGGTTTTTGCTGAGAATTCGTCAAATTTGTAATAGCGGATTGTCAAGCCAATGCGACTTGGCCACAAAGTAAACCCTCCAAATTTGTCAAGATCTCTTTGACAGGACGAAAATTCTCGTTTTACTTTTGCAACACACTACTAATACTCGCTAACATATAACATGAAGCAATTGAGTTAGAATCTTTCCAGTGATTTCTTACTTTGGGTTGAGCTTTAGGAGGGCACATTTTGTCAATAATGAATTTGTGTTTCTCACAACTGAGAATTATCAGCAAGTTTCATTTCTATTCTCAAAAGTTATCCCCATTTAATTTATTCTTAGTAAGAAAGCTAATAAGAGGGGTAGGAAACATATTTGAACTGAAAAAATAAAGATTTCACTAATTACTATCTTTGTATTAAGAAAATATTTTTCATTTCAGCAACATATCAAGAATGAAATATGACGCATGCGTCTTGTAGTAAAACCTTGAAAAAATATTTTTTCGTTGCTACTATCATTCTCACACCCATCAACCGTGTTGCCTTAGGGTCCCATGATTAACTAGCAAGAATATGGATTACATTCAATTTGTTCATGAATCTTAATTCTCAAGGCTCCACACGAGCTAACGACCGTTTAACGTTTCGCCATCATATCTAGTTTAAATATCGTTTCTTAGGAAACTATTTAATAAGAGATGATCTTGAGTGTGTAACCATTGACTCACCACCAATCATGAACATGCTTTCATTTGTGAGTCATCTAGAGACAATCTCTCTGAAAGTCATGCATGGCTAGTTGTCCTTAAAAGGAAATCTCATCTAGTGAACCCACATGACAAAGTTTACCTTGGGGTGCGGCCAGGACAGGAACCGGCTCGAAACTTTATCATGCTATCACTTAGGGACCATCAATGGAAGTCGTAGGTCTTGTTCAAGGACCTTCTCCCACTCAATATTTTAAAAACATATAAGGTTTTTTTATCCCAAATTTCAACAATTATCATACAATAGTTCTAGTGTCATCTTAGCTAATCTAGATAACATGCTTCCAATATATGCATGACCTGCTATGGCAATAATATCCATTCACAAGAATAAATCAATCTTAAAACAAACAATTTTGATTTTCCACAGTTTTTCTTTTAAGGGAAAAATCGATGAAGCAAATGCAAACCGTGCACCAGGTTAGGTCCTAGGAAAGGGAGGTGAGTCAAATTTGACCGCTTAAAAACCAAGCCTTTCCTAGCCAGAGCCAATATTAGACATGCACCTTCTCATTATCACACTTCTCACAGTTTTCGAATAACCTAAAGAAGTGAATAAAACCATATAACACATGTATTTTGTCATTACCACACTTCTTATTTTTAATTGATCAACCGTGGATCATCTCATATGTAACAACCCAAACCCAACATAGACATTATGGCCGAATTTGGCGATGTCACATGGAATGGAATTTGAAAGCAAAATTATCAAGTTAAAATCGTTTCAGTTTATTAGCATTGATTTAACTAAAAAATGCATGTTATTTGATTTGTCTAAAAATGCATCATTTTTAACGGAAGCTTTAGAATCCATTTAATTTAGAAAAAACCATTTATATTTAGGAAAGACTTTAGTTTTTAGTAAAAATCTACTTTTTGTTCAGTTTAGCTGTTATAAAACCATAAAAACAGTTAAAATCCAAAGTAAAAAAAATAGTTGATAAGTCCAATTTACATAAAATACCCCCAAAAGTGGAAAATATTAAATGAAACTATGATAAAAAGCCAATTCAAACATGTGGTCACCATCGAGTCGTCCGCTGCACCGAACCATCGAGTCTGGGGATTACCTGTACAAATTGAACAGAAGGGGTGAGTTTACGTAAACTCAATGTGTATCCCCACAAAACAAACAAGCACATAATCAAAGTATCAGTATCAATCAGTTACAGTCTCGGGCCTAAGCCCATTACAGAGTCCGATGCAGATCTGGGCATTAGCCTATTATAGTTTCAGTTACAGATGCATATTCGGGCCTTAGCCCATGCCAGAAATAGATACAGTTAAATAGTTAGAAAAGAAATCAGATCCTATCCCCAGCCATTACACACCATCTCTGACCATCCCTACACACCATGTGGGGTTTAAAACACCCACCCATCCCTACACACCATGCTGTACCAAAATGCGGCATATATCAGATATATTGCAGCTGAGCTGCCAGATAATAGGCATAGATGCGTTTCAGTACACTTCCTCCAATAATCATCTTTTCCCCTCAAATGCATATGCAAATAAATATGCTCAGTGCAGACGTACAGAATAACACGATGCATGCTATTATACGATTATCAGTCATACATACAGATCAGTAAACATGCGTACATACATCAGATATTCAGATCATACAATTTAGGGTCTAAGTGGCTCTTATCGACCCTACAGTAGGTTCACAGTCGATTAGGATGACCCGTGCAACCGTAAAAAATATTTCAAACAAATTGGCCCACACGCCTATGTAACTTGCCTGTGTGGCCCACACGCCCAGATTGGCCTCAGCCCGTGTGGATCACACAGCCTTGCCCAGAAACCCACATGCCCATGTAACCCACACGGCACAAATTGGTCTAGCCTATGTATCGTATACAGCCATACCTGGCCATCACACGGTCGTGTCCAGTGCACTGCCTGGCCTTTGTCAAACAGACGATCGTGCCATTTGTACACGGCCTACCACATGGGCGACCACATGCCCATGTGGCATCGACAATGAGGTTTTCAGCTTTTGTCAAAACCTCATTTTTTTGCGATTTCAGGTACACACCTAGTATCAGTTCGATGCAAAAACACTCTAGAGCCTCATGAAACCTAAAAGTCGACAATAAAACACCTAAATTCAGTAAACGGTTATGAGACTAGAACACCAATTACCCAAAATAGGATTTTACAAAAACCCTTAACGTAATCACACACTTACCAGTCCCGAATAAATCAAACAATGCTCAAATATCAGCAGAAGCTCTAATCAATTCTTGACCATCACCTAATCTAAATGAACCAAAATAATCCCCTTTATAAACTATCTACAAAATGATAAAATAGAGTCAAAACAGACACTTACAGAGCGAGTGCATTCAACTGCTGAACAGAAATGAGACTAAAGGAAAAATCGAAAAGAGAGGGGGAGGCAAGGAAGCAAAAATTCGGTAGAGAGGGAGAAAGGAGAGCAGAATTTTGCAAAAAGAAAATCAAATGAGATATTCTGATAACCCCCTATCCCAACTCCCCTTAATTCTCTCCATCACACTCCCTACTACTCAGAACTCTAACCCAACTGAAACTTTCGGCCACTAAACCGAGCAAAAATAATCTCCCTCGCTCATGCAGGGATTCAAACACAGGTCCTTAAGCAAACTAACTCTCCACTTAACCACCAGACCAGCAGGCCCATTCTGATAGCAAACAGTAACAAATAAACTTAAACGCACTGAACAAGGGTGAGGTTTTACTCAGAAAAAATCCACAATTTTGCCAAATTCATGGCTTGAACTTGAGACATGTTATACACACACCCAGAACACTTAACTACTGAAGCAGACAGATATCTGTGTCAAATTTTCCAGAAACAGAAATATAAAATTTGGGGCGTTACATCATATATATATCACAATTATAACATTACATAATATTATAAAAAAATATAAAATAGATATATAATGAGATAGGTAATTAAAATAAAACTGCCAGCCAAGGTTTTCATGGTTTTATTTCTAGAAAACAAATGGAAAAATAAAATTACATAATTTTCCACTACAAGGCGCTTCGTAGGTCTTCAACCACCATCATATCTTTTACTCATCATGGACCCCTTTTGGAAAAAAATACAATTAAGTCCTATGTTCGTTTTCAGCTCACAAGAATTTTATTAATTTAAAAAAATAGCCCTACATGGAGATTATAGTCCACGGTCTATTTCCTAAGAACCATAACTTCTGCAAAAAAATAATTATATAACAAATATATAATATCTCATCCATTCCCATATATAACTCAAAACATGCATAAGATCTAAATAATGTCAATTTCTATGTAATCAAATCATTCAAGAAAAAAAGAAATTTATTTTGATTATCGGTTTATACTTATAGATAGAACACAACCTAGCTCATGATACCAATTATTGGAAAAATGGGTTTGGAAAACGCAGCGAAAAATAAATTTAAGGAAAAATCAAAGTTTTAAAAATTTATCTAAAACAATATCTTGGTTGTGATATCTAAAGTAATAAACACTTAATCAAAATTGTACATTTTTTGTTCATCTAGGATGAGCGCTTCGACTAAGTAGTTTTCTCCACATTCTCAAGCTTACGTCTGTCGAGTGTGGGCTCGCTTCGAATCAAAACATTTTTCACAAAAATTACCAGTGAGGTAATTTTGCAATTTCTCTAAACTTTTGGGTCAAGTTGTAAATCAAAAAAAATATCTCTAGAAATTTTTTGAATTAATCTCTCCAGAGAATTTTCTCTCTACAACTTTCTCTTGAATTCAAGTATGTGTAAATAATGACCCAAGGCTCTCTTTATATAAAGAGAGTTTAGAGAGTTCAACTATGATTAAACTTACTCGCTTTAATATTAAATTAATATAATATTTATCAAGAGAAATATTAGATTAAATTTAATATTAAATCATATTAAAATAATAAAATGTTTATATACAAGATAAACAATAAATTAAATTTAATATTAAATTAATAAAATACTATTAAGATAAGTATTAAATTAAATTTAATATTAAAATATTAAAATAATATTATTTTTTGAATAATTAATCTAAAATCAAATTCTCTAGTAGGGTCCCAGTATGAATGTAACTCTTCCATTATTTAACCACGGACGACCAACCACCGCCGACCACCAGGATGCCGCCGTCGTAGCCACCGGAATCGCCATGTTCAATGATGCAAGTGCAACACCCTTACGGCAGCTCGAGCCGGTTTAGCCTGTGTCAATGACGACCCGACCGGTTTGGTCTAGCCACCGGTTGGATCGTTGGCCTGGTTTCACATACCGGGCCCAGTTTGACCAATTTTTGGTTCTTGGTCTTGTTTTTGGGCTCCCGAACCCAATTTACGATCTCAGGTCCAATTTTCAAGTTCAATTGCCCATTGGGCCAATTGTCTGACTTGTAAATGAACTTCCAAAAATATCATATTATTTTTAATTGATTTGATTAATTTAATTTTACTTGATCAAAATTAATTCTTCTTAAAATCACTTAGATTTTCCAAATTAATTTTTCCAAAAAATTCTTTAATCAAATTCTCTAGTTGAACAATTCTCATGACCACCTAATTTAATTCCACATCGAATAAATCGACTCAATCAAATTATTCTCAAAGTCGTAGAATTTTTTTCCAATTCAAATGCAGTTCGATCAAGCTTTTGTTAAGCTAGCGAAAAGACCAATCGGACATATACAATTAGGCTCTAGTGATTACAATTATGTCCAAAAACATCGTTCCAATAATTCGCAATTACTTAACCTTGGAGTCGTCCACAAGAAGTACAATGATTGAAAACTCCTTATTGTATACTCTTTACGAAAGCAATTCATCCAGCTACTTTGTCCAATGACCTCGTCACGTGTGTGTTACCCTCAAATGATATCCTTAATTCTTTTGAGTTAAATACGTCCACTCAATACAATCCTATTTTATCTCACACTCAATATAATCCTATTTTATCTCATTGTCACAGTTATGTCTTCTTAATGATTACTATGATCATTGTCAACAAATGGCTATGATAAATTGCTCGTTCGAGAACAAGCAACCCATGGCCACGTTCCATATTTATCAATCCACACAATGCCAATGAAAGAATATCATTAACTCTTTAATTAAACTATGAATTCCACTGTTGCTAGAAAAGCCATGCCATACAAAAGTCATGTACCCAACATATCGGCTATGGGCTCTATCATCTTTAGAGCATAAGCCCCCACTTATATCAAAGCACATGAGTTGCATACACATGGTCAGTGACTAACTCGAGATTTAGGTAAATCACACCATGAACGTCACAAGTGAATTAATTTACAAATAGATTCGAAATTAATTCATCTTGGGTCTAGTCTAATGTATAATCCTACCAATGAATACATCTATGTCTCTACTCAATAGCCAAGATTAGCCATCTCCCTAATTGGAATTGTAGACGACATAATAATTATTCTCAAGATTTGAATCAAATGCTCACTTTGATTCTTTTACGGGATTACGGACTCATTTAGATTATCTACTGAAATAAGTTGTCTTTCTCACAATGTAAACGTTATTTACAATGCCACTTATCTTTAGTTTGAACTTTAGACAATCAATGAGCTAATATTTGCTTGTTTCAATTTCGCTATGCATGTAAAATATAAAAGACAGAAAATACAAAAGACATAATAGTGAAATGTGAATTAAATTTATTTATTTATTCATCATTCAAATAAATAGAAAATAATTATATGTTTACTACAATATGGACACATTTCCCAACACTTCAAGTCTAATAGAATCCTTTTAACCAAGCACAATACCACCGGAAAAACCTATAGCCTTAAACTTATGAGAATGCTGAAAACCCAGATTAACAATAATCACATCAGCTTTACGACCACTGAATTTCATCTCAAGAAAACCCACAATGCTCGGCTTCTAATCCCAATTATATTCCAAAAAAATCCATGGAAACTTACTACTAGCAAATCCCTGGCAATTCTAAGAAAAAATAGACAAACTCATAAAATCAAGAAAAATATGAAAGGGAAGAAAACCAACCTTTATTAAATTGAATCAATCCCAACACTTTGTTGTTAGCTATTCGAAACCATTATAGCCTTATTATGCTCGATTTCAATCTAAGAATTTATTAGCGCCACCATAGAGTTCATCGAATCGGAAAGAGAAACTTTTTTTTAACTACCTTGAAACGCTCTCTATGGTCCTTAATGGTTTTATTAAGAAACTTTCTTTTCCTAACAACAGTGCCTTTCCCAAAAGACCTATGCATTTTTTAGCTTGAACCCCCGGAGTCAAAATTTGTCAAATCACCAACCTTAGATAATCAGTGGCATTCGCCCCAAAATTATCCTTAAATACCATTACCGAATGTTTCATAGGATCAAGCACTTTTGAATTAAGAGTTAACCCCATTTCAATCAGACCTTCAAATGTTGAGTTAAAATGTAAAGCGGCTTTTAAATAGAAATCCTCTAAAACATTAGGTCTTGTTTTATAATTTTCCATCATAATTCTAGTATGTTGTGGCACTTATGTAGCTTTAAATTGGGGTTTTTTACCAGAATATTATAAAAAAATAAAATACGAAAATGAGTTCTTGCTAAGATTAAGTACCCAAACGGTACATTTAGATGGGTGGAGGGTGGTGCATACACAGCACCATCCTCATTTTTTGCCACTCTACAATAAAAAAATATTTTTTAGTAGACCCGAAGACAAACCCTTGCTGACATGATGGGACAGGACATAGGTGGAGGGGCTGGTGAAGGCAGCACAGGTGGAGGGGCTAGCGTAGGCAGCACAAGTGGAGGGGCTGGCAGAGGCAGCACCACTTTGGTGGGATGGGACGGTTGCATGTTGAGTTCCCTTTTTTTTTGTGTGTTTGGGGACCATATAATGGTCCTCGAGTTCCATTTTCGACCGTGAGTGAAGGAGAAGAAAAGAAAAGAAAAGAAGAAGAAGAAGAAGGAGAATGAGAAGGAGAGGGCGGGTAGGGAAGGGAAAAAGAAAGAAAAAAAAGGAGGAGAATAGAGAGAGGGAAGGAGAAAGAGAAGGAAAAAATAGAAAAGAAAAGGTAAATTATTTTTGTTATAAATTAATGGATTAATGTTAATTTAATTTGTTTTCGTTGTTATTATTGTTGATTTAATTCGGATTTAATTTTTAAATGTAATTTTATAAGGTATTATTTGGTTAAAAAGAGCTATTAAGGTATGTTTGTATTTATTTTATAATTTTATTCATTCATAATTTATTTTTAATGTTTATTGAAATAAAAAAGCCTATTTATGTTATGTACAAAGAATATTTTATTATTTTATATAATTTATTTGTTATGTGTGTTTTAGGTTGATTAGATATATTTTTTATGCAATTTTTTTGGCATGTTATTTTTTTATTATTTTAATATTATTTTTTTATTTTTTATGTAGGTAAAAGATGAGACCATTGATATGGAATTCGAAATTTATGAGATAAAATAGAATTTAGTTTATATGTTTTAAGTTTTTAAGATTTTAAGTTTTTTTTAATTTTATTTTATATTTTTGACAATAATTAAGTTGGCGTGTTATTATATATATTATATTTTAAACCAAAAATATTTACTTATTATCATTTTAAAATAATAAAAATATTCGTATTTATTATGTATCGTTTATATTATGTTTTTGTTATTGGCATGTTATTTTTAGTATTTTAATATAAAAATTTACTTATTATCATTTAAAATAATAAAAAAATTCGTATTTATTATGTATCATTTATGTTATTTTTTTTATATTTTTTATTGGCATATTATTTTTAGTATTTTAGTATAATTTTTTTTATTTTTTATGTAGGTAAAAGATTAAACTATTGGGATGGAATTTCTGAATGGGACAATTGAGTTGGAGTTTGAGTTAGAATTTATAAGATATATTTATTTTGTTAATGTAGTATAGCAAAAAATATGATGTGGAAAAAACTGTTTGGTATTTTTTTTATAATTAAAAAAATAAAATTTAGGTATTTTGAAAAATATTTAACATCCATCAAACTTTGAAATTAATAACCGAACTTTGTTTTGAAATTGCAAGTATTGCAATGACACCATTGATTAAAAACGATGGTCACATATCAAACACAGTTAATAATATGGTAATATATTGTTATTTGTTAATCACGGGTTCCCTTAAAAAAAGATCTACGTAATTTACGGAAATAAATTATGTTATTATAACTATCTTCTGTAATTTATCACTGTCAAGGCCTGTACCGCGCATTAAGGGGTCAGGTGAATGGTTTAGGATATTTCCCAGATGAACGACTGATGCCATACTTGGAGTTAGCTGGATTCGGGTCAGCAGTATTGATCCGGACGTTTGATTTGCGGTATGATTTAATATCCACATTGGTTAAGTGTTGGCGCCTAGAGACCCACACTTTCCATTTCCCTTGTAAGGAGTGCACTATCACTCTAGAGGATGTTGCATTGCAACTTGGGCTCCTAATCGACGGGAGTGCCGTAACGAGCACAAGTGCGATAGTTGAGCCAGCTGCCATTTGTTATAGCCTACTAGGAGTCTTGCCCACTGATGATGAGTCCAATTTTACGGGTTTGAAATTTCATGGCTGAAAGCCAATTTTGGACATTTATTAGTTAATGCCACTGAGCATGAGGTTATGTGCGCAGCTCGAGCGGACATTATGCATATTATAGACGGTGTACTGATGCCCGATGCGAACAACAACAGGGTTCATTTGATGTATTTACCCCCATTTGCTGATTTACAGAATATTTGCTCATATAGTTAGGGTTCCGCAGTTCTGGCTATGTTGTATCGTGAGCTTTGTCAGACGACAAAGCTTGATGCCGTAGACATAGGCGGATGCCTTGGATTGCTACAGTCATGGCTCTTTATCGGATGTCATTCTTGGCATCATTAGGCACCAACCATATGTATTTCCACCAGTGAACAGGTGATAAAATTTAACTTGTTATTAATTGACAATTTCTTTATAATGATACTATTCGAATGATACTATATTTACTTGAAATTTGTTTTCGTAGATGAAGTTTTTATCCAGGTATCAGAAGATCTACACTGTCCCAATATATCGTCTGCTGATTGAACAACATGCCGAGAAAGGGGTAAGCTGTTCCAATATTCGTGACATGTAATAACTTTGTATATCTTACTCGAACCGTGCTAAGTTTTAACCATATTATTAATCATGAAGTTTATTTGGATGCCGTATCGGAGACCAGAAATTGCGACTATTATACCTTCGTCTTTCCACATTCTCACCTGTGGTGCATTCATGTATCAATTATCAATTTCCAAACAGTCGAGTGGTATAATGAGGAACGAGTACTCTGGCAGTTTGGTTGCATCCAGTATATCCCGGATCTACTAATGCAGGTGGGGAAGATTCACTTGATCAACAAGAGAGAAACACATGGAAATAATTAAGGGGTTATGCACAAAAAATATATTGTAGTGTGGGATAATCGGATGGCGCGGAGACCTCAGATGGATATTTCTTCCAATTTGCAACCATTAGTATAGTACATACAATGGTACTCTAATACGGGAAAGCCATATTTACTTGGTGGGTAGTCGACTGTAGTCCTCCTATACATGCAACGACCTGGGGCATACGAGCAAATGGAAAATATAGAGGCAGAGCCAGTGCCAGAGCTAGACCCCGAGCCCAAGCCCAAGCCTAAGCCACAGCCGGAGGCCGAGTCTGAGCCATCGCATACATATTCAACTGATAGTTCTTATCATCTGAATTTGCCAGTCAATGACTATTTCCCAGGTTCGTCAGGACACGGATACCATTCCGTGTTTAATATCTTTGGGTCGTATCCACCACAGTACAACACTCTTCCAAGCTCGTATCCATCACAATACAGCACTACCCTCAGCCCATATCCACCGTAGTACTCCACTCCTCCTGGGTCGTATCCATCGCAGTATGACATTCCTCTTGGCTCAAGTTTACCAATGGCATTCGGGGCATATGATTTTTCTTCCATGTTTTGCACACCCTCACCTGCGACTGAAGAGGATGTTGATTGCCGCAATCACCCACAACATGAACATTGACCCCCGTAGAAATATACCCCTAGGACCATATCATCAAACCATTAATTTTAGGGGTTTCTTACAGTTTTGATATTACAAAGTTTGTACTTTTTTATTCTAAAAAATATAAATCAAGAAAAATACAATCTTGTATATATTTAATTAGATTAATTGGAAATTTAAAAATTGGAACAAAATTTGTGGTCATTTGCTCCGATTATGACCAGCTAATCTGTATAATCCATAATGCTTACTGTTGGATTTCTCCCTAATGTCCATGTCATTACGGATTCTGATGGCCTCTCAGATTCCTACGCAACCCTTTGTCTGGAACAAGCTCAAAAGTCATCAGAGGCACCTCCCACGTAGACAGGTTAGGCCGAAGGGGGAATTTATTCTCCCAAACACGCAATGTGCGCTCGAGTGTGTATACATCATTGACAAATTGTTCAACATTGAGTGAAACTTTAGCACGCGCTGCCATGACATGCGCACATGGATAATGAAGTGTTTGGAACCCCCTACAATCATACCGTCTATTCCGGAGATCACTCCATAGGACCTAGGTGGTATACCAGGTTGACAACTGATGGTCTCCATAACTTGAAACGTTTGAAGATGTTGTGAATATACTTCTACATTTATCGACCTCGCCGTCCAACAGTTTGCAACCATTGCATCCCTGACATCTTCAACAAACACATGACTCGCCTTTATCTAGTTGACTTGTTGCAGACCCATTCTTGGCATCAAGGTATCCAACTTGTAGAATGTAGCAGAGAAGACAGATGAAATCAGAAGATGTCGTGTTTTCAATAATACAGCGTTGATCCCTTCTACCAAGTTTGTGGTTATTTAACCATAATAAAAGCCCTCGTCAAAACTTTGAGCCCATTGCCACGGCTCCATGGTACCCAACCACTGTCGAAAAGATGTGTTCATTTGATCCTCCATGTCACTCTCAAGTCGAGTCATTCTTTAGCAGAAAATATGTGGCTTTAGCTCGTGCGCTGTATATGTATTAAGAAAAGATAAGTTACAGTATTGCACTAAAGCATTAAAACTTATATTGAAAAGATAAGGTTATCCTTTACCCATTCTCACAACTTGTCTCCGTCAGTCTGCATTCTTATAATCTCAATAGAAGTTAGCTGCGATGTGTTGAATGCAATAAACAGGTCTCTATGGAACACCAAAATGCCTAATGGCAGTATTTAATCATTTCCCTCTATCGGAGATGATGCAAATATTATCGTTGCTAATAACATACCTTCGTAGGTTGGTAAGGAAGAATTCCCACGATTTCATGTTCTGTTTATCTACGATGGCAAATGTTATCGGGAGCACGTTCTTGTTGCTGTCTTGAGTAACCGCAAGAAGTAGGATCTGTGTATATTTTCCATATAGCCAGGTCCCATCCACTTTTACAAATGGCTTGTAGTGGGGAAATGCGAGCACACATAGATCAAACGTCTAGAACATCCGATGAAAAATTCTTTTTCCCGACTGTAGTTGGTTATCCGAGCTGTAATAAGGTCGTGTCTGTAACTCAATGATAGTCCCCTATACGTACTCCCGCATAGTGACTATCCATCCCTGTAGCTCATTATACAAGGCATCGAAATCCCCGTACAATTACTCTATTGCCATCTATTTAGCTATCCACGCTTTTAGTATGATACTCGATACTAGAATTGTGCCTGCATTTTGGTAAATAGTACCGAAACTTTAATGGTTGGCATGTCCTTCACCATTGGCATAATACATGTACAAATAGTTTTAGAATCAAGTTTTCGATGATCTTCTGTAATACGTGTTGATGTGCATGTGTGAGGCCCAATAAATTTTCGTATCTCCCATATCTACGAATTTTGAATAAATGCAACTCGTACCCGCCAATTGCAACCTTCCGCCGACTTCCAACACTCCCCAATATATAATATTGGTTTAGACATTGCGACTTTGTAGTCCATTGATATATTCATGTTATATCGCTTAATAGCATATACGCACTCTTCCTTACTTTTGAATCTCTAGCCTACAAACAACTCCTCAGGATCAGAATCTACGGCCAGCCAGTGAGCAAGTAGTGTTTCAGGGTACTCTGGGAACTCAGCTACTTGTATCGTGTCGGGGTCTATGAGCGACATATCACAATACATCGAATCTGGTTCCCCACTGAAGACGTGTTAATGTTTCCATCGTTATTCACACCTTCATCGTCAATATCATCTAGGACCTCGTCCACATTGAGATCACTATCACTATCGACCTCTTGATCACAAGGATCACTACTACCGTATCCATAATCACCAACCACATCAATATCGGGTTCAACATTAATATCGATATTGATCCCGCATATAGTCAATTCACTATCAACATACAATATTGGAGCCACCCTACACGGTTCTTCAACTCCATGTTCTTCACCAGATGCTGTGAGATCTTCAATTGGCTCCATACCAACTAACTCAGCAAATAACTGAATCGGTGTATTTTGGTCACTCTGATTCCTATAATAAAGAGCAATCATTGTCTCCACGTCTTCATCGTCTACAAGTTCCATTTTGGTGAATTTTATGGGATTTGTCAAAACTGGAAACTTGTAGAAAAGTTTCAAGATCCTTCCTCCCACAACGTCTAACAATTTTTGCACTTATCCTTTCCTTCATAGCATCGAAAGAGACATTCTATTAAATCTCATTGCTATTTGTTGCCGACATTCAAATATACATCCAATATTTGTTGTCAAGATGATTCAATCGAAATAAACGCATACGAAAAAATAATTATCCATCTTCAATACTCATTTAAAACTAAACAAAAATTCTCAAAACAATTTCGAACAGCAAAAAATACTTCAATAAAAAATTAATTAATAAAAATAGACCAAAATTATATCAACATGCAATTTTTTTCATTCATAAGCTCAGACTTTTTCAGTACTCATTTTGTACATAAACAACATTTATCTTTACATTTAACCACTTAAATTTAGTTCTACATTTTCTTTCATCTACGATCCTGTATATTCCTCTGGGAAATTCTGTATATTAAATTCTGAATTCTCTTCAAATTCATCCTCTACAATCCAATTTGGAAATTCCCCGAGATCTTCTTCCTCTTCAATCTTTATAACAGGTATTGAATTTAGAAATTCTCTTGGTAATTTCCTAACAACTAATTTATCCATCCATGGTATGTCAAACAAAGTTTGCTTTCTGGTCAACTTTCGTGAACCTACACATTGTCTCGCTATTTTCCTTACTCCATAAGAGATTATAAACTTCAAGAAGTATATAACTAGATTCCAATAGGTTCGTGGTATCAATGTCTTCTAAAGTTGGTCTAAAATGATTTGATGCTCCCGTTCTATTAATGTCCCTCTAAGGGTTAAGTATTGCACTTTATTCTTTCTAATCATTTCATGACCCTTCCATAACACTTCTTGCAACTTTTGATTTATGGTAATAGTGTTGAACAATGTCTTCTTCTGGTTTCATTCTGTAATCTTGCACTTCTCTCATCATCTTATCAACTTTCTCCCTTTGTGTTGAAGTTATTATCTCATCAGGCAATATCAAATTTATTGCCATTTCTAACAATATCTATAACAGAAATATTTTTAGTTATTATCACTAATTAACAATTACTTTATAATAGTTACTAACATAAAAATTTTCAAATATATTAGAAAAATTTAAAACATAACATTCACAATAAACACATAATTAATCTAAACACAAAACTTACTAACAAATCACAATAAAAAAAATTACTTTAAAACAAAACATAAAAACAACACTAAACAAACTATATAATACTAAGAAAATATTTTTTTCTTATCATAATCTATTATATTTGAAAATAACAATAAAAAAATACATTTTCTTTCTTTCTCTTTTCTTTCTTTCTTCTCTTCTCCCTTTCTTATTCTACTAATTTTCTTTTTCTAAACTGATATGAGCCGGATGGGGAAGTTGGGGGGAACTTATACTAGGTGTGCCGCCTATCAGATAGGCACCACCAGTGCCGCCTATCAGATAGGCACCACCAGTGCCGCCTATCTGACAACCTCTACTACTAAAATAATATTTTTTTTTACTATATAGTGTCAGAAAATGAGGGTGGTGCCGCCTATACACCACCCTCCACCCATCTAAAAGTACCATTTTGGTACTTAATTTTAGCAACAACCCAATTTAGTATTTTATTTTATTTTTTACAATATTTCAGTAAAAACCCTTTAAACCGCCTATTATTAACATCAGCCACAATAGTCTTTTCGACTGGGCTAGAAACGCCAAGGTCCACTAAATGGTTATCACCATCTGGCCGAGAAAGGGAGGGGACCATTACGTTAGTATGATTTGTCTGTTTCCATCTTTGCCTTTACCAGTTGTTGCCCCCAAGCTACCAATTAAGCCCAAAATAGCTCCAGCCTCATAAGACAGTGCAACTCCTATAGGAATAACCCCCAAAAACTCAGCCTGCTTTTTAAACCCACTCTTGCTTTCACAACCCAACTCGCTTACGCTATCTTTAACCTTTTTCGACCCAACAGGCCATCTCTTTTCAAATTAGCATGTTCCCGTTCAAACCTTTTAAGGAAATTTCCTTTCTTGAATTTAACCCTCGAAAAATTTGCTCCCAAAACATTATTTTCTCCTTTTTCATTACCCCAAAAATAATGCCCTTAATCTAAACCAACATTCATCACTACTCGGATTTTTAGCTGCCATTTTACAATTTTCCTTCAGATTCTGACTAGGACGCCTTTCAATAACCATCCAAGTGTCAAACTCAGTCGTGTTTTTTGCCGTAACACCTACTATTGATTCATCCACTTTTGACCCCTCATAAACTCTAGTAAAATCTTTATGTTAGATAAGAACGAGTAAAGCTCCTTAATGTGGCTGTACCTTCTATAAGAGAAGCAAATAGACTGTAAGGATTCATAGTCGATTCTCTTTAATTTCTCGTTGACCAGGATCTAAGAAGTTAGGGGTTTATCCAAATTTATGAATACTGTTATTCTAGCAAACCATCCCCTTAGTCTATTGCCCGGATTGAAATCAAGTTTTGCGACCTTCCCTATTAATCTGCCAATCTCCTCAAGATTTTTCTTTTTATTGTTTAGATAACTAGGAAGTCCTGGCAGTCAGATCCATGCCATAACAACCGATGGGAAGGATTGGAATGGATTAAAATCCAATGTCCACAATTGAACCATAAGATATTGGCCGAAGACAATCCAAGGTCCTTGGGTAAGCACTCTTTCATAATCTTCTTTCCTCTGAAATTTTACGAAAAAATACCCATTCTCCACATCTATAAGTTGAAACGGTTTTGAGGGTCACCATAGACTCGAGACCCTATTTTGTAGAGTAGCATAACCAATGCTGTAACCCAAAAACTTCACCACTATTGTGGTTTTCATATCCTTTAACAGGTATTGCTAAACTCGATCTTAGAAAGCAACAGCGGGAAACTTAGGGTACGTTTGGTTCACTGTAATGGAATAGGGTTGTAATTGAATAGAGCTGTAATGGAATAGAGCTGTAATTAGTAATTCAACTGTTTGGTTGACTGGAATAGAATAGAACTGTAATAGTATTCTTGTGTTTTATTGAATGGAATGATGTTGTAATAGCATAAGGAAAAAAATAAAATGACCAGAATACCCTTAACGTCAATTGAGTTGTAGTTTGATTAATATTCATATTACTAATAAATCCCAACCAAAAAAACTAAAAGTGAAATTCAGCAACAACATGTAGGCCAAGATAGTTTTGGTCAAATAGTCATATCCTAAATACAAAATATAATGAACAAATTCATATGCATGTAGAAAGATCATTAGCTACTGGTCAAATACAAAATATAATGATGGTTTTGGTCAAATAGTCATAGCCCAAATACAAAATACAAAATAATACTAATTATCACCATAGGATCTTTAGCAGTAGAAAGATCATTAGCTGCTGGACCTTTTTGTTTAGCTAAACTTCCAGAATTTGCAATCAGGACAGAATGCCTCCTGCGTGTAGGATCTACTGAGGACCAACCAGAAGGTCTGGTCTCTTCACCTGTGGAAAATCTACCATATCATCATGTTACTCCAGATAGACCATAGGACATTATCTAAAAATACTACTTGACTGAATATACATAAATAAAAGAAATAATCAAGCAAAAAATAAACTATTGCAATATATGACCAGACAAAATCAAGAACAAGTAAAATAGAACATGCTTGACTGCCTATCAGCAATTGCACCTGCAGGAGGTAAGCCAGAGCTAGTTCCAGCACTAGGGCCCTGGAAAACATTTAAAAATACAACATAAAGTCAATAAAAACTAGTCAAAGGTGGTGCAAAGATAGGCTCCAATAGACACAGGTTATTTGCCTATTTTGCAATCAGATTTTTCTCTCTCTCGCCCTCTTTAGAATCCATCAGAGAAAGTGAGGATTAATCAACCCGACGATTTCAAGAAATTTGACACGATCTTTGCCTCTGGATATCTTCTTTAGCTTGCCATCACAAATTATAACCCTTTTGTTATTGGGGTCCTAGAGAAACTACAAGAAAGAACCAAGTCAGTATAGGCTAATAGCTTGGAAAAGTAAAACAAAATATCCAGAGCTTGAAACGCGTATTTGATTTCTAAAGTGAAACTAGCTACGTGACAGCTCTCGTTCATAACCAATGTTACACACATCATTCGCAAGTCACAATGCTTATCTAGTAAGGATCAGCAGCATACATACATACATATTAATATGAAACATTTCTCAAGCAGGAATACTAGTAAATCTTTGAGCCATCAGCTTTCGAGATAGTAGTCAAATGCAAAACAATAAAAATAAGTTTGTGTAAAGGTCATTATGATGAATACCAAAAAGGTAGGCAACAACATTAAACTTGTCAAGGTATTGGCTTTCTAGGCTCGAAAGCTTCTCTTGTATTCAAGAAGACTTACCTGTCTGCAAGGCCATCATCGGCATAATAAAGATAACCTGGTACTATGACTCTTACACAAAAAAATCTAATCGAGATATGTAGATAACTCAAACAAAGAAGCCGGTAGAGGATTATAATCAAATAAACTACACATCTAGACTATGTTCATTGACTTCAAATACAAAAACCCATCTATAAAACCCAGAGTTCCAAATTCCTAAATATCTTATGGAAAATGTATGAAAACCACCCAATAGAATTACTCTCAGTACCATATTTGTATCGAACAAGATAAAGCATCAACCATGAAGCAGCTTTATAAATAGCTAAAGAATCTTTGTTTATCCATAAAATAAAACCCAAAGCACATAAATCTGAACATCATATGTTTAGATATACATTCACTCACGATAACTAGAAATAGAGCTTAAAACCATAATTTGACCAAAAATCAATAGAGCCAAATTATGTCAAATTATAGGGACTAAATCTTAAATTTGAGTATAGTAATGGCATTAAAACCATAATTTGACCAAAAATTAGGACAAAGCAAAAAGTTCAAATACCTTGTCAGCGAACTGCTTCAATCGATTCAGCACCAATTTAACATCTGGGTGTTGGGTCGTTAGCCATTTCCTCTCACAGCAAAGTCAGATTTTCTCAAGAAAACTGAGAAATCTGGATTTTAAGCTTCGTTTTTGTTGAGAGGAAATTGAAACCGTTGACCTTGATTTCAACCGGAGCTTGAGGATGAATTTGTGGAGCCTAAGAAGGAGCGAGAATCGATGGAATTCGCCGGTAGAGTGCCTTGTTGAGGGTTGTTAAGGTTTGTCAAACATTTGGTGAGGATAGAAGCATGGAAAAAAAGGAAGAAGGTTGGAAGGAAATGGGAAGATGAATGAAAAAAAGAAGAAAATGTTTCAGAGGTGAGAAAGAAATGTGTAGGGTAAAGTTGAAACACTGACCTGATTTTTCACTAATTTGCTATTCCACCCATTCCCTGAATCACCATTTAGTGGGGAGAGCATGGAATGAAAAATGCTGAATAATCCCGTAATGAATATGGCTGTAATAACTATTACAGCCAACCAAACATGGTTTGGTGATGGGCCCACCGATTTGGGCTGTAATGTATTACCATTACAGTCAACCAAACGTATTATAAGTGAAATGTTCTTCTACAGAGTAAAAAATTTCCCCACCATCTTCTCCTAATTCCTTTGCAGACTCAACAGATTTACGCAATAGCATATCTTTCCATGACACAGTAGAGGCCGGTTTCGGGTCTATTGACATTTCAATGCTATCCACTCATTTTCCTTTGAAACGGACTTTTCTAGTGTTGTGGCTCTCTTTCGAACACTCATTGTTGTCCTCCATATTACCAGAAGGTGACATTAGAGAACTTTTTTAAAAACACATGTATTTTAATTATTCTAGTAACTTTTAATTATTAATTTAATTGTTAGGAAATAAATCAACTTGAATCATTCCTTTTTATTATTTTACTTCACATAAATTATTGAATTGTTAATTTTTTTACATATAAACTATTTAATGCTGTCTTTTGAGTCAATAGTTCAAACGCAAAATTTATTGGCATTATTATCTAATTAAATTACCTCGACATTAAATAAGAGAGATTAACTTTTCAATTTTCACAAAATAGAATTATGAAATTGCGGGTTTTAATTTGTATTTGTTTGCTTTTTCCTGTTTCAAGATAGATAGTATTGTTTCGTAATATTGTTTTTGAAGCTGTTTTAAGAAGCAAGAACGAAGTACAAATTTTTATTTAAGAAATTAAGATAAAATTTTAAAAATTTGAAGCACTGAAGCTAAAAATTATATTCTAAAAAAACTTAAATTATATAATTAATTTTTAATTAGAGTGAAAATTAGAAATCTTTCCTTTATTCGAATAATTGAAGGATTTAAAATGAATGCCATTTAACTTGTTATATGTGGACATGATTTTAGAATTTTTACAAATAGATGACTAATGCGTAGTTTTTGGAATTCAGAATTTAGACTACTGTCCTGAGTAGAGGTGTGCATGGGTTGGGCCAGGTCGGATTTAGGTCTGTTTTAATTAAAATAGGCTTAAAATTTTATTCAACCCGACCTAGATAAAAATGTTAAAACTCGGGCCTAAACTGATCCGCCTATATTAATTTTTATATTATTTTTTATATAATTGTAAAATATGTATACTTAAATATTAATTTTAAAAAATATGTATACTTAAATAACACTAAGATAGATGCAACTCAACAAGCAAATGCCTTTAAAATAATAACAAAATTAACAAATGTCTTTAAAATAATAACAAAATTAACAATAAAATAAGTTTTATATAATGTCTAAACAATAATAACAAAATAGTAAAAACATAATAGTAAAATGGTAGCAAAATAGGGAGAAAACAAAAAAGAAAATAATATTAAAAAACAAAAAAGTTAGATTTTTTGTCCCTTAGTGAATTCGGGTCGTGCCTAGTCCGGGCCAAAAATGTCTTACCCAAGCCCAATCTATTTTTTAAACGGGCTTGTTTTTGTCCAAGCCCATTTTCCAGGCTTATTTTTTTGCCCAACCCCTTCCACATTTCAGACAGGCTTTCGGGCCGGGCCGAGTGGCCCAACCCATGGACAGGTCTAGTTCTGAAGGTACATAATTAAAGGAGAATTTTTTTAGAGAGAAAGGAGAGTTTAATTTATCTTAAAAAGCTTGATGTTCTCTAAAAAAAAAGAACTTTGATGTTAATTTGAAGTTGTAAATATTAATAATGAAATAATTTAAAAAAAAGTCTGAAGAACGCTCTCTTCCTTTGCCACGATTTGGTAATGGTGATGATGGAGATTCTCATTCTGTTGAGATCGGACGACCCAAAAAGTGAGATTCAAGGAAGGATTTGATGAAACATCAGCTGATATGGTCGTGGATCTTGATCCACCTTTAGCACCATCGTGGAAGGATAAGCTTTTGGGTGGCATTCCCGACCGAAATGTGATGGAAGTGAGATTCAAGGAAGGATTTGATGAAACATCAGCTGATATGGTCGTGGATCTTGATCCACCTTTAGCACTTTCGTGGAAGGATAAGCTTTTGGGTGGCATTCCCGACCGAAATGTGATGGATCCTAACGCTTCATCCGTTGAAAGGGATGGTGGAAGTAATGAAGAGTTTGACCTAGTTGTCGGCGATGTACAAACTACTATTATCAACGGGATTTCGGCCATCAAATTTTCAGATCGGATTAAAGAAATCATATTCAAAGAGATGGAATTAATAGTGGTTATCAAACTTTTAGGACGGAATATTGGTTACAATACATTGCATAATCGTATTATTAGTCTATGGAAACCTATTTTTCCTTTTCATCTCGTGGACATTGAAAATGGGTATTACTTGGTTCGATTTTTTAACAGGGCTGACTATGATCGTATTTTGTCGCAGGGACCTTAGATCATTTACAAACAATATCTCACCGTTTAGCCTTGGACCAAGGAATTCAGCCTGTTGCAACCGTATCCTAATGTAGTTTTGGCTTGGATTTAGCTGCCAAGGCTTCTGGGTTTTTTGTTTCGCCGACAAATCGTGGAAGCTATTGGGGGGGCTCATAAGGAAAGTTGTTAAATTAGATTTTAAGATGGATAATCGCACTAGGGGTCACTTTGCTCGTCTTGTTGTTTTCATTAATCTCGAAAAGCCTTTGGTCTCCCAAGTATTAGTTGATGGCGCCATTCAAAGAGTGGAATACGAGGCCTTTCCGACCATCTGTTTCAATTGTTGCAAATATGGCCATGTTAAAGACCTTTGCCCGATAGTGGTGAAGGATCGGACTACTGATCGATCTTTCGATGCAGTGAATGGTGATCCAGATCTGGTCACTGGTGGGGAGCGGGGCCAAAGTTTGGTCCCTAGATGCTTGTCGAGAGACGATCTCGGCGCGGTCAAAGGAGTGGCCGAGATAATGGCGGAATGAATATAGGAGCAAAATCACACAAAGATACGACGGGCTCTCGATTCTCGGCATTAAAAGAGGTAGAAGATTCAAGCGCTAATTTTGCTGATAATGATGGAAGGATTTTGTCGATGAGTGGGACTGAAAATTCTGATAGGGGAGCTGTTGAATTAAATGCTAGGGTTGGGGTTAATGTTTTAAAGAAAATAAGGTCTGCTGCTATGGGCCCAAAGCACAATACGATAAATGGGTCTGCTCTGGAATCTACTGCGATTTGTGGAAAAAATAAACAATTGGGTTGGGCATTTAAAGGGCCTGCTGTGGAGTCTACTATGCCAAGTCCTTTAAGTATTAAGGAAGGTGTCTATTCGGGCCGGCCTACTAATGGGCAATTTGAGAAAATGCTGGAAAAAAGGCCATTGTTGAGCAATTCTACTAATTAGAATATTAATGCGAACCTTAATTTTGATATTCCTTCTTCTATCTCTAAATTAAATTTGGATGTTGCAGGACCTTTATATTTTTCCACTTTAGGAAAGGAAGTAGTTTTGAATGTTGAAAATCGTGGTGATTTATCCTCTGAGCTTCGAGGGGATTTAAATGCTAGGAATTTTGATAATATTAAAGCTCACTTTAATCCTACCTTTGAAAGCTCAGAGGGCATCACTGTTCCTATTTTTGATGGCGTTTTGGACCCCAAGAAACACTCAGCAATAAGCTTCAAAGACAACTCACACAAAAAAGAGAAAGGTAACTCGGTTAACCTTGCTCGGGGAAGTCTAGGAGAGGAAATTTTGGTTTCTAAAGAAATGCATGGTGGTAAGGATCCCAACGGGCGTAGTAGTCGTAAATCTTCTAATACGTTACAAGGTCGAGAAAGTTGTTTCAAATTTTTTGGAAACTTCCGAGTACAATTAGTTGAATCTATTAAGGAAATAACTAAATTTATTTCCAGTCCGAAGCTTGACCATGATCTTATTAGTGGATCAGTAGGTGCAGCTTTGAATACAGAAGAGGATATTGTCTTTCGACAGTGATGGTACGTTTCTCTTTTCTTGTAACTTTTTATAAATTTAACTATTTTTTTCTTGGAATTGTCAGGGTTGTGCTATGGACAAGTTCCCTCGCATCTTTCATGAATATAATCGGGAGCATAGTCCTGATATTATTAGTCTGCTTGAGACAAGAGTTAGTGGGGCCAAAGCGGATAATATCATTGCTAAACTAGGTTTTCCTTATTCACATTGTGTTGAAGCGATTGATTTTTCGGGGGGAATTTGGATTGGCTGGAAGGATTTTGTCCATCTTAAGGTCATGCTTAATCACTATCAGTTTATTATGGCTCATGTGGCCTCTACGTCTTCCTCAATTCCAGTTTTTATCTCTTTTGTTTATGAGAGTCCGAATAAGTAGAAACGTAAAGATCTATGGGATATTTTGAAACTTTCGATCCTTATAGGAAATTTCCCGTGTGTTGCTATTGGCGATTTCAACGCTATTCTCTCACCCTCTGAGAAATCAGGAAGCATGGCTAAAGGAAGGAGATGCCCTAGTTTCAGTATATTTGTGGAGCAGTCTAAGCCTCATAATTTAGGTTTCAAAGGTCCCCCTTTACTTGGCACGGAGGCTTACTTTTCGAAATGCTTGATCGAGCTTTGGGTAATGAAGCCTAGGTTCAGCAATTCCCTAATAGTTTGGTCACTCACCTTCCTAAAATAAAATCTGATCATAGGCCCTTTCTCTTTTCCTCAAACCCTGAGTTTATTCTTCCCAAATTTAGGCCTTTTCGTTTTCTGGTAGGATGGGTTGAACACCCTGATTTTGGAAAGTCTGTGGAAGATAAATGGGGTTTCTCTGGAAATATGTTTGATACTTTGAGTATGTTCGCTCATGATCTTAAGGAGTGGAATAAGTTAGTCTATGGCCGCAATACTTCTCGTAAAAAATGTCTTATTAGAGAGCTTACAAAGATATAGAGGATTATGGATTTCTCAGGTTCCAACCGTTTAACTCAGGTAGAGTTAAAGATTCGGAAGGAGCTAGAGAATGTCCTTAGACATGAAGAACTCCTTTGGAAATAGAAGGCCTGTTGTGATTGGCTTCATTTTAGAGACCGCAATACTAAATTCTTTCATGTTAGTACAATGAGACAAAAGAAGAATAGTCGCAGTACTGCAATCCGTAATGATTGTGATTTTTTCCAAAAACTTTATGGGGAGCATCCTGGTCCTATGAGAAGACTTCCACCAAGTAATTTCCCTCACCTTAATCTTAATGACTTTTCTCTGTCGGAAAAGAAAATTACTAATGAGGAAATCAAAGCGACACTTTTTGATATGGCTCCTCTCAAAGCTCCTAGTAGTGATGGCTTCCATGCACTATTCTTCCAAAAATAATGGAATATTATTAGTGATACGATCTGTAATTAGGTCAAGAGTATCTTTAATGGGGGAATATCGACGTTGAACTGAATAACACCCTTCTTGTCCTCATTCCCAAAATCGCCAGCCCTGAGGATTTTACTCAGTACTGCCCGCTTAGTCTCTGCTCTGACTTATACAAGCTTGTGATGAAGGTTATAGCAAATCGCTTCAAAATCATTTTCCCGAAGATTATTGGTCTAGAGCAGGCTGGGTTCATTGCAGTAGGAATATTACTGACAATGTTGTTATTGCTCAAGAGGTTATCCATTCGATGCGGTGCCAACCTAAAAGAAAGTGGATGACTATTAAGATAGATTTGAAGAAAGCCTATGATAGAGTGCGTTGGGACTTCATTGAAGCTTCTCTCCATGCAGCCGGTATTCCTAGCTTTCTCATTAATGTTATTATGTCTGCTATTTCTAACTCTACCATGCAGGTTTTATGGAACGAAGTTCTTTTGTCTAAATTCAGGCCAGTTAGAGGGATTTGACAAGGATGTCCGCTATCTCCTTAACTTTTCGTTTTATGCATGGACTGGCTCAGTAAAGTGATTCACTCGGCTATTTCGGAGGGTAAATGGAAACCCATCAGCCTTTCTCGGTCCAGTCCCCCTATCTCCTATCTTTTTTTCGCAAATGATTTAGTTATTTTTAGCAAAGTAGATCTAAGGCATAGTGAGGTTATAAAAGATATTCTAGAAAGTTTCTGTGCCTTTTTTGGGCATAAAATCAATGGTAGGAAAATAAACATTTTCTTCTCTAAAGGAGTGGATGCGACGGAGGCGGACTCTGTTAGTTCTCTGTTTGGTTTTCAAAAAGTCCAAATCTTGGTAGCTATCTTGGAGTTCTATTATTTCATAAGAGGGTGACGAATAGTACTTTACATTTTGTTATCGAAAAAGTTAGAGGTAAGCTCCAAAGTTGGGAAGCAAAAAGACTATCTATTGCTGGACGCATCACCCTAGCACAGTTAGTTCTCATGTCTATCCTTAGTTACCTTATGCAATCCATGATGGTTCCTAGGAAAGTTTTTGACGAAATTGAGAGTTTGGTAAGGAAGTTCATTTGGGGTTCTTCTGAAAATAAAAAGAAGATGTCTCTAGTTGGTTGGGATTCTATTTGTTAGCCCAAATGTTGTGGTGGTCTTAGCTTACGGAAATTATGAGAACAAAATATCTCATTCTTATTAAAGCTTGGGTATAACATTATGACTGACAAAGAGGCTCTTTGGGTTCGGGTTATCAGGGCTAAATACCGTATGAGGAAACTCTGCCTAATTCTATTAGACGAGAAAGAGGTTCTTTTCTTTGGAGTGCTCTCACCAAAATTTGGTCGTTGCTTCGTGAAAATTTATGTTGGTCTGTTGGGAATGGGTGCCAAATCTATTACTAGAAAGATGTGTGGATTCCTAGTGTGGGGAAATTAATCAAATTCATCCCGGCAAATGTCAATATTGACTCTGGGTGTTGTCTTAGTGATATGGTCACTAAGGATGGCTCATGGAACCTTGATTTGTTCAGATTTTGGATTCCGAAGGAGGTGATCAAGTTGATTATGGGAATTCCCCCTCCTTTTTCTTCTGAAGGGCCTGACAAAATCATTTGGAGCCACACTTCGTCTGGGCATTTCTCGGTTAAAAGTGCTTATAAGATTTGTACAGCTGATGATTGGAATTTGAAGGATGAAAAATAGAAGAGTGCTTGGAAGATCCTAGGACCACAACGTGTTCGTTTTTTTGTTTGGTTGGTTCTAAAGCACGTCTCCTTAGCAATGTCAAAAGGGTTAAAAGAGGTTTAGCAGTTGATCCTTCTTGTCCGATATGCGGGTTCCATTCGGAAGATGTTCTTCATATTCTCAGAGATTGTAATACAGCTAAAGATGTGTGGAGCCAGGTTTTAACAGGTAACCATTCAATGAATTTTTTTTCTCTTAAATTACAAGATTGGATTCTTTGTAATGTGCAGGATGCTTCTGTGGTCCAGGGAGAAGAAACGAGTTGGGCTTGTCTGTTTGGAATTTTGATTTGGCATATCTGGAAGAACCGTAACCTTTTTATTTTTCAAGGTCATGTTTGGAGCTCGAGAGAAATTATAAATAATTCTTATTGTTGAGCCTATTAGTATTTTTCACCAGCTAGAGCGGTTCCAAGTGGAGGTTTGAAACTTCCTTTGATAGAGCAAACTTTTGGGCCTAAGATTTTCCTCAATATTGATAGGGCAGTGCGCTTGGATACCGTGATTGCTTATGTTGGTGGATTGCAAGAGATAGGAATGGGCAATAGTTCTTCGGATTCAATCGTTATCTTGAAAAGTGCTCGATTTTTAATGTTGAAATCTGGGCTATTTTGGAAGGACATAAGTTGGTCCAATGTAGGGGTGACGAAGGTGTTATAATTCTCTCGGATTGTTTGGATGTTGTTCAGGCCATTCAAGACAGTACCACTACAACTTCGAATTCTGCTTTGATTCAGCGAATCTAGAACTTGTTGGCTCAAAAAGATTCATGGCTATTGCAGTATATTCCCAGGGAGCAGAATGAAGTAGTTGATTGTATGACGAAAGAAGCCTCTTCCTCTAAAGTTGATTTGCAATTTTATGAGTCCCCCCTACGATGGTCCGAAATTTTCTTGCTTTAGACCAGACTAGGGGTTTTTACTAAAATTTCATAAATGTAATTAATTAGTGATTTCAATTTGACTTTTTCCACAAATTATTCATTAACCGTTAATTAAATGCTAAATTTCAGATCAATTTTATAAGGTAATTTTTTTAGTTGTGATCTTACATATTTTTGTTTTGTTTTTAACATAATTAATTGAGTTTAATGAAATAAATTCTTAACTAATAAAAGAAAACAAAAATTGAATTGTAAAAAAAAAAATTATTAAATTAAATGAAGTAACGAGAAAATATTGTTTTGGCATATTGTTTTACACTTAAAAAATAAATAAATAGCAACTTTGACTTTATATAATTTTCTACTCCTAAAAATTTATTCAGTTTATTATTCCATGCACACAAATTTTAAATCACGTTTTATATTATAATTGAAATATATGTAGAGTGCTACATTCAATTAGAGGTATGCATGGGCCGGGCTAGGTTCGGGCCGGGCTCAACTAAAAATTTAAGCCCTTTCATAGGGCTCGGGTCGAGCCGGGCCTAAAAATGGGCCTAAAATTTTGTCTAAGCCCAACTCATATAAAAATGTTAAAACCCAGGACCAGCAGGCCCGTATTAATTTTTTATATTATTTTATATAATTTTTAAATATATATAATACATCAAAAATACTAAAAAAATCAAAATAAATATTTTCCAACAAATTAAAAATAAATTTTAAAAAAATATGTAGACTTAAATAACATTAAGATAAATGCAACTTAACAAACAAATACCTCTAAAATAATAACAAAATTAACAAATGACTTTAAAATAATAACAAAATTAACAATAAAATAAGTTTTATACAATATCCAAATAATAACAACAAAATAGTAGCAACATAATAATAATATGGTGGCAAAATAGAGAGAAAGCAATAAGAAAATAACATTCAAAAACAAAAAAAATAGCAGATTTTTTTTGTCATTTAGTGAATTCGACTCGGGCTGAGCACTGGCCCGGGCCAAAAATACCTTACTCGAGGCCCCGCTCATTTTTTAAACCGGCCTTATTTTTTGTCCAAGCTTATTTTTCGAGCCTCTATTTTTACCCAAACCCTCTCACATTTTGGGCGGGCCTTTGGGCCGAGCCAAATCGCCCGGCCCATGCACATCTCTACATTCAATGCATCATTCATCATTCATCATTCATTTTATATTTGAAGAACATAAAATATTTTAATGCATCATTCATCATTCATCATTCATTTTATATTTGAAGAACATAAAATATTTTAAGAAGTTTAGTTTTATTAAGCAAAAGTTCATATGTTCTTTTATTTATTTTAAATGAGGTCTATATTTAAGAAAAATAAAATATAATTATTCAAGAGTGTTTATTTCATTAATTGTATTATATTAAAAATTATTTTTATTTATGCATGGGTTTAAAAATAGTATACTCTAAAAAATAAAATATACTCATTTTTAACACAGATATCAGTAACATAAATGTTGAACAATAATCTACTTACAGCATTACCAATTTGACAATGGAGAAAAACTAGTTAGAGCAACAGAAAGAGGACCCCCGTGAGAAAATACATGTACAAGAGAAATAGAAGAAGCTGCATCATCTTGACCAACATCTATAGATAGGACACAAATTATAAATAAATCAGCAACTACTCCACATAAGAAGCATTAACAATAAACATTCACTTCAGCTGAAAGTACCTTGAGAATATAAGAACTCCATTGAGTCACATGTATCGACCAAGCATTCTTTGTTCATCAGAGATTTCACCAATGGCTCTCTCCTTGCTGCTTTCTACTTGCCATACCGAAAAGCAGCTATCGAGACCTCAACTATCAATTGCTCTTCCTCACCCGTTCAAATAGTTTGAAACGAACGGCAAGAATTTTTCTTTCAACAACGATCAAAGCCCTGAAATGAATAGAGAGAGAAAAGGGAAAAGGAAAAGAGAGGATAAACTCCGACGATGACATTAAGAACAAAACAGAATTGAAAAGGAAAACCAAAACAATGGAAAATAGATGAGTTTGATTATAAAGATTCGTTGCCATGGAAGTATGAACAAGAAAGATTCAACTCTCGGAAATCATAGCCATGTCAGAATTATAGAAGTGACAAAATCATTGCAAATGAAGGAGCTTTGAAGAATGAAATTACTATGAACTGATTTTACACAGAAAAAGAGATAAGTATAATCAGAGAAGAGGTTCAGAAAGTGGTTCAGAAAGCTCCATTTCATTTGAACTCTGTTGCTGTGTCTCTGGTTTATGAAACCCTACAAAGTCCAGCCCAAGCCACTGCCATGGCCAACAAACATATCTCGGTCCATTTCGACCCCTTGAGTCTTCTCGTGTTTCAAACTCTTCTAGCTGACGGGTAAGCTCCTCTACTCTTTCCCTCAGCCTACTTGCCCTCATATCTGCCAGCTTCAATGATTTCTCAGCTGCATCTCTTGCTGCCATGGCAGCGGCAGCAGTTTCTTCTTTGAATTTTAGCTTCTTCTCAGATTCTAACATGGCTTGCTTCGCCTCTTCAAGCTCCAGCTTAACTGCTGATAGCTGCGGATATTTATTAAATCATGATGATTAGGAGTAAATTGATATCTGGTAATAAGAAAATAATAAGATACAATTGCATCACATCAAATAATTAGGTGCAACTTCATGTTCTTGCTCATGTGCATCATATATTGAACAGTCCTAGATAGACTACAAACATTTTCTTGTATTTTTAAAGGCATAATGATAAATTTATCCCCTAATGTTTACCCATTTTGTCTCTTTGGCCCTATTTTTTTTTTTCACTTTGGCCCTCAACTTTCATTTAGTCAAATTGGATTTTTTTGGATGAAAAAGCTAATTAAACTGTCAAAATTTAACAGCATTATTGGATTTGTTTCACTTTGCCCCTAATGCTTGACATCCATGTTTTCATAATAGCCTTTTTTTCGTTCACTGGATTACAAAAATACACACTATCTCCTGACAATAAGTCATCAGGTTGGTTGATTCAATAATTCTTCCCAAGAAATATCATCCACAAAAGAAACCAAAAAAAAAAAAAAAATCTCTTTTTGAGGTTATTTTTGGTAATTTTCTCCAGCTTATGCCCTATGGAAACGTTATACAACTTCAAGTTATCCAAACATATTGTAACTTATCCCCTATATCTAGTAAACAACCGCTTCCCTCCCCACTGGAAGAATGTACATCAACCAAACACAAAAACACAGTTTTGGTTTTAATCTCATTTTACAATCCAAACCTCCTTGACTTTACAACATAGCCTATATGATTCACCTATTATTGCGGCATATTATTCTTTAACATTAGATGCATTTGATCTTGTCTAGATGTGTTAAGATTCAAACCTCAGTCTACAGCTAAATTGTAAATTCCATACTGGCAGAACTTCAAGATGATGACTACTCAAAACTGCCACCACAAAGACCTTCGATAACTGTTCACAAAACAAGATATATAGTATCTATTAAAAGACCTGCAGCATCTTAGCAAACATACCTGAGCTAAGAACTCTTGCTCTACAGCTCTTCCTGCGGCAGCCTCTTGCTCAGCTGCTGATTTCCATCTTGTAATTTCTTCCTCAGCAGCAGCAATGTCCATCATAAGTCCTTCAACCTTCACATTAGTTAAGTCAGCATTAAATGTCCACAAAGAAGCATAAATGCAACTTAGTCAGTTCTTCTAACACTTAAAATTAACCTAAGAATCTGATAACTGTACTCCAAGAAAATGGGAACAAACATTAAGCTAGTTTACTGTAAAAATTAAAGAGAGAGAGAGATGTTACTTACACTTTCATTTGCTACTCTCTCCTTCTCTTCAAGCTCCTCTATACGATGCACTCTTTGGTTGAGCTCCTTGGCTTGAGCCTCCACATGTTCTTTAAGTACACTCGACTCTGCCCTTAATACATTAGAACAGTAAGCAGATTAGTTCATGCAGAAAAACTCTCTATGTTAACCTATTCTACTCCTAATATTCCTTTAATCGTCCCATACAAAAGCAGGATGATAAAATATTGATTTTGTGCAATTATAAAAATCTGAAATAACAGGTACCTTAATTCCTCCACAGAATGCTGCAGTTCAATTATCTCAAGCTGAGATGTTTTGACAATATTCTCCAAAGCACCAGCCTGTCAAATGACATAATAGAACCTCAAAAAGGAAAGATATGACCTTGAAACACCATGCAAACTTAAAGAGAACATGTAACAAATCAATGCCAATAGAAAAAATCTAACCAGAGTGTATATTTCATCTTGGTCTGAGCCTGGATCTTCAGCTTTATTTCCATCGCCAATAAGATTACTAAATTTGAAGTCAATTCCAGCCTCTCTCAAACCATTCTCAGCAGTTTGAAACAACTCGTTAGTTTTGGACTTATTTTCAGATACCATCCTCCTGGATAACGCACTCCTAAGTAAAGAACCAATATGTTCTTTCTCCTTAATCAATCGAGCAACTGTTTCGTTTAAACTCTTTACTTCACGATTCTTTTCGTCCACTAAGTCCTTTGTTTTCCCAGCAAGAATTCCTGTTAATTCATAGATAGACTCCATCCCCGCCAAACAAGCGCGTATATTTTCCTCAGAATCTGTCTCTTGTGGAAGAAAAAAGGACTCCGATACATCTGACTGATCCATATTATCAGCATCAACAATCTTAATAACATCATAAATAATTTCATGAATTCTAGAAACGAAATTCAACTGATCAACCAGTAAGCGTCTCTGTAATTCCATCCTCATCTGCCAAATTTTCAACTTATCATCATATTCACTGGTCAAGTTCCTCAACTCCATTAATTCATCCTCTGCCAAATTAATCTTCTCCGACATCTCTTTTTCAATCTCCCCAATCTTCCCATCCTTCTCAGCTATATTCTTCTCTAAATTTTCAATTATATTAGTTTTCTTTGCCACCTCATCTCGTAACCCACTTATTGTAGCTTCAAGCTGAGAAACTTCAATGGCAATTTCGTAATTTCGTTGCTCTATCTGCTCCCTGGCTTCGTTTCTAGATTTGGTTGTGGTTTCAATCTGTTTAACAAGCTCTTCAACGATCTCGTTTGTTCTTTTGATTACTCCATAAGCAACGGAGGGCAGTCCGGTGTACTTTTGCGATCGCGGCAATCCTCCAGCAGAGAAGTTCTTGAAATTATTAACTTTTCCAGATATTTTTTCGATACCTGAAACAAGCATATGAGCAGAAGTCTCGATCTCCGATCGCAATCCATCTTTTCCCTTGGACGCTTCCTCCAATTGCTTCGCCAAATCTTCTCTCTGTTTCGTAACCTCGTCTTTGATCTTATTAGCTTCAGCTAATTGCGCCGTTAAGTTATCGTTCGATCTCAAAGCTTCTTCTTTCTCGCGGAGAGCTTCGTCACGTTGTCTCCCACACTCATCTCGCTTTTTAATCGCCTCGTGAGCCAAAGCTTTTAATCGATTAAACGAAACTTGAAGTTCTGATTTGGAATTCTCGGCCGCTTCTCGTGCTTGTTTCTCGCGATCGAGCTCCGCCAGAATTTCACGGAATTTCTCGACCGATAAATCCTCTCGAGACGGATCTTTAATAACTATCGGTACCGGCTCATCAGACTCCACGTCACTGAGCACCGCGTCGACTTCTTCATCGACCGCACTCGTCATTTAAAAAAGAAGCCAATTATTTATATAATCGACAGTAAAAAATCCGGTATCTTGGTGCGATCGGAACCCTAGAATTGGAAGCAGAGGAGGAAGATAATGGAAGTAACCGATCGATATTAGTTGAGAGGGGAGGAAGGAAAATAAATCATTGAAATGGGGAAAAAACAGGTAAAGATAAATTACGATTAAATTATAACCAGAAATTGCTTCCAAAAAGAGGTCTAGTGAAATTAAGGTCAAGGGAAATAGGGGTGTATTTACCTAAACGAGACGGTGACGCCGAAGAACAAAGAACACGATTAGCTACCAACCAGTCTCGCCTTGGTCTCTCCTATTTTATTTTATTACCGCCTTGAAAGGAAATTAACTTCACAAGGAAAACAATTTTAAATTTTTAGAATATGAAATTACAAGGCTTATGTTTTGGTGAATGATACGGCTTAATGGTGCCACGTTGAGTAGCTTCTTTTTGGTATTCTAATTTGACGGGCCAGATTGATTAAGAGGAATACGTTTTAGGATTTGACTTCCAACCGGAAAATTTAGGGGTTGAAAAAACAATTAAAAAAACTCTTAAATGCCAATAATTTCTCGTAATTGCATTTGCACTAAAAAATTATTGATTTCTTAACGTTGAATTTGAATAGGTGGTTGGGTGTATTGCAGCATATTTAATTATTTTTTTATCTTTTATTATAATATTTAATTTTAGCGCTACTGTTATTTTTATATTAATAGTAAGTAAATTTATCTCTATCTAAATTCACTATTATTTGAAAGTTAATAGTGTAATTTTTTATTTAGATTTAATTATTAATTTTTTAACATTTAAGTTCCAAGTTATTAAAATGATAAAACTTTATTCCAAATTATAAAAATGATAAAACTTTATTCTAAAAATCTTAAAAAATATGAAAATATTAAATAAAATAAAAATTCTCAAATGATGAAAGTAAATATGCAAGTTGTGTTAATGAAGCACTTAAGTAAACTTCATTTATATGTGCTATATTAAATGATAATAATTATAAATAGAACCCTTGTGTGAAATGAGATACTCGAAAATTCTCTGTTGATTTGATCTATTGTTTATTTTTTTAGTATTCTTTTATTTGATTATTTTATAACACGTTATCAGCATGAGCCTCTACAAGCTTATAGTGAAGTTCACGTTATTACAACTATATATAACTTGCCCATAAAGCTTCCACTGAACTATATACAATATACGTATTTTCATCATTGTTTTAATTTATTCATCATATTTCGATAGAAAGAGAAATATTCAAAGCATACAAATCTTTTTTTTTTGTTAAACTATTTGATTTATTCACTATTTTTTTAAAAGGTTAGTAATTTTTTTCAATTATTTTAATTAATTTTAATTTATATATTATTTTCTTGATTTAGATAATTTGCATAAAATTTTATATTATTTTATTTATTTGTTTGTTTTACATTACTGCTTGCGTGCTCTTTCATGGATTTACTATTTATGAACTACGGAGTAGTTTGAGATTTCATGTTGTGCCTAATGGATATAGATTTGCAATTATGTTATATGTAACCTATCAAGCATTTTGAAAGAGATTTGTTGTTTGTTAATTTTGTGTGTTTTGCATTCAATTGACATATGCATTAAGTTATGTTTGGCCATTTTCCATAAGCAGCTCTTGAAATTCTTGATGAATATTATCTTTTTTACTATTATTACTGTTTATAGTTTTTTCCCTTTAATTTGTTGATTTATGATGGAAGTTACCACTTATCTTTCTTTTTAAATATCCACCATGCATCATTTCAACTTAACCGAGTAAATTTGGTTAATTATTGATCATTATGCATTGGTAAAATGTAATCTATATTTTTAATGCATTTATTTTAGCTATAATAACTAGATTTTACGGGCTAGCAAGGTTAGTACATGCTAACTCGTATAAAGATGATCAATCACAAATAATTTTTCTTTCAAGCATTTGTACCTGAAAATTTTTTTATGGGTTTCTATACCTCTATCTTTTTTTTATATGTAGTAATGAGAATAATATTTTTAAAATTGTTTACTACTTTTATTTAATGTTCACATGTAGCTTAGTGGTAATCTTGATTGGGTCAATAATTCTCTGCTTACTGTTTAAAATGTTTTAAAAAGTATTATGAATTGATCTCATATATTCTTATGGCTAAACAAAATAACAAGTTATTCATTTCACTGATTATGCACCATTTTCCGAAGTGAACGTAGCAATACGTAACAATTATGAAAAATAAAAATATAGAGTTCATCGTTGTCATTGTAATTGAGGATGTGGTTGGAGATGTACTAATAACCAGTGGTACTTCTAACCACTAGAAAAAAAAAATTAATGAAGAACAAGAAAATTGTAGTAAAAATATTTGAAGGTTATTGAAAATTCATACTACTAATGTGGTATGAAAATGCATTGGTCATGTACCTGTCATACGTTTAAGCATCTAGTAAAACTTTATCAAAGCATCCATTAAAAAAAGAAGAAGAAGAAAAATAATATTGAGGCAAATTTTGTTATCCCAAAATGATGAAATGGATGATAGCTTTTCCAAAAAAAAAAAAATTATAATGCTAAAGCTAACTATGCATACAAGGATGGTGATTTTAAAGGCGTTAATGAAATAGATTATTTGTATGTTTCTAATTTTCCTTCATAAAAAATAGTTTTATATATTTTCCTATAATAGCCCGAATTAGGGCCTAGTTGGAATGGTGGTTTCAAGACCACAAATTCAAAGTAGGAAAGTATAGTTCATGATTATTATTGAGTTATTGATATGCTTGCATGATAGTGAGAAAATTTCATGAAGGAAATTTTGTGAAATAGTGATTAATTTATCCTTTAGGATTAAATTGCAAAAGATACAAATTATGAGTTTCTAGAAGGTTTAAGTATAAAATAGCATTAGAAAAATTAGTAGGAGTCTTTTGTTGTATGGCATGTATAGGAAGTTTAGTTGTTTTCATATGTGTTATTTTGAGAAGCCAATTGTGTTGGCTATTGCCATCACTTGAGTCAAGCTGTAATAGCCTTTGAAATTGGCTAATATAGTTTAAGTTATATTTTATGCAATGAGGATGGAATTCATGATATGTTTGGTGGCATGTAAGTGCCTCATTGATGAATGCTTTTAATGTATGTTATGTCTTGATTTGTGAGTTTGAAATTGGTATGAATTGGTATTGTGCTGGATCAGTTTCAGAGTGGCAAAAAGGCTTAGAAAATAGCCTAATGTTGTCCACACAGTTGGGCACACGGGTATTTGCCTAGGCCGTGTGTGACACATGGTCAGCCTCAAAAGCGTGTTAATAGGCCATGTGTCCCCCACATCCAATTTAGTTAAGTCAGTATAGAACAAGAGTTGAGCACACAGGCGTGCCTTAGCCGTATGCACCTCTAATAATTATAGTGTTCAAGTAGGATGCTCCACGAGATATTGACACGGGCGTGTCTAGGCCATGTGAGAGACACGTGTCATAAACACGAGCGTGTGTCCAAGCTTTGTCAAAACCTCTGTAGGTTGAAATTAAAAATAAATTTGATGCAGGCTAGGGACATGGGCATGTGAGACCACACAGCCTGCCCGCACGGGCGTGTCTCATTCCACACGGGCGTGTGTCCCTGTTTTAGGTAAAAATTTTCTAAGTGCCCGAAAGTTCTTGAATTGATCCCAGAACACACCCAATATATGTTTTGGGCCTCATAAGCCCATAATAAGGTTAAAAAATAATAAAAGGCTCTAAAAGAGCTATAATAGTATTATTTTAAGGGTAAAGTATATTATAGATGACGCATTGTTTTCTTTTAAGTCTAAATTTTTTTTTAACTTTATAGATATTGGCTGAAATGGATATCATATCAAGACTACAAATGAGAAAAATATTAAATATCTATATATTAAAATGTTGAATGTGGATATAAATATGTTTTGGAAAGAGTACCTGCTTTTCATCAGGTTATATTATGCACATATTAGTGCAATTGAGATACATATTACTACAAACTAGAAGTTTGTAAAAACACATACTTTTACTATTTGATATGAACAGTTAGACCATCCTGAATCATATATGATGAAAAAAAATTAAGAATTTATATGGACATTCAGTACAAAACTAGAAGTTTCTTTAACTTAAAGAATTATCATGTGTTGTTTGTTCTTAATGATAATTGATTATTACAAGCTCATTAGTTAAAGTTGAGATTTAAAGTTTTGCATTTCTGAAATGAATATGGGCTCATTCATCCACCATGTTGATGGTTTTGGTATTATATGATTTTGGTAGATGCATCTACAAAATAAGCACATATGTATTATCAACTCACAACCTGTTGTTTGTAAGATTGCTTGTTTAAATGATTAATTTCATATTATACAATTAAGACAATTCATCTTGCTAATGCTAGCGAGCTTACATTCCAAGCTTTCAATAATTATTGTATGTCAATTGGGATAAAAGTTGAACATCTTGTAGCTCATGTTCACACATAAAACAGTTTAGTTGAATCGTTTATCAAATACCTCTAGCTAATAGTTAGGTCATTGCTTATGAGAACAAAACTCCCTGTTACAGCTTGGGGATATGCTATTTTGTATGCAGCAAAACTTGTATGCTTCAGGCCAACAAGTTATAATAAATACTCCCCAATACAATTGGCTTTTGGTCAAGAGCCAAATATTTCCGATCTTAAAATTTTTGGATGTGCAATATATGTTCCGATCGCTCCACCACAACACACAAAGATAGGTCCTCAAAGGAGGTTAGGAATATATGTTGGTTATGAATCTCCTTCTATAATTAAGTATGTTGAACCATTAAATGGAGATTTATTTACTGCATGATTTTTTTATTGTCACTTTGATGAAACAACATTCCCAACATTATGGGAGAGAATAAAAGCTAGATAAATAAAGTACTTGAAATTAGTTATTATTGTCTAATATCCTTATACAAAGCAATGCAAATAAGAAGTTCAATATATAACTCATTTTACAAATCAAATGGCTAGATTCATTTACTGACCTAAAGAAAATTTCAAAATCTCACATACCAGCTGAGAACGTTCCACTTCGAATTGATGCCTCAATAGGGCAAACTCTTAGTACAAAAGAAAGTAATCCATGCTTGAAGCATGGAAGACTAGTTGGTTCCAAAGATAAAAAATTCTCGTAAAAGAAAATAAGCAAACACTTAAGATGGTCTGTAACGCCCCAAATTTTAGGCTTAGAAGTTTTGGGCTTTGAGCATAAGGACAGTAGAGAGATTCAACATATGTGTTTAATTGTGCAAATTCGTGATAAAAATGGGCCTGCTGGTCTGGTAGAAAAGTGGAATGTAGGTGTGATGGAGGTCCTGTGTTCGAGTCTTTGCATGAGCGTTATTTTTGTTTTTTGAGCTGTTTAAATTATTTTCTTCATTTTATTATTACTGGATATTATTTTTATTTTTATTTTTTTGGATTATTCTCTGTTAGTTTCACGTTCCCTCTCCCTCTCTTCTCTTTTTCTTTTTCTTTTTCTTTTTGGTTCTACTTGATTTTTCTTTTGTTAAGTGGTTTGCCTGGGGATTTTGGGACTGTCGCTCCTCTGTTAATCTCTCTAACGTCAAAACAGGTGTAGGATTTAGACCCTAACTACTTCTCATTCTTTATTTTATTTTAAACTGATGTTTTGGCTTGTTTTGTGTTTGTGTGTGTTAACTCGAAAATTATGGGTTCTAGGTGAAGGAAGTGGTAGGAATTCGTCGCTTTTCGATTTACTTTGATAGGGCAAAGGTTGGAGACAGTTCTAGTGGCTGAAACGGCTGTTCTGGGGTTGTTTTGGGTGGTTTCATGACCTCCCTGAGGACCACAAGGCATATGCCCGTGTGGATTTGAGAACTAGGGTTTCCAGTCAATTTTGGGTGCCACATGGCTTGGCCACACGGCCGTGTGGTCGATTTAGGGATTTTTTTAGAATTCACACGGCCGTGTCCCTTGGGCACACGGACGTGTAGATTTGGGAATTAGGGAATTAGGGATTTGGAGCCACACGGCCTTGCCACACGACTATGGCTGATTTGGGGATTTAGGGATCCCACATGGGCGTGTGTTTCAGAATACACGGCCATGTTTAGTGGCCGCACGAGCGTGTGATACCTTCACATGGCTGTGTCTGCCCTGCACCTTATTTTAGTGAAATTGGACAGTGAGTTACATGACCTGTTCACACAGCCATGTCCCTACATACACCGGTGTGTGCCTCTGTCACATGACCATGTGCTACCTTTCACACGGGCGTTTGAACCCCCACATGGCCTGAATTGCTCCACACGGCCAGAGCACAAGGGCTTGTCGCCTTAACTCACCAAATTCTGATTTTAGGGCAATTCAAGTGTAATCCCGATTCTATATGTTCCAACCTTCGACTAAGCTTCCTAAGGGTAGATTTGACTCTATTTTGACTTCAGTTTATGTGTTACTTGTGATTGAATGTGTGGTGTGTTAGGTACTGAATCTGAGTGTATGAGTGTACGCACTTCTGAAACTGATTGACTGATTGTAAATGACTATTTGAAATTGCATTCTGAGTTGGTACATCTACATACATACATTTGCATACACACAACTGCATATAAAGTTTTAGATGGGATTTTGAAGAGAAGGGAGATTTACGATTTGGCAGTTTAACTGCATATTGTAGCCCCTAATACCCAGAGGGTCGAGGGCAGTACCAATACCATGAGGGTCGTGGATGATTTGACTGTACTGTGAATTTTTGCACTGCACTATACAACACATACGTCAGCATTGCTGCATATCATTGACTGATCTGGCAGTTTTACTGTAACCTATCAGTATAGTAGATTTCCACATTGCACTATACCGTATGTACGTTAGCCATGCTACGTACTACTATCTGATTTAGCAGTTCCTACTACATGTCTGTACCGCGGTTTATTGCATTGCACAGTACAGCTTATACGCTAGCCTTGCTGCGTAATATATGTGATTGGCAGTCTATCTGTATACTGATAGCCCCAATTCCCAGAGGGTCGAGGGTGGTCCCAATACCTTGAGGGCCATGGACAATGCTGATGATCATCATTGCCGGGCAACCTGGGATGACATCATATGAAGTGTAGGGTTGGATGGGCTTTTTGAGGTCCCACTTGGAGTGTAGGGATAGGTGCGTTGATTTAATCCCCACAAGGAGTGTAGGGTTAGACGGAGATGGTGTGTTGGCTGGATGGGTAGGCTATTTTATAACTCATTTGCACTCATATGCATCTGATTGATCTATTGATTGATTTGATACTTGTGAATGGTTGAGAATTTCTGATACTGTGACTGAATGTGATTGTACTGTTGACTAAAAGGCACTGAGCCTATGAGAATTCTATAGACTCTATTTACATCTGTCTGATTGAACTATTTTTATGACTGACCTATGAGATATTGCTATCGTATCTGAATGGCATGTGAGACTGAGTGTGTCTGATTGTCCCATGTGATCGAAAAGTATCTATGGTATGTTGATTTTGGGCGAATACGCTCAACTGTCATCTGTCGGTAAGTTTGCTTTGCATATATTGACCGGTTCTGAATAATTCTGGAATTTAGTTCTACTTCGCAACTGAATCTAAACTGCTTCCAGCCTTCCTATTTCTGTTTCTGTTTCTCTCTCTATTTCTATTTCTATTTCTGTAGATTAACTGGCTTGATCTCACACTGAGCTCGAGTAGCTCACCCCCTTTTTTGTTTCTCTTTTAGGTATAGTTTTGGATTTTGGATGCTGGACTCAGTACGCAGAAGTCTCAGACAATTTTGGTAGAAATAAGTTATAAGCTTTTATTTTTAGGTTTTAATTGTTATTCGTTTAAGTTTGTATTGTAAAGTTTCATAATATTGTGGTATAACTCTTGTTAAGTTTTCATTCGTACGTTTTATATTGTTAAACTTACTGATGAATTTTATATAATTAAACATTTTGATTTGTTTCAGGATAAATGTTTTCAAAAATTAAATTTTGAACAACTCGATTTGTAAAATTTCCTCACGATCACTTCGGTAATCAATGTAGCATTTTGAATTCAATCTAGACTTCTAGGCCAGGTTTGGGGTGTTACATGGTCATATAGTTGAGGCAAGAGTAATAAGAGATTCAAGTACCTAAAAGTGAAAATGAAAATGATAAAAATGATGAAAATAAAGAGATCTTAATAAGTTATATCAATATGAGAAAAGATAGAACTGGAAAAATATAGTTGTCGACAACAATTTTGCTTATAATATTGCTATTGAAATAGCAAAAGAAAATGAGGATCTTGAGCCTAAATCTATTGGGGAATGTAGAAATAGAAAAGATTGGCCAAAATGGAAAGACGCAATTCAAGGAGAATTAAAATCACTTTCTAAACATGACGTTTTGGACTTATAATCCAAACACCTAAATATGTAAAGCCGATAGGATATAAATGAATATTTGAGTGACAACGAAATGAGAAAAATAAAGTCGTAACATATAAAGCACGACTTGTAGCACAAGGATTTTCGTAAAGGCCCAACATTGATTATGAAGAGACATATTCTCATGTGGTGGATGCAATTACGTTTAGATACCTTATTAGTCTAGTAGTATGTGAAAAACTTAACATGCGTCTAATGAATGTTGTTACAGCCTATTTGTATGGTACACTTGATAGTGAAATTTATATGAAAATCCTTGAAAGATTTAAAATCCCTGAAGTATATAGAATTTCTTGGGAAAATTGCTCAATCAAATTAAAGAAAAGTTTATATGGATTAAAATAATATGAACGTATGTGGTACAATCATCTTAATGAATATTTGTTAAAAGAAGGTTATAAGAATAATCCAATCTATTTATGTGTTTTTATAAAAAGGTCTGGTTCAGATTTTGTGATAATTGCTATTTATGTTGATGATCTAAATATTATTGGAACTCTTAAAGAGCTTCAAAATGCAGTAAATTATTTAAAGAAAGAATCTAAGATGAAAGATCTTGAAAAAACAAAGTTTTGTCTTGGCCTGCAAATCGAGCATTTAAAAGATAAAATTCATGTCCATCAATCAACTTATATAGAAAAGATCTTAAAGAAATTTTACTTTACATGGATAAAGCACATCCATTGAGTACCCCGATGGTTGTATGATCGATATGAATAAAGATCAATTTCGTTCTTGTGAGAATGATGAAGAGTTTTTTGGTCTTGAAATACCATATCTAAGTGCCATAGGGGCATTGATGTATCTTACAAACGATACAAGACCTGATATAGCTTTCGTTGTAAACTTATTAGCAAGATTTAGTTCTTCTCCAATACATAGACAATGAAATAGAATTAAACATGTATTTAGATATATTAGAGGGATCATTGATATGGGGTTATTTTATTCAAATGATTCAAAATCCCGATTAGTTAGTTATGTTGATGCTGGAAATTTATCGGATCCATATAAAGGTTAATCTCAAACGGGGTATTTATTTACATGTAGAGGTACTGTCATATCATGGTGTTCAACAAAGCAGACATTAGTTGCTACCTCTTCAAATCATGTTGAAATAATTACAATGCATGAGGCAAGCTGAGAGTGTGTTTGGCTAAGGTTATTAACCAACATATCCAGAAGATATGTAATTTGCCTTTACAAGAAAAGATGCCAACTATCTTATGTGAAGATAATGCAGCATGTATAGTTAAATTGAAGGGTGATTACATCAAAGGTGATAGAACAAAACATATTTAACCAAAAATTATTCTTCAATCATGATCTTGATAAGAAATGTGGCATAAAAATTCAACAAATTTGTTCTAATGATAATTTAGCAGATCTTTTTACCAAGACATTGCCAACTTCAATGTTTGAAAGACTACTACACAAGATTGGTGTAACAGCCCAATTTTCAGTGGTGTCGGAATAGTGATTTGAGATCACTAAAGCTGACGAATAAGTTAGAAAATTTTGATAAATAATAGATAAGTGTAGTGTTGATAGTATAGTTGAAATTGTGAATTGTGGTATAAAGGAAATTATTAGGTAAATTAAGTTAAACGAGGTACCGAGACCTTAAAACATTAAATAGAGCCATAAATATTTTTATAAATTTTATAGAGTGTTAATAAGTTAGTATTAAAGTTTCGATAAGAAATTTAAGGTTTCGGTGGTCAATTGAGTGAAATGACTAAATTGAATAAAATGCAAAATTGTAGAAAGTGATTAAATAGCTTAGATAATAAAGAAGAAGAACTTAAAGTGTAATTTGACCCAAAATTAAATGGGCTGAACGGCTGGTATTAAAATAGTAAATAAATTGAAATCCAATAGTAATATATGGATTAAATTAGAAGAAAAATCTAGATATTTCATTTTCTTTCATCTTCTCCAGCAAAAAACACCATAGAAGGGTTTCTTAAAGCTGGTTTTTCATATTTTTACTGCAAGTAAGTTCAATTCTTGATTATTTCTTGAAATTTATGTGTTTTTGGGACTTTTACAACTAGGTCCTATTATCTAATTCATTATTTTTTGATTTCATGATTGATTTTGAAAGTTTCCATGAATAAGTGCTGGAAGTTTATGATGATTTAGTATAGAATTGAAGCTTTAATTTATTTATAAGATGATTCCATTAAAGGAATTGAATAGGAAGTGGATATTTAGGACCTATTTGTAAAAAAGTTTGAAATTAGGGTTTGATGTTGAAAATTCTAAATATCAATGGTTGTAAAATGGTTCATAAATCATAATGTTTAGATAAAAATGACCAGGGACTAATTTATAAAAACTATAAAGTTTGTGGTAGAAGTGAAATTTTAGGAATTAAAGGGTATAGATTGTGAAATGAAGTGAAATCGAAATAAATGCTAGTGAATGAATGATTTTGCAATTTTAGATCAAGAAATTGAAGTGAATCGAGGAAATGAGAAAATAGTAGAATAATTCCTGGATTTCTACAATTTTTGTGAATTAGCCTAGGTAAGTTCATGTGGCTAAATTTGATAATTTATGTTTTAAATTTTTATGAATATCATGGTATGTGATTGTATATGTGAATGTTATTAAATTGAGACAAATTTGAAGAAATGAATAATTGAGTAAAGATTTAAGTTGCGGGAAACATCAGATTTGAGTACTCTCGTTCAGTAACAGGATGAATTGACTGAAAAGACCATGGTTGGACCATGGTAACAAGTGATAAGTGATATCCATATAAGATCATAGCTAGGCTATGGCATCAGAAAACAAGTGATAAGTGATTCCCGTATAAGACCATAGCTGGGCTATGGCATTGGTGAGAAGTGCCAAGTGATTTCCATGTAAGACCATAGCTAGGCAATGGCATTGGATTAAAGTGATATAGGTGATCCGTATAAGACCATAGCTGGGCTATGGTATTGGAGAAAAGTGATAAGTGCTTCCGTGTGAGACTATATCTGAGATATGGCATCGGTATGATATGTAACCCGTGTAAGACCATGGCTGGGCCATGGCCTCGGAAAGTGAAACATGATCATGTGCAAGTCCATAGTCCTACTATGGCAAAGTGAAGACGAAGTACTCAATTCCGTATAGTTTCCTAATTTGAATAAGAGTGGTAAGTGGAAAAGGGCCCAAAAAAGTGAAATTCATATTATGAATGATAATGAACAATATTAAACAAGCTTAACTTTGATTTGTGAATGACAGGAGAAATTAGTGAATATGTATGTTATATGAATGTATTACAATACTTGGTAAGTTTACTTTCTAAGCCTATGAACTTACTAAGCTTTCATAAGCTTACTTGATTGTGTGTAATGTGTTACGTAGATTAACTTGGACTCGGAGGATTGGATCATCATCAACAATCACACTATCCAGACATTCTCTGGTAGTTTTGGTTATTAGCTTTTGATTTATATGGCATGTATAGGTAATGGTTGATGATGGAATAGTTTTGGCTAAACTATATGTATAAAATGACAAAGGAGTAAGTTAACTTAATGATATGTATACGTTGCTTTATGTTCTCATTAAGTACATGTTTTGGCCTGAAATGTTTGTTTGATTGGTTGGAATTGGTATAAAATTGTGTTTAAGTGCAGGTAGGGTTAAAAGGGTGAGAAAAGTGGCCTTAAACGACCTATTGTCGTCCACACGGGTAGACAAATGGGCATGTGTCTAGGCCGTGTGTGACACACGGTCAGCCCATGGGCTTGTGTAGTGGCTGTGTGTCCCTTGTGTCGTAAAAATGTGAATCAGGATAGCACACCGGCTAAGTCATAGTCGTGTGTCTTGGCCGTGTAAAGGACACGTACTCCAACATGGTCGTGTGACATGGCTGTGTGAAAATAGCTCTAAATTGTAGAAAAATCAAGTTACCACACGGCCTAGTAACATAGGCGTGTGCCTAGGCCGTGTGCCCCCTGTTTCTTATTGAATTGCAAGTCAGACTGCCACACACCCTGGAGACATGGCCATGTGGCATGGCCATGTCCCAAGCTACACGGGCGTATGCCTCTATCTTCAAGGAAAATTTTTTAGAGTTTTCCAAAGTTTCTGGCTTAGTCCTGAACCATTTCCAAAGTATGTTTTGGGTCTCGTAGGCCCATATTAGGGACTTTATGATGAAATTTGAAAAGTTTTTATTTGGAATGCAAATTTATGACTCGGTTTTGTACAAATGCTAGTGTATAAGTTCGGTAATGCCTCGTACCCTGTTCCAGTGACGGATACGGGTTAGGGGTGTTACATTTGGAATGTGTCAACTGAAAGATGTAATGTGATATTATCATTAGGGGGAGTCAAAAACACGTTGCACTCTTTTCCTTTAACCAAGGTTTTGTCCCACTAGGTTTTCCTGGTAAAAGTTTTTAACGAGGCAACTTGTAATAGGAGATTGTGTACTCTTTTTCCTTCATTAGGTTTTTATCCCATAAGGTTTTTCCTAATAAAGGTTTTAATGAGGCACAATTTTCTCTAGTGGACATCCAATGGGGAGTATTACAAATAAATATGAATGTTCATATTCTAACCTCTTCATTTATGAGATAAAACCCCCTTATTCATTATGAAAGTAAAAATGCATGTTGTGTTAATGAAGTACTTAAGTAAGCTTCATTTATATGTGTTGCATTAAATGATAATGAATTATAAGTAGAACTCTTGTATGAGTGAAATGAGATATAAGAAAATTTTTTACTAATTTCATCTATTGCTTTTTTTTTTAATATTCTTTTATTTAACTATTTTATAATACAAACAAATTAATAAAAAAAAAGTCCAAGTACATATTTGTTTAAGTAATTGGTGCATCTATAAATGATGATAAACTTTTTTTTAAAAGGTTTTTAGGTGTCCCATAAATGTTGACTTGTGCATGAAAGTGGCATTAACTATTTCCTTAAAAGCCACAATTAAATAAATCAATATAGTGAGATATAGCCCAGTATTTATGTTCTAAAAATATGCTTTATTGTTTACCTTAGTTACATTCACTATAAAAGAAATAGTTTTTTATGCAATATCCGAATGAGTAAGTTGATATAAAAGAGATTTTAGTAAAAAATGTGTTGATTAATTTTTTTATTTAATTTATTTATTGATTTATATTAATTTCTATAAAAATCCATTTCCACTTTTTTAGTTTATAATATTTTAGCTTTTTTCATAATTTTTATATATTATTAATTTTTTCATAAGTGGAGTTTTTATAATTTATAGAATCTTTAAAGAAATTAAAATTTTCTAGAATTTTTTTGACTTTCTTAGAATCTTCTAGTTTTTCTCTATTCTAGAAATATTTTTAAATTTTTATGATTTTTAGAATTTTCTTTTAAAGCTTGCACTTTTTATAAATCTTTATAACCTTTTAGAATTTTAGATTCTTTTTAGAATTTTCAAAATCTTTTTTTTTAACTTGATTTTTTAATTTTTTTTCTTAAATGTTAAAAAGCGATTATAAAATAACTAAATAAATTAATTAAACTTCATCAAGTTAGTTGGCATATCATCACTTAATGCACAGCAAGTGGTTTTGACAAAAAAATAAATTTGAAAGAATTAATTAATTGTTAACTTTCAATTAAGAACTCAATTGAGTCTAATTTTTGAATAACAGCTTAATTGATTTTTTTAGCATTTAAATAAAATTGATTAATTTCAATGTAATTCGACAAAAAAAAGTTTGAGTTTTTAAAATTGATTTTGAGTTAAGATAGAAAAACTCGCCTCTTCCTATTTTGAGATTATTATGAAAATATTTTTATATAATATAATTTTACTTACGTTTTTTTTTATGCTATGATGTGTTGCACTCTAAGAAAAACACACAAAAAAGTATTACATAGTTACTGTTTAATTAATTTTATTATATTTTACTATGGTTATATTTGGGTGACATATTGAGTTGGGTCGAGTCAAGGTCAAGTACATAATTTATTTTAGGGATTGAGTTCTTGCTCAATAAAATGATATCAAAGTAGAGGGATGATCAATTTCAAGTACATCGTTTATTTTGTGTAGTGGAGAACTCGGTGGGCATTAAGGCCAATTTTTGTAGGTATCATAGCTTCAGAGGCAAGCATTAGGTTGAAGGGTGTTTCTTTTGTGCTCGAGTGGGATGTAGTTTGAAGGGCCCAAAGAATACTCGCCAGTTTGTCCAACCATCCACCCTTGACATCATCTACTTTCTTTTTCAAGGCCTAGAGAATCTTCTTGTTGGTGACCTCTACTTGACTATTCATCTTACGGGTCTTAAAAAAATTATGAGTTAAGGTAAAATGAAGGCTTCCACAACAGTTTTCAAAATTTCCTTGGAATTGTGTCTCGTTGTCCGTGGTGATTAGTCGTGGGATCCCATATTTGTAGATGATGGTCTTCCACACGAAATTCTCCATATGTTTCTCAGTTATGGTGGCCAAGGCCTCCATCCACTCTATAAAGTATTTAGTGGCTACCACAATATATTTCTTTTTTGTCACGGCTTGAGAGAAAGGCCAAACAATATCTATCCTTGAAGTTGAGAAAGGCTAAGGACTGTAGATGATTTGCAAAGGCTCAGTTGGTATCTTAGGCATGGGTGAGTATTTCTGTTAGGGCTCACATTCAACACAAAGGTTACGGTACAGGCCAATAGTAAAGTTGCCAGAGAATCTTCTGAGCGAGAGCCTTTGCGCCCAAATGGGACCTATAAATCCTTTCATGTACTTCTCACATCAGATATATCGCCTCGGAGGGGCCCAAACATCTTAGGAGTGGTTGCAAATACCCTTTCTTGTACAAAACCTTGTTAATAAGTGAATACTTAGAGGCAAGATTGTTGGGAAATTTGCCCATATTGTAGTAAGCATGTAACTGTTTTCTAGGTGTTTGAACAATGAACAAATAAATAAAGTTTATTTTACATTTCACTGTTATATCTTTTGTGTTTTTGTCTTTCATGTTTTACATGCATAGCAAAATTTTGATGATCAAATATTAGCTTGTTGATTATGTAAGTTCAAATTGATGATAAGTGACATTGTAAGAATGTTTAAATTGCGACAAAGACAACTTACTTTAATAGACAATCTAAACGAGTTCGTAATTTTGTAAAAGAATCAAAATGAGCGTTTGATTCAAATGATTAGAAGGATTATTATGTCGTCTAAAATTTCAATTGAGGAGATGACTAGTCTTAGCTACCGGAGCAGTTAACTCCACTGGTAGAGACATAGATCAATTCATTGGAAGAATGATACATTGGACTGGACCCAAAATGAATTAATTTTGAATCCGTTTGTGAATTAATTCACTTGTGACGTTCATGGTGTGATTTACCTAAATCTTGAGTTAATCACTAACCATGTGTATGTAACTCGTGTGCTTTGATATAAGTGGGGGCTTATACTCTAAAGATGATTAAGCCAATAGCCAGTATGTTGGGTACATGACTTGTGTATGACATGACTTTACTAGCATAATGGAACTCATAACTCGATTAAAGAGTTAATGATACCCTCTCATTTGCATTGTGTGGATTGATAAATATAGAACGTGGCCATGGGTTACTCATTCGAGAATGAGCAATTTATCACAGTCACTTGTTGACAATGATCATATTAACCATTAAGAAGACACAATGGTGACAATGAGGTAAAATATGATTTTATTGAGTGAACGGATTTAACTCAAAGGAATCAAGGATACTATATGAGGGTAACACATACATGATGAGGTAATTAGACAAAGTAATTGGATGAATTGCTTTCTTAAAAGGTACATAATAAGGAGTTTTCAATCATGACACTTATTGTAGATCAACTCCATGATTAAGTAAATTGAGAATTATTGGAACAATACTTCTAGACATAATTGCAATTACTAGAGCCTAATTATATATGTTTGATTGATCCCTCCGCTAGCTCAACAAAAACTTGATCGGATTGCATTTGAATCAGAAGAAAGTTCTACGACTTTGGAAATAATTTAATTGAATCGATTTATTTGATGTGAAATTAAATGAGCCACTCGTGATAATTATTCAATTAGAGAATTTGATAAAATAATTTTCTTGAAAAATTAATTTGGAAAATCTTAGTGATTTTTGGAAAAATTAATTTTGATCAAGTAAAATTAAATTAATTAAAATAATATGATATTTTTGAAAATTAATTTTGAAGTCAAACAATTGGTCCAATGGGTAATTGAACTTGAAACTTGGACTTGGGATCGAAAATTGGGCTCGAGAACTAAAAATTGAGACTGAGACCCAAAATTGGTCAAATCAGGCTCGATATGTGAATCCGGGCTGACGTTCCAACTAGTGGTTAGACCGGACCAGTCGGGCTGTCACTGGCTCGGATCGAACCGACTCAGGGTGCTGTGAGGGTGTCACACCTACAATGGCACTGCCGAACACAGCGGTGCCGGCGACTACGACGACAGTATTCCGATGGCTGGCAGATGATCGATAACAATGGTTCTTTGGTGGTTATGTAGTGAAAGAAGTACATTCTTACTGGGACTTTACCGGATAATTTGATTTTAGATTAAATATTCCAATAAATATTATTTTAATAATTTTAATATTAAATTTAATTTGATATTTATCTTATGGATAAATATTCTATTAATTTAATAAATTTAATATTAAATTTAATCTAATATTTATTTTGATAAGTATTATATTAATTTAATATTAAAGCGAATAAGTTTAATCATAGTTGAACTCATTAAACTCTCCCTATATAGAGTCATGAGTCTTTATTTTACATACATTTGAATTCAAGAGAAAGTTCTAAAGAGAAAATTTTGAAGAAATTATTTTAGAAAATTTCTAGAGATATTTTTATATTTACAATTTGACCCAGAAGTTTAGAGAAATTACAAAATTATCTCTCTAGTAATTTTGTGGAAAATTTTCTGATTTGAAACGAGCCTAATCTTGGCAAATGTGAGCTTGAGGATAACAAAAAAGACTCCTCGGACAAAACGTTTATCCTAGACGAATAAAAAATGTATAATTTTGACTAAGTGTTTATTATTTTAGATATCACAACCAAGTTTTTGTTTTTGAAAAAAAATTAAAACTCTGGTTTTTCTGTTAAACTTATTTTTCGCCTTTCCAAACCTGTTTTTCCAACAATTGGTATCAGAATCAGGTTGTGCTCTATCTATAAGTATAAACAAATAATCAAAATAAATTTCTCTTCTTCTAGAAAGTGACATTCTTTAGAACTTATGCATATTTTGAGTTATACATGGGAATATATGTGGTATTATATATTTTGTTATATAATTGTTATTTTTTGCCAAGATTTTGGTTATTAGGAATTAGATTGTGAACTATCATTTTCATGTAGGACAATTTTTTTTAAAATTGATATAATTCTTGTGAAGTCGGAAATGGACAAAGGATTTAAATGTAATTTTTCTAAAAGAGGTCCATGACGAGGAGAAGATGGAACGATGGCAGTTGAAGACCTAAGGAATGCCTTGTGGTGAAAAACTGTGTAATTTTTACTTTTCATTTATTTTCTAGAAATAGAACCATGGAAACCTTGGCTGACAATTTTATTTTAATTACCCATCTCCTTATATATTTGTTTTATATTTGTTTATAATATTTATATTATGGTATATTATAAGTTTGATATATGTGTATGAGATTATCTACAGTTGATTCATTAAAAAAAAAAGAAGTGTGGTAATGAGAAAATACATGCATTGTATTGTTTCATTCACTTCTTTAGGTTATTTGATTGCTATGAGAAGTGTGGTAAAAAGAATGTGCATGTCTAGGATTGGCTTTGGCAGGGAAATACTTGATTTTTAAGTGGTCAAATGTAACACCCCAACCCCGTGACCAAGTCTGAAAAGTTATATTAAACCATTTATGGAAAATCTAACTTTTAATAAGGAAGTTCAATCGATTTGAAACCATATAAAGGACTATAAATAATTAGAAAGTCGAAGAAATAATGATGAAATTACTGATAACATAATAAGATAATTAAGCAGAATGACTAAGCTCCCAATATGCCGACCCGATTAGGTCTGTGGGTTACCTGAAATCCAAACATATAAACTAGATGAGTTTATAACTCAGTGTGTGTAACTTATGTATACAATCAAATAGAAATATATATTAGTTAAGTGTTCAATTTCTCTTTATTCAGATAACTCTCAAATTCGAATACAGAGTCAGAAATAAAGGATATGCGATATAGATATAGAACAGATTAGATACAGATGCAGAACATATCAAATACAGATACAAATTCTTACCCCCATTCCCTACACTCTATTTTTGTCCATCCCAACACACCATATAGGGTATAAAGTACCCATCTAGCCCTACACACCACTTAGTGTCGGTATGACATGTTTCAGAATGCTTATAGACTAGCTGCCAGATCAAAATGCGATAAATCACTAGAATCAGATAGATGATTGTGGCTTAGCCACTAAAATCGAAAAATTTTTAAATTGCCCACACTTCTTCCTCTACACAATCCCAACCTAATACAAATGCAGATTTATCAGGTATCAGATATGCATATACAATGATACAAATTCAGATCATACTCATGTAATGCTGTCATATTAAATTATTAGATTTCAAATCAATATATATATGTGTAAACAACGGATTTCATTGCCTAAATTAGACCATATGAACCCTACGGTAAGCCTACATTCAAATTGAATGACATTTACGACCATAGGGAAAATATTCGATTTTTGGCCCATATGCCCGTGTGGATTCACACGACCTGGATGGTTGGCCCGTGTGTTCCACACAACCTAGCACACGCCCGTGTGGCCCACCTCAGTGTCGCACATGGCCTAGCATATGACCTAGCATAGGGTTAAGCAATGAGTTACATGGTTTAGCACACGGCTAAGTACACGTTTGTGTGACTCAAGACCCAAAAATTCTCTCATATGGCTAGGACACATGCCCGTGTCTCTGGCCCGTGTGACTCTAATTCCAAAATAGTGAGTTACATAACCTGGACACACATCTGTGTATCTGACCCGTGTGACTTTAATTCTAGAATAGTGAGTTACACGACTTACCACTTGACCTAACACACGACTGTGTGGCTCACACTACCTACCACATGGCCTGGCGCACGACCATGTGTCATCGACAGCTGTGGTTTGCAACTTCAGCCGTTCGCAGAATTTCGAGTTTTCATTACACACCTGGTATGAGTTTGACGTAGAAGCAGCAAGGGTGAATCCAAAACCTAAAAATAACAATCCAATTAACAATTAAACAATTATTCTTAAACGAATCGCAAAAAATTATCTTATCAGACCAAAACTATGTCAAAAAGTTTCGACACAAAACCCCTAACTCGAAATTCACACACTCATTGTGCACGTAACAACAATTTACTGAACTAGCACATAAAAAGAAAACCAATCTAACACTTAAATAGAGAATTCAAACAAATCAAGCAGAAACCTATTTTGACAAAACGAACGAGAGAGAATGTTTAATAGAAATTCTATAATAAACTCACGCAATTAACCTTGTAGTTGAATGACAAAGGAATGTGCTACTTCTTCGACCATACAACAGCAAAAATTTAATGCAAGCTTCATAGATCAAGAGAGAAAAGAAAAAGAAAGAAAAAAAAGAGAAAAAAAAAGAAAAGAAAAGAAACGTAGAGGAGAAAAGAAAAAAACATTTTAATCTTTATATATGTTTTAAAAAAACAAATAACTAATCTTGCAGAGTGATAAAAACATATCTTCGCTTCGCTTACGTAGAGGCTCGAACATAAGACCAGATAATATACAAAAACTTAACCATTGAATCAACAAGCTCATTCATGACATAGAATTACACAAAATTTATCTTAAGTCCAAAGATCATAGTAATGGTTGATTCAAAACAATTAACAAAATTTTCTAGAAATGGGGTGGAACCTCGGACCTCAAACACACAACTTAGGCTCTAAACCACTAAAGAATATGCTTATTTCTTGATAGAATTTAACAAGCAAAAGTTTAAGATTTGGGGCGTTACATCAAATATGACTCACCTCCTTTTGTTGGGACCCTACTTAGTGCATGGTTGACACTCACTTCTTCGATTTTTCCCTTAAAAGAAAAACTATGGAGAAACAAAATTGTTTGGTTTTATGATTGATTAATTCTTGTAAATAAATTAATGTGGATATTATAAAATTGTAATAGTATGTCATCATATATTGGAAACATGTCATATATATTAGGTAAGAATGCCACTAAGACTATTGTATGATCATTATTGAAATATGGGATAAAAATCTTGTATGTTTTTAAAATATTGAGTGGGAGAAGTGTTGTAAAAAATTTTGGTTTTGAAAACAATTTTCTTACACAATGAAAAATTAAAATTTTGATGATTTTACCCCTGATGCAATTTTTGATGATTTTACCCATGGTAAAATTTTGAGAAAAATATGCTCAATAATTTAAAAATAAACATGTTCATTGTGACCAAATGATTTATTTTCATTTTCGAGCTTCAAAATAGGTCAAAAACTTAAACTCATTCTTCCTATCATTTTAAGTAATCCATATAGAATTGCAAATGGATCATTCTCATTTCCATTTTTGGAAACCAACATTGTAACACCCCAAACCCGGCCTAGACGTTATGGTCGTATCTGGCGATGTCACATGATAGGGTGTTTAAAAACTATGTTGTTGCAGTAAAACCATTTCCGTCTTATTTTTCCTTAATCTCTTATTTAATTAATTAGAATTTTGAGAACGAAGTTCACTACGAAAGCTTTAAAAACAATTTAAGTACTCGTGTGTTTTAGAGAAATCATTTGTTATTTTGAAAGTTGAGTTTTCCTACGACTAGCAGTAATAAATCCTTAAAGTAAAGAAAATTAAAAACCAAACCAAAACAAGTGTCCGTAAGTCCAAATTACAACCCACAAACTTAACCAATAAAAATAAAAATAAAATCAATAATCATAAATTAAATGTCCAAAACCATGGTCACCGTCGAGTCCTCAGCCGTACCGATCCGTCTATGTTTGGGGATTACCTATGCTCATTAAACAAAAAAGGGGGTGAGTTTTCATAAACCTAGTGTATAATCCCACAGAAAACAAACTATAATAATCATAGTGCATAGTCAAACAGTCTTGGGCCTAAGCCACTTACAGTATCAGTATCAGTTTGGGCCTTAGCCCATCTCAGTACAGTATCAAATATGCAGTAGAACCTTAGCCCATCACAATATTAGTATCAGTCATACAATATTCAGTGGCAAAGTCCTACCCAACTAGCCTTTACACACCATCTCTGTCCAACATTACACTCTATGTGGGGATTAAATCACCCACCTACCCTTACACTCAAAGTAGTATCGAATACAGCACATAACAATAATTTGTAGTTGAGCTGTTAGATATTAGGCTTAAGAGACTTTCAATACACTTCCTCCAAACATTACCAACCCAACCTAATACAATGCAACATACAATGAAATGTCATGCTATCATAAGTCTATCAGATACACATACAGTTCAATATACATGCTTTTATATAACATGCTTAGTACATAATTCACATAATTAATTTCACATAGTTAAGGGTCTAAATAGTGCTTACCGACCCTATGGAAGGTTCACAGTCGACTTGGGCGACCCGTGCAATCTTAACAATCATTTTAGTAAAAATGGGCTCACATGCCCATGTGGTCTGCCTGTGTTGGCCCATACGCCCGTGTGGCCTATACAGCCTAAATTGGCCTTGGCCCAAAATCCCACACGCTCCTATGGACTACTCGTGTGGACCCACATGCCTGTGTAGCCTACATGGCCCAAAATAGCCTATCCTGTGTCTTGCACATGGCTTGCCTGGCCATCACACGACCGTGTCCTTTGCACATGACCTGGCCTCATCGATTACACGACCGTGTTAGGGCACACGGCCTACCACTCGGGCAACCATACACCCGTTTTTTGCGCTTTCGATACACACTTGTATCATTTTTGATGCCTAAATGCTCCCGAACACTCTGATACTTATAATTAACCAATATATCATTCAATTAATCACTTAAACAATTGAACTGAACTAAACCTGAAATAGGAAATCCATCTTTCGAGCAAAATACCATTACCTTCAATCGAATAATAGAAATTTCCACACCCTTAAAACACCGATGAACGGTATTCAACCCCTCGATTAACACCTATAACCAACCGAAACCCCTCATTAGGGGTGAGCAAAACTCGATTCGACTCAAAAAAATTGAAAAAAATTTCGATTTTTGAGTTAAACGAATCGAGTTATTTGAATTATTCGAGTCAACTTGAATTTTTTTCGAATTTCGAGTTCGAATCAAGTTGAGTTTTTAAATTCGAATAACTCGAATAATTCGAATAATTCGAATATCAAACTATAATATTTTACATGTTTACCCCAAACTTCCAAACCTTTTTACTTTTTCCTCAAAACTTTTACTCATTCTCACTTTCTCCCCAAAACTTTTACTCCTCTCCCATCCCAACCCCCCATCTACCCAAAATCCATTTCCCTCCTATTTACTTTTCCTCAAAATTTTACTCTCAAAACCCCTTAAAACTTTTTATTTTCCCCCAAAATTTTTACTCCCTCCCACTTTCCCCTTAAAACTTTTACTCCATTTTCATCCCACCTCCCATCTACCCTAAACTCATCTCCCTAATTTTTTTTTAATATTTTCCCTCCAAAATTTTACTCTCCCTATTTACTTTCCCTCAAACTTTACTCCCAAAACTTTTTATTTTCCCTCTAAACTTTTACTTCTTACTATTTACTCCCAAATAAAAAATCAAAATTATTCACATTTTATATTAAAATTAAATTTCACATTTTATATTATTTATATTATTGAATTATTTATTCATATTGAATATTTATATTAAAATTGAATTATTAATGATGCCATAAATTATTCGTGTTAAAATTTTATATTGGTATTAATTTCACATTTTATCTTTAAAATAACTTTTATTAAAAAGTCACATTATTACATGTAATATATTTTTTAATTCCAAAATAAATAGTGACAAGAATCTGAAGATAATTGAAACAACTAAGCAAACAAAAAAGCTAACTCGTATATAAAAGATTAATAAATAAATTATGAGGTGATGAAAGTTAATAAAAACTTTAATTATAGTGAAAAAAAAATTATTACGATGGGTGATAGTGGTTACAAGAACTCAAAATTATTTTTTAAAATTTAACTCGAACAAATATATTCGATTCGATTCGATTCGAATTCTATCTCACTTGACTCGATTCGAGAAAATTTCAAATAAAGTTTGAATGATAAAATAAGATTCGAAAACTCGATTACTCGAAAATTTTTTATTCGATTCGATTCGATTCGATCGAATGCTCACCCCTACCCCTCATTAGCCAATGTTCAGAAGAAACCATTAAGATCAATCAGGAACCAAAACTTACCGAATTCAAGCAAACACTAACCACGTTGCGGAAACGAAGGAAAATAAAAGGATGAAAGAACAAGAAAAATGAAAATGAGAAAATCTTAGTGAAATTTCGGCAAGAAGGGAAAAGAAAGATGAAGAAACGACAGGGAATTTTGAGAAAGAAGGAGAGCCAAATTTTAGGAAAAAGAAACTACTTAGAAAATCTGATAACTCCTTAATTTTCCTCCCACTAATTCTACTAACAAGCCACCACTTAGTTCCCCATTTCAGCACAACTCTAGCCGAAACTTAGAGCAAAAATATTACCCTTTACCGATGTCGGGATTCGAACTTAAGACTTCCAACATATTAACACTCCACTTAACCACCAGACCAGTAGGCCCATTTTGTTAACTACTTACTAATTTTTAACTAAAAGCCTACTAACCAAAGATAGGGCTTTATTCATAAGAATACCAAAATTTGCCCAAGTCATGGCTTGAACTTGGGACCTCACACACACACCCAGAACACTTAACCACTGAAGCAAATAGACAGTTGTGTCACAAAGTAACAAAAATGAAAATAGAAATTTTCGGGCCTTACAACTCTACCCCCTAAAAGAAAATTTCGTCCTCGAAATTTACCTAATCAGAATAAGTGAGGATACTGCTGAAGCATCGCGTCCTCAGGCTTCCATGTCACATCTTCAATGCTATGGTTAAGCCATAGAACCTTCACTAGAGGAATAGACTTCCTCCTCAGAACCTTTATGTTGTAATCTAGAATCTGAACTAGCTCCTCCTCAAAGGTCAAGTCTGGCCTAACCTCAATCTCCTCAATAGGAGCAATGTGAGTAGGATCAGAGCGGTAGCGCCTCAACATCGAGACGTGGAACACATGATGGCTACGATATAACTCCGGAGGTAGCTCCAACTGATAAGCAACCAGTCCCACTCGCTTCAGACTACGGTAAGGTCTAATAGACCTGGGGCTCAACTTGCCCCTACGACCAAACCTCAGAACCTTCTTCCATGGCAAGACCTTGAGAAATATAAAGTCCCCCAAAGAATACTCAATCTCACGCCTCTTTAGATCCACATAAGACTTTTGTCTATCAAATACCGCTTTCAGTCAATCCCGAACCAATCTAACCTTATCTTCAGCCTTAGAAACCAATTCAAGACCCAGAATACGTCGCTCACCCAACTCAGTCCAACATAAAGGAGTGCGACACTTACTACCATACAGAGCCTCGTAAGGTTTCATCTGGATGTCAAACTGGAAACTGTTATTATAGGCAAACTCCGCTAGCGGCAGAAATCCTCCCAACTGCCTCAAAAATCAATTACACAACTCTTCAACATTTCCTTCAGTAAATGAATCACCCTCTCAGATTGACCATCGGTCTGAGGATGGAACGTAGTACTAAAGTCTAACCTTGAACCCAAAGCCTCATGCAACTTTTTTCAAAATCGAGACGTAAAGCGAGAATCCTTATCAGAGATTATCGAAACCGGTACCTCTGCAGTCTCATTATCTTAGAAATATAAAGCTTTGCCAGCTTCTTTAGAGAATAATCAGTAGAACTGGTATAAAGTGGGCAGACTTAGTTAATCGATCCACGATGACCCATACTGAATCCTTCTTAGTGGGTGTTAGAGGTAACCCACTAACGAAGTCCATAGTTATTTGCTCCCATTTCCATAAAGGAATCTTAACCGGTTGCAGCAGACTCGAAGGTAACTTATGCTCAGCCTTAACTTGTTGGCAAGTCAGACATCTCCCCACAAAATTAGTAACCTCTTGTTTCAATCCTTGCCACCAATATAACTCACGAAGGTTTCGGTACATCTCATTTCCAGCAGGATATATAGCTTAAAGGCTGTTATACACCTCTCTCAGTATGAACTATCTCAAATTAGGGTCATTCGACACACATATCCGTCCATGGAAACACAACACACCCTCAGAGTTCAACCTAAAATCTGTAGTGCCACCACTCTTAATCTATCAGAACCGAAGACCCAAAGACTCATCCTCCAACTGCTTACCATTAATCTATTCAATCCAAGTTGGTTTAACCTAAAGCTCATCTAACAGACTACCACCATCAAATAAGCTGAGGCGAGCAAACATCGCATTCAAATCAGTCATAGCTCTACAGCTTAGTGCATTGGCCACCACTTTGGCCTTGCAGGATAGTACTCAATAGTGTAGTCGTAGTCCTTAAGCAGCTCGATCCATCTACGCTGCCTAAGATTTAGCTCCTTCTAAGTAAGGAGATACTTGAGGCTTTTGTGATTAGTGTAGATGATACACTTCTCACCATACAGATAATGCCTCTAGATTTTTAGTGAAAATACCATGGCGGCCAACTCCAAGTCATACGTTGGATAATTCTCCTCATGAGTCTTAAGCTGACGAGACGCATATGCTACAACCTTACTATCTTCTATTAACACACATCCCAAACCAACATGAGATGCATCACTATAAACTGTGAACTCCTTTCTAGATTCTGGCTGTATCAAAATAGGAGCCTCAATCAGTACAGTCTTGAGCTTCTCAAAGCTCTCTTACTGCGCATCAGTCCAGTCAAATGGTACACCCTTAATTGTAGCTTAGTCAAGGGTGTTGCAATCAGTGAAAAGCCCTCCAAAAATCACCGATAATAACTCGTCGTCCTAGAAAACTACGGATCTCAAACATGTTCTTAGGTTGCTTCCACTCCAACACAGCCTCAATCTTTTGAGGATCAACTCGAATACCCTAAGCAGAAACCACATGACCCAGAAATGTAACCTTATGTAACCAAAACTCGCACTTGCTAAACTTAGCATAGAGCTGCTTTTCCCTCAAAGTCTGAAGAACGGCTCGAAGGTGCTTATCATGCTCATCATCAGTCCTCGAATAAACCAGTATATCATCGTTCAACACCACCACAAACCGATCCAGATAAGGTTAAAATACTCGGTTCATCAAATCCATGAAAGCTGCAGGTGTATTAGTCAATCCAAACGGCATCACTAGGAATAACGAGTCCTAAACGTCGTCTTATGTACGTCAGCCTTCTTAACCCTCAATTGATGATACCCAAATTGGAAGTCAATCTTAGAGAATACCGAAGCTTCTCGAAACTGGTCAAACAAGTCATCTATCCTCGGTAATGGGTACTTGTTCTTAATGGTCAACTTGTTTAGTTGTCGGTAATTGATACACATACACATGGATATATCCTTCTTCTTTACAAACAGTACTAGTGCTCCCCACGGAGACACACTAGGGCAGATGAACCCACGATCTAATAACTCCTGAATTTGATCCATAAGCTCCACAAGCTCATTTGATGCAATTCAATAGGGAGTGATAGACACCGGAGCTGTACCCGGTAGTAGCTTAATCCCAAACTCCAACTCACGATTCGGAGGTAAACCCGGTAGCTCCTTAAGAAAGACATCCGAAAAATCCTTTATCGTTCTGATGTCCTTAACCGCAAAGTCCCCAGAATTAGAAACATTTACGTAAGCCAAGAATGCCTTACATCCTTTACGAACCAACTTCTTCGCTACCAGTGCAGAGATCACAATAGATAAATAATTTTGGTGCTCTCTGATCATGACTACCTCGTTATCCTCCTCAGTTCTCAACACGACCCTCTTAGTCACACAGCCTAAGCTGACACGGTGCTTGACCAACTAGTCCATCCCCAGAATTAGGTCGAACTCCCCAAAGGGAAGCTCCATTAGATTAGCTAGAAAGATTACCCTTTGAACATCTAAAAGAACGTCTCTAAACAGTTTATTAACCTGAACGAACTGCCCCAACAGGCTCAGTACGGTAACCTCACTCATAATGCTCTCAACCAAAATCCCTAAGTTTTCAGACGTAGTACAAGCTATATAGGAGTGGGTGGCTCCTATATCTATCAATGCAACCTGTGATGATGTCTAGAGCATCTTCATCCTCTCGGTGGCGTGCAACATAAACTAGAGCTGACTGCCTCGCCTCAGTCTGTCCAGCACCTTTGCCCGGTGCTCTCTACCCATGACCCATACTATTACCACCTTTAGCCTGACCACGACCTCTCGGTGGCTACTGTGTTACCCTCTATAGTTGTGCAGTACCAGTATCTTGAGCTTGCATCTGATTGGCCCTCGATGAACACTCCCTAATATGGTGATCCAATGATCCACACCTTAGACACACCCTAGTCCTCCTCCAACACTCACCCTGATGGCATCTTCTACAATCTCCACACGACATCATCTCAGCAGGTGCAACAGGGGGCCCAGCTCTAACCGGCCCATCAGCTCGGCCTTTTTCTTAGGCATCTGTACAGAACTCGAGGGCTCCAAATCCCTCTTGTTCTTGCTTCTCTCACTATCATAGTTTTGGTGCTCAGCATGTTTAACCTCTTCGGTAATCTTTACCTTCTCAACCAGTGCTAAAAAATCAGGCTCCCTTTGATGAGCTATAAGAACTCTCAAATTATCTCTGAGGCTCAAAGCGAACAAATTACTCGTATTTAGATGCCACTATACCTTGCGCGTAACGGCTCAGTCTCAAAAACTAGGCCTCATACTCGGTCACTGATCAATTCCCTTAAATAAGATTTAGGAACTCCCTCCTACGAGCGTCCACATAACTAGCTCTCATATATTTCCCCTAGAAGGTGGTCTTAAAGAGCTCCAAGGTCAAACGTTCAGACTGAGTGCCCTCCTTAACAGTCAGCCACGACTGATAAGTCTCATCTCGCAGTGGTGAGACTGCACCCTTTAATTTCTGCTCGGGGGTGCAATCTAGATGATCCATGATCCTCTCCGTGGCCTCAATCCAATACTCGGCCATATTAGGGGCGACTCCAAAGACACCCTTAAAAAGCTTAACTTTATTAGACCGGAGTCGTTTCGTAACCAACCCTCGGCCTCCAGATCCAGTATTGGGCCCAGCGACCCTCTCTAAAATCCTGAGCATAGCCTAGGATAGTGCGTCGTCCCCAGCCATGAGATCACGAGACCCAGTCTCCATAGCAGGCGATATTGGTGTCTCACTCGTGTCCAAATTTGGTATGTTAGCAGATGACGAGATCGAGCCCCTCTATAGCCTTTACCACGGCCTCTAGTACCCCATCCGCAAATACCTCGTATGCTCATATTTAATCGGATTTGTCTGTATTAAAAGTTTTATGTATCAGATACAGTTCAATAGTTATTAGTAGATGTTTTATGTAATAGTTTCAGTAATTCATAGTTTATTCTCGTATATTGCAGTCTCTAATAGTTTACTATAGTTTCAGTTGGACTACAGTCTTCAGTATATACTAACTAGAGTATTTCCATAGTATACTACCTATAGTAGTTTTAGAATATCATAATATTTTCAATTTAAACATATATAAGTTTTAGAATACTTATAGGATCGACGCTGGAGACTCGGTGTACAACATACTTAGTAAAAACATTTCAATCATTAAAAATCAACTCTTTAAAGACCAAGATTCAAAACCCATAATCCATAGCCAAGTTTTGAAACCTAGTTTTGATACTACTAAATGTAACACCCCAAACCTGACCTAGACATTATGGCCGTATCTAGCGATGTCACATGATAGGGTGTTTAAAAACTACGTTGTTGCGATAAAACCATTTCCGTCTTATTTTTCCTTAATCTCTTATTTAATTAATTGGAACTTTGAGAACAAAGTTCATTGCAGAAGCTTTAAAAACAATTTAAGTACTCGTGTGTTTTAGAGAAATCATTTGTTATTTTGAAAGTCGAGTTTTCCTACAACTAGCAGTAATAAATCCTTAAAGTAAAGAAAATTAAAAACCAAACCAAAACAAGTGTCTGTAAGTCCAAATTACAACCCCAAAACTTAACCAATAAAAATAAAAATAAAAATAAAACCAATAATCATAAATTAAAAGTCCAAAACCGTGGTCATCGACGAGTCCTCTGCCGCACTGATCCGTCTAAGTCTAAGGATTACCTGTGCACATTAAACAAAAAAAAGGGTGAGTTTTCATAAACTCAGTATGTAATCCCACAGAAAACAAACTACAATAATCACAGTCCACAGTCAAACAGTCTTGAGCCTAGGCCCCCTACAGTATCAGTATCAGTTTGGGCTTAGCCCATCTCAGTACAGTATTAAATATGCAGTAGAGCCTTAGCCATCTCAGTATCTGTATTAGTCATACAATATTCAGTGGCAAAGTCTTAACCAACCAGCCTCTACACACCATCTCCGTCCAACCCTAGACTCTATGTGGGGATTAAATCACCCATCCATCCCTACACTCCAAGTAGTACCTAATGTGGCACATAATAGTAATTTGTAGCTGAGCTGCCAGATATTAGGCTTAAGAGCCTTTCAATATACTTCCTTCAAATATTACCATCCCAACCCAATGCAATCCAACATACAATAAAATGTTATGCTATCACAAGTCTATTAGATACACATACAGTTCATTATACATGCTTATATATAACATGCTTAGTACATAATTCATATAATTAATTTTACACAATTAAGGGTCTAAATAGTGGTTACTGACCCTACGAAAGGTTCACAGTCGACTTGGGCAAACCATGCAACTTTAACAATCATTTCAGTAAAAATAGGCTCACACGCCTATGTGGCCTACCCGTGTGGGCCCACACGGCCCAAATTGGCCTTGGCCTAAAATCTCACACGCCCGTGTGGACTACCCGTATGGACCCACACACCCGTATAGCCTACCCGACCCAAAACAATCTATCCCGTGTCTTGCACACAGCCTGCCTGCCATCACATGGCTGTGTCCTTCGCGCACGCCTTGGCTTCGTTGATCACACGGTCGTGTTAGGGCACATGGCTTACCATATGGGCAACCACACACCTGTGTGGCTTTTACAGTGGGTTTTTTGACCTTCGCTGAAACCTTATTTTCTGTGTTTTCGGGTACACACCTGTATCATTTTTTATGCCTAAACGCTCCCGAGCACTCCAGTACCTATAATTAACCAATATATCACTCAATTAATCACTTAAACAATTGAACTAAACTAAACCCAAAATGGGATATCCATCTTTCTAGCGAAAAACCATTACATTCAATCGAATAATAGAAATTTCCATGCCCATAAACACCGATGAACGATATTTAGCCCCTTGATTAACATGTACAACCAACCGAAACCCCTCTTTAACCAATGTTCAAAAGAAACCGTTAAGATCAATCCAGAACCAAAACTTACAGAATTTGAGCAAACACTAACCATGTTGCAGAAACGAAGGAAAATAAAAGGATGAAAGAAAAAGAAAAAGGAAAAGGAGAAAATCTCAATGAAATTTCAACAAGAAGGGAAAAAAAGATGAAAAAATGGTAGGGAATTTTGAGAAAGAATGAGAGCTGAATTTTGGGAAAAAGAAACTACTCAGAAAATCTGATAATCCCCAATTTTCTTTCCACTAATTCTACTAACAAGCCACCACTCAGTTCCCCATTTCAGCACAACTCTAGCCGAAACTTAGAGCAAAAATATTACCCTTTACCAACATTGGGATTCGAACCCAGGACCTCCAACATATTAACACTCCACTTAATCACCAGACCAGCAGGCCCATTCTGTTCACTACTTATTAACTTTTAACTGAAAGCCTTCTAACCAAAGATAGGGCTTTATTCATAAAAATACCAAAACTTTCCCAAGTCGGCTTGCACTTGGGACCTCTCACACTCACCCAGAACACTTAACCATTGAAGTAGACAGACAGTTGTGTCGCACATTCACAAAAACAAAAATAGAAATTTTGGGGCGTTACGTACATTTATTTCCAAATGATTCCATTTTTCCATTCCGGAAAAACCATAATCATTCCTGAATTTTTTCCATTTCTTTTTTTTTTCTATTCATTATGTTCATTTCTATTTAAACTCGCAATTCATTTATGGTTTCAATGAGCTAGCAAAGGGACCAATTGGACATATGTAATTAGGGCTCAAATGATTTATAATTAAGTTTAAGCTTTTCGCCTATTAATTATAAACTCATTTATCCATGAAGCCATTCCACTATAGTATTGTGACTAAGCTTTCCCTAATGACATACCATTACAAAGGCAGCTACTCAGTGCTCGTCCAATAACCTTGCCATAAGTGTGCTACCCTCATAGGATATCCTTGATTTCTTTGAGATAATATCCGCTCTCCCAATATGACCCTATTTTATCTCATGGTAATCATTACATCTTCTTTCATGAAAAATCAATCACTGTCAAATAGTGATTAAGTCATCTATCATAAAGACGAACGACCAGTGACCACATTTATTTTCATCAATCATGTAATGCCTATGAGATGATATCATTTACCTATGTCTCAGGTTATGAATTCCACTATTTTGAATGACGCTACATACTGCAAAAGTCGTACACCTAACACACCAGCTTTTGGTTCTTTATCTATTCAAATTCAGGCATTTACTTATATTAAAGTGTACGAGTCACGCATACATAGTCTGCCATCCACTCAAGATTTAGGTATGCCTCACTATGAACATCACAAGCAAATAAATCCATAAACGAATTTAGATTCTATTCTACTTAGGTCCAATTCGATGTACTTTCAGTCCAATCAATCACATCTATTTCTCCATCTTTTGAGAGTCATTTGCTCCGATGCCTAAGACAAAGCATTTCCCCAATTGGACTTGATAGAAAACTTATTAGTCTTTCAATTAGTTTGCTCATTTCCAATTAGACTAAGAATATGTTTAGGTTCATCTACTAATATAAATTGTCTTACTGTGTTACAATCTGACCACATAATATTGCTTACTATTAGTTAAACATTAGATAACCAATGAGCAACATTTGTTTCCATTTTGCTTTTCATGCAAAAACCATGTGAAGACAATATACAAATTATTAATGTAACTCATGAATAATTTTATTAATCAATCTATTTGAAAAATTACAAGTGTACTTAGACAAAAATACTAAACCTAGGACACTAGAACCAATAAAAAGGTCATTGAACAAGACCTAGGGCATCTATTGATGGTCTCTTAGTGATATCATGATACGGTTTTGAGCCGATTCCTACCTTGGCCACACCCCAAGGTAAACATTATCATGTGGGTTCATTGGATGAGATTTCCTTTTAAGGAAAAATAGTCATGCATGAATCTCAGTGAGTTTGTCCCAAGATGACTCACAAATGAAAGCATGTTTGTGATGGGTGTTGAGTTAATGATTACACACTCAAGATCGTCTCTTATTAAATAGTTTCCCAAGAAACGATATTTAAGCTAGAGACGCTGACTAAACATTAAACGATCATTGGTTCATATGGAGTCTTGAGAATAAAAAATCACGAATTGTTTGGATGTAATCCATGTTTTAATACAAGACGCATGCATCAAATTGTATTCTTGATAAGTTACTGAAATAAAAATATTCGCTTAATACAAATATAGTAATTAGTGAATCTTTATTATTTTTCAGTTCAAATATGTCTCCTATTCCTCTTATTAGTATTCTTACTAAGAATAAATTAAATGGGGATAACTTTTGATAACGGAAACTAAACTTGTTAGTAGTTCTCAGTTATGGGAAACAGAAATTCATCCTTGATAAATCTTACCCACCTAAAGCTCAACCTAAAGCGAGAAATCACTAGAGAAATTCTGACTTGATTATTTGATGTTATGTTTTAGTGAGCATAAGTAGTGTGCTGCAAAAGCAACACGAGAATTTCCATAATGCCAAAGAGATCATGACAAATTTAGAGGATTTGCTTGGAGGCTAAGTCGTATTGGCTCGATAATCTGCTATTACAAATTTGATGAAATCTCAGTAGAAACCCGTCACTCCTGTTAAAGAACATATGCTTAAGCTTATGGGATTTTTGCGAAAGTGGAAGACATGGGGCTGAACTAGACTTGAACACTTATATTTAAATAGTGTTCAAATCCTTGACCAATGAGTTCACTGGCTTTAGGGCCGCTTACAACTTAGGGAACAAACATTTACGTTTACCTATACTCAGCTCATGAAGGAATTACAATCTTATAATTGATGCTAAATGGTGGTAAGTCGATTCAGGAGAAACCTGAAGCAAACTTAGCTGTGGGCTCCTCATCTTCTAAGGGGAAGCAAAAAGTTAAAGGAAAGAAGAAACCGACTAAATCTTTGGTTTCACCTTGTATGGATAGTAAGAAAACTAAATAGTCAAATTATCCTAAAAAGATCAAATATTTCTCCTACAACAAGAGAGGCAACTTTAGATCAAACTACAAAAAGTATTTAAATTACCTAGCTAAAAAGGGAAAAATATGGAACTCTTTGTGGTTGAAGCCTGCTTAGTGGAAGAATCAATTGACAACTGAATTATTGATTTTGGAGCCACCAACCATGTGTGTGTTTCTTTATAGGGTTCAGTAAAATGAGAAGTCTACGTGACAGGAGACTCAGATTGTGGATCGAAAAAGGGAGTTATGTTTCAGCCGAAACAGTGAGAGAAGTTATTTTACATTTTGATAATTTTAGAAAGATTGTTTTAAATGAAGTGCTTTATCTACCTCATTTTAAGAAGAATTTAATTTTTTTAGCATGTTTATTTTATGATGGTTATTTCATGGCATTCAATAAAGGGGTTGCTATTCATAGAAATCTTTTTTAATTTGTAATGGGTAGATGGAAAACAATATCTATTTTATCGAACCAAATAACTACTTGATGCTTCAAACTAAAATGGTGAATAAGGAGCTTAAAACTTCTCACTCTAATGAGATGTACCCATGACACTTAAGACTTGATCATTTTAACCAAGAAAGAATCACTAAACTCGTGAAAAATGGTCCCTTAAGTATGCTGAAGGAAGTTAGTCTTACAAAATGTGAATTTTGCTTAAGAAAGGTAAAATGACAAAGAGGTACTTTAATGCGAAAGGTACAAGGGCCAACCCATCTTTAAAACTTGTGCACACTGATGTATGTGGTCCCATGAGCATCAGTGCTCGAGGAGGTTATGATTATTATGTGACTTTCATCGACGACTAGTCTCGATATTGATATGTGTATCTAATGCACTAAAAAAGTGAAACCTTTCATAAATTTTGAAAGTTTCATGCGAAAGTGGAACAAAAATTAGGTTTATCCATAAAATATTTTTGGTCTAACTGAGGTAGGGAATACTTACCTGATGAGTTCTTAAGATACCTCATAGAGAATGAAATTTTATCCAAATTGACTGTGTCGAGCACTTTACAACAAAATGGTGTAGTTGAGAAAAAGAACATAAACTTTCTTGACATGGTTCATTCAATGTTAAGCTATTCACAACTCCCTACTTCCTTCTAGGGATATGCGATACAAATGGCTTGCTATATTCTAAATTATGTGCCAACCAAGTCTGCTTATAAGACACCTTAGGAACTGTGGCATTGAAAGAAACTTTTGTCTAAATTACTTTAGAATATGGGGTTGTCCAACACACCTTTTGGATAAGGATGCAAAGAAGTTGGATGCACAAACAGAATTATGCATGTTTGTAGGATACCCAAAAGGAACAAATGGTGAATTATTCCATAATATAAAAGATAATACGATTAAAGTTTCTACTCATGTTTTTTCCTTGAAGAAAGCTACATGGATAACTTTAAGTATCGAAGTAAAGTGGTGCCTAAAGAACTTTCGAGTGTTGTAGAACAATTACCAAGTTCAATTCTCGAGAAAGTGGTAGAAAAACCTGAAAATAATCAACAAATAGGGGAATTTGTCGTAGTAGGAGAGTTTCTAAGAAATCAAACTTCTTAATCTATGATGGTAGTATGTATAATACATAAACCAATCATAAGGGTAATGATCCACTCACTTACGATGAAGCTATACAGGACGTTGATTCTAAGCTCTGAAAATAGACCATGGATACTGAGATGGATTTGATGAAATTCAATACAGTGTGGGAACTTGCAGACTTACCGGTGTAGATTAAGGTCATAGGGTGTAAATGGATCTACAAAAAGAAGAGAAATGTAGAAAGGAAAAAGGAAAAAGGAAACACATAAAGCTAAACATGTAGGGAAAGGCTATATATAGAAAGAAGGCATCTATTATGATGAGACATCTTCTCTGATAGCCGTGCTCAAGTCTATCCACATACTCTTATCCATTGTCACTGCTCTTAATCACGAGATCTAGCAAATGGATGTCAAGAGAGCATTCTTGAATGGTTATCTTGATGAGACCATTTATATGGTTTAACCCACTAGCTATGTTGTCAAAGGAAAGGAGGAGAAATTTACAAACTGTTAAGATCCATTTATAGACCTAAGCAGACATCCCGTTCATGGAATAAAATATTTGATCAAACGGTCAAGACTTTTGGGTTTGAGCAAAACGCTGATGAAGCTTGTGTTTATAAACATATAAAGGATAAAAAAGTGGTCTTCCTCATTCTGCATGTCGATATTATTCTACTTATCAGAAATGATATAGGAGAATTGTCATCTATTAGGCCATGGTTATCTCAACAATTTAGCATGAAAGACTTGGGTAAAGTTAGTTATATTATTGGAATTTGGATCCTTAGGGATTGAAATAATAAAATGATAGCTCTATCACAAGATTCATACATCAATAAGGTATTAGAATAGTTTGCAATGATCGATGTAAAGCCAGGTGCTCAACCGATTGATCAGGTTTTCATCGTTCTTTGGATGACTATTCTAAGATAGTAGAAGAAAGAGATCATATGAGTAATGTTCCATATGCTTTGATAGTTGGAAGCCTTATGTATGCGATGCTTTGCATATGTCCAGATATCTATTTCACAGTGAGAATGGTTACTTGATATTAAGCGAATCCTGGTCTCAAGCATTGGTAAGCTGTAAAGCATATATTAAGGCATCTTTAAAAAACCAAGGATTATATGCTTATGTATTATAGGGAGAACCTTACTCCTATTCGATACACAGACTCAAACTTCTAAACCTGTAAAGATTTGAGGAAATCGACATTAGGAAACATATTCATCCTAAGTAGTGGAACCATAGTATGGAGAAGTGTATAAAAAACTTGTACTTCTGACTTTACTATAGAGGCTGAGTATGTGGCTGCTTCTAAGCCAACCAAAGAATCAATATGGCTTTGAAAGTTCCTAGCCAATCTTGTAGTCATTCCCGGTATTGAAAAAGTTATAACACTATATTATGATAATAGTGCTGCAATAACTAATACCAAGGAAATTAGAAGTCACAAGAGGACCAAACATAGTAATTGAAAGTATCACTTGATACGAGTTGCAGTACCTACAGGAATAGTAAATGTGATGAAAGTAGCTTTTGAAGATAACCTTGCAGATCTGTTTACTAAGACTCTTGTAACTAGGAGTTTTAACAAACACGTCGAAGATATGAGAATGCGAAACATGACACATTTACTTCATTAGGGCAAGTAGGAGATTGTTAGGAAATGTACCCATATTGTAGTAAACATGTAACTATTTTCTAAGAATTTGAACGATGAATAAATAAATAAAGTTTATTTCATATTTCACTATTATATCTTTGGTGCCTCTGTCTTTCATGTTTTGCATACACAATAAAATTGTGACAAGAAAATATTAGCTCATTGATTTTCTAAGTTCAAACTGATGATATGGCACTGTAAGAACTTTTTCATTACAAAAAAGATAACTTACTTCAGTAAATAATCTAAACGAGTTCATAATCTCGTAAAAGAATCAAAATGAGTGTTTGATTCAAATATTTAGACTGATTAATATGTTTTCTACAATTCCAATTGGGAAGATGCTAGTCTTGGCTACCAAAGTAGTTGACTCCTCGGTAGAGACATAGATGTTTTCATTGGAAGAATGATACATTGGAACAGACCCAAGTTGAATTAATTCTGAGTATATTTGTAAATTAATTCATTTGTGAGGTTCATGGCGTGATTTACCTAAATCTCGAGTTAGTCATTAACCATGCATATGTAACTCAAGTGCTTTGATATAAGTAGAAACTTATGCTCTAAAGATGGTCGAGCCCATGCTGATATGTTGGGTATGTGACTTGTAACATCCTTCCCAGAGAAGTCTTAGTGTTTGAATATTGTTCATCTTAGTATGATGCTTAGAGTGAGATCTGAGTGGGCAAGGTATTACTTATGACTAAGTATGTAAGTCTGTGAGTGCGCTTTAGGGTGAAGTCTGTGTTGGACGAGCTTGGTGGTTTGGTGGACTCCCCTTTAGAGTATACACCACCTCAGTTGTTAGAAAATTATGTTAAGTCTTTAGCTGAAGAACTATTTACCATTTTATTATTATATTATTATTTTGGTTGAACAATTTAGTTAGACAATGAAAATTGGTTAGAATAAAACTAAGTTACTGTAGTCTATAAGAATCACATTTATGATAAAAGAGAAAATGCTTAGTTAAAGGAATCGAGGGAGTTTAGTAGGATAATTAGACTTATCCACTAAACCCAGCTTCCATGTATAGTTGTATAAAGTTAGGATTGGCTTCTTAAGTAAGTTTTGTGTTTCCCCTTGCACCCATATTTTCTTCTCAAACTTTCTCTACAGTTTTCCCACAGTAAACTTTAGATTTGAAGCTTGCTTGAAGATTTGAGTTCATTGTATTCAACCAACTCTTTCATTTTTAGCACCTGGTAAATATCAATGAACCTTAGGTTATTTCATGGTTATTTACGATATTTTTGAGCTACATGCTTTAGCATCAATTTTAAGTGTAAGGAAGGAAACTTCATGAATCTAGGTTTTTGATGATGTTAATTACAAGTTGTTTAGTTTTCTGTTATATAGTCTGATAAGTTCAACTATTTATATTATATAGCTCAAAAGATTCTTAACAGTTTTCGTGATAAGGACAAAAGTCCTATTATTTGAACTTGTTGCACTTTCCGGTGAGTTTCTTCTTACTCCATGTATGTGCAATGTCTTTGTTTATGTTTGGTTTAAGGTAAGTATATATGTTCTATGAAGATGAAGCATTTACAAGAGTGATGGATGATTGTTATATTAGTCTGGTTTTGTCTATCCATATTAAAGATGTAAGAACCTTTCTTCATGTTTATGCCACTACCCCTTTGCTTCTAAAATGAACAACATGATCTGAAATATGGAAATGAATTCATGGTGTTGCCTTCAATGAAATGAACATTGAACTGATAGATCATGATACATGAAAATGATCATGTAGCCTCTAGTAGGGCAAGTGTTATTACAAACTAAATGGGAAAATCATGACAAAGAAAAATGAATGAACGAATGATATGGCTCTAAATATGGATTAGTGTTTGTGGCTAATACGAAAAAGGTGGTCTGTATGATTACATGGGCGTAGTGTACATGTCAAAGGAATAGTGTTTGGCGTATAGTCTGTTTGTGTTTGGTATCTGCCAATTGGCGAACTGTATGACTATGCTGAGTTGGAAAGGCTCATATAAATTATATGCGTATATTGCAATGTTTTTCTTCAGAACTCACTAAGTTCTTTGAACTTACTTAGTTGCCTTCTCTTTTTAAGCCTGCTGACGAAGTAAAGGAATCTCTAAAGACTAAGCTAGAGGACTATCGCCACCGTGAAACTTCTTATATTTTGTATTATGCATGACATGTGGGATGGTGTCGAGACATTTACATTTTGAAGAATGTATTTTGTATTTAAACTCTTGATCATGAACCTATGGTTCTAATGAAATCTCAGTGAAGTATTTATGGTTTTCAAAGGGTACTATCTTATTTATTCTTAAATGATAAATAGTTCATGTTTTATACTAATTTAAACTTTAGTCTAAATTGGTATACGTTAGATAAAATTTTAAAGATAATGATCATAAGGCAGTGACACACCATTTCTGGACCCTCTTTAAGGATCAGGTTTGGAACATTACAAGTTTGGTATCAAAGCCAAAGTTTAGCTCATTCTCGAAAAAACTAAAGGGAATGTCACACCCCATTCATGCACAATACACCTCTGGCTTAGTCTCTAATGTTTTATACTAAGATAATACTTTTTTTAGTAAGTAAAGAAATTGTCTGATAGCTTTAGAGAAGCCAATAACGAGGAGATGGATAGTCATTTCCCTACTCAAGAATAGGCTATCATGGCAAACAACAACACAGGAAATACAAGAAATGCATTTAGAAATATGTTCTTTATAATGATGACTCAATTGTTCGATCAATTCATGGGAAATGAACAAGAAAAATAGCCACAATAACTAGAGCACCCTCATCAGCCACAACTACAATGTAATCATAAAGATAGTCTTCGATGTGCTATGTCATTCTCGAACGAACAATTTATCACAGCCATTTGTTGACAGTGATCATATTAATCATTAAAAATACACAATTATAATAATAAGATAAAATAGGATTGTATTGAATAGACATATTTAATTCAAAGGAATCAAGGATATCATATAAGGGTAACACACACATGACAAGGTCATTCAATAAAGAAGTTGGATGAATTGCTTTTGCAAAGGGTATAAAATAAAGAGTTTTCAATCATGGTTCTTCTTGTAGATTGACTCCATGATTAAGTAAATTACGAATTATCGAAACGATGCTTTTGGACATAATTTCAATTACTAAAGCCTAATTGTATATGTCCGATTGGTCCCTCCGCTAGCTTAAAAAAAGCTTGATCGGATTGCATTCGAATCAGAAGGAAGTTCTACGACAAATTAATTGAGTTGATTTATTCTATGTGAAATCAAATAAGGTAGTCGTGAGAATTGTTCAACTAGAGAATTTGATTGAAGAATTTTCTTTAAAAATTAATTTGGAAAATCTCAGTGATTTTTTAGAAAATTAATTTTGATAAAGTAAAATTAAATTAATTAAAATAAATATGATATTTTTAAAAATTATTTTCAAGTTAGACAATTGATCTAATGGGTAATTGAACTTGAAAATTGGACCTGAGATCGAAAATTGAGCCCGAAAACCAAAACCCGAGACTAAGACCCGAAATTGGTTGAACCAAGCTCGATATGTGAAACCAGGTCATTGGTCCAACCAGTGGCTGGACTGGACCAGCTGGGCCATCATTGGCCCAGACCAAATTGACAACAACTGAACTGACTCGGGGTGCCGTGAGGGTGTTTCACCTGCAAAGGCACCATCAGACATGGCGGTGCCAGTGGCTACGATGGCGACATTTTGGTGGCTAACGGATGGTTGGCGACGATGATTCTTCAATGGTTGAGTTGTGGAAGAATTACACTCCTACTAGGGCTCTACAGAATAATTTGATTTTAGATTAACTATTCCAAAAATAATATTATTTTAATAGTTTTAATATTAAATTTAATTTAATATTTATTTTGTAGATAAGTATTTTATTAATTTAATAGAGTTAATATTAAATTTAATCTAATATTTATCTTAATAAATATTATATTAATTTAATATTAAAGTGGTTAAGTTTAATTATAGTTGAATTCTCTAAACTCTTCCTATACAAAAAGTGTCATGGATTATTATTTTTCACATAGTTGAGTTCAAGAGAAAGTTGCAAAGAAAAAATTATCTGAAGAAATTATTTGAAAAATTTTCTAAAGATATTTTTTATATTTACAACTTGACACAGAAGTTTAGAGAAATTATGAAATTGCCCTACTAGTAATTTTGTGGAAAATTTTCTGATTCGAAGCGAGCCCACACTTAGCAGACGTGAGCTTGAGGATAGTGAAAAAGACTACTCAATCAAAGCATTCATCCTAGATGAATCTAAAAGGTAGAATTTTGATTAAATATTTATTATTTTAGATATCACAACTAAGTTCTTATTTTTTGAAAAAAAATTAAAACTCTAGTTCTTCTGTTAATTTTTTTTTTGCTGTGTTTTCAAACTCGATTTTCCAACAAAGATGAGAAATCATGTTGTATTGTTTAGGATTGGAAGGCATGGAATCACCCAAAAGGAAGCTAACCAAGGGAGTGATCCATGTGTCTTCGGAATCCATACTGAAAACCTATCCTACTATCTCATAACTGGGATGTTCTTTGAGCTCCAATAGTATCTTTCCCCTCTACCTAATTTCAACTGTGGAGGTCAACCTTGACAAAGAATCGACTCGGGCATTCTCGGCATGCGGGAACTTGTCCACTTAGGCCTTTGGGAAGTGTTTCAACAAGTTTATTACTAAGGAGTAGTATTTGGCCAAAGTGGGCTCCTTAACCTCGTACTTTCCGAGGATTTGTCTGGCCATCAAGTGGGAGTCTGTGTGAACATGGAGCTTTGTACTTTCAACTTGAGAGCCAACTCAATACTAGCCATTAATGCATCATACTTCGTGGCATTGTTAGAGATGGAAAAGGTGGAAGAAAGACCATACTTCCTCTCACTACTTTCTGGATAAACTAATAGAATACTAGCTCAAGAATAAGCTTTCCTGGATGAGCCATTAACATGCAGGGTCCAAGGTTTATTCTCAATGGAAGGTGTAGACAGAGTGTTATTTTGATCTACAAGGGATTCTTTAGCCACAGGAGACACATGCTGCTTGCAGAAAGAACAATCCCCAAAAAATTCTGCCAATAGCAAGCTTTGATAGGTTTTCGTGACAAGAAATTCAACCCAAATCCAATAAGCTCCACACTCCATTTAATTATGCGGTCTGGCGAATTACTTTCCCCAAAATATCTTAAAGGGGTTGGTTAAATAATACCATGATCAGGTTGGCTTGACAATCTTCTCAATCTTCGAATAGTTCAAATCTCCATCTTGAAGAATCCGACTGTCATAATGCACTGGATGTTGTTGACCATCCACTTTTTTTTTTATTAACAAAGCAACAACTAGGAGTAGGAGATGCCAATAATGGAAGGGTACTCAAATATTGCTTCAACTGCTCAAATAACCACTAAAATGGAACTTCTAGAGCCTTAAAGAAAGGCATACATTTGTCAGCCATTTTTGATACAAACCGATTCAATGCTACAACTCGGTCAGTTACAGCATGTTTGGTTGGGGGGCTTAAGAATAGATTCCAGCCTAATTTCGCGGGCCCACCACCAAACATTAGTTTGGTTAGATGTAATGCTATTACAACCTGAATCTATTCAGGGTGTATTACAGGAAAAGGCTGAATAGCCATTCCCTTCCCTCACCGTTGAATAGCTATTCATTCCCGTGCAAATTAAAAAAAAATTTCTCATTTTCAATTTTTCCCTCACCTCTATGTAGAGAATGAAGAAGCGCTAGAACCATCATCTTCTCCCTCAGTTCACAAGTAAATTTTTTTCTTCTCATCTCTATGTTTCCCTTTTTCCTTTTGATTGCAGAAAAGAACTAGGTCAATCTATTCTTCGTTTTTTTCTTCTTTTTCTTTAGTCAATAAAACTTGCTGAATTTGTTATTGGCCAACAAAAGGCAAAGAAGGTAAACCCTTCCTTCTACTTCAGATGCATGTTCTGAATTGAATTCTTTGATTTTTCTGGTTAAGTATGTTATGAATTTTTAACAAATAAATCTTAACTTTGCTTCAACGGAAGGGAGATTACTCAATGAATACGAGTAAGAGAGATTACTCAATTGTTTGAGTTGTTGGGAAAATTGAAGCAAAAGGTTTTTGATAAACCCTTTAATCTCTTACATTTTCTTTCTCTTAATAACATATCCACTCAAGATTTTTTTTTTGTGGTCAAAAATAAAAATGCAGAATGTCAATACTTTGGCTCTCCCAATTATGGGCAAAGGCAGGGTAGGAAAGTCTTCTACTATCAATTCTCTTATTGGGGAGCAAGTTGTTCGAGCCATTGCTTTCCAGGTAAGATTTGATTTTATTTGTTCCTTTGGCTTCCTAGCTTGGTTTTTTTTATGTTGTTTTTGGCATCTTAAGCTTGAATTCTCATTATATTTGTGTATTTTGCAGTCAGAGGGGTTGAGACCCGTAATGGCTTTATGCTCTTGGGCAGGGTTTACATTGAATGTAATTGATACACCAGGACTTGTAAAGGCTGGCTATGTCAATCACCAAGCTCTTTAGTTGATCAAAGAGTTTGTAGTTTGATGAAGTAGTCTAACTTAGAATCTTATTTTTTTTTTCCACGATGAATTTAGTTCTCAATGAAGCTAGTAATTTTAGTTTTACTTTTACTATATTGTATGGTTTATTTTGGTATAAAACAAAGTCTATTAATTTTTGTTCAAGTTTCTTTTTAATAAGACCATAGATGTTTTACTTTATATTGATCATCTGGACACCTATAGAGTGGATGACTTGCATAAGCAGATCATCAGGGCTATCACAAACAGTTTTAGCAAAGAAATATGGCACAAAAGTTTTCTTGTTCTCACTCATGCATAGCTTTGTCCACCAGATGAACTGAGTTATGATGTTTTTTCTTCTAAAAGATCAGATGGTGTCCTAAGGGAGATTTGTATCAGAGCTCGTATTAGGAAAATGGATTTTGATGTATGTATTCTCTTTCAAGTTATTTATGTTGAGCACATGTTGAATTGCCTAAATAAAATAGATAAGCTTCTGTGCCCCCATAAAGCCTTTGACCAAAATATTGTTTGTCGCTAATTTGTAATTGCCTGAAGTACAGAGCAGAATGATTCCACCCACTAGAGAGAAGTAGTTAGTACTTGGTAGTTATAAAATAGCAGAAGAGTTTTGGGTGGTTTCACTCTTGTAGGATTTGCCTTTAATTTAAGGATATGATCCCTCAAAATATCAAAAAATTCTTTTAGATATAGAAGTGGTTAAGCTCTTTTGAATTTTGATGCTAGAAATTAGTTCATCTTCTAATTGTTGACACGTCCCTTAGAAACAAATTACTACCACAATTCACAAACATTTTCACTTCCTTAGTTGTTGCTGCTCTATTCTTCTTTCTCATGCAGTTTCCAACTATAAGAGCATTTTTCATTTCATTTTATTTACATTTTGGATGTTTGATGCTAATTGTTGATCATCAACATTAGCTACCCTTAATCAGTCATACAGATAGACATGTTGGATTCTGTTGCACTTCCCATGGAAGCTTGATTGATCGCTTATGGAATGACATTCTTTGGTAAATGAAAAAAGTTAAAAACTTTTGCACCTTCTCCCTTTTGATCTTAGATAAACTTTCACAAGGGCTGATGTTGGTGGATTTTTTGGCAATCCTGAGCCTGAGTTATTAGTGCGTTAATATCAACTTGATGCTTATTAGCCTGAGTTATTAGATGAATATAACATTTAGGTTTCTTTTAGTAGATGCAAACTATAGATGCAAATTTGTTGTTGCTACTTTGATGGGTGCTTCTTTCTCTAACTTAAGGATTCACCTTCTATTCAATATGTTTCTTCTCATTGCTTTATTTTATTCAATCTCTATTGGTGTTAGTTTTACAAGGAGAGGAGAAAAAACTGACATTACTATTGTCACTTTTATTTATGGAAAAGGTTTTTGAAAGAATGTTCCCATGTATGCAGGGGTTTATTCAAAGGGGTATAATGCTGCTTTGAAGAAGGAAATTTCTGTACTTTCACTTTCTCCTTGCCACTTCAAATTGGTTGCAAATGATAAGGCTATTGGGAATGGGCTTGAAATGTTTGATGGTCATAAAACTCATAGGTTACAAAACTCACTCCCAATATCTGGTTCAGGAACCTCTTTAGGAGTAGTAAATTGGTCAACTCATGAGAATGTTGTTGTTGCACTTTCTTTTGAATTTCCTTGCCAAGAAGCTGAAGACTGCAATCATGAAGGTAATAAAAAGGGCTTAGAATGTCTTCTTCAGGCATGGTTTCTTGCTCAACTTGATGCTATAGCTTCAAATATAGGGACGGAAGTTAACACATTGATTTTGGAGAGTGAAAGTCTACTTCACTTTCAGGTGACCATATATGATTTTGGAACTTATGAACTTGTCTCATCTAATGGTTTTTCAGAGAAGAGAAATAAGATAGGATTTGTCAATTGAAATTTCATACATATTGACCATCTCAGAGGAAACATTCCAAAGTGGACAAGTCAATGCATATGAACTTTCATTTTGGTAACTTTTTGTGTTTGTAATATTTGGATAGTATAATGACATGATAGAATTTCATTACAATGTTGTAACTTTTTAATGTTGTAAAATTTTATAACATATGGATTATGACATATAAATTAATGAAATCATGTAACTTTTTGCTAATATATGAATATTATGTTTGAATGTGAAATATAATTCTCTAGTTATTTATTACTTCTAATATTTTGTTTTTTATCGTAGAATAATTAAATTATTTGTTTCATTAATGATATATTAGCACATTAAATACGTATTACAGTTTAAAAATAATGAAGTAGATTATATATTATTTTTATAGTATTATATATTTTGATTTTTTAATTCATATAATAATAATTATATTAAGAATTTTATTAAATTATATATTATTTTATTAAATTATATTTAATAACAATTATGTTAAAATATGGTTAAATTATTTATTATTTTTATTAAATTATTTTTAATAATAATCTTATTAAAATTTAATAACAATAACCATCAACCTAAAAAAATTCTGCTAAGGGTATTCTGGTCATTTTAGTTTTTTTCCTTATGCTATTACAACATCATTCCATTCAACCAAATACAAGAATACTATTATAGTTCTATTCCATTCCGTTCAACCAATCAAGTGAATTACTGATCATAGCTCTATTCTATTACAGTTCTATTTAATTACAGTCCTATTCAATTATAGTGAACCAAGCGTACCCTTAGTTGTTGACCTTCCTTGGCATTTTGTGGGGGATTCATCTCCAAAAATGGCCCGAATTTTTTTCGGGTTAGCCTCAATTTCCCGGTTGGAAATAATGAACCCCAAAAATTTACTGGCTCGACGAAAAGGAAAATATATGTTTAATACTATCTGAAAATATATGTATATATAAAGAAAAAGAAGTTTGTATGATACTGAACCTAATAATAAAATTTAACCAAACATATGTATATATAAATATTGAAACCAAAAAAGAAAATATCGTGAGGTGAATCTTCCAGAAATAATTTTTACTATCTAAACCAACATCATCCATAACAATTGGTATTGGTAAATTTTAAAGTGATATCTTTTTTCTTGGAAAAAAAGTAATAAGCAGATGTATGTATTAAGAATCAAATTGTATTTTATTTATTTTATTCAAAAAATAGGTAAATTAATTTTTTATATATTAAATTAAAGAGTAAATTTTTCTTTTTCTAGTAAAAAATTCATTTATTTCTACTTTTAAAAATTGACATTGCTGACAAAATAATCAAACATTTACATGTATATACTTTATTCTAATGTAGAGGGGATGAAATTTTTAACAAAAGGACAAATTTGCTTCTTAATTTAATGTATAAAAATTAATTTATTTATTTTTTAAATAAAAAGAACAAAATATAATTTGACTCCTAATACAAAAATTTTTACATACTTTTATTTATTATTTCTTTCTTTTAAAGCTTAAATTGTCCGTACCAAGGAAGCTGAACTAATCCGAGAAATCATGTTTGATAAAGTATCAGGCGGAATGGTGAGTCCAAATTTTGTATTAAATAGGGGAAATACTTGCAAATACATTCCAGGGACATTGACTATTTTCGCCATTGCTTAAGTATGTCTCTTTAGCCATATCTCCTTTGCATATTTTACCTTTTCCCTGCTTTCTTCGCTTGCCGCTTTTGATGTTCTTTGAGTTGTCAAGATGAGAAAAAAGAATAATATTTGTATTAAGGATATCTCTAATCTATTACAAATATATACAAAAATTTCTTATTCTTTTGCTAATGTCTTTATCCTAGCCCAAAATGACACTGCTCACCTGCTATCTGAAGTTTAGTATGTTGTTGGCCCCAAAATATTACTGACTTGTTTTCTGCCTCATTTGTCAAATTTTAAAGGGTTTTTGCATTTTTATTTGTATTCTGCATGTTTGTTTTATTGTTCTCTCACCACCAAAATCATCAAATCTCTCTTTTTTAATAAAACAACCGAGAGAGTAATATATTGTCATTAGTCCCCATAGGCTGTTCTAAAATCAATCCATTTAGCACATCAAGACCACTGACCCAATCCAAAGGCTATCATAAATAATTCTATTTGCCTCATTTTTTTCTAGTTTGACTTACGCATTTGAGCATGTCTTAAAAGTCAAATTTCAAAATGCTCTTTAACATTTTCTCTTTTTCCTCAAACCCTCTCCAATAGCACCAATTCTGATTGAATTCCAGCTTAATTAATCCAATAGCCCCATGCTTAAACCTTAGCTACAATCCTCAAGCTACAACCTTCTTTCTAAAACAAATCTATCCATAACCCTATATAAAAAAAACTGTCCCTAAACAAATCTATGGTTTATTTGAAGCATACTGTCAAATTTAACTCTCAATATTTATATCTTTTGTCAATTTAGCCCTTATTCTTTATTTAGTTAAATTTGTCCTTCAATCTTTTAAAATAATTGAATTTGGTAATCAACCTGTCAAAAAAGAGGCAAGTTGTTGTTTTTAATAGAAATACTTATTAAAACATTATAACCCGCATGCTAATTCACTTGTACTTAATTTCTTTTTTTTTTTATTTTAATTTTTGAATAGTTTTATATTTTTTTAAAATATCTGTTGATGTGACATATAAGATAACTAATGTCATGTTAGCATAAAACATATATGGACTATCACACTAATATTGCTAAAAAATAATTTTTAATTAGCATTTTGTAAAAAAAATTATTTAAGTTTTTTTAAAGGTTAATGTCTAAATTTAGTTAAAAAATAAGAGTCAATTTGATAAAAAAATGTAATATTAAAAGTTAAATTTGATATTATAGTTAATTTAAATTTGTAAAGGTTAATAATGTAATTCTAAGGAGATGGTTTAAAATGGAAGTGATAAAAATATTGTACATTAATAATATGTATTTTTTAAAAATTTTCATGTATTTAAAATATTGTAAATTTATATAATTTTTACATGTTAACTATTAATTTTATGTAGGTTTAATATATTTATATATTTAGTGTCGTGTTGATGTTATTGTTTATAAATTTATTTGTTTCAAATATTTTAAATTTTTATGTCATACCACGAGGCATTTTATGGATGGCATTATATCATGTAATGTTATATTCGTTTTTATTTTTCATATCAAGTTCGTGTATTATTTTCATGTGTTCGGAGTATTTATATATAATTTTGATAAAAATTTTATTAATCTCTATACCATATATAAGTTACATATTTAGTTTCTATAACGTAATTTGATATTTTAGTTATTATAGTTTTTAAAATTTAAAATTTTAATTTTGATTTAATTAGTAGTCATTAAATTCGTTAAGATTCGTTGTTTTTAAAATTTTTTGCGGCTAACATATTATCATATATGTAATATCATGTCTCATGTACTATAAAATCACAACAATGTAGTTAATAGATTTAACGGCAACCATTTAAGTCAAGATTGAAATTTCAAAAATCTATATATATATATATATATATATATATATATATGGATTAAAAAATAATCATATTAGAGAATAAGACTAAATCCACAACTTACGGCGTCGAAACCATTTTAAATTTTGAAAAACAGGAGTCAACTTTTTAAAAAAACGAAAATGGAGTCACCACCAATCCTTTTTTACTTTGGTGTAATCGGATTACCTTATAAAACGTTTTATTTCAAAACATTGATTTTGGCCTATGAAATTCAAGAAAACGGGTTCCGGAGTCGATTACGTACGAGGAAAGATTAGCACCCTCGTAACGCCCAAAATTGGTACCGAATTGATTAGTTATTGTCCTAACGTCGAAATTTTGAAAAAAGTTTTAAAATGCAATTTTTGATTTGAAGGAAAACTTGAATCACTAAAATAGCATGTACAGACTTATTTATCTCGAAGAAATAAAATGTTACATCCAATGAGTTAGGGTGCAACATTTCAAATCCTCAAAATTAAACTTGCCTTCATTTGTAGAAAATCCTTATCTCGGGCTAACAAACGTCATATCCAATGAGTTAGGACACAACGTCTTGAGTTCCTGAGAACCGGTTTTTATTTAAAACTCAAAAGTGTTGAAAAAGGAATACTTGAATATTTGAATTCAATGAGAAAATTCGAAACCCAGTAAGTTAGGGCACAATTATTCTCGAAACTCCCAAATACCAAGCATCGCTTTATTTTATAAAAACTTTTGAATAAAGCTAGGTAATTTAGCAAAATTTTTTTTTTGTTCAAAACAATGATACATGTAATAAAATGACAATTAAAATAGCAAGTGATACAGGTAATAAAATGACCACGCTAAAGCAGTAATAATCAAATAAAAGAACATGAATAAACAAATATAAAACATATAATAAGCAATAACAATTTTTAAAAAAACTATATACAAAATAAAATATTAAGAAATGAATGTGAAACTTTACAAACGAGATCAAATATAAAAGTAAACAAACAAATATTATATTTTAAAAACCAAATAGATATTGTAACAATGAAAAATAATTTCTAAAATGGTTAATATAAATAATATATATTTTAATAATGTAAATAAATAACTTATATAATATAACAATTTAATATAGATATATACGCACAAAATAGATAATATACATATTTAAAAATAAACAATATGGAAAAATTTTATTATTTATGAAAAAAAAGGTTAGGACAATATATATGATATACAAATTTTAAAATAATACATAATATATAATAGATAATATGCAAAAACGACAATATAAAAAAATAAATAAAATAATATGTAACGAAACAATTTCTTATAAAAAAAAGGTTTTAAAATAAATGATATGTATTCAAAGTATTAGGATAAATAAATAATAATTTAAAAAAACTAAGTCAGAATAAAAATAAAAAAATAACATAAAAAAATAAAAAAAGGATTAAATCTAAATTTTAATAAAATTTTAGGGTGATTTAAAAAAAAAAAAAGAACAGAACCGAATTAGGGCCCTAATTGAAATGTGCGTTATAGGTAAGAGACTCATTGGGCAAATAGACCCTATTCCCAAAACGACACCGTTCCAACATCCATGTTTAAAGGGCCCAGGGACCAAATCGAGACAAAAGCAAATCTTCTGGGCTGAATTAAAAACAAAACAAATTTAAATTGGACTAAATTAAAAAATAAGAAATTGCGAAAGGGCCAAAGGAATAAATTTCTCTTTTTTAAAAACGCGCGGATCCTCCCCTTGGTCGGGTCAACGCGCAGATCCTGTAGCCTTAAACGACATCGTTTTGGGCAATAGTGATGACTCCCCAAACAGCGTCGTATAGATGGCTTATATAAGTCAAAATTCGGCCCAAAAATTTCAGTTTAACACCCCTTTTAAAAAAAACAAAACAGAAGCCTGAATGGCTTTCTCCCCCCTTTGGCCTGAAACTAGAATCTGGTCTGGGCTCCGGTGACGAACCACCGCACACGCCACCACACCGGCCTCCACACACGGCTGTCGGAAAACCAGATTTACTCCTTTTCCAAACCAAATCAAAGGTAAAAAAATCCTTTATCGTTTTTTTAATGATATTTTGTGTAAAAATTGAGTTTTAGAAAAATAAGTGGGCTGTTTCCCTTTGTTTTTTTTTTAAAATCTGTTGTACCTAATGTATTATGCATGTATAGAAAGAGAAATAAAACGAAATAGAAGTAATGCTTAAAATATTAAATCAGAAAATAACCTTTGTTTTCTGATTTCTTCTTTTATTGCCTATAAATCGTAGCCCTTTTTACATTGAATATTCGACCTTTTATAGCCACTGTCAAAATACCAGTTTTGGTATATTTTTTGTTTCCTTGCTATATTTGCGTTTTTTTGGCTTTTCTTTCTCTTTTTACAGGTAAACGGCGTAGATCACGGCGGTGATGGCGGCGTGAATGAGGCTACACATGGGGGTTACGGCGCACCAAGTAGCTAGGGTTTCTGCCGAAAGGTTTAGTGGTGTTGGGCTTCTTGGGCCAATTGTGCCATTTGGGTTTGGTCTGTTATTGGACTAGAGCTTTAGGCTTGGGCCAACTAGGTTTGGGGTTTAATTGGTATTGGGTGTAACTAGGCCATGGGTAGTGGATTTTGGTGTTATTATTTGGATTTTGGGGTTTTAAGCCCATTTTTGTAAAACATGAATTTTTTTATCTTGGTTTGTTATTTGGCCTGGGCCCGGGCAGATTGGGCCTATTACAGCTGCCCCTCTTTGCTCATTGTCGTGCAACGGGAATAGAGCAAAGACTATATAAGGACCAATTTTACCTAGTCTTGCCAAATTTTGAGTTCTTAGTCCTTGTTTTCTTCCAACCCATCTGCAATTTCAAAGGTATTGGACTATAGGTCTAACGGCTTCAATCTGCTTCACTGCAACTTCAGGAAGGCAATATCCGCTATCTTTAGTCTACTCCGCTGCAAACTCAGGGATACTAGACTGATGTCTTCGATCTGCTTCACTGCAACTTCGGGAATGCTAGATCTGCTATTTTTAGTCTGCTCCACTGCAAACTCAGGGACGCTAGGCCAATGTTTCTCGATTCGCTTCACTGCAAACTCAAGAAGACAAGATCTGATGTCTTCGATCTGCTCCGCTACAAACACAGGGATGCTAGATTGATATCTTCAATTTGCTTCACTGCAACTTCAGGAATGCCAGATCTGCTATATTCAATCTGCTCCGCTACAAACTTAGGGATGCCAAACTGGTATCTTCGATCCGCTTCACTGCAAACTCAAGAATACAAGATCTGCTATCTTTAATCTACTCCACTGCAAACTCAGGGATGCCAGACTAATATCTTAGATCTGCTCCACTGTAAACTCAGGAAGAGAAGATCTGCTTATCTTCAGTCTGCTTTACTGCGAACTCAGGAATGCCAGACTGATATTTTTTCTGATCCGCTTCACTGCAAACTCAGGAAGACAAGATCTGCTATCTTTAGTTTGCTCCACTGCAAACTCAGAGAGACAAGACTAGTATCTTCGATCCGCTTCACTGCAAACTCAGGAAGATAAGATCTGCTATCTTTAATCTACTCTACTGCAAACTTAGGGATGCCAGACTAATATCTTCGATCCACTCCACTGCAAACTCAGGAAGACAAGATCTGCTTATCTTTAGTCTGCTTCGCTGCAAACTCAGGAATGCCAGACTGATATTTTTTTCGATCTACTTCACTGTAAACTCAGGAAGACAAGATTTGCTATCTTTAGTCTGCTCCACTACAAACTCAGGAAAACAAGACTGATGTCTTCAATTTACCTTACTACATTGTCCTTTAGAGGACATAACCTGTAGAATGGTTGTATGCTTATGTCTAATAATTAGGATTCCTTGATCGAAATGAGTCAAATGCTCCTATTTAGACATGCTATGAATGAAAAAATGTTATAAGAATGATTCCTATTTCATGTGTCATCACTCTTTTATTCATCAAAGTTTTATCTTCGTTCCTCTTGAAGTATCATATTCTACTCAAATAATTTGCCCCATGGAAATTTTAGGGCCCACTCTACTTGAACCTTGGGGACACAAGGCTTATACTGCCTTCAAACTATCCCACCAAGATTATAGGATTTAATCCGTTCCTACAGGAATTTAAGGGTAAATGATCTGTTCCAACTTCAATCCATTTCCCCATAATTTGACGATTTTGAATATTTTCCCATCGATTTGGTTTATTATACCTTTCCACGAAGGCTATGACCCAATGATCCTCTCTTAGGATTAATATTGTCCAAGCATTATTTTGAACAAAAACTCAAAATAGTCTCAATCTAGACTTTTTCTCAAGTACTTCCAACCCTTACACATGGAAATTCTTAAACAATTGTCTTGTTTCAGTTTCTTGTATTATCTAGAAATTTCCAAAGTAAAATGTAGAACTTCTTTTGTGAAAATATTATTAGTTCATCAATCATTATTTCAATGCAACATGCTTATGAATAATGGGTAACAAATAAACTGATCTCGAAGATAGTTAGAATTGAATAAATTATCAAAAATACAAAAGAAATTAACTGGGAACATATCTTTGAGAAGAAAAAGAATCCAAAGATAGTAGATTTAACATGAATAGGACAAAGATTAGGTGCCCTAGATATCATAGCTTGGGCTTTTATATACAAACTTTATGAAGACTACTTTAAGCTTAACATGTGTTTAGAAGATCCAAAGTACTTTGTTGATGGCCCGATATGTAACATGTTTCGTTTCTTGTTGATTCAGGTATAGCAAAATGACTGCACACCCTTCAAAAATTTGAGCCGCCCTTTCGGGTTTTCAACTCAAAATCCCTTTGGTCACAAGGCGTCCTTTGCGGGTTTTCACCTTGGCCTCTTCTCCTTTTTAAGCAAAATACTTTTTGACTGAGTCTGAATTCACAGGATTAGGTAAACTTTTCCCATCCATTTCGATCAAAATCAGTGTACCTCTAGAGAAAGCCTTCTTCACCACATATGGTCCTTCCCAATTCGGTATCCATTTTCCTCTGAAATCCTTTTGTATGGGAATGATCTTCTTTAGTACAAGGTCCCCCTCATGGAATTCGCTTGGATGAACTTTTTTGTCGTAAGCTCGCATCATTCGCTTCTAATACATCTGACCATGACGAATAGCTCTTAGCCTCATTTCTTCAATCAAGTTCAACTGATCATATCGCGACTGAATCCATTCTACTTCATCCAATTTTATTTCTGACAAAACTCGAAGGGAAGGTATCTCTACTTCAACAGGTAGAACTGCCTCCATCCCGTAGACTAATGAGAAATGAGTTGCCCCAGTAGAGGTTCTGACGGATGTTCGATAGGCGTAGAGTGCAAACGACAATTTCTCATGCCAATCCTTGTAGGTCTCTATCATTTTCCCTACTATCTTCTTAATATTTTTATTGGCCGCTTCCACTGGCCCATTCACTTTTGGACGATACAGAGACGAGTTGTGGTGTTTGATATTGAATTGACTACATACTTCCGCTATTGTGCTGTTGTTCAAGTTTAGTGCATTGTCTGATATGATTCTCTCAGGCATTCCATATTGACATATAATCTCTTTCTTCAAAAATCGACTAACTGCTGACTTAGTAACACTAGCGTATGAAGCAGCCTCTACCCATTTCGTGAAGTAGTCAATAACCATAAAGATAAATCGATGCTCATTCGAGGCTTTCAGTAAGATCGGACCAATGACATCCATGCCCCACATGGAAAAAGGCCATGCGGAAGTCATAACATTCAAAGCTGAAGGCGAAACATGTATTTTGTCTCCATAAATTTAGCATTTATGACATCTCTTGGCATAGTTGATACAATCTCCTTCCATAGTATACCAATAATAACCAAATCTCATGATTTGTCTAGCCATTGTGAAACCATTAGTATGCGTCCCACAAACGCCCTCATGAACTTCTTCCAAAATTTTCCTAGCTTTAATAGCGTCTACACATCTTAATAGTACCTGATCCTTTCTTCTTTTGTACAGGATATCTCCATCTAAGACATAATCGCAAGCTAATCTTTTCAACGTCCTTTTATCATTCTCAGTTGCATGGTCGGGGTACTCACAATTTCTTACGTATCTCAGTATATCATGATACCAAGGATAGTAATCATTTTCCTCCTCTTCCATGTTACAATAATGATCTAGAACCTCAAAAATACTCATCTGAATGGGTCTTAGATCCTCTTGTTTGTTTACTTTAATCATGGAAGCTAGAGTTGCCAAAGCATCTGCCATCTGGTTTTCATCACGTGGAAGATAACTAAAAGTGATATCATCAAACTCCTCAATCAACCCCAAAACTATTTTTCGGTAATCAATTAGTTTGGGGTCTCTTGTTTCCCATTCACCTTTAAGCTGATAAATTACTAATGCAGAATCTCCATATACTTCTAACACTCTGATTTTTCACTCTACAGCTGCTCGAATTCCCATGATGCATGCTTCATACTCTACCATATTGTTTGTGCAATCAAAATCCAATTTGCATGTGAATGGATAATGATCTCCACTAGGGGATACCAAGACTGCCCCAATTCTATTTCCCACGGCATTTGACGTTCCATCAGAATTTAGCTTCCATGGATACTCTTTAGTAGTTGCCACATACATTAGTTCTTCATTGGGGAAATCAAAGCTTAAAGGTTCAGAATCGTCTAAAGCCCTGCTAGCTAGAAATTCTACTATTGTGCTCCCTTTTATAGCCTTTTGGTTTACATAAACTATATAAAATTCAGAAAGCAAAATCTGCCACCTTGCCATCCTTCTATTCAGAGTAGTTGACTCCATCATATTCTTTAATGGGTTAAGTTTCGAAATCTACCAGGTCGTATGATATGGCATATATTGCCTCAACCTCTGAGTTGTCCAAATCAGTGCACAGTACAACTTTTCAATCGGCAAATATCTCAGCTCACACTCAGTGAATTTCTTACTGAGGTAATATATTGCTCTTTCTCTTATTCTCGATTCATTATGTTGACCAAGCAAACATCCCATAGAGCTATTGAACACTGCCAAATACATTATTAATGGCTTATCTAGATTCGACGGAGATAGTACTAGAGCGTTTGACAAATATTGTTTAACTTTGTCAAAAGCATTCTGGTATTCATCATCCCATGTACCTTGGTTGTGTTTCTTAAGCAGTCAATATGGGATCACATTTCTCAGTTAATTGTGAAATAAACTGAGCAATGTAATTTAACCTCCCAAGAAAACCTCGAACTTCTTTTTGAGTGTGTGGTGGAGGCAATTCTTGTATAGCTCTGACCTTATCTGAGTAAACCTCAATTCCTCTTTCGCTGACTATAAAGCCTAGTAGCTTCCCTGACCTAGCTCCAAAGGTACATTTCGCCGGGTTAATCTTTAGTTGGAATTTCCTCAATCTCAAGAACAATTTCTTCAAGACTTCGATGTGTTCCTTTTCTGTTCGAGATTTGGCGATCATATCATCTACATATAATTCAATTTCTTTGTGCATCATGTCATGGAATAAGGTCACCATAGCCCTTTGATATGTTGCCCTGCATTCTTTAGCCTGAACAGCATCACTTTATAGCAAAAGGTACCTCATAATGTTATGAAAGTAGTTTTCTCCATATCCTCAGGATGCATTTTTATCTGATTGTATCTAGAGAAACCGTCCATGAAAGAAAACAATGAGTATCCCGTTGTATTATCCACTAAAGTGTTAATATGGGGCAAAGGGAAGTTGTCTTTTGGGCTGGCCTTATTTAAGTCTTTGTAATCTATACACATCCGAACCTTTCCATCTTTCTTAGGAACAAGTATAACGTTCGCTACCCATTCTGAGTATTTTACCACTTGTAGAAAACCAGTATCAAACTGTTTCTTGACTTCCTCTTTTATCTTTAACACAACATCAGGCCTCATCCTTCATAGCTTTTGCTGAACTGGCTTGCATTCTTCTCTTATAGGAAGGCGATGCACTACAATATCCGTACTTAACCCAGGCATATCTTGGTATGACCATGCAAAGATGTCTTTGAATTCTCGCAATAACTCAATGAGGTCTTGCTTCGTCTTTTTGATTATGTGCGTCCCAATTTTCACAACTTTTCCCTCCTCTGAGGCTATATTCTCTACCACCTCTTCATGGGGTAAAATCTGTTTCTTTTCTTACTTTACCATTCTTAACAAATCCAAAGACAAGTCACAATCTCTGTCACCTTCAAAATCCTGAGATTCCTCTAAACACATGTTTTGCTCAAAAAGGAACTTCGAATCTGTAGTATCATTGCTCATGTCATTGATATTTAGAGACCTATGGTAGACACAAAAGAATGTGCAAAGAACAAATGAATTTAAGAACAGCTATTTATATGGTATGAATAAGAATAACAAAAGAAAAATTTTTGGATAGAAGTTAGAAAATCAAAAGAATAAAGAATGAGGGAACATTTGCTCGAATTGATCATGAAAGATGTATTTTATTGAAACAAAGATGTCTGAACATGAGCCTATTTCACAAATGAAATCTTATTGTTTCTAGGCTTTAAAACAACAAGTGTTTATGAACATTACTCTGTATAATCTCTAAAAACTACAGGAAGTTCCTCTGCAGTCTAGTTGTTCAAAATACTTACAGGTTCGTAAGGACGAATGCCTAACAGGTTTCTTTGCTCAGTTCCTTCCTCATGCATGGCATTGATATAGAGATTCTTCAACATTTCTTTATTTTTTTTTTATTTTTCAGCAATCCTCTCTCAAGGTGAATTACCCTTTCACTTGAGCCTTCTTCATAAAATACCATTTCCTTGTTGTCCATAAGGCTTTGCACCAAGACCTTGAACTCAGCGCATTCTTGGATCACATGCCCTTCTACTTTATGGAACTCACAGTAGTCCCTTATTCATCCATATCCTTCCTCAGAATCTGATATTATCAATTCTCTTCTTACCATTTCTCTTCAGACCATTCCCAACGGGGTTTTTATTTCTGCAATATCCCCCTTGATCCTTCTCACAATATTTTCACCAATTGCATTTACCCCCTTATCACCATGGTTAGGTAATAGGTTCTCTGTACTAGGGGTATCATCAAACTTCACAATCCCCATCTTAATGAGTCTCTCAACTGTCTTCTTGAAAGCAGTGCAGTTTTCTATTGAATGCCCTGGTATTCTCGCATGGTAATCATATTGAGCGTTTGAATCATACCATTTAGGGTACGGAGGCTGCAAAGGTTTTAGATAAAGCAGGGACACCACGTGTGCATCAAACAAACTTTGATATAGCTCTTTATACATCATTGAGATGGGCATAAATTAGAGCTTTTTAGAGTTTTGCTTCGTGCCAGATTCTTGCCTTAGCGAACCCTGTTGCCCAACTATGTTTAGTCAACTGACAGTTATAGACTTTAAGTACCCTTTACTATAGGTACTCGTATTATTCACCTCGTTCTCCTTCCTCCTTGGAGCTGACCTCTTGGTGGTTTCCCCTGCTTCAATCCTACCACCCTTTATGGCATTTTCAATCATCTCTTCTGCCATTACTATATCTGCGAAACTCTTGGTGGTACTCCCTATCATGTGAGTAATGAATGGGGCCTTCAAAGTATTGATAAAGAGCATTGTAGTTTCCTTTTCCAAGAGAGGTGGCTGAACTTGCATGGCAATTTCCCTCTATCTTTGCGCATACTGCCTGAAGCTTTCATATGATTTCTTCTCCATATTCTGCAAGGTGATTCTGTCAGGCGTCATGTCTGTGACATGATTGTACTGCTTCATAAAAGCTTGTGCTAGGTCTTTCCAGGTGCTAATCCTCGCACAACTTAGTTGATTGTACCACTTGGCCGCTACCCCTACCAAACTATCTTGGAAGCAATGGATCAACAATAGATCGTTATTAATGTACCCAGTCATCTGTCTACAGAACATGGTAATGTGGGCTTCAGGATAGCTAGTCCCATTATACTTCTCAAATTCTAGCATTTTAAACTTATGAAGAAGTACCAAATCTGGAACCAAGCTCAAGTTTTTAGCATCAATTACATGGTAATTATCAGTATTTTTCAAGGCTTTGAACTTCTCCTCCAACCATCTACATGGTCCTCTAACTGCCTTGAGGATTCAATTATCATCCATTCCCTCTCCACTATGTCTAAATCAGGCATAACAGGATTAGCAGGGTTATCTCCTAGGTTAGATCCTATGCCAACTTGGAAGTTCATGGGTACTCCAGTCTCAACTTGACCTTGTTGAGGCCTAATCATGACAGATGGCCTTGGGGGATGCACCTCAGGTTGTGTTTGTGTATGTGGTGGGCTAAAACCCAAAGGATAGTCCTCATTATCTTCTCCAGTATTAGTCATGGAGTCTTTTCCTTTGTCCATCGCCTCGTTCAGTAGCTGGGCCATTTGAGCCATTATATTTCTTTGGGCTTCCAACATTTGGTCTCTTATCTCTTGTTGGAGTTTTGCCAATTGCTCTTACATCTGGTCTTGCATGTCTCTTTGAAACTGTTCAAGTCTTTGGTCCATGGTTTTTGTCTTGGCGCGAGTACCGTAATGGTGTTTAGTTTCCATATTAACTTTTCTTTCTTTCTTTCTCTCTCTCTCTCTCTTAAATAACTACAACTAATTAGGGTCCTTCTATGGATGCATATGATGTGATGTAATACAAATGCATGAATGCAAAAAGACATCGATTTCAATTCAATTTCATTTAGAAAACTTTATTAGAAAACAAAATCCTTTACATAAAACGGACTACAAATATGCTTTCGCCCTAGTACCCAAAGTCTTAACTTTCTTAAACAACAAGGCTAATTCTTGACCACGATCTGACTGCAGCTCATATTTCATGCTCAATGTATCAGCCTGTATCGACAGGGTTTGTAAATGATCAGCCACCTCTCGAATCTGAGCTATGGCTTCACCCATGAGGTATCCCTATTTCTAACTTGCTCTTGAGAATGGTACAGCTCCTCCTTCCAATGCCCTTCTCTTGATTCAAGCAGCTCAATTCTGAGTTCACAGTTTTTTAATGCCAACTCTAACCCTTCAATCTTGCCCTTCATTTCCTTGATCTTGTTCAGACTTGACTTTAACTCGATTGCAGAATTACGACTTCGATGCTGATGAAGAGACCGTCCAAGTTTAGCCACTTTAGCCTTTAATCCACATTTCTCCTTCTGACTCTCTGTTAAACTCCTTTCTAGGGCCTCGTTTCGCGCCTGAATTTCTTGGAACTTTCTCTTCTATCGATCAGCTTTTGCTCTTTCCTCTCGAATCTCTTATTGCCACTGTTCCGAAGTCTTCCCTAATCCAGCTCTTTTCATCGACAGATTTATCTTCTTATATTTTGTCTTCAAATTATCTCGATCTTCCTCAACCTTCTTCTTCTCTTTTCTTAATTTTTCAGTCTCCAGTTTTTGAACATCCACATCTAATCTCAGGTACATTTTTTCTTCTTCCAACTTCTCTATCCTCTTTCCGAGCTCTAAATTCTTACTTTCAAAATCTTCGTTTATAATCTCTAGCTCTGACAGAACTACTTGTAAGTACTCCTCCATTGATCGAGCATTCCCCAAACTTGGCTTAGGGATGTTATCGTTGATCCTTTTATCCAACCACCCATTGTATTCAAGGGTTGTTATTGAGCACATGTCGACCCTTTTTATACGACGAGTCTGATTCCAAGCATTAGAAATCTCCTTAACCTTTTTCTTATAACTTTCTCCCTTATACAAAAACTCACACTGAGCCAACCCATGTGTTGCTGGTATGAACTACTTTGATTTGTATTGCCTCAACATAAGCAGAGGTACATATCTAACGGCTCCCTAAATTCCAAGTAGCGGAACCCAGTCAAAACTCTCACATCGATACAGAATTTCATCCAGAACCATCCAAGGAGCTCTCCACTCAACGTCATTTTCTTGGAGATTTTGGAGTAGCGCTATCCAATTTTCTTCTGATACGTCATCTCTCCTTGGTATGGCCACCATCTCCCTTAATGAGGAGTAATTCTTGATAAAGACATGATAAGAAGCTTTATCCACCTTCCAAAAATGATTGTGAAACCAAACTAACAACAACTGCGCACATCCTATAAATCTGCCTTCACCGGTTCTCCTACATGCATTCAATGATCGAAATGACTCAGCCAAGATTGCAAGAACCGGTGTAACCTGCTTGTCAAGTCGATTAAAGAGATCTGAAACTGCTTCATCCACATATCCTAATGCCTTAGGGAAGATCATTAACCCATATATACTCAAAGCAAAAACATCGACTCTCTTTTTCATATTAGGATGCACTAGAATCAAATCCTTCAAAACTTTCCATGAGATGTATTTGCACTTACCTTTTTGCTTGATTCCGACTGTGACCTACTGTTCACTCATCCCTGTGATGTTCATCAATTTCCTTACAAAGGTTGGAACACAAGCAGCCCTTGAGTAAACTTTATCAACTTGAATCTTCGAACAACGTAGTAAAGCTGTATATTCCTCCACCGTGGGTATCAAATCAACCCTTCCAAAAGTAAAGTAAGTATATGCAGGGTTCCAATATTGAGTGATGGCCTGAAACAAATGTTCATCTACCTTCATGTCAAGTAAGTGTGGCAAATCCCCATAGTTGTAGTAAAACAACTGCTTGGCCTCGTCACTCAATTGATCCTATATTTCTTTTAATTCTTGAAGGTTGTTTTGCGTCACACTAATACGAGTGTAGTCTCATAATTCTGATGTGTACCCTTCAGCTAGGCTATCCCCTTTCTCTAATTGTGTTTTCTCTGACCACATTCGGATAGCTGCATTGCCTTCCACTTTATCAAGGAATTCGTTCTCCACAACCAGCTTTCTAATTTAGTAACTGACTGTAAATCAATACATTTTAAAATATGAAATGACATGCACCAAAATGCAACAAGTTAGTACCATGAAATAAAACATAAAGCAAATAAACATACGCCTATCTGGCTGACCACTAAGGTTTGGCATAGTTCTACTTAGGGTGAGCCCTTACGTTTTCAACGTGTGGTTTAGCTCTAAAGTCGAGTTACCTGAACCAGTAAATTCCTCGATCCTCACCCATTATAGGCTCATACAGACCGAGTTCAGTTCAGAGGAATACATTCTCTATAGCTGCATGGAGATGAAAACCTCACGAAGACATAGGTACAAATGTATCTCGAAAGCGATCCACTATCTTGCATGGATGTGAAAACCTCACGAAGGATTAGCTTTTCACTCCCACTTAAAAGGGTGCGACCGCAATGGTCATGCAATGCAATGCAATGCAATGCATAATTATTTTAATAAACCAACCAAATACAATAAAAGAAGTATGATTTCAAAATTAATTTTCAAAATTTCGACATTAGGACAGAAAATAATCAACTTTACGGCTTGACTCTCTTGGTTGTCCCTAGTGGAGTCGCCAAGCTGTCGAAACCATTTTAAATTTTAAAAAACGGGAGTCGACTTTTTAAAAAAAAACGAAAATAGAGTCGCCACCAATCCCTTTTTACTTTGGTGTGATCGGATCACCTTATAAAACATTTTATTTCAAAACATTGATTTTGGCCTACGAAATTCAAGAAAACTGGTTTGAGAGTCGATTACGTACGAGGAAGGATTAGCACCCTCTAACGCCTAAAATTGGTACCGAATTGATTAGTTATTGTCCTAATGTCAAAATTTTGAAAAAAGTTTTAAAATGCAAAATTTGGTTTGAAGGAAAACTTGAATCACTAAAATAGCATGTACAGACTTATTTATCTCGAAGAAATAAAATGTTACATTCAATGAGTTAGGGTGCAACATTTCAAATCCTCAAAATTAAACTCACCTTCATTTGTAGAAAATCATTATCTCGGGCTAACAAACGTCATATCCAATGAGTTAGGACACAACGTCTTGAGTTCCCGAGAACCGGTTTTTATTTAAAACTCAAAATTGTTGAAAAATGAATACTTGGATATTTGAATTCAACGAGAAAAATTGAAACCGAGTAAGTTAGGGCACAATTATTCTTGAAACTCCCAAATACCAAGCATCGCTTTATTTTATAAAAACTTTTGAATAAAGCTAGGAAATTTAGCAAAATGTTTTTTTTTGTTCAAAACAATGATACATGTTATAAAATGATAATTAAAATAGCAAATGATACAGGTAATAAAATGACCATGCTAAAGCAGTAATAATCAAATAAAAGAACATGAATAAACAAATACAAGACATATAATAAGCAATAACAATTTAAAAAAAAAACTATAAACAAGATAAAATATTAAGAAATGAATGTGAAACTTTACAAACGAGATCAAATATAAAAGTAAACAAACGAATGTTATATTTTAAAAACCAAATAGATATTGTAACAATGAAAAATAATTTCTAAAATGGTTAATATAAATAATATATTTTAAATAAATAATGTAAATAAATAACTTATATGATATAACAATTTAATATAGATATATATATGCACAAAATAGATAATATACGTATTTAAAAATAAACAATATGGAAAAATTTTATTATTTATGAAAAAAAAAGGTTAGGACAATATATATGATATACAAATTTTAAAATAATACATAATACATAATAGATAATATGCAAAAATGACAATATAAAAAATAAAATAATATGTAACGAAACAATTTCATATAAAAAAAGTGTTTTAAAATAAATGATATGTATTCAAAGTATTAGGATAAATAAATAATAATTTAAAAAAACTAAGTCAGAATAAAAATAAAACAAATAACATAAAAAAATAAAAAATGATTAAATCTAAATTTTAATAAAATTTTGGCGTGATTTTTTTTTAAAAAAAGAACAAAACTGAATTAAGGCCCTAATTGAAACGCGCGTTATACGTAAGGGACTCATTAGGCAAATATACCCTATTCCCAAAACGTCACCGTTCCAACATCCATGTTTAAAGGGCCCAGGGACCAAATCGAGACAAAAGCAAATCTTCGGGGTTGAATTAAAAACAAAACAAATTTAAATTGGACTAAATTAAAAAATAAGAAATTACGGAAGGACCAAAGGAATGAATTTTCCTTTTTATAAAAACGCGCGGATCCTCCCCTGGGTCGAGTTAACGCGCGGATCCTGTAGCCTTAAATGACGTCGTTTTGGGCAATAGTGATGACTCCCCAAACAGCGTCGTATAGATGGCTTATATAAGTCAAAATTCGGCCCAAAAATTTCAATTTAACACCCATTTTAAAAAAAACAAAACAGAAGCCTGAATGGCTCTCTCCCCCTCTTTGGCTTGAAACCAGAATCCGGTCTAAGCTCCGGTGACGGACCACTGCACGCGCCACCACACGCGCCTCCACACACGGCGGTCAGAAAACTAGATTTACTCCTTTTCCAAACCAAATCAAAGGTAAAAAAAATCCTTTGTTGTTTTTTTAATGATATTTTGTGTAAAAATTGAGTTTTAGAAAAATATGTTGACTGTTTCCCTTCGTTTTTTTTTTTAAAATCTGTTGTACCTACTATATTATGCATGTATAGAAAGAGAAAGAAAACGAAATAGAAGTAATGCTTAAAATATTAAATCGGAAAATAACTTTTTCTTTCTGATTTCTTTTTTTATTGCCTATAAATTCGGCTTTTTATAGCCACTATCAAAATACAAGTTTTGGTATATTTTTTGTTTCCTTGCTATATTTGCGTTTCTTTGGCTTTTCTTTCTCTTTTTGCAGGTAAACGGCGTAGATCACGACGGTGATGGCGGCGTGAAGGAGGCTACACATGGGGGTTGCGGCGCACCAAGTAGCTAGGGTTTCTGTCGAAAGGTTTAGTGGTGTTGGGCTTCTTGGGCAAATTGTGCCATTTGGGTTTGATTGTTATTGGGCTAGAGCTTTAGGCTTGGACCAATTGGGTTTGGGGTTTAATTGGTATTGGGTGTAACTGGGCCATGGGTAGTGGATTTAGGTGTTATTATTTGGATTTTGGGGTTTTAAGCCCATTTTTGTAAAACATGGATTTTTTATCTTGGTTTATTATTTGGCCTGGGCCCGAGCAAATTGGGCCTATTACATACGGGTAATACAAAACTAATAGCAAAATTTGAGTTATAATTTTCACACGTTAAAAATTCGTTACATTCATTTAGGCACATTGATGTTATTATTGAATTGTATTATATTGGGATAAAACAACATTTAGTTCCTAAATTTGACAAGTGTCTCAACTTAGTTCCTGAACTTTTTTTTGGTCCACATAAATCATAGAATTTGATAACTTTTCCCAAATTTGACCCACACTATGAGATTGTGTCACATCATCACTTAAAAAGTAATTTTTAATAAAAAATTTAGGTGAAGTTGTGGCACAATCTCAAAGTACCATGTTATCATATAAACCAAATTTAAAAAAAAAAAAATTGCCGTAAGGACCAAGTTGGAAAAGTTGCATAATCCAAGGACTAAATGTTTCCATATCCTTATTATATGTTATATAGTTTATCATAATTATTCAATTTAAGAAATGTTGTGTTATATTTTATTTAATCTCATATTTACTTTAAATTTATAAAATATACATGTTTATATTGTATGTGCATTATTTATAAATTTAAATAATTTTTTACACGTTAATGATTGATTTTATATAAATTTTAGGACAGTCATAAATATATAATGTGTTTTAATTATTTTACATATTTTATTATATCTTAAATTGTTTCGTATTTCATATAGTTTATCATACTATTTCAAATTTAAACTTAAATCATTTACTTACAAATCTTATCATTGCATTTAGAGTATGTTAATTAATATAATTGTGATGTTGGAAACTCGAATTAGTTTTTCCTAAGCAAAGGAATGGTACATTCTAGTAAATAAATAAAACTACAATCCTAAAGAAATAATTTCATTGACTATGAAGATGAAAATATTAGCAGAATTATAGGGTAAATCATTAAAAATATCTAGAAATTTTGAAAGAAAGTTGGGAAGGAATAATAATATTGTAATTTGAAGAAATCAAGAAATTAATAGAGTATGTGTGGACTTCGTCACAATTTTATGAGCAGCAGAAAAATCATGTTGTTATAAACATTCCAAAGCCAAATGAGAAAAATAATTTAGATTCATTCATGGACATAGACTAGAGTTCTCACCTTGTTTCGCTGTACTAGCCTGGAAAATCTTCATCCCCATAAGGTTGATTTTTTTTGGTATTCTATCAGTATGAATTGACATACATGCACCTCCCGAAAACTTCATCCAGATGCAATTTTAATCAAGGGAAAAGTACACCAACAATCACTCAATTTTGCTTAAAATAACATTTCTGTCACTAAACTTTCAAGAGTGATAACTTAGTCACTAAACTTTACGAAAATTATAAATCAATCACTAATGTTTTCAAAAAGTAACAAATCAATCACCCCGAGCCCATTTTTTGTTACAGCCCTAATAGGATAGCTGACATGGCCTATTAACTAGCCACGTTGAACATGACAGCCGAAGGGATGGGCAAAAAAAAAAAGAAGAAAAAGGGACGATTGAAATTTGAGAAAAGGGATAATTAATTGAATTTTTTAAGGAAAAGGGTTGGAGGATGATTGAATAGAACAAAGTTAAATGGAGAACCATTGTCATTTTTGTTCAGGAGAAAAGTGACTGGGAGAACATTACTGGAATTGTTAATAGAAAAGAACCAGCCGAAGGTGTTCCATCCATTTTAACGAGTAAGTTTCTAATTTGGGTTTATCATTTTTTGGATTTAGGGGGATTTGGGTTTATGATTTTTTTGAATTTCTTTGTTGAAATATGTTGCATTTGCATGAGGTTATGCACTATGCATGCTTGTATTCAATGGGTTTATGATTTTTTTATTGGAATTTGTTTAAAAAATTGTTTAGGGTTTATGATAGAACTAAATTTGTTTGTATTAAATTGTCTGGCATGTGGACCTAGATTGTGTATGCCAAAGACCCCACTGTTTTTATTGTGACTGATTATTGTTTTCCATTGATGTTAAATTTATTTGGTAGGTTTGGATTTCTTTGTTCAAATATGTTACATTTGCATGGTGTTATGCATTGTGTATGTTTGCATTCAATGGGTTATGATTTTTTATTGGAATTTGTTTAAAAAATTGTTTAGGGTTGTAAGTTATTTGAATGCAATGGCAGTGCACTATGTATGTTTGTATTGTGTGATCTCCTTTGTTTTGTGTGATGAAACATGCATGTGGAATTGTTTTCCATTGATGCTAAATTTGTTTGGTAAGTTTACTTGATGATTAATTTAATGAGAGTGAAGAAGCACTAAGTGATTTTGATGTATCTGATTGTGAAATAGGTGATGATATGTTTAATAATGATAGAATGAATGTATGTGATAAGGTTAGGGTTAATTTAGATGGCTTAAACATGGATGATGTAGAAGTAGGGGAATTCCCTAATAGTGATGATTTTGAAACATTAAATAGTGCACATGAATCAGACTCAGATGACAAAACTTGGGTTGAGTTCAACATAGAAAGTAACATGAAAAACCCAAAACTTGATTGTTATTTCCCAACAAAGATAGTGTAAAAGAAGCTACTAGACAATATGGTAAGGTGAATAATCACTATGTGAAGTTCCCAAAAGAAAATAATCATAAGAGGTTAAAGGTAGTTTGCAAGCTACATTGTTCATAGTACAAATGGGCCTCCAGAATGAACACACTTGACCTTAGTGACCACACTTGGAAAATTAGGAGTTTACACCCTAACTGTATTTGCTTTAAGGTGTTTAAAAATAGAAATATAACCTCAACTTGGCTAAGTCAAAATTATAAAGAAAAGTTCATTTTTTTTATCCTAATTATTCTTTGACATCATTGTAACAAAATGTGAAAAAAATTTCTTTTCTTTGTCTCATTAACCAAGTGTAGGAGGGCTAAACTTAAGGCGCTGTAATCAATTGAAGAAGGGTATAAAACACACTATGAGAAGATTTATGAGTATCTGTTGGAGGTTAGGACCCAAAATGTTGGAACATCAATAATCTATTATCTAGATAAAAAGTTGTTTCAAAGGATATACGTCTATCTGCAAGCATGCAAATATGGGTATAAGGCTAGTTGTAGGAGGATAATAGGTTTGTATGGATGTTTCTTGAAGGGTTACTTTGGTGGTTACCTACTAGCAACTATTAGGATAAATGCAAATAATGACATCTATCCTATTGAAAAGAAAACTTGAAAATGAAAATAAACCATTCAGTCATAGTGAACATGTTGAGTGGTGAAATATTAAACATATTTTCTCGAAATTTTACTAAGGTAAAATTGTCATAATTTTACTAGGGATAAATTAGGGATGAGAAAATTATTTAATATAAATGTTGAAGTTTATTTTTGGAAATAGAATAACAAAATCTTGTTGGATTAAATTATAAAGTATTGGGTCAAAAGTCTGGGAAGTACTTGTAATTGGACGTAATGTGAGAAAGGCCTAAAATCCCCTCTTGGTATGTGAAAGTGTCATAGGGCTAGATCTTTTGTCTCACGATCTGTGCGGCCTTACATTATCCGTTTGTCCAAACTCGCCTAAGTCAGCCTTTACTCAAGTGAGGATTCTTTAAGAACTCATCCAAGGCACCAAGTTATAGAGCGGAAGCGATTTATGCCAAAAGAAGCTTACAAAGAACAATAGAAAGAGTGCACACAAAGTATTTGAGTAAATGCTCTTTATATTCTCTTATTCACAAAGAATAATAAAACAATGAATTGAGAGTACAAATAAGGGGAAGGCTCTCTATTTATAGTTGAGCTCCACCAAAATTGATGGTCAAGATACATTTACATCGATGAACGATATTAATCATATCCCTTGATTTTAGAGATTTACAAGATATGCCATATCAGATCTAATCTAATCTTTACAAGATATGGTTCTTTCAATCTCCTAAGATTAGTTACCAAAATAGTCTAAGTTGCCATATCTCTGTTATCGGGCCAACCAGGCTTTAATTTGATAGGCTTCTCCAATAGTTCTTGGAATTGGGCCAGTTCTTGTGGGCCAAATGATCCCCATGTACATAATAGACCTCCATCAAATGTATTTGGAGCGATGGTCACGGGCTTTGAGCTACAGCCCGTAACATTCTCCCTCATCTATTCTCGTAACGCCCTTGTTGTGACTTTTGAAATTGCACTGACTTGATTCGCCTCGGTCTCATCTTAACACCTTAGCTTTTCCCTTCTTTCGAGACTTTTGCCTTGGCTTATATCGCTTCTTAACTCAAACCGTCCTACTCGTTGCATTTACTCTGGTCAACTATCCCACTTGTATCACTTCTTTTCCCTTGAAGTCTGATACACCACCCACCTCTTCCATAAGTGGAAGCTTTGTCGATAACTCAGCCAACTCCGATGCTTCATTCAAATTAAGTCTCATTGGTCCCAACTTCACTGTTTTCATCGCAACTTTTTCCCTTAAGTTTGATGACAAACTTACATCTTCCTTGGGTGGACGCCTTTCCTTTGACTACGGCTTGCTTTAGATATTTCTGCAACTCATGCGGACGACGGCACAAGAAGCACTTTACTCACTTCTTTTTGTTCCTCTTACCCTCTTAGCTTTGGCTTTTCCCTTGCTCGAACGAAGCTTCCTAAGCTCCTTGTCTGCTCCATCGTCCTCTTCGATGACAGACTTCTTTGGACACTTCTGTAACCTATGCGAACCATGACATAAGAAGCACTTCACTGGCTTCTTCTCACTTTCGGCCTCCATAGCTTCGACACCCCTTGTGCTTGAACTAAGTCCAACGGCTTACTTACTGGCTTCTTCTTAAGTGCGAATTTCTTCGAACATTTTTTTAACGTGTGTGGACCATTACAGAGAAAGCATTTCAACTTGTCCCTTTTTCTGTTGGGTTTCTTCTTCCAAACTCGTGGTTTCCCATTACCACTATTGGCATCGTTGCCATTGCCGTAAAAAACATCTTCCTTTTGATCCTTTTCACATACACCCCTTTCCTCGGACTTGGAAGAACCAAGCTTGACCACAGATTCCACTACCGTCATGGCTTTCGATAGCTTTTGGACACCTTTTTGTTTTACTTCCTATCTGACCCACAGCTTCAATCCATTTTAAAAAGTAAGTAATATTTTTTTCTCGATCGCATCTGAAACTTGGAGCATGAGTTCCCTAAACTCTCAAACATACTCCCCCACTATACCCAATTGTGTTATCCCTTGCAACTTTTCCCGAGCTTCTTCCTCGATAAATTTTGGGTAAAAATGTCCCTTCAACTCACATTGGAACTCTTGCCATGTCTCAATCTCACCTTGCCTTTTATCTGTGGACCTGCCTCGCCACCATAAAAGCGCAATATCAGTAAGAAACATTGAAACAGTGTTTACCTTAACCGCGTCATCCACGATTCCTTTGGTGTGAAAGTAGTTTTCTATCCTCCATAAGAATTTGTCCACATCACATGCAGACCTTGTCCCCACAAACTCTTTTGACTTCCGGATATCCTCGTAACTAAGTGCTACGCTTGCTACTCTTTTCCCCACAGTTGTTCGGCACAAGGCCAGCTCTCCATCGAGCTCCTTTATTCTTGTGCTCAAAGCCATCATCGTGGCCATTATTTCCTCCTTCAAAGCCTTCACCATGGCTTCGTAAGCACAATTCCTCTTCCTCAGCTTCTTCCTTTGAGAATCTAGCAACTCTTGCACACTATCCTTCTGGGAAGTGAGACACATGGTCACAGTCTCTAGACTGCTCCCTCAAGTCCTTAATGCTTTCTCCAAGCGTATTGTCTGACTCTTTTGTGTCCTCCATAGAATCTTCAAGTTTACCCACGTGTTCCTCAACAGCCGACAGCATCTCCCTAAAAAACTTTCTAGCCCACCTTTGTTCGAACTCTTCTTTTGACATCCCAACGGTGCCTTTGAACAAATGGCTTGGATACCATTTGTCATGGGGCTAGATCTCTTGTCTCATGATCCGTGCAGCCTTAGGCAATCCATTCATCCAAACTCACCTAATTCAGCCTTTACTCAAGTGAAGATTCCTTAAGAACTCCTCCAAGGCACCAAGTTGTAGAGCGGAAGTGATTTATGCCAAAAGAAGCTTATAAAGAACAACAGAAAGAGCGCACACAAAGTGTTTGAGTAAATTCTCTCTATATTCTCTTATTCACAAAGAATAATGAAACAATGAATGGAGAGTACAAATGAGGGGGAGGCTCTCTATTTATAGTTGAGCTCCCTAAAACTGATGGTCAAGATACATTTACATCGACGGATGAGATTAACCATATCCCTTGATTTTAGGGATTTACAAGATATGCCATATCAAATCTAATCTAATCTTTACAAGATATGATTCTTTCAATCTCCTAATATTAGTTACCAAAATAGCCTAAGTTGCCATATCTCCGTTATCGGGCCCCACTAGGCTTCAATCTGACAGGCTTTTCCAACAGTTCTTAGAAATCAGGCCAATTTTTGTGGGCCAAATAATCCCCATCTACACAATAGACCACCATCAGAAGCATTTGGTACAATAGCCACGGGCTTTGAACTGTGCCCGTGACAAAAGGGGCAACAACCCAAGTAGGAATACTAAGGGATGACGTCCACCCTACTCTTGCTCTAAGTAGAAAGTTGATTTTCTTGCTGAAATGAGCTTCTACAACTCAACAATGTTTCTACCTTCACTTCATATAAATAGATGGAACGAGTAAGACATCATACAAAAATTTGAGAGATTATTACTTGATCTACCGTAATACGGTGTAGCAGATTAAATTAGTTTTCGTAGTGGAGCAGCTTGAATACAAGCATTTTTTATTATGCTTTAGCTAAGTTTTCATAATTTAGTTTAAATTCAATAAATAAATGTATTATGAGTCTTTTATTGACCTTAGGGGCCGAATGGGGCCTAAATGTGAGCTAACGTACTTAGTGAGTGTCTAGGAGACCATTCCAGGGCGTATAAACTCAATACTAATAATTGTGTTGCAACACAGGAAGTTCAACGTCGTAACATAGGGAGCAAAATGCAAGAATCTCGAGATTTTCTACACCCCTAAAGCTACTCTGAACCTAAGTATACTGCCTTTGATGTGCGACAAAGGCACTAAGGTGTTGCGACATCTATCATGTACGAGAAATACTTATGAGCCAGGGGTGTTTTGGTCCACACAATCAAAAGTTAAACATGAGAATGTTAGCTGACCATGGGTTGAGGGTGACAACAAACCTAACTCTATGAATAGGCTCTTAAACACTTGTTAAGGACAACTTCTAATATTCTAAGTTTTTCTTTATAAATCTAGTATTTAGTTTTTCCTCTTTTTTAGGCATTAGGTTAATGTCAATTCTTTTCCATTTTGTGTTATTCGGAGAAGCTAATTTGTATATTCGAACCGAAGCTTGTGGATTCTATGCTACATCAATCAATACAATTCAGGATTCTTTAAACCTTATTATTGATTTATTTTTTATGTATATATTATTTGTTAAGTTTATTGTGTTTATGAGATCCATGAGGAACTAATCCTTTTATGGGGGATTAGCAAGTGGTGGTGTGACTAACTAATTACTATGTAGGGTTTCCTTAATGAATCAATTATTTAGGGGAGGAAGAACTTAAACCCTAGGCTTGACGACCCTAGGAAGTCATTTAAGTGGGAATTAACCCAAAATTGGTATGGCCTATCCATGAACACCTTAGCCCCAAACTGGTTTGGACTATAAGGTTAAGAGATAAGTAGTTCTTGCTAACTCATTAGTTTAGTGGAAGCTCGAGAGATCCTGCTAGGTTAATAACTAGTTGATTTAATAGAAATCCAAAAATAGGAATTAGTTATGATCACCAAAGTGAGCTAACCACTCATAGCTAGATTTGATAGAGTTTATAAATTATTCTTCTAAAGTTCTTTTCATTTATGTTATTTTGTTCCCTTATTTATAAAACCCAAAAAAATTCTATTTATATTTTATCGTAATATGATTTATTTAAAGTACTAATTAGATCTATTTATGGTTAGATTAGAATTAATTTAGTACTCGCCTCCCTTGGGCATGATCCTTGGAGTACTTACCTACTTTTTGTAACTATATTACAACTTAACCCATATACTTACGGACACCGCTTGTCTTATATCTTTTATGCAGTATTCTCACTCTGGACGTTAGTAGGTTTAGAGGCAATTATTACTCTATAGAAAAATAGGGAGAATTTATTCTCAATTATTAAATATTTTTTTTTCAAAATAAAAAATTTACCAATTTCTATTAAAGAAGAGATAATTTTCTTTTTCACCTAAGAAAAGAAAGACAACTTTTTCTAGTTTTGTGTTTTGATTCAATTAGTTCGAACCCACACTCGAAGCATTTCGTGGTATGAGAATAGTAGAGAAGATCGTTTGGTTGAAAGCCAAAAAATATCTAGGATCCGCTTATCTGAAAACACATGAACGATTTTCGTCTAAGGTTTATTGCAATAAATATCACAAACCGGGTCAGTTTTCAAAATTTTAATTTTCCCCTGTGTAAGAAAACCATTTTCAAATCTGATTATTCAAACATTGACTTGTTCTTGTAGGTCACAATACACACAATTGGTGTTTATAACCAACATATGCTACCAACTTATCAACCTGTTGCCCCAACTCATCAAAAATTGCCTGAAGAGAAAGGTTTCCATTAAAGAGGAAACCAATTAGACAACCAACCATATGTAGATGAATTCCTTCTACTTAAGAGTCATCTGTCTTAGACCCATTGATGACTGTGAACCAAACCTGGAATATAGAAGTTTAAACTTAAGCAGATTCTTTCTTTTTTTTTTTTTTGAATTTGCCTATTATTGCTACTAATATCTAAACTTACGTAGATAGCTACATTGATGCTATTGATTTCTAAACTTACGCATATTTCTTTTTGGAAATTTTCATATTATTGCTACCGATATCTAAACTTAGGCAGATAGTTACATTAGATAGTTACATTCTTTTTTGTAAATTTGCCTACAATTCAACTAAGATCAATTGTATTGTGGGCAAATTTGGAAACAGTTTGGCCTTCTAAACATATGTAGTTACAAGTCATATAGTATTATCTTGTTTTTGTAAATAGTGCCTGTAATGACCAATTTTGGCCCAATGTCCATTTACAACTTTTAACCCACAAAGGCCAATTTACACTAAACCCGTAACCCAATTACAACCCTACCCATTACAAATCAACCCCAATACCCGTGACCCAAACAAAACCCATTTAACCCTAACCCAACCCGTTACAACCTAATAGAAACCCTAGCCCCTAATCAAAGCTGCCGCCTCGTCCTCTGATGTCTGCCAACAGTCCTATCACAGCCCACTTGGCCTCTGCAGCCTTTGACTCAGCAGCTGCTCCACCGCATCTGTCACGTCCCCACCGCTATCCACTTGCGCCATCTGCTCCTGCAAACATTAAAACGGAAGAGACAGCAAACTACAGAGGAATGATGACAAAGAAATACTTGTAAAATCAGGCTATAAAAGCCTAAAACCGAAACATTTGTAAGGACTCTTTTTTTTTTCGCTTTCTCTTCGAATACAAACATAAAAGGCATTCAAAAACACTAAAAAGGGCAATAATATCAGTATCGCAGCGAAGGGATACCCCGATTAAAGCAACATCGCAAAACAAAAACAGAGAGGTGATTTCTCTTTTTCAGAATCGGTTTTCTTCCTCTTTTGTTTTTAACAGTAATAATATACACTTATATATATTTTAAATAAATTAAAAATAAAATAAGAGAAAAAATAGAAATTTTTACCTTTTTTCGGCCACCGGAACGGTGGCCGGAACGGCGGCGATCGACGGTGTACGGCGGTCCGGTGACCGGCAGATGACCGGACGGCGACCGGTCCGGCACCGGAGACCCCCGGGATCCCCCCTCTCTTCCTTCCCTCTCCCTTTCCCTCTCTCTTTCTTTCTTTTTTTTTCTTCTTCCCGTGCAAATGCCCAAAAAAACAAAAAAAAGTTAACTTTTATACTAACCGACTCGGGTCGGGTTGACCCGACCCGCTCTGAATGGGGCCCGCGTGTTTTTTAATCGGAAGGGCTAATTGCGCGCGTGGCCCTTCCGCTTTTTTATAGTTTGGCAATTAAGTTTATTAAAATTATAATTTGGCCCTGAAATTCGTCCCGCTTTGCAATTTAATCCCCCTTTTAGCGACAGCGTTTTAAACCCCGGGGTAAATTGCTGTCTGGGTCCCCCTAGGTTTAACCCGTGTTCAAATAGGTCCCTTTCGCTTATTTATACTTTGAAATTCGCCCCAAACACTTCCTTTTAAATTCAATTTCATCCTTTTATTTCTTTTAGTGTTATTCTCTTTAAAATTTAATAGTATTATTATTATATTAATTATTGTATTATTTTATATCTTATCATATATGTATGTATTATTATTATATCATTTACTACTATTATATTTATTTATTGTTATTATTGTTATTATTATTATTATATTACTTTAACATAATATTATAATCTATATGTATTAGGTATAATATTAAACTAATTACATACTTTTACATTGTGTTATCATTTTACATATACTAACACGTACATATTATTCTAATACTTATTTATTTTATATATATTGTTTTATGTATGTATTCTTAATATTTTTATATTACATATATATCTTTAGACATCAATATATTATATGTAAGTACCTGTATATTAATTATTATTTCGATATTTTAATATACATTACGTATTTATATTTTAATGCCATATTCATGTATATTATGTATAGATCCTAATAATATGTCGCATTTGTGGTTTTCACTATTAGTATTTTTTATTATTTTATTATTACTTACCCATATATTCATATATATGTATATATATATTTTTATCCAAAACATGCATTTTATATATTATACTTATACATTACGTGTATACTCATAACATCACATTATTCGTATATTGTCGTTATCTCATATATTTATAATTCCGTTATTCCTAATATATATTACGTGCATGTGTTTAAATACTATTATATATTTCGTATATGTTTTATACATGTTTATTGCTTCTTTTTATTTGCATTATTACTGTTACTATCATGTATGCATTGTTGTATATATATTATATTATATTATTCATCTCGTTTATTTTCACCTTATTCGTTATGTGTTTTTAATATAGCATATTAATTCACATTTTGATTTCTTCATCGATATCACTCATTTATAATCTTTTCATGATCTAATAAACAAGGCAATATACCGATTTTAACATTATGCCGGTGATTTCATCGCTATGTTGGGTGACTCACGAATGGCTCGTGTTAAAAGCGGGATATCCTTTTCGAAGAAAAAAACCTTAAAATGCTCGTATTTGATTGGATCACAACTAAAATTTTAAATTGAACTCGTGCTTTCGAAAATCCAGACAACGTATGTTTGAAAAAGATACCAATTTTGGGCGTCGCGGGGGTGCTAATACCTTCCCCGCGCGTAACTGACTCCCGAACCCTCTTTTTCTCTGAACTTTAACGCAGACCTAAACTGAGCCTTCCTTTTACTCAAAAACGAATTTTGCTGCCAGAAAGAGGATTTATTAGGTGCCCGATCACACCTAAGAAAAAGGATCGGTGGCGACTCCTTTGCTTTAATAAAAATCAAAATTCGTTTTCAAGATTTTAAATCGCCACAATTAGCGACCTAAGCTAAAAATTTTTCGTCGCTACAGCTGGCGACTCCACTGGGGACCAGCTTTCGAGAGTCGAATCAAATCAAATGCGTTGTTGAAATTTTCGAGATGCCTTTTTCAAATTAATATTTAGTCGTGATCCTCAAAATTTTACAAAAAGTCATGTACTTGCATCTCATTGTAAATATTTTCTAACTTCTTGTTTACTGGTTTTGAAGCTCTAAATTTCTAAGCCCCGGTTCTCTAAGTCTAGTTTTTAAAATAAAACGAAAGGTTTGTGAGTTTCTCCCCACACATCGTTCACGTGCATTGTTGCATAACATGAGCTCTATACCCGGGCTTCGTCCCTTTTAAGTGAAAGTAAACGCTACGCCTTCGTGAGTTAACTCGTCCCTCCGCACAGGCTAGTGAATACTTTCGGATTACATATGACTTATGCTTTCGTGAGATAACTCGTCCCTCCGCACAGGCATAAGTAAATGTAATCCCTCGAATTGATCTCGTAAGCCTGTGATGGGCTATGACCGAGGTTCTGTACTAATCTTAGTAGATGATAGTACAGACAATTCGAGTACCTTTCTAGAATCCAAAACCGCATATAATGAACTGTACGAGCCACCCAGCTAGAGCCATGCCGAACCTCTGTCCGTTTAGTAGATACCAAAATAGGCACACGAGAGAAACGCCTCTTACCTTTTGTACTTTTGCTTTGTATATAAGGGGTGGGATTTATCCGGTAAAATGAATCGGGTAGCTTAAATGCTTTAATTTATTTTTGCTTATATTTGATCACTAACCGTGTTTGATTGTCTTTGTTTTATTCCTCATCATGCATTATAGGCATCATAATAGGATGGTGTTGACTAAAGATTAGTTGCCAAAAACGGGTTTCAAATGGAGGAGTCAATTGTACAAACGACCGAGACAAACACCGTGGTTCGGGATTGGTCTTTGAGGATTCAAAGAGAAAAGGGAAACAGCCTGGTGGAAGATTGCATGGTCAATCTACCCGAGCGGGTGACTGTGAATGTCCGTCAAAACAACCTTGAAGACTTGGTTTGGATCTGGAATCAGTGGGATTCAGATACTAGGGGCATTTTCACCGAAAGGTACGGGGACATAGCCCATCTGATTGCTGGCAAAGTAGACGAAAGATTGATTCAAGCTATGATCAGATTTTGGGATCCGGGTTATCAGTGTTTCACATTTAACCAAGAAGATATGACCCCTACGATAGAGGAATATGCTGCTTTGCTGCGTGTCGAAAATATGCAAACCTACAAAATATATGCCAAAGAGCCCAAGCCGATGACCTTCAAGAAAAAGTTAGTGAGGCTGACGGACATGACCGATGCATGGGCCGAAAAGCAAATAAAGAAGAAGAATGAAATCAGCTGTGTCCCATGGTTTTCCCTACGAGACCTGGTTTTAAATCATCCTGACATGTTGAAACCGATAAATTTGTTTGCTTTGGCTATCTATGGTTTGGTTGTCTTTCCGAAGATTCTCGGACATATAGAAGTAGCGGTAGTGGATTTCTTTGAAAAGTTAAAACAAGGTATCAATCCCGCCCCAACCATCCTAGCAGAGACCTTCAGATCTTTGAGCAGTTGCAGAAAAAGAGGGGAAGGACGATTCATCGGATGCGCACACCTACTCAACGTTTGGATTTTAAGTTACTTTTGGAAGGTAGAGCACACACCGTTCTACATGTTTTCGAAGACATTTGCCCCGTTGGAAGCTCACCTTAAGAAAGAATGGCCGAAGGAGGTTACTAAACAGCATTGGGTCTCAGTGTTTCAGAACCTGCGTGTCGAGGACATAATTTGGAGAGCGCCGTGGATACGCCCTTCGCTTCTGTTATACAAGGTCGGAAGCCAAGATTGGGTACCACTACTTGGATTGTGGGGAGGAGTTGGTTATGCCCCTCTTTTGGTTCAAAGATAGTTCTCTTCACGACAGTTTATACCCGCCACCAGTGGTCTAGCACAGTCAGAGTTTGCTTTTGCGGGTGAAGGTTACATGAAGAAAGTCCGAGACACTGCAAAGGCTTAGAAAAGAATTTATCTGATGGAGTTGGCTTTATATGCCGATACTATCACCCAGGATTATGATGCATGGAGGAAGCAACGGATGAGTAGTTTGCGAGTCTCATCGGCAGATCATGCCTTTCAAAATCCTTTCTCGGAAGAAATCCCATCCGCACTAAAGACGGCGAGACAAGAATTCGAACGCGAAAAGACCAAGATGTTACGGGATCTTAGTGCCCTTCAGGAAGAAAACTATCAGCTGAAGATCGATGTTCAAATTGAAAGATCCAGGGCCGAGAAGGTGCAAAAAGAAGCCGAGGTCGTAAGAAACGACTTAAGAGATCTTCATTTAGAAAATAAAAAGTTAAGAGGCACTATAAAGAACAGCGGGCTGGGCAAGTCATCAGCGGAATGGAAAGAGGAATTGAGTAATGTCAAAGGTGGGATGGAATTTTGGAAAGGAAAAGCAAAGAAAGAAGAAGGAAAGGCTGCACGGGCTATAATAGAGTTAAGAAAGAAGTCTGCTGAGTATGAAGCTACATCTGTTGAACTGATGACTAGTCGAGCTAAGCGTCAAGAATTGAAAGAAATGATACGGGATTTAGAAGACACACTACAAGCTCGACAACAACAATTAGATACTCTCTTGGAAGCTTTGGAAGAAAAGAAGGGTCAGTATGATAGAGATACCCGCGCTTACGAAAGAGCCCTCTACGAAAAGGATGAGAATCTCAAATACTTAATCAACGAGATTCGCGCGGCAGCCATGCGCATAGTACAAATAGCGGATGAAGCCGAGAGTCTTAGTTGCCAATTTCCGCCTAGACAGAGATCGAGCATATCAGAATTCTTGGAACGAGTGAAAAATTATGGCAATGTAGCGAGGAAGTTTGTATGAAAGCTGAATCAAATGATGGAAAAACGTTTTGTAAATAGGCTCTTTTGATTAATGAAATGCCTAAATAGGGGCTGTTTGGAATCAACACCGATTTTGCATATGCATTCATGACTAACATTTATTCATTCATTCATTCATTCATTCATTGCATATCTCATGATCATTCGCTAAAGAGTAGAATCGTATAATGCGCAGTTGCGACGTTGTAAACCTGGAATCACACCATACGTATAGAACACGTCGACAAGCTAGAGCAATGGAGGCTGAGTTTAACGAAAGAATTGAAAGGATGGAGAGAATTCAGAAAGAATTACAGGAACAGTTAGCCAGGTCGCAACAGGAGACGAGAGAGTTGATGATAAGGTCTCGGGAAGAATCCACTGAACAGAAGGACCAATTGGCTAAAATGATGGAAATGATGTCGGCCCCAGTCAAAGGAAAGGGACCTATACAAAACCCTGAAGTTGTGAATCTTGATCAGGATCCGCCCTACCCTCCTGGGTTTACTCCGCCTCACGCGATACATAGAGGATACACACAAGGAGGACCCGCAGGCGTAGAACAACGACCTGTAACACCCCCTCCTGTAGGACAGGGAGTATTTGTGGCAAACCCAGGAACTGCTCCGATGGATCCACCTGTCCCAGACCTAGACGATCCAGCAGAAATCGCTAGGTTAAGGATAGAGGATCATGAAGTCCAAGAGAAATATAGAAGTTTGGAGGAAAGACTTAAAGCGATAGAAGGCACTGAAGTCTTCTCGGCACTAAACGCTAGAGAACTTAGTCTGGTACCGGACTTGATCCTACCTCCAAAATTCAAAGCACCGGATTTTGAAAAGTATGATGGCTCAAGATGCCCGAAGGCACATCTCGTTATGTTCTGCCGAAAAATGACAGGCTATGTTAATGAAGACAAGCTGCTTATACACTGTTTTCAGGACAGTTTGACCGGATCAGCTCTCCGCTGGTACAACCAACTCAGTAGAGAAAAGATCCGAACCTGGAAGGATCTAGCAGCGGCATTTTGCGAGCAGTACAAACACGTCTCCGATATGGTACCCGATCGCATGACACTACAAATGATGGAGAAAAAGCCATCGAAAACTTTCAGACAATACGCGAAGAGATGGAGGGACATCTCGGCTCAAGTGAAACCCCCACTAACCAAGACCGAGATAGCAGTCCTTTTTATCAATACCCTGAAGGTGCCGTTTTATGATAAATTAGTGGGAAGCACCACAAAAGACTTCTCGGATATTGTCATATCCGGTGAACTTATAGAAAACGCGGTTAAAAGTGGAAGGATGGAAGGAGAAGGTTCGAAGAAGGCAGTGCCCATGAGAAAAAAGGAGCCGGAAGCCCACATGGTGGGAACAGGAAACCGTTATACTCCTGGTCCATATTCTAATCAATTTCGACCACGAAATTACCCACCACCTAATTTCTATCAACCACAAAGCTCCTATTACCAAACACCACCTCCCTACCCTTCTTACCATGTCTATGCAACCAACAACCCGAAGCTAGCCGCCACGTTTCCTCAAAATACCGGCTCTACCCAAGGCCAGCCCAGAAGCGAACCAAGGCCAGCAAGGCCTAACCCCGAGAAACCCCAATTTACTCCTATTCCTGTATCTTATGGGGAACTGTGCCCCAAGCTTTTGGAGAAACAATTGATATCTCCTCATTACATGGCACCGTTGAAGCCCCCGTACCCAAAGTGGTACGACCCAAATGCTAGCTGTGCATACCACGCGGGGAACCAGGGGCACTCTACGGAAAATTGCATCGCCTTTAAACGAAGAGTCCAAGGACTAATCGACGCGGGTGTTTTGCGCTTCGACGGTACTGGTGGTGCAACCGGGAACCCGTTCCCAAATCATACTGAAAGAAATGTTAGCGCAGTGGAAGAGATAAGTGAATTGCAAACCAGAAGAGTTGTTTCAGAAATAAGCTCACCTTTGCAGAAAATCTGGGAGGTGTTACTTGAAAAGGGGTTACTCTGTCATCTTAAAGGGGTAACCAAGAAAAGAAATATGAAAAGTCAAAATTTTTGTGACTTCCATGAAGTCGAAGGTCATAATATCCAGTCTTGTGAGCCATTTAAAGAGCTACTCCAAGACATGATGGACAACAAAGAAATTGAAATCTTCAACGGAAGAAAAGAGGCCAATGAAGGAGAAATATGTGCCTCTGATGGTCAATCATCGGATCTCCCTTACACTGCTGAACGACCATTGATAATTTATTATGATGCGAGGAGAGAACCAGTAAAACCAAAAATGGTAATTGAGGTACCATCACCTTTTCCGTACAAGGATAGTAAGGCAATACCTTGGAAGTACGATGTGAATATTGTCACTCCTGAAAGTGAAAAATCCCAAGGCATGGCTGAAAATGTCGGGGAAGTTGGTCACTTTACCCGGAGTGGAAGATGCTATTCCAAAGAGGTTGAACCAGCAAAGGGGAATAACGATTTAAAACAAAAAGGAAAGGCACCTATGCTTGATGCTGAATCGGAAAGTCCGCCTGAACGGCAAGAGACTAAAAAACCTGTGAATGAGGAAGAAGCACGGGAATTTTTGAAATTCATTAAACACAGTGAGTACAACGTGGTCGAACAATTAAGTAAACAACCTGCACGTATTTTGGTATTATCTCTGTTATTGAACTCGGAGCCGCATCGAAATGCCTTGTTGAGGGTATTGAATCAAGCCTATGTAGCAAACAATATATCGGTCGAAAAGCTTGATAGATGGATCAATAACTTGAACGCAGATAATTTCATCTCCTTTAGTGATGATGAAATACCACCGAACGGTAGAGGCTCCGTGAAGGCACTGCACATAACAACCCGATGCAAGGGTTATATAATACCAAACGTGCTTATTGATAATGGGTCAGCACTTAATGTTATGCCTCTGGCCACACTTTCCAGAATTCCGATGGATTTGTCCTACTTGAGGCCGTGTCACTCCACGGTAAGGGCATTTGATGGAACGAGACGAGAAGTTATAGAAAAAATTGAGGTCCCTCTAGAAGTGGGTCCTTATATCTATGACGTCGAGTTCTAAGTTATGGACATCACCCCTTCATATAATTGCCTCCTAGGGAGGCCATGGATCCATTCGGCCGGGGCAGTTCCATCATCCCTTCATCAGAAAATAAAGTTTATCATGGATGGTTGCTTGGTTACCGTTGAAGGTAAAGAGGATATTGTTGCGTCTATTTCTGCAGACACACCTTACCTCGAAGCGAACAAAGATGCTGTAGAATGTTCTTTTCGATCCTTTGAATTCGTCAATGCCACATTTGTGGCTGAAGGAAATAGAATTCCCGTGCCTAGGCTGTCAAAAAATACTAAAATGGGAATCAAGCTGACGGTAGGAAGAGGGGCCCGAGCAAGGAATGGGTTAGGAAGACATCATCAAGGGATAGTCAGGACTTTAAAGCCAATTCACCACAAGGCTCGTTTTGGGCTAGGATTCCAACCGAAGGCGCATCACTTAAAGAAACAGTGGAGGAAGGAGCAAGAAAGAAGGGTTGCGAGGACTCTGGGACGAGAGTTGGAATGGAAACCCATTGAGTACCCCCATCTGTCAACGACATTTACATCGGCTGGAATAATAGACCCTGGGCAGGATAATGTACACAGCCCACTGCTACTCATTGAAAAGGCTTTCCAGAACATTTGTATAAATGTCATTGATAAAGAAGCTGATACAAGTAAGAATGTTTCGAGGATACGCCCTTGTCCCCCGGGTTACATGTTGAACAATTAGACCGCTGAGGACCTTCTTGTAGTTTACAAGTCTTCCTCAGAGTAATGTCCGATATTCACTTTTTGTGTCCCTAAATATAATGGGATTCTTTTGTAAGAGATGTCATCCGCTCTTTATCTATTAAATGAATATTAATGGAGAGGCATTTTGTCATAACCTTTTGCATTCGCATTTACTCCATAATTATTCTTTCATTTCATGACCTGTCCTTACACTCACCTCATACCATGCCATAACATTTTGTTTGTTGTTGCCAATACTGGGATGTCCCTCTATAGTATTCTTTTTTCCATTCAATTTTCAGGTTTTTGGATACCAACGACATGAACGAGCCCGTTACCAATCTTGAAATCGATTTTGAGAGGACTGTTTGCTTAGGAGAATTCGAGGATGAGGAAAATGCCGAAGACTATGTCTCGTCTCCTGACTTGCTAAGGTTGGTGGAACAAGAGGACAAACAGATTTTACCTCATCAAGAATCTATTAAGACGGTAAACCTGGGGACTGATGAAAATAAGCAAGAAGTGAAGATTGGAACCTCTATCTCAGAGGACACCAGACATAATTTGATCGCTTTGCTCCATTAGTACAAAGATGTGTTCGCATGGTCATATCAAGACATGCCGGGATTGGATGAGGATATAACAGTCCATAAGCTCCCACTGAGACCAGAGTGTAAACCCATTCAACAAAAATTAAGATGAACGAGGCCTGAAATGTTGTTGAAGATAAAAGAAGAAGTCAAAAGGTAATTTAATGCGGGCTTCTTACAAGCCTCCAAATATCCAAAATGGGTGGCTAATATTGTTCTAGTGCCAAAGAAGGACGGTAAAGTGCGAATGTGCATGGATTATCGTGACCTGAACCGAGCAAGTCCTAAGGATAACTTCCCCTTACCACATATCGACACATTGGTGGACAATACGGCGAAGCATTCATTATTTTCTTTCATGGATAGATTCTCGGGGTATAACCAAATCAAAATGGCTCCCGAGGATATGGAGAAAACCACCTTTATAACTATGTGGGGAACATTCTGCTACAAGGTGATGCCATTCGGACTAAAGAATGCTAGAGCCACGTATCAGAGGGCCATGGTGACATTATTTCACGATATGATGCATAAAGAGATAGAAGTCTATGTTGACGACATGGTTGCTAAATCCCGAGGAGAAGAAGAACATATTGTGAACCTCAAAAAGTTATTTGAAAGACTGAGAAAGTTTCAGCTATGGCTTAATCCAGTTAAATGTACATTCGGGGTTACCTCGGGAAAGTTGCTAGGCTTCATCGTCAGTGAAAGAGGCATCGAGGTGGATCCGGAAAAGATAAAAGCCATTCAAGAATTACCACCTCCGCGTACACAGAAAGAGGTCAGAGGATTCTTGGGAAGGCTAAACTACATTTCCCGATTCATTGCTCAACTCACCAATCAGTGTGACCCCATCTTTCGACTCCTTCGAAAGCACAACCCTGGGGCATGGGACGAAGAATGCCAGGAGGCCTTTGACAAAATAAAACAATATTTGTCTAGCCCTCCAGTGCTAGTGCCACCAACTTCAGGAAGGCCTTTGATTTTGTATTTAACGGTGTTCGAAAACTCAATAGGTTGTGTACTCGGGCAACATGACGAGTCGGGAAAGAAGGAAAAGGCGATATACTACCTCAGTAAAAAGTTCACAGAATATGAGGCAAGGTATTCGTCAATCGAAAAATTCTGTTGTGCTTTGGTTTGGGCAGCTCGGAGGCTCAGGCAATACATGTTGTATCATACGACATGGTTAATCTCAAAGCTGGACCCGATAAAATATATGATGGAATCACCCGCACTCTCGGGGAGAATGGCCCGATGGCAGATCCTATTATCAGAATACGATATCATTTATGTGAACCAAAAGTCGGTGAAAGGGAGTGCAATAGCTGATTTTTTAGCGGCTCGAACTACAGAAGAATATGAGCCCCTGAGATTTGATTTCCTGGATGAAGACTTAATGTGCATCACAGAAAAAGAGTGTGAGTCATCAAAAGGGACGCCCTGGAAGATGAGCTTTGATGGTGCATCGAATGCCTTGGGGCATGGAATTGGAGCAGTCTTAATATCACCAGAAGGAGATCATTACCCTTTCACTGCTAGGCTCAATTTCTTCTGCACCAACAATATAGCAGAATATGAGGCTTGTATCATGGGACTTCGGGCAGCAATTAAACGAAATATCGAGATCCTAGAGGTATACGGGGATTCAGCCTTGGTGATCTACCAAATCCGTGGAGATTGGGAAGTGAGAGATCCAAAGTTGATCAAGTACAGCTATCTGGTGGCTGAATTGATCAAAGATTTCAAAGAAATAACTTTTAATTACTTCCCGCGAGAAGATAACCAATTGGCTGACGCCTTGGCCACCTTAGCCTCAATGTTCAAAGCAAATAAAGAAGCAGAAATAATGCCCCTCAGGATGAGCATATACGAGGTCCCTGCACATTGTTATAGCATTGAGAAAGAGGCTGATGAACGACCATGGTACCATGATATCTTAGAGTACGTCAAGAATCAAACGTATCCTGAGCAAGCAAACGAGAATGACAAAAGAACAATCAGAAGAATGTCAGTGGGATTTGTTCTTGATGGGGACACCTTGTACAAGAAAGGTAACGATCAGGTGCTTCTGAGATGTGTAGACACTACTGAGGCCAAGAAAATACTTGAAGAAGTTCATGAAGGAATATGTGGGACCCATTCTAACGATTTCACTATGGCCAGGAAAATCATGAGACTCGGGTACTACTGGTCGACGATGGAAAGAGATTGCATTAGCTACGCAAGAAAGTGCCACAAATGTCAAATTTATAGCGACAAAATTCATGTAGCTCCTTCGCCCCTTCATGTTATGACGTCTCCATGGCCCTTTTCAATGTGGGGCATGGACGTTATAGGGCCGATTTCTCCCAAAGCTTCTAATAGGCACCGATTCATTTTTGTGGTCATAGATTATTTCACGAAATGGATAGAAGCTGCCTCATTTACTAATGTGACAAAGACCGCTGTCTGTAGATTCTTGAAAAAGGAAATCATTTGTCGATATGGTTTGCCTGGAAGAATCATCTCAGATAACGCCTTGAATTTGAACAATAAAATGATGACAGAAGTGTGCAAGCAATTTCAAATAAAGCACCATAATTCCTCGCCCTATCGACCAAAGATGAACGGAGCTGTTGAAGCGGCTAACAAGAACATAAAGAAGATTATCAGCAAAATGACAGAGACCTACAAGGACTGGCACGAAAAGCTGCCATTCGCTCTGTATGCATATTACACATCTGTACGGACATCTACAGGGGCAACTCCTTTCTCTCTAGTCTATGGGATGGAAGCCGTGCTACCTATCGAAGTTGAGATTCCCTCTTTACGAGTCTTGATGGAATCAAAACTTGAGGAGGCAGAATGGGTCCAAGCTCGATATGATCAGTTGAATCTCATCGAAGAAAAACGCTTGAAAGCAATCTGCCACGGACAGATGTACCAAAAGAGAATGATTGCGGCCCATAACAATAAGGTACGGCCAAGAGAATTCCATGAAGGAGAACTCGTGTTGAGAAAGATCCTCCCAATACAAAAAGATGTGCGAGGGAAATGGGCACCTAATTGGGAAGGACCATACGTCGTAAAAAGGGCGTTCTCTGGTGGGGCCTTGGTTCTCACAGAAATGGATGGGAAGGAGTTACCAAATCCAGTAAACTCTGATGTCGTGAAGAAATATTACACTTAAAAAAAAAAGGGGATCAAGGTGAAAACCCGGAAAGGGCGCCTTGGTTAAACACAAAATATTAGGATGAAAACCCGAAAGGGCGTTCTAATGAAGCAAATCCGGGTCCAAGGAGCAAAAGTAATTCGAACAGTGGGCCAAGTGACAAGGCTATAGTATGAAGTATTTTTGAACACTCGAGATCTTCTACACAAGAAATCCTGCTCGGAAATATTTCTGATTGAGAAACGAGGCAGAGTTCATGCGTTGAATATCAGGAACATTTGTATCCACTATATATGTTTCCTTCCTTTTATGACACTTTTATCTTTGGTGAACTTTCTTTGTTTGTTATCTTTGAAATTAATATGAAGTCTCTTTCTTGTATCCACTTGACCACTTGCATGCATCTCATTATCTTGTTTATTTAAGCGATAAATAGTAGAATGACATGCTCTGAACAAAAGAAATGTTGAGTATTACTCGGATAGAAAACTTGATAGACGCAAGAGTCTCAAAGCAGGAACAAAAGTTCAACATATACCAAGCAAGTGATATCTGAGAAACGCAGATTGCTTGTAAAGCTTAAAAGATGGATACAAAGCCTGAGGAGAAACTTAAGAATCCAAGCAATGAAAGTAGATCATCATGATAAGCAAAACAAGAGCTCGGAAGCAAGAACAAAAGCTCAGATGGGGCAAAAGAGTGCTATCCAAGAAACAAAGATTACTCGTGAAATTGGGAAACAAGTACAGAGTTTAAAAGGAAAGGTCAAGAAATAATGAGATCAGATCACTACAAGAGTCGTGATGAAAGGAGATCACGACAAACAAACGCAAGGCACATAACATGTTCATATAGGCATGAATGCATTTAAGGCAAATAGGTGCATATCATGATAACATTATGCATAACATATACAGATATTTCAGCAGAACAAGGGGTTGCGAGGACGATTGCATCCAAATTAAAGAAAAAGATACTTGAACTCCACCATGTGAGAAATTTTGGGTGATTTTAATTCATGTTTTCGAAAATCAACTCATATTGCGAGAGGTGAGTTGAGCCTCAAGCCACGTTGAGGTACCTTTAATTTATGTTTTAAAAATTAGCTCATATTGCGAGAGGTGAGCTGAGCCTCAAGACACGTTGAGGTATTTTTAATTTCTGTTATTGACTCATATTGCGAGAGGTGAGTCAAATCTCAAGTCACGACGAGATGTTTTCAACATCTGTCTTTAATTTATGTTTCAAAAATCAGCTCATATGGCGAGAGGTGAGTTGAGCCTCAAGACACGTTGAGGTACTTTTAATTTATGTTTCAAAAAACAGCTCATATTGCGAGAGGTGAGCTGAGCCTCAAGATATGTTGAGGTACTTTAAATTTCTTTTAATCAACTCATATTGCGAGAGGTGAGTTGAGCCTCAGGACACGCTGAGGTATTTTCAATTTCTGTTTTCAGTTTCAGTTTTTAACCAACTCATATTGCGAGAGGTGGGTTGAGCTCTTTTAATTTCGGTTTTTAAATTTACGTTTCGAAATCAACTCATATTGCGAGAGGTGAGTTGAGATTTTTTAATTTCTGTTTTTAAATTTATGTTTCAAAATCAACTCATATTGCGAGAGGTGAGTTGAGCTTTTAATTTCTGTTTTTAAATTTATGTTTCAAAATCAACTCATATTGTGAGAGGTGAGTTGAGCTCTTTTTAGTTCTTTTTAATTTATGTTTTAAGGTCAACTCATATTGCGAGAGGTGAGTTGAGCTCCTTTAGTTTCAGTTTTTAGTTTATGTTTCAAGGTCAACTCATATTGCGAGAAGTGAGTTGAGCTCTTTTAGTTTCAGTTTTAATTTGTGCTCCAAAATCAACTCATATTGCGAGAAGTGAGTTGATTCCTTTTAATTTTAGTTTTTAACTTATGTTTCCAATAACTCATATTGCGAGAAGTGAGTTGAACTCTTTCAATTCATGTTTCAAAATCAACTCATATTGCGAGAGATGAGTTGAGCTTTTAATTTGCGTTTTTAAATTTTTGCTATTCAAAAATCAACTCATATTGCGAGAGATGAGTTGAGCTTTTTCAATTTCTGTCTTAATTTCTGTTTCTCAAAGGTTGACTCATATCGCGAGGGGTGAGTTAAGCCTCGGACCTCATGTCCAGATACTTTCAAACTCTATTCTTTAAAAAGTCAACTCATATCGCGAGAAGTGAGTTGAGCCTCAATTTGCACACTAAGGAACTTGCAATTTATATTCCAAAAATTTGACCCATATTGCGAGAATGCGCAGGTCGAGCAATTTTTGACTTCGTCTCAATAAAGGATGAAGATTGGAGCTGATTGAAGACATCAGATTTTGCCTCTTTAAAGCTGCAATGGAGCCAGTTGAAGATACAAATCGTGCCTCTTTGAAGTTACAAGGGATCCAATAAAAAATGTAGACCTTGCATCCCCAGTAAAGTCGTAGAGGCGCAGTTTGAAGTCACAAGTTTCATCCTTCTGAAGTTGTAGTAGAACAATATGAAGATATCAAGACCTCGTCTCTGAAGTTGCAGTGGATCGAACCAAAGTTACAAAATGCGGTGGACTGGAAAGTGACTACCTGAACCAGAGTACCAAAGAAGTCAAGATTGGGCAAGGCAGGGCAAAATTGGCCTTCCTTTATGTCTTTGCTCTATTCTCGTTACACGACAATGAGCAAAGAGGGGCAGCTGTAATGACCAATTTTGGCCCAATGTCCATTTACAACTTTTGACCCAAAAAGGCCAATTTACACTAAACCCGTAACCCAATTACAACCCTACCCATTACAAATCAACCCCAATACCCGTGACCCAAACAAAACCCATTTAACCCTAACCCAACCCGTTACAACCTAACAGAAACCCTAGCCCCTAATCAAAGCTGCCGCCTCGTCCTCTGATGTCTGCCAACAGTCCTATCACAGCCCACTTGGCCTCTGCAGCCTTTGACTCAGCAGCTGCTCCACCGCATCTGTCACGTCCCCACCGCCATCCACTTGTGCCATCTGCTCCTGCAAACATTAAAACGGAAGAGACAGCAAACTACAAAGGAATGATGACAAAGAAATACTTGTAAAATCAGGCTGTAAAAGCCTAAAACCGAAACATTTGTAAGGACTCTTTTTTTTTTCGCTTTCTCTTTGAATACAAACATAAAAGGCATTCAAAAACACTAAAAAGGGCAATAATATCAGTATCGCAGCAAGGGATACCCCGATTAAAGCAACATCGCAAAACAAAAACAGAGAGGTGATTTCTCTTTTTCAGAATCGGTTTTCTTCCTCTTTTGTTTTTAACAGTAATAATATACACTTATATATATTTTAAATAAATTAAAAATAAAATAAGAGAAAAAATAAAAATTTTTACCTTTTTCCGGCCACCGGAACGGTGGCCGGAACGGCGGCGATCGACGGTGTACGGCGGTCCGGTGACCGGCCGATGACCGAACGGCGACCGGTCCGGCACCAGAGACCCTCGGGATCCCCCCTCTCTTCCTTCCCTCTCCCTTTCCCTCTCCCTTTCTTTCTTTTTTTTTTCTTCTTCCCATGCAAATGCCCAAAAAAACAAAAAAAGTTAACTTTTATACTAACCGACTCGGGTCGGGTTGACCCGACCCGCTCCGAATGGGGCCCGCGTGTTTTTTAATCGGAAGGGCTAATTGCGCGCGTGGCCCTTCCGCTTTTTTATAGTTTCGTAATTAAGTTTATTAAAATTATAATTTGGCCCTGAAATTCGTCCCGCTTTGCAATTTAATCCCCCTTTCAGCGACAGCGTTTTAAACCCCGGGTAAATTGCTGTCTGGGTCCCCCTAGGTTTAACCCGTGTTCAAATAGGTCCCTTTCGCTTATTTATACTTTGAAATTCGCCCCAAACACTTCCTTTTAAATTCAATTTCATCCTTTTATTTCTTTTAGTGTTATTCTCTTTAAAATTTAATAGTATTATTATTATATTAATTATTGTATTATTTTATATCTTATCATATATGTATGTATTATTATTATATCATTTACTACTATTATATTTATTTATTGTTATTATTGTTATTATTATTATTATATTACTTTAACATAATATTATAATCTATATGTATTAGGTATAATATTAAACTAATTACATACTTTTACATTGTGTTATCATTTTACATATACTAACACGTACATATTATTCTAATACTTATTTATTTTATATATATTGTTTTATGTATGTATTCTTAATACTTTTATATTACATATATATCTTTAGACATCAATATATTATATGTAAGTACCTGTATATTAATTATTATTTCGATATTTTAATATACATTACGTATTTATATTTTAATGCCATATTCATGTATATTATGTATAGATCCTAATAATATGTCGCATTTGTGGTTTTCACTATTAGTATTTTTTATTATTTTATTATTACTTACCCATATATTCATATATATGTATATATATATTTTTTATCCAAAACATGCATTTTATATATTATACTTATACATTACGTGTATACTCATAACATCACATTATTCGTATATTGTCGTTATCTCATATATTTATAATTCCGTTATTCCTAATATATATTACGTGCATGTGTTTAAATACTATTATATATTTCGTATATGTTTTATACATGTTTATTGCTTCTTTTTATTTGCATTATTACTGTTACTATCATGTATGCATTGTTGTATATATATTATATTATATTATTCATCTCGTTTATTTTCACCTTATTCGTTATGTGTTTTTAATATAGCATATTAATTCACATTTTGATTTCTTCATCGATATCACTCATTTATAATCTTTTCATGATCTAATAAACAAGGCAATATACCGATTTTAACATTATGCCGGTGATTTCATCGCTATGTTGGGTGAATCACGAATGGCTCGTGTTAAAAGCGGGATATCCTTTTCGAAGAAAAAAACCTTAAAATGCTCGTATTTGATTGGATCACAACTAAAATTTTAAATTGAACTCGTGCTTTCGAAAATCCAGACAACGTATGTTTGAAAAAGATACCAATTTTGGGCGTCACGGGGGTGCTAATACCTTCCCCGCGCGTAACTGACTCCCGAACCCTCTTTTTCTCTGAACTTTAACGTGGACCTAAACTGAGCCTTCCTTTTACTCAAAAACGAATTTTGCTGCCAGAAAGAGGATTTATTAGGTGCCCGATCACACCTAAGAAAAAGGATCGGTGGCGACTCCTTTGCTTTAATAAAAATCAAAATTCGTTTTCAAGATTTTAAATCGCCACAATTAGCGACCTAAGCTAAAAAAATTTCGTCGCTACAGTGCCTTTATTAATGAATGAATTACAATGTTTTGCAATGTTTTATGCTTTTGTTTCATTGGTACAAAATAGGTTTTTTTTGTTTTTAATCCATTCCATAAAACAAAATCTAAGATTTCATAAATTAAACTTTCCAACATCCATTACATAAAGTAAATTTCAGATAACATACTTTTAACTCACACCCTAAACCCCTTCAACCATTTAACATTAATTCCTTCTTGCACATAAGCTGGTTCTTCAACAATACCAACAATCACTAAAACCATTGATCCAAAAAAAAAAAAACCATAAGTTGGTTTTTCATTTCAATAACCACAACAAAATTACAAATAATAGCACCATCAACCATGTGTTTTCTCTCCCTCTTTGCATCCTCTATTATCCTGACTTTTTTCAAAACATCCAACAACATAATTCGTGAATAGGGCATCAAAGGTGGATCAAGCCAAGCAAAAAAGTGACATGCATTTTGAACACTACTCCCGTACTTCTTGCACCCCAAAAGCCTCCTACATTGGTTGCTATTGGACCAAGAAGTCCTTAAATTGGCGAGGTTTCCACAGTAGCACGCCGAAATCGCAGTGGGTATCTTTATTCTTGCGTTTTTCTTCTTTTTCTTCTTTTTCTTCTCTTCTTCTTCACCTGTTGCCTCAGGTAGAGTTCTTCTAAAATGGGTGGGTTTCCACCGTAGCTAATTAACAGGCCACATTAGCTCTCCATTACGTTTGTAACGAAAAATGGCCGTGAGTGACTAGTTTGTATTTTTCATAAAATTTAGTGACTAAGTTATCCCTTTTGAAAGTTTAGTGACTGAAATGTTATTTTAACCAAAGTTGAGTGGCCATCAGTGTACTTCTCCCTTTGATCAATTACAACATAATCTACTCACAAATAGGAGCGCTCAAATGCTTAACCAAATTAAATAATGATGAACTCAATTAATCAAAGTTATAAAATTTTTACTTAATAAGGTAAAAAAAAACTCTCAATAAAGATACAAAAAAAAAAACTCAATTAAGCCTTTAGTAATCCAAAAGTGCACCCGATTGACCGATTTGATTGTTAATCTTGTTGACATGGCTAACGGAAGTTATAAAAAATTGCCACATGCCACGTCAGCAAATATAAATATATATATATTTTAAAAAATATTAAAATGTGCATATATAATGAATCTAGACAAATAGTTGTCCAAATTCATTTTGAATTAGTGCAAAACTAAAAAAACTTCAAAAATATAAAAAAATTATTAAAAATGAATCTATAGTTTTAAAAAAAATTAATCATTTTAATTTTTTTTATAATTTTTAAAGTTTTCTTTTAGTTTTGCATTCATCCAAAATGAATCTGGGTAACCATTTGTCCCGATTTATTATATATGCTCATTATAATTATTTTTTAAAAAGTATATTTTTTTAATTTTTACTAATGTGGCATGCCACATTAACACACTGACACATGGTAGTTTTTAGTGGCTTCTATCAACCATGTCAACAAGGTTAATAGTCAAACAGGTCAACTAAAAGTTTCTATTAAAATAGAAATGGCCATTCAATTTTTTTTTGGATCACTGAGAGCTCAATTAAATTCACTTTTTTTTATAAGGACTCAATTGATTTTTTAATTTTTTACTAAGGATTTTTTTAACCCTTAAACCTAAAATTTTTAACTTGGATTAATTTAATTGATTTTCGAATTAGCTAAAACTTGTATAACATGTTTTTAGTTCAAATAAATTTAAAATATGACCAAAATTACGACAATAGTATTATTATATTTTGTATGTTTCATTTTATTTTACAATCTATGTTTCGTGTCTGATTTTCATGTTAGAGTTAATTTTTTATGAAGTTTTTATATTTATTTTAATATTTTTATGATTTTTAAATTATTTGTTGATTTCACATATAAGATAAATAGTCAATATAAAGTATATGTGTCAGCCAATATCATTAAAAAAATTATTGTTTTAATTAGTATTTCTATTAAAGAAAAACGATTTAACTCTTCTTTTGAAAAGCCAACAGCCAAATTTAACTAAAAAAATCATATTAACAAAAAAAATTATAAACATTGATGGCTAAAATTTTCATCATGTCAAATAGAAGAAGCTTCAAAATAGTGACGGGTATTTAGATTATTAAAAAAAAGACTTATTAACAAATTTGACCACTAACATTTACTTGTTTTGTCAAAATGGCTTTAATTATATTTTTGAATCTTTTTTGGGCCATTAACCTTTGTTTTTTTTTTCAAACTATTTTTTCTAATAGATTTGATTAAAGTACCGTTAAAAAAATTTAATGGGTATAATGCGGAATCATTTGAATGAGATATAATTTATTACTTAAGTAACCCAATAAGATAATTATATGTGAAAAATAATAAAATAAATAAATCATACATGAAATTAAAAAAATAACTCTTAATTTTAAAAAAATAAACGTAATTATCTAAAAATAATGTTTCAAAATGTTTGTTTCTTAAGAGGTTCCAAAAAGATAATTAATAAATCAAACCGAAAATATTGGATATGTGCATTCATTTTGAAACCTTTTTTAGATAATTACATTTATTTTCTTTTAATTAAGATTTATTTTTTTAACTTCATGAATTTTTTATTTATTTTATTATTTTTCACGTGTAATTATTTTGTTGAGTTATCTAAGTAATAAATTACATCTCATTAAAAATATTTCACATATGAAATTTCACATTATCCTGTTAACATTTTTAACGGTACTTTCATCAAATTTGTTAAAAAAGTAATTTGAAAAAAGAATAAAATTTTATAAAAAAAAAGGCTCAAAAATACAATTAATACCTTTTTGACAAAACATATAAACATTAATGACCAAATTTATCATTAAGTAAAAAAAAAAAAGAAAAAAAAAGAAAAGCTATATTGTGATTCCTAATTTGAATTCCAAAATAAAAAGCAATTATGTAGTAATATATATGTTAGGGTAATATTCATTTTAAGTATGATATATTCATATATATGCATATAAAATATTATATATAAAAATGTAAATATTTATTATACTGATAGTAAATGGTTTAAAAAAAATTAATATATATCAATATTTAATTTTAAATATTTTATTCCGTATGTTAACTATTGATTTTATTCGTGGAAACTATAAATTTCACTAAAATTATACCAAATAGTTTCCTATATAAAAAACATTTGACTTTCACTATTGACTAGATGACGAATTTGCATGGAACTCACGTCGGTACCAAAGTCAGGTGGAAATTAGAGGCACCGTTCACGAGGGTAGTTCCACTTGCCGCACTCTCTGACCTTCCTTTCAAAAGTTTGCTACGTCCCTATTAGGGTAAATACATAACCACTTCAACATACTTAATTGAAAACAAAATATTAATATTTTATTAAATTAGATTATAAATGATTATGTTTAGGTCAAACTATAGTTATGATATTTTTATTATGTTAAAATTTAAATTTAAATTTAATAAAATTTAGTTGTTATAATTTTATAATATCAGTAGCATAATTTATTTTAGTTAAAATGAGATTACATTTTTTTCTTAAAATTACAAATTATAACTTATGAAATAGATTTTTTTTAACTATTTCAATTAAGTAATATAACGATTAAAGTAGAAAACTAAATTATAACAAATTAAAATATAAAAACTAAAATTCAAATGTGAACATAATAGAAAGATCAAAACTACAATTTAACCATCCTAACGATTAAAGGAAAGAAGACAAAGAGAGTTGGTGTAACACCCTCTAACCTTAAACCGTCGCCGGAATAGGGTTACGGATCATTACCAGACATTTTCGATTAAATACGAATATTATACAAACAATTAGCATATGTATTATAAATTAATCATACTGTCCCTTTAATGGGCCCTCAAGGCCCAAAATAGACGTTAGAACCAAATCGGGACCAAATTTGGAACTCTAGAAGTTTTTCGTGAAATTTTGAAATTTTTCCTAAGTACAGGGCTATCACGCCCGTGTGCTCAGGCCGTGTGGCCCACACGGCCGAGTGACATGCCCATATCCCAGGCCGTATGGCAGTACACGCCCGTGTTCCTAACCCATGTAACTCTCTGACTTGTAACTCTATTTAATACAGGGTCACACGGCCAAGTCACATGCCCGTATGCTAAGCCGTGTGCCTCACTTGGCTGAGATACACGCCTGTGTCTCTGCCCGTGTGACTAAACCTGGGCATTCAATTTTAAATTTTTAAGGTGCAGGGGACACACAACTAGTTCACACGCCCATGTGCTAGTAATGTATGGGTGTGTGACCAGACCGTGTGAACTTAAAATGAGCCTTTTATAACAAGTTAGTCAACCTTGCAATTCTTGAACTTCAAGCAATTCAGAATCCAACATTTCAACCAATCCAAATTATGTTCAAATTCCTCTAAAACATATCAAAAATTTTATCCTAATAACCTATTCGATACATTTTCATAGATACCTCACATATATTATTCAAATAAATTCAAATGACTTTATTCAATCAAACTCAAGTTTCCTTACCAAAACATACCATTCCATAAACTTAACATTTCATATATATATATATATATATATATATTATATTTAACCATCCAAAGTCATTTATAACATCATTTCCAATCATATTCCAAAATGACCTATACAACCAACCTAGGTACATGTCATATTACAAAAGAAAACATACTTCACCACTTTACTGAGTTTGGGATCGGCTTTGGACGCTGGATAAAAAATTTAACTTTACCTAACTTGCGCACGGAAACAAACCGTACGCTGAGTATACACTCAGTGGTATTACTATAATTCAAATACTTAAAACAACAATAATTAAACAAACACATTAACCTTACAATCATTTTTCTTTCAATAAGTCACTCATATACTAAACTTTAAATTTCTTAACAATAGCTTTTTTAAATTTTGATTTACATATCATCTCATTATATCAATATCCATTTCATACATTATATCAATAACCATTTCATGAAACCATGTTTCATACATATCATTTCCATATCTCAATGCACTATCTCATTCCATTTCATATACAAATCTTTCAATATCATTCAAACCCCTATTAACAGGACTCGAACTTTGGCGGATATATGGATTCATCCAAACACACCAATATGGCACCCAGTGCCTTATCGGATAATTCGAAGCAAATAGTTGACACCTAGTGTCTCATCAGCCAAGCCGAAGTAAGTTGGTACCTAGTACCTCATCGAATTATCCGAAGTAATAGTAAGACACCCAGTGTCTCATCGACTCAAAGTCGAAGTATCCCTAAACACTTTCAATCTATTAGCATGCCAACTATATCTGACTCAACCTGAAATAGTTAATAGGGTTTCCAATTCACTTTCAAAACAATTGTTATTTGCTATTCACATTTCAATTTCAACCAAAGATCACATTCAATTCCAATAATCATATTCACTTTGAAATTAACTCCATTCAAATCAATATCATCATACTAAATTTCTTGCCTCATTTACTTACCATGCATTTTAATTAAATACAACAATTGATAATAATTAAATTTGAATTATAGTAATACAAACCGTAAGTTTTCGAGTCACTCTTTGTCCGCTTTCTCTTTTCCCTTCTGGGCTGATGTCTACGACACGACGTTTACATTAGCTACCGAAATTAAAACAATTAAAAATTATCAATACAATACCAATTCACATCAAATACTTCAATTTTTATTCAACTTTTACCTAAATTTCAATTTAATCCTTAACTAAAATTATCTCATTTTTATCACAATTTATACTTTTCACTTAAATTCCACTTATAACTAAACTTAACTCTTTAACTTTCACCATAAAACCCTAATTTTGAAATTCTTTCAATTTAGTCCCTATTATTCAATACTTACAATTTGTTTTACAATTTAATCTTTATTCAATTCTAACTTGAAATTCTATCAATTTAACCCTTAATTCTTCAATTTATTCAACATGAACTATGTTTAAAAATCCACTAATTTTTAAAATTTCAACATAAATCAAGTAATACTTTGTTCTAGAATCATAAAAACTCAAAAATTATAAGAAAATGAGCTAAATTGACTTACCAAATTAACTTTGAACCTTAGAACCCTAATTTCCCTTTTCTTTTTCTTTCTCCTTTCTTCTCCCCTGTTTCGTTTCGGCTTGTTCTTTCTTTTGTTTCTTTTTATGTCTTTTATTACTCATTTTAGTTTATAATATAATATATAATATAAGAATATAAGAACATAAGAATATAAGAATATAAGAATATAAGAATATAACTTAACTAAAAAAATCTCATGATTTTTATGGTTATGCCGCCTCAATTTTGTGAATTGGCATAATTGCCTATTTGGTCATTTTGACTTTCTTTAATATATAATTAAACTTTCACCCTTATTACAATTTAGTTCTTTTTTCCTAATTAGTCCTAATTCAAGCTAATTTACCTAATCAAAACCTAATTAACTGCACAACTAACTTCATAAATATTTTTAATAAATATTTACAAATCTATTTTACAAAAACGAAGACCCGACAATACACTTTCCAATGCCCGTAAATTTTGGGTCATTACATTTCTCCCCCGTAATATATTTCGTCCTCAAAATTAACCTAAAAAGAGATGGGGGTACTGCGATCTCATATTTTCTTCCGGTTCCCAAGTTGCTTCCTCTACACTATGACTTCGCCACAACACTTTCACTAAAGGAACTCGTTTATTACGTAACTCTTTCACTTCTCGAGCTAATATCTCAATTGGTTCTTCTTCATATGACAAATCAGGTCGGATTTCAATATTCTCTCTCGAAATAACATGAGAGGGATATGATTTGTATCTTCGTAGCATGGAAACATGAAAAACATCATGAATCTTCTGTAATTCTGGCGGCAATGCTAAGCGATAGGCAACTGGTCCAACTCTTTCGACAATCTCACACGGCCCAATAAAATGAGGACTCAATTTTCCCTTTCGACCAAATCTCAAAATTTTCTTCCAAGGCGAGACTTTAAGGAATACTTTATCTCCAATAGAATACTCAATATCTCGACGTTTCAGATTTGCATACAATTTCTGTTTGTCAAAGCTGCTTTTAGTCTATCTCAAATCTTCTTAACAGAGTCCCCGTTTCTTGGATTAATTCTGGCCCAATCATTTTTCTTTCGTTCAATTCCATTCAACACACAAGTGATTGACATCTACGACCATATAAAGCTTCATACGCAGCCATTTGAATACTTGATTGGAAACTATTATTATACAAAAATTCAGCCAAAGATAAATAACGTTCCCAACCTGATTCAAAGTCAATAACACAAGCTCGAAGCATGTCTTCTAAGATCTGGATCACTCATTCAGATTGTCCGTCAGTTTGCAGATGGAAAGCTGTGCTAAAATTGAGTCGAGTACTTAAAGATTCATGCAACTGTCTCCAAAATCTCGATGTGAACTGCGGATCCCTATCAGAGATTATCAACATTGGAATATCGTGTAATCTCACAATTTCCCGAATATAGACTTTGGCAAGTTTCTAGAGTGACCAATCAGTTTTGACTGCTATAAAATGAGCTGATTTCGTAAGCCGATCAACAATCACCCAAATAGCATTTTTCTTATTTGCTGACAATGGTAACCTCGTTACAAAATCCATAGTGACACAATCTCATTTCCATTCAAGAATATTAATAGGCTGAAGTAGTCCAATAAGAACTTGATGCTCTGCTTTAACTCGTTGACAAGTTAAGCATTTAGCCACATACTCAACCATATCTTTTTTCATTCTTGGCCACCAATATATTTCTTGCAGATTTCGATACATTTTTGTTCCTCTAGGATGTAAAGCAAAATGACTATCATAAGCTTCTCGGAGCATCAACTCTTCCAATTCAGAAACATTTGGAACACAAATTTGATTATGAAATCTTAAACAACCATGCTCATCAATACAAAAATTCTCTATCATGCCATTCTGAACCATTTCTTTTTTCTTTACTAACTTGTCATCTTCTAGCTATGCTGTTTTAATTTGATCGAACATCACCGGTTTAATCCTTAATTCAGCCAATAGACTTCCATCATCATTGATACTAAGCTGGGCAAACATTGTTCGCAATTTAATTGTTGCTTTTCTACTCAATGCATCAACTACGACATTAGCTTTTCCCAGGTGATAATCTATAACACAATCATAATCCTTTAGAAGCTTAATCTATCAGCATTGTCTCAAATTTAACTCTTTTTTAAATAAAAGATATTTGAGACTCTTATGATCTGTATAAATGTAGCATTTCTCACCATACAAGTAATGTCTCCAAATCTTTAATGTAAAGATCATAGTAGCTAGTTCTAGACCGTGCGTCAAGTAATTACACTTGTACGATTGACGAGATGCATAAGCTATCACCTTTTCATCTTGCATCAGCACACAACCCAAACCACCTAAAGAAGCATCACTATACATAATAAAATCTTTTTCCGACTCTGGCAAAGTCAAAACCGGTGCCTTAGTTAATATTGGCTTTAATTTCTTAAAACTTTCTGACACTAATCGTCCCAGACAAATGGAACATTCTTTTGCAACAACTTCGTCATTGGCAAAGCTATCTTCGAAAATCCATTAACAAATTTTCGATAATAACCAGCCAATCCAAGAAAACTACATACCTCTGACATATTCCTCGGTGCTTTCCACTGAATAATTGCTTCAATCTTCTTTGGATCAACTCTAATTCCATCTGCTGATACAATATGTCCCAAAAATACCACCTCCAATTAAGAAAATTCACATTTACTAAATTTCCTATACAATTATTTCTCCCGTAATATTTGCAAAACAATTCTGAGGTGCTGATCATGTACAAATTTAGATTTCGAATAGACCAAAATATTATTAATGAAAACCACCACAAATTGATCCAAGTACGGTTGAACAGTACGATTCATAAGATCCATAAAAGTAACTGGAGCATTTGTCAATCCGAAGGGCATTACTAAGAACTCATAATGGCCATACCGTGTACGAAATGCTGCCTTGGGTACATCACTTTGTTTCACTTTAAACTGGTAATAACCCAATCTTAAGTTAGCCTTCGAAAACACAGAAGCTCCTTTCAACTGATCAAATAAGTCATCAATACGAGGAAACGGATATCGATTCTTAATTGTCACCTTATTCAACTGCCGGTAATCAATACAGAGTCGCATCGAATCATCTTTCTTTTTAACAAAAGGTACTGGGACTCCCCAAGGTGAAGTACTAGGTCGTATAAAACCACAATCCAGTAAATCCTATAATTGTACCTTCAACTATTTTAATTCGGTAAGTGACATTCGATACGGAGGTATTGACATTGGAGCTGTACTAGGATAAACTTCAATTGCGAATTCAACATCTCGATCTGGTGGTAATCCCGATAATTTTTCAGGAAAAAATTTAGGAAATTCACATACAGTTTGGATTTTACTGCGTTGACTTTCAATAGAATTCAAATTAATAACATAAGTCAGAAAAGCTGCACAACCCTGATGAAGAAGTTTGTTTGCTTGAATTGCTGAAATAATACGGGTTGACCCACTAGTCCAAATACCATTTACCTCAATCTTATCTCCATCTTTAGTCTAAATAATACATTTCTTTTTACAACAGTCTAAAATCACCCCATGCTCAGATAACTAGTCCATTCCCAAAATTATATCAAAATCACCAAATGGCATTATCAGTAAATCAACAGGGAAGATTCTATTTTGTATCATTAACGGGCATCTTTGACATATTTGATCTATCAACACCGTTTGCCCTAATGGACTAGACACCGCTATGGATACTCTAAACATTTTTTATTTTAAATTTCCTACTCAACCAGTTTTGTATTAACATTCGAGTGTGATGATCCCTGGTCTATTAAAGCATAAACAGGTTCTGAATGCAATAAAAATATACTTGTTACCATATCATGTGCATCACCCTCTTCTCGGGTCCGTACTGCATATGCTCGGACTGGTACTCTAGCCTCTAATTGTTGGGTAGCAACATCACTTCCTTTTCTAGTACCTCCTTTGGTAAATGAGCTACCTTTAACTGATCATCAACCTCTCATAGTAGACACAGATCTTTATGATGTAGCAGGTGCAGCATTTTCATTTTTCGACTAGTCTCTAACAAATTGGTCTGTAGATCTACAACAGAAACAACCTAGAGTCAATTTCCAACACTCACCCCGATGCTTTTTCTCGCAATCCTAGAGTCAATTTCCAACACTCACCCCGATGCTTTTTCTCGCAATGTTCACAATCCAGAATTTTAGTATCCTGAGATAGACCTCGTACACTACCAGTAGAAACTGTCATCTGCCTTCCACAGTTTCTATCACCTCTGTCTGATCTAAAACTTGATCTCCAGCTACCACGAGATTATTTGGATCTCTTAGGTTACGGACTTGAACTGATAGCCCTAAAACATTTCCCAGTCGGACGATTATTTTCAGGCTTTTTATCAAGGCCCAGAACTTGTTCAACCATCTTGGCTCTTTCAACCAAGTCTACAAACTTAATGATTCTGTGAGATACCAGTTGTACCCTTAATTCATCACATAAACATCGTAGAAATCATTTACAACTATCGGCCTCAATTGATACAAATTCAGCTGCATATCTACTAAGTTTCAAGAATTCCTGTTCATAATCCATTACTAAAGTCTCACCTTGTTTTAGCATCAAGAACTCCTACTTCTTATCTTCTATATATAACTCTCTTACATATTTCTTTTAAAATTCTCGTTGAAAGAAATATCAATTTATCTATTTTGTCGGTACATGTCGGGTTACTGATTCCCACCAAACATAAGCTTCCCCTTATAATAAAGAAACAGCACACAATAAACTCTCTCAAAAAGTGCATTCAAGCTGCTGTAAAATTCTTTTCATTGATTCTCAACTGTAGACGGATCAACTCCCTTTAAACCTAGAAATTTAGTGGCACCATACTTGCGTAGTTCTTTAATCGGGGCTTGTCGGTTATGAGGCGTAGATGTCGTAGTAGATGCAGTTCCTGCTACTCATGGAAGGGCATCGGCTATAACTCTAAGTAATTGTGTGTAATCTCTCTCTCTAACATTTCCTCGATCAGCATTAAGAGGTTGATTACCTACCGGATTTACATTAGGTGTTACTGACTTAGTTTCAACTATTTCGCAATATTCTTTATCTTCGGTATACATTTCTTGATCAACATCATCGACATGCTCATTCGACATCTTTAACTATAAAACAAAAACAAACAATTATATCAGCATCCAAATCTCGACTCAAATTCGACTTAATTATGGCATGTACCTCTAGACTCAATTATGAGCTCGATTTAGTATGAGAATCAACTAAACCTGAATAGCTCTTATACCAACAAATGTAACAACCCCTAACCCTAAATCGTCGCCAGAACAGGGTTACAGAGCATTACCAGACATTTTTGATCAAATATGAATATTATACAAACAATTAGCATATGTATTATAAATTAATCATATTGTCCCTTTAATGGGCCCTTGAGGCCCAAAATAAAAGTTAGAACCAAATCGGGACCAAATCCGATACTCTAGAAATTTTTTATGAAATTTCAAAAATTTTCCTAAATACAGGGCTCACACGCCTGTATGGTCAGGCCATGTGAGCCACACGGCCAAGTGACATGCCTATGTCCCAGGCCGTGTGGCAGCACATGCCCGTGTTCCTACCGTGTAACTCTCTGACTTGTAACTCCATTTAATACAGGGCCATACGACCAAGTCACATGCCCGTATGCTAAGTCATGTGCCTCACACGGCTGAGACACATGTCCGTGCCTCTGCCTGTGTGCCTAAAGCTGGGCATTCAGTTTTAAACTTTTAAGGTGCAGGGGACACACGGCCAGTTCCCATGCCTATGTGCTAGCCGTGTGTCTCACATGGTCTGGTCACACACCCGTGTGCCAGGCCGTGTAGACTCAAAATGAGCCTTTTATAACAAGTTAGCCAACCTCGCAATTCTTGAGCCTCAAGCAATTCAGAATCCAACATTTCAACCAATCCAAATTATGTTCAAATTCCTCTAAAATATATAAAAAACTTTATCCTAATAACCCATTTGATACATTTTCATAGATACCTCACATATGTTATTCAAATCAATTCAAATGACTTTATTCAATCAAGCCCAAGTTTCCTTACCAAAACATACCATTCCCCAAACTTAACATTATATATATATATATTATATTTAACCATCCAAAGTCATTTATAACATCATTTCCAATCATATCCTAAAATGACCTGTACAACCAACCTAGGTACATGTCATTTTACAAAAGAAAACATACTTCACCACTTTACTGAGTTTGGGATCAGCTTTGGATGCTGGATCGAAAATTTGACTTTACCTAACCTGCGTACGAAAACAAACCATACACTGAGTATACACTCAGTGGTATTACTATAATTCAAATACTTAAAACAACAATAATTAAACAAACACATTTAACCTTACAATCATTTTTCTTTCAATAAGTCACTCATATACTAAACTTTAAATTTCTTAACAATAGCTTTTCTGAATTTTAATTTACATGTTATCTCATTATATCAATATCCATTTCATACATTATATCAATAACCATTTCATGAAACCATGTTTCATACATATCATTTCCATATCTCAATTCACTATCTCATTCCATTTCATATACAAATCTTTCAATGTCATTCAATTTGTCAATTCATTTATTTACCTTTATTAACAGGATTTGGACTTTAGTGGATACACAGATCCAACCAAACACACCGGTATGGCACCCAGTGCCTCATCGGATAATTCGAAGCAAATAGTTGACACCTAGTGTCTCATCGGCCAAGCCGAAGTAAGTTGGTACCCAGTACCTCATCGAATTATCCGAAGTAAAAGTAAGACACCCAGTGTCTCATCGACTCAAGGTCGATGTATCCCTGAACACTTCCAATCCTATGGCATGCCAACTATATCTGACTCAGCCCGAAATAGTTAATAGGGTTTCCAATTCACTTTCAAAATAATTGTTATTTACTATTCAAATTTCAATTTCAACCAAAGATCATATTCAATTCCAATAACCATATTCACTTTGAAATTAAATCCATTCAAACCAATATCATCATACTAAATTTCTTACCTCATTTACTTACTATGCATTTTAATTAAATACAACAATTGATAATAATTAAATTTGAATTATAGTAATACAAACCATAAGTTTTCGAGTCACTCTTCGTCCACTTTCTCTTTTCCCTTCTTGGCCGATGTCTTTGGCATGACGTTTACATTAGCCACGAAAATTAAACCAATTAAAAATTATAAATACAACACCAATTCACATCAAATACTTCAATTTTTATTCAACTTTTACCTAAATTTCAATTTAATCCTTAACTAAAATTATCTTCATTTTTATCACAATTTATACTTTATTTTTCACTTAAATTCTACTTATAACTAAACTTAGCTTTTTTAACTTTCACCATAAAACCCTAATTTTGAAATTCTTTCAATTTAGTCCCTATTATTCAATACTTACAATTTATTTTTCAATTTAATCTTTTACTCAATTCTAACTTGAAATTCTATCAATTTAACCCTTAATTCTTCAATTTATTCAACACGAACTATGTTTAAAAATCCACTAATTTCTAAAATTTCAACATAAATCAAGTAATACTTTATTCTAGGATCATTAGAACTCAAAAATTACAGGAAAATAAGCTAAATTGACTTACCAAATTAACTTTGAACCTTAGAACCCTAATTTCCCTTTTCTTTTTCTTTCTCCTTTCTTCTCCCCTATTTCGTTTCTGCTTGTTCTTTCTTTTGTTTCTTTTTTATTTCTTTTATTACTTATTTTAGTTTATAATATAATATATAATATATAATATAATAATATAACTTAACTAAAAAAATCTGATGATTTTTATGGTTATGCCACCTCAATTTTAGGAATTGGCATAATTCTTATTTGGTCCTTTTGACTTTTTTAATTTATAATTAAACTTTCACCCCTATTGCAATTTTATTCTTTTTCCTAATTACTCCTAATTCAAGCTAATTTACCTAATCATGTAATGGCCTAAATTCAAGGTTATCGGAACAGTGGTTTCGTAACCACAAATCTGATTTAAAGAGAAATTTATTTTAATATTTTTGCATAAATATTGATATGATAGGAAAATTTGTATTAAAATATCGATAAAATTTTTTTTACCAATTTAATGGTTAGTTAAGAAAAAGAAATTATTGAAGAAATTAGGTAAAGACAAGTTATCGAGACCTCGATCTCGTAAAACCGAGTCAAAAATATTTTTATAAATATTTTTGAAATGTTAGTAATATTGTAGTAAAATTTCGTTAGAAAATTTTAACGTTTGGGCAGTCAATTAAATGAAAAGGACTAAATTAGAAAAAGTGTAAAAGTTGTTAAGATGATTAAATAGCTTAAGTGTTTAATGAGAAAGGATTTAAAAGGGAAATAGACCCAAAATTTATTTGGGCTGGACGGAAAGGGCATAAAATCAGCAGAAAAATGGATGAATTAAGGGTAAAATTGGAATATTGCATTATTAACTAAATAAAACTAGGACTAATATGGAAATATCTAGATTTCTTGAGATTTCTCTTCATTCTAATCAGCCAAAACGCCATAGGAGGGGTTCTATAAGCTGTTTTTTCATAATTTTTGCACCAAGTGAGTTAATCCTTGCCTTTTTCTTGTAATTTTTGTGTTTTTAAGACTTTTACAACTAGGTCCTACTATTAAATTCATTAGTTTTTGATTTTATGGATGAAATTGAAAGTCACCATGGTTGAGTTCTGTAAGTATATGAATATTTAGCATGGAATTTAAGCTTTAATCTTATTATATGATGATTTTATGGAATAAAATGTAAAGAAAGTGGATATTTAGGACCTATTTGTAAAAGAGTGTGAAATTGAAGTTTGGTGCTGAAATTCTTATTCCCAAAGGTTATAAGGTAGTTTAAAATGATAGAATAAAGTATTAATTGAGAAAAATTATCTCAATTGAGAGGTTAATTGAGTAGGGACGAAATTATCACTTATTAAAAGCTTAGGGGAAAAATGGTAATAAACCTCTTGCACTAAAACAGTTTTGGACAGCAGCAGTAGTCCAACTTTGAAAAATCACCATAAATTGTAGAAATTGAATTAGAGGGTGAAAAAAATATGGAATTAAAGCTTATTGAGTCTAGTTTATCATAGAAGAAACGGTGTAAGCAATAGAATTGTAAATCTTGAGATATAATGCATTTTGTGAGACAAGGTCAGAATGATTTCGGGTTCCCCTGTTTTGAATTTGAAAAATCACCAAAAATTGTATAAAAATAATTATGGATTTAAGTTTATATTTTTAAAATCATTAATGAGTCTATTTTCAATAGAAACAAGCGGGAACATCATCAGAGTTCCGTATGAGGAGATAATCAATTTTTAGTGAAGAAAGGTCGGAACTGTCATATAGCAGAACAGGGGTAACTTTAAAGAATAAACTGTACTAAATGGCTAAACCAAAAATTCTGAAAATTTTACGGTTAGAATATATGTGAGTTTAGTTTCAAGGAAAATTTACGGATCTTAATTTGGAGTCCCATAGTTCAAGATAAAAATAATTTAGTGACTATGACGCAAGTAGACAGCCTTGGATGAACTATAAATAGTAGTGGAATTGTAGAAAATGGTACTTATGAACATGAAATGTTAATTTGATGAATAAATTTATTTATTTAGATCCTGAAGACTCAAACACGAAGCTAGATCGAGGAAAGGAAAAAGTTTGGGATTAGTAGATTTTTATATACAAACAAGTATCGAGGTAAGTTCGTGTAACTTGAATTATATTCTTAAATACTTGAAATGCATGTTATTGATGTGAATATGAATTGAATGTTCATTATATGAAAGTTGATGAAACATTGATATATTTGATAAAAAGGGGAAGAAATCCCGGTTGAATGAAAGGAAAATTCGATGGATCTCTGAAAAGGAATTGACGGTAAAAAGGATCTAGCCCGGACGGGTGATCCTATCCTGATATAGCCCTCCCGAAGAATATGTGGAAAATGGATTTAGCCCGGACGGGTAATCCAAATTAGGGTCTGAATTTAGCCTGGACTGGTAATTCAGATCCAAGTTCATTAGAGTAATTGTCGTTGCAGGGGATTTAGCCTGGACTGGTAATCCCGACAATACTCTATGAGTTTATATTACAGGGGATTTAGCCTGGACTGGTAATCCCACTGTAAAGATGAGGTTCGTGGGAGTGTGCTCTCTGAAATGGAAATGTGCGCACATGAATATGAATTGACGGACCCGGATTTGTACACTAAAGTGTGCCCCTAAAAATCCATCGAAATTCCGAGAAATTCAACGGGATAAATATGGGAAAATAATAATGGAATGGAAATCACGGTATTGATGAGCTCATCAATCTCAGTATATATTATTGATACATTGAAATTATTGTACTAACTTGAATGTTGAGTTTGTGCATGTTAAGATAACAATGCATTAAATGGATGTATGTATGTTTATTGTATTGCATTGAAAATATTAGGTAAGTATAATTCTTGTTACATGAGCTTACTAAGCACAATGTGCTTACCCTATTTTCTTTTTCCTTGTTTTGTAGTATTAAGAGCTCGAAGGTCGGATTCGGTCGGAGATACATCACACTATCAACCTCAATATTTTGGTATATCTAGAAACTTTATTTTGGAAATCAATTTCATGTATAAGTTAATAAAGTAAATGTTGATACGAAATGAATGTAAAGTTAGCCATTGGTATGGCTAACAAAACTTGGTTTGGTATATGATGAGATTAGCTTATGAATGTGCATGAATCTGTTTTAAAAATATGCTGAATTGGATTGGTCTTGGTTTAAGTTTTGCAGGGAAGGTTACATGTTTATAAAGGGGATATATTGAGTTTTTAAAAAAAAAAAAAACTATTGTTCGGTAACCTTCGGTAATGCCTCGTACCCTATTTCGGCGACGAATACGGGTAGGGGGTGTTACAAATCAAAACCTAATTAACTACACAACTAACTTCGTAAATATTTTTAATAAATATTCACGAATCCGTTTTACAAAAACAGAGACCTGACAACACACTTTCCAATGCCTGTAAATTTTGAGTCGTTACAGTTGGACGCCCATCTATGAGGGAAACTCTTAGAGCATTTCTTTTATATGTAACTAAATTATGGTACAATCATGATGTTGATGAAAACTTTATATAATAAAAATATTTATTTTTGTTAAAATAACAAATATATTCATTAAAAATTTATTTAAGAACTAAATTAATAGTTCAAATACTAAATTTAAAGATTTTGAATTTAAAGTCTCTTTGGTATACAAATTTTACCATGTGAATGTTGATATGGTAATACAACAAGGAGGAGGTATAAAGGAGAGAGTGGTGATTGCTGCGAATGTCGATTCACTCAATTGGGATGGAGAGCCAGAAGTAGTAAGGAGTGAAAGTGAGGAATGTGATAAAGTTGGAAGCTGAAGGTAAGTTGATAGAATATTGACTTGGTCTCTCTTTAGAGTCGATCCTCTTTCATTGTTCCTAGAGGTATTTATAGGTGAGGGTCCTGTGTATGTCATTTAGCCATTATTGTGGAACACATGGGGCAGGGTCTCCGATGGGATGAGGATGTCTATGATGGGACAAATTCTGTCATTCATTCTGACTTGACGGTATAGAGCAATTGAACCCACGTGATGTTTGGTAATCAATAACGTCACATTCCTATTGAAAGCTTGAAAGGTTGAGTACTAAATGGCTTTGACTTGTTTGGGTGGTTGTCCCAGAAGGTAGGATTTGTGAATGACTACCGATTCACTGTGGACTGGCTTGCTGTTCGGGTATCCTTTTGGCTGGTCACATGTCCTCACAAGGATGGGAGTGTAATAGTGCAATTTCTCATTGATTTATAAAATATAAGAAAAATAAAAATAATTTTATAATAATATAATTCACTTAATAAAAGAATGTCCAATGAAATTTATTTTTGATAGAGATAATTACTTATTCATCTTTTATTAAAATCCATCGATGTTGACTAAAGCTATAGGTGAAATAGAAAAAGTCTCGGATTTAATGTCCGGAGTAGGAATATGTTCGGATAATTCCTACTCCTTTGTCTTATTAAAAAAAAAAAAAAAACTATAGTGATGTCCCTGAGTTCTAACCATTCTGGTTGAATACGATAGGCGGATTAATTTCTTGCAGGTGAGGTTTCTTATAGATATGGGTCCTATATATAATTTTATATGTATATGCATCACTTTCACTTTCATTAATTTTGACGAAAATTTGGATTAAAAATATCAAATATTTTGAATGTAGTAAAATACTTCATCCGCAAGATTGTAACTATCACTTGCGTGTTCATCACCGGATGAGAAAAAAAAAGTAAGCTAGAATTTCTTCTCTTACTGTTTTTTCTTGGAGTTCCTTGAAGTGTTTAATTTTCAAATTTCCACTTTTTCATTGCAAGAACTTTGCATTGATTGCATAACCTTTGAACCGGTCATTAATTATCCCCCACTCTTTTCTGCATTTTCTTGATTTTCCATGGAAATTTTGTTTTTATCTGAATCATTTAAATACTTTAATAGAATTAGAGTACAATAAGCGTACAACCTTTTCGTATCCTTCACCATTATCATTTCGCAACTCTTGGTTCAACCCTCAAAGGTACATTAACAGGTTTTTGAGGTATATTTCACGAGTGTCAAGTTTTTCAGCCTATTCAATACTAACAATGATTTTAATGGACTTTACTTTGGTTTGCAGGAGGGGAAGCATTGAAGTAAGCTTAATCTGTCGATTATATTTAGTTATGGGAAGCAAAATCTCAAAGGTTTGTAGCAGAAGGAGGTCTCGAACTAGCAGCTCAGGTGGTACAGATTCATGGAGTCCTTACGGATACCCCACGCCACCACAATCTGCATATCCTCAACAAAGTTATTACTACACGCCGCAACATCCTAGTTATGCACCATCGCCGTCATATAATTATGTACCGCAAACGCCCGGGTGTGTACATAGGACGATGGAGTGGAAATACTCAAGGATAGATGATAACTACCAGACATTGGACCAGGTTAGCTTCCTCTTCTGCTATTCTTTTGAGTTTTTATCTGTTTTGTTCTGTTGTATTGGTTAATATGGAGAAATGGTGTGATTATTGTTTACTGTCAAACATGAAGGCCCTGGAAAGCAAACAGATTAACGAATTATAAAGAAATGACATGAAAGAAATTGATGATTACAGGTTACTGCTGCTCTTGCACAAGCTGGCCTTGAGTCCTCTAATCTTATTGTTGGTATTGATTTCACAAAGAGCAACGAATGGACAGGTATTGCTCATTAACACCATCAGATGCCTATAAATTCATTGTTGTTTTTTTCTTTCAAAATGATCTGCAATGCACCATGCTTAAACTGTCATGGAAAACCAGGAGCGATGTCATTCAACCACCGAAGCTTGCATCACATCGGACATGGTCAAAATCCCTACGAACAAGCTATTTCGATTATTGGACAGAGCTTATCTGCTTTTGACGAGGATAACGTAATTCCCTGTTATGGATTTGGAGATGGTAAGGTTCATTCAAATTGTTTTCTTACCATTCTACATTGATTTGATTTCGCTATTCGGATTTTATGACGACACTATTCATACATTTGCCAGCATCAACACATGATCAAGACGTCTTCAGTTTCTATCCAGAAGAGATATTTTGTGAAGGATTTGAAGAGGTGCTCGCACGATACAGAGAAATTGTTCCTCAACTTCGACTTGCAGGTGCCCTGTTTTACTTGGTTCATTAGCTTATTCTTGTTATATAAGTCGAAGCAGTTGGTTCTTATGGCGATCCTTTATATTTTCTTATGGCAGGACCGACATCTTTTGCACCCATCATTGAAATGGCGATGACTATTGTTGAGCAAAGTGGTGGTCAGTACCATGTTTTGCTGATAATTGCTGATGGACAGGTAAATTCACAACAGTACTTCAGTTTTTGTACAAGATCAATGGCATTCACTCCAAAAGCCTAGATTAGAGTAACAAAATTTCATCATTAGAAAGTAGATCATGTTAATCATCATTGGTTTGGGCAATAAATGAGATTGGAATAAGAATTGATAGTTAAAGATAGAACTCTGATTTTACTCTTATGATGAATCATCCAAAACACAGATGATCTCAGCTCTCCAACTCTTCTGTCTTATCTTTACATACATTTTAGGTGACTAGAAGTGTTGACACACAGCCTGGTCTACTTAGCCCCCAAGAGCAAAACACAATTGATGCAATTGTAAAAGCAAGGTTAGTCTCATCAACTTCCTATATGCTTTAAATTGCCTAGCACCAAATATATATCCTCACATTGTCATTTGGTTGCAGTGAATTCCCCTTGTCAATTGTCCTAGTTGGGGTAGGTGATGGACCATGGGACATGATGAGGGAGTTCGACGATAACATCCCTGCTCATGCCTTCGACAATTTTCAGGTGAACAATATTTTATCTGTTGTAATTGTTGCAAACTGTAACCTTTTTTTTTTTTTTTGGTATAAAAGAGAATAACGTGGAACTTAGATCTGTTGAATGGCAACTCTTTTTGTTTCGATCATGCTAGTTTGTGAACTTCACCGAGATAACGTCGAACATCATGAATCCATCAAGAAAGCAGGCAGAATTTGCACTGTCAGCCTTGATGGAAATACCTTCTCAATATAAAGCAACGATTGAGCTTGGCTTATTGGGGTAATTTATTTATGTTATTTGACATCCATTCATGATCATTTATTTTAAATGTATTAATTAGTTTCTTTTTGGTTATCTTTGTACCATTAAAATCAGAAGAAGGAAGGGAGATACTACAGAGAGAGTTCCCCTCCCTCCTCCCATTTATGGTACCCCAAACCCCTATTCACGCACAAGCAGTTTCCAGCAGAATGTATCTCCTTATTCTGGATATCATACTTCAGCCACTGCTCCATCTTTAAGCTCCCTCCACAATCACCAGGTATACCATCTCAATGAAAATAACACTCGGACTCAATTATGAGCGTTAAATACGAGCACTTAAAACAAAGTAAAGATGTCTTAAGTAACAAAGACATTACCATAAGGTATTAATCCTTTTCTTTTCCCTTTTGCTCCTGCAAATTTGACAGGTTTGCCCCATTTGTCTTGTTAATCCCAAGGATATGGCCTTTGGTTGTGGACACCAGGTTGATTACTTTCCGTATTTCTCATTTCTCATTTCTCATTTCATAAAATCATACAATATAACGGGTAGTGATATCACTAATTCTCTTTTTTTTTTTTTTTTTTTACTTTTTTGTTCATTTTATTAATCCTTCAAATTTGACAGGCTTGCTGTGACTGTGGAGAACATCTGCAACTTTGCCCCATATGTCGTACAACTATCCAAACGCGAATCAGACTCTATTGATCTGCACCCCTTCTCTTAAACAGCATTTTTTATTTGGGTTACAGCTGAGTCCGGTATTTCAAATTCCAAAAGAAAGGAAAGGTCAGCCATTCAGTCATTCTACCTGAATATATATATATATATATATATACACACACTTATCCATTGATGAGATTTTACAATTCTAAGCAATTGCAACGTGTCCAGGGGAGGTCTGTGGGGAATGGAGTTCCAATATCCAGGGAGATTGAACAACTCAAATGGATTGAGGTCGCTTTCATTATTTTTTGATTACTTTATGATTGTTATAATTGTCTCTTTTTGATGAGTTTTTCTCTTTCGTTTTTTTTTTGGTCTGGGGCCCCCGGGGGGGGGGGGGGGTTCAATGTTTTTCCTTTGGGTGTCATTGATATATACATATAAAGTCTGTTGAAGCAAATATATAGTAGTGTTTACTTATTTTCACAATGGAAAAAGTTCCAACATATTCTCGGTAGAAAAACGAAAACGAGATAAAGTTAGAATGCTACCTTCCCACCATTCTCCCACATCAGACATTAGAATGGTTTGAAGTAGAGAGTTTGGACAAAAAAAGAAAAAGAAAAAGAATGATTTAAAATGAGCAGAGTTTGATTCAAGCTCAATTCAATTTAACTCGTTTATAGTGGTGATAATATTTTATTATTATATATTATATAATTTATATCTCATAAAAATTAAATTGATAGTATATAATATTATAATACAAACATTAAAAAATATTTTAATTTGTTTATATTTTAAAATTTTTAAAAAATAAAAATATAAAATTATTGAAGGTTGAATTAAAAATAGTATAGATTTATTTTTTTTTAATTTTTTATTTAAATATCAACCCTCCTAAAACAAGTATGAATTAACCATCTATAATTATAACTATATAAGCGATGAAGCTTATACTTTGAATTAGAGTAAGCTTGGACAATTTGGCTGAGCCTATGAACAAGTACAGCTCAAAATTTTAAACCTGTAAAACCTATTTTATTATGTAATTTTGTAACTTTTTTTTGGTTGATAAAACAACCTATGCCTCATTAAAAGATCATTCATCAAGATGACAAGCGGAGAAAGAGTGCATCTAAAAACTATCATTCGAATTAAATATTGCTAATACATAACCAATGACGAATAAAAATAGGGGGATTTTGCCACCAACTAGAAACATTATCATCCTGGGTAAAACATACGAGTATTTAGATTTGATGCTTTTTAAGTGTAGTTTATTAGTTAATTTATATTTTGTAATTTATTTAAATAAAATTTTATTATACATTAATATCATTTTTATATATTTTTAATAGTTTTTTTGTATGTAAAGTAAAATGTAAGCAAATATCGGTTTATTGAGTATCTAATGTTTAATTAATATTAAGTTGCATTGTGTGGTCAAATTATAGTGTAAGTAGACAACTTATATTAGTGAATAACCTAAACAATCCATAGTCTAGTTGAAATTGAGCAAATCTACTAAAAGACTATTATGTTGTCTATCAAGTTCAATTGTAGAGATGCCTTATCTTGGGCATTGGAGTAGATGACTCCCAAAAGATAGACACATAGATGTCATTGTCTGGACTGATAATGCATCAGACAACAGTCAAATTAAATTTATTCTAGATCTATTTATGAATTTATTCACTTGTGACATTTATAGTGTACCATACCTTAATCCTGAGTGGATGATGAATTATGTATGCATGACTCATATACTTTGATATAAATGAAAGCCTAAGTTCAAATAGATAAGGAACTGAAAGCTATTGCATTGGGTATATGACTTTTGCATGATGTAGCATCATTCCACTATAATAGGCCCAATTTGCTCAGGCCTATCGCTTATAAAAGAAAAAAAAACCAAAAAAATAAATAATAAATATTTTTTAATAAAGTCCCTTTTTACAGTCCATTTACAGCCCAAAACATAATTGCAGGCCTAAATCCACTACCCATAACCCAGTTACACCCAATACTAACTAAACCCCAAACCCAATTGGTCCAAGCCTAAAGTTCTAGCCCAATAGCAGACCTAACCCAAAGGGCACAATTGGCCCAAGAAGCCCAACACCACTAAACTTGTCGGCAGAAACCCTGGGGCAAGGAAGTTGCCGCCGCCATAGTCAAGGCCTCCATTAACGCAAGCATCATGCCGTTGTTGCCACCGTGATTCTCGCATGTCCTTTTGCAATAAGGAAAGAAAGCATAGCAGAAGCAGCAAACATAGCAATCTAGAATCTATGTATTTATGGGATTTCGATTTATTTTGGGTTATAAAAACCCTAAAGCAATCTGTAAAAAGGGGAGACGAATACAAAATAAAAAATAAAAAAGGTGATTACTGATTGCTAGATTTCGTTTAGTTTTTTTTATTCGATTTTTAAGTTCATATATGTAAAATAATACTAAAAAGGAAAAAGGGAAGAGATTACCTCGAGATTTGCCTGAAAAAAGAAAGCTTTTAGCCCTCCGGCCATCGTACACTGTGGCGCCGACGGCGGCGCGTGCGGTGGGGGCCTCATCGGTCTAATGACCGTACTTCAGTTAGGGGAGGGAAAGTTAAGAGAGTTTTGGCTGAATTTTTTTTTAAAGGAAAGGGTAAAAATGAGGGTTTTCAAAAAATTTTGGGTTTTATAGAGTAATCAAACGGCGCCGTTTTGCAATTGTCAAAATGGCCCCAAAACGACGTCATTTTGGGGCCAACCCAATTACCCGACCCATTAACCCTTGGGATCCGCGTGTTTTCAATGGAAGGGCTAATTGCACATTTAGCCCTTCCGCCTTTTTAAGTTATTTAATTTTGATCATTTATTTTGTTTTAATTTTGCCACGCATATTTTTATTTTATCTCAATTTAATCCCAAGGTCAATTTAAGGGACGAGCGTAGAACGATGCGCTTAGAGAACTTGGAATAATTGCAAATATGATCCCTGAATGTTTTTGCTCATTTGATATTAATCCTTTACTTTATTATTAATATTTTTTTTTAAATTTTGTTTGTTTATTGAACTTTTTATTTTTTAATTTCATATTTATTCTAATTTGATCCCTAATTCATTTGTTAATTATTTTTATTTATTTTTATTTATCTACTTTAATATTTCATATTTTTTATTTTAAACTATGTTGTTTTTTTAATTTTTAATACTTTATATATTCTTTATTCTAAACCTTTTTATATTTACTTTAATTTCACATATATATTTTTTTTAAAAATTATTTTTTTTACATTAGGTTTATTTTTATTATATAGATATATATATTATTTCATTTATCATATATTATTTTTATACGAACTATTTAGTTTTATTATCTTAAATTTAATTTAAAACTTTGCTGTATTTTTTTTAAAACTATTTTATTATTCAGCAAAAGTTTTTACATTTTATTTATTTAAAATATATGTTATTCATTTTATTATGTACGTAATATATATATTATTCTTTTAAGTTTTGCCATATTATTTTTTTTTAAATTTGTTTTATTATTCATCCAAGTTTTTTTTATATGTTTTTTGCGTCGTAAATCTCACCTTTTTTTATAGTTTTTTTATATATGTTTTTATCTTATATATATATTATTGTTTTTATATGTTTTTTATATGTTTTTTAATATGACCTATAACTTTAGTAAATTGCATCTTTAAATAACTTCATGTTTTTTAAAATCTTTGTTAAAAATATCAATCTCAATTATTACCTTTTATCCAAAAGTTTTTCTTAAATAAGACAATGTTTTGTGTTTAGAAATTTGGGAAATAGTGCCCTAACGTACTAGGTTTCGATGTTCCGTTTGACTAAATAACTAAATATCCTGTTAATGAATTTTGTAAATCATGAGACGATTTTGATTACGAGGGTTTAAAACATCATGTCCTAACGTGCTGAATGTGATGCTTGTATTCTTTCAGAACAAAGGAATCTCAAATTCCAACTCAAATAGTTCAAGTTTTTTTAAAGGGATCATGTTTTAAAATCCTTTCGAATTTTCGACATTAGGACAAAAACTAATCAAATCGGTACCAATTTTGGGCGTTACGAGGGTGCTAATCTTTCTCTGTGCGTAACTGACTCCCGAACCCGTTTCCTTGAATTTCGTAGGCCAAAATCAATATTTTAAAATAAAACGCTTTATAAGGTGATCCAATCACACCTAAGGAAAAAGGGATTGGTGGCGACTCTATATTTTCGTTTTCAAAGTCGACCCCATTTTTTTTCAAACTTAAAAATGGTTTCGACAGATTGGCGACTCTACTGGGGATAGGAAGAGAGTCAAGCCGTAAAATTGATCATTTTTGTCCTAATGTCGAAATTTAGAAAATTTGATTTGAAATCATGTTTTATTGCATTTGGTGGTTTTTTGTAAATATTTCCGCATTGCATTGCATGATCGTTGTGGTCACACCCTTTAAGTGGGAGTGAGAAGCTATGCCTTCGTGAGTTTTCACCTCCGCATGGGCTAGTGGATCGTTTCTGAGATACATCCGTACCTATGTCTCCGTGAGATTTTCATCTCCACATGGCCATAGGGAAATGTGTTCCCCTGAACCGAACTTGGTCCATATGAGCTTATAATGGGTGAAGATCGAGGAATCTGCTAGTTCAAGTACCCTTTCTTTAGAACAAAAAACACATATAGTGAACCCTAAGAGCTCGCCCTAGGTAGTACGATGATAACCCATAGTAGCTACCTATATAGGTGTTTGTTTATTCCCTGTTTTCTTTGAATTATATTCTTTACACATGACATTGACTAGTTTTATTTTGTTCATTGCATGTCATTCAGTATCTAAAGGGTGTCGATTCAATATTCGATTTCTAAATTAGAAAGTTTTGTTATGGAGAATGAATTTCTTGATAAAATGGAGGACAACGCTACAGTCTTTGCATGGTCAGAGAATACCCAATTAGAAAAAGGAGATAGTGTCACTGAGGGATATACATCGGAATTATGAGACTTTACTCGCATCAGTACGGTACAAAATGAGCTCCAGGAATTGAAAGATACATGGGCTTATTGGGATGATGAGACTAAGCGGCTGTTCTACCTTAATTATGGTGATCTACCCTACTTGCTTGATGTTAAGGTAGATAAGCATTTGTTCCAGGCTATGGCTCAATTTTGGAACCCTGCCTATAATTGTTTCACTTTTGGGAAGGTGGATTTAGTACCTACTATGGAGGAGTACTTACTAGTGGTCCCATCAGAGTTATAGATTATAAAGCAAGATTTCGAAAGAAAGAGTTTAGAGCTCAGAAAGGGGATAGAGAAGTTGGAAGAAGGAAAATATATCTAAGATTAGACGTGGATGTTTAGAAACTAAAGGCTGAAAAAGGAAAAAAAGAGAAGAAGAAGGTTAAGGAAGACCGAGATGATTTGAAGACAGAATATAAAAAGATACAGTTGTCGATAAAAAAAGCTGGATTGGGAAAGACTGCGGAACAGTGGCAATAAGAGATTCGAGAGGAAAAAGCCCAAAGCTAATCAATGGGAGAGGAAGTTCCAAGAAATTCAGGCGAAAAATGAGGCCTTAAAAAAGAGCTTGGTAGAGAGTCAAAAAGAGAAATATGGATTAAAGGCTAAAGTGACAGAACTTGGACGGTCTCTTCATCACCTTCGAAGTCGTAATTCTATAATCGAGTTAAAGTTAAGTCTGAACAAGATCGAGGAAATGAAGGGTAAGATTGAAGGGTTAGAGTCGGCATTGTAAAACTGTGAACTCTAGATCGAGCATCTTGAAGCAAGAGAAGGGCATTGCAAGGAAGAGCTTCACCATTCTTAGGATCAAGTTAGAAATAGGGATTACCTCATGGGTAAAGCCATAGTCCAAATTCATGAAGTGGCTAATCATTTACAAGCTTTGGCAGCACAGAATGATATGTTAAGTGTAAAATATGAGTTAGAATCAGAAAGGGGTCGAGAATTAGCTGTATTATTTAGAAGGGTTAAAGCTTTGGGCCTTAGGGCGAAAGCGTATTTGTAATCCGTTTTATGTAAAGAATTTTATTTTCTAAATAAAGATTTCTAAATGAAACTAAATTCGAATTGATATTCTTTTTGCATTCATGCATTTGCATTACATTACATCATATGCATTAAAGTCCATAGAAAAACCCTAATTAGTTGTAATTATTTTAGAGAGAGAGAAAGGAAGAAAGAAAAAAAAGTTAATCTAGAAACTAGACACTGTTACAGTACTCGCGCTAAGATAAAAAACATGGATCAAAGGCTTGAATAGTTCCAAAGGGACATGCAAGACCAGATGCAAGAGCAGTTGGCAAAGCTCCAACAAGAAATGAGAGACCAAATGTTAGAAGCTCAAAGGAATATGATGGCTTAAATGGCCCAGCTGCTGAATGGGGCGATGGACAAGGGAAAAAGCCCCATGACCAATATTAGAGAAGATAATGATGATTACCCTCTGGGTTTTACCCCATCGCATGCACAAGCCCAACCTGAGGTGCATCCCCGAAGGCCATCTGTCACAATTAGGCCTCAACAAGGGCAAGCTGATACTGGGGTGCCCATGAATTTCCAAATTGGCTCGGGATCTAACCCAGGAGATAACCCTGTCATCCCCGACTTAGACATAGCCGAGAGGGAAGGAATGAGAAGTGAATCCTCAAGGCAGCTAGAGGATCGTTGCAGATGGTTAGAAGAAAAGTTCAAGGCTTTGGAGAATGCTGATAGTCATCATGGAATTGATGCTAAAGACTTAAGCTTGGTCCCAGATTTGGTGCTTCCTCATAAGTTCAAGATGCCAGAATTCGAGAAGTACAATGGGACTAGTTGCCCTGAAGACCATATCACCATGTTCTGTAGAAGGATGACCGGCTATGTTAACAATGATCAGTTGTTGTTCCATTACTTTCAAGATAGTTTGGTTAGGGCAGCGTCTAGGTGGTACAATCAACTAAGCCGTACTAGGATTAGTTCTTGGAGAGACCTAGCGCAAGCTTTTATGAAGCAATACAATCATATGACGGATCTGACACCGGATAGAATCATTTTGCAAAATATGGAAAAGAAGTCAAATGAAAGCTTCAGGTAGTATGTGCAAAGGTGGAGGGAAGTTGCCATACAAGTTCAGCCATCGCTCTTGGAAAAGGAAACTACAATGCTCTTTATCAATACCTTGAAGGCTTCATTCATTACTCATATGATAGGAAGTACCACCAAGAGCTTTGCGGATATAGTAGTGGCAAGCGAAATGATTGAAAATACCATAAGAGGTGGCAAGATAGAAGGGGAAACTCCTAAAAGGTCAGCTCCAAGGAAAAAGGGAGAACGAAGTGAATAATACAAGCACGTACAACAAAGGGTACTCAAAATAGATAACTATCAGTCAACCAAATGCAGCTGGGTAACAAGGTTCGCTAAGGCATGAATCTGGCTCGAGGCAAAACTCTGAAAAGCTCCAATTTACGCCAATCCCAATGTCGTATAAGGAGCTGGATCAAAGTTTATTTGACGCATACATGGTGTCCTCGTATTATCTAAAATTGTTACAACCCCCATACCCCAAGTGGTATGATTCAAGCACTCAATGTGATTACCATGCGGGAGCATTGGGGCATTCGATAGAAAACTGCACTGCTTTCAAGAAGACAGTTGAAAGACTTATTAAGATGGGGATTGTAAAGTTTGATGATACACCTAGTACGGAGAACCCGCTACCTAATCATGGAGATAATGGGGTAAATGCGATTGGTGAAAATGTCGTGGGAAGAATCAAGGGGGATATTGCGGAAGTAAAAACCCCGTTGAGAGTGGTTTAGAGAGAGATGGTAAAAAAAGGATTGATAGCATCAGATTTTGTAGAAGGATGTGAAGGAATAAGGGACTACTATGAGTTCCACAAAGTAGAAGGGCATGAGATCCAGGAATGTGCTGAGTTTAGGGTCTTGGTGTAAAGCCTTATGGATAATAAGGAAATGGTATTTTCTGAAGAGGGCTTAGGAGAAGGGGTAATTCACCTTAAGAGAAGACTGCTGAAAAATGAAAATAATAAGGAAATGTTGGAGAATCTTCACATCAATGCCATACATGAGGAATGAATTGAGCAAATGAACATGTTGGGCATTCGTCCTTACGAACCTGGAAGTGTTTTGAACAACTGGTCTGTAGAGGAACTTCCTGTTGTTTTTAGAGATTATACAGAGTAATGTTCAGAACATACTTGTTGTTTTAAAGCCTAGAAACAATAAAATTTCACTTGTGAAATAGGCTTATGTTCAGACATCTTTATTTCAATAAAACACATCTTTCATGATCAATTCGAGCAAATGTTCCCTCATTCTTTATTTTTTTGATTTTCTAATTTCCATCCAAAATTTTTCTTTTCTAACTCATACCATGTAAATAGTTGTTCTTAAATTTATTTGTTCTTTGTACATTCTCTTGTGCCTATCATAGGTCCCTAGATATCAATAACGTGAGCAACGATATTACAAATTCAGAGTTCATTTTTGAAGCGCGACATGTGTTTAAAGGAATCTTAAGATTTTGAAGGTGATAGAGATCGTGATTTGTTTCTGAATTTGTTAAAAATGGTAAAGCAAGAAGAGAGACAAATTCTACCCTATGAAAAATATAGCTTTAGAGGAAGGAAAGGTTGTGAAATTGGAACGCACATAGCCGAAGAGACAAAACAAGACCTTGTTAGGCTATTGTGTGAGTTCAAAGACATTTTTGCATGCTCATATCAAGATATACCTGGGTTACAAAGACCTGTGGTTGTTGTTATGGCTAAAAGAGGTCCATAAGAATGTCAGAAGGATGCATGTAGGTGGTTTTACAATGGCCAGACTAAACATGAGGTTTGGGCACTATTGGTCTACCATGGAAGGGAGTTGATCAGTTATACCACAAATACCGAATTGAAGAAGACAAGATTTCTGTGCCTATTCCATTCTTTCACAGATTTTTTTTCATATGTGGGGCATGCATGTTATGGGGCCAATCTCGTCAGAAGCTTCTAGCTGATATTGAATCATCTTTGTGGTCGTTGATTACTTCATTAAAAGGGTGAATTTTGCTTCATATGCCAATATTGCAAAGTTAACAGTAGTCAAATTTCCAAAAAAAATCGAAAAAAAGAAAAAAAACCAAAAATAAGATTAGGTGCCGACAAAGAATACCGGAAGAGATCATTTTTAATAATGCACAACTGTACAATGTCAAAAGTTTACAGTCTGTTCAAGGATCAAACGCCATACCACAGTGCAACAAAAGGCTGTAAAAAAAGAAAAGTATAGAAAGAAAGAAAAAACAAAAAAAAAGGTAAAATTATGAAAGGTGACCGAGGCTTGTAAGATTGGCATAAGAAGCTACCATTTACTCTTTAAGTTTATTAAACGTCGACTAGGACTTTCGTTGGGGCAATAGAGATGGTTCTGCCCATGAAAATCGAGATTCCTTTTCTCCGAGTTTTGATTGAGCCAAGAATTGGATGAAGTAGAATGTCTTGGCTAAAGAAAAGGGTTTGAAAGTATTAATCATAGCCAAATGAGCCGAAAATGGATGATGCTGATTTATGATGAAAAAGGGTTCACCCAAGGAAATGGTATGATGGGGACCTGGTATTGAAGAAGATCCTTTCTATACAAAAGGGATTCAAAGGGAAATAAATGCCAATTGGGAAGGACCATATGTGGTGAAGAAGGCTTTCTTTGGAGGTGCACTGATTTTGGCCAAAATGGATGGGAAAAGCTTAGCTAATCCTATTAATTCATACTCAGTCAAAAAAGTATTTTGCTTAATAAGGAAAAGAAGCCAAGGTGAAAACCCGCAAAAGGTGCTTTGAGACTTTGAAAAAAAAACGGAGAGGCCAAGGTGAAAGAAAACTCGCAAAGGGCACCTTGAGACCAAAGGGATTTTTAGTTGAAAACCTGAAAAGGGCAGCTTAAAATTGGAGAGGCATGCAGTGATCTTGCTACGCCTGAATCAACAAGAAACGAAGTATGTTGGGGCATCAACAAAGTACTTTGGATCTTTTAAACACATGTTAAGCTCAAAGCAGTCTTCATGGAGTTTGTATATAGAAGCCCAAGCTGCGATATCTAGGGCACCTGGTCTTTATCCTATTTATATTTAATTTACTATCTTTGGATTCTTTTTCTTCTTAAAGATATGTTCTTAGTTAATTTCTTTTGTATTTTTGATAATTTATTCAAATCTAACTATCTTCATGATCGGTTTATTTGTTACCTATTATTCATGAGCATGTTACATTGAAATAATAATTGTTGAACTAATAAAATTTTCACAAAAGAAGTTTACATATTACTCTGGAAATTTCTAGATAATACAAGAAACTGAAACAGGACAATTATTTAAGAATTTCCATGTGTAAAGATTGGAAGTACTTGAGAAAAAGTCTAGATTAAGACTATTTCTTTGAATTTTGTGTCCAAAAGTTGATTGGACAAGATAATGGGTCATTTTACGAACATTCTCATTGGGTCATAGTGTTTGGGGAATGTGACAGACCAAATTGAAGGGAAAAGATTCAAAAATACTAAATTGTGGTGGAATGGATTGAAGTTGAAACAGATCTTGTGGGAATGGATCAAATCTTATAATCTTGGTGGGTTGGCTTGAAGGTAGTACAAACCTTGTGTCCCCAAGGATCAAATAGAGTGGGCCCCAAAATTTCCATGGGGCAAATTATTTGAGCAGAATATGATACTTCAAGAGGAAGAGAGATGAAATCTTGATGAATAAATGAGTGACGACACCTGAAATAGGAATCATTCTCATAGCACTTTTGCATTCATATGTTATAACATGTCTAAATAGGAGCATTTGACTTATTTCGATCATGGCATCCTAATCATTAGGCATAAGCATATACCCATGCTACAGGTTATGTCCTCTAGAGGACAATGTAGTAAGGTAGATTGAAGATAGCATATCTGGCTTTCCTGAAGTTGTAGGAGCAGATCAAAGATACCAGTCTTGTCTTCCTGAGTTTGCAGAGGAACAGACTGAAGATAGCAGATCTGGCTTTCCTGAAGTTGCAGGAGCAGATCGAAGATTTGAGTCTGGCATCCTTGAGGTTACAGGGAGCAGATTAAAGATAGCAAATCTGGCTTTCCTGAAGTTGCAGGAGCAGATCGAAGATTTGAGTATGGCATCCCTAAGGTTGCAGGGAGCAGATTGAAGATAGCAGATCTGGCTTTCCTGAAGTTGCAAGAGCAGATCAAAGATTTGAGTCTGGCATCCCTGAGGTTGCAGGGAGCAGATTGAAGATAGCAGATCTGGCTTTCCTGAAGTTGCAGAAGCAGATCGAAGATACCAGCCTGGCATCCCTGAGGTTGCAGGGAGCAGACTAAAGATAGTAGATCTGGACTTCTTGAAGTTGCAGTGAAGCAGATCGAAGATACCAGCTTGGCATCCCTAAGGTTGCAGGGAGCAGACTAAAGATAGCAGATATTGCCTTCCTGAAGTTGCAGTGAAGCAGATTGAAGCCGCCTAGTTTAAAGTCCAACACCTCTGAAGTTGTAGATGGATTGAAAGTTATTTGAAGAAGATAAGGATCAAGAACTCAAGACTTGGTAAAACCAGGCAAAATTGGTCCTCTTATAGTCTTTGCTCTATTCCCGTTACACGACAATGAGCAAAGAGGGGTAGCTGTAATAGGCCCAATTTGCTCGGGCCTATAGCTTATAAAAGAAAAAAAAACCAAAAAAATAAATAATAAATATTTTTTAATAAAGTCCCTTTTTACAGTCTATTTATAGCCCAAAACATAATTATAGGCCTAAATCCACTACCCATAACCTAGTTACACCTAATACTAACTAGATCCTAAACCCAATTGGTCCAAGCCTAAAGTTCTAGCCCAATAGCAGACCTAACCCAAATGGCACAATTGGCCCAAGAAGCCCAACACCACTAAACCTGTCGGCAGAAACCTTAGGGTAAAGAAGTTGCCACCGCTGCAGTCAAGGCCTCCATTAACGCAAGCATCATGCCGTTGTTGCCACCGTGATTCTCGCATGTCCTCCTGCAAAAAGGAAAGAAAGCATAGCAGAAGCAGCAAACATAGCAATCTAAATCTATGTATTTATGGGATTTCGATTTATTTTGGGTTATAAAAACCCTAAAGCAATCTGTAAAAAGGGGAGACAAATACAAAATAAAAAATAAAAAAGGTGATTACTGATTGCTAGATTTCGTTTAGTTTTTTTTATTCGATTTTTAAGTTCATATATGTAAAATAATACTAAAAAGGAAAAAGGGAAGAGATTACCTCGAGATTCGCCTGAAAAGAGAAAGCTTTTGGCTCTCTAGCCGCCATACACGGTGGCGTCGATAGCGGCGCGTGCGGCGGGGGCCTCATTGGTCTAATGACCGGACTTCAGCTAAGGGAGGGAAAGTTGAGAGAGTTTTGGCTGAATTTTTTTTTAAAGGAAAGGGTAAAAATGTGGGTTTTCAAAATATTTTGGGTTTTATAGAGTAATCAAACGGCGCCGTTTTGCAATTGTCAAAACAGCCCTGAAACCCATTAATCCCAGGGATCCGCGTGTTTTCAATGGAAGGGCTAATTGCACATTTAGCCCTTCCGCCTTTTTAAGTTATTTAATTTTGATCCTTTATTTTGTTTTAATTTTGCCGCGCATATTTTTATTTTATCTCAATTTAATCCCAAGGTCAATTTAAGGGACGAGCGTAGAACGACGCACTTAGAGAACTTGGAATAATTTCAAATTTGATCCCTGAATGTTTTTGCTCATTTGATCTTAATCCTTTACTTTATTATTAATATTTTTTTTTAAATTTTGTTTGTTTATTGAACTTTTTATTTTTTAATTTCATATTTGTTCTAATTTGATCCCTAATTCATTTGTTAATTATTTTTATTTATTTTTATTTATCTACTTTAATATTTCATATTTTTATTTTAAACTATGTTGTTTTTTTAATTTTTAATACTTTATATATTCTTTATTCTAAACCTTTTTATATTTACTTTAATTTCACATATATATATATATATATATATATATTTTAAAAAATCATTTTTTTATTTACGTTAGGTTTATTTTTATTATATAGATATACATACTATTTCATTTATCATATATTATTTTTATACCAACTATTTAGTTTTATTTTCTTAAATTTAATTTAAAACTTAGCTGTATTTTTTTAAAACTATTTTATTATTCAGCAAAAGTTTTTACATTTTATTTATTTAAAATATATGTTATTCATTTTATTATGTACATAATATATATATATTATTCTTTTAAGTTTTGCCGCATTATTTTTGTTTTTTTTTTAAATTTGTTTTACTATTCATCCAAGTTTTTTTTATATGTTTTTTCCGTCATAAATCTCACCCTTTTTTATAGTTTTTATATATGTTTTTATCTTATATATTTTATTGTTTTTATATGTTTTTTAATATGACCTGTAATTTTAGTAAATTGCATCTTTAAATAACTTCATGTTTTTTTAAAATCTTTGTTAAAAATATCAATCTCCTTTAATTATTACCTTTTATCTAAAAGTTTTTCTTAAATAAGGCAATGTTTTGTATTTAGAAATTTGGGAAATAGTGCCCTAACGTGTTGGGTTTCGATTTTCCGTTTGACTAAATAACTAAATATCCTTTTAATGAATTTTGTAAATCATGAGACGATTTTGATTACGAGGGTTTAAAACATCATGTCCTAACGTGCTGGATGTGATGCTTGTATTCTTTCGGAACAAAGGAATCTCAAATTCCAACCCAAATGGTTCAAGTTTTTTTAAAGGGATCATGTTTTAAAATCTTGTCGAATTTTCGACATTAGGACAAAAACTAATCAATTCGGTACCAATTTTGGGCGTTACGAGGGTGCTAATCCTTCCTCGTGCGTAACTGACTCCCAAACCCATTTTCTTGAATTTCATAGGCCAAAATCAATATTTTGAAATAAAACGTTTTATAAGGTGATCCAATCACACCTAAGCAAAAAGGGATTGGTGGCGACTCCATATTTTCGTTTTCAAAGTCGACCCCTTTTTTTTTCAAACTTAAAAATGGTTTCGACATCCACAACAGTGGAATTCATAACCCAATAAAGGGTAAATGATATTCTCTTGTTGGCATTATATTATTGATGAAAACTGAACGCCGTCATGGGTCATTTGTCATAAGAAAAATTGAATTTTTCATAATTAGAAGATATAATGTAAGTCATGAGATAAAATAGGATTATATTGGGAGAATGAATTTTATCCCAATATGATCAATGACATCCTATAATGCTAACACACTAATGACAAGGTCATTGGACAAACAAATAATAAAGTAACTTTTATAATGATATATAATAAGAGAGAGTTCAATTATGGTACTATAGTAGGATGACTCCATGATTAAATAGATTGTAATTAATAGGCGAAGAGTAGGAACTTAATTACAAATTATTTGAGTCTTAATCATACATGTCCAATCAGTCCCTACAATGGCTTGAGATAACCCAAAATGAATTGCATGAAGAACCGGTAAATTGTGCAATGAATGAAAATGATAAGTAAGAGAAATAGATTGCATGTATCATTATTCGCAGTGAATGCGCTTTCTCGCTAAGTACAAAAGATAACTTAAAAATTAATTTAGTTTATTCAAATTATTATTTAATTAATTGTAATTAAATAATTGAAATTAAAAAAATTAAATTAATTAATTATTGTAGGTTTGTTGAATAAAGAAATTAAATTAGTTTCTACATAGATTCTAATACGGTAAAGTTGTCATGACTTTTATGATTTTAACGAAATTAAAATTGGTTTAAGAAAATAATGTAATTGAAAAATTAATTTAGTTAATATAAATTAGTTAAATTAATTAATTAAGTAAATAATATTTTTAGAAATAGAAAATAACTATTGAGTTGGATAAATTATAAGTGTCAGATAAAAAATTCATAAAACACATATAATTAGACCTAATACATGAAATACCTAATTAGGCCTTGTTACATGATAGGGTTGGTAAACCCTAGTATTTTACTAGGGGTGCGACCGCCCCTTGCATTCTAGATATACTAAAATATTGTATTTTTTATCTAATTATTATTATTATTTAATTAGACATTATTCAAACAAAACTTTTGTACAAATTCTCTATAAATAGGAACCGTGAGTTAACTTATTGAAATAACTTTTTAGCATCAATATTTTGTTGAAAAATAGTGGTAATTTATTTCAAATAATAAATTTTGTTTTTCGTAAGAATACTCATAGTTTTGGGTTTGTGAGAGAATTAACTTTCCTATTGAAAATAAATAAAAATTTCATTTTGTGCACCGATTCCATTCGTTTAAGCTCACACTCAAAGTAATTCGGGGTTTGAGGATAGCTAAGAAGATCGATCGATTGAAAATTGAGAAATGACCTAAACTGCCTTCGCACAAAGCAAATGTATAATTTCTATTAAAGTTTATTACTAAAAATATCATAAAGGGTCGGTTTTAAGAAAAAAATTAAAACTTTCATTATGCCTAAAAATATTATTTTCTAAATCGATTTTTTCCCAATAGTGAGCAAGTTTATCACCTACTTTCAACACATACTTAAATAAAATAGAATAAAAATCTAAGCTTAAGGATTTAATATCGTTCATCAAATACTTTAAATTTGATATTATACAATCTAAACTTGTAAGGTGCCTAATTAGAATAAGGAGACAATCACTTTCCATTTCTATCTTCAACATTTGTAGCTCCTCTAACCATTGTAACCCTAAAATTATTGCTTTTACTTCTATGAAGATCATGCCTTACACCTTATCAATTTTTCACGTCCTTGCAACCCAAAAATTACCAATTGTCTTGTAAAATTACCACACAACTAATTGTTTATGCAATGAATCCAATACCACATTGCCATTAACATTTAATACATTATTCAAAGGTCGAATCCATCGAGCAAACATGTTACACAACACTGAACATGAAAGTCTATTGGTAGTAAACTCTGGTAGAAAATCAAATTTCGGTGTACCAAATTCTCCAACCAACCACTACATACATTTGTAATATATTATAGTCACTAGCTAGTACTACATTACGAATTAAATCACAACAAAAGAGATGTTGCAAACTAGAAAATATAGTACAACAATTATCATGAAAAATTTCTTGAACACTTGAACAATACTAAAACTAGTACATATCATCCTTAACTGATTGGAAACATAAGCCTCACTCCTCATTCAAAGGAACATCCCGATTAGCTAAACTATCCTTAGTTGGAAGCAAATTATTATAAAGCCACCATCCAAAACTTAAAATTTTAGCAAGGATTTTGACCTCTATAACAATTTATTTACTTCGATATCCAGTACTGAAGATTGAGAAGGTACCGAAAAATTACTACGGACATGTCTTGTAAGTTCGATCCTATTTGTGGACTTCATCGAGTACTATCCACTAGGCTTATGGAGTCAATAACAATTATCTAGACCAATTATTAAAGGAATTAGAAGTAAGCTAACAAAGAGCCAACCTTTACCACCTACCATTACTCTACAATTAGTTATACACTATACGATCATCTATACATGTAATAAGTATAAATCACATTCATATTAAGCTACATAATCATTTTCGGGTCCCAAATGAGCTTACAAAAGCTCTTTTGCTAACCAAAAGGTGAATTAGAACCAAGTTGTAAAACCTTCAAAATCTCGGGTCAACGCCACGACTCCATGGTTTCCACATCGCGACATTGCCAACTCAGTAAGTAACATAGTGACTACATGAATATCGACATCACGACATCACTCACTATCAGCCTATGTTATGACATCGAAGGTTAGTGGTCTCAAGGTTGCCTGTAACACCCCAAACCCGGCTTGGACGTTGTGGCCGGATCAGGCGATGTCACATGGTAGTGTGTTTGAAAACCGTAACTTTGCTTAAAATAATTCCCGTCTAGAAACTTTTTATTATTACTTATTAATTCTAAAATCATGTTATTTAATCAGTCAAAAGTATTCAAAACATTTATTCAATGCAAAAGCTTTTAAAACAGTTGAGTATTCATAAGTATTTTGTTAAAACGTTGTTTCTTTTAAAAAGCCAAGATATCCTAATACTAGCAATTATAAACCGTAACCAATAAAAATCCCAAATTAAAATAATAACCCACAGAGGCCATATTTACAATAAAATACCCAAATAAAATTTATAAATAATAAATAAGTAAAACAATATGAAAGTGGTCGTGTGGCCACTTCTGTGTCCATCGCCGCTCCGATCCGCCTAAGTTTGGGGAATACCTATACAGATTAAACAGAAGGGTGAGTTTACATAAACTCAGTGTGTAATCCCTTTGCAAACAATCAAACAGTATGCATACAATCATAGTCTGCCTTTTTCCAGTAGCAGTATTAGTTTGGGCCTTACCCATCTCAATACAGTAATAGTCATGCAGTAGGGCCTTAGCCAATTATAGTAACAGTATCAGTCATGCAGTATACATTATGCAAGTCCTACCCAACCAATCGCTATACACCATCTCCTGTCCAACCCTACACTCCTGTGGGGATTAAATCACCCGCCCATCCCTACACTTACAATTAGCACCGGTTGCGGCACTAAACAATATTTGCAGCTGAGCTGCCAATATTACGCTCAAAGCAATCAGTAAGTCGCAATTGTGCTGATAGTATATTAGGCTTAAAGCCTTTCAGTACACTTCATCCACATATCATCACATCCCCATGCAATGCAACATACAATCATGGCATGCTATCACATAGTATCATGCATGTAATCAGTACAATATATGATAATCATGCTCAGTATATAGTCATTCATATTTCAATCAGTCAATTAGGGATCAAAGCATTACTTACTAATCCCACAGTAGGTTCATAGTAGTCCCGGGCGACCTGTGTAACCTTAGCAATCAATTCAGTAAATTGGGCTCACACGCCTATATGATCTACCCATGTGGCCCACCCACATGGCCCAAATTAGCCTTGGCCTTGTGGATCACACGGCCTGGCCCAGTCTCCACATGCCTGTGTGTTGCACACGGCTGTGTCCTTCGCACACGGCCTTACTCGTCAATCACACGCCCGTGTTCTGTCACACGGCCTACCACATGGGTGACCACACACCCGTGTGGCATCAACAGAATAGTTTTTTGGCTTTCACCGATTCTCATTTTCTATGAATCAAGTACACACTTAGTTTCGTTTCTCTGTAAAAACACTTCCGAGCACTCTAAAATCTATCAATTGATTGATAAACACCAGATTACTCACTTGGAACAAATTAAAATTGAATTGAAATGGAGAATCCCAAAAATGCATAAACGACTTACCAATATCAAACGAACTCAATTTCAATTCAAATTGATGAAACGTGACTTCTAGTCTCACAACCTCCTTCTAAACACGAAACACTCCATTTAATCCAGAACTCAACAACCCAAAATAATACTAGCACACTAATCATACTTACCAACCATGAAGAGAGGACCGAATAATGGATTATGAAAACTTAACCGCACAAAGGAAACAATTGCATGCAGGACAAAAAGAAAATAAATTCGACAGTAAAGAAAAATGGAAAGAGCAAAACGACAGTAAAACTTTTGGGAAACAAAGGTGAAAGAGCCGAAATTTTGAGAAAAGCAATCAGGTTAGGCAATATCCTAATAACCTCCCTTAAAAATCTCCTCAAAAATCTAACCACTATCCCACTACTCAGAGTCCCCCACTAACCCAACTTTGACCGAAATTTGAAGAAAGAAATAACACCCCTTGTCAATGAGAAGAGTCAAACCCAAGACCTTCAGCCTATTAGCACTCCACTTTACCACCAGACCAGCAGGCCCATTCTGATAGAAACTTACAAGTAATTAAACTTAAGTTTACTGAACAAGAGTAGGGTTTTATTCATAAAAATGCTTAAATTTTCTCAAGCCAAGGCTTGAACTCACGACTTCTCAAACACTCCTAGAACACTTAACAACTAAAAAAGACAAACATTTGTGTCAATTAGTTGCAGAAACATAGATAGGTGCTTTTAGGGCGTTACAACTCTACCCCCTAAAAGAAAATTTCTGCCTCAAAATTTTACCGAATCAGAACAGATGAGGTTACTGCTAGCATATCGCATCCTCAGGCTCTCACGTAACCTCCTCTGAGCTGTAATTACGCCATAAAACTTTAACCAGTGGGACAGATTTCCTCTGCAGAACCTTAACGTCACGATCCAAAATCTAAGCCAATTCCTCCTCGAAAGTCAGATCTGGCCTAATCTCAATCTCCTCCATTGGAACAATATTTGTGGGATCAAAGCGGTAGTATTTGAGCATCGAGACGTAAAAAAATCGTGAATCTGCTCCAACTCTGGAGGTAGCTCCAACTGGTAAGCAACCGATCCCACTCGTTTTAGAATGCGGTAAGGCCCAATAAACCTAGGGCTCAACTTGCCCTTGCGACCAAACCTCAGGTCTTTCTTCCATGGTGAGACCTTGAGAAACACGTAGTCCCTCACAGAGTACTCAATCTCTCGATGCTTCATATCTACATACGACTTTTGCCTATCAGATGCCGCTTTCATTCGGTCCTAAATCAATCTAACTTTATCCTCTATCTCAAAAGCCAGTTTTGAGCCCAGAACACTACGCTCACCCAACTTAGTCTAACACAAGGGAGTGCGACACTTACGACCATATAGTGCCTAGTAAGGTGCCATCTGTATGCTAGACTAGTAATTATTATTGTAAGCAAACTCTGTCAATGGCAAATACTCCTTTCAACTACCTCGGAAGTCAATCACATAGCTCCTCAACATGTCCTCTAGTATCTGAATCACCCTCTCAGATTGACCATCGGCTTGAGGATGGAACAAAGTACTGAAGTCTAACCTTTAACCTAGAGCTTCATGTAGTTTCTTCTAGAACCAAGATGTGAAGCGATGATCCTTATCAGATATTATCAAAACCGGTACCCCACGCAATCTCACTATCTCAGACACATACAGTTTAGCCAGCTTCTGCAGAGAGTAGCTAGTACGAACTGGTATGAAGTGGGCGGACTTGGTCAATCGATCCACTATGACCCACACTGAATCTTTCTTAGAAGGTGTTAGAGGCAACCCACTAACAAAGTCCATAGTCACGCGCTCCTATTTCCAAAGCGGAATCTTAACTGGCTGCAACAAAGTCGAAGGTAACTAGTGCTCAGCCTTAACCTGCTGGCATGTCAGACATTTAGCCACAAATTCAGTAACCTCTTGCTTAAGACCTGGCTATCAGTATAACTCACGAAGGTCTCGGTACATCTTATTTCCGCTAGGGTGCATAACATAAGGGCTACTATGCACCTCTCTCAGTAACGACTACCTCAATTCAGTGTCTTTCAATACACAGATTCTCCCATGGAAATAGAGTACCCTTTCGCTATTCAGTCTAGAATCCATAATATTCCTACTCTCAACCTGTTAGAAACAAAGACCTAAAGACTCGTCCTCCAACTACTTACCCTTAATACGCTCAATCCACATTGGTTTAACCTGAAGTTCGGCCAATAGACTACCATCATCAAATAAACTGAGGCGAGCAAACATTGCCCTTAGATCAGTCATAGCCCTACGGCTTAGTGCATCGGCCACCACATTGGCCTTACCAGAGTGGTACTCAATAGTACAATCGTAGTCCTTAAGCATCTCAATCCATCTATGCTGCCTAAGATCCAGTTCCTTCTGAGTGAGGAGGTACTTGAGGCTCTTGTGATCAGTGTAGATGATACACTTCTCACCATACAAATAATGCCTCCAGATTTTCAGTGTGAATACCATCATAGCCAACTCCAAGTCATGCGTCAGATAATTTACCTCGTGAGTCTTAAGTTCACAAGACGCATATGCTACCACTTACCCTCCTACATCAATTCAAATCCCAAACCAACATGTGATGCATCGCTATAAATAGTAAACACTTTTCTAGACTCTAGCTGTATCAAAATAGGAGCATCAGTCAGTATAGTCTTGAGCTTCTCAAAGCTCTCTTATTACGCATCAGTCTAGTTAAACGACACACCCTTATGTAGCAGCTTAGTCAAAGGTGTTGCAATCAGTGAAAAACCCTCTACAAATCATTGGTAATACCCTGCCAGTCCCAGAAAACTGCAAATCTCAGATACAGTCTTAGGTTGTTTCCAATCCAACACAGCCTCAAGCTTTCGAGGATCGACGCTAATCCCCTCAGCAGAAACCACATGCCCTAGAAATGTTACTTCTCGTAACCAGAACTCACATTTACTGAACTTGGCGTATAGTTGTTTCTCTCACAGAATTTGTAGAACCACTCTAAGGTGTTCGTCATGTTTATCCTTAGTCCTCGAGTACACCAGAATGTCATCAATAAATACCACTACGAACCAATCTAGATAGGGCTGGAACATTTGGTTCATTGTGTCTATGAAAGTTGTCGGTGCATTAGTTAGTCTAAATGGCATTACTAGGAACTTGTAGTGACCATAGCGAGTCCTAAATGCCGTCTTATGCACGTCGGCCTCTTTAACCCTTAACTGGTGGTACCCTAATCTAAGGTTAATTTTAAAGAAAATTGAAGCTCCTCAGAACTGGTCAAACAGATCATATATCCTTGGTAGAAGGTACTTATTCTTAACGGTTAATTTGTTTAATTGCCGGTAGTCGATACACATACGTATGGATCCATCCTTTTTCTTTACAAATAGTACCAGTTCTCCCCACGATGACATACTAGGATGGATGAACCCGCGATCTAATAGCTCTTGAATTTGAGCCTTAAGCTCCACAAGCTCCTTCAGTGCCATTCTATAGGGAGCGATGAACACTGGAGCTGTACCAGGAAGGAGCTCAATCTCAAACTCCATTTCACGATCCGGAGGCAACCTAGGTAGCTCCTCAGAAAACACATCCGGAAACTCCTTTACTGCTCTGATATCCTTAACTAAGGAATCCCCAAAATTTGAAATACTTATATAGGCCAAGAACATCTCACATCCCTTAAGAACCTACTTTTTCGCCCTCAACGCAAAGATTACATTAGTCAAGAAATTCTGACGTTCCCCAATTAAGACTACCTCGGTATCCTCTCCAATTCTCAGTACAAACCTTTTCATGGCACAATTCAAGCTCACTCGGTATTTAACCAACTAGTCTATTCCCAGTATTAAATCGAACTCCCCAAATATAAGCTCCATCAAGTCAGCTAGAAAGATAGCCCATTGAACGTATAGAGGGACATCCTTAAACAATTTATTAACCCTTATTGATTACCCCAACGGACTCAGTACAGTAACCTCACTCGCAGTGCTCTCAACCAGAATACCCAAATTCTCAGACACAGTATAGGCTATATATAAGTGAGTAGATCCTATATCTATCAGTGCAATATAAGGTACTTCATAAATAAATAACATACGCATGATGACGTTCGGAGTATCTCCCTCCTCTCGACAATGTGTAGCATAAACTAAAGTCGGCTGCCTCGCCTCAGTATGCACAACACCTCTACTCGGTGCTCCCTGACCACAGCTCAAACCATTATCACCACTGGCCTAACCGTGGCCTCTCGGTGGCTACTGAACTACCCTCGGTGGTGGTGCAGCACTAGTACCCGCAGCTTGCATTTGATTAAGCCTCCGCGGACACTCTCTAATATGGTGCTCCAATGAACCGCGCCTCAAACAAGCCCCGATTCTTTTCCAACACTCGCTCTGATAATGTTTACCACAATCAGTACACGACGGCTATCTAGTAGCAGCAATAGAAGCCTCAACTCTAACTAGCCCGTCAACCCTGGCCTTTTTCTTAGACCTCTAAATAGAACTTGAGGGCTTCGAATCCCTCTTATTACTACCCCTCTTGCGGTCACAGTTTTGGTGCTCAGCGCGCTTCACCTCCTCGGCGATCTTCGCCTTCAACCAATGCAATAAAATCTCACTCCCTCTGCGGAGCTATCAGAACCGTCAAATTATCCCTGAGGCCATCCTTGAAGGGAACACATTGTTTATACTCAGTCACCACCATACCTCGCGTATAACAGCTCAGTCATAGAAATTCGACTTCATACTCGGCCACTGATCTATCCCTCTAAGTCAAATTCAGGAACTCTTTCCTACGGGCATCCACATAACTGACCCCCACATATATCCCCTGGAAGGCAGACTTGAAGAACTCCCAGGTCAGTCGTTCAGTCTGAGTGCCCTCCTTAACAGTAAGCCATCACAGGTATGCTTCATCGCAAAGTAAAGAAACGACCCCTTTCAGTTTCTACTTAGGGGTAAAATCCAGATCGTCCGTGATTCTCTCTGTGGCCTCTATCCAGTACTCAGTGACATTAAGAGCAACCCCAATGACACCCTTGAATATCTCAACCTCATTAGAACGGAGTCATTCTGTAACCGAACCTCAGCCTCTAGCTCTAGTATTGGGCCCAACGACCCTCTCCAGAATCCGTAACATGGCTTGGGACAGTGCATCGTCCCCAGCTGCACGACTATGAGACTTAGACCCAGACTCAGTCTCTGTAATAGGTGACACCGATGTCTCGCTAGTGTCTAAATTTGGTATATCGCCTAGTGAAGAGGACTAGCTCGAGCCCCTCTATGACCTCTACCACGGCCTCTTGTACCCAGTTTAGAAGTACCTCTTGTGCTTATTGTCTAATCGCATTTATCTGTATTAATAGTTTTATGTATCAGTTTACAGTTCCAGTGTCTATTAACAGATATTTTATGAAAGACAGTATTAGTAATTTAGAGTTCATTTTCGTAAATCGCAGTCTTACTAAAGTTTTTTGGTTTTACTACAGTTTTTGTTTACACTAACTAAAGTGTTTTCAGTACAGTCTACTATCTATAGTAGTTTCAGTATAATAAACATATAACAGTTACACAGAACTTACAGGATCGATGTCGGAGACTAAGTGTTCCACACATTCAGAAAAAATATTCTCAATTTCAATCATCAAAAATCAGTTCTTTAAAAACTAATTTTTTTTAAAAACCCAAATCCACAGCCGAATTTTGCAACCCGGCTCTAATACCACTAAATGTAACACCCTAAACTCAGCCTGGATGTTATGGCCGGATTAGGCAATGTCACATGGTAGTGTGTTTGGAAATCGTAACTTTGCTTAAAATAATTCCCGTCTAGAAACTTTTTATTATTATTTATTAATTCTAAAATCGTGTTATTTAATCAGTCAAAAGTATTCAAAACATTTATTCAATCCAGAAGCTTTTAAAAACGTGTTATTTTGTTAAAACGTTATTTTTTTAAAAACATTTATTCAGTCGAAAGTAATCAATCAAAAATCGTGTTATTTTGTTAAAACGTTGTTTCTTTTAAAAACCTGAGATATTCTAATACTAGCAATTATAAACCATAACCAATAAAAATCCCAAATTAAAATGATAACCCATAGAGGCCATATTTACAATAAAATATAGAAATAAAATTTATAAATCATAAATAAGTAAAACAGTATGAAAGTGGTCGTGTGGCCACCGCTGTGTCCACCGCTGCTCCGATCCGCTGAAGTCTAAAGGTTACCTGTACTGATTAAACAGAAGGGTGAGTTTACGTAAACTCAATGTGTAGTCCCCTTGCAAACATTCAAACAGTATGAACACAATCACAGTCTAGGCCTAAGCCCTTTTCCAATAGTAGTATCAATTTAGGCTTTAGCCCATCTCAGTACAGTAACAGTCATGCAGTGGGGCCTTAGCCCATTACAGTAACAGAATCAGTCATGTAGTATACAGTATGTAAGTCCTACCCAACCAACCGCTATACACCATCTCCTGTCTAACCTTGCACTCTTGTGGGGATTAAATCACCCGCCCATCCGTACACTTACAATTAGTACTAGTTGCGGTACTAAATAGTACTTGCAGCTGAGCTACCAATATTACACTCGAAGCAATCAGTATGTCACAACTGTATTGCTAGTATATTAGGCTTAAAGCCTTTTAGTACACTTCCTCCACATATCATCACATCCCCATGCAATGCAACATATAGTCATGGCATGTTATCACATAGTATCATGCATGTAATCAGTATAGTATATGGTAATCATGCTCAATATACAGTAATTTATATTTCAATCAGTCAATTAGGGATCAAAGCATTGCTTACCAATCCCATAGTAGGTTTATAGTAGTCTTGGGTGACCCGTGCAACCTTAACAATCAATTCAGTAAATTGGGCTCACACGCCCATGTGATCTGCCTGTGTGGCCCACACGGCCCAAATTGGCCTTCGCCGTATGGATCACACAGCCTGGCCCAGTATTCACACGCCCCTGTGGATTACCTGTGTGGACCCACATGCCCGTGTGGCCCATACGGCCCAATTGGTGGCGCCCGTGTGTCGCACATAGCCTTGCCTGGCTATTACATGGCTATGTCCTTCACGTACGGCCTTGCTCGTCGACCATACGCCCATGTTCCATCACATGGCCTACTATACGGGTGACCTCACGCCCGTGTGGCGTTGACAGAATGGTTTTTGACTTTTGCTGATTCCCGTTTTCTATGTAATCGAGTACACACCTGGTTTCGTTTCTCTGCAAAAACACTTTCGAGCACTTCAAAACCTATCAATTGACCGATAAACACCAGATTACTCGCTTAGAACGAATTAAAATGAATTGAAACAGAGAATCCCAAAAAAGCATAAACGACTTACCAATATCAAACAAACTTAATTCCGATTCAAATTGATGTAGTGTAACTTCCAACCTCACAACCTCCTCCTAAACACGAAACACTCCATTTAATCCAGGACTCAACAACCCAAAATAATAATAATAGCACACTAATCGTACTTACCAACCATAAAGAGAGGATCAAATAATGGATTGTGAAGACTTAACCGCACAAAGGAAACAATTGTATGCGGGACAAAAAGAAAATAAATTCGGCACTAAGGAAAAATGGAAAGAGCAAAACAGTAGCAAAAATTTTGGGAAACAAAGGTGAAAGAGCCAAAATTTTGAGAGAAGCAATCAGGTTAGGCAATATCTTGATAACCTCCCTTAAAAATCTCCTCAAAACTCTTACCACTATCCCAATACTCAGAGTCCCCCAGTAATGCAACTCTGACCAAAATTATCCCTTACAAGCAATTAAACTTAAGCCTATTGAACAAGAGAAAGGCTTTATTCATAAAAATGCTTAAATTTTCTCAAGCCAAGGCTTGAACCCACGACTTCTCAAACACTTTCAGAACACTTAACCACTGAAGCAAATAGACATTTGTGTCAATTAGTTGCAGAAATATTGACTTGTATTTTTGGGGTGTTACATTGCCCTTGTTTTTGGAAAAACCCCATGTGGTACCAATTCATTAGTTTTCAAACCAACCTAAATGCTTTCATAGATTTTTTTTACAATAAAAAACAAAATCACTCTATAACATTCTATAGCAATATGTTCCCATAAACATTTCAACCAAGTATTTATTATGCCAAATACAACATGTTCGTCATTGAGTTCAAATTCATCTTTAGTTATGCCATATGAGAGTTAAGGACTTATATGACCTTATTTGGATTCAATCAGAACATAGGTTAACCATACTTCATGTTTTACATCTAAACATACCAATTTTACCTTATTTATCAACTTATTATACCTAACTACCTCACTTTACAATCCTTAACCTAACAATTTATGCAAGTTTATGATCCTTACTTTTAGTAGCATCAAACATAACTAAACGAGCCCATTTATGCACTTTAATGACATTTCAAATTGATGTTCAAGTCCATTTCATCACGTTTTCAAGTTCCTAATTTCCTTTCTACTATTTCGCTGGATGGTACCTGACTGTCTATAAACGAGATATTGTTTATAAAATAAATATAACACCAAAATATAGAATCTCATTGGTCTGATCCATTCATTACTCATCAAGTATTCCTATACAGGGTTGTTTCACTTCACGATAAATGATAGTTGTTAAAAGTAGCATGTTTTAATCTCATTTTTAATGCATTTGGGTGATTATTCGATGTTAATGGTGAACTTTATGCTCTTAATCCTTTAAATTCATGTTTTTATACTTAGGAAAGCATTTGGGAGCAAAATGAATGAAAAGCGAGCAAAAATCAAAAAATTAAAATGAGTTACAAGAGCCACACGGGCTAGACCATTCCACACGGCTTTGACCCACGGTCGTGTGACCTACATGGTTTGCTACATGGCCATGTGGCAGGTCGTGTCGATTTCGCGAATTACACCCCAAACAACGGAAAAACTTATTTTTAGGGTTTTTCAGGAATTTTAAGACCTATATATGACAAAAAATAAGATAGAAGTGAGTGCTCATAGAATGCTGAAGAAAACAACTTGAAAAAAACACCATTGAAGTTGATTCTGAAGTAGATTTCTTCCAAGATTAAAGACTCCCAATTGATTTCTTAGGAGACTATAATGAGTTTCTTTATTTCTTTCAGTTATATTGTCTTTAGGTTGTGTAACACCCTAAATTTTGGGGTTAGAAGTTTTGAGTGTTTATAGTTAGGATCAGTTAGGAGGTTGTACTTATGTGATTAGTCGTGCACTTTAATGACAAGAATGGGCCTACTAGTCTAGTGGTTGAAAGTGCGTTACTGCACCTTGAGGACTTGAGTTCGAGTCCTTGTGTGTGCATTTTGAAGTTTGAATAATCCTTTAGTTTTATTTTGGAAAGTTATTTTGTTTTAATTATTATTTTATTATTTTTAAGATGATTATGTTTAATTATTTGATTTTTTTATTTTTTTGGGGAAGTCACGTTCTTCTTTTTCCTTTTAGCTTTCTTTTTCTGCTTTTTCTGAAACTTTTGGAAAACTGTGGTGTTTGTGATTTTTGAAAGAGCTTTTGATTTCCTAGTCGTCAGGTTAAGTTTTGGGCACCTCCAATCGCAAAACAGGTGGGGGATTCGAATCTTGTTTACGTTATTTTATTTTGCGAGTTTTTTCTTCAGCATTCCTTGAGTATGCGTTAACCCTTTGATTTTAGGTTTTTGATCACTAAAAGTGAAGAGATTACTCCTTGTTCTGTTATATAATTGATATTGCTAAAGTTGGAGACGGTTGTAATGGCTAAAATGACGTTTGCGAGGCTATTTAGGGGAGGTTTCGTGACCACTCCGGTGGCTACACGGGCGTGTGTCGACTCACACGGCCATGTGAAATTGGGCGTTAGGGTTTTCAGGCTAAATTGGGTGCCATATAGCCGTGTGGCTGACTTGGGGATTTTTATTGTTTCTCACACAGCCGTGTCCCCTAGGTACACGGGCGTGTGAGTTTGGGAATTAGGGATTTGGTGACTTGGTGTCACATGGCCGTGTAATTATTTTAGGGATTTAGGGATTCCACACGGGCATGTGTTTAGAACACACGACCATGTCTGGTGAGCACACGGGCGTGTGATACCCTCACACGGCCGTGTCTGACCTACACCATTCTTTAACAATTGGATAGTGAGTTACATGGCCTGATCACACGGCTATGTCTTTGCTTTACACTGGCATGTGCCCCTGTCACATGGCCGTGTTCCTCTCTCCTCACGGGCATTTTGACCCCCACACAACCTGGGTGCTCCACACAACTAGAGCGCACGAGCATGTGTTCTTTCCTTTGGTTCTATATTCCTATCCTGAAATAATGAATTGAGTTTTTATAGGCATTTTTGACGCCGCTATTGAAATAGCCTTTCTGGCTATATTTTCGGCTACTCCGCTCATTTCATAAAGTATTCTGCCCGGTTTAACGACAGCTACCCAATACTCGGGAGATCCTTTCCCCGAACCCATACGTGTTTCTGTAGGTCTTACCGTAACGGGTTTGTCTGGAAATATACGTACCCATATTTTTCCACCACGGCGTACATTTCGTGTTATTGCGCGTCGCCCCGCTTCTATTTGTCTAGATGTAATCCAAGCGGGTTCAAGTGCTTGAAGAGCATATCTACCGAAACAAATCCGATTACCTCGATAAGATATTCCCTTCATTCTTCCTCTATGTTGTTTACGAAATCGGGTTCTTTTGGGGTTATAGTTGATGGTTGTTGTTTATGAATTCCATCTCTACTACAGAACTGGACATGAGAACTTTATCATTTTTTTTCAAATAAAATTAATCAATCCGGGTTTCGATTTGATTCGTATAGGGATAAAAAAGAGTGAGAGATTTCTACAAAAGAGAAAATTTTAGAGTTCAAATAAGAGGATTTTGTTGATTCATTTGTCGATCTAATTGATATGTATGTCATTAAATTAGTATCTTGTATCAGAATAAAATGGAAGACAATCCTTGTGACCATCTATTTGTTTTCATATACCCGGCACGATACATACATAATATAGGGGAAAATCTCGCCAAGTGTTAGTTTTAGGTCAAATTTAAGTGTAATTCTGATTCTGGTTGATTGAATGCGAGTGCCTATCTGTAAATAACTATCTAAACTAGAATTCTGATTTTTGTACGTTGGTCTGCATATATACATTTGCATAAAGCATTTTGGGTGGGATTTTGGAAGAGAAAGGAGACTGAATCTGAACTGAATTGGCAGTTAACTACTTAATGTTTCCCCAATACCAGAGGGTCATAGGCAGTCCCAATACCCTAAGGGTCGTGGACTATTATTTTACCGGTATAGCGGTTTATCACATTGCACTATACCGCATGTACGTTAGGTTCGCTACGTATCTCCACTATCTGATCTAGCAGTTCATACTGCATGTCTGTACCGTAGTTTACCGTATGGCACTGTACAGCTTATATGCCAGCTTTGCTGCATAGTATATGATTTGGCGATTTATCTGCTTACTGTTAGCCCCAATACCCAGAAGGTTGTGAGTAGTCCCAATACCCTGAGAGTCATGGACGTTTCTGATGACCATCATTGTCGGGCAACCCGGGATGACATCATATTGTATAGGGTTAGATGGACTTTTTGAGGTCCTATATAGTGTGATTAGTTGGATGAGCGGAATAGCTCTTATGTGGTGTGATCAAGAGATGAAGATGTTTGTTGGCTGGATGGGTGGGTTTTATAATTCAACTACAGTCATACGCATCTATAGACTGTTCTGTGTGTTAGAGTATCTATTTGTACTGTTCGACTGAAAAGCGCTTATGACTGTGTAAATTTTGTAGACTCTGATTGTAACAGTTCGACTGAATAGTTATTGTGACTGTGTGACCGATTGAGAATTATTGTTACTGTGACTGAATGGTACTTGTGACTATGTATCTGAATGTGTTTTTAATATGCTCTAAACATTACTATCTGCCGGTACGTCCGTTTTGAATGTACCAACTGGTTCTGTATAGCTCTTTGAATATGTTCCACTTCCGAACTGCTTTCTAGCTTTCTGTTTCTGATTCTGTAGATAGTCGTTTTGATCTCACACTGAGCTCGTGTAACTCATCCCCTCCTCTATTTTCCCCTTTCAGGTACCTTTCTAAATTCTGACACTAGACTCGGTACGCGGAGGTCTTGGCCAGTCTCAGTGGAAGTGATTTGTCAGTTTTTATTTTTAGATTTTAATTACTGTACGGCTTTCTGAATTCGGTGATCACTTCAGTTTTTATTGTCAGTTTTGTAAAATTTGCTCACAATCATTTTGGTGATCAATGTGGCATTTTGAATTTGGTCTAAATATTTAGGCCGTGTTTAGGGTGTTACAGATTGTTTTTATTTTCAAGCATGAACTAAGTTTCTAAATACTTAGGGAGGTGAACCCTACGATGGATTTCATTGTTTGATTTTTATTTTACACAATAAAGACTTAGATCTTGTTCTCAATTATGTGTGCTTAATTCTTGGTTTAATATTTCTAGATTATTGATCCATGTTTGATGTGCTTAAATTAGAGGAGGAATAAACTCTGTTTAAGAGGACATCTAGCATAATTGAGTGGAGTTGCATGCAATCCTAGAAATATGATGACATAAGTCTACTTGGATTAGATTCAAATCTAATTGGGGAATCCATAGATCGAGTTAATGCGATAATAGGGGTTTTAATTAGAAAGAAATTTCAATTAATCATCATAGACTCAGTTGCTATTATTATTGAAGAGAGATATTAGCATAATTTAGGGATTTTTACGGATCAAGGTACTAAGTGAAGAAATTGCACAATTTAGATTGATAGTGACAGATGAAATCTAGGTGAATTCTTTCTTGGGTATTGTTTTGGTTCTTGGTTGTTTACTCGATTATTTTCCTGATTTGTTCTTTGTTGCGTTCTTAGTTAATTAATTATTTAATTTTAGTTATCAATCGCTCCAATTATTCGGTTAAATAATAGAAAGACAATAATTACTAGTACTTTTAGTTCTCGTGGGAACGATATCTTTGCTCATCGTAGCTATACTATTAATTGATAGGTGCATTTGCCTTAGTCAGATTTTTAATTAGTTTCGTGGACATCAATAAGAAAGGTAATTTCAGAGTTAACGCTTAATGCTTGAAGCATTACTGAGGTGATAAAATTCAGCAAAATAAGACCTCGCTCATTTTATCTGATTTTTAATATTCTTTTTAATTCTACTTTTCGAATAAATTAACTTAGGAATTAATTTTTTGATCAGTATATTAAAAGAAATTTTGTCTAAAAGGTTGGATTTTAAGTGGGACCATTTGTGACTCCTCTAATATTTCTTGGGAATTGATTTTTATATATTTTTTCAAGAAAATATTTTTTAAGTGTCTTAATAAATTTTTATTTTTATTTTTATTCTAAATAATAAGCCAATTTTGATCCAAGTGTTAATTTTATGTTTTTTTCAGTGTAAATAATTAATTGAACGGTTTTTAATAAATGGTTGTGTTATTTGTAAATATTTTTAACAGCCAAAATATAAAAATTTTATTTCTTTTTTACTTAATAAATAATATAATAATAAGATTTTATTAATATATATTTATATTATATATTAATTGTTATTAACTTTGTATAGAATTAGGAATAGTAATATTTTAAGATTATTTTTATTTAGAGTTGTGTTTAAAATCTACCTATTAACTTCTTTAAATACCACCACCTTCTCTCCCTCTCCATACATTCTTTCCACCGTCTCCCATATTTCTCCACCGCCAGCCCCTGTTATTTTCTTTCCACTCCACCGCCACACGTTCCTAAGCCATCACCATTAACCTCCCAAAACCTGTCGCATACTTTCCGTCCACCACTACAAGTTGTCTTACCTTCAACCCCAAAATTATTGAACCTTGCGCCTTATCCCCACCTCAAAGTTGCGGCAATTCCCCATCACAACCAGCAACAGCTTCACCGTGCACCCTCCTCTCAACCCAAAGTTGTTGCAACCCTAACCTACAACAATCACTGTAAGTCACCCTCCAACTCTAAACCCGATGCCACTTGCTTCACCATCAACTTATTCTTTCTTTTCTTTCGGTACCAACAAAGGTGGTAAGAATTTGTGTTCCCAAATTTTTAATTAAAAATTTAATTTAACTTTTCAATTATATACGAATTGTTAATATTCTATTCTAATTAATTTTTGGGAAATTACTACTTGTCTCCATCTTTTCCTGAATCATGTCTCATAAAAGAATTCAGAGATCTATCCAAATCGAAGAATCACAAGACAGTTTCCATTCTGAAAGAGAAAAAGCAAGATATGAAAGCATCTTCAAGAAACAACAAAAGCTTCCGGAAAAATGATTTTCTTTGAGAGAAAGTAATCACATTAAATTCATGGAGGGCATTCGAAAAATTGCCGAATTGTTGAATTGGGAAGGGTTTTGTGTCCAGAAACTGACCCCAGATCCTGAGTTAATTCGAGAATTTTATGCAAACCTGATATCTTCGACTGTAACAAAAGTAATTGTCCAAGGAGTTAAGGTACCTTTTAATTCAAAAACTAGTAATGATCTCTTTGATTTACCTACCTTTAAAGGCGATAATTATTTCTCTATAATGAAAAACGTTGAAAATGCAAGAAATTCTACAAACACTTACATTTCCTGGTTTTAAATGGATTGTGTCAAGGTATAAGATTCATACTTGTCGTAGAGAAAATTTAACTCCGTTAACTAAGGAATGGTTTTATTTCGTGCATTTCAACCCAATGCCTACCTCATATGGTACCATAATTTCTGTGGAAAGAATGGTTTTGTTATATTCCATTATGACAGCAAAAACTATTAATGTGGAAAAGATTACGTATCACCCCTAACTCGTCTCTGTTGCCAAATTAGGATTACGGAATATTACAGTACAATTAGAAACATTTAACTTCAAACAGAAATAATTATTCAAATTAAATAATAACATTCAAATACACATTTTATTTAAAGTAAAAATACACTTACGGGCAATAAACCGAGCCTATGGAGCCCTAAAAATAGTTTGGGAACTTTCAGGGATCATTTTGAAATAAAATAGAAAATTTTGGAAAAACTGAAAAATTTTGGAAACAGGGGTCACATGACTATGTGGCCAGGCCGAGTGGCTTGAAGACATGGTCGTGTGGCCAACCGTGTACAATTCGAAGTATGGGACACACAGTCGCGTAACAACCCGATTTTGGGCTTAGTCGGAACAGTGGTTTTGGAACCGAAAATTCAAGATCGAGAAATTATGTTTAATATTATTTTGTGTTATAGCATGATTATATGAGTGCATGAAAATTTTGGTGAATTAATTTTAGCGATTGCGTGCTTAATTGCAAGAAAGGACTAAATCGCATAGAGTGCAAAAGTTTTGTTATTCTAGCTAACTATGTTAAATAGCTATGGAACATTAAATTAGAGGCCCTTATTGAATAAATAGACCAAAAACTAGTGGCTGAACATGAATTTTTAATTCATGAAAAAAAAATGGTCAAAGGTTAAGTGAGTTGGTGGCTAATTTGTCTAAAAATAAAATAAAGAAAAGAGGGGCCATATTATTCATCTTCTCCATCGAAAATATCAGCAAGAAAGGGGTTTTTGAAGCTTGAAACTTTCAGCCATTAAGTTCTCTCGTAAGTAAGTGATTTTGATAACTTTTTTTGATAATTTTTGTACTTTTGGGATCCTTATAGCTTAATTTAGCTAATGGACAATATGTGTTGTTGATATATACAAATGATGATGTTTTTATGAATGGGCAAATGGTATGGATGAGTAAGAGCATGACTAGGTAGTTTAAGTATGTGATAAGTGTTGCTTGTGCATGAAGTGCAATGACCTTTAATGTGTGGTTGAATTGGTCATGTAATTGTGTGTGAATTGGTTTTGCTTGGTGTGGTTTAGGTTGGGGCAAGTAAAGGTGGCAAAAAGGCTTGGTAAATAGCCTTATGTGGTCCACACGGGTAGACACAGAGGCATGTGTCTAGGCCGTGTGTGACTGTAACAGCCCGAATTAGGGCTTAAACAGAACGGTGGTTTTGAAACCACAAATTTGAGGTCAAAAAATTTATTTTGCTTAAGTTTCAAGATTTATTTATTAATTAAATAATTGTGTGAAAATATAGTTAAGAAATTTTATGCATAAGTGCCTAATTTGATAATTAGGACTAAATTGTAAAAGTTACAAAATGTGTGTTCTAGATGCTAAAAGGATTTAATTGAAATGAGTTCTTAAAGTGGAGGTCCTTACTTAGTAATTAGACCATCATATTTAAATTTGGACAAAATGGGCATGAATAGGACAAATTTGAAAGAAAAGCCTTCAAGGACATTTTGGTCATTAAGTAAATAAAAGAATTAAAAAGGAAAAATGAAGCAAAAATTTGCTCATCTTCTTCAAGCTAGGGCCGAATATGAAAGGTCACCATGCCTAGGGTTTTGTTCAAGCTTTCCAAGCTTCATAGTAAGTCCGTTCTAGTTCCCTTTTTAATGTTCTTTACATTTTTGAAATCTTTGTCACCCAATCTAGTTATTTCTACCATTTATTTGAGCTAGGATTGATGTTTAAAAATTTACCCATAAATAATATGCGTTTATTTTGATGTCTAATGGTAGAAAATGAATGCTTGAAGAGTGGTGAACGTCTTTTGCTAGGTGATTTTTGGTGAAAACTGTAAAAAGGACTTAAATGCAAAAGTAATAAATTAGTCATAAGTGTGTGAATTAGTGGGAATTGGGGATTTCCATAGCTATGAAAATGGTTTAGATAAGTCCAAAATACAAGAAAATTGAATAAAATTTTATTTACGAGCCTAGGGGCAAAAGTGTAATTTGACAAACTTTAGGGGCAAAAATGTAAAATTTTCAAAATGTGATTTTTAGACTAATGTGAATAATGTGATTGTTAAATGAGTGTTATTTGATGTATTAGATCAAGAAAACACGAAATTCGGGCTTAGAACGGGGAAGAACAAGATTATGGACTAAGTTATGAATAATAGCCGTTTTTGCGTTCGAGGTAAGTTGGTGTTAATAATAATGCAATACTATTGTTGTTTACACTTGAAACCTAGATTAGTATGCTGATTTGAGTATGTTGAATTAATGGTTAAGGTGCTATAAATATGAAATGATATAAAGGTATGTTATGATACATGAAATTGAATTAAAATCTTGTGTTCAAAGTGCTTGTTACGAATATAGTTATTATGTGAAATTATGAGATTTGTTATCATCATAAGATGTGTGATTATGTGTATATTGACTAAGCTTTAACAAGTGTGAAAAAGTCTTGATTGAACCTTAGGAATCGACTAGGATATGAGTAACATGTCACTAGGAACTATCGTATATGTGATTGATTGTATAAGTGATTCTGGGTGCTGGTCTCGTTCGACTACCAGTGGCTAGGTAATCTTGCATTTGTTGCGGATACCTGTCAGCTTGTGTGAGCAACACTGAGTAGCTTCGACTCGACCGTCAGCTTGTGTGAGCAGGCCCGTGAATAACTCGATAGTGAACATTTCAGTGGTAGCTTCGGCTATATTTCAGTGGTAGCTTTTATTACAATATATGTGTTGCACTTTTGTGCATTTTTCCGAGTATCCTTTAGAATTTTGCATGGTTCAACGGGTAATGAAATGGTATGATAAAGTGTAATGGAAAGTGACAATGAATTAATGTATAAATGTGGTTCATGCCATGATGCTTTTATATGTGTAGTGTGAATATGAAATTTTATGAGGAAGTGTAGGTATGTATGTGGAAATTATGAGCAATATGCTCGTTATATGATCAAAATATGGTAAGTTCATAAGAGGTAAGTGCTACAATTATAGCCCCTATAAAGAGAGCATGAAAAAGGTAAAATTGAAACAAAAGTAGTTTTGGACAACAGCAATGTTGTGCCTTTGAAAAATCACCAAAAATGGTAGGAATATAATGAGAAATTGAATAATATATGAAATTAAATCCCATTGAATCTATTTTCACATAAAGGAAGTAGAGTAAGCAAATGATTCTTAATTTGTGAGATATCTTTGCTATTGTGAGACAGGGTTAGATTGATTTCGAAATTCCTTGTTCTGAATTTGGAAAATCACTAAAAATTGTATAAAAATGGTTATGGTGTGTAATTTATATTATTAAAATTCTTGATGAGTCTACTTTCAAGAGAAAGAAATGGGAAGGTTATCCTAAGTCTATATAAGGAGAAATTTGATTTTTAGTGAAGAAGAGTTAGAGCTATCGGACAGCAAAACATGGGAATCTTTAATGAATAAACTGTACTAATTAGCTAAACCAAAAATTCTAAAATTGTACGGCAAGACGATATATGAGTCTAGTTTTAGGAAAAATTTATGGAACTTAATTTTGAATTCTGTAGCTTAAGATTTATTTAATTTAGCGACTGTGACTCAGGAAAACAACCTAAGCAAAACTTGAGTAAAAAGTGAAATTATGTGAATAATGCTTCTATTTTCTTAAGAATACTCCTTGAGGAATGGAAATATCTTGTTAATTAAATTGCTTATTATTATATGCCAACTTACTAAGCTATAAAGCTTACACCCTCATTTCCATTTCTCTTAGTGCTGTTAGGTTGGCTCAGGGTCGGAGATCATCAGAGGCAGCATCACATTATCAATTTATCAAGTCGGGGTACTAGTAAACCTTATTTACTTTCGAGTGAGTGGCATGTATTAAATTTTAGTTATTGGTAACATATATTCTTATGATTTGACCAAATGTATTGGCTTATGTTACTTCGTTGTATAAGGCCATGAGATGTGGCTCATAATGGTTATGGGTATGTAAGTTTATTTTATGCATGCATGTGGAAATGCTTTGATGTAATAGGGTATATTATATGTATTTGTTGGTTAAGATAGGAATAATTAAGGGTATGATATGTGTCGATGAAATGTATTTGAGTGTAATTGATTGAGAGTAACAAAAAGGGCCTGGAAAATAGCCTAAGTGTTGGCCACATTGGCAAAGACACGGCCATGTGTCTCAGCTGTGTGGAGGGCACGGCCTAGCACATGGGTGTGTGACTTGACCGTGTGTCGTTAATGGTATGCTGATGTCATAAACAGAATGCTTGATGTTTTTAACACGGGCTGGGATACGGTCGTGTGTGACAGCACGGCCTGCCCACACGGGTGTGTCTCAAGTCACACGGGCGTGTGACACTGTTTCATGTCAAATTTTCATAAGTGTTCAAAAAGTTCTGGTTTGGTCTCGGATCATACCCAATGTATCGTTTGGGCCTCGTAGGCCCATAATGTGGATGTTATACATATGAATGAAAAAGTTTTAAATTTTACGTGAAGTTTATGTGTCAAAATTAAATGATCGTGCAAGTGTATGTTCAGTAATGCCTCGTACCTGTGTCTGGCGACAGTTAGGGGTGAGGGGCATTACATTTAGTAGTATCAGAGCTATGGTTTAGTCGGTTCTCGGACTAACATAGCGAGTGTGAGAGTCTAGTTATACATGCCACAAATCTGTGATAGTGTGATGTCTCCTGATGCAAATGAGGACCATCTTGTTTAGACAGAGGTACCCTCTAATGGAGCTACATCTGACCAGGTGATAATGGTAATAAAGTATGTGAATAAAGTGCAGTCATAATGAGTCAAAATTCGGAAAGGGTATGAAAAAGAATTCGTGATATATCTATGCATATATGATAATGAATGAGATGAAAGTCCTTATTGTGATAAGCTCATCCATATTTGTTTGGCTTTCATATGATGATGTGTGCATGGCTTAATTGATTTAGTGAATGTGATAAGTAAAGTTATTCAAAATTCATAGAATGTATGCATGAGTACACTCGTCTTAATGAGGTAATTGGAAATTTCGTGTACTAAAGATGTGAATGCCAATTTGTCTTAAGTGAATAGTAAAACTGAGATGATATATGATGCTAATGAGCGTTATATCATATGTGTGTGTATATGTGAGAATCGAGTCAGAGACTATACGACCTCACCCCCATTACTGATGAGGTGTTTATAGTAAAAATTTATGGGAATTATGTTGATTAAGTTCCTAAGTGTGAAATCAAAGAGTTTAGTGGTAGAATAGCCATAAGCATGATCAAAGATTGAGAATGGTTGACCAGTAAAGAACAAATTTTGAAAGATAGCAGATGAACCCAAGAATTATTCGGTTTATACAATACCACAGTTAGTGAAGAAGTTAACTTTGGTAAATTGACTTATTCAGATGTGATACCGAAAGGAAGTATTAACTGAAATTTTTCTAAACTTATTTTCTTTAGTGAAAGGAACAATATGGAATTAGTGGTGACAGAATTAGTTGGAAGAATAATATTTAAAATGTGAAGATGTTTAAGTGTGACAGATATAGTTGAGCAATTTATGACTATTTCTTCCAGGTATACTATGTGTTTATATGTTCTCAGAAGCATTCGTAATATCTCACTTTCTGATGAAAGTATTGTTGGTTTGATTGATCTATGGTTGACATTCCACTATCTTCTATCGATATTCTATTCTGTTATGACTGAAATAAAAGTTGACAGTGGATTCATATGAAATTGTTCTTTTGTTTCTTCTGGCTATTGTTCTGTTTATATCTGTAAGGAATAGGTCTTATCTCTGTTATAATCGACTTTGGAACATATAAACCGTATTTCTTTTTCTTCTAGTTTTCTTTGCGGAATCGTCAGGATTTCTATTATTTCTTATGAGTGGCGTCTTTGGACATTCAATATGGTTTTGTGTCTTAGATTTCATTATCTCAGTTTTCTCATTATCCTTATTGTTTAATTTATCAAGTATGGCTTAGCTTTAAAGTCGAAGCTGACCAAAGTGTGGATTATGACAGTGAAGCTCAAATTATATATTGATTTTCATTCCTCCTGTAATTTCGATTATTATCAGTGAGTTCAAACAAGCTGTTATGTTTCGCCTTAGTTAACACCTTTAGTAAATATCTGTGAATGACTTGTTGAAAGAATTATGGAAGATTGTATGTCTGATCTGTCCTAACAACATGAAGAAGTGATCTCTATGGAATGATATTGAATAAGTAAGAATAACTCGGTTGTTCTAATTAGAGTGGGCTGATCAATTTGGGAAATAAATTAAGCTACGTTGTATTTATGTTTATTCTTTGGTTCGAAAGTGATGTTGTGCATATATAGATTTATAGCCAAATAGTCTGAATGAGGAAAATTGAAATTCTGGAAAGCATGATACGGAAAAATACCTATTGGATTTGTTTAAAACGAGTGATGTCATTCTGAATTAAAGTTGATCTGTTGATAAAGTTATCCCAATTAGGAAAGTTTGAATGGTCTGGGCATGTTAGCAAAGTTGAAGCAGTTAAAGGTGTAACGTCCCAGATTCTAGGCCTAGAAGTACTGGCTTTGGTGGCGGCTTATAATATTTTGTTGAGTATGGAAATATCGAAATTGTGTGTTGGTTGTCTTGGTTAAGTGATTGGGAGTGTTTGGGGATGTCTGAGAAGTCCTGGGTTTAAACCAGGGCTCTAGCAAAATTTTTAGTTTTTCCCATTAGAGGACCTTGGCGTTAGTTAGAAGGCCTTATGTAACACCCCAACCAGTATCCGTCGTCGGAATAAGGTTTCGGAGCATTACTCGGATTTACATATGATTTAGCAAAAATTTCCGTTAAATACTTACCGTTTAAAATTATTTATTTCATTATATTATAATTTCATGTACCATAATTTCCATATATTTCACATATATTTATTCTGATAATAATTCATATCAAACTTAATATAAATCAAATTCTATATGCACATACTTTCCACACCATGTGTCCATGTAACATGTACAAAGCATTATATATATATTTCAAGCATATATGGTAATAATTCATTTCGTATTCATATTGTTTCATAATATACAAATGTACTAATATTTCACATTCAATCCAATATAACATACAATTTAACATATTTTCATGCTCAATTATGATACACAAATTTACATGACAAAATTGCAAAAATACCCAGATTTAGGGGCATTTTGGTAATTTTTTATTTTCCCCGATTTTTATCCGATCTTGATCTAAATTGATAATTCCATTCAATTTATTAATTTAGACAATAAGTCAATTCATTTCCTTCAAATTGGTCATTTTTGATATCCTTACAAAACTTCCCCTAAAATTTTACTTTTATTCAATTTAGTCCCTGAGCCTAAAGCATACAAATTAGTCATGCTAGTTGAATATTCATATATATTTTCATCCTCCTCCTCTCCATTCCACATCCTTAATTTATAAAACATGCTTATGAGTAACATCGTCAATAATTTTACTATTTATTTATATGTGAATATTCAAGCTGTCCACCTACATCATAGTCACTAAATTATTTTTATCGTGAGCTACAGAACCCCAAATTAAGATCTATCAATTTTTCCTGAAACTAGACTCATATATATTCTTACCATAAAATTTTCAGCATTTTTGGTTTATCCAATTAATACAGTTTATTCATTAAAGTTTCCCCTATTTTGCTATTCGATAGTTCTGACCACTCTTTAGTAAAACTTAATTATCTCTTTGTAAAGAATTCAAATGATATTCTTGTTTACTTCTATTGAAAATAGACTCATTCAGGATTCTAAACATATAAGTTTAAGCCCCTAATTATTTTTATCCAATTTTTGATGATTTTCCAAAGTCAAAACAGGGGATCCCAAATTCATTCTGACCTTATCTCACAAAATTTATTATATCTCATAATTTACAAATCCATTGCTTACACCGTTTCTTCTATAAGAAACTAGGCTCAATAAGATTTAGTTTCATATTTTGTTCATCTTCTAATTCGATTTCTACAATTTATAGTGATTTTTCAAAGTTAGTCTACTGCTGCTGTCCAATATTGTTTTAGTGCAAGCTGTTTATTACCATTTTTCCCTTAAGCTTTAATAAATAACAATTTCATCCCTACTCAATTAGCCTCTCAATAGAGCTTATTTTTTTTCAATTAACACTCTATTCTATCACTTTAAACTACTTTACATCTTTTGAAAATCATAATTTCAGCACTAGACTTTAATTCCAAACATTTTCACAATTACGTCCTAACTAATTCATTCACTTTACTAACTTAATTCATACTCTATTTCTGTTCAAGTTCCATCCCAACTCAAATTTATCTACTAAATTTTCAGCTTATTTAACTAGTTTCAAAATTTCCTCAAATTAGCCTTTCAACATAAAACTTATGAATTACATTACAATTCAATCCTTATTTCATTTCTAACTTGAATTTCTATCAATTTAACCCTTATTTCATCGTTTTACTCAACATGAACATTATCTAGGAATCTAATAACTTTCAAAATATCAACTTAATTTCATCAAAATCTTATTCCAAAGCTTCTAAAACATCAAAATTAAATAAAAATGGCTAAATTGACTTACCTATTAAACTTCCAAGCTTTAAAATCCTTATTTCTCCTTTTTCTTTTCTTTTCTTCTTTCTTCTTTCTTTCTTTCCTTCCCCTGCTTTTCGTTCCACATTCTGTTTCTCTTTTTTTTTTTTTGTTTATATATATATATATATATATATATATATAATATACTAACATTAATAAATATCTATTTAATAATCCATTATTTCTTTTACATTTGTATACAAATATATTAATACACTTGTATCAATTTATTTCTATACACTTGTCTTTCTTTAATCTATTTATTATATAAATATCTTATAATAGATTTATTTAATTAATAAATATCTTTTATAATTAATAAATATCCATTAATAATTAAATACTTATATTACAAATGTATGTATTTTTATCCATACACTTGTATATTTTATTTACTATACATTTGTCTATATACTAATTTATTTATCATATAATATCAATTTAATAATAACAATGATATTAATATTTACTTAAATAATAAGTAAATACATACATATATTACAAATGTATGTACATTATTTATCACATATGTATTTTATTTTTATCACACACTTGTCACAATTTAATTTATTTATCATATAAATATCTTATAATATAATTATAATAAATTAATTTAATATTATTTGTTACTAATAAATATATATATATATTTTATAATTAAAATCTAAGTAAAAATCTTAGATTTTTACTTTATATGCCGCCTCACTTATGCTAAATGGCATAATTTCCATTATAGTCTCTTTTATTTTCTTTTAATCTATAATTAAACTTTCACACTCTATTCAATTTAATCCTTTTTATCCAATTATCCTTAATTAAGCTAAATTCACTTGATTAAACTCTAATTAACCACTCAATTAACTTTTTAAATATTTTTGATAAATATTTACGGATCCAATTTTCAGTAACGGAGACTAAAAAATACACTTTTTTAATAACCGTAAAATTCGGGTTATTACATTTCTCTCCCCCTTAATAAATTTCGTCCTCGAAATTCCTTGTTTTCTCATGAACTTCGTTACTTTTATAATTCTATAGTTTCTTTCTGGACATATTTACCTAGTTTATTATTTATATCCATTCTTTATCCTTTTATTTCACAAATTATTTTAATTTAATATTTCACATTTGCTTTTCAGAACTTCCACCAACATAAATTAGAAGATAATATCATATGAATTTTAGTATCAAGTATTCTATCACATATATTGGCTTGGAAAACCAAAGAGAGATAGAGTGATATTGTGAATTAATCAAACTCGTGAAAACTTCTATCTGTTTGCATATTTATGCAATCTTTCTATATAATGATTATAGCATCCAAACATGAACAATTGTATATTCCTTTGAAAATTTCAGTACATATAAGACACCCATATAAAAATCCCAAAAATCTACTGTAATATGCCGAATTATATTAGTTATATTCAAATATTTTTGCAATTTATTCACTAATTCCATTTACTAGTATAGTCATCAAAAATTTCATATCATTCAGTTTACTCAAGAAACTAATTTGGAAGAAATTTTCCTATAATTAACTTCTTTCTTTAGCAATGGTATTGTATATCCCAAGTAATTTTCAAAAATCTAATATCTCCATCCAGAACCCATCTTCACTTATTAACTCATTCTCAGTTTTGACTGCATTATCAATTGCTCAACTATTGAACTTTTTCACTTTTACCGTTTTGAACTTAATCAATATAAATCTCATAAATTTCATTGAATATAACTTAATCAATATAAAGCCTCATAATTTAATTTTCATGTATTTTCACTTAATCGATTTCCCGTTGACCTCATCGTGTGCTCCCTAAATAACCCCTAATGCAAGCTATTTCAAACACCATTTCTTACACACCAAGCCAAACCGTTTCTAGATACTTTCACATGATTAAAACAGATTCAAAGACATCAAAAACATTCCAATAATCATTTATCCTATGTCTAACCAATATGCCATCAATAGGCACCACAATTCATACACCAAATCAACTCAAGTACAAAACGACAAATCCATACATTAAACATATAACAATCATACCAAAAATCCATTTCATTCTCAATATAAACCACCATGACTTTGACACTTTATATAGGCATAACCAAAGTGTCCATAAAACACCTAAACTTAGACATTTACAAGCCAAACCAAAACCATATATGCCAGTAGCTACAAATATGATCAAATCACACCATATTGGAAAAATAGCTCAAAACACCTGTTACATGCCATTTATAACCATAAATTAAGTAACAAAAAACTACCAAAGAGAGGGATGGATAGTGTGATTATGCTCCGACAAAATTCTAACCGCTCAAGCTTTCTGATGATCTACAAGACAAAGAAAATAACTAAATAAACAACTAGTGCTTAGTAAACTCGTATAAAGGAAACTTAAACTTAATAAACATAATACAATTAAACCAAGCATAATTTCATTAAATCATGAGCAAAATTTCCTTTCCTAAACACACCACTGTACAAGGTTAGTAGGTGTATAGATGAGCATATAAATCCAACTAATTCATGGAACATATTTCAATAAGCATTCAATATATATTTCATCCATCACGTCTTAAAAAAATACCGTTTTCATTTCAAGTACATATATTAACCTTGTCGAAACCATTTTTATTTTGAAAAAAACGGGAGTCAACTTTTAAAAACATGGAGTCGCCACCAACCTTTTTTTGAGGTGTGATTGGACCACCTTATAAAATATTTTGGTCTACGATTTTTTAAAAAACGGGTTCGGGAGTCGGTTACGTACGAGGAAGGATTAGCACCCTCGCAACGCCCAAAATTGGTACCTTATTGATTAATTAATGTCCTAATATCAAAAATTTGAAGAGATTTTAAAATATGATCCTTTTTATTTAAAAGAATATTCGGATAACTCAAATTGTACTTTAGGATTTAATCGTTCCGAAGGAATAAAATACCACATCAAGCACTTTAGGATACGACATTTTAAACCTTCGAAGCCGGGATCATCACATGATTTCCAAAACATGCAATTAAAAGGATATTTAGTTATTTGGTCAAATGAAAAACCAAAACCCAGCACATTAGGGCACGATTTCTCGAATTTCCAAACACGAAATGTTACCTTGTTTAAAAAATCTTATCTCGAGGTAACAAAATGTCATATCTAGTAAGTTAGGACACAACATCTCGAATCCTCGAGAATAAGCTTTCTAAAACTTATGTATTTTATTTAAACAAAGAGGTTATTTGGTTATTTAGATTAAACGAGAAAAATCGAAACCCAGCACGTTAGGGCATGATTTCTCGAATTTCTAAACACAGAACATTGCCTTTATTGAAAGAGTTTTGTAGGCGTCGTGTAAAAATTAATGAGAATTTGAAGATAAATCACGATGTTGATACTCGTAACGAAATAATAAATGCGTTAATATAAATGACAATGAGGAAGACGAGAATAAAATTAATAAATAAAATGAATAAGTTAAAAATAAAATAATAATAATAAGCAAGCTAAAAATGTTAATATTTAAAAAAACTAGTAGTAAATGAATGAATATTATGTAAAATTATTTTAAAAAATAGAAATAGTAATGATAGTAATATTAATGATAATAATACAAGCAATAAATAATTTAAAGTTTGAAATGATATAAAAGGACATAATAATAATAATAATAATAATAATAATAATAATAATAATAATAATAATAATAATAATGAGAATGATGATAAAAATAAAATGAGCGCGTTTAAAAAAAAAACATGTGAATAGATAAAAAAATAATATAATAGTAATAATAATAATACTACATTAATATGAACAATAAAAATATAATAGTAACAAAGAAAATAATAAAAATAATAATAATGAAAATAATAATAGTAATAAAATAATAAAAAATAAATATTATAGTAAAATATAATAATATTGAAATAATAATATATTTATAATAATATTAATCAAAAATAATAATGCTAATAAAAATATGAATAATAAAATATGTTAATAATAATAGTAAAGAAGGTAAAAAGAAAATAGTAATAATAAAAAAATAAAAATAAATAAAAATATGTTCAATAAATATAATAATAATTATAATAGTAATAATAGTTGTAATAATAATAGTTGTAAAATAATAATATTAGAATTAATTAATTAATTAATGAAATAATCAAAATAACTAAAATATAAAAAAGGACCAATTTGGACTTGAAACAGAACTTTTGGGGCTAATCCGAAACAAAATGAAAGAAAAGGGACCACATTGAATGGCACGAATAACATGGAGGGGCTAAAAGAGAAATTTTCCCTTCTTCTCCAAAACGCACAACATCAGGGAGGACCAAATTGAAATCTAAACGAAAATTCGGGGTAAAATTAAAAAATAAAAAAAGCTTAATTGCAAAGTAATAAAAAAGCGGAAGGGCTAAATGTGCAATTCGCCCTTTCGTTAAAAAACACACGGATCCTGAGACGGGAGCGGGTTGAATTTCAGGTCGGATCATCAAAACGACGTTGTTTTGATGCTTATTGCCTTAAGCCAAAACGACGTCATTTTGGCATAGCTATATAACTCAATTTTTGCACAAAATTTTCATTTAAACCTCATTTTACAAAAAAAAAAAAAATCCTCAAAACTCTCTCAATCCCTCCCTACTCTGGCTTGGGATCTGGCCATCAGACGACCGGCCACCACCGCACGTGCCGCCGCCAACGCCGCCTATGCGGCGGTCAGAAGGCCGAAAACTTCTTTTTTCAAGCCAATCGAAAGGTGACCTTCTCTTCTTTTGTTTTATTTTGTAAAAATAAATAAATAAATAAATAACAACACTTAAAAAATAAAAATCAAAGAAAATCACCCTTATTTTTCTGTTTTGATCTATATTTTTTTGATCTAAAATTTGTTTTCTATTGATTGTGTATGTAGTGTAGATAAAAAAGAAATGAAAATAACAAAAACAATAGAAAAGATTAAACGAATAAAAATGGAAAATCACCTTTCTTTTCTTTATTTTTTTGTATTGTATTCATAAAAAAAATCCCCCATTACATCAATTCCATTCGGTTTGTATAACCGAAAAATAAATCCAAAATACAAGATTCGATTGTTGTTTGATTGCCTTTGTTGCAGATATGCGACGGTGATAGGGCGTGATATCCGGCGGTGAAGGCGGTTGATGAATGCTGCGGCGCAAAGGGAAACTTAGGGTTTCCAAGAGCTAAAAATTGTTTGGGCCGTTTGGGCTCATTTGGGTATTGGGTCAAAGGGTTATTATTGGTTTGGGCCATTATTTTTCATTTTTGGTTAATTTATGGGCCCGGTGTAAATTTAATTTATTTTCTGTTTTTGGTATTGCTGTATAGGCCTTTGTAATTTGATGGACTGTGGACTAAAATTTTATTTTTGGTTTTATAAATTAATATGGGCCCGGGCAAAAATGGGCAATTACAACCCTTTTTCAATTTCATCTTTTAATAACATAGACCATTTCATATACATACATATTCAAATTAAACCTTAATCACCCATTGAACCAAATGGAATATCATTGGATACCCGGGAAATGCTCACACGAGCTGTGACTATAACATGTAATCGTATATGCTCACATGAGCTGTAAAATGGGCCTGCCCACACGATACTGCTTGCACGATTTGCAGAGAATCCGCAACAAATGCAGGACCTTAGTCATCGGTAGTACATCTAAGACCAGCACTCGAAACCATATAACCCTTAATGACATGTCATCTATATCCTATGTATTCACAAGGTTCAAACAGGACTGTTGTACATATCCAAATCTTTAATTTGCCTTGCATTATACTATATCTAGCATGCTTCCATGAAATACACATTTTTCAAATATAACACCCAATTTAATTAACATCACCATTTGATCCAATACCAAACATCGTACAACTATCAATCTAAAATATACATAGTATAATATTTATTAATATTACATTAAAAACATAAATTAATAAGTTTAATACTTATACAAACTTACCTTGACTAAAACAGTTGCAAAAACAGACACGATAACTATTCTGATACTTTTACTTTTCCTTGATTCAAATTTGGTTGTTGCATTTCTTGATCTAAATAGTAATTTCATTCAATTAATACCATTCTAGCACATAAATAAGCAATATTATACAAAGAAGCCCTTCCATCATTATTTTACAAACTTACCCCAACATTTTTACTTTTATACAATTTAGTCCCTAAACTCGAGTTACAAATTTACCATTTTCAAAGAAAAACCATGCTAGCCAACTTTCCTAGGGGTCCATTACAGCCCATAACTTTCATCATTTCACCCTATTTTCATTGAATTTTACTATATTCTCAAATAGGTCCCTAAAGATTAAAATCACTTAACAAAATAAGCTTATTTATCAACCAAGCTTAATATTCCTTCAACTAAGTTTACAAACACACCTAACTCATTTATGGTAAGTCCATAAACTTTTAACACCTTTACAAATTAAACCCCGAGTTAGCTAAATTAAGCTAAAATTATAAAAAAAACATAAAAATCATTAAAAACATGATCAAAATCACTCATATGTACACCAAAGTAGCTTAGTCGAATGCTTCACACCTTTAGCTATAGAGGTTTTGGTTTTCAAACAAAAGAAAAGGAATGAGATTATGATAATTCTTTTATCATCTTTTGTTTAATTTTCTAATCTACCTGATTACAAAACTAACCTTTATAAATCATCAAAATTACACCAAAAGCCATGCCATAACCATCCACTAACTAAAGATAGTATATTTAACCATTAACTCCATTAATTTAAGATTTCATAGTCGTTTAATACTTTTAGCCAATAAACATAAACTTTTGTAACTTGACAATTTAATCCTTTTCACTTAATTAACTAACTAAACATTAAAATTTCCTAAACAAAATTTAATATGACTATAATAAATACTCATAAATATAAAATAATTAATCAAATACTAACTCGCTTGTCGGAATCGTGGTCCCAAAACCACTGTTTTTGACACCACCAAAAGTGAGCTGTTACAGATTATCCTAAAGGAGATTCAAGACTGTGTGGTAAGATGTTCTAGCTCAGCATATTTCCCTTTTACAATCACAGGACTATGTATGAAAGCTCGTGTCTGTCCAACTGTAAAGATGGTAGGGTATAATCAAGGAACAATTACTGATTAGGACTTTACTAGATAAGCAAGAGATGCTATCTTTCAATAGCACTCAGAACCAGTTGATAAAGCTGAAAAAACAAGGATGTTCTTATAGAACTAGAACCAGTAAAGCTGGTTGAAATTCTTGATGTGGCAAAACCTACTAAAACGATTCCTGAACTAGAGAGAGAAAATTCAACGCCTCAAGTTCCTTCATCAAGTGTCATTCTACGAAGTAAACAGTCAAATATAATGGACATTCTGTAGCATATGCAATGACAACAACAAGCTTTTTAAAGATACTAAAAAGTACAGGATGATTCATTCAGAGATGCATTCAAGAAAATATTTCATAACTCATTTGTTTTTGTGCCTATATTTCTAGATTTTATATTCGAACCATGGACTCCAATGTGGAGGAAGGAGCAAGACGATTGAAGCAAAGACAAAGATGACGAAGCAAAGACAAGGTCAGATTCTGATGGGTCTACGAATAAATAAAAATGGAGGGTCTTTCCTTTCCTTTATTTTTCTTTTTTGGATATTTTAAGTTTTCAGTTTTAAGTTCTTTTAGGATATTTTTATTTCTCGCATAATAATACAATAAGTTGAAATCGTGAATAAAATTGAACAAATTGCATTTTGTTTAAGAAAATTCTTGAAAAAAGTGTGTATATAGATTTGCATATGTCTAGTGTCGAAACCATTTTTTACGAGAGATTTGAAAAACGGGGATCGAATTTAGAAAAATGAAAATGGGAGTCGCCACTAATCTTTTTAGGTGTGATTGGATCACCTTAAAACATTTTGGTCTACGAATTTAGAAAACGGGTTTGGGAGTCGGTTACGTACGAGGAAGGATTAGCACCCTTGTAACGCCCAAAATTGGTACCAATTGATTAGTTTTCTGTCCTAATGTCGAAACCTTGAAAAGATTTAAAAGTATGATCTCTTTTTTAAAATCTGAATAGTTCAAGTTTTAAAACCGAGGTTCATTCGTTCCAAAGGAATATAAATATCACATCCAGCATGATAGGACACGATATTTTAAAACTCTTATAACTGAGATCACCTCGTAATTTATAAAATCATTTAAAAGGGTACTTTAGGCATTTAGATAAACAGGAAATCGCAACCCAGCATGTTAGGGCGCTATTTTCCGAATTCCTAAATACGAAAAGCATTGCCTTATTTTAAAACATTTTTTGATTATATATATTTTTTAAAATCATGATGCGATCAAGATAACGTATTATAATATAATAAACAATATAAGTTATGGGGTACATGCTTTAATATTTCATACAAACATGATGTAGAAAATAATAAATATCAACATAAATTACAACATCTATAAAAATAATAATATAAGAATAATATACACATCAATTCTAAAAAAAAAACACTTAATAATAATTTTAAATTAGCATTTGGTATATAAATAATATATAAAAATATAGGTTTAAAATGAAATAACACATAACAAATAAATAATTAATTAATAATGAAATAAGTATATAGTATAAGTTAATAATATAATTTAATAATAATAATATATATAAATAATAATGTAAAGCAATAATAATATGTATACAATAAATAATTTGTAATAGTAATATATAAAATAAATAATATATGTAATAAATAAAATGATTATATATAATATGAAAGTATATAGGTTAAAAAAATAAAATAATGTATAATATAAATATTAAAATAAATATAAATTAAAAACATAATATATAATAACAATTTACAAATTTTAAAAATATAAATACTATAATGAGTAGTATAAAATAAAAATAAAATAATAAATAAAATATAATAATATAATAAATACTATGTACTAAAATATAAATATATAAGAAAATAATATATGATAAATAAAAATTTTATATATAAATAGTATTTATGATAAAATAATATATATGTAATATTTAAAATAAATAAATTATATAAAAAAATAAAAAATTTAAAGAGATAAGAAAGGGATTAAAATTAAATTCAAATAAAGATTGGGGCTAATTTTAAAATAAAAAATGAATTTAGACCTAATTAAAGCGCGCAATAAAAGTTGAGGGACTCACTGGGTAATTAACCCTAATCCCAAAAAAAGGGCGCCGTTCCAATTCTATATTTAAAAGGCTTGAGGACCAAATAGAAATATCTTATGGATTTCAGGGGGAAATTTAAAATAATAAAAAAAAAGAAATTGGATGCATTAAAACAAAGGCGCAAAAAAAAAGGACCAATTGCGCAATAAACCCATTTAGGGTAAAACGCGCGGGTCCAAACATGAATCAGGTCAGGCGCACGGGTTGGGCACCAAACGGTGCCGTTTTGAACCCGTTTGAAACTCCCTTTTTCCTGCTTCAAAACCATTTGAAACCATTTCCTTTTTTAAAAAAAAAAAAACAAAAAACAAATCTAACCTCCCTTTCTAAAACCCCTATTTGGCCGAACATAAAGCACCCTTCAACCGCCGTTTCACCTCCATTTTACAAATCTGATCCTCTAATCCCCATCAAGACTTTGATTTCAACGAAGCAAACAAGGATTCCCAGGCTCTTTTAAACAGATAAGTATTTATCCTTATTTATTTTGTTTTTTTGCATATAATAATAAAAAAGAAAAAGAAAGATAAAATCGAAAGAAATAAAGAAAAAGATCTTCAATTACCTCTTAGCAACTGTTTTTTATTTCTCTATTCCAACTTTTGTACAACTTTATATGTGTATTGTATTTTTTTCCAAAACAAAGGTCCCCTTTTACAACGAATTTGATCGGGTTTTATAGTGAAAGAAAAATGAAATAAAAAAAGGAAACAAGCTTTTGTTGCCTATTTTGTTGTTCTTCTTTCTTTGTTTGTAGGTCACTAACGACAACCCTGGCGCGATTCGCGCACTGATAGTAGCGTGAGATTCTGAGAGGAGTGCGTGATGCACGCGCGTGATGCGCGGATTGGGAGGGCGCGGGGCGCGGAGGGCCGACTCGGGAGCTGCGGTGCCGGCAATGCTGCTGCTAGGGTTTCGCTGGTTGGGACAAAACGTTGGGCCATTTGGGCTACTTTGGGATTGGGCTTGAATTAGTTTAGGGTATCAGGGGTCGAGTCTTTGAATGTAATGGGTATTTTGTAAATTTGGTTAAGATTTAAGGTGTATTTGGGTTGAGTATTTGGGCAGTGTAAAAAGGACTAAAAAAATGGACTTTTATTTATTTATTTTGGTTTTCTGCTTTTGGGCCTTTAGTAGCCTGGGCAAAATTGGGTACTTACAGCTGCCCTTCTTTGCTCATTGCTGTGTAACAGGAATAGAGCAAAGATATAAAAGGACAAATTTTGCACGGGCTTGCCAGATTTTTGGGTTCTTGGTCCTCAATCTGCTTCTTGGAATCTCAATACCATCATGCTGATTTATTTGATTTGCTCTCTGTCAAATACAGAGACACCAAATCTGCTTCTTCAATTTGTTCCCTGACAATACAGAGATGCCAAATCTATCACATTGGATCTGTTTCAATGTAAACATATGAAGGTCAAATCTGCTATGTCTTCGATCTGCTCCCTGTCTAATACAGAGATGCCAAATCATCTTGGATCTGCTTCGATGAAAGCCAGATCTGCTATGTCTTTGATCTGTTTCACTCTTGCCAATGGGATGAAATCTGCTGTTTTAGCCTGTTACCCTATCACTTAGGGAGTTAAGGCGAATCTTCAATCCACTCCACTCCTACCAGTGGGATGAGATCTGCTATTTTAGCCTATTACCCTATCACTTAGGGAGTTAGAGCGAGTCTTCGATCCACTCCACTCCTGTCAGTAGGATGAGATCTCCTGTTACCCTATCACTTAGGGAGTTAAGGCAAGTCTTCGATCCACTCCACTCCTGCCAGTGGGATGAGATCTGCTGTTTTAGCCTATTACCCTATCACTTAAGGAGTTAAGGCAAGTCTTCGATCCACTCCACTCCTGCCAGTGGGATGAGATCTATTGTTTTAGCCTGTTACCCTATCACTTAAGGAGTTAAGGCGAGTCTTCGATCCACTCCACTCCTGCCAGTGGGATGAGATTTGCTGTTTTAGCCTGTTACCCTATCACTTAGGGAGTTAAGGCAAGTCTTCGATCCACTCCACTCCCGCCAGTGGGATGAGATCTGCTGTTTTAGCCTGTTACCCTATCACTTAGGGAGTTAAGGCGAGTCTTCGATCCACTCCACTCCTGCTAGTGGGATGAGATCTGCTATTTTAGCCTGTTACCCTATTACTTAGGGAGTTAAGGCGAGTCTTCGATCCACTCCACTCCTGCCAATGGGATGAGATCTGCTATTTTAGCCTATTACCCTATCACTTAGGGAGTTAAGGCGAGTCTTCGATCCACTCCACTACTGCTCAAGGAGATAGGATCTGTAAATTTAATCAATCCTTGCTATATTGTCCACTAGGGAATCCATCTGTAGAATTGATTTTCCTGGAATTTATGTTTATGCCAAATAATTAAGATGCCATGATCGAAATGAGTCAAATGTTTCCTAATTAAACATATTATGATGCAAAAATGTTATGAGAATGATTCCTATTTTAGGTGTTATCTCTCATTCATTCATCTGGATTTTACCTTCATTGTTCTCAACGTATCGATCATACTCTGCTCGTATGCTGAATCTTCTCCATCAATTCAGTCTATTGTACCATTCCCCGAATGTTTTGACCTGCTAGAGATGTTCGTGAAACGATCCTCTCTTAGGATCGAATCATTTGAATTGTCCAATCATCATTTGGACAAAGAAGAAAATCCCTTGAGTACCTCTGATCCTTACTCAATGGGAAATCCTTAAACAAATGTCATGTTTCCGTTTCTTGTATTATCTAGAAATTTCTAGAGTAATATGTAAAACTTCGTTTGTGAAAATATTTTAGTTCATCAATCATTGTTTCAATGCAACATACTTTATGAATAATGGACAACAAACAAATTGATCTCAAGGAAAATTAGAGTTCGAATGATTTATCAACATAATACAAAGGAGATTAATCTAGGATTCTATCTTTGAGAAGAAAGAGAATCCAAAGACAGTAAACAAGGCAAAAATCAGATGCCCTAGATATCGCAGCTTGGGCTTCCATATACAAACTCTATGAAGACTGTTTTGAGTTTAACATGTGTTTAGAAGATCCAAAGTACTTTGTTGATGCCCGGGCATGTAACGTACTTCACTTCTTGTCGAATTAGGTATAGCAAAATCACTGCATGCCTTTCAAAATTTGAGTTGCCCTTTCGGGTTTTCAACTCAAAACCCCTTTGGTCTCAAGGCGCCCTTTACGGGTTTTCACCTTGGCCTCTTCATTTTCTTTTTCTTTTTTCTTTTTCTTCTTTTTCCTTTTAATTTTTCTTTTTTCTTTTTTCTTCTTTTTCTTTTTTCTTTTTCTTTTTTCTTTTTTCTTCTTTTTTAGAAGTCTCAAAGTGCCCTTTACGGGTTTTCACCTTGGCTTCCATGAGAAATTCCTGTGGACGAACCCTCTTCGTCTGTGTCATCCATTTGATTAGGATGAATATTTCCAAGTTAAATTTACTGGAGGTATTCAATTCTTGACTCCATTAAGCTTAGAGGAAAAAATCTCAGTTCATAAATTCATGAGAAAGGGATTGACCCAGCAGTAGTCCTGGCTATCGTTTGATAAACACATAGCTCGATGATGTCTCTGAAGCATCCACAAACTTCATAAATTGCCCCAGTTGTAAAGCTGCCAAATGAGCGTAGCAAATAGGGGCCACAACAGATATGGCTATGGTGCTCATAGGATAGAGAATGAACAAGCTCGCAGATCATCAGCTGAAAACCCAACTTGGTCAGCATGAGCACAAAGGTAAAAATCATTGTTCTTCGGATGGCATACTTTGTTGTCAATGACAGCACCAGGTAGCACATTGTCAGGAGATCCCTGCTAGAAAACTTGGTATAATGGTTTTTGTGCAACAATAGCCACAAACTTAGGGTTCCAATTCTCGTCAAGGTGCTTGCAAGCCTCAATAACTTGATCAAGTCCTTTGTTCATCATTCGACTGAACTGAGACTCGCTATCTCCATCCTTGGAGATAATGACCTGATCAGGCTTCCTCTTCCCTGAACTTGTATAGAAGTCTAAGAGAGCTTTTCTCATGATCTACTTATCCACTTTGTTAGAAACTGGTTTGAAAAGAGGATCTATCATTTCAAGCTTTGGAGACTATGTATAGTCTGATGCTCTATAGCGAGAAGTTGGTAACTATTACTTGAAGCTATCCAATGCAACTATTGATAGCACATCAGACTTTCTAGGAAATCCATACGCTGCATTCATTCTAAAGATGATAGTTGGGATCCTTGAAAGCGTTTGCCCCAGCGTAAACATAAAGAGTAAGTAGTAGCTTTTTATGCCAATTTTTACAAAGTCTCGGTCATCTTCTGTACTTTTTGTTGATTTTTTTCCTTTTGGCCACCTTTGATGTACTGTGATAGGGTGCCTAATCTTTGAACGGACTGCAAACCTTTGACATTGTGCAGTTGAAAATGATCTTTTCTTTTCCCTTTTTTTTTTCTTTTTTGTTTTTTTTTTGTTTTTTATCGATGTCTATTGACTTTGTAATATTGGCATATGAAGCTACTCTCTCCCTCTTAATGGAGTAGTCAACAGCCACAAAAATGATCCATTGTTAGCTCGAAACTTTTGACAAGCACAGACCCATAACATACATGCCCCATAAGTCTTGACTCCTTAAATTCGGCATTTATAGTATAACTGATGTGATCATGTATCCTCCTTGACAACATTTTTGAATTTCCATAATAGCCTCCATGAAGTCTTGTTTTGGCTCTCCGACTATGCGTGTTCTAATTTCACAACCTTCCCCTCCTCTAAGGTTGTATTCTCTATCACCTTTTCATGGGGTAAAATTTGTTTCTTTCTTTACCATTTCCAACAAAGTTAGAAACAAGTTACACTTTTTGTCAAATCTTCAAAGTACTGAGGTTCCTTTAAACACATGTCGGGCTCAAAAATGAACTCTGAATCTGTAGTATCATTACCCACGTCATTGATATCTAGGGATCTATGATGGGTATAAAATAATGTACAAGGAGTAAATGAATTCAAGAATGACTATTTACATGGTATGAATGAAGAAATTTGATCAAAGAATAAAGAATGAGGGAATATTGGCTCGAATTAATCATGAAATATGTGTTTTATTAAAACAAATATGTATGAACATGAGCATATTTCACAAATGAAATCTTATTACTCCTAGGCTTTAGAGTAACAAGAGTGTTCTAAAAATTATTCTGTATAATTTCTAAAAATTGCAAGAAGTTCCTCTACAGACCAATTGTCCAAAAACATTTCCAGGTTTATAAGGACGAATGTCTCACAGGCTTCTTTACTCAGAATCCAATATTACCAATCCTCTACTTATTATTTCTTCTTAAACCATCTTCAACGGGGTTCCCCTTGATCCCTCTTGCAGTACTTTAATCACTTGCATTTACCCCTTTGTCACCATGGTCTGGTAACGGGCTCTTTGTACTAGGGGTATCATCAAACTTCACAATCCCCATATTAATGAGCTTTTCCACGGTTTTCTTGAAACTAATGCAGTTTTCTATTGAATGCCCTTGTACTCCCGCATGGTATTCACATTTAGCATTTGCGTCATACCATTTGGGATATGGGGGTTGTAGTGGCTTTGAATAAAAGGGAGCTACCACATGTGCATTAAATAAATTCTGATAGAGTTCCCCATACGACATCGGGATTGGCGTAAATTGGATCTTTTCAGCATTCTGTCTCGTATCAGATTCATTCTTTTGCGAACCTTACTGTCCTACAGTTACTGCTCTTGGTTGACTAACCGTAACTGATTTCGAATTATAGCCACTTGTATTGTTCACCTCATTATCCTTTCTTCTCAGGGCTGATCTCTTTGCAGTTTCCCTTTCTATCTTACAACCTCTTATGGCATTTTCAATCATCTCTCCTGCCATGACCATATCAGCAAAGCTTTTGGTGGTACTTCCAATCATGTGAGTAATGAATGGAGCTTTCAAAGTGCTGATGAACAATATAGTAGTCTCTTTTTCCAAGAGCAGTGGTTGAACTTGTATGGCAACCTCCCTCCATCTCTGTACATATTGCCTAAAATTCTCATTAGGCTTCTTCTCCATGTTTTGCAGAGTGATTCTATCAGGAGTCATATTAGTCACATGATTATACTGCTGCATGAAGGCTTGTGCAAAATCTCTCCATGAATTGATTCTGGCACAGCTCAACTGATTGTACCACCTAGCCGCTGCCCCAACCAAACTATCCGGGAAACAATGGATCAACAGTTTATCATTATTTACATAACCTGTCATCCTTCTATAGAACATAGTGATATGGGCCTCCGGGCAAGTAGTCCCATTATACTTCTCAAACTCCAGCATCTTGAATTTGTGAGGAAGCACCAAGTCTGGGACCAAGCTCAAATCTTTGGCATCAACTCTATGGTGCCTATCAGCATTTTCCAAGGCTCTAAATTTTTCCTCTAGCCACTTGCAACGATTCTCCAACTGCTTTGAAGATTCCATTGCCATTCTTTCTTTCTCAACTACATCAAGGTCAGGAGTGATAAGATTAGCAGAGTTATCACCCAAATTAAATCCCGAGCCAGTTGGGAAATTCATTGGGATTCCAGCATCGACCGGCCCCTGTTGAGGCCTTATAGTGACAGATGACCTCTTTGGGGGTGCCTCAGTTTGTGCTTGGACATGAGGTGGGGTAAAGCTTGGAGGATAGTCCTTATTATCCTCGCCAGCGTGAGTCATGGGAGCTTTCCCCTTATCTGTGGCCCTTAGCAGCTGGGCCATCTAGGCCATCATATTTTGTTGTGCTTCTAGCATCTGTTCCCTTATGTCATTCTGCATCTTTGTCAATTGCTCTTGCAATTGGTCTTGCATATTCTTCTGAAGTTGCTCAAATCTCTGATCCATATTCTTAGTTTTTACACGTGTTCTGTATTGATGTGTGATTTCCAGATTTTCCTCTCTACTTTCTCTCTCTTTGTAGTAATTTTAACTAATTAAAGTCTTTCTATAACTTTAAATGCATATAGTGTGATGAGATGCAAATGAAAGCAAAAAGATATCAATTATGATTCAGTTTCATTTTAGAAAACGTTATTTAAGGAACAAAAATCTTTTTATAAAACGGATTACAAATACGCTTTCGCCCATAGGCCCAAAGTCTTAACCCTACCTAGTAACAAAGCTAACTCTCAACTAGCTCATATTTTACACTTAATACATTAGCTTGCACTGCCAATTCTTGTAGGTGATCAGTACCCTCTTGAATCTGAATTATGACTTCACCCATGAGGTAATCCTTACAGCCAAGGACACCTCCTCCAATGCCTGTGAAGTTGTTCTGATTATCTTGAAAGAAAAATTGATGAACAAGTAGGCATTCCTGCTTCACAACATGAGCCTTACAATGATATCCAACATCATCTTCAGTGCTTCTTGAGAGTCTTCAGATTTCTACCTCCGGCAGAGCATTTGAATTGCTTACATCTTCGCAGCATGGCTAATCTCTACTTTTAAGGTCTTTGAATGATACGGTCTTTTTTAACCTCTTCGTTCACGCCTATTTGTCCAAATCTTGTACTTTCATTGTTTCTGCAACATCCTAGTAAACTCAAGCTTGTCGTTTGGTAACGATCCTATAGTAAATAACCTTTTCATAGGCAAAATTCTTTCCATCCAATTCAAATTTGTAGGTCTTATGCATTCTGTCAATCACCTTTCCTCTAATACCCTTACCATCCACGGCGCGACCATCTTCATATGAAAGGGAAATGCTGTAATGGTAGAAGTGTCCATCAATACTTCCACGCTTCACTTTGAATTGTCCATCTATCTTCCCGTCAAGCAAATACTGCAAGTCCTCATAGCTGAACAACTGCTTGGCTTCATTATCCCAATGGGCCTAAATGTCCTTCAACTCCTTCTACTCAATCTGTGTCGAACTGATACGAGTGAAGTCCCACAACTTCGATGTATATCCCTCGGTGACACTATCTCCTTTCTCTAACTGGGTTTTCTCTGACCATGCACAGACGAAAGAGTTGTCCCCCACTTTATTGAGATATTCGTCCCCCATTACAAAACTTTCTAACTTAGAAATCGAACCTTGAATCGATACATTTTAATGATGAATGATATGTAATGACAAAAATAAGAAGAATATGTCAGTGCCATATATAAAAAATATAATAAACAAATACTTTAAAAGGGTAGGTACTAAAAGTTATCACCCTACTACCTAAGGCAAGCACTTAAAGCTCACTACATGAAGTCCGGTTCTAAAGTAAAGGGTACTCAAACCAGCAGATTCCTCGATCCTCACCCATTATAGGCTCATATGGACCAAGTTCGGTTTAGGGGGATTCATTTCCCTACGACCATACGGAGATGAAAATCTCACGAAGTCTATAGGTACAGATGTTTCCCGGAAGCAATCCACTAACTCATACGAAGGTGAAAACCTCACGAAAGCTTAGTTTCTTACTCCCACTTAAAGGTGTGACCAACGGTCATGCAAATGCAATGTGTGCGAGAAAAGTAACAACCATATGCAGCAAACACATGTAAAAAGGATCGTATTTTAAAATTCTTCCAATTTTTTGACATTAAGATAGAAAACAATTTAATTTTCTGCTTGACTCTCTTATTGGTCCCCAATGGAGTCGCCAAGTTGTCGAAACCATTTTTACGAGAGATTTGAAAAACAGGGATCGACTTTAGAAAAATGAAAATGGGAGTAGCCACCAATCTTTTTAAGTGTGATTGGATCACCTTAAAACATTTTGGTCTACGAATTTAGAAAACGGGTTCGGGAGTCGGTTACGTACGAGGAAGGATTAGCACCCCCGTAACGCCCAAAATTGGTACCAATTGATTAGTTTTCTGTCCTAATGTCGAAACCTTGAAAAGATTTAAAAGTATGATCTCTTTTTTAAAATCTGAATAGTTCGAGTTTTAAAATCGAGGTTCATTTGTTCTAAAGGAATATAAATATCACATCCAGCATGATAGGATACGATATTTTAAAACTCTTTTAACTGAGATCACCTCGTAATTTATAAAATCATTTAGAAGGGTACTTTAGGCATTTAGATAAACGGGAAATCGCAACCCAGCATGTTAGGGCACTATTTTCCGAATTCCTAAATACGAAAAACATTGCCTTATTTTAAAACATTTTTTGATTATATATATTTTTTAAAATCATGATGCGATCAAGATAACGTATTATAATATAATAAACAATATAAGTTATGGGGTACATGCTTTAATATTTCATACAAACATGATGTAGAAAATAATAAATATCAACATAAATTAAAACATCTATAAAAATAATAATATAAGAATAATATACACACCAATTCTAAAAAAAAAAACACTTAATACTAATTTTAAATTAACATTTGGTATATAAGTAATATATAAAAATATAGGTTTAAAATGAAATAACACATAACAAATAAATAATTAATTAATAATGAAATAAGTATATAGTATAAGTTAATAATATAATTTAATAATAATAATAATATATATAAATAATAATGTAAAGCAATAATAATATGTATACAATAAATAATTTGTAATGGTAATACATAAAATAAATAATATATGTAATAAATAAAATGATTATATATAATATGAAAGTATATAGGTTAAAAAAATAAAATAATGTATAATATAAATATTAAAATAAATATAAATTAAAAACATAATATATAATAATAATTTACAAATTTTAAAATATAAATAATATAATGAGTAGTATAAAATAAAAATAATATAATAAATAAAATACAATAATATAATAAATACTATGTACTAAAATATAAATATATAAGAAAATAATATATGATAAATAAAAATTTTATATATAAATAGTATTTATGATAAAATAATATATATGTAATATTTAAAATAAATAAATTATATAAAAAATAAAAAATTTAAAGAGATAAGAAAGGGATTAAAACTAAATTCAAATAAAGATTGGGGCTAATTTTAAAATAAAAAATGAATTTAGACCTAATTAAAGCGCGCAATAAAAGTTGAGGGACTCACTGGGTAATTAACCCTAATCCCAAAAAAAGGGTGCTGTTCCAATTCTATATTTAAAAGGCCTGAGGACCAAATAGAAATATCTTATGAATTTCAGGGGGAAATTTAAAATAAAAAAAAGAAATTGGATGCATTAAAACAAAGGCACAAAAAAAGAGGACCAATTGCGCAATAAACCCATTTAGGGTAAAACGCGCAGGTCCAAACATGAATCGGGTCAGGCGCACGGGTTGGGCACCAAACGGTGCCGTTTTGAACCCGTTTGAAACTCCCTTTTTCCTGCTTCAAAACCATTTGAAACCATTTCCTTTAAAAAAAAAAAAAACAAATCCTAACCTCCCTTTCTAAAACCCCTATTTGGCCGAACATAAAACACCCTTCAACCGCCGTTTCACCTCCATTTTACAAATCGATCCTCTAATCCCCATCAAGACTTCAATTTCAACGAAGCAAACAAGGATTCCCAGGCTCTTTTAAACAGATAAGTATTTATCCTTTTTTTTTTTTTGCACATAATAATAAAAAAGAAAAAGAAGGATAAAATCGAAAGAAATAAAGAAAAAGATCCTCTTAGCAACTGTTTTTTATTTCTCTATTCCAACTTTTGTACAACTTTATATGCGTATTGTATTTTTTCCAAAAAAAAGGTCCCCTTTTACAATGAATTTGATCGGGTTTTATAGTGAAAGAAAAACGAAATAAAAAAAAGGAAACAAGCTTTTGTTGCCTATTTTGCTGTTATTCTTTCTTTGTTTACAGGTCACTGACGACAACCCTGGCGCAATTCGCGCGCTGATGGTAGCGTGAGATTCTGAGAGGAGTGCGTGATGCGCGCGCGTGATGCGCGAATTGGGAGGGCGCGAGGCACGGAGAGCCAACTCGGGAGCTGCGACGCAGGCAATGCTGCTGCTAGGGTTTCACTGGTTAGGACAAAATGTTGGGCCATTTGGGCTGCTTTGGGATTAGGCTTGAATTAGTTTAGGGTATCAGGGGTCGAGTCTTTGAATGTAATGGGTATTTTGTAAATTTGGTTAAGATTTAAGGTGTATTTGGGCTGAGTATTTGGGCAGTGTAAAAAGGACTAAAAAAATGGACTTTTATTTATTTATTTTGGTTTTCTGCTTTTGGGCCTTTAGTAGCCCGAGCAAAATTGGGTACTTACATCTAGGATTAGATCTGTCTAAGAAAGGCTTGGTATTTAAGTAGCCAAACTTGACTCACCTCCCTTTCTTGGGATCCTACTTGCTATACAATATTTATTCACTTCTATATTTTTGTTCTTTTATTTGTCGTTTTTAACAATGAGGACATTGTTCTTCTTGAGTGTGAGGGACCAAAAATTGAATTGTTTTTGTTTTTTTTTTCAAGAATTTATTTTTTCTACCAAATTGTGATTAAGTTAAATTTTCTCAAGAATTTAAATTTTTGTTAATTATGTTAAACTTTAGTATAAATAAAAATTCTATTATCTCAATAAATTGTTATGTTAGGCTAAATTATGAAATAAATGTTAATCTTAATAAATCAAACCATGAAATTTTTAATTTCCTTAGAAAAACTAAGCATGCATGAAAGTTTAAGTCTCTAGAATTAACTTAGTAATTTCTTGAGGTAAAATTGTAATAGCCCGTTTTTCAGTGGTTTTGAAAATAATGGCTTTGGGGCCACCAAATCTAACGAGTAAGTCCGTAAATATTATTAGTTAATATTTATGAGTGACACATGGTTTTAAAAAGGTCTTCGATATAGTGATTTTTGTTATATAAGTGATTTATTAAGTTCAAGTGGTAAAACCCTAAGGTCAAATGGTTTTAGAAAATGAGGTATCGGGACTTTGTTTCTATAAATTGAGCCTTAAATATTTTTATAAATATTTATAGAGTGTCATTAAGGTGGTATTAAAGTTTCGCTGAAAAATTTTAACGTTTTAATAGTTAATTAAGCTAAAAGGACTAAATTGTAAAAGTTGAAAAAGTTAATTGCTATTAGTTTAAAGGTATTAATTGATTAAGAAATTATAATTGGATGACCTTATTGAGTAAATTGTTCATCCTAAAGATAATGGTATGGTTGGATGCTTAAATTTCTTTTTATTATGATGTTTTATATGTTATTATTATATGATAAAGATAAAATAATGAATAAAAAAAGGTTAATAAAATTAAAACATAAGCCATCATCTTCTTTAACACCGAACGTCCATGGAAATAAATAAATGGAGAAGCTTCAAGCTTTTTCCTAGCTTTGGACGATGCATGTAACTCCGTTTTAGTCTCATTTTCAATAATTTTTAATTTTTTGAGATTGTTGCAACTAGGTCCAACTAGCCTGTACCTTCAATTTTGAAGCTATTAAGGATTTTGAATGTTTCCATTGATGAATCTTGTGATTTTTGTTGTTAAATGATGAATTTGGAATGTTGATTGATAATTAAAAGTATTTTGTTAAGTGATTTTTGATGAATTTACCGATTAGGGACTAAAGTGTTAAATTAATAAAAGTACAAGGATTTAATGTGAAATTATTTCATAAATTGGCTTTTATGGATACCATGAACATTCAGATATGCTCTATTTGATGAAATTAGATCAAATTTGATGAAATTAATTGTTTTATTGTCTAAATTAATATATTGAATGAAATTATTAAATTAGATCAAGGTTAGGTGAAAAATTGAGGAAAATGAAAATTACCAAATGCCCCTGAACCTTGGTATTTCTGCAATTTAGCCAGGTAAGTTCGTATGAACTATATTTTGTATAATTGTGATTAAATTGAATGTTAACATGTGATTATGTTGTGATTAAATCAATATATATGTTAGTTTGAAATTTACCTTGTTATGAACCGCTATAAATCTAATGACTTACAACGATTACTGAGCCCTATTTGAACCTTAGGATTTCGTAGGATACAAATGACATGTCATTAGGGTTACATGATTTGGGTGCTGGTCCTGAACGTCCTACCAATGGTTAAGGTCCGGTTGTGTTGCAGATGTAACATCCTGAAAAATGGCCTAAACGAAATAGTGGTTGCAAAACCACAAATACTAGATAGAAAAGTTTATTATGATGAATTATCATGATTTATCGATTGATTGGATGCATGTGTTAGACTACCGATAAGAAATTTTATAGATTGCATGTTTAATTTGTCTAGTAGGGCTTATTTGCAAAAGTTGCAAAATATGTATTCTAGTTTATAAAGTACTTGATTGAAATGGGGTTTTAAAGTAGAGGTCCTTAAATAGTAATGAGATCATTAAAGTTTGATGGACAAAAATAGACATGGTTAGTAAGTAAGGTATTTAAGAGCATTTTGGTAAAATGCCTTAATTAATGAATAAAGACAAAATAACATGAAATAAGCTATCATCTTTTTCATTTCTTTTCTCCATGGTCGAATGTAGCAAGGGAACACCATGGCTAGGGTTTGTTCATCTTCCAAGCTTCATAATCCCGAAAAATGAGATTTGGACCTAGAACGGGAGAAAAATCAAAAATCGGGAAAGTTGGTCAAAATGGCCGTGTTGGTATCGAGGTAAGTTCATGTGTTTAATAAGCATTTAATTAAGTATGTTTGAATGCTAAATTGATATATTAGTTATAAATGTTTTAGTATTGATTTTTGAATATAATGACAATAATTGAGAAATGATTCGACATTAAAAGTGAGAATTCGAATAAGTTTACATATAAGACCATAGTGGTAATGTGGCTTTGTATAAGATCAAGAAAGTATTGAATAGCATAATTTAGGAAAGTAAGATAAATTGAGGATATGATGAGATTGAGAATGTAAGTATGTAAGTTGAGTAGCATTTTATTATTATGAAATTGTTGCTATTATTATTATTGAGTTATGTGACTGACCTTGAGAATTTTGAGTAAGTATGTTTTAGCTATGAATTACCAAGGCATTAATATTTCAAAGTCCATGTTTATAACATGGCAATTAAAGAAGAATTGACGAAAAAGTCCATGTTTATAACATGACAATTGAGGAAGAATTGACGAAAAAATACCATGGTTGACCCATGGCAACATAAGATAAGGATGCCAAGTAAGACCATGCCAAGGCATGGCATTGGTAAGTTTTATAAGGCAAGGAAATCATGTAAGACCATGTCAAGACATGGCATTGATAAGCTACTATAAGGCAAAGATCCCATGTAAGACCATGCCAAGGCATGGCATTGGTGAATTCACAAGGCAAGGATACCACGTAAAACCATGTCAAGAGCACAGGTATGTACATAAGGCTTATTAATATTGAGGTTATAAGTTGATGATATTAAAAGTATTTTAATGAGTATATTCAAGTATTAAGTAAGTGATAAGTTTTCAATTATACTTATACGCTTTGTGACATGGTTGGCAATATGCCTGTATATTATGAAAGAGTATTAATGTGTTAAGTGAGATTTTGCAGGTACATAAGCAAGCTATTAAGTAAGGTATTTTTTTTATTATTCCGAGCCTTTGGTAAGGTTACCAATGAGTAAGATGGGAAAGTAAGAACTTAACATTATTTATGCAAATTATGAAAGCTTAATAATAAGCTAAATTTATTACCAATGCCTATTATTCTACATGTGAACTTACTAAGCTTTATAATCTTTCCTTTCCCCTGTTCCAGAGTTTTATCAAACAAGCTCGGGTTGGAGGTCGTCGGAGATTGCTTCACACTTTCGACTATTAAGTTACCAATTGGGTATTTTCATTGAAACATTTTTAGTTATGACATGTATAGGGACTTGGCCATTTTGTGTATATGTCCTTATGATATGGCTAAATAAGAACATGTGTTGATGTTATGTATGCCTAAATGAGGTTTAATGCAAAGAAATTATGAAGGAGTAAAAGTTGGTTATGAAGTAGTTTTGGGACAGCAGTAGTGATGTGATTTTGAAAAATCACTAAAAATTGTAGAAATGGAATTAAATGGTGAATGAGATATAGAATTAAAGCTTATTGAGCCTATTTTCATAAGAAAGAAATAGAACAAGCAAAAGAAGTCTATATTCTGAGATATTTAAATTCTTGTGAAACTGGTTTAGAATGACTTTGTGATCCCCCATCCTGATTTTAGAAATTTACTAGAAATTGTACAAGAATAATTAAGGGTTATAATTTATATGTCTAGATTCCTTAATGAGTATATTTTCATTAGAAACAAGTGGGAACATTAAATGAAAATTGTACTATGAGATATTTGATTTTTAGTGAGGAAAGGTCAGAACCGTTGGACTGTGTAACAGGGGAGACTTTGGCCATCCATGTTTATAATGCTTATGTTATATGTTTATTTGGCTAACATGTTCGGTGAACATGCTTAGACTTTGGCCAAGTTGTGGTTGGATTATGCCATGTTAAATTTATAAGTTATGCATTGAAATGATAAGTGCCTAAATGAAAATATGTTTGTGATCATGAAAGGGTGGTAAGGTTTAAATTATGTAATTTCTATTAAAATGGTTTATCATGTGGTTAGTTTCAAAAATAATTATGTTTAAGTACATTAGCTTGTGGCTATGGTTGAATGATATGTTTATGTCTCGTGTGATATGCATATGAAATAGGTGCGAAAATGTAATGAAATAGTAAGTTCATACTTAAAGTGTAAAATGATAAAAAAGGGAATGATGAGTTGAATTGATGTTGTTATTTAAGCTAAAGATAGTAAATGCAATGGAAAGTAATGAAATAAAAATGAAAATAATAAAATTTGAAAGGGTTTAAAGTTTTATAAAATCCTACTATGCTAGGGATGATATATATATGTGATGCTGTGGATTCATTCACATAGTGAGTTGTTGAATATGGTTTCATGAATCTTGTGGTATTGGTATAGGATTATCTTTGATATGTATAAATTTCATATTTGAAATGGATTGATATGATCAAAGTTCATACGAGCTTACTAAGAATTCATTGCTTACGTAGTTGTTTTTCATTTACCTTATAGATTATCGGAAGCTCGATCGGGTTGGAAGCTCGCTGGAAATCTATCACACTATCCAATGATTATATCGATAGATTTTGATGTCTTGGTTAAGGTTATAATGGCATGTATAGGTGGACTATATCTAATGTTTAATTGATGAGTTTGGTATATATATGTCATTTTGGTTGATGTTTTAGCCATTATGTTTTGGCTTCTAGATTTGGTACTTTGAATGGTTGATATGTTGATATATGTGTGTGGTCTTATGATGGAAGTTGAACATGTTTATATTGGTATGAAAAATGTAGTTGTCATATATAATTATTAATGCTAATTGTTAAATGGTAAATTTAGTATATTTGAATGTAAATTTGATATGTGAACAAAGTGGTAAGTTATGACATAAGTTTAGTTATAAGTTAGTTGAAATTTTGGCCAATTTATGTATATGGATATACATATTTAATGGTTGTAATTAAGGTGCCTTTTGGGCACATTGGTTGTATGCTTATGTACCTTGATTGGATAGCTTGTTATAGCATGATTTGTTGCACTTTGGGTGCTTGATTATATATGGAAAATTGGTGGTAGGTGGATGCATGTTCGGGTGAGAAAAATGGCCTGAAAGTGGCCTATTTCTTGTCCACATGGGTGTGTGTCTCAACCATGTGTGACACATGGCCAAGCGACACGGCTGTGTGTCTTCTATAGCTTTCAAAAGGTTGCAAGTCAGGCTATTACACGGTCTAGCACACGGCTTGGCACACGGGCACGTGAGGCTATCTCGAAGGGTATACGGCCTAGCACACGGGCATGTGGCTTGGCCGTGTTTGTAACACCCCTATCCCATAACCGTCACCGGAATAGGACGAGGCATTACCGGAAATTAGAAAATAGATCAGAACAGTAAAATTTTGAACATATTCTTGAATAAAAGATCATTCATTCACAAAATTTCTAGACACAAAAAAAGATCGAAGTTGTAACTTATAAAAGTAAACTTCTAAAGGATGCCACATTCGCATGACTTATAAACAATAGTCAAGATATCATTCTACTATAGTCTATCCTATACATGCCATAAGCTGAGTCCAAATCATTTGGTTATCACAATAGTAGATAGTGTGACGAACTGCTGACGATCCCCGAGCTGGTAGTAAGAGTCCACGATCTATAAAATGGAGACACGAAACAAACGGGTAAGCTTTCATAAGCTTAGTAAGTCTTAAGCAAAACAATAACTTTGCTGAATCAAATACAATTATCTCATGTACAAAAATCGAAGTAAAATCTCATTTGGCCAAATATGCCTAACCATAATTGCACATAGTTTAATTGACTTTTCTTTGGCTGTCACAAAATGTTTTCGTCCAATATCATTTATCAATCATTTCTTCTATTCGATGAAGTCAATCTAGAGTTCCATAATGAGCTATAATTTCAATAAACACATCCCCTGGCTAACTCACATATACTTTTCATGATAATGACCAAGATGGTCGAATATTCGCAATCACACAAGGCACCATTAGCCTATAATTTCACTTGAATCTAAATCCCTCTATTATAGTTTAATCAAATACGTTCTCATAACATCACCTATTGGCCAAATATATCATAGTCACATGTACTGTGGTCACATTTATATTCGTGCACTTATTCGCATATGCATTACTTTATATATTTTTGATTCAATCCAAAGTAAAATCACATATGAGGACATGATACATGCCTGGCCAACTTAATGTACTGAACATCTTTAATTGTTGTTTCATTACTAAGTCTCATAGTCTTAGACCTTGCACAAATCACATTTAATAATAACAAGAGATATCACCATTCAGTCAAATAGTTCCAACCCTATGTATGCACATATAATTTAATTATTTCTTCCAAATTTGAAATCATATATTCTTTCGCATCTAAAAGCTTCATTGCTACTTCTAATTCAATCAAACAAACTAAAACATAATACTATAACCACATTCGATTTCCATATTTGGAATCACTTATTCATGTCAAAATTTTTCATGAATAATTTCATAGAATCAATACACATTTAGTATAACACATAACCATTTAATAGTTGATTCCCAAAGCACATTCATAAATCATCCGAAGTCGAATTCACATAGTAAGTAAGCATCATGTACATAATACTTAATCTTTGTATGCCTACAATCTCTGTAATTACCATTTAAACCAATTCAATCCTTCAATACTCCTAACCACTTGCTCATATGCACTCATTCCATGCACATACATGTATGTATATACGTATATAGAAACTAAATTCTTTAGTTCATAATCACATCAATGTCTTAGAATAATTCAACATGACAAATATTAAATTTCTGTATAGGTACCTAAAGGACCAAACATATTCCTTATCACGTATACGTAAGATGACTAAATACAATGCATACCTTGTATTTGCACATCTAGCTGAATACAAATCAACTTGATAGATTTTCATGTAGCTAATTATATCATTACCTTATAGGTATGCAAATAATCTTCAGTTTGAAATAATTCAACGGCACTTAGCCTGCAAGGTTCAAAAACCTGTATTCATCACCGGCTCGAAAACCTGTGGGACTTTAAATCCGAACATATCACCAGCATGAAGCCTGTGGGACTCTAGCCCGGATACATTACCAGCACGAAGCTTACTAGGTCAAAAACCCAAATAAAATCGTACGATAGTCAATTCACTCAGTTATTCATATATCACTTCATATACTTTTAATATTCACATAACACAACCGTCTTAAATAGGATGATGCTTTTATTCGCACCTACTCATACATCACATGATTTGCTTTCATTCTATATTAACCATTTGGCCATTCAACAATTCTTATTAACCATTTGACCTCACTAAGTACATATATATATATATATATATATATAACTTGCACACATTTAACATTTGCCATTTCGGCCTCCCCACATATATCTATCTTATACATATTTCACATTAGCCATTTCGGCAAATAAGCACAACTATTATGGCATTTTGATATCATACTCACCACTTGATAAGTTACTCATGTCAACTATATAGCTTTTATTCCATATGCATGTATCATTCGGTAATACATATATATAAAACAAGATATTTAATTATCAAGATATAACATAACACATTCACTAATACTTATGTTTAAACACTTAAAACTTACTAAAGTCTCAATTTCCTTTCTTCAATTTCCCAATTACATTAGTAGTTCCACTCACTATATAACATTAAACCATAATTCATCTCATAGTACATTCGGTACTCATTCCATATTCAAAATTCTCATTGAACTATTTATGCCACATTCAGCTTATACTATCAAATCCAACCTTCATTCTTTATATCACGCTTCCACACTTGTTTTCTCTTACATGTGCATATAACATATATCGAAACTTTATCAATCACATACACTACTTTATCAATTTACGTTCAGAAATTGTCATGCTATGCTCATTTTATAGAGGTTCATTTCATTTCTTCTATAATTTAACATAAGCATTTTAATTTAAGCACTCAAGAACTTACCTCGTGTTTTTCTGAACTACTACGGTCATCTATTCAGTCACTTTAGTTTTCCCTTTATCCAAAATTTCCCCTCTATGCTCTTGAGCTTAGATTAAACAAACATAACTTAGTGTTAAATCAACTAGCTAAGCATTTTATCAAGGTATGTTACTTGTCTCACTACTAACCATTTAAACTTCACTTTCACACACAAAAATTCACATAGCTGAATATGTTTCTCAACAAAGGCACATATATACTTAACAACTAACATAACAGGCTTACTACTCAATCACAAGATAAGTATACTTATCAAATATACATATGTTTCTCAAGTGACTTCGTAAACCCACATTTGGCATCTACTACAAAAACATAATAGTCAATTTCCATTTATTTTCTAATTCAAGCATTCGAAGATTTCAAAATATGAACAACTTATCTTATTCATTATCCGATAGGTCATTCGGTAATTACCCACAATTTAATCACATATATGTATATCCACCATAACACACACATTACTCATACATTAATTTCATACTCCCCTATATATAATTTATCCTTATAGCCAAATACACAAAACATATCTATATAGTTCACTTAAACAATTACAACCTCATATGGCTCATTACTCCCTTCACCACATAACTATGTACCATTAATTTACTTTCATGCTATTCAAACCATTTAACAACAATTTAATAGTCTAAGGCCGAATGTTTATTATATAACATCTTAGTTCTAGATTCGGCAATACAAATGTATATATATACCAATACTTTACTTTTAAAAAAAAATCCCAAAGACTATCAAACTCAATTTATAAATCTTAAGCTCATTTTTCAAACATCAAGGCACATTCGACAATAGCTTAAACATATACAAAATTTAGCTAAACATTTGAGCCAATTTCACATTCGGCACTTGCTCTTTTTATAATAAAATTTTTAACACAATTTTAAAGCATACTATATAAACAATTTAGCATCAATGACCGAAGCATAATCACCAAAACACCTTCAAAGAATCATCCAAAACATATTTGGCAATCTAACCATGATAGCCGATTTTCTCAAGGGCAATCTAACCTATCCACAAGCACTTTTAACAAACTAATCTTCCTTTAATCATCTTTTCTCAAAGGAACAACAAAACAACAAGTCAATTCCTCAATCTCCTAGCTTAGCCGAATGCATATAACCCCTCATTTCTCAAAGCTTTGACATGTACCAAGAAGGAAACTCACTAAACAACTCAAAGCATAGAATAACTTCAATTAGTGCGTCAAACATACCTTAGACTATCACCTAAATTGACCGAATATGCAAGCCCTCACTTCTTCTTTCCTTTCGACTTAGCAAGAAAGGATGAACAAAGAAAAAAAATGTTTTTCATTCCTTTCTTTTCTTCTTTATTCAACAAAATTAATTTAATTCATTTTTCTCATTTTTTTTTACTAAATTACACCACTTAATACATTAATAATAATAATAATAATGTATATAATGCTTATTATAATGACCTTGGCCGGCCACTAACCCTTAAAAGGGTAAATTGACATGCAAACCCATGTTTTCACAACATGCAATTATTTGGTCCTTTAAAAAAATTACCTATCATATTTTCCATGTTTCACCATTAAGCCCTTTTTGAGAAATTCTCATTCAAATGACTAAATTAAGGTATCAAATTTTTACACATATGTTAACACACATAATAGACATGAAATTTATCATTTAATAAATTTTATAACTCGATTTTGTGGTCCCGAAACCACATTCAGACTAGAGTCAAATTAGGACTGTCACAGTGTTACCCAAGTCAGTGAGTTACACAGGCACGGACATGGGTTGGGACACAGCTGTGTGTCCCTACTTTGAATCTCCATACGGCCGTGTGACCCCTATATTTTTAAAATTTTCATCTTTTTCCCTAAAATTTTATATGTTTCTAATTTAGTCCCAATTTGTTTCTAATGTGTTTTTAGGGCTTCGAAGGCTCATATAAGGGAAAATATGCATGCTATTGATGGATTTTGCTATAATAAATGTTGTGAAGTAAATGACTTATATTTTTGAAAAGTGTTGAAATGTAAACTCCAGTAATGCTCCGTAACTCTATTTTGACGACGGATATGGGTTAGGGGTGTTACAGAAATCTTAAGGGGCATGGAATTTTGAAAATGATTTAGGCAAACTTTTTGGACCGTTTGAGCCTTTCAAGCCTACCTTAAAGAATAATTATCCCTTGAAACCCAATTTTAAGACTATATGGCCTGATTTTCTTTGAACTTTACAATAATAAGTCATCCATTCTCTCATAATTATGTTTAAATTGTCCCAAACACTAGATATAGATTATTCAGAATATTTTTGAAAAATAAGTTTGGGTGAGTTGAAAAGTAGTAAATGCTCAAAAATATTAAAGTACATGTAGTAATATGCTAAAAAAAAGAAAAAAAAAAAAAGGAGAGCATATGTACTAAAAAATGTACAAAGAGTATGAGTACTCAAAATCAATAATAGTTGCTGAATTTGGAGACATTTATTTCGAAGCTCTAATGCAAGTTGAGTCTAAGGTTTTTTTTAGCTTAAAAATCATCTATCTTTTACCTACCCTTAGCCAAGCTACATTACAATAAAATTAAAGACCTATTGATTTGGGTTTCTGTGCTGACTACATTAGTGGAGAGAAATTACTAAGCTCAACATATGAAGGCATATTTAAGCTTAAAGATTGCAATTTAGTCTTAAATAAGGGAATGAAATTTAACTGGTATAAATTTAGCAGATATTCATTAAGAAAAAGCATTTAGTCTAAATTCTTGCTATCATGATAATAATTGGGAGTAATTGAACGATATGTATACTTAAGTTAAATTGTTACAATTTTTTTATTGAGCATAATTACACTAAACTCATAATTGAGGGAAGGAATGGTTTTTGAAAAAAATTTTGTAAGGTATTTTCTTAAGTTTCCTTTTTGTAATTTTTGCATTACTTGGGATGAGCAGTGAATAAAGGTTGGGGGTTTGGAAACACTAAAATATATAGACTTTTTAAGCATCTTTTGAACATTAATTCATGCAAATTTTAAGTAATTTTTGTTGAATTTTATAATTTTATTATAAAATAATTAAATTGAACGTAAATTATGATACATTTTGAATTGCAGTTATTTTATATTAAATTTGCATAATTTGGGTAATTTTTGATAGTTTTGCACAAAAGGGTGAAAAATTAGCTCGGTAGTTACCGTGAAAGAATTAATTGCCAAGGCATATTTGGAGCATAAGCTGATGAATTAATAGCCATAGAGGACTTAAATTTATGCTTTCAGAATTTCTTGAATTAATCGGTCCGATTGAATTTTTATCGGGAAAAGTGACAACTTGAAACGAAGAAAGGGCCTGAATCGAGCAATTAAAGAGGGAGGATGGACAAGCCCAAGAGAGTAGCCCAAACTGTCCCAACTTGCTGACCAAATCAGCAAATTTAAGCTATTTCAACATTTACAAAACAACCCCTAAACTCTTCCCAATTTTCGTTCTAAGCCCTTCTATTTTTTAGGTTTTTCACTCAAGCCCCAAGCTAAAAATAACAAGTCTTCAACCACTCCTCTATCGTAGCTTGGCCGGTCATGTGAGGGAGAGATTCAAGGCTCCCAATTTGATATTTTTAGCCCTCCACCTCTAGTATAAATAAAGCTCTAAGTTGCCTTTTCAAATCACTCATTCACCACTCATTTCTCTCATTCACTCATCTATTATTTTATTTCCTTTTGCCTTTCCATTTTCTTTTCTTTCCCTTGTCGATTTCCCCTATTGAGAAAGTGCTAACAAGCTTCTTGGAGCAACAACAATCGAGCATCTTGAAGGCCTTTGATTGGGAGAACAAAGTAGAGAGAAAGAGATGGACGCTAGTCTAGCTTGAGAAAAATACCAGATTTATCTTCTAGTTTTCCTCTCTACTTTTTTTTTAAAAATTGTGTTGCAATCATAAACATGAATGCTAATTGTTTTGATGCTTCTAATTTAATTAAGATGAGCTAAATTATGTTTGTGTTAGATTGATTGCATTTTGTCCACTTAAATTGTCAAAATCATGTTTGTGTTATTATTGGTCTTGGCATTTTGCATATGATATACTTGCATTATAATTGTAAGGTAAAAATTGAATTAATTATTAATCGAACTGAAATTGTAATTAATTGAAAAAATATTTAATTGGTGCATGTTTAATCTTCTTAAGTATAAAAGTGGGTTAAATTAACAATAGTATTAAACAATATTCTTGCTTTGCTTAACTTGTAAGATTATTGTGATTAAATTGGTTTCAATACAGAAATGTATTGTTACTTCACTCTATCTTATACTTGCTTATGAAAATTGGTTAATTAATTTAACATAGGAATATGTTTGAAAGATTGATTAATTTAGTAAGTGTGTATGTGTATTAGTTATCAAAAGACCAAGTTGCCATGAAATTATTCGTAGAACATGAACATAGTTTTAGTAACTCTAAGTTAAAGGAATGAGATTAATCTAACACACTTATGTTACATTTATTAAAACCTAATAGAAATTGTGCTTGGAGTTATAGTTTAATTTTAATTGTTTACTTAGATTTAATTTATAGCTGACCTTTTCCAAAAATATAATTTTCTCTACCAAATTGCTTAAATTTACATTTCATAAATACCTACTTGTATAGTCCTATGGATACAATAGTTTGACATACTTGTCACTTTATTATTTGTTACGATTGTGTACACTTGCACATTTCCCTCATTCCAGCCGTTTCATGAACTCAGCCCCTTTTCTTTCACGCCAAGTGGCGTCATCGGGATGTCCAACACACCTCGACGGGACGTCATAGGATGCTTTGCAATGTCATGTCATGCCATGGGATGTTGTATCATGCCACGACCACCATTCCTTGTAGTTTTGGGCTCGAATGGACAATCCTACACACTTAAATAGCCTATTAGTCACTCAATAGGCCAGAGTTAGCCTTACAAGTCATAGACATGATAGAAAATGCATAGAACACTTATTTTATTAATATTATATTCCTGACATGCTAATACCTAAAATGTAATATTTAATTAAAAAGTGCTGGAAAACAAACTCTTTAAATTCGAAAATTTCCTAAATAACAACTACGAGTGATGTTAGGTCAGTACCCAAGTAAAATGGACTTGGGTACACGGGTGAACTATCCCACACCAAGTTGCTCATCTAAGCTGAATAAATATACATCAGGTTACCCATCTGGGCTAAACCTATATCACCACAGAAAAATTGACATTTATGGCCTTTTTTTGGCCTTTAGCGGCACTTATAAGCTATTAGCGGTGCTTCTACAAGCAGGGTAAAAAACGCCGCTAATAGTAACACCGCAAAAATTTGCGGCGTTTATATGAAAAAACACCGCTAAAGATCATGACTTTTAGCAACGTTTGTAAGAAAAGCACCGCTAAAAGTCATGATCTTCAATGGCGCTTTTTTAAAATGCCGATAAAAGTCATGATCTTTAACGGCATTTGTATGAAAAATGCCACTAAAAGTCAATATCTTTAGCGACGCTTTTTTAAAAACACCGCTTAAATTCATGAACTTTAGCGGCACTTTTTTTAAAAACTCCGCTAAAGGTCATGAAAAAAAAAATTAAAAATTTATAAAAATAGATACAAATGCAAATCTCATCATAGTTTTTCTTTCCCTGCATCTTAAAAATCATCATGCTAGCCTGTGACTGGCTAAAATTGCATTTCACAATCAACTAAATATCCAAAAATCTAATAATTCAATTACACTCGAATTGCAAAAAAAATAACAAAAATTCTAAACAAAATTGAAACAAAATGTGAAATAAGTTCAACCCCTTACAAAATGCATCTCAGTTCTGGACAAAACTGCAGTCAACAGCAATGTATAATAAAGAAAAGCATGGAATAATTTTAGTGCTTTGAAATGAGCATTCCTACATTCAATCCTCTTCCTCTGAATCAGCAAAAGCAGCGGCATTAAGGGTGTGTAACCGTTCAATCAACTTAGCTTTCCTTTCCTCGTATGTTAGCTTCTTCAAGTTGAACCTGCAACAGAGAACACAAAAATGGTAAGAGATTCATAAACTTCAATACAAGTTTTAATGGCATTCACACATGTTGCACTGCACTGAACACTGACCTTTTGTGCTGCTTAGGAGGCTCCTGTTCAGTCTTCTTTGCAGTTGGATCAGCTCGGATAGCAGCATGAACTTTCTTGTACAAGGACTGGATGTTATCAGCCCCAATTCCCCTCTTAATATACTCACTGAAGTGAGATTGATACTTCTCTGGTTCATCAATAAAGAAACATCATGTAGGAAACAATATCTATTTTTTTTTTTTTTTACCAGAAAATGGTGGAAAGGCTGTAAATATAATACCTCCACATTGCCCTGATACTCTTCATCCATTTCGAGCATCTTAAGCACATGGCGCCCCAACAGCAAACCAGTGCAATAAGCTGTCGGAATTTACCAAAAGCATGTTAAAAAAATAAATTTTTATTTTACAGATAATCCAAAGTCAATAAATATAATACCTGCAGCATAGTTTGTAAGACCCACTTCAAGCCCATATCGTGGAAGCTCATGTGAGTAAGCAGAAGCAAGAACGAATTAGTGGAAAATCAGTGTAAAAGATTTTTAAGCTAATTCTATGGGAGTTGTATCTGTTGAGTTAACTCATGTAAATAAATAATACACAAACTCTTAAACCAATTTAGACTTTGAGAATAATTCATTATTATATAAACTATTACCAAAATCAAAGTCTAATTGGTGGAAGAGAGTGTGTCTGTGAAAATTAAAATGAAAATCAAGAACATTACAGTAGACATAAGAAATTACCCAACCGAATTTTAATTTAAAAAATAACATTCTTAAGTATCTTATTGTGAAAATTTTATATCAAATATTTTAATCAAAATAATCAAACTTGAAATTAATTTGAAAAGACATAAGAAATTAGATTTCTTTATTGAGAAATTATAAACATTATTTATAAACCGAATATTTGATTCAAATCCTGTCAAAAAGACATGTCTTAGAAAATTTTTAAACTATTTTTCTTATGTCTTGAATTTATAAATTTATAATTTTTAAACATGTCTTAGAAAATTTATAATTTATGCCAAAGAAACATATGCAACAAACACTTCAGAAATTAAAAAGAAATAGCAAGAGATAAAATTAATCAAGTGGCAGACTTAGTATACCTGTAATCCCCAGGCAAAATGGGTATAATTTTCCTGACAGGCCACATTATAGAATCTTCCATAGCATCCCCAATTGTCTCCTGTACTTACAAAATTGAAAGACCTGTAGTACATCAGAACCATATCTCATCATAATTTAAACTCTCAGTGGCTGAAAAACCAGTGACAAATTCTATGCAAACAATACTTCTTTAAGCAAAATACCATCCGTTACACATTTATGAAATTCTAGCTCACAAATGCTTGCTAATATACAGGATTGTTCAATATGCCTTCATATTTAATGGAAAGAAATTGTGTGAAATACATGCATATTCGTTTTGCATTCAAATTTCAACATATATGCATTAGAGAAATGCCAAGATAATAAAGAAATAAGAAGGTTTCCTCCCACCTCAATAGCATCAGAAATCCCTGGTATTGTTGATACTTCACTTCCAACAACTTTAAGTTTAAAATCAAAATCTTTCTGTAGAAAGGAGCATATAATCATGATATCAATATGAAATTTAGTTGCATCATACAGATATATCCATATACTGATTCCATTTCCAAACAATTTGTTACAGTATAGTTTATCTTTTTGAGCTTTTGTTTTTGCATGATATGTGAAAGAAGCATAGATATCTAGTCAAATACGATCAACAGTTTCTTCTTGTTCATAAGTATTGGTAAATATTAACAAAGACCATTGTTACTTGCCTTTTCTCTCAAGGAATATGCAACAGCTCCCAAAACAAGGAAACTCATCAACAAGTGGCTTAAAGATTAACCTAAAGACCCCAGTGAGTCCAATATTTTTCATCTAGATGAACAAGTTAAAACCAAGAGATGATAAGCAATACTTTCACAAGGATAAAAGCTCAAAGAGGCATTTGATCGAAAACATTGAACATAATACACAAGAAAGACTCTATAGCATGAACAGTAAGTAAAGTTTACCTGCACAGGTAGGGAAACACCAAGTCTAGTGTTGATATTAAGCACAATATCTAGGTTACCATCCCATTTCAATTCCAATTCCATGGTGATTCCCCCAGCACCACTTTCACTCTCAACAATGGAAACTCCTACAGAATGTGGACAATATGAACAGCATCATCAAACTATATAGGAAATAAGTTACAGAAAAGTGAGAAATGCGAGTATGCAAAAGCTAAGCTGTATGAAATAAATTGAAAATAAAAGAACCAACCCTCTATATTGCTAGAGGTGGGTTAAGTGATAATGAAATGATAGCAACAGAAAGTATAGCTAGAAAAATCAATAGTCTAACAGTTATTGTAGATACAACTTACCAAATTCTGATGCTTTTTCAAATTAACCGCATGTATTACCATAAACTATGAGCTTAAATCTCACACTTTGAGAAAATATTTTTCGTCTTATGAAAATGAAAGAATGAGAACATTAGTCATCATATTGTAACCAAAATGAAGTAGCAATAATTGCAGAGAAAAATCATAGATTTCACACCCACATCCTGAAGAGTCTATCACTAACAACAACCTAAGATCTCAAAGAGAAACAAGTATATAATGAGATCGTAATAATTAACTAGATTAAGCTGCCACGTAAAACCTCAAACTCTGCTGACTAAACTATTCCTTTTGAGCATAAATGTTACAGAATTTCAAATTAAAATATCAATCCGCTCATATAGCATGTTATATATTAGCCATAAATCAATGGCAACTATTGAGGCATGGGATAGAAGCAACGCAAGCTTGTTTCTATTAATCAATTGTGAATTCGTTTGATCACTTAGAAAGTAACTCGAATGATGACCAATCTGATGAGCACTTAAGTGATACTCAGAATTAAAGAAGTCAGCACAAAATCAATACGTACACGTCTGTAGCAAACAAGCCAATCTTAAAAAGAGATGAAGAAATATAAATATATATATATATATATATATATTTAACAAATATCATATTAATATAGCAACAAATATAAAAAGATATCAACAGGAAGCCAAAAAAGCTCCTATCCAGCTAAAGGAAGAACGTTCTTAGAACATGTAAAAATAAAATGAAAGTTATAATAAGGTAAGAAAAAAGACCTGGCTCTTCCTTCGAACAGGGTGATTGAACTTGCAATTAGATCCAAATTTGCAAAGTCCAGTTTTCATATAATAGGCACAATTCTCGGCGTCCGGTCTCACCGGATAATGCGACCTCAATCCTTCAAACCTCTTCCTGTTTTGAACTCATAAAAAATTGAGAAAGGCACAAACCAAAAAGCATCATCAGTCAAAAGGAGCTTAGATGCAGGAAAGACTAACCATACCTTTGGCTGAAAAAGATCATAATTTTTAAATAAGCACGACTTCCCAACCTTCACTAGCTTCTCTTTTAATAAACCACTGAAATCATTGGAACCACAGCAAAAGTCGACTATCTGCTCAAGAAGTGTTCATTGTGTAAATAAGATGACCATATTAATAGAACCATAATAAATATAAAAATCAAATCGAATAGTTAGCATTCAAAGTAAAAAAGAAAAAAAAATATGAATTGCTTCAAGTGATACATGTTGAAGAATGTAAAAAAGAAAAAAGAAGCATTCACAGTAAAACATGCCTAACTATATGAATCTAGATACAGAAAACAAACTAAAAAAATTAGAGTATACCTGATGAAGTGATTCTGAAGAATATTTACAAGAGCCCGTAACCTCATCACGGCAAGAATGGATGGTCTTGGACTGGTCAACGTCGAGCTTCTTGTTGATGAATCCAACTTGGAAATATATGAAGTCGGAGGGTGGCAAATCGACCTTGATCTCATTCACATCGAACCACAAGAAGAACCGCTGCACCTGAATGCCTTCCAAATCGGTAATGGAGCCATAACCCAGTTTTCCAGCGATGGTCTTTTCGTAGTAGACCAAGTACTTGAATTAAATGAAGCAAGGGCTGTCCAACATGACGATGAACCTCCTATCATCGTGGAGGACGTAATCGGGTAGAAGCCCACTGGGGAGACCGAATTTAGGAAGGATATCCCAGACAGAGGGAGGAACAGGCTGAGGCTCAAGGACTGATAGAGATTTGGGGATTATATACTAATAATGCCTTTCAAACAAAAACAAAGCCCTATGACACAAGAACCAGAAAATAAAGCACACCAGAATGAGAAAATGACTTGAATGAAACCAGATCCTTAGCCCCAGAAACGAAAGCATACCTTTTCAATTGACAGAGTTTCCTTTCCTTTCCTTTCCTTTCCTTTCTACTAAGTGTATTGACTTGGTGTTGTTGGAATGAGAAATTTGGGGGCAAATTTTGAGATTAAAAGGGAAAAAGAATTAACTACAAACTTTTATTTTGGGGATTTAGGGCACTCGACGGAGAGGAGAAGAAGAGGGAGTAAGGAGCGGGTAACCAAAAATTTTCTTTAGGAATGAGCGGGATTTTAGTTCCCTTTTGTGTTAGAAAAAATAATAGCTTTTAAAAACGCCACTAATTCTTGGATCTATTGCGGCGTTTTCACCAAAAACACGTCACTATATCTCAACTTTTTGCGGCGTTTTCCTAAACAAACGCCAGTATTACTCAATTTTAAATTTTTTTCCATTTTTAACATATATTTTGCTATTTTTTCTTTCAAAATTTTTGTGCTGAGATTATCATTTATTGGAATTTTTATTTTTTAAAATTTTGAATATCAAACTTTTTAACTGAAATATGGATTAAAATATTAAATATTAAATATTAAATATTAAATATTAAATATTAAATTTTTAAGTTTTTAATTTTTTAATTTTTTAATTTTTTATTTTTAATTTTTAATTTTAAATTTTTTTGAAGATTTATATAATTTTTAATATAAATTAACCAATTCTTATATTTTAATTTTTAATATAAACAACATATATAATTTATATACTTATATTAAATAATGTGGGTGTCCTACAATATGGCAAGAATTTCTGTAAATTCCAAATATTTCAACAGTATACCTTAAACCAGCTCAAACCATAAACACACTTTAAACCCTAAGTATAGTTGAAACTTTAATTTTGATTTGATCATGCACATAAAAATAAATACATCAATATATTTTTATTCTAAATTCATCCAAAATAATACCCTAAACCTGATACACTGAAACTTACACCCTAAACCACAAAAACCAAACACCAAATCTCAAACCCCAAACTACGTGGTCTATTCAAAACCATATATAAATCCTAAACCATAAATTTTATACCATAAGTACTCAAACCATTAAATATTAAAAACCCTAACCCTTAAACCCTAACAGCCTAACCCCTAAATTATGAAGAGTACTGTGACCCTAACTATAAAACAATAAACCCTAACCCACAAACTATAAATCACAAACATTAAACCCCTAACCACCAACCCTTAAACTCTTAAACCCTAAACCACAAAACATAAACCATGAACCCTTAACCCTAAACCCATAAACCCTAAACCATAAACCCATAATACCCGCTAAATATTAAGATCATAAACACTAAACACTAAATTCCAAACCCAAAATAACCAAACCCTAAACCATAGACCTTAAACCTTAAATATTAAACCCTAAACCCAAAAAATAAGAACTAAACCTTAAAACTTAACTATGAAAATATAATTCAAAACAAGAATAAAAAAATATGAAAATTAAATCAGATCCGATCGAAACGAGTCCCTACACAAAAATAACTACTCAACTTTTGCGAAAAACGCCGCTCCTGCTCAGACTTTTAGCGGCGTTTTCGCAAAAACGCCGCTATTGCTCAGACTTTTAGCCACATTTTTATACAAACGCCGCTATTGCTCCATATTTAGCGGCGTTTTAGTCTAAAATGCCACTATTTCTTAGTTTTTAGCGGCGTTTTAGCATAAAACGCCACTATTGCTTGGTTTTTTGCGGCGTTCCGCTAATGTATAATATTTGTGGCGTTTTTACCAAAAACGCCGCTAAAGCCTTGTTTTGCTATAGTGTATCACGAAATGTTCGGTTACTTGTCTGAGCTAAACCTTTTTCACATAATACTTGAGAATCTGCAATTAATATTGGATATTGTTAAAGTTGTAAAAATCTCTATATAAGCGCGCACAAGACCCTATTGGCATGGCAATCGTATCCTAACCTTTTTACTAAGTTCACACAGGCATCATTTCCATGTAAATGTCATTACCAACCCTTGTAATTATCCATATTTCATATTCTACCTTGTAGTTTCACATAATCACCAACGATCAAAAAACATTTTGATCCAGTCCATTTTCTAGCCATACATGTCAATTTTACTAATGTTGCAATTATACTCAAACATATATATATATATATATATATATATATAATCAAACAAAAATTTCAAAAAAGATAACATGAAATAAAATAGTAAGTTCCATGTGAACTTGTAACACCCCTTACGCATAACCAATGCCAGAGTATGGTATGAGGTATTACCTTTACTAAATCTCTTGCCAACATTCAACTTAAACTCACGAAGATGTGTCCCAATTAAAAACTTTTTCAAACCTTGCTCTTCGGTCCTTCATATAGGCCTATGAGGCCTAAAACATGGAGTTGAAACAATTCAGGACCATTTTGGGCACTTAGAAAACTTCCTAGAAATTTCACTAAAAATAGGGCACATGCCCGTGTAGATGGGAAACACGCCCGTGTGACTTCTAGACATGGCCGTGGTGATAGCTCATGTACTTCACATGGCCTAAGCAATCGAGGGACACCCCTGTGCCCCTCGCCTGTGCGGATTTATTTTCTGACTTCGAACCTACAAGGGTTTACACATAGCTTGGGGCATGCCCGTGTGCCCAACCCATGTCCCTCACACGGCCTTGACACGCCCGTGTTGTGGCCCATGTACAAAAACCTGGGTATTCTGTTTCTGACGTCAGCAGTCAACGGTCATGGCACACGCTCGTGTGCTGGACGTGTCCTCCACACAGTTGAGACACACGGTCGTGTCTCATGCCCGTGTGGAACACTGATGAGCATTTAATCTATCCATGCAAGGTGCAGGGGACACACGGTCAGGCCACATGCCCGTGTGTCTACTAGTGTGGGCAATATAGGGATGTTTACCAAGCCCTTAGCCACCCTGAAACACATTCAATCATGACCCAATCTTTATATATCATATCATAGCTCCAATACTCATCTAAACGTCCCTTAACAGGTGCTTACACATCAACCAATTCATATTCAAAATGCATGCATAAACCACTAAGCAAACTTGTACAATTTCCATGAAATTCATTCTCATTTCAATAAGCAACTTGGATAGTTTTAGGCCAATTCCAAAGGCCATTTACAAAATAAAACTTATAAGTATAAATGGCCAACACAATTGGCTAACTAGTATGAGTTATGTGACAAAATGACTAAAGACTTATACATGCCATATTCAAAATGAATAACATAGATATACCAAAATAGATGATTTGATAGTGCAACTTTGAGCTCCGACTTTTAAAGATCCTTGAGCTATTTTGACAAACCTACATGAAAAAGGGAAATTGAGGGAGTAAGCATAAAATGCTTAATAAGTTACGTGAAATAAAAATAGCAACATAAATAGTGAAACATCATTCCATCAAAGATAATTTGGAAACTTTATTTAACTTATTACTTATGCTCGTAAATTTGTAATTCACATAGCTTACTTGTACTCATGACTTACACATCTCGAGATTAACTCAATCCCGTACCTTGTTCATTCTCATGAACTAATCAATCTTGTAGCTTACGTTATCATGTTCTCGTAAGTTATTTGAGAGTACCTGTAACACTCGTCATAAGCTTTAGTCTTTCTCATTAACTTAATCAACTTGAATACTTTTGCCTTTAATGTACTTAGAATATCGAAGGATACCCGTAATACCATTCTCTTGATAAGATGCCAAAGCCATATCCCAGATATGGTCTTACATGGGATGTCAAGCTGATGCCAAAACCATATCCCAGATATGGTCTTACACGGGATCTCATATGATGCTGATGCCATGTCCCAAACATGGTCTTATATGGGATTACTCTTAGATGCCCATGCCATGTCCCAGACATGGTCTTACAGGGGATCTATATCTCATCTAGTTGTCGACGCCATGTCCTAGACATGGTCTTACACGGGACCGCACGTTGATGCCAATACCATGTCCCAGATATGATTTTACATGAGATCTCAGTTTGGTGCCGATGCCATGTCCTAGACAAGGACTTATACAAGACCTACAATTCCTCTTGGTATGTCAATGGTATCCTTCGTATTCATTAACATTCCATCAAAATCATACTTTTATTTCCTTGTCATTACTTCGTAAAAATTTATGTCAATAATTTGATGGAAAAAATATAGATATCATAGAAAATCATCATAAAGGTTTCCATAATACTTAATGCTATAATATCACATACAACTTACCTCGGGTTCAAAATATGGTAAAGGCTCGGTTTATTCCACCATTTTACCCTTTCCCTGGTTTTGATTCGTGCTTCGTGTTTCTTGATCTATAATGAATAAAAACTCACCAATTTAATTATCATATTAATTATAAAAACCTTTAATACACAATTTGGCAAATTGACCATTTTGCCCATAGACTTTGGCAAAAATGACCATTTTGCCCTTATGCTCGAAAATTGGCTTTCATCAAATTTTCTCATCTCTCATGCCTATCTATGTTCTTTTTATTCTTATGGAAACTTCAAATATCCATTATTTCATACATATACCATACAAATTACTCACTTTACACATTAGTCCAATTTAGGTGTTTTTCCATGAACATCCTTTCATAAAATTTGTTTATTTAACAACCTACCTTCATTTTTCTTCATAAAAGTCCAGCAATTAAAATTTACACATTCATGGAAAAACTTTGAACTTTCAACTAAAAAGCTCAATATACCCATCAACAGAAAGCTTATGCTGTATAGGTCTCAAAAGCACTAAAATCATCAAAAATAAACATCTAAATTACTTACTTGCAAGGGAATGACCTAGCTAAAATTTTAAAGCTTCAAAAACCCCTTTTTCTGGTAATTTCAATGAAGAGCTGAAGAAGGAGTGAAAGAGATGAAGCTAGCCTTAGGTAGAGTATAAAATTGATAAAAATCTCACCTAATACCCAACTTTGACTTTTCTTCCCCTAATTTCTTCTCTTGGCCGGCCTTGCTCAAATAAATGGGCTTCTTTGCCCTTGAAAACCCTCAAATTTTATTTCTCTAGTTGAAAAACACAATTTGCTAATAAATTACAACTTTTTCTTTTTATGCAATTTAGTCATTTTTCGCGATTAAGCCTTTAATCGCGTAAATTTATTCACTAAAATTTTCATGCATTCTTACAAGAATACTACAACATATAAAATAATACTAAATAATTTTCTCTAATACTACTTCGCACTTAAAACCTTACAAAAATTCGTATTTTTCACTTTTGCAATTTAGTCCTAAAGGACAAATTAATCACTATTTCATAAAATTTCCTTCATGGTATTTCTCACTTTTCACCTCAGATTTGTAGTCTCGAAACTACTATTCCTACTAAGCCCTAATTTGGGCTATTATAATTCTCCCCCTTTAGAGATTTTCGTCCTCGAAAACCTTACCAGTAAAGGAGTTGAGATATTGGTTTCTCATGGTTTCCTCAAGCTCCCATGTTACCTTTTCTACCCCATGTCTATGCCACAATACCTTTACAAGGGCTATACTCTTGTTTCTTAATTGTTTGACCTCCCAAGCCAAAATTTTAACCAGTTCTTCTCCATAAGTCATGTCCGGTTGAATCTCAATTTCTGTCAGGGTAATCAGATGTGGTGGATCCGATCGGTAGCATTGCAACATGGATACATGGAATACATTATGGATATTTTCCAACTCAGGTGGCAAATCTAGTTGATAAGCTACCTGTCCTGTTCTCTCAATGATCTCATAAAGTTCGATAAAACGTGGACTTAATTTGCCTCTTTGGCTAAATCTAATGACTTTTTTCCAAGGAGAATCTTTTAGAAATACCTTATCTCCAACTTGATACTCGATCTCCTTCCTTTTTAAATCTGCGTAGGATTTCTGTTTATCAGAGGTAGCTTTTAGGCAATCGCGAATCACTTTAACTTTCTTTTCAATCTCTTTGACTAAATGGACCCAGTGAATCTGATTTTATTTAAGCTTTGTCTAATACAAAGATGTACGACACTTACGCCCATATAAGGCCTCATAAGGCACCATTTCCAAACTCGACTGGAAACTATTATTGTGGGAAAATTCTACCAAAGGTAGGTACTTTTCCCAACTACCTTGGAATTCCAATACATAGTATCTAAGCATATCCTCAAGGACCTGAATTACTCTCTCCTTCTGCCCGTCGGTCTGTGGGTGAAAAGTAGTACTAAAGCTTAGTTTTATGCCCAAAGCTTCTAGTAACTTCTTCCAAAATCGCGACGTGAATCTTGGGTCCCTATCCGAGATGATTGATAACGGTACTCCATGAAGTCATACAATATAAAAAAGTACAAGTCAGCCAATTTGTCTAAGGAATAATCTGTGCGTACAGGTATAAAGTGGGCTGAAATTGTAAGCTTGTCGATCACAACCTAAACAACGTCTTTCTTTTTCGGTGTTAATGGCAAACCTGTCACGAAATCCATGGTAATACGGTCCCACTTCCATTCGAAAACCATAATAGGCTGTAGTAAACTGGAGGGTACTTGGTGTTCCGCTTTCACTCGCTGACAGATTAAACATTTTGATACATACTTAGAGACATCTCTTTTCATGTTCGGCCACCAATACCATTTCTTTAGATCATTGTACATCTTGGTACTGCCGGGGTGAATAGACATTCGACTGCTATAGGCCTTTAAATCAACTCATCATCCTTAGGTACGTAGACTCGGCCTCGAAACTTAACACAACCATCTGAATCAATCTGGAAATCTGAAACGGTACCTAATTCACATTGGGCTTTCTTGAATTGCAAATCTCTCTCTCTTGACTTTGCTTCATAGATCTCTTAAATGAACATCGGCTTAGCCCTCATTTCTGCTAAGACTGAACCATCACCAGTAAATGCCAACTGTGTTTTTATAGCTATCAAGGCAAATAACAGTTTCTGACTAAGAGCATCGGCTACAACGTTTACTTTCACCGGGTGATAATCAACCACCAATTCATAATCTTTGATCAACTCTAACCACCTTCTTTTTCATAGATTCAACTCCTTTTGAGTCATCAAGTATTTTAATTTCTTATGGTCGGTAAACACTTGGCACTGTTCACCATATAAATGGTGCCTCCAAATCTTTAACGTGAACACTATTGCCGCCAACTCCAAGTCATGGATGGGATAATTCCTTTCATGAGGCTTTAATTGTCTCGAGGCATACGCAATCACCCTCCCTTCTTCCATGAGCACACAGCCCAATCCATTTAAGGATCCATCACTGTAGATCACAAATTCTTTTCCTAGTTTAGGTTGCACTAAAACAGGAGCCTCAGTCAATAACGTCTTTAACTTCTCGAAACTTTGTTGGCATTTTTCGTTCCACTTGTACTTGACATCTTTTTGCAACAATCTCATCATTGGCGTGGCGATCATAGAGAATCGTTTGATGAATCTTCGATAGTAACCTGCCAAGCCTAAGAAACTTCTAACCTCGAATACATTTCACGGTGTTTTCCACTCAATAATTGCCAAGATTTTGCTTGGGTCGACTCGGATGCCATCACCCAAAATGATGTGGCCAAAAAATCTGACTTCTTTAAGCCAAAATTCACTTTTACTAAATTTGGCATAAAGCTGCTTATCTCGCAAGGTCTGTAATATTGTCCTTAAATGCTCAGCATACTCGTCCTCATTGTGGGAATAAATTAGGATGTCGTCGATAAAGACCACAACGAACTTATCTAAGTATGGCCGAAAGATATGGTTCATTAGATCCATAAATATTGCTAGGGCATTAGTCAAACCGAATGGCATGACGAGAAATTCATAATGACCATACCTTGTCCGAAATACAATCTTAGGCACATCGGACTCCTTAACCCTTAACTGATAGTACCCGGATCTAAAATCTATTTTGGAAAACACTGTGGCTCATCTCAACTGATCAAATAAATCATCGATCCTTGGCAAAGGGTACTTGTTCTTTATGGTCACCTTGTTAAGCTGCCTATAATCTATGCATAACCTCATAGAACCATCTTTCTTTTTCACAAATAATATGAGAGCACCCCACGAAGAATGACTCGGTCTTGCAAAACCTTTGTTTGCCAAAATTTACAGCTGAGCCTTTAATTCTTTTAACTCGGGTGGAGCCATCCTGTATGGAGTAATAGAGATAGGCGTGGTACTCGGAGTCAACTCTATAACAAACTCTACCTCTCTCACTAGAGGTAGTCCGAGCAACTCTTCTGGGAAGACATCCTGATACTCACTAACCACTGGCACTGACTCAATTTTCAACTCTGACTCCCTTATACTAATCACAAAATCAAGATAAGCTTCGTATCCCTTTCTTATACATTTCTGAGCAACTATGGAAGAAATCACTATAGGCAACCTCTCGGATTCATCTAACTCCACTCGGAGAATCTCACCGTTTTTACATTTCAGTTCAATAAACTTTCTACCACAATTCACTATCACATCGTGTGTGGTTAACCAATCCATACCACGGATCACATCAAATTCATCGAATGGTAGAAGAATGAGGTTAGCCAGGAAACAATGACCTTTAATCATCAAAGGACAATCTTGACAAACCTTGTCTACTAACACACATTTGCCTAGGGGATTGGATACTCTTATCACAAGTTCCGTAGACTCTACTGGTATACTCATGCTAAAGACTAGTTTCATACAAATGTATGAGTGGGTAGATCCTTGATATATCAAAGCTATAATAGAAGTTTCATAGAGAGAAAAAGTACCCGTGATTACATCGGGTGATGATGCTTTTTCGAGAGCGCGAATGGCATAAGTCCTTGTCGGTGCTCTACCCTCTGGTCTCGCAGACTATTCTTTTGGTGCAGTTTTAGTACTCGCTCTCGAACCTAGGTGTCTCTAGGGTCTGCCTCTAGAGGGAGCATTTCCTGATCTCGCACTCTAATCTCTATCTTTCTCGACCATATCAGGGCACTCTCTAATAAAGTGGTATTGAGAGCCACACTTAAAGCAAGCCCTCCCATGTGCCTGGTATTCGTTGGGATGGCATCTACCACATTAGGGGCACTCGGGTCTACTGGGTTGAGTATTGCCCACGCTTGCAACCGAGGTAGTCTGAGCTCTAAAAACTGGATTCTGTTTGCCCTTACCCTTACTTGAAAACCATGCTGAAGTAACTGACCGTGGAGTAAATTCCATTGATCTCTTGGAAGAAGATTGAAATGGCTTGCCCAACGACCTCTTTCTAGAGTCACAAAATTCAATCTCGATTTTCTTCCTTTCCTTAGCCAACTCCTTGGCTTTACAAGCTTTATCCACTAATACCACAAACTCCTTTAATTCAAGGATACCAACAAACATTTTGATGTCCTCATTTAATCCATCCTCAAATCTATTGCACGTAATAGCTTCAGTGGACACGTATTCTTGAACGTACTTACTTAGTCTTACAAACTCTCGTTCCTATTATGTTACTGACATCTGGCCTTGCTTCAGTTCCAAAAATTTCTTAAGCTTCTTATCAATAAACCTTGGACTGATGTACTTCTTACGGAATTCTTCCTAGAAAAACTCCTAATTAACCCTCCCTTGGCACCATCGACACAAAGGTGTTCCACCACTGATAGGCGGAATCTCGTAGGAAGGATATGACACACTTCATACATTCTACCAGTGTACAAGATAATTCATCAAATACCCTGATGGTATTCTCTAGCCAAAATTCGGCTCTTTTCGGATCATCATCTTTCATAGCCCTCAACTCTTGTGCCCCTTGTTTCTGGATTCTATCTACTGGGGGCTTTTAACGTCTTACTACTTCTACAATTTGAGGGGTATTGGGGTAGATTGTGTATTTGAAGGGGGTGGAGTTTGTTGTTGAGCGGCTGGGTTCGTTCAAACGAACTCTGTGAACCACTCACTCATCATTTGGAAGAAAGCCTCTCGAGCCTCTCCTCCTTGACTCACAGTAGCTGGTCTATTCTCGGTCCCAGTTGGCACTGTCCCTTCAGTAGGAGCAGGTACATTACTTTCTACATCATCTGTCGTAGCTCGATTGGGATCCATTACTTTAAGAAAACACATTTAGATTGTTAGGAGTCGTCACACTATCATATCACATATATACTTAAGTATGACATGTATAGCTAAACTCGTGCATGTGCTAGGTTAGTCCTAGAATCGACTAAACACTAGCTTTAATACCACTAAATGTAACACTCCTTACCCGTAATATTGCGTGATACGAAGTAATAAAATTTATAAAATATGATCGTACCTAAACTAACTAATATCACGACTTAAGGCAAACGCACCTATCGAACAGTAGTATAGTTTAGTGGCAAGACCGAGATATCGTACCCAAGGAAACCAAAAGTACTAGTACTAACTTTCTTTCTATTATTTAACCTAGAAATAAAAGGGAATTTTTATTAAACTAAACTAATTATTAAAACTAAGCTAAGAATGCACAAAGAGTGAATTGGGGAAAGACTTTTTAGGAGAACTGATTGATTTGAACAATACTCAAGGGAGAATCCACCTAGACTTCAATTGTTATTAACTCTTGAACTAGACGATTTATTCACTTGACTTGATCCGTAGAAATCCCTAATTTATGTTAATACCTCGGTCCAGGATAAGAACAACTAATCCTAGGTTGATTAACTGAAATCTCTTTCTAGTTAAAACCCCTAGTCTTGCATTAACTTGATCTATGGATCCCCTTATTAGGTTCGACCCTAATCTGGCAGATTTATGTCACCCTATGTCTAGGGTTGCATGGAACTCTGCTTAACTATGCTAGATCTACTCTTAAATAGGGACTTTTGCTCCTCTGAATAAGCACATCACTACTTGAATTAATATCTTAGAATATTAAAGCAAGAATTAAGAATACATAATTAAGAACAACTCAAGTATTTATTATATAACTCAAGGGAAAATAATAACAAGATCTGTCTTAGGTTTCATCCCCCTCAAGTATTTGAGGGATTTAGTTTCTTAATCATAAAAGAAAACATCTCAAAATAATAATAACAAAACATAAAACCTCTATAGGAAATTGAAGGGAGATCTTTAGTCTTGAAAGAGAATCTGGCTTCTTAGATGGATCAATCGGCTTCCTTTGGAGTAATTCCCTACTTTTGTTCTCTCTGAGGGAAGAAAAGTTCTCCTTTTGAGGGGAGAAAAAGTGTATCTTTGTAGTTGTCCCCTAGGGTCTTTATATAGAGTTTTGGAATGCCTTTCTTAGCCCTTAAGTAGCCTTTTCCGAGTGAAATTGAACTACCTCATGACAGGGACATGCCCGTGTGCCGGCCGTGTAAGATATCTTCAGCCTGTGTTCAAGCCTTTCAAATGTGACACGGCCGTGTGAGACTTTCCCACACCCGTGTGAATCAAGGTTGGGCCGTGTTTATTATTGACTTGGGCCTAATTTGTCTGTTTTTGGTCTATTCCTTACTCTTTTCTCTTCCCTAAGCTCACCTTAGTATAAAACATGAATTTAAGGGTTTAGGAGCATCAAATTCCACAAATCTAATGATAATCCATCCAAAAATATACCAAGTATAGGATATAAAATATGTATAAATTATAGTTTATCAAATACCCCCACACTTAAGCATTTGCTTGTCCTCAAGTAAAATTCTCAACTCACTATTAAGAATTCAATTTTTCTCAACTTACAATTCCTATCAATGATGCTTCGAAATAATCCATAAGTAATCATACATTTGAAGGTTCAACTAAAAGAACATCAAAGTTTCAAACAATCCAAGTTGAGCATTTTATCACGAAAATTTAGGTATCTCCCATTATTTAAGTAATCATCTTTGATTCAAAATATCACAGAGTTAACATCCTCACTAATGATTCACTCAAATCACTTGAAGTGTTTAAGGGATAAAAAATTAAGCACTCAATAGTCAACATGAAAAGCTATCACGATAGGCTTGCATGAAAATCAAATCTCCACCACTGTAAATTGAGATGATACATCAATCAAGAGGTCTTTGAAGGGTTGTAACGTGGCTTGGTTAAGGGGTGTGGTTACAGGCTGAACAAGAAGGTTAGAATCGAGATTGAATTGAAAAATTACTTAACTAGAAAAATAACTAATACTGAATAATTACATTACTGGATAAATAAAAAAATAAGCTTCTCTTCAAAAATAACTGTTCAAGCTCAAACTCTAAAGGATTTCGTAATAATGAACCACTGAAATAACTTTGTATATGTTTTTTTTTAAGAACAAATTTATTCAACTCAAATCTCGATAAAAATGAGGATCAAATTAAATAAGGGAAATTCTCAAAGAATCAAAAATAGGTTATAGGTAAATATTAGGGGTAAATTAATAAATGGTTTGTTAGGCTCAAGGGGCTCATTAAGTGTTAATTATGAGGGTAGGCTTTTGGAGTGAGTGGGTTAAACCTAAGTTCCTTTATCATCTTGGTATATCAAATCAGTGGTGTGGTCTTGACATGTATAATTGAAGCAAGTTCTAGAATAACAGATCAATGTTGACACACTCATAACAATGAAAGTGAGCAAGAAAGAATATATGCTCTAAAGGGCTAAAAAATCTCACAAAAATTATGGCTTTTGTTGTTAATCCTGTGAATTTCAAATTTCAAGATAATACCTAAAATTTGGGGAAGCAACCTAGAAAATTTTTATTTCTAAAAAGTCAACTTATCATGCTTGATTCTCCAATGACTTAGAGTTTAAACCATCCATACATAACTGCCTATGATTTTATTCAAAACATATCAATAGAAATCATAAACCAATCAAAATTCATTCTAATAGTGATACGAGAGAGTTACTTGAGAAGAAAATAAAATTCAGGGATTTGAGAATAATGTAAAAAGTTAGGAACTTTTCTGAATATAATTCATCCCCTGCACTTAAGATGTACATTGTCCTCAATGTCAAAGATATATAAGAATATAAGCATAATATCATGAGAAAGGGGTAGAAATGAAACTCCCTGAATATTTGGATGAAATCTTTGGAGTAGTGAAAGCGGAATTGAAGAAAGAGCTACTTGAAGTGTATAATTCTAGGCTGCTTAAGGAAATAAACACAACTATGGAGAGAAGTAAGGTATTACTCGATAAAAAAATGGATAACAAAGTTCAAAATATAAGCGATAAATCTTAAGAAAAAATTAAAAACCTAAGAAATAAAGAAGAAACAAAAATAATAAAACGAAAAATAAAACAATAAAAATAAAAAGAAAGAAGAAGAAAGGAAAAATAAAATAAAGGTTTAAATAAAAATTAGGGCACACGGCTGCATCGCACGGCCGTGTGTATGACTCTGTCCTGCTTCAATCGCTTCTCCCACGCCCGTGTTAATCCTACCATGCCCGTGTATAATTTGACAGTGTCGACCACGGTCTGAAAGCACGGGCGTGTCGCACGCCCAGGTGTATTTTGGCAGGTTCTTGCACGGGGTCTAAGCACGGCCATGTTCGATCTCAAATGCCCGTGTGTATTTGGTGTCACGCCCGTGTAGTGCTAGGCAGGTTTGCCCACGGGCACCTCACACGCCGATGGGAATTTTAACGCATCCTGTGTTTTGGAATATTTTGACCCTGTTTTCACACAGCCTTAGGCACGGCCGTGTGTCTGGCAGTGTTGTCTAAAATCCTGCACTAAAAACAACATAAAAATAATAAAATAAAATAAAATAAAATGGTTAGTGGTGTTAGTGCTCGGGTTGCCTCCCGAGAAGTGCTTGTTTATAGTCTAAGCTCGACTTTTCTCAAGCTTGTTCGGTCACGGTGGCTTGAAGAGTTGAAACTCTTCTCTTCTGCTTTCAACTTTATCATTAACAAAATAAGTTTTGAGTTGAGTTTGATTTACCTTGAAAGTGCCGAGTGACTCGTGTTTTATCTCGACTGTACCATAGGGAAAGATGTTCATTACCGTGAAGTAAGATGTATCATCTGCATTCAGCTCTAAAATGGCAATTCGAGGGTCTTTCTTTTCTATCGATACGTTATCTCCAATCGTGAATTGACTTGGTTTATCTGTAGGCTCGTCATGGTGCTGATTTGGTTCATCGTGTATTTTCAGTTTTTCCTTAACCTGTGTCCACCATTCGTTTAATTCCTCGATCTAGAGCCTTCGCTCCTCATGTATGGTTCCTTTGTTGTTGCATATTTTAAGGCATGGCTCCTTTATGCTATTTGAATGGGTTTCTTGCAAGGAAGGTTGAACCATGTGATCAATCTTATTATCAAGTTTTATAAAGTTATTCTTTTCACTCGATTTCTCAATTGAATCACGAGCTTGAAGGATAATTATTTCATTACCTATGCGAAGTGTAAGTTTACCTGTACCAACATCAATAGTAGTTTTGGTAGTTGCTAAAAAGGGTCGCCCTAAAATTAAGGGCACATCGCTATCCTCATCCATGTCTAAAACAACAAAATCCATTGGGAATATAAATTTATCAATTTTGACAAGAACATCTTCAATTATACCCCTAGGCAATCTAATGGTTTTATCAGCCAGTTGAATACTCATCCTATTCTATTTGGGTTTCCCAAGACCTAATCGTTTAAACATTTTATATGGCATGACAATTATACTTGCCCCTAAATCAGCTAATGCATTATCAATGGTTAAACTACCAATCAAACAAGGAATTGTAAAACTCCCTGAATCTTTTAATTTGTTGGGTTGATTGTTTTGCAAAATAGCTGAGCAAACTGCATTCAATTCCACATGCGATGACTCATCCAGCTTCCATTTATTTGTTAAAAGCTCCTTTAAGAACTTAACTGCTTTGACATCTGCGAAAGAGCTTTAATAAACGGTAAGTTAATATGTAATTTCTTTAAAAGATTAAGAAATTTACCGAATTGTTCATCTGTACGGTCTTTCTTTATCGCGTTGGGATATGGCACATGAGGTCTATACTCTTTAACTATTAGTTCTTTGTTGCTTATCTCAACTTTACCTTTACTTACCACATCGTCTTGCTTTAATTCTAGTTCGTCTAACCCTCCTTCATCGAGCATAGTGACACCATGGAGTTGCTCTCTTGGGTTAGCTTCTGTGTTACTTGGCAAGCTATCTTGTGGTCGTTCAGATATTAGTTTAGCAAGTTCTCCTATTTGTGTGTCGAGACCTTGGATCGAAGCTTGCTGGTTCTTAAGTGATGTTTCGGTATTTTGAAAATGAGTTTCAAAAACCGATATGAACTTTTCCAACATCTCCTCAAGGTTCGGTTCCTTTTCTTGCCGATATGGTGGTTGTTAAAATCCCGGAGAGGGTGGCAGTGACCTCTAATTTCCTTGATTGCCCCATGAAAAATTTGGGTGATTCCTCCAACCTGCATTGTAAGTATTACTATAAGGATTATTTTGAGGTCGAGAATTATTACCCATATAATTTATTCGTTCGTTTTCTATGCTGTGTCCATAGGGATGGTACTCTGGGTTGCCCACTCCTCCTAGGTTTGAGTCGCACTGCATGACTGGATGTACCTGCGTAGAACAAATAAAACCATCAATTTTTTTATTTAAAAGTTCTACCTGAGAGGAAAGCATTGTAACTGCATCAATATTAAGAACTCCTGCTGCTTTTGTCGGTTTTGTCCTCATGACTTGCCACTGATAGTTATTCAGTGACATCTCTTCTATAAACTCATAGGCTGCTTCTGGTGTTTTGTTGTTGATTGTAATATTGGCGGCTGCATTGATCATTTGCCTTGTTGAGGGATTCAAATCGTTGTGAAAGGTTTGAACTTGTAGCCATAGGGGTAACCCATGGTGAGGGCACCTTCTCAATAGATCTTTATATCTTTCCCAAGCATCGTAAAGTGTCTCTACATCCATTTGCACAAAAGAAGAGATATCATTCCGTAATTTTTCCATTTTAGCCGGCGGAAAATATTTAAGCAAAAATTTTTCAGTCATTTGTTCCCATGTAGTGATTGATCCACGTGGCAAAGAATTTAACCACTGTTTAGCTTTGTTCCTTAGGGAAAAAAGGAATAAGCGGAGGCGAATGGCCTCATCAGAAACACCATTTATTTTAAAGGTATCATAGAATTCCAAGAAATTGGCAAAGTGCAAATTGGGATCTTCGTCCTGTAAACCATCAAACTGCACAAATTGCTGAATCATCTGAATAGTGTTAGGTTTCAATTCAAAATTATTTGCAGCAATAGTAGGCCTAACAATACTAGAGTCAGTACCAACCAAACTAGGTTTAGCATAATCAAACATAGTACGCAGAGCATTATTTTGGTTTACTGGTTCTGCGGCTATTGCTGGAGGTGGTAGATTGTCTTGATTGGCTTCCATCTCATTAGTAGGTTCTGGCACTTGTTCTTGTTTTTGGATATTGCAAACTCTTAGTAAACAAAAAATAAAAGTAAAAATAGGCTGAAAACAAATAAAAATAAAAATGGCTAAAGTAATAAAAATAGAGTGTTCCTAATATTTTAGTTCCCCGGCAACGGTGCCAAAAACTTGATATCGCGTGATACGAAGTAATAAAAGTTATAAAATATGATCGTACCTAAAACTAACTAATATCACGACTTAAGGCAAGCGCACCTATCGAACAGTAGTATAGTTTAGTGGCAAGACCGAGATATCATACCCAAGGGAACCAAAAGTACTAGTACTAATTTTCTTTCTATTATTTAACCTAGAAATAAAATGGGATTTTTATTAAACTAAACTAATTATTAAAACTAAGCTAAGAATGCACAAAGAGTGAATTGGGGAAAGACTTTTTAGGAAAACTGATTTATTTGAACAATACTCAAGGGAGAATCCACCTAGACTTCACTTGTTATTAACTCTTGAACTAGACGATTTATTCACTTGACTTGATCCGTAGAAATCCCTAATTTATGTTAATACCTCCGTCGAGGATAAGAACAACTAATCCTAGGTTGATTAACTGAAATCGCTTTCTAGTTAAAACCCCTAGTCTTGTATTAACTCGATCTATGTATCCCTTTATTAGGTTTGACCCTAATCCGACAGATTTATGTCGCCCTATGTCTAGGGTTGCATGGAACTCCGCTTAACTATGCTAGATCTACTCTTAAACAGGGACTTTTGCTTCTCTGAATAATCACATCACTACTTGAATTAATATCTTGGAATATTAAAGCAAGAATTAAGAACACATAATAAAGAACAACTCAAGTATTTATCATATAACTCAAGGGAAAATAATAACAAGATCTGTCTTAGGTTTCATCCCCCTCAAGTATTTGAGGGATTTAGTTTCTTAATCATAAAAGAAAACATCTCAAAATAATAATAACAAAACATAAAACCTCTATAGGAAATTGAAGGGAGATCTTCAGTCTTGAAGGAGAATCCGGCTTCTTAAATGGATCAATCGGCTTCCTTTGGAGTAATTCCCTACTTCTGTTCTCTCTGAGGGAAGAAAAGTTCTCCTTTTGAGGGGAGAAAAAGTGTATCTTTGTAGTTGTCCCCTAGGGTCTTTATATAGAGTTTTGGAATGCCTTTCTTAGCCCCTAAGTAGCCTTTTTCGAGTGAAATTAAACTACCTCATGACAGGGACATGCCCGTGTGCCTGCCGTGTGAGATATCTTCAGCCTGTGTTCAAGCCTGTCAAATGTGACACGGCCATGTGAGACTTTCCCACACCCGTGTGAATCAAGGTTGGGCCGTGTTTATTATTGACTTGGGCCTAATTTGTCTGTTTTTGGTCCGTTCCTTGCTCTTTTCTCTTCCCTAAGCTCACCTGAGTATAAAACATGAATTTAAGGGTTTAGGAGCATCAAATTCCACAAATCTAATGATAATCCATCCGTTCCTTTACTAAATCTCTTGCCAACATTCAATTTAAATTCATGAAGATGTGTCCCAATTAAAAACTTTTTCAAACCTTTCTATTCGGTCCTTCATATAGGCCTATGAGGCCTAAAACATGGAGTTGAACAACTTAGGACCATTTTAGGCACTTAGAAAACTTCCTAGAAATTTCACTAAAAACAGAGCACACCCCCGTGTGACTTCTAGACATGGCCGTGGTGATAGCCACTGTACCTCACACGGTCTAAGCAATCTAGGGACATACCTGTGCCCCTTGCCCATGCGAATTTATTTTCTGACTTTGAACCTATAGGGGTTTACACACGGCCTAGTGCACACCCGTGTGCCAAACCCGTGTCCCTCATATTGCCTTGACACGCCCGTGTCGTGGCCTGTGTGCAAAAACCTGGGTATTCTATTTCTAACGTTAGCAGTCACACGGTCGTGGCACACACCCGTGTGCTAGCCATGTCCTCCACACAGTTAAGACACACGGCCCTGTCTCATGCCTGTGTGGAACACTTCTGAGCATTTAATTCTATCCATGTAAGGTGCAGGGGACAAACGGTCGGGCCACACGCCTATGTGCGATCCATGTGGGCGATATAAAGCTATTTACGAAGCACTTAGCCACCCTAAAACACATTCAATCATGACCCAATCTTCATACATCATATCATAGCACCAATACTCATCTAAACGTCCCTTAATAGGTGCTCACACATTAACCAAATCATATTCAAAATGCATGCATAAACCACTAAGCAAACTTGCACAATTTCCATGAAATTCATTTTCATTTCAATAAGCAACTTGGATAGTTTTAGGCTAATTCCAAAGGCCATTTACAAAATGAAACTTATAAGTATAAATGGCCAACACAACTGGATAACTAGTATGAGTTATGTGACAAAATGACTAAAGACCTATACATGCCATATTCAAAATGAATAACATAGATATACCAAAATAGATGATTTGATAGTGCAACTTCGAACTCTGACTTTTAAAGATCCCCGAGCTATTTTGACAAACATAAATGAAAAAGGGAAATTGAGGGAGTAAACATAAAATGATTAGTAAGTTGCATGAAATAAAAATATCAACGTAAACAGTGAAACATCATTCTATCAAAGATAATTTGGAAACTTTATTTAACTTCTTACTTGTGCTTGTAACTTTCTAATTCACATAGCTTACTTGTACTCATGACTTACACATCTCGAGATTGACTCAATCTCGTACCTTGCTCATTCTCATGAACTAATCAATCTCGTATCTTACGTTATCATGTTCTCATAAGTTATTTGAGAGTACCTGTATCACTCGTCATAAGCTTTAGTCTTTCTCATTAACTTAATCAACTTGAATTCTTTTGCCTTTAATGTACTTAGAATATCGAAGGATACCCGTAATACCATTCTCTTGATAAAATGCCAAAGCCATATCCCATATATGGTTTGACATGGGATCTTAAGCTGATGTCGAAGCCATATCCTAGATATGGTCTTACACGGGATCTCATATGATGCCGATGCTATGTCCCAGACATGGTAGTATACAGGATTACTCTTAGATGCCCATGCCATGTCCTAGACATGGTCTTACAGGGGATTTATATCTCATCTAGGTGTCGACGCCATGTCCCAGACATGGTCCTATGCAGGACCATATGTCGATGCCAATGCCATGTCGCAGACATGGTCTTAGATGGGATATCAGTTCGGTGCTGATGTCATGTCTCAGACATGGTCTTATACGGGATCTACAATTCCTCATGGTATGTCAACGGTATCCTTCGTATTCCTTAAAATTCTATCGATATCATACTTTTATTTCCTCGTCATTACTTCGTGAAAATTTATGTCATTAAGTTGATGGCAAAAACATAGATATCATAGAAAATCATCATAAATGTTTCCATAATACTTAATGCTATAATATCAAATACAACTTACCTCGGGTCCAAAATATGGTAAATGCTCGGTTTAGTCCACCACTTTACCCTTTCCTCGATTTTGATTCGAGCTTTGTATTTCTTTATCTATAATGAATAAACACTCACCAATTTAATTATCATATTAATTATAACAACCTTTAATACACAATTTGGCTAATTGACCATTTTGCCCCTAGACTTTGGCAAAAATAACCATTTTGCCCTTATGCTCGGAAATTGATTTTCATCAAATTTCCTCATTTCTCATGCCTATCTATGTTCTTTTTATTCTTATGGAAACTTCAAATATCCATTATTTCATACATATACCATACAAATTACTCACTTTACATATTAGTCCAATTTAGGTATTTTTCCATGAACATCCTTTCATAAAATTTGTTTATTTAACAACCTACATTCATTTTTTCTTCATAAAAGTCCAGCAATTAACATTTACACATTCATGGAAAAACTTTGAACTTTTAACTAAAATGCTCAATCCTCAATAGAAAGCTTATGTTGTAAAAGTCTCAAAAGTACTAAAATCATAAAAAATAAACATCTAAATCACTTACTTGCAAGGGAATGACCTAGCTGAAATTTTAAAGCTTCAAAAACCCCCCTTTTTCTGGTAATTTCGGTGAAGAGATGAAGGAGTGAAAGAGATGAAGCTAGCCTTAGGTAGAGTATAAAATTGATAAAAATCTCACCTAATACCCAACTTTGACTTTTCTTCCTCTAGTTTCTTCTCTTGGCCGGCCATGCTCAAATAAATGGGCTTACTTGCCCTTTAAAACCCTCTAATTTTATTTCTCTAGCTGGAAAACACAATTTGCTAATAAATGACAACTTTTGCTTTTTATGCAATTTAGTCCTTTTTCGTGATTAAGCCTTTAATCGCGTAAATTTATTCACTAAAATTTTCATGCCTTCTTATAAGAATACCATAACACATAAAATAATACTAAATAATTTCTCTAATACTACTTCGCACTTAAACCTTACAAAATTTCGTTTTTTGCACTTTTTTCAATTTAGTCCTAAAGGACAAATTAATCACTATTTCATAAAATTTCCTTCATGGTATTTTCTCACTATCATGCAGTCATGTCATAAACTTAAAAATAATCATAAAATATACTTTCCACCTCGAATTTACGGTCTGAAACCACTATTTCGAGTAAGCCTTAATTTGGGCTGTTACAGAACTCACTTGTTTAAATATGAAAAGCGTGGAGTACTTCAAGGACTAGTTTGTATTTTTTCTTTTTCCCATACTATTACTACTTTGGTCCAACTATTGATCTATAAAATTATTTTATATAACAAATCAATACCAATCACTTTCATACAATGTTACAAAGTGCATGAACCTATATGATTTTATTTTTTGATTTCCCTCATATTTTACATTTTTTTTCAATTTAGTCCCTAAACTCAGGATAAGCATAACTTTCGATTCCTAGCTTCAAATTAAAACTCAATATCATATATTCTCATTAGGGACCTTATACTTCCTATTTATAACAAATTTCATGATAAGTTTTACATTTATTCAATTTGGTCCCTAATGTAACAAAGTTAATAAGAAGCTAAATTAACTTTACAATCTAGTCCCGTTCATAATCTAAGCTTAAAATCTATCAATTTCAAGCCTAATTCATCAAGAAATTGATAATGACAACTTTCTAAAACGTTAACAGTTTCATAATACCCGGGCTAGCTAAATCAAGTCCCATGACCTTAAATCTATAAAAATTACAAGAAAAGGACCTAATTTACTTACCTAATAAAGTGGCCGAATGATAGAAAACCCTGGAAGTTTTATTTGTTTTTCTCTTGTCGTGGATGACCTAATGTTGAAGACGAAGAAAAAATTTCTCTTTCTTTCCACCATGGCTTGTATTTATACTTAATTAATAATTTTAGTTAACTAAACTATTTACTATTGTAACGTGTGTTTTGTGCAAGTGTACACAGTCATTATCAAGTAATAAGTAAGTATATGAGTTATTGTCTCCATAGGGACTGTATATGTTAATCAATATTTTGCAAAATTAATATTAACATTTTGGTAAGGAAAATACAGTAACTTTGAGTGTTGGAAAAAAATAAATGATTAGATGTAAAGTGATCCTTAATGCAAGTTAACCTAAACGCAAATGAAATGAATGATTAAAATGGATGAGATGGATTTAGCAACAAAATTCACAAGATTTTAACAAAAATAACATTAATAGGTTAGGATAGTCACATTATTCATTTTAATTCATTTTCATCATGCTTACAATATTCTGGAACAATAATCCAGGGTAACTCGATCTTTTATGAGTTTCAAACCAAAATTAAGTCCTTGCAGAATATTTTACTGTAACACTCCAAACTCGACCTAGACATTATGGCCGAATTTGGCGGTGACATGATAGTGTTTTTGGAAACTAAGTTTTTACGATAAAATCATTTCCGTGTTATAAACTTTCTTAATCTTTTATTAGTTCTAAAACTTCGATTTACCCATTATTCAATTATTAAAAACTTAACTCATTGCTGAAATTGCAAAAACATTTTCAATAATCGTGAGATTAGTAAATAAAACCATAGCTTTTGAAAACCAAATTTTCCCTATGACTTACATGTATGAATCCATAAAGACAAATAAAAACAAAATTTAAGCAAAAGTCCCAAAAAAGAAGTCCACAAATTACATCAAAATAAAGCAATAATAAAACCATAACCAAAAGTAATAAATTAAAACCATGAAGTCCAAAAACTGTGGTCACCGTTGAGTCCTCTGCCGCATTGATCCATCTAGGTCTGGGGATTACGTATGCACATTAAACAGAGAGGGGTGAGTTTACGTAAACTCAGTGTGTAATCCACACAGAAAACAAACAACAATAATCACAGTGCACAATCAAATAGTCTTGAGCTTAAGCCCCTTACAGTATCATTATCAGTTTGGGCCTTAGCCCATCTCAGTATAGTATCAAATATATAGTAGCGCCTTAGCCCATCACAGTATCAGTATCAGTCATACAATATTCAGTGGCAAACCCTGCACTCCACATGGGGATTAAATCACCCACCCATCCCTACACTCCAATTAGTACTGAATGCGGCACATAACAGTAATTTGCAGCTGAGCTACTAGATATTAGGCTTAAGAGCATTTCAGTACACTTCCTCCAAATAATACCAACCCAACCCAATGCAATGCAACATACCATGAATTGTCATGCTATCACAGGTCTATCAGATACATATACAGTTCAGTATACATGCTTAACAATTTTACACAATCTTAACAATTACATAAATCACATAATCAATTCCACACAATTAAGGGTCTAAGTAGTGCTTATCGACCCTACGGAAAGTTCACAGTCGACTTGGGTGACCCGTGCAACCTTAACAATCATTTCAGTAAAAATGGGCTCACACGCCTTTGAGGTTTGTCGGTATGGGCACCCACACCTGTGTGGCCCACACCACCCAAATTTGCCTTGGCCGTGTGGATCACACGGCCTGGCCCAAAATCCCACACACTATGTAGACTACCCGTATGGCCCAACACGACCCAAAATAGTCTAGCCTGTGTCTCGCACATGGCCTACCTGGCCATCACACGATCGTGTCCTTCGCGCACAGCCTGGCCTTGTCGACCACACGCTGGTGTCATGGTGGATGGCCTACCACACGGGCGACCACACGTTCGTGTGGCTTTGATAGTGGAGTGTTTCAACTTTTCGCTAAACCTCATTTCTTGCGTTTACGGGTACACACCTGTATTGTTTTTTATACCTAAACACTCCCGAGCACTTCAGTACCTATAATTGACCAATATTTCACCCAGTTAATCACTTAAACAATCGAACTAAACTAAACCAGAAACAAAATTTTCATCTTTTGAGCGAAAACCTTTACCTTCAATCAAATAACAGAGATTTCACACCCTTAATACGTCGACTGGGGATGATATTTAGTCTATTGATTATTTCTTGAACACCAAAAGGGACCCCTTTTAGAAAGAATCTGTAAAACATTTAGAATAGAAAAACCGAAACTTACCAACTTACCGTACAATGAAATCACATGCTTGCACAAATGGGATGGATGGAAAAAGAAAATGAAAGAGAAGAGATGGGGGAAAAGATTTTCGGCAGCGAGGTGGGGGATTGGAAAATGAGAAACGACAGAATTTTGCTAGAGAAAAATCGATATTTTGAAAAGGTAAATAAAAGAATAATTTGGATTCCCCCTCAAATCCCTTAATTCACTCCAAATTTCACTCCCACAGTCCCCACTACACATAACCACCTTAATATTTCGGCTAAGCTGAAACTCTTACCATCCACTGAACAAAAATTAACACCTTTGCTCATGCGGGGATTCGAACACAAGACCTCTACCATATTAACTCTCCATTTAACCACCAGACAAGCAAGCCCATTCTGAAATGATTTTACCAACATTTAAACTTAAGCCCTTTAAGCAAGGCTAAGGCTTTATTTAGAAAAATACCAAAATTTACCCAAGGTAAGACTTGAACTTGGGACCTAACACACGCACCCAGAACACTTAACCACTAAAGCAGATAGACATTTTGTCAAAACACTATAGAATCAAAACAAAAATTTTGGAGCGTTACATTTACTTAGAAAAACATGCATTTTTCTGATCATATTCAACTATGGGTTTTTTAGAATTTATGTGAAGTAACAGGGATGGGTTAGATTTGAAACAATTTAATCACATAAACCTAAAAACTATGCAAGATAATAGAAATCTTTTGAGTTATTATGAGCCTTCAATTTAGTCAGGTTAGGATCTAAATTAAGCATGTACTTTTTAATTATTGCATCCATTAGTTATCTAGTTAGGATCGCTCAACCAATTCTAATGCAGTCAATCACGTATGAATGAAATACATACTTGAGTTTAATTAAAAACATGAACAATTAAGGCACAGAACAACATAAACACAATTTAAATAAACTTTATTAAATTGATGTAATCGTCTTAGCTAAATAGAATTAAGCTACCATTGTTGATGAAAAAACAACAAAGAAATTTGCAAACATAATGAATAATTAAGGAAGAGAAGAAAGGAAGAAAAAAACTCTTTGATAGTGTGATCATTAATTATGGAGGCTTCCTTTAATTATCACAGTTGGTTTTCCACAAACTACTCCTCAAGGTGGCTGACCAAAAGTAAGTTTTTTCTTTAGGAATTACTTAGTTAAATAGGGAAATGGGATGGGTGGAAAAGAGTGAAAGTTAGAGAGAAATGAGAGGATGGATGAATGTATGTTAAAGGATGAAATGAAGAATGACTGTAGGATAATTGAATAGTGGAATGAGAGGGTCCATTTATACTAAAGGAATGGCTAGTAGGTTTGCTAAAAATAGCATTTTGAATCCCATGATATTCTCTCATTCTTGGCCGACCATATATTATAGAAGGGACTTGTTATTGGTTGCAACCATTATAGAAAGTGGGTCATAACAACTCTACCCCCATAAAAGAAAATTTCGTCATCGAAATTTACCTCATCAGAACAGATGAGGATACTGCTAACGCTTCGCATCCTCAGGCTCCCACGTGGCATCCTCAGTGCTATGATTCTGCCATAGCACCTTCACTAGTGGAATAGTCTTCTTCGTCAGAACCTTTACGTCGTGGTCTAGAATCTGAACCGGCTCCTCCTCAAAGGTCATGTCTGTCCAAACCTCAATCTCCTGAACATGGGCAATATGAGTAGGATTAGAGCGGTAGCGCCTCAACATTAAGATGTGGAACACATCATGCATACGATCCAACTTCGAAGGTAGCTCCAACTGATAAGCAACTGGTCCCACTCACTTTAGAATCTGGTAAGGCCCAATAAACCTAGGGCTCAACTTGCCCTTATGACCAAACCTCAGAACCTTCTTCCATGGTGAGACCTTGAGAAATACGAAGTCCTCCACAGAATACTCAATCTCGCGTCTCTTCATATTTGTATAGGACTTCTGTCTGTCAGATGTCACTTTCAGTTAGTCCTGGATCAATCTAACCTTATTCTCAGTCTCAAAAACCAGCTTAGGACCCAAAACACGTCGTTCACCCAACTCAGTCCAACATAAAAGAGTGCGACACTTACGACCATACAAAGCCTCGTAAGGTGCCATCTAAATGTTAGATTAGAAACTATTATTATAAGCAAACTCTGCTTGCGGCAGATAATCCTCCCAACTACCTTAGAAATTAGTAACACAGCTCCTCAGCATATCCTCAAGTATCTGAATCACCTTTTCAGATTGACCATCGGTCTTAGGATGGAACACAATACTGAAGTCCAACCTTGAACCCAGAGCCTCATGCAACCTTTTCCAAAATCAAGACGTAAAGCGAGGATCCCTATCATAGATGATCGAAACTGGCACCTCATGTAGTCTCACTATCTCAGAAATATAAAACTTCACTAGCTTCTATAGAGAATAATAAGTTCGAATAGGTATGAAGTGGACGGACTTGGTCAATCGATCCATGATGACCAATACTTAATCCTTCTTAGTGGGTGTTAGGGGAAACCGACTAACGAAGTCCATAGTCTCTCGTTCCCTTTTCCAAAGAGGAATCTTAATCGGCTACAGCAAACATGAAGGTAATTGATGCTCAACCTTAGCCTGCTGGCAAGTCAGATATCTGGCTACAAAATCGATAACCTCTCGTTTCAATCATGGCCACCAATATAACTCACAAAAGTCTCGATACATCTTATTTCTACCAGGATGTATAGCATAAGGGTTACTATGCCCCACTCTCAGTATAGACTGTCTCAAGTCAGTATCATTTGGCACACATATCCGTCCACGGAAGCACAACACACCATTACAGTTCAACCCAAAATCTGTAGTGCCACCACTCCCAATCTGTCAGAACCAAAGACCCAAAGACTCATCCTCCAACTGCTTACCCTTTATGTGTTCAATCCAAGTCGATTTAACCTGAAGCTCGACCAACAGACAACCATCATCAAATAAGCTGAGGTGAGCAAACGTCACCCTTAGATAAGTCATAGCTCTGCGGCTCAGTGCATCGGCCACCACTTTGGCCTTGCTAAGATGATACTCAATAGTGCAGTCGTAGTCCTTAAGCAGCACGATCCATCAATGCTGCCTAAGATTTAGCTCATTCTAAGTGAGGAGATACTTAAGGCTTTTGTGATCAGTGTAGATGATACACTTCTCACCATACGGATAATACCTCTAGATTTTCAGTGCAAATACCACGGCGGCCAAGTCCAAGTCATGCGTCGGATAATTCGCCTCATCAGTCTTAAGTTGACGAGATGCATATGCTACCACCTTACCATCTTCCATTAACACACATCCCAAACTGACATGAGATGCATCACTATAAACTGTAAACTCCTTTCTAGATTCTGGCTGTATCAAAATAGGATCCTCAATCAGTACAGTCTTGAGCTTCTCAAAGCTCTCTTACTGCGCATCAGTTTAGTCAAATGGTACACTATTACGTAGCAACTTAGTCAAGGGTGTTGCAATCAGTGAAAAGCTCTCCACAAATCGCCAATAATAACCCGCCAGTCCCAGAAAACTGCAGATCTCAACCACGTTCCTAGGCTGCTTCCACAATAATACAACCTCAATCTTTCGAACATCAACTTGTATCCCTTCAACAAAAACCACATGACCTAGCAATGTCACCTCACGCAACTAGAACTCGTACTTGCTAAACTTAGCATAAAGCTACTTTTCCCTTAAAGTCTGAAGAACAACTCTAAGGTGCTCGTCATACTTATCCACAATCCTTATGTAAACTAGTATGTCATTAATTAACACCACCACAAATCGATCCAAATAATGCTGAAATACTCAATTCATCAGATCCATGAAAGCTATCGGTGCGTTAGTCAGTCCAAATGGCATCACTAGGAACTCGTAATGACCATAACGAGTTCTAAACGCTGTCTTATGTACGTCAGCCTCCTTAACCCTCAACTGATGATAACTAGATCGAAGGTCAATCTTAGAGAATACCGAAGCTCCTCGAAACTGGTCAAACATGTCATCTATCCTTGGTAGTGGGTACTTATTCTTAATGGTCAACTTGTTCCGGTAGTCAATGCACATCCTTATAGATCTATCCTTCTTCTTAACAAATTCTACCAGTGTTCCCCATGGAGACACACTAGAGCGAATGAACCCATAATCTAATAACTCTTGAATCTGAGCCTTAAGCTCCATAAGCTCTTTTGGTGCCATTCGATAGGGAGAGATGGACATTAGAGCTGTACTAGGAAGTAGCTCAATCCCAAACTCCACTTCACGATTCAGGGGGAAACTTGGTAGCTTCTCAAGAAAAACGTCCGAAAAGTCCTTTACTATTCTAACGTCCTTAACAGTAGAGTCCTTAAAAAAAAACACTCACATAGTCCAAAAATGCCTCACATCCCTTTTGACCCAACTTCTCTACCACTAGTGTAGAGATCACATTAGATAGATAATTTCGACACTCTCCAATCATGACTACCTCAGTATCCTCCTTGATTCTTGAAACGACCCACTTCGTCGTACAGTCCAAGTTGACATAGTGCTTGACCAACCAATCCATCCCTAGAATAAGATCAAACTCCCCAAACGGAAGCTCCATTAAATCTGCCAAGAAGACCACCCCTTGAACCTCTAACGACACATCTCTATATAACTTATTAACCTGTATAAATTGTCCCAACAGAATCAGTACAGCCACCTCGCTAGAAGTAATCTCACACAAAATCCCTAAATTTCTAAACACAATACTAGCTACATAGAAGTGTGTTGATCCTATATCTATTAATACAATACAAGGTACACCATGAATAAGAAATGTACCCATGATAATGTCCAGAGCATCTTCATTACCCAGTACTCTCTGTTCACACCCCAAACCATTTTCACCACTAGCCTGACCACGACCTTCTGGTGGCTCCTGAATTACTCTCTGTGGCTGTGCAGTACCAGTACTCAGAGCTTGCATCTGATCGGGCCTTCGCAGACACTCCTTAATGTAATGCTCCATTGACCCACACCTCAAACACGCCCCAATCCTCTTCCAACACTCGCCCTGATGGTGTCTACCATAGTCTACACATGGCTGCAGTCTAGTAGTAATGGGGGGCCCAGCTTGAACTGGCCCATCAGCTCTGGCCTTTTTCTTAGGCCGCAGTCTAGGTCAGGTGTTCAGGCTGAGTGCCCACCATAACAGTCAGCCACCACCAACAAGCCTTATCCCGCAACAGTAAGACTGCACCCTTTAATTTCTACTCGGGGGTGTAATCTTGATCATCCATGATCCTCTTCGTGGCCTCAATCAAGTGCTCAGCCACATTAGGGGCGGCTACAGTGACACCCTTATAAAACTCAGCTATATTGGACCGGAGTCGTTCTGTAACTAACCCTTGGCGCCCAAATCTAGTATTAGGCCCAAGGACCCTCTCCTAAATCCTGAGCTTAGCCTGGGATAGTACATCGTCCCTAGCCATACGATCATGAGACCCAATCTCAGTAGTAGGCGATACTGGCGTCTCATTCATGTCCAAATTCGATATGTTACCAGATGATGAGGACTCAGCTCGAGCCTCTCTACAGCCTCTACCACGGCCTCTAGTACCCTATTCGCGAATACTTCGTGTGCTCATATCTAATCAAATTTGTCTGTATTAAAATTTTTATGAATCAGTTACAATTCAATAGTTATTAGCCGATGTTTTATGTAACAGAGTCAGTAATTCACAGTTTATTTTCGTATGTCGCGGTCTCTATCAGTTTACTATAGTTTCAGTTGGACTACGATTTTTAATATATACTAACTAGAGTATTTTCAAAGTATACAACCTATAGTAGTTTCAAAATATCATACTATTTTCAGTTTAAACATATATCATAGTTTGAGAATACTTACAGGATCAGCGCCAGAGACTTGGTGTACCACGTACTCAGTAAAAACATTTCAAACCACTGAAAATTAGTTCTTTAAAAATCAATTTTTAAAACCCATAATCCACAGTTGAGTTTTGTAACCTGGCTCTGATACCACTAAATGTAACACTTCAAACATGGCCTAGACGTTATGGCTGAATCTGGCAATGTCACATGATAGTGTTTTTGGAAACTAAGTTGTTACGATAAAATCATTTATGTGTTATAACTTTTCTTAATCTTTTATTAGTTCTAAAACTTTGATTTATCCATTATTCGATTATTAAAAACTTAACTTATTGTGGAAGCATTAGAAGCATTTTCAGTAATCGTGAGATTAGGAAATAAAATCGTAGCTTTTGAAAATTGAATTTTCCCTACAACTAACATGTATGAATCCATAGAGAAAAAGAAAAACCAAATTTAAGCAAAAGTCCCAAAAAAAAGAAGTCCACAAGTTACATCAAAATAAATCAATAATAAAACCATAACCAAAAGTAATAAATTAAAACCATGAAGTCCAAAACTGTGGTCACCTTCGAGTCCTCCGCCATATCGATCTATCTAAGTCTGGGGATTACTTATGCACATTAAATAGATAGGGGTGAGTTTACGTAAACTCAGTATGTAATCCCTACAAAAAAAATAGTAATCACAGTGCATAGTCAAACAGTCTTGGGCTTAAGCCCCTTATAGTATCAGTATCAGTTTGGGCCTTAGCCCATCTCAGAATAGTATGAAATATGCAATAGGGCCTTAGCCCATCACAGTGTCAGTATCAATCATACAATATTCAGTGGCAAAGTCCTACCCAACCAGCCTCTACACACCATCTCCGTCCAACCCTACACTCCATGTAGGGATTAAATCACCCACCTGTCCCTACACTCCAAGTAGTACCAAATGCGGTACATAATAGTAATTTGTAGCTGAGTTTTCATATATTAGGATTAAGAGCCTTTCAGTACACTTCCTCCAAATAATATCAACCCAACCCAATGCAATGCAACATACCATGAAATGTCATGCTATCTTAGGTCTATCAGATACACATACAGTTCAGTATACATGCTTATATATAACATGCTTATCACATAAATCACATAATCAATTTCACACTGTTAAGGGTCTAAGTAGTGCTTACTGACCCTACGAAAGGTTCATAATTAACTTGGGCGACCCGTGCAACCTTAACAATCATTTCAGTAAAAATGGGCTTACAAGCCCATGTGGCCTGCCCGTGTGGTCCATACGACTAAAATTTGCATTGGCCGTGTGGATCACATGGCCTAGCCCAAAAATCCTACATGCCCTTGTGGACTACCTGTGTGGGCCCACATGCCAGTGTGGCATCAATAGTGGAGTTTCTTGGCTTTTCACCAAACCCTATTTTCTGCATTTTTGGGTACACACCTATATCGGTTTTTATGCCTAAATGCTCCCGAGCACTCTAGTCTCTATAATTTGACCAATATTTCACCCAGTTAATCATTTAAACAATCGAACTAAAGTAAACCTGAAACGAAACTTTCATCTTTCGAGAGAAAAACCTATACCTTCAATCGAATAACAGAGATTTCACACCCTTAACATGTCGATTGGGAATGATATTTTGTCCCTTGATTATTTCCTGAACACTAAAAAGGACCCCTCTTAGAAAGAATTCGTAAAAAATTTAGAATAGCAAAACTTAAACCTACCAACTTAGTGTACAATGAAATTGCACGCTTACACAAACGGGAAGGATGGAAAAAGAAAATGAAAAGAGAGGAGATGGGGGAAAAATATTTTCGGTAGCAAGGTGGGGGATTTCAAAAAGAGAAACGACAGGATTTTGGGAGTGAAAAACTGATATTTCGAAAAAGAAAATAAAAGAATAATTTGGATTCCCCTCAAATCCCTTAATTCACTCCTAATTTCACTCCCACAATCCCCACTACACACAACCACCTCAATATTTTGGCTAAACTGAAACTCCTACCATCCACGAACAAAAATTAAAACCCTTGCTCATGTAGGGATTCGAACACAAGACCTCTAGCATATTAACACTCCACTTAACCACTAAACCAGCAGGCCCATTCCGATATGATTTTACCAACATTTAAACTTAAGCCCTTTAAGCAAGGCTAAGGCTTTATTTAGAAAAATACCAAAATTTACCCAAGGTAAGACTTGAACTTGGGACCTCACACACACACCCAGAACACTTAACCACTAAAGCAGACATATATTTGTTTCAAAACACTATAGAATCAAAACAAAAATTTTAGGGCGTTACATTTACTTAGAAAAACATGCATTTTTTTATCATATTCAATTAAGGGTTTCTTAGAATTTATGTGAATATAAACCTAAAAAATATGCAAGATAATAAAGCTCTTTTGAGTTATTATGAACCTTCAATTAGTCAGGTTAGGATCTAAATTAAGCATGCACTTTTCAATTATTGCATCCATTAGTCGTCATCTAGTTAGGATTGCTCAACTAATTCTAATGCAGTCAATCATGTATGAATGAAATACATACTTGAGTTTAATTGAAAATATTAACAATTGAGGCACAAAACATCTTAAACACAATTTAAATAAACTTTATTGAATTGATACAATCCTCCTAGCTAAATAGAATTAAGCTACCATTGTTGATGAAAAAACAACAAAGAAATTTGCAAACATAATGAATAATTAAGGAAGAGAAGAAAGGAAGAAAAAATCTTTTTGATAGTGTGATCATTAATCGTGGAGGCTTCCTTTAATTCCTATAGTTGCTACTCCACAAACTACTCCTCAAGGTGGCCAACCAAAAGTAAGTTTTTTCTCTAAGAATTACTTAGTTAAATAGGGAAATGGAATGGGTGGAAAAAAATAAACGTTAGAGAGAAATGAGAGGATGAATGAATGTATGTTAAAGGATGAAATGAAGAATGACTGAAGGATAATTGAATAGTGGAATGAGAGGGTCCATTTATACTAGAGGAATAGCTAGTAGGTTTTCTAAAAATAACATTTTGAATCCCATGATATTCTCTCATGCTTGGCCGACCATATATTATGGAAGGGACTGGTTGTTGGTTGCTTAATTCATGCATGAAACCATGCTTGAATCAAGTAAGGTGGTGGACAGTTTCAAGGGTAATTGTTGAGGGTTGATTTTTGAATGTTTTAAAAATGTGAGGAGCTTCGAATAAACATCCCAAAATTCAATCTTGGATTGCTCAGATGTCATTGCTGAATTGGGATTTAGTCCCCCCTACTTGGATGGTTTGCTAACCCAACTGCTTGCTAGACTTGTTCTTTAATTACACCAAAATAAATTGAATCAAATTAATTTCTTCATGACCCAAATTTTCTTGATGTTTCCATCCATGTAGACTGAAAATAGGCTTATGTCCATGTGGTTTTAACATCAAACGATTCATAATTCTTTGGTCCAACTGAAAAATTAAATCAAAGTTAATATGTTACATAAAATAATTAAATTATGCATATATTTAATGCAAAATAGCATAGAATTACATTTTTTATTAAATTATGCCCATTATCTTAATATTAACAAAATTCACCCCGTTAATTATTAGATACTTGAAATTGATATTATTTTTAAGTAAAAAAAGGTGTCATAAACTACTAAAAAAAAATCCTATATGATTTAGAGTTTACAACTATCATACTTAACAAATATATAATTATCCACTATCTCTTATTAGAAAATGGTTTAATTGCTATTTCAATCCCTAAGTCTTTTGTCAATTAAAAACCTATAGTGATTGGACTTTTACAATTTAGTTCCTAAGCCTAAATTAACTATTTAATAGATAAAATTGCTTGACCAAACTTCAATATATTTTTATATTAACCCCATAAATGTTAAAAATGTACATATTTAATATTTTCACACTTGTTTTATAGAAATAGGATTTTGAAACCACATTTTATGGTATCACTAAAAATCGGGACATTACAAGATAAAACAAGTTCTACAAATCATTTGCTTATGGTGAACATAAACGTGGAGGTCAAATTAAAAAATGCTAGCATCTAACTCCACTTGAACTACACTGGATTCATATCCACACTATTGCCTAAAAGCCTGCCCAGATATCTATTTGACAATGGTATTGAACAAGCAGTAGCAGTTCAAGGAGTTGTTTGAACAAGGGTTAAAACATGAATAATGTACATCTATGGTTCCAACATATATTGTTCATTTCAATGTATGGACCCATCTCATTTAGCCATTATGAGGTAAGGGTTCCTGTTATTATGTTATATTGATTAATGATTATTCAAGGTACAAATCAATTTATTTGTTGCTATATAGTTCAAAATTTCTTAAAATTTATCCAAATTTCTTTATCATGATTAAAACATAATTTTCTAAAACCATTAAATGTTTTTTTGTACTAATTTTACTAGGGGCTATCAATCAAGTAAATTAAAAGAGATTCTTGATCTTAAGGAACTGTTCTTGATCTATCTTCTGCAAATATACCACAACAAAATAATGTTGTTGGAAGAAAACTTGGTCACATCATGGAAACTATTAGAGTTATATTGTTAACTTCCTTGTTCTTAAGAAAATCTAGGAAGGAAGCTGCACTTATTTTAGTTTATGTTATTAATCATATTCATTCCTTTATTATTAGTGGAATATTTCCTTTTGAGAGTTTATATGATGATATTCTTAATTATTCTAAGCTTCATATTTTTGGGTCTACATGTTTCTTTTCACCCCTTAAAGTTGAGCCTGTTAAATTGTCTAAAAAACTATTATGTGTGTGCTTTTAGCCTATACATTGGATAAAGGAAATATATTTGTTATGATCCTAATGTACATAAACTTTGTGTTTTTAGAAGAACATCCCTCTATATTCATTGTCTAGATTTCGTGAATCTATGATTGAAACTACTAAGTCTTTTGTGTTTCTTTTATCTTTTTGTTTATTTAAATGAAACCTCTCCTAGAACTTAGACGTTGAATAGGTGAACAAAATCCTTCTTAAGATTATCTCAATCAATTGTTTCTTATTTATAGTTGTTTCTATTTATGAGCTTAAGTATGATCTAATCCTTTATGGCAAATAGTTATGAGCAAAAAACTAGACATCTTAAAGAAAATTTAGAATTGGTATCATGTTGATTAAGCGCTTGGGAAAACTACAATATATTGTAAGTGGGTGTGCAGGGTAAAGAATAAATCAAATAGGTTTATTGAAAGATATAAAGCTAAGTTGGTTTTGAAAAGGTTTATGCAAGAGTGTGATATTGACTATGAAGAAACTTTTGCTCTAGTTGATTGAATAACTTATGTTCAAATTCTTATAGCTGTTGCTTTTATTTGAGTTTGGGATTTGTCTTAAGTGGATATTAAAAATTCCCTCTTATTGGAGATCTTTATGAACAAGCTTAGATGAAACCTCCTTTTGGATTTTTTTTAAATAATGTATTACAAGCTTCGACAAGCTTTATATAGCCTTAAACAAGCATTGCGTGCATGGTTTGAGAAATTTATCAATGCTACGCTTGACACCAAATTTGTGAAGAGTCATTATGATGCAACATTATTCATTCATCATTTTAATAAACGTATTCTATTATTACTTCTCCATGGTAAAGATGTGGTGATAATTGGTGTTGCTAATCTTGGTATTTAAAATACAAAAAATCATTTTGATAAAGGATCTAAATTCATTATGATATTTTTTAGTTATTGAAGTTTACTTTATCTCTCTTGGATTTGTTTGTCTCAAGTGGAATATGCTCACAATATTATTTCCAAAACTTGTTCTCATAATAAGGCTTTTGAAAGGGGTCAACTCTTTCAGGAGAAGTCTTTAAAGTGTCGTTTACCACCAACCAACTGGCCCCTTAACGATTGAAGGCCTTTTCCTTTGGTGGGGATTTTTTCTCTTGTAATATGTTGAGAGCTAGCGTGCCTTGAGTGACTGCTTGATGGGTTTGGTTCACTAAGCTGAGAGCATTTCGATTGGTGAACCTATAGATGGACAGGTGATCTACCATAAGTCGGTGTAACAGAAACTAATTCTCACACTTTAGGAGCTTGAAAAAAAATTATCAGTAGGTTTTAATTATGTTTCAGGAAGTGTAATTAAAGTCAATAAAATGTGCAAATTGAATCTTTTATTGACCTGAAGGGCCGAATGAGGCCTAAGGGTGAGCTAATGGACTTTGCAAGTGTGTAGGAGACTACTAGTGTAACACCCCTAGCCCATATCCATTGTCAGACTAGGGTTTAGAGGTATTACTGGACATTTCAAAATATTTTACAATCATTTCACAAACATAACTTATACATCATCAATTCATAGCAATTTACACACATATAGTCCCTTTAGAAGGTCTACTGCTTTAGAGAAGGTTTGGGACTAAACCGATCTCGTGCAAAATTTTTTTGAAACTTAACAATTTTTCAAAGTTACAGAGGTCACATGCCCATGTGAACAGGCCGTGTGTCTCACACAGCATTAGATTGGGCTGAGAAACAACAAGAGAGTTTTGAGAAGTTGAGGAAAGTTTTGACCGAGGCACTTGTATTGATTCAGGCGGAGTCTAGGAAGGATTTTACGGTGTATAGTGATGTATCGCATGTTGGATTGGGCTGTGTGCTAATGCAAGAGGGTAAAGTGGTTGCTTATGCATCGCGACAGCTTAAGCCTCACGAAGCGAACTACCCTACGCATGATCTGGAGTTGGCGGCAGTGATTTTTGCGTTAAAGATCTAGAGGCACTATTTGTATGGAGAAAAGTGTATCATATACACGGATCATAAGAGCCTCAAGTATCTGTTGACTTAGAAGGAGTTGAACCTTAGGCAACAAAGATGGATAGAGTTACTTAAGGATTATGACTGTTCTATTGAGTATCACCCAGGCAAAGCTAATGTTGTAGCTGATGCACTGAGTCAAAGAGCTGTAACTGAGCTGAGAGTGATGTTTGCTCGTCTTAGCCTGTATGACGATGGTAGCTTGTTAGTGGAATTGCAAGTAAGACCGACTTGGATAGAACAAATTAAGAAGAAGCAATTAGTGGATGAGTCACTAGTTCCTCGATTTCAACAGGTTAGGAGTGGTGAGACTTCTGGTTTTAGATTGAATAGTGAAGGAGTTCTGTGTTTCCGAGGAAAGATTTGTATTTCGAGGGACTCCGACTTGAGACAGTCAATTTTGAGAGAGGCTTATGGCGGTTTTTGTGCCATGTATCCTGGAGGGAATAAGTTGTATCGGGATTTACGAGAATTGTATTGGTGGCCTAGACTTAAGTGGGAAGTAACGGAGTTTGTGGGTAAGTGTCTAACATGCCAGCAGGTGAAAGCTGAGCATCAACTGCCTTCTAGACTTCTGCAACCGGTGAAGATTCCATTTTGGAAATGGGAAAGGGTAACCATGGACTTTGTGAGTGGGCTACCCTTGACGCTTACCAATAAAGACTCAGTTTGGGTGATTGTGGATAGGCTGACCAAATCTGCTCATTTTATACCCTTCCGAACAGACTATTCACTGTAGAAATTGGCAAAGCTGTATGTAGCTAAGATAGTGAGACTCCATAGAGTACCAGTTTTGATTATTTCTGATCGGGACCCTAGGTTTACATCTCGATTCTGGCAGAAGTTGCATGACGCGTTGGGTACAGGGCTAGACTTTAGCGCTGCTTTTCACCCTTAGACAAATGGGCAGTCAGAAAGGGTGATTCAGGTTCTGGAAGATATGTTGAGACGGTGTATTATTGATTTCTAAGGTAGCTGGGAAGATTACTTGCCGTTGGTGGAATTTGCATACAACAATAGTTACCAGGCGAGTATTCGAATGGCACCATATGAGGCGTTGTATGGCTGAAGGTGTCGTACGCCTACTTGTTGGACAGAATTAGAAGAACGTCAGGTTCTTGGGCCAGAGTTGGTAGCGGATACAGAAGATAAGGTTAAGTTGATCAGGGATCAATTAAAAGAGGCATCTGATAGGCAAAAGTCTTATGCCAATTTGAAGCGTAAGGAAATTAAGTACTCTGTAAGAGATTTGGTTTTCTTAAAGGTCTCACCTTAGAAGAAAATTTTAAGGTTCAGGAAGAAGGGCAAATTAAGCCCGTGGTTTATTGGGCCATATCGAGTTCTTAAACAGGTGGGTCCGGTAGCATATCAGCTGGAACTACCTAAGAGTTGGACCGGATTCATGATGTCTTTCATGTCTCCATGTTAAGGTGATATCGGTTTGATCCTTCCCACATTATACCTGTTGAGGAAATTGAAGTTAAATCCGATCTGACATTCGAGGAAGAGCCTGTGCAAATTCTGGACTGTGATGTCAAGATGTTAAGAAAGAAATCAGTTCCTGTGGTAAAAGTTCTTTGGTGTAATCACGATAGAGAAGAAGTTACATGGGAGACAGAGGAGGCAATACGTCAACAATACCCTCACCTGTTTGGATCAGGTAAAATTTCGAGCCGAAATTTCGTTAAGGGGGTAGAGTTGTAACGCCCTAATTTTTAGGGGTTTTGAATTTTGCTTGAATTTATTTTTTTTACATGTCTTGGCATGTTGATGAAGTGAATTGAGTGTGATTAGTGGAACTTCAGAAGGCCGAGGTTTAAGTTTAAAGTCTAGTAGATTTTTAAATTTTAGGCTAATAAGAGAAGGGACTTGAGCTAAGTAGGCTTTTAAATTAATGTTAGGATTTTATAGCACAAGTAAGCCTATGATAAAGTGGCAAGGTGGTGCCTCTTAGACACAAGGAGGAGGCGTGCGATAGCTATGAGGGGAGTTGAGGTTCGAATCCCCTTGTGTGTAAGGTAATTATTTTATTTTATTACATGAGCATAGTAAGAGGTGGAATCCAAGTTGAACTCTGAGGTAAGTGTTTGAGTTGCTCATGGGATTGGATTAAGGAGGGATAAGGGGAGATTATCAAGGAGAGAATTTAGGAATTTGAGTGTGAGGCTAATGTTGGCCAAATGAGGGACTGTAAGAGGTACAAATTCAGCTAGGGTCCTTACGTAATGGCGTTTTCAGCATTTGGGCATGTGGGTGCCGATTTCCTCCCTAGGCTAATTCGGGTTTTATTTATTGGTGTTTCGGTGGAAACCAATTGGGCATTTCGAGTGTGCACTTTCTTCTCTCAACCTCTCATAGTGTGGTTTCTTGGTTTTACTTTTTACTTTTCGGTTTATCAAACCATTGCCGAATCTTGACCTCTCATTCTCTTTTCTTCTTAATTATTACCGAATTTGGTTAGTGGTTAGTTGAAGCCAACCTTCCTCATCTCCTTTCATTCGAACCCTTGATTTGACATTCTCTACTCTAGTCGACTATCAAGACACTCTTTTTTCTTTTCTTTTTGCACTTTCATTTGATTCAATCCTCTTAAACATCTCTTTGGCCGATTGTCTCAAAAGTTGAAAACCCAAAGTCTTAAATCTTTGCTTGGTCGATTTTTCCTTTAGCCGAACCCTTTTCATCTCTATTTTGAAAAGTCAAAACCTGCAAGCCTTTCATCTCTCTATCGCCATAACTTCTTCTTCTTCTTCTACCTTTTCTTTCAAAACCGAATCCCATCCTCTTTTCTCTATTATTCTTTCAACTCTTTTCAGCCATTCATCTCTTTCTCTCCCGTTTTGTTTAGATCTACAATAGATCTGGGATTAGGTTAGTGATCGGTGACTCTCTCTTCTGTCAAGGCAAGCCAGTGAACTTTTGGGTAAGTGATCTCCTTCCTTATTCTTCTTTTTCAAGTGACTAATAAAAAGCTGAAACCCCTAACCTTTTTACACTAATCGGCCTTTATCTTTCTTTGGAAATCGATTCAAGTTCTCTCTTTTTGTCTACTTATGTCCATAGCCGATCTTAAGGGTTGATCTCATGAAGGGCGTTGGTCGATAAGGAATAGCAAAGCGATCTAGATCTGTGGGCTAGATTTCAGCAAAGGTAAGTAAGGGTGATATGATAGTGGTTGCCAAATATGTAAGTCAATGTGGTGTTGATTTTCTATTAGATTGTGGTTTGACATGTGATTAAAACTGTTGTAGGTTGATCATTCACGGGATCTTGACTTAGTTTAGGTGTGTAACATGACACTTCTAGTAGATTAGATCAGCAAAAGCCGAAATGCCGAACTGCCGACATTTTGTAGACTTACGAGCATACGAACTCTCTTAGGTCATTCTAAAATCGTAAATCTGGATTAATAGATGGTAAGGGATGCGGTGCGCGTTTTCGTGCACTTGGATTGTTTTGGGCCACGATGGGCCAAATTTGGGCCCAATGGGCTTACGGGCCCATATGGGTAAAAATATGCGGTAAGTGTTTTCTGGTAAACCGGATATTGATTTTGTGATAATATGTGAGGATTAGACTTAGCGGGCTACGGTAGCATGTGGGCTCTCTCGGGCACATTAGAGGTTTTAGGGCCCGATGGCACTGTACAAATAAATGGGCTATTTGAGTCGCTTAGAGCGGCGTTAGACCTGCTAGAAGGTCGCAGTAAGCATAAAACCTAAAAACATCGATAAATTACTAAAATACCCCTAAAGAGTAAAAATTACCATTTTACCCCTAGATGCTAAATGACTATTTTACCCTTAGAAATAGTTGACTGATTTACATGTTATTGTATCTGATATTTTGTATGCCATGTCATGTAATATTCTAATTTGCATGGGGTTGGGTTATTGATACGGAGGAAGCGCTAAAAGTGGCAATGCCACGTGATCTGTTTAGAGGTTCTGCCTCGTATTATTGTACTGGTGGCTTAGTCACTATATCTGTATTAGCAACTCTGCTGCGACTATGGTGTATAGGGCTGGTTGGGTTGAGTTATTCCCCACATGGTGTGTAGGTCTGGACTGGGCTTGGGCTTTGCATACATACATATATATACTCTGCCCTGTTTCTGTAATGGGCCCAAGGCCCACTCTATTTTTGAAAAGGGCCAAGGCCCAGTTTAATCTGTATTTGAATAGGGCTTTGGCCCAGACTAAGCTTGGACTGATCTTTGACACTGGTTGGTTTTCTTTACACATTGAGTTTTCACAAACCCACCCTTTTAATTCTGTCTATGCAGGTAACCCCCAACCATAGAGGACTTAGAGCTGCGAGGGACTGGGGTGGCCACGAGGTTCATGTTTCCGATTTCTGATGATTTCTTAAATTTAGTTTATTTATATTCCATTTTCAAATCTTGGATTTAAGTTGTAATAAGGCCGCCCGGTATTTTATTTTGGGTTTTCTTCATTGTTAGCTTTACAATAGTAGACCACTCTATGCATGTTTTCCAAACTTAAACAAATGTTTTCAAAACATGAAACACGTACCGATTGGATAACTTAACGGCAATAACACCATAATGAGATTTAATAAATAAAATGAAATTTTATTTGGTAATAACTACGGTTTTTCAGACTGAAAATGATTCTTTTTTTTCAAGCTTTTAAACACGGTTTAACTACAAATAACATGACGCTTTAGTAAAAGAAGATCAAAGCTTAGTTGATTGTCCATGTGACACACCAGATCTGGTCATAACGTCTGGGCCGGGTTTGGGGTGTTACATTTTTGGTTTCTCTTGGCGATAGTTCAGCCACTTGTCCAGTTCTTCAATCTGTAGCATTCGTTTTTCAAGGGTGGTTCCTTTGTTATCGTATGTAATTGAATGTGGTTCTGTTGCACTTCTATAAGGAGTACCCTGTAAAGAAGGTTGGACAGTGGGATCATTTTTAGGACAAGGACTCGTAATAACATCTTTATCATTAACAGTCTTATTAGAATTACGAGCTTGCAAAGTAATTGTATCATCACCTATATGAAGTGTGAGTTCACCTGTCCCTACATCGATTATAGTTCTTGCAGTTGCTAAGAAGGGTCGCCCTAGAATTAATGGCACATTGCTATCTTCATCTATGTCTAAAACAAAGAAATCTACTAGGAATATAAATTTATCAATTTTGACTAGCACATCTTCAATTATACGCTTAGGCAATCTAATGGTTTTATCAGCCAATTGAATGCTCATCCTAGTTTGTTTGGGTTTCCCAAGACCTAATTGTTTAAACAGTTTATAGAGCATTACATTAATACTTGCCCCTAAATCAGCCAAGGCATTTTTAACATCTAAGCTACCAAGTAGGCAAGGAATCGTAAAATTCCCTGGATGTTTTAGTTTGTTAGGTAACTTGTTTTACAGAATAGCTGAGCAAACTGCATTCAGCTCCACATGAGATGACTCATCCAGCTTTCATTTGTTTGTTAGAAGCTCTCTTAAGAACTTAACGGAGTTTGGCATCTGTGAAAGAGCTTCAATAAACAGTAAGTTAATATGTAATTTCTTTAATAGTTTAAGGAATTTACCGAATTTCTCATCTGTGCGGTCTTTTCGCATTACATTAGGGTATGGGACACGAAGCTTATACTCTTTGACTACTAGTTTGGTGTTACTTACCTCACCCTTACCTCTACTTACCACAGTTTCCTTACTTGGCTCTAATTTGGTTTTAGCTAACCCTTCTTCATCAATCGTGTCGATGGTGTGGAGTTGCTCCTTAGGGTTAGTCTCGGTGTTGCTTGGTAAACCACCTTGTGGTCTTTCAGAGATTAGCTTAGTGAGCTGGCCTATTTAAGTTTTGAGTCCTTGAATGGATGCTTGCTGGTTCTTAAGTGTCGTCTCAGTGTTCTAGAAATGGGTTTCTGACACGGAGATAAATTTCGTGAGCATTTTCCAAGTTCGACTTTTTCTTTTACTGGTAAGGTGGTTGCTGAAATCCCGGAGGAGGTGATGGTCTCTGATTTCCTTAGTTACCTTGTCCTCCCCATGAGAAATTGGGGTGGTTCCTCCAACCTGCATTGTAAGTATTACTATAAGGGTTATTTTGAGATCTAGAATTATTACCCATATACTTGGCTTGCTTGTTTTCCATGCCATATCCATAGGTGGGGTACTTAGAATTCCTCATGTTTCCTTGAATTGAGTCACACTGCATCACTGGATGTACCTGCGTAGAACCAACGAAATTATCAATCTTTTTATTAAGAAGTTCTACTTGATTTCACAGCATTGTGACTGCGTCAACATTAAAAACCCCGGGAGCTTTTTGTGGCTTTGTTCTCATGACTTGCCACTGATAGTTATTCAGTGACATTTCCTCTATAAACTCGTAAGCTGCTTCTGGTGTTTTGTTGTTGATTGTTCCACCGGCAACTGCATTGATCATCTATCTTGTTGAGGGGTTCAAACCATTGTGAAAAGTTTGAACTTATAACCATAGAGGTAACCCATGGTGAGGGCACTGTCTCAATAAATTCTTATATCTCTCCCAAGCATTGTAAAGTGTTTCTAAATCCATTTGCATAAAAGAAGAGATATCATTCCTTAATTTTTCCGTTTTAGCTAACGAAAAATATTTGAGTAAAAATTTTTCGGTCATTTGTTCCCATGTAGTGATAGACCCTCGTGGTAGAGAATTTAACCACTGTTTAGCTTTATTCTTCAAGGAAAATAGGAATAACCGAAGATGAATGGCATCATCAGAAACACCATTTATTTTGAATGTGTCGCAGAATTCCAAAAAGTTGGCTAAGTGAGCGTTAGGATCTTCATCCTGCAAACCGTCAAACTGAACAAACTGTTGTATCATTTGAATAGTGTTAGGCTTCAGTTTAAAATTATTTTGTAGCAATAATAGGCCTAACAATACTAGATTCAGTACCAGCCAAATTAGGTTTAGCATAATCATACATAGTATAAGGAAAAAGAATTTGCTCGATAGGATTTGCGGTTACTACAGGAGGTAGCTAATTATCTTGATTTGCCTCCATCTTTTCAGTTGATTCGGGTTCTTCTTCTTGTCTCTATTTTGGGTACTGTAGGCATCTTTTTATCTCCTTTCGGTTTCTACGAACTGTGGCTTCTAAATCACTATCAAATAATAGAAATCCTGCCGGGTTTTTTCTAGTCATAAACTAGAGATACCTGTCAGGAAAAACAAAAAGAAAATTTTAGTGAATAAAAACCTAAAATAAATTGCAATAAAAGTAAAGATGGCTAAAGTAATAGGAATCGAGTGTTCCTAATATCTTAGTTCCCCGGTAACAGCGACAAAAACTTGATCGTGACCTGATGAAGTAATAAAATTGATTGTACCTAGAAACTAATTGTTATCATGATAAAAGGTAAGCGCATCTATTGAATAGTAGTATAGTTAGTGGCAAGACCGGAATATCGAATCCAAGGAACTAAATGTACTAGTAATGACTTTCTTCCTATTATCTAGCCTAAAAATAAAGAAGGGGTTTGTGTAAACTAATTAACTCTAAACTAAACTAAGGATGCAACAAAGAGTAAATTGGGGAATTGCTTTGGGAAAACTGAATGATAAAGACAATACCTAAGGAAGAATCGACCTAGACTTCGCTTGTTATGTAACTCTGAACTAGACGATTTCTTCATTCGACTTAATCCATAGAGATCCCTAAATTATGTTAATATCTCCGTCGAGAATAAGGACAACTAATCCTAGGTTGATTAATTGAAATATCTTTCTAATTAAAACACCGAGTCTTGCATTAACTCGATCTATGGATCCCTATCTTAGATTTGACTCTAATCCAGTAGATTTTCGTCGTCCAATGTCTAAGATTGTGGTCAACTCTGCTTAATTGTGTTGGATCTACTCTTAAACAGGGACTTTTTCTCCTCTGCCTAAGCACATTCGACTTAAATTAATACCCTAGAAATATCAATTCAAGAATTGAAAACACAATTAAGAACAAATCGAATATTTATCATATAGTTCAGATAACAATAACAAGATTCATCTTAGGTTTCATCCCCCTCAGGTATTTAGGGGTTTAGTTCATAATTATTAAAGAAAACATCTTAGAAGAAAGATAACAACAAAACATAACGAAAACCCGAAACCTCTGAAAGAATTGAAGGGAGATCTTCAGTCTTGATGTTGATCCTTGCTTCTGAGATGGATCAATCGGCTTTCTTTCGAGTAATTCCCTATCTTCTACTCTGGGTCTTGGCGAGGATACTGTACACCCTTGTAGTTGCCTCTTAGGGTCTTTATATAGAGTTTGGAATGTCTTTCTTAGCCCTTAAGTAGCCTTTCCGCATGAAATTAAACTTTATTATGACAAGGACACGCCCGTGTGGCACGCCTATGTGAGTCGAGTTTAGGCCGTGTTCGAGCCTGTTAATGTGGCACGGCCATGTAGGTTGCTTGTGTGCTGAACTCCAGGCCATGTTGATTATTGATTTGGGCCTAATTTGCCCGTTTTTGGCCCGTTCCTTGCTCTTTTCTCTTCCTTATGCTCACCTAACTATAAAACATGAAATTAAAGGATTAGGAGCATCAAATTTCACAAATTCAATGATAATTCATCCATAAATGTGATAAATGTGGGATAGGAATATGTATAATTTACATTTTATCAGGGTGCGACCCCTTGGAGTGGGGCGGTGTATCGACTAGGCCGCCTTAGAGTAGATCCAATTAGCAAATGCGATTTGGGCCCTATTGACGACTGAGCTGTGGGATCGATTCTTTGAGATCGTCGAGCCCACATATCTCGAGCTCACCTTGGAGCTCTGTTCTACCTTCCACCTATAGACGGTCATGTCCTAGTATGACGATCCAAAAATGGTCTAGTTCTATCTCGGTGGTTTGGTACGCCAACTAAGCGTACCTGAGTTCGGTCTAACTCTAGGCCTCTATATTGAAGAATTCATGGAAGAAGAAAACTTATCTGAGCTCCATCGTCACATCCATTATTCTCCATTTAAATGTTGGATGGCCTTGGTCCCTGCTTCAGCTACCTATGATCCTAGTTGCTCCAAGGCGACTGCTCTCTCTCCATTATTGAGGTACCTCCACGCCATCCTCGCGCACACTCTGACGGGTCAACGAGAGAGCACCAGCGTCGTCAATAGTCACGACGCCTATTTCTTATGGAGTATGGCGCATGGACACGTGTTCGACCTTGCTTATTTCGTCACCCTTGCCATTCAACATTAGATAGAGCGACATAGGAAGGGAGTAATTTCTATGGGCCCCTATGTGACTCGACTAGCTCGCCACTTCGATCTCCTCAACACAGTGGCGCAATCATCTTCCCTCACTCTTATTGGTTAGATGCCTCGGTAGGGTATTTCAAGCATACTACATATGAGGATGATCGAGCGGTGACGTAGGACTGACCCTCCTTAGTACCACTTAGTCTAGTCCGCCAAGCAGGAAGGCCTAGGGGACATTATTGATGATGTCCCTCCACCTCACGAGGAGCCACCGTCTCAGCCACCACCCATTCATCGTCCAGTTCATGCGGCAGCTTCACTTTCTAACATCTCTGAGTGCTTGACACGATTTGAGCAGCAGTGTTTTCAGCGCTTTGATCACATTGATGCTACTCTCTATTAGATTTGTCAGCATCCTCACATTTCATCGCCGCCCCCACCTTGCGAACCATTTGGCAATGAGGACTTTTAAGTCCTTTTTATTTTTATTTTTATTTGTTATTTGTCATTTTTACTTTTATTTTAAATTTTTCGTTTAATTTTTATGTTTATTTCTATTTCAATATGATTTTTTATCTCACCCTTAGTTTTATAATCTTTACTAAACAATTTCAATTTTTCGCAATCTCTTAACGAGTAATTTTGCTACTCTATATTTACTAAAAAGTAATTGATACTATCGCAGTCTAAAGAACCCAAGAGCCCAAATCCACTCTAATGGGAAAGCTACTCCACGACTGCCATGTCCTGCTCGACCATAACCATAGCCACTGAAACGCCAAACACATCTCCGAATCAAGTTTCCACACTTCCAACTGATAAACGCTAAATTATACATATTTTTACCTCATGTTTAGCCTATATTTTAGATGGATTCTTATCAATTTTGTGAGAATTGGTGCTCTTAATGCTACCTTTTTATATCTTATACTCAGGAGAGCATAGGGAAGAAGAAAGAACGGAAAACGGGCCATAAATGATGAAAAATGGGCCAAAATGTGCGAACAACATGGGCAAAGAAATGCCACACGGCCGTGCCACATGAAGATCACATAGTCAAGCCCCTGACAAGCACGGCCAGGTCACACGGCCGTGCCTCCACCGATAAAAGCAGACGGCCTCTGTCGAAGTTACACGGGCGTGGCACACGGGCGTGTTCTAGTCATGAGGAAGGGGAATTTCACTCGAATTGGGATGCTTAGAGGCTAAGAAAGGCTCCTCACAAGCTCTCTATATAAAGACCTCATGAGGCAGAAGCATATAGATGTTTTTTTAGATATTTTTCCTCTCGTTTTTCTGCCACATAGAGGGTAGAAGCAAGGGATTACTCCAAGGGAGAAGGCTGATTAATTCATCTTAGAAGTCGGAATTCTATAGCAACATAGAGGATCTCCCTAAATTCCCTCAGGGGTTTTTGGTTTCTTTTATGTTTTGTTATTTTATATCTTCTGAGATGTTTTCCTTCTTTATTATGAACTAAACCCCTCAAATACTTGAGAGGGATGAAACCTAAGACAGGTCTTGTTATTTATTCTTGATTTATTTGATAAATACTTAAATTGTTCTTAATTATGCATTCTTCATTCTTGATTTAATAATCCTAGGTATTAATTCAAGAATTAGATGTGCTTAGAGCAGAGGAGCAAAAGTCCCTGTGATAAGAGTAGATCTACCATAATTAAGCGGAGTTGCATGCAACCCTAGACATAGGGCGACATAAATCTGCCGGATTAGGGTTAAACCTAATATGGGGAGCCATAGATCGAATTAATGCAACCTAGGGAGTTAATTAATAAGGGAACTTTAATTAACAACTTAGGCTTAGTTGCTCTACGCCTCGACAGAGTGTTTAGCATAAGTTAGGGATCTCTACGGATCAAGTCAAGTAAAGAAATCATATAGTTGAAGAAAATAATAACAAGTGAAGTCTAGGTGGATTCTCCCTTGAGTATTGTCCATATAAATAAGCTTTTCCCTAAAAGTTTTCCCAATTTACTCTTTACGCTTTCTTAGTTAGTTTTAAAATTAGTTTAAACAATCCTATTTTATTTTTAGGCTAGATAATAGAAAGGAAGTAAGTACTAGTACTTTTGGTTCCCTTGGGTACGATAACTCAGTCTTGCCACTAAACTATACTACTGTTCGATAGGTGCGCTTGCCTTTAACATCGTGATATTAGTTAGTTTTGGTGTGATCAGTTTTTATAAATTTTATTACTTAATATCACGGGATATCAAGTTTTTAGCACCGTTGCCGGGGAACTAAAATATTACGAAAGCTCGATTTCTATTACTTTAGCCATTACTATATATATATATTTTTTTCTTTTATTTTTATTTTTAGTCTTTATTTATTTTTATTTTTATTTTAAATTATTTTTGAGTTTTCTTTGCTTTTTCTTTTTAGGTCTTTTTAGTTTATGACTGGAAACAACCCAACAGGACCACTACTTTTTAACGACGATCTAGAAGCAACAGTTCGTAGAAATCGCAGAGAAATTAGATGCAGTTTACATTATCCAGAACAAGAACCTAAGTAAGAGCGAGAACCTATAGATGAGATGGAAGCAAATTGAAACGTTCCACCACCTCCAGCACTACCAGCAGAATCAATAAACCAAGAAGAAGCTCCTCGCACTATGTATGATTATGCTAAACCTAGTTTGGCTAGTACCTAAACTAGCATTCTTAGACCTACTATTGCTGCTAATAATTTTGAGTTAAAGCCTAACACTATTAAGATGATACAGCAATTGGTGCAGTTTGATGGTTTACAAGACGAAGATCTAAACTCACACATAGCCAATTTCTTGGAACTATGTGATACCTTCAAAATAAATGGCGTTTCTGATGATGCCATTCGATTGAGGCTATTTCCATTCTCTTTGAGAAATAAAGCCAAACAGTGGTTAAATTCTTTACCACGAGGCTCAATTACCACATGGGAGCAAATGATCGAAAAATTTTTACTCAAATATTTTCCTCCAGCTAAAATAGCCAAATTACGAAACGATATTTCTTCTTTTGTGCAGATGGATTTAGAAACACTATACGATGCATGGGAGAGATACAAAGATCTTTTGAGAAGGTGCCCTCATCATGGTCTACCTTTGTGGCTACAAGTTCAAATCTTCCACAACGGTTTAAACCCATCAACTAGACAAATGATCGATGCAGCTGCAGGAGGGACGATCAATAATAAAACACCTGAAGCAGCTTATGAATTTATTGAAGAGATGTCATTGAATAATTATCAGTGGCAAGTCATGAGGATAAAACCAACAAAAGCCACAGGAGTTTATAATATTGATGCTGTCGCCATGCTTACTAACCAAGTAGAACTTTTAAATAAAAAGTTTGATAATTTTGTTAGTTCTACACAGGCACAACCAGTGATGCAATGCGACGCGACTCAAGGAAACACGTTTAATCCTGATTTCGCATCTTATGGACGTAGCATGGAAACTGAACAAGCCAACTATATGGGTAACAATTCTAGATCTCAAAATAACCCTTATAGTAATACTTATAATGCAGGTTGGAGAAATCACCCAAATTTTTCATGGGGAGGACAAGGAAATAAAAAATAACAACCTCCTCCAGGATTTCAGCAACCACCATCGCAACATGAGAAGAAGCCGAATCTTGAAGAGATGTTTACCAAATTTATGGCCTCATTAGAAACCCGTTCTCAAAGCACTAAAATGGCACTGAAAAATCAGCAAGCATCAATTCAAAGGCTTGAAAACCAAATTGGTCAACTTGCAAAATTAATTTCAGAAAGACCATAAGGAGGATTACCAAGTAACACTGAGCCAAATCCCAGAGAACATGTCAAAGCGATTACTTTAAGAGATGGAAAGGTCCTAGCCGAACCAGAAAAGAAGACTATCCTAGAACTTTCAGAAGAAACGGCAGTGGAACCCGAGGATAACACTCCACCGCCACTCAAGGAATATAAACCGCGCATCCCATATCTAGCAAAATTGAAGAAAGACCATACAGACGTTCAATTCGGTAAGTTCCTTGAACTTTTTAAACAATTACACATTAACTTACCTTTTGTTGAATCAATTTCACAGATGCCGAAGTATGCGAAGTTCCTTAAAGAACTTCTAAAATAAAAGGAAGTTGGAAGAATTGGCCACAGTAGAACTCAACGAGGAATGCTAAGCTATTCTCCAAAATAAACTGCCAGCAAAACTGAAAGATCCAGGGAGTTTTACTATCCCTTATCTGATTGGTAGTTTACTTATTAATAAAGCTTTAGCTGATTTAGGTGCTAGCATTAATCTCATGCCTTACAAAATGTTCAAACAACTAGGTCTCAGGGAACCCAAGCCCACTAGGATGAGTATTCAATTAGCCGATAGATCTGTTAAATATACTAGGGGAATCATTGAAGATGTGCTAGTGAAGGTAGATAAATTTATATTCCCTGTTGATTTTGTTGTGCTTGACATGGATGAGGATATTGAAGTACCTTTAATTTTGGGACGACCATTTTTAGCCACTGCTAGAGCTGTTATTGATGTAGAGGATGGCAAATTAGTACTTAGAGTTGGCGAGGAAGAAGTTGTCTTTAAAATTTATGATGCCATGAGATTCTCTAAAGAACAAGATGATTTGTGTTATTTTGTTGATATTATTAACTATTTTGTTCAAGATAATCTCCAGGAACTTGCTCTCACAGACACGTTGGAACCGTGTCTTGTTCAAGGTGGGGGGAAAGATGAAACCACCCCCGAAATTAACGAAGTAAGGAAAGAGTTGGATTCTAATGAAATCATCACTAGGCACATAAGTTATGAAAATTTAAAGATTAGTGATGAATTGAGACAGAAACCTTCCATTACTGAACCCCCTAAATTAGAACTAAAATAACTGCCAGACCATTTAGAATATGCCTTTTTAGGGGAAGAATCAACTTTACCAGTCATTATCGCATCCGATTTAAGCCTTGTAGAGAAAGAGGAACTACTCTATGTGTTAAGAGAACACAGACGTGCTATAGCTTGGAAAATTTCAGATATCAAGGGAATTAATCCTTCTTTCTATACCCACAAAATTTTAATAGAGGACGAATTCAAGCCATCAGTGCAAGCCTAGAGACGATTGAATCCCAACATGAAAGAAGTTGTAAAAGTCGAGGTAATTAAACTTCTAGATGCAGGTATTATCTATCCTATTTCTGACAGTTCTTGGGTAAGCCCTGTGCAGGTTGTTCCTAAGAAAGGTGGATTGACTGTGGTGTCTAATGACAAGGAAGAGTTAATACCTACAAGAATAGTCACAGGATGGAGTGTTTGCATTGATTACAGGAAGCTGAATGACGCCACTCGGAAAGATCATTTCCCATTGCCTTTTATTGATCAGATGTTGGAAAGATTATTAGGTCATATGTATTATTGTTTCCTAGATGGCCTCTCTGGTTACTTCCAGATCCCGATAGCTCCAGAAGATCAGGAGAAAACAACGTTCACATGCCCATACGATATGTTTGCTTATTGCAGAATGCCTTTTGGTCTACGTAACGCTCCTGCTACTTTTCAGCGATACATGCTAGCTATCTTCAATGAATTCGTGGAAGACATCATGGAGGTATTTATGGATGATTTCTCAGTTTTTGGTAATTCTTTCCAACTTTGTCTTAATAATCTAGAACGTGTTTTGATCAGATGTGAAGAGACAAATTTAGTGCTAAACTGGGAAAAATGCCACTTTATGGTTCAAGAGGGTATTGTTTTAGGACATAAAATTTCTAGTAAAGGGATAGAGGTAGATAAAGCAAAAATTGAAACTATTGAAAAACTACCTCCTCCTAATTTAGTTAAGGCTATAAGAAGCTTTTTAGGACACGCCGGTTTTTATCGAAGATTCATTAAAGACTTTTCTAAAATAGCTAAGCCTTTAACTAAATTACTAGAAAAAGACGTACCCTTCAACTTTGACCAAGAATGTCTGGAATCTTTCAACAACCTTAAGGAAAAGTTAGTTAACGCCCCAATTATGATTTCACCTGATTGGAATCTACCTTTTGAACTAATGTGCGATGCAAGTGATTTTATAGTAGGTGCAGTTTTAAGACAGCGAAGGGACAAGCACTTCCAGCCGATCTATTATGCTAGCAGAACTTTGACAGCCGCTCAAGCAAATTACACTACCACAGAGAAAGAATTGCTAGCTGTTATTTTTTCATTTGACAAATTTAGATCTTATTTAATTTTTTTCAAAAGTCATTGTTTATACTGATCATTCAGCTCTTCGCTACCTCTTAACTAAAACTGATGCAAAACCTCGATTGATAAGATGGATTCTATTGTTACAGGAATTCGACTTGGAAATAAAGGACAAGAAAGGAGCCGAAAACTTGGCAGCAGATCACCTCTCAAGGCTAGAGAACACACAGCCCAAATATCTCGACAAGATGAACGATTTGTTCCCTGAGGAACAACTCCTAGCCTTAACAGATACGACACTTCCTTGGTTTGCTGATTTTGCAAATTATTTAGTAGCTCACATAACCCCAAAAGGGCTAACCTATCAGTAAAAGAAGCGATTCTTCGCTGATGTGAAAAACTACTTTTGGGAAGATCCTTTCTTTTTCTGAATTTGTGCAGATCAGGTTATTCGAAGATGCGTTGATGACACAGAAGCATATCAAATTTTGAATCACTGCCACTCAGGACCCACAGGAGGACATCACAGTGGAACTAGAACTGCTCATAAGGTACTCGAATTAGGCTTTCACTGGCTACACTTTTCAGAGATGCCAACAGGTATGTGACCTCTTGTGATAAATGCCAACGAACAGGTAATATCTCTCAGCATAATGAAATGCCTCAAAACTAGATACTTTCATATGAAATATTTGACGTATGGGGTATTGATTTCATGGGTCCGTTCCCTAATTCATTTGGGAATAAATACATACTAGTAGCAGTAGATTACATGTCAAAATGGGTAGAAGCCCAAGCTCTACCTGCAAATGATGCTAGGGTGGTAGTACGCTTCTTGAAAAGACTTTTTTCTCGATTTGGGGCACCTAGGGTAATCAATAGTGATAGGGGTACACATTTTTGCAATACCCAATTTGAAAAGGTCTTGAAAAGGTATGGAGTACATCATAGAACAGCCAGCCCTTATCACCCACAAAGCAGTGGCCAAGTAGAAGTAACAAATAGGGAACTAAAACGCATCTTAGAGAAAACAATAGAAACAAATAGGAAAGATTGGTCAAGAAAGGTAGACGATGCATTATGGGCTTATAGAACTGCTTTTAAAACACCCATAGGAACATCTCCCTATAAACTTGTTTATGGAAAAAACTGCCATCTACCATTTGAACTTGAACATAAAGCATTCTGGGCTATAAAATTTTTAAACCTTGATTTTAAAAGTGCAGGAGAGAAGAGATTAATGCAGTTGAATGAGCTAGATGAATGGCGCTTGAATACTTACGAGAACTCGCGACTATATAAGGAAGCCATGAAGCGACGTCATGACAAAAGGCTGAAACAACCCAAGCATTCAAAATAGGTGATCTTGTCTTACTTTACAACTCAAGGCTGAAACTATTCCCTGGAAAACTCAAGTCAAGGTGGTCAGGTCCATTCACTGTTCTAAATGTCTTTCCATATGGCACCATTGAGGTAACTCACCCTAACTACGGTATGTTCAAGGTAAATGGCCATCGGCTTAAACATTATAGAGGTGAGAATTTTACGAAAAACAGGGAGGAGCTTCGGCTCCACCACACCCCTTCTTGACACATCCAGGTAGAGTCGAGCTTAGACTCTAAATAAGCGCTTCTTAAGAGGCAACCCGAGCACTAACTTAGTAACTTTCTTTTCTTTAAAATTTTTAGTATTTTTTCACGCATAAACTAACTCTTTGAATACAGAAATTTAGGACCACACGGCCAGGCACACGGGCATGCCTTAGGCCGTGTGCACACTTAAAAACAGGGGCACGGTCGTGCATTCAGACCGTGCACAAACAGAGTAAAATTTTTCCAAAACATGGGCCATCGATAAATTCCCACGGCCGTGCGATATGGCCGTGGCGACCTTACAAATTCCACACAGGCTATCAACACCGCCCCACGGTCGTGTGAGATGGTCGTGGCAACCCTGCAGTATCAACACGGGCCTTGCACAAATCCTCACGCCCGTGTCCTTAGTCCGTGGAAGGCACTGTCAAAATTCACACGCCCGTGGCACAGAACACACGACCGTGTGCAACACGAACACGATCGCAAACGACCGTGTATACCATCACACGACCGTGTGAGTAACGAAGACCTGATCTCCCACGGCAGTGTGAACCAACCACACGGGCGTGCTCATCGGAACATGGCGCGCTAAAACCTCCAATTTTTGAAAAACACGGGCTGAATATGACTCATACGGGCGTGCGACATGCCCGTGTGACCCAAAATGTATAAATAGGGGGCCATTTTTAAACCTTCCTTTTCACCTAAAACCCTAGAATCTCACACCCAAAACCTCCTCAACCTCCGTGAGCACCTCTACCACCCTCAAAACCACCATAATACTCAAAAATAACCTCTCCATGCCCGTTTAACAGCCCCCCACGACCGTGCAAACTCATAATTGGTTCTACTTTCTTATTTTTCTCATTTATTTTGTTTTATTTCATTTCTTTAAATATTTATTTATTTCTACTTTAATCTAATTGTTGATTCAAGCATGGAACTAGGAAATATAGGATGAATATTCTAGAATAATATAGAATCAATTAGGATTACATGCCACTTAATTTTAGTTTTGCTTGCCATTTAGATTTCATTTTATTTTGCCACTTGGACACATATTTGCATGCCATTTTTTTTTCATAAAATCACTATATTTACCCATAGTTCTTAGTTTTTGTTATAAGTTTTTAATATGATTAAATTTTACTATTCAGGTTACTCCTCATTTGTTATTTTAGGAAAAATATCAATTTACATTTTAAATCATTTTTAATCTCAATTTTTAGAACTAATGCTCATGTTATTTTATTTCAGATACTATGTCTTCTTCCCGCGCTAGAAAGACTGCTGTCCCCGTCTCCAAGAAACAAAAGAGGCCGGGAAGTTCCTCTGCAAGACCCACTTTTGAGACACGCCACCCGTTCCTCACATTTCTGCAGGATTCCCAGGAGGAACGCTACCAGTTACTCCGAGCACGCACTATCTCGATGGGCTGATGCATTGATTGGGAGGCCTTCGCGTAAGTAAACCTGGTGGACAATGTCCAAGCCCTGCTAGCTACCGACCCATGGGACCAGTTCTTTAGGATTGTGGAGCTCACCTACCTAGAACTCACTCTCGAGTTCTACTCCACATTCCACCTCAAGACCATCATGAACAGATTCGACGATCCCGGTACGGTCCAATTCCGATTAAGAGGTCTTGTGCGATAGCTGAGTGTCCCAGAGTTCGGCACGGCTCTCGGTCTCTATACCGAGTAGTTCATGGCAGAAGAAGACTTCCCTACTCTTTCCAGGCGCATCCACATCTGACCCTTCGACTGCTGGAACGAGATTGCTCCAGGGAGACAGATCTATAATCCCAGCGTCAGCAAGGCATCCGCCCTCCCTCCTTCTCTCAGGTATATTCACGCCCTCCTTGCTCACACCTTGACAGGTAGACGGGAGAGTACATGTGTCGTCAACACTCACGACATCTATTTCCTCTGGAGCATGGCCAATGGCTACCCCATCGACCTTGCCTACTTCATAGCATTGGCCATGCAGCACCAGATTGAGAGGCACTGTAAGGGAGTTGTATCCATGGGCCCGTACATCACACGACTAGGCCGCTACTTCAGCCTACTCAACACCGTAGCCCAGACATCCTCGTACACCCTACTGGGCCAGATGTCCTCCCAGGGCATCCAAAGCATGCTCTTCATGAGGATGGTAGAGCGACGGCCAAGTGGCGGCCACTTTCACTTCCGCCTTGTCCAGGAAGGCGAGGACCTAAAGGACGTTACTGATGATGTCCCACCGCCACCACCTGAGGAGGATGTACAGCAGTCCCACACGCTGACATACACGAGCGCCTAGACCGATTTGAGCAGTGCCTCGATTACATCGACGCCACTTTAGCGCAAATATGTCAGCACCTTGGCATTTCCCCACCACCACAAGATCTATCAAAGGACTGGATCCTCTTTTTATCTTTGTTTTGTTTTACTTTTATTTTTTCTTTTATCTTTTATTATTACTTTATTCTAACTCTTAAACACTGATCCTTATTTTCACCTTTTCTTCTAACTTTATTTTCCTTTTTAGGTTTATTTTTCATTTTTTTCTTTATTTGAATTTTTATTTTTTATTTATTTTGTTTATTTTATTTTCTTCGGCCATCTCCTAATGAAGTAACCCCTCTTCATCTTAACCTCCCATGACTAATAAATCTATTCGCAGTTCCAAAGGAGCCTCACAGCTCAAATCTCTACGGAAATGGAAACACCGTGCCACATATGCCAACTCTTCCCATATCTGTCTCACAAAGCCATCCACATTTCAGGGAGTTTCATATCTCTCCCTCTCTTATGATACTATGCTTTTATTGCTAATATTATCCTTGTACATTGAGGGCAATGTACATCTTAAGTGTGGGGGGAACGTACTTTAAAGTTTATTTCATTCTCTTTGAAATCCCTGAAATTGTTCTAACTAATTGCACTGTCCTCAATAGCATGATCTTCAGTTTACTATTAGGAATTAATTTTGATTGATTTATAATTTTTATTGATATGTTGAGAATTAAAGAAATAGGTGATTGCACTTTAAATATTCAAACTTAAAAACATTAAGGAATCAAGCATGATAAGTTGAAATTTTTGAGAACTCCAATTTTTGCATAAGTTATCTTCCCTAATTTTAAGTACTATCTTGAGATTTGAAATTCGCAGGATTGACATCAAAAGCCATAATTCTGGTGAGATTTTGAGCCTTTTTGAGCATACATTCTTTTGCGCTCACTTTTATTATTGCTTTGAGTGAGTCAACACTGAATTGTTATTCTAGAACTTGCTTTGATTATACATGTCAAGACCACATCATTGATTTGATATACTGAGATGATAAAGGCACCTAAGATTTAACCTACTTACTCCACAAAAGCCTACCTCCATAATCTAACCCCTAGTGAACCCCATTGAGCCTAACAACCTTTTCCTTGACTCACCCTCTAATTATTAACCAATAACCCATTTTTGTTGAATTTTCCATTCAATTACTTTTGATCCCTATTTTTGTCGAGATTTGAGTTGAGTTTATTATCTAAGCTTTATTCTCTTTTCCAGTATGTAAATCTTTACTCAATTCATTGTATTACTTGAATTTTTCTAAAAAAAAAACACACATGTGTACATACAATCAAATTCAGTTGTAATGTGTAATAGTTCAAATTAAGTTTTTGCATATTTCTCTCTTAAGGCTACCAAAATGATGTTATTAAGCTTTGAAAATATGTTCCAGTGATAGAGATTTTTCCTAGCTAGATAATTTTCAGTTCAATCTCGATTCTAACCCTCTTTTTGCAGCCCCCTAACCAAGCCCTGTTACAACCATGAAAAGACCTCTTGATCGATATATCATATCAAACTATAGTGGTGGAGATTTGATTTTTGTGCAAGCTTATGGTAATAACTTTTCAGGTTGACTAGAGAGTGCTTAAAATTTTGAACCTTAAACACTTCGAGTGAATAGAGTGAACCTTTAGTGAGGATGTCAACTCTTGTTAATTAAGATGGAGAGATAACTGCTTAGAAGGAAGGAAGAGACTTATGTTTTCAATGATAAAATTCTCAACTTAGAGTAATTGAATCTTTAATGTTCTTCTGATTGAAGTTTTCGTTGTATGATTACCTGTAGATTAGTTTGAAACATTATTGATAAAGATTATAGGTTCAGAAGAATGATTCTTTTTAGGGATTGAGATTTTGCTTGAGGACAAGCAAAGGCTTAAGTGTGGGGGTATTTGATAAACACTAAATTATATATATTTTTACCTCATGTTTAGCCTATATTTTGGATGGATTCTTATCAATTTTGTGAGAATTGGTGCTCTTAATCCTTCCTTTTTATATCTTATACTAAGGAGAGCATAGGGAAGAAGAAAGAACGGAAAACGGGCTAAAAACGATGAAAAATGGGCCAAAATGTGCGAACAACACGGGCAAAGAAATGCCACACGGCCGTGCCACACGGCCGTGCCACATGAAGATCACACAGTCAAGCCCCCAACAAGCACGGCCAGGTCACACGGTTGTGCCTCCACCGATAAAAGTACACGGCCTCTGTCGAAGTCACATGGGAGTGGCACATGGGCGTGTTCAAGTCATGAGGAAGGGGAATTTCACTCGAATTGGGATGCTTAGAGGCTAAGAAAGGCTCCCCACAAGCTCTCTATATAAAGACCTCATGAGGTAGAAGCATATAGATGTTTTTTTAGATATTTTTCCTCTCGTTTTTCTGTCACACTGAGGGTAGAAGCAAGGGATTACTCCAAGGGAGAAGGCTGATTAATTCACTCAGAAGCCGGAATTCTGCAACAATATAGAAGATCTCCCTAAATTCCTTCAGGGGTTTTTGGTTTCTTTTATGTTTTGTTATTTTATATCTTCTGAGATGTTTTCCTTCTTTATTATGAACTAAACCCCTCAAATACTTGAGGGGGATGAAACCTAAGACAAATCTTGTTATTTATTCTTGATTTATTTGATAAATACTTGAATTGTTCTTAATTATGTGTTCTTCATTCTTGATTTAATAATCCTAGGTATTAATTCAAGAATTAGATGTGCTTAGAGCAGAGGAGCAAAAGTCCCTGTGATAAGAGTAGATCTACCATAATTAAGCGGAGTTGCATGCAACGCTAGATATAAGGTGACATAAATCTGCCAGATTAGGGTCAAACCTAATATGGGGAGCCATAGATCGAATTAATGCAACCTAGAGAGTTAATTCATAAGGGAACTTTAATTAACAACTTAAGGCTAGTTGCTCTACGCTCGACGGAGGGTTTAGCATAAGTTAGGGATCTCTACGGATCAAGTCAAGTAAAGAAATCATATAGTTCAAGAAAATAATAACAAGTGAAGTCTAGGTGGATTCTCCCTTGAGTATTGTCCATATAAATCAGCTTTTCCCTACCCAATTTACTCTTTACTCTTTCTTAGTTAGTTTTAAAATTAGTTTAAACAATCCTATTTTATTTTTAGGCTAGATAATAGAAAGGAAGTAAGTACTAGTACTTTTGGTTCCCTTGGGTACGATAACTCAGTCTTGCCACTAAACTATACTACTGTTTGATAGGTGCGCTTACCTTTAACATCGTGATATTAGTTAGTTTTGGTGTGATCAGTTTTTATAAATTTTATTACTTAATATCACACGATATCACCAACTCAAGGATTTCATCCAATTTTCAGGGAGTTTCACCTCTCTCCCTATCTTATGATTTTATGCTTATATTTTTAGTAAATTCATACTTGTACGTTGAGGGCAATGTACATCTTAAGTGTGGGGTGGATACATTACATTATTATCAGAAAATCCCTTTTTGCATTATTCTCAAATCCTTGAATCTTGGCTTTCACTATTAGAGTGAATTTAGATTGATTTATGATTTTTATTGATATGTCTTGGATTAAAATATAGGGAGTTATGCTTTGATTGTTTAAACTTTAAGTCATTAGAGAATCAAGCATGATAAGTTGATTTTTTAGAATTAAAATCTTTCTAGGTTGCCTCCCCAAGTCTAGGTATTATCTTGAAGTTTGAAATTTACAGGATTGACATCAAAAGCCATAATTCTTGTGAGATTTTGAGCCTTTAGAGTATATATCCTTTCATGCTAACTTTTATTATTGCTATGAGTGTGTCAATATTGATTTGTTATTCTAGAACTTGTTTAGATTATGCATGTCAAGACCACACCATTGATTTGATATGTCGAGATGATAAAGGCACTTAGGTTTAACCCACTTACTCCATAAAAGCCTACCTTCATAATTAACCATTAGTAAACCCTGTTGAGCTTAACAAACCATTTATTGATGTCCCTCAATAATAACCCATAAACCTATTTTTGATTCTTTGAAAATTTCCTTCACTCTAATTTGATCCCAATTTCTGTTGAGATTTGACTTGAATAATTATCTAGCTATGTTCTCCCCCGTAATTAGTAAAGTTTAATTAATTCGATTTGTTCTAAAATTTTTTTTATATTTATTTACAAAGTCAATTCAGTTGTTAATTTATCTTTAGCATTTTGCTACTAAGTAATGCTTGAACATAAATGATATTATTCATGAAGGAAAGTTCAATTCTAGGATTATTTACTCAGGAATGTATTTACTTAGTATTAGTATTTTTCTAGTTAGGGAATTTTTCAATTCAATCTCGATTTTAACCTTCTCTTTCAGCTTGTGACCACACCCCCTAACCAAAGCCACGTTACAACTCTCTAAAGACCTGTTGATTGATGTATCATTTCAATATACAGTGGTGGAGATTTGATTTTCATGCAAGCCTATGGTAATAACTTTTCATATTGACTCTTGAGTGCTTACATTGGTGTCCTTAACACCCTAAGTGATTTAGGTGAATCTTTAGTGAGGATGTTAACTCTGTGATATTTTGAATCAAAGGTAATCACTTAGATAAGGGGAGATACCTATGTTTCATGCTAAAATGCTCAACTTAGATTGTTTAAAACTTTGATGTTCTTTTAGTTGAACTCTCAAGGTATGATTACTTGTGGATCATTACGAAACATTATTGATAGGAATTATAAGTTGAGAAAAATGAATTTTAATTGTGAGTTGAGATTTTGCTTAAAGACAAGCAAATGCTTAAGTGTGGGGGTATTTGATAAACTATAGTATATACATATTTTTATCCCACATTTGGCACATTTATGGATGAATTATCATTGAATTTGTGGAATTTGATGCCCTTAATCCTTTAATTTTATGTTTTATACTTAGGTGAGTATGAGGAAGAGAAAAGAGCAAGGAACGGGCCAAAAACGGAGAAAATGGGCCAAAGTAAGAAATCAACACTGCCTGGAGTTCATCATACGGGTAAACCACACGCTCATGCCAAATTAACAGACTTGAACACGGCCTAGGCCCGATTCACACAGGCGTGCCACACAGGCGTGTCCCTATCGTGACGAGTTCCAATTTCACGCGAAAAAAGCTACTTAGGGGCTAAGAAGGGTATTCCAAAGTCTATATAAACACCCTAGGAGAGGACTAAAGGGACACACAGAGTAAAGGCAAGGAATTACTCAAGGAAAGCCAATTGATCCATCTCGGAAGCAAGGATCTACATCATGACAGCAGGTTTCCCTTCAATTCTTTCAGGGGTTTTGGGTTTTCTTTTTGTTTTGTTATTTGCCTTATTTTGAGACGTTCTTCTTCATAAATATGAACTAAATCCCTCAAATACCTAAGGGGGATGAAACGTAAGATGGATCTTGTTATTGTTATCTGAACTATATGATCAATATTCAAATTGTTCTTAATTGTGTTTTTAATTCTTGAGTTAATATTTCAGGATATTGATTCAAGTCAAATGTGCTTATTCAGTGAAGCAAAAGTCCCTGTTTAAGAGTAGATCCAACACAATTAAGCAGAGTTGCTCACAATCGAGACATAGGACGACAAAAATCTACCGAATTAAAGTCAAATCTAATTAGGGGATCCATAGATCGAGTTAATGCAACACTAGGGGTTTTAATTAGAAAAAGATTTCAATTAATCAACCTAGGGTTAGTTGTTCTTAGTCTCGAAAGAGATATGAACATAATTTAGGGATCTCTACGGATCAAGTCGAATGAATAAATCGTCTAGTTCAGGGTTAAATAACAAGTGAAGTCTAGGTGGATTCTTCTTTGGGTATTGCCTTAATCGATTAAGTTTTCCCAAAGTATTTCCCCAATTTATTCTTTGTTGCGTCTTTAGTTTAGTTAGATTTCAGATTAAAAACAACTCCCCTTTATTTTTAGGCTAGATAATAGGAAGAAAGTTATTACTAGTACTTTTAGTTCCTTTGGGTTCGACATTCCGGTCTTGCCACTAAGCTATACTACTGTCCGATAGGTGCACTTACATCATTCGTGATAATAGTTTGTGTCTAGGTACGATCATAAAAATTTAAAACTTATCACGACAACATCACCCGTGTGCTCAGGACGTGTCCTTCACACAGCCATGACATGCCCGTGTCATGGCCCGTGTGCAAAAACCGTGACATTCTATTTCTAACGTTAGCAATCGCATACCCATGGCACATGCCCATGTGCTGGACCGTGTCCCCCACATGATTGAGACACATGGTTGTGTCTCATGCCCGTGTGGTACACTGATGGGCATTTAATTCGACACATTCAAGGTGCAGGGGACACACGACCTTACTACACACCCGTGAGGCAGACCGTGTGTCACACACGACCCAAACACACGCCCGTGTGTCTACCCGTGCGGACAAAATAGGCTATCTACAAAGCCTTTTTGCACCCTGAAACAATATCAAACACATCCAAGCATACCAAGACTCCAACACTCAACCAATAGCCATAATTTGGCATCCACACAACTTAATATAATCCACAAACCATGCATTTAATCTATTACTCCTAGCACATGTAATTGCTAATGCTAAATTCTCATTTTTGAAAATACTATCCTTTGCATTTGATAACCAACGGTAAATATTAGCAAATAACTTTGGCCTTATACAAAAATGAAATAATTCAAATCAAGACAACACATTTGGCTCCAAAATAATTCGACACTTACAAAAGAATAAAATCCTATACATGCCATATTCTCAAAATGCTAAAATCAACTATACCGAGTACTTTGGATGATGGTGTGAATGGAGCCTTCGACGTACTTTGATCCATGAGCTAACTAGGCTGCACTATAAGAAAATGGAAAGGAGAGGGGTAAGCATAAAGCTGAGTAAGTCATAAGTAAATAAATAACAACAATTTACCAAATCATGACAAACTTTGATGGCATAAAAAATTATGCATGATACAAAGAATAGCCAGAACATAACTTACTCGATTCCATCTGTTTCTAATCATACAAAATGCTAGTGAGCTCACATTTCATGCATTACACTTAAGCACCTGCACCACTTACAAAGGTCATCACGATATCTTATAACTAAGCATTTACTCTGAATTTTCTCATTAAACTATTTAGAATACTAAAGGATATATAGTGAGCCTCCAACGTAGGGTATCGAACTGATGCCATGTCCCAGACATGGTCTTACACTAGCTCACATATCAAGTGACGCCGTGTCCCAAACATGGTATTACACTGACTCTCAATGAATCAAGGTCGATGCCATGTCCCAGACATGGTCTTACACTGGCTCTCATCTATCCGTGCCGATGCCATGTCCCAGACATGGTCTTACACTGACACATATCCAAGCCGATGCCATGCCCCCCACATGGTCTTGCACTAGCTTGCCGAACGAGGCTGATGCCATGTCCCAGACATGGTCTTAAACTAGCACTTGTATCAACGCCGATGCAATATCCTAGACATGGTCTTACACTGGTTAGCACATATCCGTGTCGATGCCATGTCCCAAACATGGTCTTACACTAACACGTAACGAGGCCGACGCCATGTCCCAGACATGGTCTTACACTAGCTCTTGTCTTAACCCTAGTGTCCCAACATGAATATCCAATCTATTCTTAAAGTTTAATCAATCTCTTTTACGCATTTTCTCATCTTTTCATGACTAAGCATCATCATTCGACAATTCATGCTCAAATAAACATTCTCTTTCATAGCTCAATTCACAAGGCATTATCTTATGATGAACCAATGATTTCATGCATAAAAATTAGTAATTTTGTATTATTTACTAACAACTTACCTAGGTATACAAAATGGAGATAACTATTCGGTTTAATCGATTTGCTTGGCCTTCCTCCCATCTAGGTTTGGATTTGGTAAATCTTGATCTATAACAATGAAAATTCACTAATTTTATCACCAATCTAATTTAAACAAGTCAAGGATCATAATTTGGAAAAATGACCATTTTGCCCCTAGACCTTGGCAAAATGACCATTTTACCCCTAGGCTCGAAAATTTATTTTTATCAAATTTCCTTATTTACCAAGCCTAACTGAACTATTTTCACTTCTATGGCAATCCAAAATTCTCATTATTTCACACACTTACTCTTTATTTTACAACTTTACAACTAAGTCCAATTTAGGTGTTTTCCCTGAACACCCTTTTACAAAAGTTGTTTATGAAACAACCATGACTCATTTTCTTTCATAGAAATCCAAAAAACAACACTCATTCATTAACGACAAAACTTTAAACTCTCAACCATTTTGCAAATTAGTCCCCTCAATAGGTAGCCCATGCTACAAGGGTTTCAAAAATGCAAAAATATTCAAGAAAGACCTTAAAAATCACTTACTTATGAGTGCTAGAAATTGATAAAAAATTTGAAGCTTCAATACCCTCCAATGGCTGATATTTTTGGTGAAGGTGAAGGCAAAAAGAAAGAAAAAAATTAAGGCTAGGTAATTAGGCTATCATTTTTACCAAATTAAGTCTCCTAACTTTGACTTTTCTTCTTTTCTTGTCTACTTTGCTTCTCATTGCCGGCCAACATATAACTAAGGGCCTATTTGCCCTTTAAAACCCCCAAATTTTAATTCTCTAGCTATTTAACTGAATTTACTAGTAATTTGAAACTTTTAGCTTTTATGCGATTTTGTCCTTTTTTGCGATTAAGCCTTCAATCGCATAAATTAATTCACCAAAATTTTCATGCACCCTTATAAAGATACTATAACACATAAAATTATGCTAAAAAATTTCTCTAACCTTGAGTATGTGATTTCAAAATCACTATTCTGACTAAGCCCAAATTCTGGCTATTACAATTCTCCCCCTTAGGGATTTTTGTTCTGAAAATCTTACCGTTGAAGAGGTTTGGGTACTGATCTTTCATCGTCGCCTCTGGTTCCCATGTGGCTTCCTCGACTCCATGTCGATGCCATAACACCTTCACTAACGCTATACTCTTGTTTCTCACTTGCTTGATCTTTCGATCCAAAATCTTAACCGGCTCTTCAACATAGGTCATATCCAGTTGAATCTCAACCTCGGTCAGCGCAATCACATGTGAGGGGTTTGAGCAATAGCAGCACAACATGGATACATGGAAAACGTCATGAATCTTTTCTAGCTCAGGTGGCAAGGCTAATCAGTAAGCTACTGGTCCAATTCTCTCGGTTACCTCATAAGGTCCAATAAACCGTGGTCTTAACTTGCATTTCCTATCGAATCTGAGGGCTTTCCTCCACAGGGAGACTTGTAGGAACACTTTATCCCCGACTTGAAACTCAATCTCTTTTCTTTTTAAATTCGTGTAGGATTTTTGTCTATCCGAGGCAACTTTCAAGCAATCTTGAATCCCCTTAACCTTTTCTTTGGTCTCTTTAACTAAGTTGACCCCATGTGTCTGATTCTCTTTAAGTTCTAACCAATACAAGGGTGTTCGGTACTTGTGCCCATACAAGGCCTCATAAGGCACCATCTAAAGAGTCGACTAATAACTATTATTGTAGGCGAATTCGACAAGAGGTAAGTACTTCTCTGAATAACCTTGGAACTGGAGGACACAACATCTCAACATGTCTTCGAGAATCTGAATTACCCTTTTTGACTGGAGATCGGTCTGCGGGTGAAATGCTGTGCTAAAATTCAACCTTGACCCCAACAGCCCTTGCACCTTTTTCCAAAACCGAGATGTAAACCTCGGATCTCTATCTGAAATAATTGACAGGGGCACTCTATGTAGTCTCACTATCTCGGAAATGTACAACTCGGCTAAATTCTCTAGTGAATAGTCCGTACGAACTGGTATAAAATAAGCTGACTTGTTTAGTCTATCCATAACGACCCATACTGAATCTTTCCTCTTTGGCGACAAAGGCAGCTCTGGCAAGCAGTCCATGATAATGCGGTCCCATTCCACTCGGGAACTATTATGGGCTGAAGTAGACCCAAAGGTACTTGGTATTCGGCTTTTACTTGTTGACAAACTAGGCACTTTGAGACAAACTCTGAAATGTCTTTTTTCATTCCCGTCACCAGTACATTTTCTTCAAGTCGTTGTACATTTTCACACTACCCGAGTGAATAGACAAGTGACTACTATGTGCCTCTCGCAAGATCCTCTAAATAAGCTCATCATCCTTAGGTACACAAATTCTATTTCGGTACATCAAACAACCATCAGTGCCAACTTGAAAATTGGATCCGTTATCCTTCTCGCACTGAGCCATCTTAGCTTGTAAATCCTCGTCATTTTTCTAAACTTCAACAATCTCTTATAGAAACATCAATCTGGCTCTCATCTCAGCTAGAATCAAACCATCATTGATCATAGATAACCGAGCATCCATAGCCCTCAAGGCAAACAATGACTTCCTACTCAACGCATCGGCGACTACATTCGCCTTCCCGGGGTAATAGTCGATTGTCAACTCATAATCCTTTATCAGCTCCAACCATCTCCGTTGTCACAAGTTCAACTCCTTTTGAGTCATCAAATACTTTAGACTTTTGTGGTCCGTGAAGACTCGACATCTCTCGCCATGCAAATATTGTCTCCAAATTTTCAATGTGAACATGATGGCGGCCAACTCCAAATCGTGGGTTGGTTAATTTTTCTCGTGTGGCTTTAGTTACCTCGAAGCCTAGGCTATTACCTTGCCTTCTTGCATGAGCACACACCCCAATCCATTCAACGAAGCATCACTATACACTATGAATTCTTTTCCCAATTCTGGTTGTACTAACACTGGGGCTTCGGTCAACAAAGCTTTTAACCTTTCAAAACTCTGTTGGCACTTTTCTATCCACTCAAACTTAACATCTTTTTGAAGTAGCCTCGTCATTGGAGTAGCGATCATTGAAAACCCTTTAACAAATTATCGGTAGTACCCCGCTAGGCCCAAGAAGCTCCTAATCTCTATTATGTTCCTAGGCGGTTTCCACTCAACAATAGCTGATATCTTACTCGGGTCGACTCGGATCCCATTTCTCGACACAATATGTCCCAAGGTCCGACCTCACATAGCTAAAATTTGTTCTTGTTAAACTTAGCGTACAATTATTTATCTCCCAAAGTCTGCAGGACAGTCCTCAAATGTTCACATGCTCACCCTCATCATGAGAATAGATGAGTATGTCATCAATGAAGACAACGATGAACTTGTCCAAGTAGGGTAGGAAAATGCGGTTCATCAAATCCATGAACACCGTAGGAGCATTTGTCAAGCCAAAGGGCATGACAAGGAGCTTATAATGGTTGTACCTCATACGAAAAGCAGTCTTCGGCACATCTTGCTCCTTAACTCTCAGCTGGTACGTCAACATTAAATCTATTTTATAGAACACAGTTGCTCCTTTTAGCTAGTCGAACAAGTCGTTGATCTTCAGCAAAGGATACTTATTCTTCACTGTAACCTTGTTGAACTGACGATAGTCTATACACAATCTCATTGAGCCATCCTTGTTCTTAACAAATAAAATTGGCGCTCCCCATGGAGAATAACTCGGTCTCGTAAAACCCTTATCCGTCAACTCTTGCAATTGAGTCTTCAATTCCTTATGTTCCGTCGGAGCCATCCTATATGGAGCAATCAAGATAGGTGCCATGCCAGGGACCAACTCGATACCAAGCTCTACTTCCCTCTTTGGAGGTAATCCAAGTAACTCTTTCGGAAACACATCTGGGTACTCGCATACCACTAGCACTGAATCAATCTTTGCCACCGACACTTGAGTATTCAACACAAAAGAGAGATACGTCTCATACCCTTTTCTCAAGCACCTCTGAGCCATCATAGAAGACATCACTATAGGTAGTGTAACGCCCTGATTCTCTAGATTTTTTGAGATTTTTTGATTTTTGGTGAATTCTAAAATTTTGGTGTTCTAGTACTGAAATGGTGTTTAAATATGTTAGTGGGCCTTAAGAAGGCCCAAGCCTAAGTTAGAACCTGGTAAAATATCAAGTTTGGATTTTAAGTGAAAGGGGACTTGGTTAAGTGGGCTTTTAAGAAAACCTTCGTAAATTATGACACAAATAGGGCCTTGGTAAAGTGGCAAGGTGGCACCACTAAACTCCTAAAAAAATGGCGTGTAGATGAGGGTTGAGAGCCTGAGTTCAAGCCACAAGGTAAGCAAATGATACTTTTATTTTTGGGCATGTGACGGGCATGCGATAGAACTTAAGTGGAAATTCAGCTAGGGCCTTGGGGAGGTTGGGCCGATTGCTTTAGTGGTGATTAGGGTTAGTTCTTCTCTTTTTTTTTCTATCATGACAAATTAGGGTTAGCCACCAAAGTGACCAAAGAGGTAGATTTCCTTTTTCCTGTACCGATTTCTTCTTCCTCTCCTCCTCTCCTTTATTCTTTTCTTTTTTGATTCTTCTCTTCTCTTTTCTTTTTCTATTATCTTTCTTCTTCTTTTTTTCTCTAGCAGAAACATCTCTACCATTCTACCCATCCTCTCTTTCAATTCTATTCTTCTCAAACCACCATAGCCGACTGCCACAAAAGCCAAAATCCCAAAAATTACCTTTTGCTGTCGATTTCTTTGAGCCGAACTTTCCCTATTTTCTTCATCTGTGGTGGCCAATTATTTCATCCTGTGAACCCTTAGTACTTGTTGGTAACACCACTCCAAAACTACAACCCCAAATCATCTTCTTCTTCACCAGTCAAAAAACCGAAAACGCTATACCTTTAGAAGCTTATAGCCGAATCTTGAGATCTCTAGGATTCGATTTCTATGAGTGGTTAGGGGCTAGATCTACATCAGATTTGAGTAGAAACATAAGGAGAAACTATGGTAAGTACTCGATATTCCAGATCTATATGTTATTTTACGATTTAGAAAAAGCCGAAGTCCCTAAAGTCTAGGGAGGCTGTCGGTTGGGGCTTAGGGCTCTAAGAGTTATTAATCAATGATTTCTTTTGGTGCTAGCGTGTTCTAGAGGTGATTGATCAAGGGCTTGGATAAGTGGAACGACTAGATTTAGATCTATTCACTAGTTTCGGCAAAGGTAAGATCTCAAGGGCCTAGGTGTTGATGGCCGAATATGGAAAGTGAATATTGGGATTGGTTATTGTAGATTTGCAATCTAAGAGTTGTGGTAATCAATTGTAGGATATCGTGGGAGATCTTGTTAGCAGTCATCGCGAATCAGGTGTGTATCGAACACCCTTCTTTAGTTCAAATCGACAAAAGCTGAAAAGTCGAAATGCCAAAGTTCTGGCATTTCGTGGGTTTGTGAGTATGCGAATGCTCAGAAGATGGTTGGAAATCGTTGGATTTGAAATTGCAAATGGTGAGATAGTTATGCGTGTAATTTCGTGTTCTTCGGTAATTGGGCCTTGATGGGCTAAAAGTGGGCCCAATGGGCTTACTGGCCCATATAGGTAAAAATGAGTGATTAACGCGTACTGATAGACTGTAGATTCAAAATTGGTTAAACTGATAAATTAATTATAAAATCTAAACTAAATGGGCTTAAGTAGCTAATGGACACTATAGGGCCCATTAGGGGTTTTAGGGCCCGGTAACTTAAAATTGTTAAAACGAGTCAAATAACTACTGAGACAAAAGTTAGGTTATTAGAGACTGAAAGATGTATAAAAACCCTAAGAACTGAGAAAATTACTGAAATAAGCTTAGGGACAAGAAATTATGATTTTACCCTTAGGTGCAGAATTACCGTTATACCCCTAGGGCTTGATTTGACTGAACTGCATGTGTTACTGTTTTCTGTTCATTACATGATTATCTGTTGCATGGGACTGGGATATTGATGGAGGAAGTACGGAAAGTGGCTTGACCATGTACTAGAGGCTTTGCCTCAACTTACTGATATCTGAGCAACTATGCTGCAACTGTAGAGTGTAGGGCTGGGTGGGTTGAGTTATTCCCCACATGGTGTGTAGGGCTGGTACGGGTGGAGTGTAGCGGCTGGATTTAGGTTGGGTTTGGGCTTGCATCCATATTAATATCTGTTCTGTTTTGAAATGGGCCTATGGGCCACACTGTTATTTGAAAAGGGCTGAGGCCCAATATACTATATCTGGAAAGGGCTTCGGCCCAGTTAAAACTGAGACTGGATCGGGCTTAGGCCCAATGGGCTTGAGCTGACTTGTGCTCAGGATGGGCTTTCTATACACATTGAGTTCCCAAACTCACCCTCCTTCTTCCATCTATGTAGGTGAGCCTTAGTTGGTGGGCTTGGAGCTGGGAGGGATTCAAAGTGGCCACGAAGATTAAAATTCTGGTTTATAATTAGGTTTTATTTTTAATTCATTTAATTACCGTATTTATTTTAGATTACTTTATTATGGTTTTGGGTTGTAATAAGGCCGCTCTATTATTTTCATTTCGGGTTTTTAATTCTTTACTTATTTAGTTTGTTGTTAACTTAGGATTAATAGTGTTTAAGTTGTTTATGAAATCGGATAGCTCTAAGGCACGTTTTTATAAAAGTTACTTGTTTTCAAAATAACACGATAAACGAACATTTTCAAAACCAAACGCAAATTCCAAAAGTGTAACAAAAGTCACGTTTTTAAATAAACCTTTAACGATCGGTAGTAAATAGGATATTCATTTAGGAAATTGGGAATTTCCTTTAAAACATCAATAATGGTTTTTGCAAAGCTCACCCCAATCTTAATAACTAGGTTAGTTGTAGGTGATGTGGCACACCGTATTCGGTCGTAACGTCTGGGTCAGGTTTGGGGTGTTACATTTAGTGGTATTCGAGCCCGGTTGCAACAACTCGACTATGGAACGGGTCCAAAAAGCTTTTCAAAAACTTTTTAAATTCAGGCCAAGAAGGGTATTTTTGGAAATTATTTTTTTGAAAACTTAAAAAACCCTGTTTTAAACTTATTTTATCTTCAAATACACACAAGGTTTTACTTAAAAAGTTTTTGCTGAAATTAGGTTTACTGAATTTGAGTATATGAAGAAGTGGCACACTGAATCCCCGGCATCAAGTCTGTAAGTATTTCTGCTTTATATACTGTACTGTACTGAAACAATACTGTAGTTAGAACTGAGCCTTTGATATGATACTGTAAGTTAATGCAGTATTGAGACTACAAGACTAAGACTATAAGTAACTAAGCCCTAGGGAAACTGAGACTATAGCGAGGCAATGTATTCGTTAAAACAACTCTGAAACTCTATCTTTACATAAGACATTTGTAATAAATAACTGAAATATTAACCTACTTTAATAAAATTCTAAATCAGATAAGTCGATATGAGTATGAGAGCTACTCGTGCACGAGGTCGCGGACGTGGCCAAGGCAGTGTACAAGCTGGGTCTTCATCTTCGGAGGACATGCCAGCTGGCGGGGCACGACCGCCACCTGCAGCAGAAAATAGGCCGTATGATCGGGCCGTAGGGGATGATGCTTTATCCCAGGTGATGTTAAGGGTTCTGGAAAGGGTGGCTGGAGCTAATGTCGGGCCTATAAACAGAGGATCCATTTCTATGCGAATCCGGGCTAACGGAGCAGAGGTTTTCAGGGGCATATCTGGAGTAGCCCCGAACGTAGTTGAGTATTGGCTGGAAGCTACGGAAAGGATTATGGACAACCTGGATTGCTCAGTTGAGCAAAAACTAAAGGGAGCGGTGTCTCTGCTACGAGACGAAGCATACCAATGGTGGATTACTGTGAGAGAGAGTACCCCAGCTGAGCGGGTAACCTGGGAATTGTTTAAGACAATTTTCAAGGGAAAATACGTCAGAGCCAGCTACATGGATGCGCGTAGGAAGGAATTTCTAAACCTGACCCAGGGTAATAGGTCAGTTGCTGAGTATGAGGCATGGTTTCTGCGGTTGAGCCGGTATGCCAGCGGAATTGTTGCTACTGAGTACGAGTGTAGTGTTTGCTTTGAGGATGGCCTCAAGGATGAGTTAAGGGTGCTGATAGCTCCGCAGAGAGAGAGTGACTTTGCTGCACTGGTAGAGAAGGCTAAGATAGCCGAAGAGGTGAAGCAAGCTGAATGAAAGAACCGCGATAGGGATCAAAATCGATTTAGGAAAGATTCTGGACCATCTGGTGTTACAAACCAAAATGTTAAGAGAGCTAAGGTGGAAGAACCAGTTCGAGCAGTTCCGGTGAACACAGTTAGGCCTCAGGCTTGAGGAGACTGTGGTAGAGTGCATCTGTGGGAGTGCTGGAAACGTATTAGGGCATGTCTTCATTGTGGGTCAAAGGAACATAGGATTAAGGATTGTCTTAGGAGGCCAGCCCAGACTCAAGTTGCTGAACAAGGGGCTGTGTAACCTGTACGAGGTGGACTGCCACCGCCAAGAGGTTGGGGACAAGGTCGATGTGATAATGGCCGTGGACGTGGGGCACCTGGTAGGGGTACTGGTAATACTGAGGCTCGTCAACCAGCTTTGGTTTATGCTGCTCGTCACCGAGAGGAGGGTGATGCACCTAACATCATAACCGGTATGTTTTTGATCTCTAGCGTTGGAAACACAAAAATTTATATACTTTTTTATGCCCTTTTTAACTTAAATTCATGCAAATTCGGTTTAATTATTGTCGAAAAATAATTAAATATTATAAAATAATTAAATTGTGTTAAAAATATAAACATGATGAATTTTAATTAATTTTATAATTAATTTTGATTAATTTTGGTTAATTTTGACAGAATTGCACAAAGGGCGAAAAATGGCCCGGCGGACACTACGAGAAGAACAAAATCGATAAGCAATTTGAAGTATCGAGGCGAATTAATTTCCAGCCTGAGACGGTCCAGAAATGTGTATTAATTCATAATTAAATTAATTTAAATTTATTTCCTATTTTATTTAGGTTAAATAAATTAATTTTAATTAATTATGGAGAAAGGGCCTAGTGAACCACACTGGTTGAACCGAATGGAGTGAGCCGAACCAGCCACTAATTGGGCTGACCAGAACCGGCCATAGGGTGACCCAAATCAGCAATTTAGCTTATTAAATTTTCTTGCAAAAATCCCCTTGGAAAACCTCTAAATTGCGTTCAAACCCCACCTTTATTTTAGGCTTTGTAGATTTGCCCCAACCTAGTTTTAGCAAGGTTGAAAGCTTCAACCTTGCCATGTGTGTGGCCGGCCACATGGGGGGTCTCTTGGCTGCTGAGTTTGCTATTTTTACCAGCCCTCTTCAGCTATAAAAGCCACACCTTGCTGCTTATTTCAATCATCCCTCACTTCATAACATTCTCTCATCCTCTCTTCACATCTCCACTCTCTTTTCTCTCCATTTCCCATCCCATTTTCCTTCCCCTTGTGCCAATTTCTCCTCTTGGAAAAGAGGTGTTTTCCCCGCCATTTTGGGCAGCAAGCAAGCGTTTGTAGAAGCCTTGACCGGTGAGGACAACGGAGATGAAGAACGGAGCAATCAGTTAAAGCCACGGAGAACACCGAATTTGCCTTCTTGTTCCCTATCTTTTTAATTTCTGTTGTTTTTATGATGAACATATCTATGAATATTATTGTTGTTGAAATTGTTATTTTAATCAATTTAGCTTGAATTTAATTCGTGTTGGGTTGATTATATTTTGCCTACCTGAATTATTAAAATAGTGTTTATGCTGTTATAGGTCTTAGAAAAATGCTTGATTAAGTAAAATTATGCTTAGGTTATCTGGCATTATAATTATTTAGATAACTAATGAATTAATTGTTTAAACCGATTAAAATTGCAATTAATGGACTCAGTACTTAATCTGTGCATGTTTCATTCTTCTAAGGTAGCTTAAAATTAAATTAGCATTGTATTTGCCGATACATATGCCTTGCATAACTTGCAAGATTGTTGTGATTAAATTGTTTCAAGGTATGGCTACTTTTTTACTTCACATAATCTTTTACATGTTTATTAAGTTGAATTAATCGATTGAATCGACATAGGAATATGCAGAGATAATTTAATTTAATGAGTATGTATGTGCTATAGCATGTTTACCTTATTAATTCTGTTTAGTCGGTTGAATTGGCATAGGAATATGTTCAAGAGATGAATCGATTTTAATTAGTAAATATGTTCATAAGTTAGCAAATTACTGGGTTGCCATGAATTTATTCGTAACAGCATAAGCATGGATTTAATAATTCTAAGTTAAAAGGTATAATTAATCCAACACAATTATATCATCTTGTTTAAATCTTATTTGAAATCGTGAACTAGAACTCTTTTGTTTTATTTAAATTGTTTACTTAGTTTTAATCTTAATTTATAAATCACTCTTTTCAAACCAAAATTATTTTTACCTCACCAAAGTGTTTTAATTAATTTCATAAATATTGCTTTTTACAGTCCCTGTGGGTACGATAACTCGACATTTACTTGTCACTTTATTACTTGTTATGACTGTGTACACTTGCACATTTATGCCATTCCAAGTTTTTGGCGCCGTTGCCGGGGACTGTTTTGAAAAACATTATTTGTGGATTTATTTTTTACATTTTGGTTCATTTATTTTCTTGTTCAATTTTACTTACTTAATTTTTCTTTGAATATTTTAGGTGTTTATGAGTATTGACCGAATTATCAACTTACTCCCTGTGGACCCTGAAATAGAACAAACTTTTCGCCAACGAAGAAGACAAGCGAACCAGAGAAGGACCGAAGAGATGAATTGTAGAGATATCAATCAAGGAAATGGAGCAAACCTTGCTCAAAATCCTATCCTTATTGCTGATGATAGGGATAGAGCCTTACGACAATATGCCGTGCCAGTGTTCAATGATCTTAGTCCGGGTATTAAAAGGCCGGAGATCGAGGCACAACAATTTGAGCTGAACCCAGTCATGTTCCAGATGCTTCAGACAGTAGGCCAGTTCAGTGGGATACCTACTGAAGATCCTCATCTCCACTTAACATTGTTTATAGAGGTGAGAGATTCCTCCAAACTAGCCGGAGTACCCAAAGATGTGCTACGATTAAAGCTGTTCCCATACTCGCTGAGGGACAGAGCTCGAGCCTGGTTGAACTCACTGCCACCGAACTCAATTTCCACATGGCAAGAGTTAGCCGAGAGATTCCTCATGAAGTACTTCCCGCCAAGCAAGAATGTTAAATTGAGGAATGAGATAACTACTTTCCAACAAATGGATGATGAGTCCTTGTATGAGGCATGGGAAAGATACAAAGAATTATTACGAAAATGCCCTCATCATGGAATCCCACATTACATCCAACTTGAGACATTCTATAATGGTCTCAATGCTCACACAAGGATGGTAGTGGACGCCTCCACTAATGGTGCTCTCCTTGCTAAGTCTTATAATGAGGCTTACAAAATCATCGAGAGGATCGCCAGTAACAACTACTAGTGGCCAACCAATCGAGCAGCGTCAGGAAGACGAGTCGCTGGAATCCATAAAGTGGATGCTCTCACTTCACTCCCATCTCAGGTATCTTCGATATCTTCAATGTTAAAGAATCTTACCACTAATGGGTCTAATAGTTTTGCAGCTCAACCATCTAACCAATATGAAAATATAGCCTGTGTCTATTGTGGGGAAGGACATGTGTTTGAAGAATGTCCATCAAACCCAGAATCCATGTATTACATAGGTAATCAGAACCAGAACCGAGGGAGGCAGGGACTGCAATCCAACTTTTACAACCCATCGTGGCGAAATCACCCCAATCTTCCCTGGAGTAACCAAGGGGCTGGGGGCAGCAACAACTACGCCCAACCTAAACCAACCCAGCCGCCTAGTTTTTCACAGCAAGCTCAAAAATCAGCTCAAGCTGAATCATCCAATAGCTTAGAGAATTTATTGAAGGCATACATGGCAAAGAATGACGCCACTCTAAGGAATTTGGAGAATCAAGTGGGCCAGCTTGCTACTGAACTCAGGAACCGTCCATAAGGTACTCTACCTAGTGATACAGAGAATCCGAGAAATCCAGGGAAGGAACATTGCAAAGCACTAACATTGAGGAGTGGAAAAATGGTAGAGCCCAACACTGTCGAAGTAGAGAAGGAGTCAGCTGAGGCTCAAGATTCAGAAGAAGTTCAACCGAGTGTTGAAGTTCCAGTTTCACCAGAACCAGAACCTGCAAGACCTGATAAGGTAACCTCAGAACCAGTTAATTCTGATCAACTAACAACTCCGTTAGGTGCAAAATTACTGCCAAAGACGAATCAACCAGTACCAGTTCCAGTATATAAACCTCCACCACCTTACCCTCAAAGACTCCAGAAGCAGAAACAGGAGGTCCAATTCAAGAAGTTCCTTGACGTACTCAAGTAATTTCACATCAACATCCCGTTGGTTGAAGCACTTGAGCAAATGCCGAATTATGTCAAGTTCTTGAAGGATATCCTGTCCAAGAAACGAAGACTTGCAGAATTTGAGACGGTAGCCCTAATGAAGGAATGCAGTGCATATCTTCAAGACAAATTGCCCCCTAAGCTGAAGGATCCTGGGTGTTTTACCATACCATGCAATATTGGAGCAACATACTGTGGTAAGGCACTATGTGACTTAGGCGGAAGTATCAACTTGATACCTATGTCGATATTTAAGAAGTTAGGGATAGGTGAAGTTAGACCTACTACGGTTGTACTTCAGCTAGCAGATTGATCCTTAGCACATCCAGAAGGAAAAATCGATGACGTATTGGTATGTGTAGATAAGTTTATCTTTCCTGCTGATTTTGTAATTTTAGATTTCGAAGTAGACAAAGAAGTACCAATTATCCTACGGAGACCGTTCTTAGCAACCGGAAGGACACTTATTGATGTGTAAAAGGGCGATCTCACAATGCGCGTTCAAGACGATCAGGTAACATTTAATGTTTTCAAGTCAATGTGATTTCATGATGTAATAGATGATTGTTTTACAGTATCCGACTTAGAGGATTTAATAGTGAAGAAGGAACTCAACTCTGTTGAGGGTCCTCTGGAAAGAATTTTGACATCAGACCCTCCAAGTGATGAAGAGGAGGATGAAGATTTAGCTTTGTTAGAAGCTAATCAAAAGGGATTTAGTCCACAATCCCGTTTTGAATCTTTGGATTTAGAGGAGAGAGATTACACACAGCCAAAAGCGTTAATCGAGGAGCCACCTAAACTAGAACTCAAGGTATTACCTTCTTATTTAAAATATGTTTATTTAGGTGACGCTTCTACTCTACCTGTGATTGTTTCAGCAGAGTTAACTACTGAGCAAGAAGAGAAACTTATCTTAGTTCTGAAACAATTTAAGAAGGCTATCGGATGGACCATAGCTGATATTCGCAGTATTAGTCCATCTGTATGCATGCACAAGATCATCCTAGAAGATGGTGAAAAAAGGATGATCGATGGACAATGAAGGCTGAACCCCATCAGGAAGGACGTAGTGAAAAAAGAGATTATCAAGTGGCTAGATACGGGTATCATTTACCCTATCTCAGACAGTTCATGGGTAAGCCCAGTCTAGTGCGTACCAAATAAAGGAGGTATCACAGTCATAGAGAACAAGAACAACGAGTTGATACCGACTAGAAAAGTTACAGGATGGAGAATCTACATTGATTACCGGAAGCTGAACAAGACAACTAGGAAGGATCACTTTCCTTTGTCGTTCTTGAACCAGATGTTGGATAGACTCGCGGGCCGAGATTACTACTATTTTCTCGATGGATACTCGGGGTACAACTAGATTACTGTAGCACTAGAAGATCAACACAAAACCACATTCACTTGCCTGTACAGTACATTTGCATTTAGACGCATGCCATTCGGTTTATGTAATGCACCTGCTACATTTCAAAGATGTATGATGTCTATTTTCACAGACATGGTTGAGAAATTTTTGGAAGTTTTCATGGATGACTTTTCAGTATTTGGAGACACTTATGATGATTGCTTAGCCAATTTGGCTAAGGTCCTAAGACGATGTGAAAAAATAAACCTAGTACTCAACTAGGAAAGTGCCATTTCATGGTACAAGAAGGAATTGTTCTGGGGCATCGGATATCGAGACATGGGATCGAGGTAGATAGAGCAAAGGTAGACGTTATTGAAAAACTCCTACCTCCAACATCTGTAAAGGGTGTTAGGAGCTTTTTAGGCCATGCCGGTTTTTATCGACGGTTTATCAAAGATTTCTCCAAAATTGCAAAACCTTTGTGCAAATTATTAGAGAAGGACACAACATTCAAGTTTGATGATGAATGCTTAAGGGCTTTTAAGGATTTGAAGAGTCGATTAGTTACGGCACCCATAATCATCACACCAAACTGGGACTTACCATTTGAACTGATGTGTGACGCAAGTGACTTCGCTATAGGAGTTGTCATGGGCCAGCGAAGGAACAAAGTTTTTCATCCCATCTACCATGCAAACCGAACTCTTACAGGAGCTCAATTAAACTATACAGTAACAGAAAAAGAGTTACTTGCTATTGTGTTTGCTTTCGACAAGTTTTGATCTTACCTTGTAGGTACCAAAATGACTGTCTATACGGACCACTCGGCAATCAAGTACTTACTTGCCAAGAAAGACGCTAAGCCAAGGTTGATTGAGGGGTACTTTTACTCCAAGAGTACAATTTGGAAATTCAAGATCGTAAAGGAGTAGAAAACCAAGTAGCAGATCACTTGTCCAGATTGGAACCGCAAGAAGGAAATTCTCTACTTATACCAATTCATGAGACCTTTCTAGATGAGCATATACTTAAGGTAAATCACGTCCATAATACCCCTTGGTTTGCTGATATTGCTAACTTTTTAACTTGTGGTTTGATGCCAATTGATAAGACGTATCAACAAAGGAGAAAGTTTCTTCACGATGTGAAGTACTATTTCTAGGAAGAGCCATATCTATTTAAAAAGTGTGCAGATCAGATGATCAAGAGATGCGTGGCAGAAAAAGAAATACCAAAGATTTTATACCACTGTCACTCAGCTCCAAGTGGAGGACATTTCGGGGGTACTCGTACTGCGGCCAAAGTTTTACAAGCTGGATTCTTTTGGCCAACACTCTTCGAGGATGCATATGCGTACGTAAAGAGTTGTGACCGATGTCAAAGAGTTGGGAATGTCACCAATAGAAATGAGATGCCTCGAACAAACATCATTGAGGTTGAATTATTCGATGTTTGGGGTATTGATTTCTTGGGCCTTTTCCTCAGTCCTTTGGTCACAGGTATATATTGGTAGCAGTAGACTATATGTCCAAATAGGTCGAGGCAGAGGCATATCTGAAAAATGATGTGAAGGTCGTTATGAAGTTCTTGCAAAAACATGTGTTCACCAGGTTAGGAACCCCACGAGCCATTATCAGCGATGAAGGGTCCCATTTTGTGAACAAGTGGTTGAAATGGTTATTAGACAAGCATGGAGTGAAACATAAGGTTGCAACAGCTTACCATCCGCAGATGAATGGGCAAGCTGAACTGGCAAATAAGGAGATCAAAGGCATACTCTAGAAGGTAGTTTGCCCGAACCGACGAGATTGGTCCAAAAGATTAGATGATGCTTTATGGGCTTACAGAATAGCATACAAGACACCTTTAGGGATGTCACCCTATAGGTTGGTCTTTGGGAAAGCATGTCATCTACCCCTGGAATTAGAGCACAAAGCTTACTGGGCGCTTCGACAACTCAACTTAGATCCTAAGCTCTCGAAAGAAAAATAGATGTTCCAACTCAACGAGTTAGAAGAATTCCGAACGTTCTCATATGAAAATGCCAAACTACTCAAAGAAAGACTCAAGAAATGGCATGACAAACACATCCGAGTTTGAGAATTTGAAGCAGGTCAGCAAGTATTGTTGTTCAACTCTAAACTGAAGTTCTTTCTAGGTAAGCTTAAATCACATTGGTCCAGTCCATTTACAATTCACAGAGTCTATCCATACGGAGTTGTTGAACTCCAAGGTAAGAGAGGTAATTTTCAAGTTAATGCTTAATGTTTGAAACACTATTGGGGGGATAAAACCGAACGGGATAACATCTCGTTCATCTTATCAGATATTTAATATTTTTTCGTGTTTGTTTAATAAATGATTTAGGGTCTATTTTTCGGGTTTACTATGTTTAAATAAATTCTGTCTAAAAGATTGGGACTTAAGCGGGAAAGGTTGTGACCCCTCCAATCTTTCCTAGGAATTTATTTTCAACATAATTTTCCAAGAAATTATTCCCTAATCAATAAAATAAATTTTTGTTTTTCAAATAAAAGGGTCAATTTGATCCAATTTTTTAATTTGCAACTCAATTTTTAAATTTCATTAAGTCTAGGTACTTAATTGAATTATTTTTAAAAATTTGATTGCTCTTTTTGTAAATAATGAAAACTAGGTGCCTTTCTTTGTAAATATTTTCAAAAAGCATCTAGAATAAATATTTTTAATATTTTTACTATTATTAATAATATGATAAACTTTAATATATGATTATATTCATTATAATTTATATTAATTTTTATCAACTTAGATTAGAATTAGGATTAATTTAATTTTAATTTTATTTTATGTTTATCTTAAATTAATAGCAATCGATAATTTTATATGTTTTTATTTAATTATTAATTGTTGTTAACATGAGTAAGATTAGAATTAAACTCTTATTTTTTATTATTAAATTATATTAAGAGTTCTACTCTAATTCCTATTAACCATGTTATAAATACCACCTTATACCTCCCATCTTTGCATCATTCAACTCCATAAACACCAAACCATCAAGGTGCCGCAAGCTCCCTAGCTTCAACACCCATTCGGCAAGCAGCCTGCTCCAATTGCTGCCCAGGTCGACCCCGCTCCAGCGCCTAGGCCTACTCGAAGAGGCTCCCGCACGCACTTCCCAGCTCCCGCGCGCGCTCCAGGCTGCTCGACGAGGCGCCATTCGGCCTGCTCCCACGCACACCAAGCCCAAGCGCCTAGCCCTTGTGCGGCACTTCACCTTTACCCAAGCCTTAAGCCAAAATTCTTCAACCCTCCTCCTTTTAATTTGCCATCTTTTTTCTTCATAATTATTTTTCTTTAGAATTCTCATATTTTTGCAAAAAGGTGGTAAGAATTAATTTCTCTTTTAATTTTTAATTTATTTAAATTATTTAATTTTTCAACTCTTTGAATTATTAATAATTTTTATGATTAAAATTTTTGGGAAAATAAATTGTCTTGTCTATCTCATGTTTAGGTTAATTATGCCTTGCAAGAGAACTCGAGCCTCCGCTCAAATCGACGAAACACAAAGCAAATTCTATTGTGTTGAAGCTAAAGTGAGATATGAAAGTATCTACAAAAATCAACAGATGCATCTTGAGAAAGGCTTCACACTGAAGGAGGGCAATTACAAGGACGTCATGGCACGTATTCATCAAATTGTTGAAGCTCTCAATTGTAAACTGTTTTGTGAAAAGAGACCTAGTGTGAATGAGGAGCTAGTTCGTGAGTTTTACGTGAATTTAACTTCAAGTGAGATGACAGAAGTCCCTGTTCGTGGAATCAAGGTACCTATAAATTCAAATGCTATTAATGAGTTCTTTGAGTTACCTGATTTCGAGAACGACGAGTATTCATCTTTGATAAGCAATATCAAGCCAGAATTTCTACAAGAAATTCTCGAGGAGCTTATAGTTGAAGGTTCTAGTTGGACTGTGTCAAAACAAGGAACCCACACTTGTCAAATAGAATACTTAACACCTATTGTGAAGGTATGGTTTTATTTCATCCGTTTCAGCCTTTTTCTTAGCTCACATGGGACTACAATTTCATTGAAATGAATAGTCTTGTTATACTCGATCTTAATGGGTAAGACCATTGATGTGGGAAAGATCATCCTGAAAGAAATTCGAAATTGTGCCGCTAGACGTTCTGGCCCTGCTTACTTCCCCTTTACAATAACTATTCTGTGCTTGAAAGTAGAAATTCTTGCTAATGTAAAGAAGACAGGGTACACCCAAGGCACAATTACAGATTGGGACCTCTACCGAGTAGGCAGAGACTCAGTTCTGCAACAACAAGTTGAAAAAAGTGAAGAACCTGAGGAACCTGATGAAGAAGAATATCCCACGATGCAATCATTTGAAGTCCCTGATAAGGTGGACCCAGTGGAGCCTAAAGATGAATCTGATGCTAGAACTCCAATGTTTAGAGCTTAGTCGCCTAGCCCAGACTTTCGAGATGAGCTGTGAAATTTAATGGACTTAATGCAACATATGCAATGGCAGCAACAAGCATACTGGAGATACTAAAAAAATAAGGGATGACTCATTTCGAAGTGCTTTCCAGAGAATATACAATGACCCATTTATTTTTGTGCCTGAATTTCCAGATTTCATATTCAAGCCATGGACTCCACTCTCGAAAAAGGAGCGAAGTGATTCATGCAAAGGCAATAATGATGAAGCAAAAGATGAGTCCAAGTTGGAAGGATCTACAAATAAATAAAAGGGAGGGATCTTGACTTTATTTTATTTTTTGTTTATTAGGTTAAGTTAGGATTAGGATTAATTAGGAATTTTTATTTCTATATAATAAAACAAGAGAAGGAAATCCTGAATAAATATGGACAAGTCATAAAGTATAAAGTGTGGCAATAGATATATACATGTCTAGGATTGGATTTCGAAAGAGCTTGGTACTTAAGCAGTCACATTGACTCACCTCCTCTTTTCTGAATTCCTACCTGGTGTATAGTATCTATTCACTTCAAACAATGAGGACATTGTTCATTTTAAGTTGGGGGGAACGAAATTTGAAATTATTTTCATCCAGAATAAAAATTTTCTTTTAATTATGATTAGGGTATATTTTCTGCTCAATAAATTTGAAATTTGTTAATTATGCTAAACTTGAGTATGAATAGAGTTATATTTTTTTCAATAAATTATTATGTAGCTTAAAGATGACATGAATGTATTTTTAATAAAGTATGCAACTTAATACCATAAAATTTTTATCTCTTTAGGAAAGTTAGGTATGCGTGAAAGTTTAAGTCTTTAGAATTGACTTAGTAGTTTCTTGAGGCAAAATCCTAGGAAGCATGGAGCATTGAAAATGATTTAGGCAACTATTGTTTGGATCGTTTGAGCCTTTCAAGCCCACCATGGTAAATTTTATCCTTTGAAACCCAACTTTGAGACTATATGGCCTAATTTTTGGAACCTATACAAATTTAGCCCATCACGTTTCTCTTAATTATCTTTAAATTGTCCCAAACACTAGACTCAGTACTATTCAAGAATATCGTTTGAAAATAAGTTTGGGGGAGTTGAAAAGAAATATCAAATGCTCAAATTTTGTATGCAGAAAGCAAGTGCTCAATAAAAAGAAAAAAAAAAAAGAAAGAACACATATATTTGAAAAAGAGCATGTGAAAGTTGGTGATTGAAGGTAAAAATTTCTGAAGGTTCAATTTACACTGAGTCTAGGGTTTTTAGCTGAAATTTATCTATTTGTTTACCTACCCCTAAGCCCAGCCATGTTACAACCTTGTTAAAGACCTATTGATTTGAAGTTCCAATGTTACCTACATTAGTGGAGAGAAATTGCTTTGCTCAACCTATGAAGACATAAGTTAAGCTTAATGATTGTAGCTTATTCTTGAATAAAGTATTAAAAATTGAATTGGTAGGAATTAACATGCCTTTATTAAGAAGCATTTAGTCTAATTTTGCTATTGTAATAATTATTGAGATTGATTTGAATAATATGAACACTTGAGTAGCATAAGGATCAAATTTCTTATTTTTGAGCATAAGTATATCAAATTCATAATTTTGAGAATAATGTTCTCTAAAGAAGGTTTTTCAAAGTGTTTCCGAGAAATTCTTTTCAAAATTTGTGCATTACTCGGGAAGAGCAATGAATTAAGTTTGGGGGTGTGGAAACACAAAAATTGATATAATTTTTCATGCCCTTTTTAACTTAAATTCATGCAAATCCAGTTTAATTCTTGTCAAAAAATAATTAAATATTATAAAATAATTAAATTGTGTTAAAAATATAAACATGATGAATTTTAATTAATTTTATAATTAATTTTGATTAATTTTGGTTAATTTTGACAGAATTGCACAAAGGGCGAAAAATGGCCTGGCGGACACTGCGAGAAGAACAAAATCGATAAGCAATTTGAAGTATCGAGGCGAATTAATTTCCAGCCCGAGACGGTCCAGAAATGTGTATTAATTCATAATTAAATTAATTTTAATTTATTTTCTATTTTATTTAGGTTAAATAAATTAATTTTAATTAATTATGGAGAAAGGGCCTAGTGAACCGCACTGGTTGAACCGAACGGAGTGAGCCGAACCAGCCACTAATTGGGCTGACCAGAACCAGCCATAGGGTGATCCAAATCAGCAATTTAGCTGTTTAAATTTTCTTGCAAAAAGCCCCTTGGAAAACCTCTAAATTACGTTCAAACCCCACCTTTATTTTAGGCTTTGTAGATTTGCCCCAACCTATTTTTAGCAAGGTTGAAAGCTTCAACCTTGCCATGTGTGTGGCCGGCCACATGGGGGGTCTCCTGGCTGCTGAGTTTGCTAGTTTTACCAGCCCTCTTCAGCTATAAAAGCCACCCCTTGCTGCTCATTTCAATCATCCCTCACTTCACAACATTCTCTCATCCTCTTTTCACCTCTCCACTCTCTTTTCTCTCCATTTCCCATCCCATTTTCCTTCCCCTTGTGCCGATTTCTCCTCTTGGAAAAGAGGTGTTTTCCCATCCATTTTGGGCAGCAAGCAAGTGTTCGTAGAAGCCTTGACCGGCGAGGACAACGGAGACGAAGAATGGAGCAATCAGTCAAAGCCACGGAGAACATCGGATTTGCCTTCTTGTTCCCTATCTTTTTAATTTCTGTTGTTTTTATGATGAACATATCTATGAATATTATTGTTGTTGAAATTATTATTTTAATCAATTTAGCTTGAATTTAATTCGTGTTGGGTTGATTATATGTTGCCTACTTGAATTATTAAAATAGTGTTTATGCTGTTATAGGTCTCAGTAAAATGCTTGATTAAGTAAAATTATGCTTAGGTTATCTGGCATTATAATTTTTTAGATAACTAATGAATTAATTGTTTAAACGGATTGAAATTGCAATTAATGGACTCAGTACTTAATCTTTGCATGTTTAATTCTTCTAAGGTAGCTGAAAATTAAATTAGCATTGTATTTGCCGATACATATGCCTTGCATAACTTGCAAGATTATTGTGATTAAATTGTTTCAAGGTATGGCTACTTTTTTACTTCACATAATCTTTTACATGTTTATTAAGTTGAATTAATCGATTGAATCGACATAGGAATATGCGAGAGATAATTTAATTTAATGAGTATGTATGTGCTATAGCATGTTTACCTTATTAACTCTGTTTAGTCGGTTGAATTGGCATAGGAATATGTTCAAGAGATGAATGGATTTTAATTAGTAAATATGTTCATAAGTTAGCAAATTACTGGGTTGCCGTGAATTTATTTGTAACAGCATAAGCATGAATTTAATAATTCTAAGTTAAAAGGTATAATTAATCTAACACAATTATATCATCTTGTTTAAATCTTATTTAAAATCGTGCACTAGAACTCTTTTGTTTTATTTAAATTGTTTACTTAGTTTTAATCTTAATTTATAAATCACTCTTTTCAAACCAAAATTATTTTTATCTCACCAAAGTGTTTTAATTAATTTTATAAATATTGCTTTTTATAGTCCCTGTGGGTACGATAACTCGACATTTACTTGTCACTTTATTACTTGTTACGACTGTGTACACTTGCACATTGACGCCGTTCCAAGCGTACCCTATACTGCTCTGATAGATGTGGGATCAACCCATTTGTATGTTGCATGTGACATGTCTGGGTCGTTGGGTGTGCACTCTGAGGAAACTGTGAGTGGGGTAACTGTGATAAGTCCTCTAGGTCACTCAGTTAGGGTAGATAAACTCTTTAGGGACGTGCCTTTAGAGACTCAAGGTAGGATCTTCTGTGGAGACTTGATGGAGTTACCTTTCGGAGAGTTCGATCTGATCTTAAGAATGGACTGGTTGACCAAGCATAGGGCAACTTTGGATTATGCGGCTAAGAGGATGGTGTTAAGGACTGTCGAGTATAAGGAGGTAATGGTTATTGGGGAGCGAAGGGACTACTTGTCCAATGTGATATCAGCTTTAAGGGCTGAGAAACTGATTCGCAAAGGATGTGAGGCATACTTGGCTTTCATAAGTCCAGCTGAAAATGAGGATCTGACTATGGAAACAGTCAGAACCGTTAGGGAATTTCAAGATGTCTTCCCAAAGGAGCTTCCTAGACTACCTCCGAATCAAGAAGTCGAGTTTGGAATCGACCTGCTATCTGGAACAGCTCTAGTGTCCATCTCGCCTTATAGGATGGCACCGAAGGAGTTAGTGGAATTGAAAGCTCAAATCCAAGAGTTGTTGGATAGAGGCTTCATTAGACCAAGTGTGTCTCCGTAGGGAGCACCAGTGTTGTTTGTGAAGAAGAAGGATGGGACGATGCGTATGTGCATCGATTATCGCCAGTTGAACAAACTGACGATAAAGAATAAGTATCCTCTGCCTAGAATCGATGATCTGTTCGATTAGCTTAAAGGAGCTTCGGTATTTTCCAAGATCGATCTTCGATCTGGATACCATCAATTAAGGGTAAAGGAGGTGGATATTCATAAGACAGCATTCAGAACTCGATATGGTCACTATGAGTTTCTGGTTATGCCGTTTGGACTGACAAACGCACCTGCAGCTTTCATGGATCTGATGAATCTAGTGTTCCAACCTTACTTGGACCGATTTGTAGTCGTCTTTATTGACAATATTCTGGTATATTTGGAAACTGAGGAGAAGCATGATGAGCATCTCCGTATTGTGCTACAAGTGCTAAGAGAGAAGCAACTCTATGCGAAGTTCAGTAAGTGTGAATTTTGGTTGTGAGAAGTGACTTTTCTAGGTCATGTTGTTTCTGCTGAGGGGATTAGAGTAGATCCATAGAAAATTGAGGTAGTTCTAGAATGGAAGCCACCGAGGTCAGTATCAAAAATTCAAAGTTTTCTGGGTCTGACAGGCTACTACAGAAGATTTGTAGAAGGATGCTCCCTGATTGCTGCTCCATTGACGAAACTATTGAGGAAAGGAGTAGCGTTTGTTTGGACTAAGAAACAGCAAGAAGCTTTTAACAAGTTGAAAAAGGTATTAAATGAGGCACCAGTGTTGATTCAACCAGAGTCTGGGAAGGATTTCGATGTGTGCAATGATGCATCGCATATGGGTCTAGGCTGTATACTGATGCAAGAAGTTAAGGTAGTCGCTTATGCTTCGTGACAGTTGAAGCCCCATGAAGTGAATTACCCTACACATGATCTTGAATTGGCAGCAATGATCTTCGCGTTGAAAATCTGGAGACATTATCTATATAGGGAAAAGTGTATTATATACACAGACCATAAAAGTCTCAAGTATCTGTTGACTCAGAAGGAGTTAAACCTTAAGCAATGAAGATGGATAGAGTTGCCTAAAGATTACGACTGTTCGATTGAGTATCACTCAGGCAAGGCTAATGTGGTGGCTGATACGCTAAGCCAAAGGGCTATAGCTGAGTTGAGAGCGATGTTTGCTCGGTTAAGTCTTTATGATAATGGAAGTCTATTGGCGGAGTTGCAAGTGAGACCTACTTGGACTGAGTAGATTAAGAAGAAGCAGTTGAAGGATGAATCGTTGGTTTGTCGATTTCAGCAAATTGAGAATGGGGAGAATTTAGATTTTGGATTGAATACTGATGGAGTTCTCTGCTTTCATGAAAGGGTTTGTATTCCAAAGGACTCTGAATTGAAGCAGTCAATTCTGAAAGAGGCTCATGGTGGACCTTGTGCTATGCATCCTAGAGGGAATAAGTTATATTGAGACTTGCGAGAGGTGTACTGGTGGCCTGGTCTAAAGAGAGAGGTGACTGAATTTGTTGGGAAATGTCTGAAGTGCCAGCAAGTTAAGGCTGAGCACCAACTGCCTTCTGGGTTGCTTCAACCGGTGAAAATTCTACTCTGGAAGTGGGAGAGAGTAACTATAGATTTCGTGAGTGGGCTCCCTTTGACACCCTCCAAGAAAGATTCTGTGTGGGTGATTGTGGATAGGTTAACGAAATCTACCCATTTTACCTGTCCGTACCGATTATTCACTACAGAAGTTGGCCAAGTTGTATGTGGCGGAGATAGTGCAACTGCATGGGGTGCCAATTTCGATTATTTCTGATCGAGACCCTAGGTTAACGTCTCGATTCTGGCAGAAGTTGCACGAGGCATTGGGTACGCGATTGGACTTTAGCACTACCTTTCACCCTCAGACAGATGGATAATTGGAAAGGGTTATTCAGGTTCTGGAGGATCTGTTAAGGGGTTGTGTCATCGATTTCCGTGGTAGTTGGGAGGACTACTTACCATTGGCAGAATTTGCGTAGAATAACAGTTATCAAACGAGTATTCAGATGGCTCCGTATGAAGCACCCTATGGGCGAAGGTGTCGTACGCCTAAATGTTGGACAGAGTTAGGAGAGCGACAAGTTCTTGGACCAGAATTAGTGGCAGATACTGAAAGTAAGGTTAAGTTAATAAGAGATCGGTTAAAGGAGGCCTCTGATAGACAAAAGTCATATGCGAATCTGAAACGTACGAAAATCGAGTTCGCTGTTGGGGATATGGTCTTCTTAAAGGTTTTGCCTTGGAAGAAGATCTTGAGGTTTGGTAAGAAGGGTAAACTAAGTACGCGGTTTATTGGGCCTTATCAGGTTCTTAAACGAGTAGGGCCAGTGGCATATCAGTTGGAGTTGCCATCGGAGTTGGATCGTATCCATGACGTCTTTCATGTGTCCATGCTAAGACGGTATCGATCGGATCTTCACATGTCGTACCAATGGAGGAGATTGAAGTGAATACTGATTTAACCTTTGAGGAGGAGCCTATACAAATTCTAGATCGAGAGGTTAAAGTTTTAAGGAGGAAGTGGGTTCCGTTAGTAAAGGTGCTATGGCGTAATTGTGGAAGAGAAGAGGCTACTTGGGAGCCAAAAGAGACTATGTGTCAACAATACCCTCAATTATTTGGATCAGGTAAATTTCAAGGCCAAAATTTCTTTAAGGGGGTAGAGTTGTAACGCCCTGATTCTCGGGATTTTTTTGGGATTTTGTGATTTTTGGTGAATTATAAAATTTTGGTGTTCTGGATATTGAAATGGTGTTTAAATGTGTTAGTGGGCCTTTAGAAGGCCGAAGCCTAAGTTAGAACCCGATAAAATATCAAGTTTGGATTTTAAGTGAAAGGGGACTTGGTTAAGGGGGCTTTTAAGAAAAACTTCGTAAATTATGACAAAAATAGGGCCTTGGTAAAGTGGCAAGGTGGCGCCACTAAACTCCTAAAAAAGTGGCGTGTGGATGAGGGTTGAGAGCCTGAGTTCAAGCCACAAGGTAAGCAAATGATACTTTTATTTTTGGGCATGTGCCGGGCATGTGACAAAACTTAAGTGGAAATTCGACTAGGGCCTTGGGGAGGTTGGGCCGCTTGCTTTAGTGGTGATTAGAGTTAGTTCTTCACTTTTTTTTTCTGTCATGACAAATTAAGGTTAGCCACCAAAGTGACCAAAGAGGCAGATTTCCTTTTTCCTGTGTCAATTTCTTCTTCCTCTCCTCCCTCATTTATTCTTTTCTTTTTCTATTCTTCTCTTCTCTTTTCTTTTTCTATTTTCTCTCTTCTTCTTCTTTTCTCTAGTCGAAACATCTTTATCATTCTACCCATCCTCTCTTTCAATTCTATTCTTCTCAAACCACCATAGCCGACTGCTATAAAAGCCGAAATCTCGAAAATTGCCTTTTGCTGCCGATTTCTTTGAGCCAAACTTTCCCTATTTTCTTCATCTGTGGTGGCTGATTCTTTCATCCTGTGAACCCTTAGTACTTGTCGGCAACACCACTCCAAAACAACAACCCCAAATCATCTTCTTCTTCACCAGTCAAAAAGCCAAAAATGCCATACCTTTAGGAGCTTATAGCCAAATCTTGAGATCTCTAGGATTCAATTTCTGCGAGTGGTTAGGGGCTAGATCTACATCAGATTTGAGTAGAAACATAAGGGGAAACTGTGGTAAGTACTCGATATTCCAGATTTATATGTTATTTTGCGATTTAGAAATAGCCGAAGTCTCTAAAGTCTAGGGAGGCTGTCGATTGGGGCTTAGGGCTCTAAGAGTTATTAATCAATGATTTCTTTTGGTGCTAGTGTGTTCTAGAGGCGATTGATCAAGGGCTTGGACAAGTGGATTGACTAGATCTAGATCTATTCACTAGTTTCGGCAAAGGTAAGATCTCAATGGCCTAGGTGTTGATGGCCAAATATGGTAAGTGAATATTGGGATTGGTTATTGTAGATTTGCAATCTAAGATTTGTGGTAATCGATTGTAGGATATCGTGGGAGATCTTGTTAGTAGTCGTCGCGAATCAGGTGTGTATCGAACATCCTTCTTTAGTTCAAATTGGCAAAAGCTGAAATGCCGAAGTTCTGGCATTTCGTGGGCTTGTGAGTATAAGAATGCTCATAAGACGGTTGGAAATCGTTGGATCTGAAATCGCAAGTGGTGAGATAGTTATGTGTGTAATTTCGTGTTCTTCGGTAATTGGGCCTTGATGGGCTAAAAGTGGGCCCAATGGGCTTACGGGCCCATATAGGTGAAAATGAGTAATTAACGCGTACTGATAGACTGTAGGTTCAAAACTGGTTAAACTGATAAATTAATCATAAAATCTGAACTAGATGGGCTTAAGTAGCTAATGGACACTGTAGGGCCCATTAGGGGTTTTAGGGCCCGGTAACTTAAAATTGTTAAAACGAGTTAAATAACTACTAAGACGAAAGTTAGGTTATTGGAGACTGAAAGATGCATAAAAACCCTAAGAACTGATAAAATTACTTAAATACCCTTAGGGACGAGAAATTACAGTTTTACCCCTAGGTGCAGAATTACCGTTATACCCATAAGGCTTGATCTGACTGAACTGCATGTGTTACTGTTTTCTGTTCATTACATGATTATCTGTTGCATGGGACTGGGATATTGATGGAGGAAGTACTAAAAGTGGCTTGACCACGTACTGGAGGCTTTGCCTCAACTTACTAATATCTGAGTAGCTATGCTGCAACTGTGGAGTGTAGGGCTGGGTGGGTTGAGTTATTCCCCACATGGTGTGTAGGGTTGGTACGGGTGGAGTGTAGCAGCTGGATTTAGGTTGGGTTTGGGCTTGCATCCATGTTAATATCTGTTCTATTCTAAAATGGGCCTGTGGGCCGCACTGTTATCTGAAAAGGGCTGAGGCTCAGTATACTGTATCTGAAGAGGGCTTCGGCCAAGTTAAAACTGAGACTGGATCTGGCTTAGGCCCAATGGGCTTGAGCTAACTTGGGCTCGGGATGGGCTTTCTATACACACTAAGTTTCCAAACTCACCCTCCTTCTTCCATCTATGCAGGTGAGCCTTAGTTGGTGGGCTTGGAGCTGGGAGGGATTCAGAGTGGCCACGAAGATTAAAATTCAAGTTTTTAATTAAGTTTTATTTTTAATTCATTTAATTATCGTATTTATTTTAGATTACTTTATTATGGTTTTGGGTTGTAATAAGGCCACTCTATTATATTCATTTTGGGTTTTTAATTCTTTACGTATTTAGTTTGTTGTTAACTTAAGATTAATAGTGTTTAAGTTGTTTATGAAATCGGATAGCTCTAAGGCACGTTTTTATAAAAGTTACTTGTTTTCAAAATAACACGATAAACGAATATTTTCAAAACCAAACACAAATTCCAAAAGTGTAACAAAAGTCATGTTTTTAAATAAACCTTTAACGATCGGTAGTAAATAGGATATTCATTAAGTAAATCGGGAATTTCCTTTAAAACATCAATAATGGTTTTTGCAAAGCTCACCCCAATCTTAGTAACTAGGTTAGTTGTAGGTGATGTGGCACACCGGATTTGGCCGTAACGTCTGGGCCGGGTTTGGGGTGTTATAGGTAGACCATCTGATTCACCTGATTTAATCTGGAGAACATCTTCATTTTCACATTTTAACTCAATAAATTTCTTTCCACAGTTTACCACTGCATCATTGGCAGTCAGCCAATCCATACCAGGATTATATCAAACTCGTCAAACGGCAATAACATTAAGTTAGCTGGGAAGCAATGACCTCTAATTGTTAAAGGACAACCCTAACACACTTGGTCAACTAGCACATGCTTGCCTAGTGGGTTCGACACCTTTACTACAAACTCGGTTGACTCAACTAGCATTTTCATTCTAGACACCAATTTCATGCAAATATAGGAATGGGTAGAACTTGGATCAATCAAAGCTATCACATAAATGTCATGGATAAAAAAGGTACCCATAATTATATCAGGGGATGAAGCCTCTTCACGGGCACAGATAGCATAGGTCCTCGCAGGCGCTCTACCCTCGGACCTCACAGCAGCATCTCTAAGGGCACCTCAACTACTAGACCCACTACCCAGGTTCTTCTGTGGTCTACCTCTCAATGGAGCACTACTTACTCTTACCTCTTGCTTTTTATTTCCATCATCCATCTTAGGTTAGTCTTTGATGAAGTGGTCAAGTGAACCGTACTGAAAACAACCTCTTTCGTTTCCTTGACACTCGCCAAAGTGTCGTCTACTACACTGTGAGCTCTTAGGTTTATCTGGTCAAGCACTACCCACACTCGCAAAAGAGGTAGTCTGAGCTTTGGGTGTCGTATGCTACTTATTCCTGTTTCGGCCCGAATATCCCACCGAAGCATTCGACCGGGTAGTAAACTCTCTTGATCTCTTGGACAAGGATTGATGTGATTTTCCCATCTATCTTTTCTTGGAGTCTCGGGACTCCATATTAGCCTTTCTCTTCTCATTGGCCAACTTTTTGGCCTTGCACGTTCTTTCAAGAAGCACTACAAACTCTCGAATCTCTAGGATACCCACCAACAATCGGACATCTTTATTCAAGCCATCTTCAAATCGCTTACACATGGTGGTTTCAGTAGATACACACTCACGTGCATACCTACTGAGTCTCACGAACTCGCGCTCATACTTGGTAACGGTCATTCGACCTTGCTTTAATTCGAGGAACTCCTTTCTCTTTTGGTCGATGAACCTTTGGCTAATATACTTTTTCTAGAACTCTTGTTGAAAGAAATCTGAAGTTACTCTTTCTCTTGGTACCACTGACATGAGAGTGTTCCACCACTACTGAATCCTATAGACGTGACACTACGCATTTTATGCACTCCTTAGGTGTGCATGCTAACTCATCGAACACTTAAATGGTGTTCTCCAACCAGAACACAACTCTCTCAGGATTGTCATCTTTATTTGCCCAAAATTCCTCGGCCCCATGTTTTGTAATTCAGCCTATTAGGGGTTTTTCTCTCCTACCCATTTTTGCTCTTAAAGGAGTTACTCGGGCATGCTGATAAATCGGAGGAGGTGAGGGAAGTGGAGTGTTTGGATTGGCTTGAATGTACTCCGTATACCAAGCGTTCATCATTTGGAGGTAGGCTTCTCTAGCCCCTCCGCCTTGACTCATCGTCATGGACCCAGTCTCAACTTGCGCGGTCCTTTCAGCGGGAGTCGGTGTAACACCCTGAATTTGGGCCTACAAGTATTTGGCTTATGTAACGCCCTGATTTTCGGGATTTTTCGGGATTTTTGTGATTTTGGTGAAAACTTGAAATTTTGGTATTTTGGTTACTGAAATTACGTTTAAGTGTGTTAGTAGGCCTTTAGAAGGCCCAAGCCTAAGTTAGAACCTGACAGAAATATTAACTTTGGACTTTAAGTGAAAGGGACTTGGTTAACTGGGCCTTTAAGAAAAAGTTAGTAAATTGAGACAAAAAGAGGGCCTTGGTAAAGTGGCAAGGTGGTGCCACTAAGCTCCTAAAAAAGTGGCGTGTGGGCTGAGTTTAAGGGCCAGAGTTCAAGTCACAAGGCAAGCAGATGATGCTTTTATTTTTGTGCATGTGCCGGGCATGTGATAGAACTTAAGTAGCATTCGGCTAGTGCTTTAGGGAGATTGGGCCATTGGTTTGAACAGCCATTAGGGCAAGTTTATATTATTTTCTATCTTGCCGAATTAGGGTTAGCCACCTAGAGCCTTCACTTTCGTTCTATTCTCTTTTCAGTGTCGCAAAAAGCCGAAAACGCAAGTAGATCTCCTAAGTGCCGAATTCTTCCTTCTCTTCTCCTCCCTTCTTCTATTTTCTTTTCTCTGTCTTTTCTTCTCTAGCCGAAACATTTCTACCACTCTACTCATCTCCTCTTTCATTCCTATTCTTTTCTAAACCTCTATAGCCGATTGCCATCAAAGCTGAAATCCCGAAAGTTATTTTTTATGCCGATTTCTTCTAGCCAAAATCCTCCTATCTTCTTCATCTCTTTTGGCTAATTTTCACATCCTCTAAATCCCTAGCCTCTATCAACAACATCACTTCAAAATCACCACACCAAATCATCTTCCTCTTCACAGTTCTAAAAGCCGAAAACACCATAGTTTTTAGGGACATAGCCGAATCTTTAGATATCTAAGATTCGAAATCTGCTAAGTGGTTAGAGGCTAAATCTGCATCAGATCTGAGTAGAAGAATTGCTTTGATTAAGGAAAACCTGTGGTAAGTACTCGACATCTCAAATCTACTCGTTACCATTGAATGTAAGAAAAGCCAGAATCCCTAAACTCTTTAGGGAGGTTGTCAAATGTGATGATAGGTAAAGACAGTTCTTTTAATTGGTTTTATGTGTACTTGTTGTGGAAGGGGCGATCTAGCAAGGAGCATAAGAGGCTTGGACATTTGGAACGACTAGATCTAGATCTAGTCACTAGTTTCGGCAAAGGTAAGATCTCAAAGGCCTTAGGTGGTGATGGCCGATTATGGTAAATAGAATTATGGAGATTGTCATTGTATTTTGGATTTCATGTGTCTAGTAATCAATTGTAGGATATCGTGGGAGATCTCGTTAGCAGTTGTCGCAAATCAGGTGTGTAAACGAACACCCTTCCGTAGTCTAAATCGGAAAAAACTAAAAAGATGAAATGCCAAAATTCTAGAATTTCGTGGGCTTGTGAGCGTGCAAACGCTCATAAGTCAGTTAGAATTCATTGGATCTGTAATCGCAAGTGGTAAGTTGGTTGGGTATGCAATTTCGTGCACTTCGGTAAATTTGGGCTTCGATAGGCTGAAAATGGGCCCAACGGGCTTACGGGCCCATATGGGTAAAAATAGGCAATAAATGTGTACAGATAGACTGTAGGTCCAAAACTGCTAAAATTGTTAAAATAGACCTAAATTCGGGCTTAAATGGGTTTAAGTAGCTAAATGACACTGTAGGGCCCATTAGGGGTTTTAGGGCCTAATAGCGTTAAACTACTAAAATGGGCTAAATAAGTTACTGAGATGAAAGCTAGATTATTAATGACTGAAATATGCATAAAACCCTAAAAATTGGAATAATTACTGAAATACCCTTGAGGGTGAGAAATTACAGTTTTACCACTAGGTGCAAAATGGCTGTTATACCCCTAGGGCTAAATTTGACTGAAATGCATCATTTACTGTTTTTGTTTACTGTATGCCATATCGTGAATTTCCATTGCATGGGGCTGGGTTATTGATGGAGGAAGTTCTGAAAGTGGCTTGACCACGTACTGGATGCTTTGCCTCATCTTTCTATTATCTGAGCAGCTATGCTGCAACTGTGGAGTGTAGGGCTGGGTGGGTTGAGTTATTCCCCACATAGAGCGTAGGGCTGGTATGAGTGGAGTGTAGCGGTTGGGTGGGTTGAGTAGTCTTCCTACATGTAATGAGATTCATAATTAATAGCTATTTTTCTACTGAAATGGGCCTATGGGCCGTACTGTTATCTGAGAAGGGCTAAGGCCCAGTTTACTGTATCTGGATAGGGCTTCTGCCAAGTAATTACTGAGACTGGATAGGGCTTAGGCCCATTGGGCTTGAGCTGATTTGGGCTCTGGATGGGCTTTCCTTACATACTGAGTTTCCAAACTCACCCCTTTCTCTCCATCCATGCAGGTAAGCCCTAGATTGATGGACTTGGAGATAGGAGGGATTCAGAGTGGCCACATAGACTGTAGTTATTTAATTAAGTTCTATTTTAATTTATTTAATTTCTGTATTTATTTTTAATTATGTTTATTATGGTTTTGGGTTGTAATAAGGCCGCTCTAATTATTTTTATTTTGGGTTTTTAAATTACTTAATCATACACTACTTTAATTCTTTTGAATATAACTGCGTAAGTTTTCCTTAAAATTAATCGAGTGTTTCCAAAATCTCATCACACGTTTCAAACGAGTAACAAAGTTAAGTTTTATCATAAATCTCTTAATAACTAGTATTGAATAGGACGTTCATCAATAAACTGGGAATTTCTCTTAAGACTTAAATATCAGTTTTGCAAAGCTCACTCTAATCTTAGCAACTAGGCAATATGGTTAGTTGTAGGTGATGTGACATACCAGACTTGGCCGTAACGTCTGGGCCGAGTTTAGGGTGTTACATTTAGTGGTATCAGAGCCAGGTTGCAACAACTCGGCTGTGGATAGGGTCCAAAAATGTTTTTGAAAATTCTTAAAATTTAAGCCCAAAAAGGGTATTTTTGGAAATCGATTTTTCAAAAATTTAGAAAAACTCTTTTCAAACCAGTTTTCTTCAAAATATACATGTTTTAAAGGTTTGATTTTGAAAAGTTTAAATCTTTCTGAGTTTTTTGAAATCTGATAACTGAAGAAGTGGCACACTGAATCCTCAGAACCAAGTCTGTAAGTATTCCTTCTCTTATACTGAACTGTACTGAAATATTACTGTAGATAGTACCGAGACTTTACTATAGCTAGATTAATACTGAAACCATAGAGACTAAGACAGTAGGAAAACTACAAACCCTAAAAGATTGAGACTGTAGCTAGGCTATGATTCTGTAAAAACAAAAACTTTGAAATGCTATCTCAGCATGAGATATATGAATAAAATACTAAAATACTTGAATTGAGATCTTTGTAGTTATTTGATATGTATACTGGTAATGTAGAGTTTTGATATGGATTCTGAGGGTAAGCAAAGTCTGCTAACTTCGGGTAGTGGTAACTCGGAGCTTGGTACTGAGGCACTAGTTGAGTTAGTAAAGAAAGTGGTAGAGGAAGCCTTGGAGACCAAGGTTAAGGAAATTAGGGAAAAGCTTCAAGCAAGGTGCTTGGAATGTAATAAGAGGAAGGATCCTAGTTCGCAGAGGACAGAGTCTCGTTCTGTGAAACATGTTAGGGCACGACCAAACTTTCTGACCTGCAAGAACTGCAACAGACGTCATCCGGGTGAATGTCATAGGGAGAAAAGATCATACTTTAGATGCGGGTCCCTGGAACATCGAGCTCTGGATTGCCAAGCTTATTCTAGTTAGGTGTGTGATGTTGGGATATGAACTGTATGCGCAAGTGATAATGTTTATTTACTCGGTAATTAGATGATCTGGGTCGTACTAAAAATTATTTAGATGAGAGTGCACAGCGGTAGCGTAGTAGAGTAGTGATGCAATGACTATCTTATTATTTAGAAATTTTGAGGACGAACTTTTTTTAGGAGGGGTGAATTGTAACACCCTGAATTTGGGCCTACAAGTATTGGGCTTGTGTAACACCCTGATTTTTGGAATTTTTTGGGATTTTTGTGATTTTGGTGAAAACTTGAAATTTTGGTATTTTGGTTACTGAAATTATGTTTAAGTGTGTTAGTAGGCCCTTAGAAGGCCCAAGCCTAAGTTAGAACCCGACAGAAATATCAACTTTGGACTTTAAGTGAAAGGGACTTGGTTAACTAGGCCTTTAAGAAAAAGTTAGTAAATTGAGACAAAAAGAGGGCCTTGGTAAAGTGGTAAGGTGGCGCTACTAAGCTCCTAAAAAAATGGCGTGTGGACTGAGTTTAAGGCCCAGAGTTCAAGTCACAAGGTAAGCAGATGATGCTTTTATTTTTGTGCATGTGCCGGGCATGTGATAGAACTTAAATAGCATTCAGCTAGGGCTTTAAGGAGATTGGGCTGTTGGGTTGAATGGCCATTAAAGCAAGTCTATATTCTTTTTTATCTTGCTAAATTAGGGTTAGCCACCTAGAGCCTTCACTATCGTTCTATTCTCTTCTCAGTGTCGTAAAAAGCTGAAAACGCAAGTAGATCTCCTGAGTGCCAAATTCTTCCTTCTCTTCTCCTCCCTTCTTCTATTTTCTTTTCTCCTTCTTTTCTTCTCTAGCTGAAACATTCCTACTACTCTACTCATCTCCTCTTTCATTCCCATTCTTTTCTAAACCTCTAAAGTCGATTGCCATAAAAGCCAAAATCACGAAAGTTATTTTTTATGCCGATTTCTTCTAGCCAAAATCCTCCTATCTTCTTCATTTCTTTTGGTTGATTTTCATATCCTGTAAAGCCCTAGCCTCTATCAACAACATCACTTCAAAACCACCACACCAAATCATCTTTCTCTTCACAGTTCTAAAAGCCGAAAACACCATAGTTTTTAGGGACATAGCCGAATCTTTAGATCTCTAAGATTCAAAATCTGCTAAGTGGTTAGGGGCTAAATTTGCATCAGATCTGAGTAGAAGAATCGCAATGATTAAGGAAAACCTGTGGTAAGTGCTCGACATCTCAGATCTACTCGTTACCTTTGAATGTAAGAAAATTCGGAATCCCTAAACTCTTTAGGGAGGTTGTCGAATGTGATGATAGGTAAAGACAGTTCTTTTAATTGGTTTTATGTGTACTTGTTGTGGAAAGGGCGATCTAGCAAGGAGCATAAGAGGCTTGGACCTTTGGAACGACTAGATCTAGATCTAGTCACTAGTTTCGGCAAAGGTAAGATTTCAAGGGCCTTAGGTGGTGATGGCCGATTATGGTAAGTAGAATTATGGAGATTGTCATTGTATTTTTGGATCTGATGTGTCTAGTAATCGATTGTAGGATATCGTGGGAGATCTCGTTTGTAGTCGTCGCAAATTAGGTGTGTAAACAAACACCCTTCTGTAGTCTAAATCGGCACAAGCCGAAAAGCCGAATTGCCAAAATTTTGGCATTTCATGGGCTTGTGAGCATGCAAACGCTCATAAGTTGATTGGAATTCGTTGGATCTGTAATCGCAAGTGGTAAGTTGGTTCGGTGTGCAATTTCGAGCACTTTGATAAATTTGGGCTTCGATGGGCTGAAAATGAGCCCAACGGGCTTATGGGCCCATATGGGTAAAAATTGGCAATAAATGTGTACAGATAGATTGTGGGTCCAAAACTGTTAAAACTGTTAAAATAGACATAAATTCGAGCTTAAATGGGCTTAAGTAGCTAAATGACACTGTAGGGCCCATTAGCGGTTTTAGGGCCCAATAGCGTTAAACTACTAAAATGGGCTAAATAAGTTACTGAAATGAAAGTTGGATTATTAATGATTGAAATATGCATAAAATCCTAAAAATTGGAATAATTACTGAAATACCCCTTGAGGGTGAGAAATTACAGTTTTACCCCTAGGTGCAAAATGACTGTTATACCTCTAGGGCTAAATTTGACTGAAATGCATGATTTACTGTTTCTGTTTACTGTATGCCATATCATTAATATCTGTTGCATGGGGCTGGGTTATTGATGGAGGAAGTTTTGAAAGTGGCTTGACCACGTACTAGAGGCATTGCCTCATCTTTCTGTTATCTGAGCAGCTATGCTGGAACTGTGGAGTGTAGGGCTAGGTGGGTTGAGTTATTAGCCACATGGAGTGTAGAGTTGGTATGGGTGCAGTCTAGCAGTTGGGTGGGTTGAGTAGTCTCCCCACATGTAATGGGCATGCATTCATGAGTAATATCTGTTCTACTACCGAAATGGGCCTATGGGCCGTACTGTTATCTGAGAAAGGCTAAGGCCCAGTTTACTGTATCTGGATAGGGCTTCTGCCTAGTAATTACTGAGACTGGATAGGGCTTAGCCCCAGTGGGCTTGAGCTGATTTAGGCTCTGGATGGGCTTTCCTTACATACTGAGTTTCCAAACTCACCCATTTCTCTCCATCCATGCAGGTTAGCCCTAGATTGATGGACTTGGAGCGGGGAGGGATTAAGAGTTACCACATGGACTGCAGTTGTTTAATTAAGTTCTATTTTAATTTATTTAATTTCTGTATTTATTTTTAAATAATGTTTATTATGGTTTTGGGTTGTAATATGGCCACTCTAATTATTTTTATTTTGGGTTTTAAATTACTTAATCATACACTACTTTAATTCTTTTGAATATAGCTGCGCAAGTTTTCCTTAAAATTAATCGAATGTTTTCAAAATCTAATCACACGTTTCGAACGAGTAACAAAGTTATGTTTTATCATAAATCTCTTAATAACTAGTATTGAATAGGATGTTCATCAATAAATCAGGAATTTCTCTTAAGACTTAAATATCAGTTTTGCAGAGCTCACTCTAATCTTAGTAACTAGGTAATATGGTTAGTTGTAGGTGATGTGACATACCGGACTTGGCCGTAGCATCTGGACTGGGTTGGGGTGTTGTGTTTTGTGGTATCAGATCCAAGTTGCAACAACTCAGCTGTGGATAGGGTCCAAAAATGTTTTCAAAAATTCTTAAAATTTAAGCCCAAGAAGGGTATTTTTAGAAATCAGTTTTTCGAAAATTTAGGAAAACTCTTTTCAAACTAGTTTTCTTCAAAATATACATCTTTTAAAGGTTTGATTTTGAAAAGTTTAAATCTTTTTTGAGTTTTTTGAAATCCGATAACTAAAGAAGTGGCACACTGAATCCTTGGCACCAAGTCTGTAAGTATTCATTCTCTTATACTGAACTGTACTGAAATATTACTGTAGATAGTACTGAGACTTTACTATAGCTAGATTAATACTGAAACCATAGAGATTGAGACAGTAGGAAAATTACAAACCCTAAAAGATTAAGACTGTAGCTAGGCTATGATTCTGTAAAAACAAAAACTTTGAAATACTATCTCAGCATAAGATAAATGAATAAAATACTAAAATACTTGAATTGAGATATTTGTAGTTATTTGATATGTATACTGGTAATGTAGAGTTTTGATATGGATTTGAGGGTAAGCAAAGTCTGCCAACTTTGGGTAGCGGTAACTCGGAGCTTGGTACTGAGGCACTGGTCGAGTTAGTAAGGAAAGTGGTAGAGGAAGTCTTGGAGACCAAGGTTAAGGAAATTAGGGAAACGCTTCAAGCAGGGTGCTTGGAATGTAATAAGAGGAAGGATCCTAGTTCGCAGAGGACAGAGTCTCATTCTGTGAAACATGTTAGGGCACGACCAAACTTTTCGACCTGCAAGAACTGTAACAGACCTCATCTAGGTGAATGTCATAGGGAGAAAAGAGCATACTTTAGATGCGGGTCCCTGGAACATCGAGCTCTGGATTGCCAAGCTTATTCTAGTTAGGTGTGTGATGTTGGGATACGAATTGTATGCACAAGTGATAATGTTTATTTACTTCGGTAATTAGATGCTTTGGGTCGTACTAAAAATTATTTAGATCAGAGTACGCAGCGGTAGCGTAGTAGAGTAGTGATGCAATGACTATCTTATTATTTAGAAATTTCAAGGACGAAAGTTTTTTAGGAGGGGTGGATTGTAACACCCTGAATTTGGGCCTACAAGTATTGGGCTTGTGTAGCGCCCTGATTTATGAGATTTTTTGGGATTTTTGTGATTTTGGTGAAAACTTGAAATTTTGGTATTTTGGTTACTGAAATTATGTTTAAGTGTGTTAGTAGGCCTTTAGAAGGCCCAAGCCTAAGTTAGAACCCGACAGAAATATCAACTTTGGACTTTAAGTGAAAGGGACTTGGTTAACTGGGCCTTTAAGAAAAAGTTAGTAAATTGAGACAAAAGAGGGCCTCGGTAAAGTGGCAAGGTGGCGTCACTAAGCTCCTAAAAAAGTGGTGTGTGGACTGAGTTTAAGGGCCAGAGTTCAAGTCACAAGGTAAGCAGATGATGCTTTTATTTTTGTGCATGTGCTGGGCATGTGATAGAACTTAAGTAGCATTCGGCTAAGGCTTTAGGGAGATTGGGCCGTTGGTTTGAATGGCCATTAGGGCAAGTCTATATTCTTTTCTATCTTGCTGAATTAGGGTTAGCCACCTAGAGCCTTCACTTTCATTCTATTCTCTTCTTAGTGTCGCAAAAAGCCGAAAACGCAAATAGATCTTCTGAGTGCCGAATTCTTCCTTCTCTTCTCCTCCCTTCTTTTATTTTCTTTTCTCCTTCTTTTCTTCTCTAGCCAAAACATTCCTACCACTCTACTCATCCCTTCTTTCATTCCCATTCTTTTCTAAACTCTATAGCCGATTGCCATAAAAGCCGAAATCACGAAAATTGTTTCTTATGCTGATTTCTTCTAGCTAAAATCCTCCTATCTTCTTAATCTCTTTTAGCCAATTTTCACATCCTCTAAACCCCTAGCCTCTGGCGATAACATCACTTCAAAACCACCAAACCAAATCATCTTTCTCTTCACAGTTCTAAAAGCTGAAAACACCATAGTTTTTAGGGACATAGCCAAATCTTTAGATCTCTAAGATTTGAAATCTGCTAAGTGGTTAGGGGCTAAATCTGCATTAGATCTGAGTAGAAGAATCGCTTTAATTAAGGAAAACCTGTGGTAAGTACTCGACATCTCAGATCTACTCGTTACCTTTGAATTTAAGAAAAGCCAAAATCCCTAAACTCTCTAGGGAGGCTGTCAAATGTGATGATAGGTAAAGACAGTTCTTTTAATTGGTTTTATGTGTACTTGTTGTGGAAGGGGCGATCTAGCAAGGAGCATAAGAGGCTTGGACCTTTGGAACGACTAGATCTGGATCTAGTCACTAGTTTCGGCAAAGTTAAGATCTCAAGGGCCTTAGGTGGTGATAGCCAATTATGGTAAGTAGAATTATGGAGATTGTCATTATATTTTGGATCTGATGTGTCTAGTAATTGATTGTAGGATATCGTGGGAGATCTTGTTAGGAGTCGTCGCAAATCAGGTGTGTAAACGAACACTCTTCTGTAGTCTAAATCGGTAAAAGCCGAAAAGCCGAAAAGCCGAAATTCTGGCATTTTGTGGGCTTGTGAGCGTGCAAATGCTCATAAGTCAGTTTGAATTTGTTGGATCTGTAATCACAAGTGGTAAGTTCGTTGGGTGTGTAATTTCGAGCATTTTGGTAAATTTGGGCTTCGGTGGGCTGAAAATGGGCCCAACAGGCTTACGAGCCCATATGGGTAAAAATAGGAAATAAATATGTACAGATAGAGTGTAGGTCCAAAAATGCTAAAACTATTAAAATAGACATAAATTCGGGCTTAAATGGGCTTAAGTAGCTAAATGACACTGTAGGGCCCATTACGGGTTTTAGGGCCCAATAGCGTTAAACTACTAAAATGGGCTAAATAAGTTACTAAGATGAAAGTTGGATTATTAATAACTGAAATATGCATAAAACCCTAAAATTGGAATAATTACTGAAATGCCCCTTGAGGGTGAGAAATTATAGTTTTACCCCTAGGTGCAAAATGACTGTTATACTCCTAGGGCTAAATTTGACTGAAATGCATGATTTACTGTTTCTGTTTACTGTATGCCATATCATGAATATCTGTTGCATGGGGCTGGGTTATTGATGGAAGAAGTTCTGAAAGTGGCTTGACCACGTACTGGAGGCTTTGCCTCATCTTTTTGTTATCTGAGCAGCTATGCTGCAATTGTGGAGTGTAGGGCTTGGTGGGTTGAGTTATTCCCCACATGGACTGTAGAGTTGGTACGGGTGCAATGTAGCGGTTGGGTGGGTTGAGTAGTCTCCCCACATGTAATGGGCATGCATTCATGATTAATATCTGTTCTGCTACTAAAATGGGCATATGGGCCGTACTGTCATCTGAGAAGGGCTAAGGCCCAGTTTACTGTATCTAGATAGGGCTTCTGCCCAGTAATTACTGAGACTGGATAGGGCTTAGCCCCAGTGGGCTTGAGCTGATTTGGGCTCTGGGTGGGCTTTCCTTACATACTGAGTTTCCAAACTCACCCCTTTCTCTCCATCCATGCAGGTGAGCCCTAGATTGATGGACTTGGAGCTGGGAGGGATTCAGAGTGGCCACATAAACTGCAGTTATTTAATTAAGTTCTATTTTAATTTATTAAATTTCTGTATTTATTTTTAAATAATGTTTATTATGGTTTTGGGTTGTAATAAGGCCGCTCTAATTATTTTTATTTTGGGTTTTTAAATTACTTAATCATACACTACTTTAATTCTTTTGAATATAGCTGCACATGTTTTCCTTAAAATTAATCGAGTGTTTTCAAAATCTCATCACACGTTTTAAACGCGTAACAAAGTTAAGTTTTATCATAAATCTCTTAATAACTAGTATTGAATAAGATGTTAATCAATAAACCGGGAATTTCTCTTAAGACTTAAATATCAGTTTTACAAAGCTCACTCTAATCTTAGTAACTAGGTAATATGGTTAGTTGTAGGTGATGTGACACAACGAACTTGGCCGTAAACGTCTAGGCCGGGTTAGGGGTGTTACAGTTGGCGCTGTCCCTTCAATAGGAATCGGTGCGCTATTCTCCACATCACCCACCATAGTTCCTTTAGAATCCATTTACTATATAAAAAATACAATTTACAATCGTCAGAAGTCATCACACTATCATATTTCAATTTTGGCATGTATAGCTAGACTCGTACACAAGCTAGATTAGTCCTAGAATTGACTAAACCATAGCTCTGATATCACTAAATGTAACACCCCTTACCTGTATCCGACACCGAGATAGGGTACGAGGCGTTACCTTACTAAATCACATGCAACTATTCAACTTACACTCACTGAAATGCGTCCCAATTTAAGACTGTTTCAAACATTGTCCTATGGATCTTCATATGGGCCTATGAGGCCTAAACTATGGTTTGGAAATAACTTGGGGCCACTTCGGGCACTTAGGAAACTTTTAAGAAAATTCAATAAAAATAGGGCACTTGCCCGTATAGAGGGGCAACACACCATTGTGGCCTTTAGACATGGCCGTGCTAATGGCCCGTGTGACTCACACGACCTAAGCACCTAAGGATATGCCTGTGCCCCTCGTTCGTGTGGATTTAGTTTCTAACATCGAACCTACAGGGGTTTTCACACGACCTGGCACATGCCCGTGTGTTCAGGCCGGGTCCTTCACACGGCTGTGGTACACGCTCGTGTGCTGGACCATGTCCTCTACAAGTTGACACACATGACCGTGTGTCCTGCCTGTATGGTACACTGATGGGCATTTAATTCGAACATTCAAGGTGCATGGGACACATGGCCTAACTACATGTCCGTGGGGCGGACCGTGTGTCACACACGGCCTAGACACACCCCCGTGTGTCTACCTGTGTGGAAAAAATAGGCTATCTACTAAGCCTCTTTGCCACCCTAAAACAAGATCAAACACATCCAAGCATACCAAGACTCCAATACTCAACCAATAGCCATAATTTGGCATCCACAAAACTTAATATAATCCACAAACCATGCATTTAATCTATTACTCCTAGGACATGCAGTTGCTCATGCTAAATTTTCATTCTTGAAAACACTATCCTTTGTATTTGATAACTAGTGGTAAATATTAGCCAATAACTTTGGCCTTATACAAAAAAGAAATATTTCAAATTGAAGCCAACACATTTGGCTTCAAAATAATATGACACTTACAAAAGAATAAAATCCTATATATGCCATATTCTTAAAATGCTAAAACTAATTATACCGAGTGCTTTGGATGATAGTGTGAAAGAAGCCTCTGACGTACTTTGATCCACGAGTGATGAACGATAAATTATACATATTTTTACCTCATGTTTAGCCTATATTTTGGATGAATTATTAATAATTTTGTGAGAATTGGTGCTCTTAATCCTTCTATTTTAGATCTTATACTTAGGAGAGCATAGGGAAGAGAAGAGAACGAAAAATGGACCAAAAACCGGAGAAAATAGGCCAAAATGTGAAAATGCACGGCCCAAGAAGTAACCATATGGCCATGGCACCTGGCCGTGCCACATGAAGATCACACGGTCCAGCCCCCGACAAGCACGGCCAGGCCACATGGCCGTGCCTTCATCGATAGAATCACACGGCCTCTTGCTGAAATCACACGGGCGTGGCACACGGGCGTGTTCTAGTCATGAGGAAGAAGAAATTCACTCAGATTTGAATACTTAAAGGCTAAGAAAGGCTCCCCAAAACTCTATATAAAGACCCTAGGAGGCAACTCTAAGGGTGTACTTGATTTCCCCCTGCCAAGGGTAATCTTTTCCTTAAAGTGGGGAGTCGTCTCTCTGCCGAAACGAAGAGTGAAAGCCAGGAATTACTCCAAGGGAAGCCGATTCATTCATCCCAGAAGCCGAAATTCTGCATCAAGACAGAAGATCTCCCTAAATTCCTTCAGGGGTTTTTTTGTTTCTTATGTTTTGTTGTTTTATTTCTTCTAAGATGCTTTCTTCTTTAATTATGAACTAAACCCCTCAAATACTTGAGGGGGATGAAGCCTAAGACAGATTTTTGTTATTATTTATTCTTGAGTTATATGATAAATACTTGAGTTGTTCTTATTTATGTGTGCTTAATTCTTGATTTAAAAATCTAGGTATTACTTCAAGAATTAGATGTGCTTAGAGTAGAGGAGCAAAAGTCCTTGTGATAAGAGTAGATCTACCGTAATTAAGCGGAGTTGCATGCAACCCTAGACATAGGGCGACATAAATCTGCTGGATTAGAGTCAAACCTAATATGGGGAGCCATAGATCAAATTAATGCAACCTAGGAAGTTAACTAATAAAGGAACTTTAATTAACAACTTAGGCCTAGTTGCTCTACGCCTCGACGGAGGGTTTAGCATAGGTTAGGGATCCCTACGGATCAAGTCAAGTGAATAAATCGTCTAGCTCAAGAACCAATAACAAGTGAAGTCTAGGTGGATTCTCCCTTAAGTATTGCTTATATCAATCAGCTTTTCGCTAAAGTTTTCCCCAATTTACTTTTTGTGCACTTTTAGTTAGGTTTAGAATTAGTTTAAATCAACTCTCTTTATTTTTAGGCTAGATAATAGAAATGAAGTAAGTATTAGTACTTTTGGTTCCCTTGGGTACGATAACTCGGTCTTGCCACTAAACTATACTACTGTTCGACAGGTGCGCTTGCATTTAAGGTCGTGATATTAGTTAGTTTTGGTGTGATCAGTTTTATAAATTTTATTACTTAATATCGCGAGTCGTTATCAAGTTTTTGGCGCCGTTGCCGGGGAACTAAAATATTAAGAAAATTCCATTTCTATTACTTTAGCCATTACTATATTTATATATATTTATTTATTTTTCTTTTATTTTTATTTTTAGTTTTTATTTATTTATTTTTATTTTCTTTTAAATTTTTGAATTTTCTTTTCTTTTTCTTTTTAGGTATTCTTAGTTTATGACTAGAAACAACCCAACATAACCACTACTTTTTGGCGAAGATCTAGAAGCGACAGTTCGCGGAAATCGCAGAGAAATTAGATGCAGTTTACATTATCCAGGACAAGAAGAAGAACCTGAACCTACTGAAGAGATGAAAGCAAACCAGGATAATCAGCTACTTCCTGTAGTAGCCGCAAATCCTGTTGAGCAAAATCCTACTCCGCGTACTATGTATGATTATGCTAGAACTAATTTAGCAGGCACTGAATCTAGTATTGTTAGACCTACTATTGCTGCAAATAATTTTGAACTGAAACCTAACACTATTCAAATGATACAACAATTTGTTCAGTTTGATGGTTTGCAGGATGAGGATCCTAACTCGCATCTAGCCAATATCTTGGAAATATGCGATACATTCAAAATAAATGGCGTTTCTGATTATGCCATTCGTCCTAGGCTATTCCCATTCTCTTTGAGAAACAAGGCTAAACAGTGGTTCAATTCTCTACCACGAGGCTCAATTACTACATGGGAATAGATGACCGAAAAATTTTTGCTTAAATATTTTCCTCCAGCTAAAACAGCTAAATTGCAAAACGATATCTCTTCTTTTGTGCAGATGGATCTAGAAACACTTTACGATGCATGGGAGAGATACAAAGATCTTTTGAGAAGGTGTCCTCATCATGGTTTACCTTTGTGGCTGCAAGTTCAAACCTTCCACAATGATTTAAACCCTTCAACGAGACAGATGATTGATGCCGCAGCAGGAGGAACAATCAACAATAAAACACTTGAAGCAGCTTATGAATTTATTGAGGAGATATCATTAAATAACTGTCAGTAGCAAGTCATGAGGACAAAGCCGACAAAAGCTGCAGGAGTTTATAATATTAATGTTGTCACCATGCTTACTAACCAGGTAGAACTTTTAAATAAAAAGTTTAATAATTTTGTTGGTTCTACGCAGGCACATCCAGTGATGCAGCGTGACGCAATCTAGGGAAATTTGTTCAATCCAGATTACTCCTCTTATGGACATGGCATGGAAACTGAGCAAACCAACTATATGGGTAACAATTCTAGACCTCAAAATAACCCTTATAGTAATACTTAAAATACAGGTTGGCAGAACCACCCCAATTTTTCTTGGGGAGGACAAGGGAATCAAAGACAACCACCTCTTCCGGGATTTCAACAGCTACTCCACAACAAGAGAAAAAGCCGAACCTTGAAGAGATGTTCACAAAATTTATGGCCATATCAGAAACCTGTTTTCAAAATACCGAAACGGCACTAAAGAACCAACAAGCATCAATTAAAGGCCTTGAGAATCAAATTGGTTAACTCGCCAAGCTAATTTCAGAAAGACCACAAGGTGGACTCCCAAGTAACACTGAGACCAATCCAAGAGAGCAAATTCATGCCGTCAGTACAATAGAAAAGGAGACATTAACCAAAGACAATCCAGAATCAAGCGAGGAACCTGAGTTGAATAAAGGTAAGGTAGAGGTAAGCAGCAATACGCCAGACATCAAAGAATACAAGCCTCGTGTCCCATACCCAAACGCATTAAAGAAAGACCAATCAGACGAACAATTCGGTAAGTTTCTTAAACTCTTAAAGAAATTACATATTAACTTACCTTTTGTTGAAGCAATTTTGCAGATGCCAAAATACGCGAAGTTCCTTAAAGAACTTCTGACAAATAAAAGGAAGTTGGAAGAATTAGCCACAGTGGAACTCAACGAAGAATGTTCAGCTATTCTCCAAAATAAACTGCCAACAAAACCGAAAGACCCAGGGAGTTTTACTATTCCTTGTTTAATTGGTAGTTTACTTATTGATAAAGCCTTAGTTGATTTAGGTGCTAGCATTAATCTCATGCCTTACAAAATGTTCAAGCAACTAGGTCTAGGGGAACCACAGCCCACTAGGATGAGTATTCAATTAGCTGATAGATCTGTTAAATATCCTAGGGGAATCATAGAAGATGTGCTAGTAAAGGTAGATAAATTTATATTCCTTGTTGATTTTGTTGTGCTTGACATGGATGAAGATATTGAGGTACCTTTAATTTGAGGGCGTCCCTTCTTAGCAACTGCTAGAACAATAATTGATGTAGGAACAGGTGAGCTTACACTACGCATAGGTGATGACAAAGTTACTTTACAAGCTTGGAACTCGATTAAGACTGCTGATAATAATATAGTTACGAGTCCTTGGAAAAACACTAAACTCACCACCCAACCTTCTGTGCAGGATACGCTCCACATAAAGGCAACCCAATCACAGACAAGTCCATCCAAGGGAGATGCACCTGAAAAGCGAATGCTTCAGATCGAGGAACTAGATGAGTGGCTGAACTATCATGAAAAGGCCAAAGTATGCCAAACCAACCCAGAGCATCATCAAGCTGACCCTCAGATACAAACGAATTAACTCAAGGTAGGGGATAAGGTAATCTTAGGGGAAGGCGATCCTCGAATCTTGAATTCAAAAGAGCATACAAGTGATACACCTTACTTCATGGTAAAGAAAATCTTTCCCTATGGCACAGTCGAGATAAAACATGAGTCACTCGGCACTTTCAAGGTAAATCACACTCGACTCAAATCCTACGTTGATAATAAAATAGTAAGCAGGATAGAAGAGTATCAACTCTTCAAACCACCATGAACGTACAAGCTCGAGCAAAGTCGAGCTTAGACTATAAATAAGCGCTTCTCGGGAGGCAACCGGAGCACTAACTTAGTAACTTTTCTTTTATTTTTGATTTTAGTATTTTTATGCATCAACTAACCCTTTTTAAGGCAAAAAATTAGGACCACACGGCCATGCCCACGAGCGTGTTCGAGACCGTGTGAACACTTCAAACAGAGACACGGTCGTGTACCAAGGCCGTGTATAAACAGAGCACAAATTTTCCCAAAATACGGCCACCGATATATAGCTACGGCTGTGGATATGACCGTGGCAACCTTTCAACTTCAACACGGGCTTGCACAAATCCCCACGCCCGTGTCCTCAGACCGTGGCCAACACTGTCAATTAAGACACGACTATGGAACATATCACATGACCGTGTGCCCTCCCACACAACCATGGGAGTAGCGAAGCTTTATCGTACACGGTCGTGGGACGTCCTACACGACCGTGTGAAGTACGAACAAGATCGCACACGGCCATGCAATATGGCCAACATGGGCTAAACCCAAGCCACACGGGCGTGTGCCCCTATTCTCCCTTTCAGTTCTATCTTTCTCATTTTTCATTTTTATTTTTCCTTTATTAGTCTCATTTTTATTTCAAATCTTATTTTTATTATGTTAACTCCTTTTAATCATTACATTATTAAGTATTTTTAGAACTTAGTTTATTATATTTCTGTTATTTATTTTTCTATCTTTCATATCGGCCAATCCCTAACGAGCAATCTCTATTAATCCAAAAGTCCCACGACTAATTAAGATTTTCGCAGTTTCAAAAAGGAGCTCTACAGCTCATATTCAACCGAAAATGGGAACACCCTGCCATAATTGTCGACTCTTCCTCACAAGTTCATCCTAAATTCAGGGAGTTTCAATCCTCCCCCTATCTTATGATATTATACTTCACTTGCTATCTATATCTTTGTACATTGAGGGCAATGTACATCTTAAGTGTGGGGGGGGAAGTTACTTTAAATCTATAATTATCTATGAAATCCCTGAAATTTTTCATGCTTTGTTCTCAAATAATTCTTAGTCTCCTATTAGGAATTAATTCTGATTGATTTATGATTTTATTGATATGTTGAGAATTAAGATATAGGTGCCTGTACTCTGATTATTCAAACTTTAAAACATTAGAGAATCAAGCATGATAAGTTGAAATTTTTGAGAACCCCAATTTTTGCATAAGTTATTACTTTAATTCTAAATATTATCTTAAAATTTGAAATTCTCAGGATTGACATCAAAAAGCCATAATTTTGGTGAGATTTTGAGCCTTTTGAGCATACATTCTTTCGTGCTCACTTTTATTATTGCTTTGAGTGAGTCAATACTGATTTGTTATTCTAGAACTTGCTTTGATTATACGCATCAAGACCACATCACTGATTTGATATACCAAAATGATAAAGGCACTTAGGATTTAACCTACTTACTCCACAAAGGCCTACCTCCATAATTTAACCCCTAGTGAACCCCGTTGAGCCTAACAACCCATTCTTTTACTTACCTTCTAATTATTAACCAATAACCCATTTTTTATTGAATTTCATTCAATTACGTTGACCCTTATTTTTGTCGAGATTTGAGTTGAAATTATTATCTAGCTTTATTCTCTTTTCCAGCATGTAAAGTTGTAAATATTCAAGATTATTATGAATTGTTCTAAAAAAAAGAAAAGAAAAAGAGAAAAACGTGTATTTACAATTAAATTCAGTTGTCATATGTAATAGTTCAAAAGTTTTTGCATATTTCTATTTAAAGGCTACCCAGGCATGAACGATATTATCATAAAAACTAGCCCTAGAAATATGTTCCCGATGATAGAGATTTTTCTAGCTAGATAACTTTTCAATTCAATCTCGATTCTAACCCTTCTTTTGTAGCCTGTGACAACACCCCTAACCAAGCCCCGTTACAACCCTTACAAGACTTTTTGATCGATATGTCATGTCAATCTATAGTGGTGGAGATGTGATTTCCTTGCAAGCCTATGGTAATAGCTTTTCAGGTTGACTAGAGAGTGCTTAATTTTTGAACCCTAAACACTTCGAGTGGATAGAGTGAATCTTTAGTGGGGATGTCAACTTTTGTTAACTAACATAGAGAGATAATTACTTAGGAGAAGGGAGAAAGCTTATGTTTCAATAATAAAATTCTCAACTTAGATTGATTGAGTCTTTAATGTTATTTTGATTGAATTTTCAGTGTAAGATTTCCTGTGGATTAATTTGAAACATTATTGATAAAGATTGTAGGTTGAGAAGAATGATTTTTTATTAGGGATTGAGATTTTGCTTGAGGACAAGCAAAGGCTTAAGTGTGGGGGTATTCGATGAACGATAAATTATACATATTTTTACCTCATGTTTAGCCTATATTTTGGATGAATTATTATTAATCTTGTGAGAATTGGTGCTCTTAATCCTTCTATTTCATATCTTATACTAAGAGAGCATAGGGAAGAGAAGAGAACGGAAAATGGACCAAAAACCGAAGAAAATGGGCCAAAATGTGAAAACGCACGGCCCAAGAAGTAACCACACGGCCGTGGCACTTGGCCGTGCCACATGAAGATCACACGGTCCAGCCCCCGACAAGCACGGCCAGGCCACATGGCCGTGCCTCCACTGATAAAATCACACGGGCTCTTGTCGAAATCACACGGGCGTGGCACACGGGCGTGTTCTAGTTGTGAGGAAGAAGAATTTCACTCAGATTTGAATACTTAAAGGCTAAGAAAGGCTCCCCAAAACTCTATATAAAGACCCTAGGAGGCAACTCTAAGGTTGTACTTGATTTCCCCCTGCCAAGGGTAATCTTTTCCTTAAAGTGGGGAGTCGTCTCTCTGCCGACACGAAGAGTGAAAGCCAGGAATTACTCCAAGGGAAGCCGATTCATTCATCCCAAAAGCCGAAATTCTGCATCAAGACAGAAGATCTCCCTAAATTCCTTCAGGGTTTTTTTGTTTCTTATGTTTTGTTGTTTTATTTCTTCTAAGATGTTTTCTTCTTTAATTATGAACTAAACCCCTCAAATACTTGAGGGGGATGAAGCCTAAGACAGATTTTTGTTATTATTTATTCTTGAGTTATATGATAAATACTTGAGTTATTCTTAATTATGTGTGCTTAATTCTTGATTTAATAATTCTAGGTATTACTTCAAGAATTAGATGTGCTTAGAGCAGAGGAGCACAAGTCCCTGTGATAAGAGTAGATCTACCATAATTAAGCGGAGTTGCATGCAACCTTAGACATAGGGCCACATAAATCTGCTGGATTAAGGTCAAACCTAATATGGGGAGCCATAAATCAAATTAATGCAACCTAGGAAGTTAATTAATAAAGGAACTTTAATTAACAACTTAGGCTTAGTTGCTCTACGCCTCGACGGAGGGTTTAGCATAGGTTAGGGATCCCTACGGATCAAGTCAAGTGAATAAATCGTCTAGCTCAAGAACTAATAATAAGTGAAGTCTAGGTGGATTCTCCCTTAAGTATTGCTTATATCAATCAGCTTTTCCCTAAAGTTTTCCCCAATTTACTTTTTGTGCACTTTTAGTTAGTTTTAGAATTAGTTTAAATCAACTCTCTTTATTTTTAAGCTAGATAATAGAAAGGAAGTAAGTATTAGTACTTTTAGTTTCCTTGGGTACGATAACTCGGTCTTGCCACTAAACTATACTACTGTTCGACAGGTGCGCTTGCCTTTAAGGTTGTGATATTAGTTAGTTTTGGTGTGATCTGTTTTATAAAGTTTATTACTTAATATTACGAGTCGTTATCAACGAGCTAACTAGGCGGCACTATAAGAAAATGGAAATGAGATGGGTAAGCATAAAGCTTAGTAAGTCATAAGTATATAAATAAAAACAATTTTCCAAATCATGACAAACTTTCATTGCATCACAAATTATGCATGATACAAAGAATAGCCACAACATAACTTACTCGATTCCATCCTTTACTAATCATACAATAAGCTAGTGAGCACATATTTCATGCATTACACTTAAACACCTGCACCACTTACAAAGGTCATCACGATATCTCACAACTAAGCATTTACTCTGAATTTTCCCATTGAACTATTTAGAATACTAAAGGATATTCAGTGAGCCTCCAACGTAGGGTATCAAACCGATGCCATGTCCCAGACATGGTCTTACACTAGCTCCCATATCAATTCGATGCCATGTCCCAGACATGGTCTTACACTGACTCTCAATGAATCGAGGTTGATGACATGTCCCAGATATGGTCTTACACTGGCTCTCCTCTATCAGTGCCGATGCCATGTCCCAGACATGGTCTTGCACTGACACATCGCCAAGACGATGCCATGTCCCAGACATGGTCTTACACTAGCTTGCCTGACGAGGCTGATGCCATGTCCCAGACATGGTCTTACACTAGCACTCGTATCAGTACTGATGTAATATCCCAGACATGGTCTTACACTGGCTAGCACATATCCGTGTCGATGCCATGTCCCAGACATGGTCTTATACTAACACGTAATGAGGCCGACGCCATGTCCCAGACATGGTCTTACACTAGCTCTCGTATTAACCCTAGTGTCACAACATGAATATCCAATCTATTCTTAAAGTTTAACTAGGCTCTATTACACATTTTCTCATCTTTTCATGACTAAACATCATCATTTGACAATTCATACTCAAATTAACATTCTCATACATAGCTCAGTTCACAAGGCATTATCTTATGATGGAACAATGATTTCATGCATAAAAATTAGTAATGTTGTATTATTTACTTACAACTTACCTTGGTATACAAAATGGAGATAACTATTCGGTTTAATCAATTTGCTTGGCCTTCCCCTGATCTAGGTTCGAATTTGGTAAATCTTGATCTATAACAATGAAAATTCACTAATTTAATCATCAATCTAATTTAAACAAGTCAAGGATTATAATTTGGAAAAATGACTATTATGCCCCTAGACCTTGGTAAAATGACCATTTTACCCCTAGGTTCAGAAATTTATTTTTTTCAAATTTCCTTATTTACCAAGCCTAACCGAACTCTTTTCACTTTTATGGCAACCCAAAATTCTCATTATTTCACACACTTACTCTTTATTTTACAACTTTACAACTAAGTCCAATTTAGGTGTTTTTCGTAAACACCCTTTTCCAAAAGTTGTTTATTAAACAACTATGACTCATTTTCTTCCATTGAAATCCAGAAAACAACACTCATTCATTAATGGCAAAACTTTAAACTCTCAACCATTTTGCAAATTAGTCCTCTCAATGGGTAGCCCATGCTACAAGGGTTCCAAAAATGCAAAAATATTCAAGAAAGACCTTAAAAATCACTTACATATGAGTGCTAGAAATTGCTAAAAATTTTGAAGCTTCAAAACCCTCCAATGGCCGATAATTTCAGTGAAGGTGAAGGCAAAAAGAAAGAAAATTTGAAGGCTAGGCAATTAGGCTATCATTTTTACCAAATTAAGTCACCTAACTTTGACTTTTCTTCTTTTCTTGTCTCCTTTGCTGTTCATGGCCAGCCAATATATAACTAAGGGCCTATTTACCTTTTAAAACCCCCAAATTTTAATTCTCTAGCTATTCAACTCAATTTACTTGTAATTTTCAACTTTTACCTTTTATGCGATTTAGTCCTTTTTCGCGATTAAGCTTTCAATCGCATAAATTAATTCACCAAAATTTTCATGCACCCTTATAAAAATACTATAACACATAAGATAATGCTAAAAAAAATTTTCTCTAACCTCAGGTAAGTGATTTTGAAATCACTATTCTGACTAAGCCCAATTTTGGGTTGTTAGAAAATGACCATTTCAATAGGCCATATATTAACACATTATAAACATCATATTTTATCACATAGCATGAGCCAAAACAAGTTCATAGTCTAAACCATATTCAAGCCATATCACATGGCAAGATTTTCACATCTCAGAACATATTATAACATCTCTAGCCTATACAAGCCATACATTAACATACGCAACTTTAGAAGGTACCAAAGTATCGTTTGATAGTGTGATGATGAACCTCGATGATCCCTGAGCTCTCAGTAGCTTCAATAACATATAAAACAAGTGTGAATACACAAAGTAAACTTTAAAAGCTTAGTAAGCCATATACAAATAAACATAATACATGAGATAAATTTAAACTAAATCATCCATATAAAGATCATGACATGTAACAACCCGAAATAGGGCCTAAATGGAACAGTGATTTTGAAACCACGAATCTGAGATAGAAAATTTTATTTCGATTAATTTTTATAATTTATCGAGTGATTAGATGCATGTGTTAGAGTATCGATAGAAAAATGTTATGAATTACATGTCTAATTTGCCTATTAGGGCTTGTTTGAAAAAGTTGATAAATATGAGTTCTAGATTGGAAATGATTAAATTTAAGTGCATATTTAAAGTAGGGGTCCTTAAATGGTAATTAGACCATTATATTTTCCATGTATAAAAAATGTACATAGGTAAAAATAACCAAAGTTTTAATGAAGGACATTTTAGTCATTTGGTAATTAAAAAGAATTAAAAGGGAAAAAGATTGCAAAATAGTTATCATATTCTCCATAGGGCTGAAACTTCATGTATCACCATAGATAGGGTTTCTTCAACTTCTCAAGCTCATAGTAAGTAATTCTAAGCCCCGTTTTTAATGTTCTTTACGTTTTTGGAGTCCCGGTAACTTGATTTAGCTTATTCTAGCAATAATTTAACCTAGGGTTTATATTTGGAAAAATACCCATAGGTGAAATGTGTTTATTTTGATGTTTTATGATAGAATATGAAGTTTTAAATTATGTTAAACAACTTGTGCTACTCGATTTTAAGTGAAAACGAGTAAAATGATATAATCGGTAAAAATACCTAGTGTTCATAAGTACATGTTAGAGTGAGAATTTGGTGTTTCCATTAAGGGAAAATGATCAGCATGTCATAAAACATAAGAATTAGGGAAAAAATTTAATTTCTAAGCTTTGGGGAAAAAGTGTAAATATGCAAAAGTTTAGGGGCAAAATCATAATTTTGCTAGAGTTAGAGTTAAGGACTGTTTTGATAAATGTGAGTATTAAATAAGCTAAATTTGCTAATTAGAGATCAAGAAGAACAAAATTTGGGGATAGACCGAGGAAAGAAAAAGGTAGAAGATTAAGTTCTCAAGTTGATCGTATTTTGCACTAAGGTAAATTTACGGTAAATAAATGCAATATTTTGATATTTTATATTAATGGTGTTAATTTTCAGCATATGTACATTTATTTTATGAGAATATTCCAAGTTTAATCAAAGATGAGGTAACAGAGAAAAAGTATCAGAAAGCTCGTTTGAACCTTAGAAATGTATGGGATGCGGAATGTCATGACATTTTGGGTTGAGACAGTTCAGGAACATCCCAAGTAAGTCCAAATCAGACATATGGCATTGGCAGGTTGAGACAGTTCAGGAACATCCCATGTAAGTCCATATCAGATATATGGTTTTGGCAGGACAAGGAACATCCCATGTAAGACCATGCCTAGAGCATGTCATTAGCAGGCTATTATCAGATAGGAAAATCCAAGTATCTTGAGTATTCCAAATGGTTCATTGGGCTAATATATAGGCTATGTTACAAGAAAGTTCAGGTAAAGGAATGATAAACAGGAAAGTTAAAGAGTAAGTGGAGAAGTAAAATAAAGATTTTTTTAGTTGATGATGTAATATGAGTATATTTGTACTTGGTAAATGTTGTCATTTATTTATTTGTAAACTTACTAAGCATTGTAGCTTACTCCTTTTCCTTTCTTTCTTTTATAGTGTAGCCTAGTCAATTCGGGAATCAAAAGGACATCGGAGTTCGTCTCACACTATCAAAGGCTATCTTGGTATTTTGTAATTTGAAATGTTTTGAGTTGTGGCATATATAAGGACTTGGCTATTTTGTGTGTATGTCATTATGTTTTGATTAAAGAATGGCATGTGAATACTTGATAATGATTAGATATTGAAATGGCTAATTCAGAACATGTTTTGATGTTATGTATACCTAAATGATAGTTTATGCAAAGAAATGATGAAAGAGTAAAGTTGGCCATGAAATAGTTTTGGAACAGCAACAATGACGTGAGTTTGAAAAATCACTAAAAATGGAAGAAATGGAATTAAATGGTAAATGAGATATAAAATTAAATTTTATTGAGTTTATTTTCATAGGAAAGAAACAGAGCAAGAAAAAGAAGTCTATATTTTGAGATATTTAATTTCTTATGAGACTGGTTCAGAGGGATTTCATGATCCCCTATTATGATTTTAGAAATTCACTAAAAATTGTACAAAAATAATTAGTAGTTGTAATTTTTATTTCTAGATTCCTTAGTGAGTATATTTTTATTAGAAACAAGCAGAATCACTATATGAAAACTGTACTAAGAGATAATTGATTTTTAGTGAGGAGAGGTTAGAACCATGGGACTACAAAACAAGGGAACATTTAACTAATAAACTATACTAATTGGCCAAACCAAAAATTCTGGAAAAATTATGGTAAGAATATATATGCGTCTAGTTTCAGGAAAAATTTTCGGATTTAAATTTTGATTTTTGTAATTGGAGTTATAATTAATTTAGTGACTATTACGTAGGTGGACAATTTTATTATAAATTGTGAAATAAATTGTTTTAATTTGTGTAAGTAATTGGAAAATTTTTAAATGTTCCCGGTTTGGTCCCGAACCATTTCACTTGCATGTTTTAGGGCCTTGAGGGCCCTTTTTAGGGATATATTGGATGAATGTGAGTTAAATAATTTTAAAGGAAAATTTTTATGCCCAGAATTAGTAAGATAAGTCTAGTAACGCCTTGTGCTTGACTCTAGCGACAGTCTCGGGTAAGGGGTGTTACATTTATTGGTATCAGAGCAAGAGTTTAGTCAATTCCTGGAATATTTAGTATGAGTAAGATTCTAGCTATACATGCTTTACTTATATATTGATAGTATGACGACTCTTGACGATTTTAAAATGCTTTTCTTTTATAGTTATGGATCTCGAACGAGTTGGTGCAGATGATGTAGAAAGTAACGCGCCTACTCCCGCAGAAGGGACAGTGGCATCAGATAGTAGTGAAAGGCCTGTTACAGTTAGTCAAGGGGGAGGGGCTCGAGAAGCCTTCTTCTAAGCTATGAATGAATGGTCTGTCGAGTTCGTTCGTACAAATCCGGCTGTTAGACCTCCACCCCTTCATGATCCTCAGACTAACCGTGTAGCTTCCCTAGTTACAGATAAAGTCAGAAGAGAAAAGCCACCAGTTGATAAAATTAGAAAACAATGGGTCGAATAGTTTCGGGCTACTAAAGGTGACGATGCAGAGAAAGCTAAATTTTGGCTCGAGAACACTATCCGAGTTTTTGATGAGTTATCTTGCACACCCGAAGAGTGTATTAAGTGTGTGGTGTCACTTCTTAGAGATTCAGCTTACCATTGGTGGAAGACACTTGTGTTAGTAATATCAAAAGAAAGAGTTACCTGTGATTTCTTTCAGGAAGAGTTTTGTAAGAAGTACATCAGTTAGAGGTTCATCGACCAGAAAAGAAAGGAATTCCTTAAACTAAAGCAGGGTAATATGACAGTGACTGAATATGGATGTGAACTTGTTAGGCTCAGTAATTATGCTAGAGAATGTGTGTCAATTGAAGCTATTCTGTACAAAAGATTTGACGATGGACTCAATGACGATATTCGACTGTCCGTTGGTATTCTAGAGATAAAAGAGTATGTTGTTTTAGTTGACAGAGCTTGAAAGGTAGAGGAGTTGCTGAAAGAAAAAGAAAAAGGCAAAGCTAAAATTGAGATGCAAGATACGAAGAAAAGACAAATGAGCAAGCCGTTTCAGTCTACATCCAAGAGGCCTAGAGAGTTCTTTACTAGATCAAACTTTTTAGTTGGTATTCGAGCAGAAATAGAGATAAAAGAAATATGGGTTCAAAAGCTCAGACTACTTCGATTGCGGGTGTAGGCAGTGTCCAACCGGGTAGACCAGAGTGTCCTTGGTGTGGTAGACGTCATTTTGGCCAGTGTCGAGCAAATGAGAGTGGTTGTTACAAGTGTGGTGCTCCAGATTATTTTATGCAAGAGTGTCCAGAAATGGTTAAAAATAAAGAATTACAGAGTTCTAGGTCTAGGAATATTCCAGTCTGAGGTAGACCACACAGAAACCCGGGAACAGGGGCAGGTAATAGAGGTGTGTCTAGAGATTCAGTAGTGAGACCAGGTTTCAGAACACCTGCAAGGACCTATGCCATTCGTGCTTGTGAAGAGGCATCCTCCCCCGATGTAATTATAGGTACATTTTCTCTTCATGATGCTAATGTTATTGCTTTGATTGATCCAGGTTCGACCCATTCCTATGTTTGCATGAAATTGATGCCTAGTATGAACATGTTCATAGAGTCTACAGGATTTTTGATTAAAGTATCAAACGGGTCAACATGTATTAGTAGACAAAGTATGTAAAAATTGCCCTTTGATGATTAGAGGTTACTATTTTCTGGCTGATCTCATGCTATTGCCATTTGATGTGATTCTTGGTATGGATTGGTTGACTGCGCATGATGTGATAGTGAATTGTGGAAAGAAATTCATTGAGTTGAAATGTAAAAATGGTGAAATTCTTCGGGTTAATTCAGATGAGTCAGATAGTTCAATTGCCATGATTTCTGTTATGTCTGCTCAGAAATGCTTGAGGAAAGGATATGAAGCTTATCTTGCTTTTGTGTTGAATACTAAAGATCCAGAGTTGAAAATTGAATCAGTGCCTGTGGTATGTAAGTTTCCTGATGTGTTTCCGGAAGAACTACCAGGTTTGCCTCCTATCAAAGAAGTTGAGTTTGGTATTGAGTTGGTTCCGGGTACAACACCCATTTCTATTTCTCCTCATAAAATAGCTCTAATGGAATTGAAAGAATTGAAATTTAGTTGTAGGAATTAATAGATAAAGGTTTTGCAAGACCTAGTTGTTCACCATGGGGTGCACTAGTACTTTTTGTGAAAAAGAAAGATGGTTCGATGAGATTGTGCATAGATTATTGGTAGCTTAACGAGGTAACTATTAAGAACAAGTATCCACTACCTAGAATTGACGATTTTTTTGATCAATTGAAGGGAGCTACTGTGTTTTCCAAGGTAGATTTGAGATCTAAATATTATCAGTTGCAAGTTAAAGAGTCAGATGTTTCAAAGACTGCTTTTTAGACTAGGTATGGCCATTATGAGTTCCTTGTGATGTCATTTGGCTTAACTAATGCTTCTTCCATTTTCATGGACTTAATGAACTGAATTTTCAGACTTTACTTGGATAAATTTGAAGTTGTATTCATTGATGATATCTTGATTTATTCTCATGATGAGATTAAGCATTCAGAGCATTTGAGAACAATTTTACAGGCTTTGAGAGATAATTAGCTTTATGCCAAGTTTAGCAAAAGTGAGTTCTGGTTACAGGAAGTCAGTTTTCTTGGACATATAGTCTCAGGTGAAGGTATTAGAGTTTATCCAAGCAAGATTTTAGCCATTATTGATTAGAAGCCTCCTAGGAATGTATCAGAGGTCAGAAGTTTTCTTGGTCTCGTCGATTATTATAGACGATTTGTAGAGGGATTTTCCATGATAGCTACCCCATTGACAAGATTGTTACAGAAAGATGTCAAGTTTGAATGGACTGGAAAGTGTCAGTAGTTTTGACAAGTTAAAGGCATTGTTGACTGAAGCTCTTGTCTTAGTACAACCAAAACCGGGTAAAGAGTTTGTGATTTATAGTGATGCGTCATTGAATGGACTAGACTGTGTACTTGTGCAGGAAGGAAAGGTAATTGCTTATTCCTCTAGATAGCTAAAGTCACATGAGAAAATTTATCCGACACATGATTTAGAACTAGCTGCCATTGTATTTGCATTGAAAATCTGGAGACATCACTTGTATAGTGAGAAATGTCGAATATTTACTAATCATAAAAGTTTAAAATACTTGATGACTCAGAAAGATTTGAACTTGAGACAAAGAAGATGGTTAGAGTTGATTAAAGACTATGAACTAGTGATCGATTATCACCCGGGTAACACAAACGTAGTTGCTGATGCTTTGAGTAGAAAATCTTTATTTGCATTAAGGGCTTTGAACACTAGTTTAACCTTATCAGATGATGGTTCTATCTTAGCTGAATTAAGAGCTAAGCCAATGTTTCTTGAAGAAATTTGTGAAGTTCAAAAAGATGACAGTGAGTTGCAACCAAAAGAGCTCAATGTGAGTCGGGTATAGAGTCAGATTTTTAGATCAGTTTTGAAGGTTGTTTAAGGTTCAGAGATCGGATATGTGTACCAAAGAATGATGAGCTTATTCGAAAGATCTTAGAGGAAGCACATAGTAGTTCCTTGTCTATTCATCCAAGTAGTACAGAGATGTATAATGATTTGAAGAAAATGTATTGGTGGGTAGGAATGAAGAGAGATATCTCAGAGTTTGTTTCTAGATGCTTGATCTGTCAGCAGGTAAAAGCCGAACATCAGGTACCTTCAGGTCTATTGCAGCCTGTGTTAGTTCCTGAGTGGAAATGGGATCAAGTTGCCATGGATTTTGTAGCAGGATTGCCATTGACACTGAGAAAGAAAGATGCAGTATGGGTTGTGATTGATAAGCTAATGAAGTCAACTCATTTTATTCCAGTTCGTATGGATTATTCACTTGACAAGTTGGCCGAGTTGTATATTTCAGAGATAGTTTGATTACATGGAGTATCATTATCGATTATCTCAGATAGAGACCTGAGATTCACTTCGTGGTTTTGGAAGAAGTTATAGGAAGCTTTGGGCACAAAGTTAAGTTTTAGTACAGCTTTCCATCCTCAAACCGATGGTTAGTAAGAGAGAGTTATTCAAGTACTTAAGGATATGCTCAGATGTTGTGTCTTAGAATTTCAATGTAGTTGGGAGAAATATTTGTCGTTGGTAGAGTTTGCCTATAATAATAGTTATTAGTCAATTTTGAAGATGACACCTTATGAAGCTTTGTATGGACGTAAATGTCACACACCTTTGTATTGGACAGAGCTTCAAGAAATTCAGATTTACAGGGTCAATTTAGTTAAAGAAACTGAAGAGAAAGTGAAAGTTATTAGAGATTGCTTGAAAGCAACTTCAGATAGACAGAAGTCTTATGCAGACTTGAAAAGAAAAGAGATTGAGTATCAAGTTGGTGACAAAGTGTTCTTGAAAGTATCCCCGTGGAAGAAAGCCTTTAGATTTGGCAAGAACGGCAAATTAAGTCCACGTTTTATTGGATTGTTTGAGGTGACTGAAATAGTTGGGCCATTAGCATATCGGTTAGCTTTGCCGATAGAGTTAGAGAAGATTCACAATGTGGTCCATGTGTCCTTGTTACGTCGTTACCGTTCTGATCCGTCACATGTGATTTCACAGACAGAGGTTGAGATTCAGCTAGACATGACTTACAGTGAAGAATCGGTAAAGATTCTAGCTCAAGAGGTCAAGCAACTAAGGAACAAAAGTATTATACTTGTGAACGTATTATGGAATAGGCATGGGGTAGACGAGGCTACATGGGAGCCCAAAGAGGCTATGTGAAAACAGTATCTAAACCTATTCGCAAGTAAGATTTTCGGGGATGAAAATCCCTAAACGGGGAGAAATGTAACATCCCAAAATAGGGCCTAAATGGAGTAGTGGTTTAAAAACCACAAATCTGAGATAGAAAAATTTATTCTGATTAATTTTTATAATTTACCAAGTGATTAGATGCATGTGTTAGAGTATCGATAGAAAAATTTTATGAATTACATGTCTAATTTGCCTATTAGGGCTTGTTTGAAAAAGTTGATAAATATGAGTTCTAGTTAGGAAAGGATTAAATTGAAGTGCATATTTAAAGTAAAGGTCCTTAAATGGAATTAAACCATTTTCCATGGACAAAAATGGACATACATAGGTAAAAATAACCAAAGTTTTAATTAGAGGCATTTTAGTCATTTGGTAATTAAAATGAATTAAAAGGGAAAAAGATGGAAAAATAGCTATCATCTTCTCCATAGGGCCAAAACTTCATGTATCACCATAGCTAGGGTTTCTTCAACTTCTCAAGCTTATAGTAAGTGATTCCAAGCCCGGTTTTTAAATTTTTTTTACGTTTTTGAAGTCCTATTAACTTGATTTCTCTTATTCTAGCAATAATTTAACCAGGGTTTATATTTGGAAAAATACCCATAGGTGAAATGTGTTTGTTTTGATGTTTTATGATGGAACATAAAGTTTTAAATTATGTTAAACAACTTGTGCTACTTGATTTTAAGTGAAAACGAGTAAAACGACATAATGGGTAAAAATACCTAATGTTCATAAGTACATGTTAGAGTGAGAATTTGATGTTACCATTAAGGGAAAATGATCAGCATGTCATAAAACATAAGAATTAGGGAAAACATTTAATTTTCGAGCTTTGGGGAAAAAGTGTAAATATACAAAAGTTTAGGGGCAAAATCATAATTTTTCCAAAGTTAGAGTTAAGGACTATTTTGATAAATGTGAGTATTAAATAAGCTAATTTTGATAATTATAGATCAAGAAGAACGAAATTTGGGGATAGACCGATGAAAGAAAAAGGTAGAAGATTAAGTTCTCAAGTTGATCGTATTTTGCACTGAGGTAAGTTTACGGTAAATAAATGTAATATTTAGATATTTTATATTAATGGTGTTAATTTCCAGCATATATACATTTATTTTATGAGAATATTCCAAGTTGAATTAAAGATGAGGTAATAGAGAAAAAGTATCAGAAAGCCTGTTTGAACCTTGGGAATGTGTGGGATATGGAATGTCATGACATTTTGGGTTGAGACAGTTCAGGAACATCCCATGCAAGTCCATATCAGACATATGGCATTGGTAGGTTGAGACAGTTCAAGAACATCCCATGTAAGTCTATATCAGATATATGGCTTTGGCAGGACAGGGAACATCCCATGTAAGACCATGCCTAGAGCATGGCATTAGCAGGCTATTATTAGGCAAGAAAATCCAAGTATCCTGAGTATTCCAAACGGTTCATTGGGCTAATATATATGCTATGTTACAAGAAAGTTTAGGTAAATGAATGATAAGCAGGAAAGTTAAAGAGTAAGTGGAGAAGTAAAATAAAGATTTTGTTAGTTGATGGTATAATATGAGTATATTTATACTTGGTGAATGTTGTCATTTATTTATTTGTAAACTTACTAAGCATTGTAGCTTACTCCTTTTCCTTTCTCTCTTTTATAGTGTAGCCAAGTCAATTTGGGAATCAAAAGAACGTCGAAGTTCGTCTCACACTATCAAAGGCTATCTCGGTATTTTGTAATTTGAAATGTTTTGAGTTATGGCATGTATAGGGACTTGGCTATTTTGTGCGTACGTCCTTATGTTTTGATTAAAGAATGGCATGTGAATAGTTGATAATGATTGGTTATTGAAATGGCTAATTAAGAACATTTTTTGATGTTATGTATGCCTAAATGATAGTTTATGCAAAGAAATGATGAAAGAGTAAAAGTACGCCATGAAACAGTTTTGGAACAGTAGTAGTGACGTGAATTTGTAAAACCACTAAAAATTGTTGGAATTAAATGGTGAATGAGATATAGAATTAATGCTTATTGAGTCTATTTTCATAGGAAAGAAACAGAGCTGGCAAAGGAAGTCTATATTCTAAATATCTAAATTCTTGTGAGACTGGTTCAGAGGGATTTTGTGATCCTCTGTTTTGATTTTAGAAATTCACTATAAATTGTAAAAAAATAATTATGAGTCATAATTTATATTTCTAGATTCCTTTGTGAGTTTATTTTCATTAGAAACAAATGGAATCACTATATGAACACTGTACTAAGAGATAATTGATTTTTAGTTAGGAGAGGTTAGAACCATGGGACTACGAAACTGGGGAACTTTTAACTAATAAACTGTACTAATTGGCCAAACCAAAAGTCCTGGAAAAATTATGGTAAGAAGATATATGAGTCTAGTTTTAGCTAAAATTTACGAATTTAAATTTCAAGTTTTGTAACTTAAGTTATAATTAATTTAGTGACTATTATGCAGGTGGACAATTTTATTATGAACAGTGAAATAAATTGTTTTAATTTGTGTAAGTAATTGGAAAATTTTTAATTGTTCCCGGTTTGGTCCTAAACCGTTTCAATTGCATGTTTTAGGGCCTTGAGGGCCCTTTTAGGGATATATTAGATGAATGTGAGTGAATTAATTTTAAAGGAAAATTTTTATGCCTAGAATTAGTAAGATAAGTCTAGTAACTCCTCGTTCTTGACTCTGGCGACGGTCTCGGGTAAGGGATGTTACATGACATATCATATATGCAACTTCATTAATCACATCTAGCTCACTTGTTCATAGTTCACTTGCACATAATCATATTTCATTCCCAAGTAATTCACATATTATCATTTGAGACATACTCACATTTCATTCTTAATTAACATATACATGTCATACGTACCTGAATCTAATATAAATTCACATAGCCATTCATTTCTCGATAATGCCTATTGAATCATTCAGAATCAATAAAAATACTCAAATAGCTTGTAAAGCTCTACAATGCCATATCCCAGATATGGTCTTACATGTTATCAAATATCGATACCACTATCCCAAATAGGGTCTTACACGAAATCATATATGATGCCAATGCCCCAGATATGGTCTTACACATAAATCTCAAACCGATGCCAATGTCCCAGACATGGTCTTACACGATGTGAGGTCTTACACGATATCACATCTCAGAAATGTATGTCATGACATATGTATCCTATACTATTCCTATGGTTCGTACGGGGCTTTCGGATAACTCAACTCTGTCAATACTTTCACTTCTCTGAACATTCAACATTCATAGCATTTCAATATCAAATAAACATATATAATTCATATAAAACACGTTTATTTGCATATGAGCTTACCTCATATGGAAATAAACGGATTGAACCGACTATTCGGCCATTTTCGATTTCCCTCGATCTAATTCCGTTTTCTTTTGTTCTTGATCTATATAAATTCAGATTTCACTTATTCAAACTCACATTCATTCAATTCAATCCATAAACATATAATTTGGCCTTTTTACACATTGACCCCTATACTTTCACATTTTTGACATTTTAGTCCCTATTACTTAAATACACAAAATACACATAATTTCTTTATACTTATGCTTGGCTGAATATTGTATTAGTAATTAGAAGCCCATATCTTTCATTTATTTCACATTTTAACCTCTAAATTTCTCATTTTCACAAATTAGTCCATAATAGACAATTTCAACAAAAATCACAATACAAAACATGTCAATCCAACATCACATGCTTATTTTCTATCATCAAACCTTACAAAACACAATTTATCAATAATGGCATATCACAAATTCATCATCAATTTTAGAAATTCAAGCATGGGCTAGCTAGAGTACTAAGCAACAATCACAAAAACATAGAAATCATTAAAAACTGAGCAAAAACGAACTTTTAATCAAGCTTGGAGAAAGCCGAATGCTTCAAAGCTCAAACCCTATCTTTTTTTTCTTAATTTTGGTTGTAAAAAAATGAATGAATGGAATTTTTTAGCTTTTTTTTCTTTAACCATTAACTAATTTACACATTTACTAAATTAACCTTATTTCATAACATCAAAAATTCCATTAACCTTGGGCATTTGTGTCCATCCATTATTCCAATGGTCAAATATCAACATAAGGGCCTTACATTTAATTTATCATAACAAATAAGCAGTTAAACAATTAACAGGCAACTTTTACATTTTATGCGATTAGGTCCTTTTATCAAATTGGACACTCAAACGATAAAACTAAATCACAAAAATTTCACACATACCTTATCATATGTCATAAACACTAAAAATAATATTAAAATATTTTTCAGACCTCAGATGTGTGGTCCCAAAACCACTGTTCCAACTAGGGTCTAAATCGGGTTGTTACAACTCTCTCCCTTTAGGGATTTTCGTCCCCAAAAATCTTACTAGCAAACAAGTTCGGACATTGCTCTCTCATAGAATCCTCGAGCTCTCATTTTGCCTGTTCAACCCCGTGTTGATGCCATAATACTTTCACTAACAAAATTTTCTTATTTCACAATCTTTATCCTCGTGGGCTAAGATATGGATCGGTTCTTCTTCGTAAGTCATATCAAACTGAATATCTATCTCGGTTGGGGAAATTACATGTGATGGGTCATGTTTGTATCGTCGAAGCATTGATACGTGAAACACATTACGAATCTTTTCTAACTCAGGTGGCAACAACAATCTATAAGCATCCAGCCCGGTACGCTCGATAATTTCATACGGCCGGATGAACCTCAGACTCAATTTACCTTTTCTGTTGAATCAGAGTACTTTCTTCCATGGAAACACATTCAAAAACACTTTATCCCCGATCTAAAACTCAATATCTTTTCGTTTCAAGTCTGCGTATGATTTCTGATGATCTGACGCTACTTTTAGACTATCACAAATTATTTTCACTTTCTGTCCAGTTTCTTTTATGAAATCAACACCAAGATCTTATTCTCTTTAAGCTTAGTCCAGTATAATGGTGTTCGACACTTACGACCATATAAGGCTTAGTACAGTGCCATTTTAATGCTCGATTGAAAACTATTATTATATGCAAATTCAATCAATGGCAAGTATTGTTCCCACGTACCTTCAAACGCAAGAATGCATCATCTCAACATATCCTTGAGTATCTGAATGATACGCTTGGATTGACCATCTGTTTGCAGATGAAAAGCAGTATTAAAATGTAATTTTGTACCTAAAGCTTCTTACAGTTTCTTCCAGAACTGCAAAGTAAACCTCAGATCTCTGTCCGACACAGTAGATAGTGCTACTCTATGCAATCTCATAATCTCTAAATTGTATAACTCAGCCAATTTATCAAGTTAGTAGTTTGATCGTATCGAAATAAAATGAGTTGATTTTTTCAGTCTATCAACTACAACCTAGATCGCATCTTTCTTTCTCAGAGATAGGGGTAAACCTAAAACAAAATCCATCGTCACTCTATCCCATTTCCACTCGGGAATCATGATAGGCTGTAACAAACTGATAAACAATAATTTATACATATTTTTACCTCATGCTTAGCCTAATTTCTGGATGAATTATCATTAAATGCATGGAAATTGGTGTTGTTAATCCTTTTATTTCATGTTTTATACTCAGGAGAGCCTAGGGAAGAGAAAAGAACGAGAAACAGGCCAAAAATTGAGAAAATGGGCAAAGTATGAAAACAACACTGCCCGAAGATCCGCCACACGGCCGTGCCACATAAAGTCCAGCACGGCCCAGCCTCGACAAGCACTGCCAGACCACACGGTCGTGCCACCATCAACAGGCCTGCACATGGCCTAGGCCTCGATCCACACGGGCGTGGCACACAGGCATGTCCCTGTCGTGAGGAAATTCAATTTCACTCGGAAAAGGATGCTTAGAGGCTAAGAAAGGTATTCCAAAGCTCTATATAAAGACCCTAAGAGGAAACTCTAAAGATATACTTTTTCTCCCACAAAAGGGTGCTTTATTTTTACCAACACAGAGAGTGAAAGCAATGAATTACTCCAAGGGAAGACGATTGATTCATCTCAGAAGCCGAATTCTACATCAAGAGAGAAGATCTCCTTTCAATCCTTCAGGGGTTTTTGGGTTCTTTATGTTTTGTTATCTTATTTCTCCTGAGATGTTTTATTTATTAATTATGAACTAAATCCCCCAAATACTTTAGGGGGACAAAACCCAAGACGAATCTTGTTATTATTTTATCTTGAGTTATACGATAAATACTTGATTTGTTCTTAATTATGTGATCTTAATTCTTGTCTTAATATTTCTAGGTATTAATTCAAGTATTGATGTGCTTATTCAGAGGAGCAAAAGTCCCTATTTAATAGTAGATCTAGCATAATTAAGCGGAGTTGCATGCAACCCTAGACATAGGGCGACATAAATCTGCCGGATTAGGGTCAAACCTAATAAGGGAATCCATAGATCGAGTTAATGCAAGACTAGGGGTTTTAACTAGAAAGATATTTCATTTAATCAACCTATGATTAGTTGTTCTTATCCTTGACGGAGGTATTAACATAAATTAGGGATTTCTACAGATCAAGTCAAGTGAATAAATCGTCTAGCTCAAGAATTGATAACAAGTGAAGTCTAGGTGGATTCTCCCTAGAGTATTGTCCAAACCAATCAGTTTTTCCCAAGAGTTTTTCCCCAATTTACTTTTTGTGCATTCATAGTTAGTTTTAGAATTAGTTTCATAAAAACCCTTTTATTTTTAGGTTAAATAATAGAAAGGAAGTTAGTACTAGTACTTTTGGTTCCCTTGGGTACGATATCTCGGTCTTGCCATTAAACAATACAACTATTCGATAGGTGCGCTTGCCTTAAAATAGTGATATTAGTTAGTTTCTGATGTGATCATTATTATAAATTTTATTACTTCATATCACAAATATCAAGTTTTTGGCATCGTTGCCGGGGAACTAAGATATTAGGAACACTCGATTTTTATTACTTTAGCCATTACTATTTTATTTATTTTTAACCTTTGTTTTTTATTTCTTTTATTTATTTTCTTTGCCTTTTCCCTTTCTAGGTATCTCTAGTTTATGACTAGAAGAAATCTAGCAGGACCATTACTTTTTGATGAGGATTTAGAAGCTACAGTTCGCAAAAATCATTGAGAAATCAGACGAAGCCTTCATTATCCGGAGCAAGGACAAGAACAAGAACCTGAACCTACTGAAGAGATGGAAGTAAATCAAGATAATCAACCACCTCCCGCGATAGCCGCGCAACCTACAAATCACAATAATGCTCCTCGTACTATGTATGATTATGCTAAACTAAATTTGGCTGGTACTCAATCTAGTATTATTAAACCGGCTATTGCTACAAATAATTTTGAACTAAAGCCTAACACTATTCAGATGATTCAGCAATTTGTGCAGTTTGATGGTTTACAGGATGAGGATCCCAATTCACATTTAGCCAATTTTTTAGAATTTTGTGATACTTTCAAATCAATGGCGTTTATGATGATGCCATTCATCTCCGATTATTTCCTTTTTCCCTAAGGAGTAAAGCTAAGCAATGGTTAAATTCCCTACCACGAGGATCAATCACTACATGGGAACAGATGACCGAAAAATTTGTACTTAAATATTTTCCTTCAGCTAAAACAACTAAATTGTGAAACGATATCTCTTCTTTTGTGCAGATGGATTTAGAGACACTTTACAATGCCCGGGAGAGATACAAGGATCTTTTGAGAAGGTGCCCTCACCATGGGTTGCCTTTGTGGTTACAAGTTCAAACCTTTCACAACGGTTTGAATCCATCAACAAGGCAGATGATCGATGCAACCGCCGAAGGAACAATCAATAATAAAACACCCGAAGCAGCTTATGAATTTATAGAAGAGATGTCACTGAATAACTATCAGTGGCAAGTCATGAGGACAAAGCCGACAAAAGCTGCAAGAGTTTTTAACATTGATGCCGTCAGCATGCTTACTAATCAGGTAGAACTTTTAAATAAAAAGTTTGATAATTTTGTTGGTTCTATGCAGGCATACCCAGTGATGCAGTGTGACGCAACCCAGGGAAATATGTTCAATTCAGATTACTCCTCCTATGGACATGGCATGGAAACTGAGTAAGCTAACTATGTGGGTAACAATTCTAGACCTCAAAATAATCCTTATAGTAATACTTACAATGTAGGTTGGCGGAACCACCCCAACTTTTCATGGGGAGGACAAGGAAATCAAAGACAACCACCTCCTCTGGGATTTCAACAACAACCACCACAACGAGAGAAAAAGACGAACCTTGAAGAGATGTTCACCAAATTTATGGCCGTATCAGAAACTCACTTTTAAAATACTGAAACGACACTAAAGAATCAGTAAGCATCCATTCAAGGGCTTGAGAATCTGTAACACCCCAAACCCGGCCTAAACATTATGGCTAGATCTAACATGTTACTTTGAAGTGTTTGTGAAAACCCATGTGCTTAGTTAAGTCTTTCTTAGTGATTAAAAGATTGTCTTTGTTAATCATAAAGTGAATGGAAGCTGTGCACCAGGTAGGTATCCGAAACAGAGGAGGTGAGCCATGAAGGCTGCTTAAGTACCAGGCTCTTGATTGGATCCAATCCTAGACATGCCCACAACCATTGCCACACTTTAGTTTGGTGATAGGTTTGAAAACAAGACGAATTGGAGTTCATTCAAATTGATATTTTAGATAAAACGTTTTATTGTATCGTTGCGTTATTTTGAAAATAAGTGTCATTTTGAAATCGTGACCTAAGTCTAGCCCCTTTTAGATTATTATCCATAAAGTAAAATATAATGTATAGAATAAGATAATCCCAAAATTAATTAAAATGGCCTTATTACAACCCAAACCAAATAATAAAAATAATAAAAAGATTTATAAAACCAGTTACTTTATTGAAAAAGTTTGAAACGATCACCATGGCCACTCTGAATTCCATCCGGCTCCAAGTCTTCCCATCAAGGCTCACCAGCAAGGTTAAGGAAAGGGGTGAGTTTGGAAACTCAGTGTGCAACAAGCCTTTTCAGAGCCCAAAATCAATATCAGCATACTAGGCCTAAGCCCTAATTCAGTCTCAACATATACTAGGCCGAAGCCTTTCATTTAACGGTTACTGGGCCAAAGCCTTTCATTTAACGGTATGGCCCATAGGCCCATTTCAATATCACATGTAAAATTAATGAACGTATGCAAAGCCCATTTGGGGAGACTACTCAACCCACCAACCGCTACTCTCCACCCGTACCAACCAAGCTCTCCATGTGGGGAATAACTCAACCCACCCAACCAAACTCTCCACTGGCAGCGTAGCTACTTTATCATATAACTGGAGGCCTAGCCTTTTTTAATAACTAGGGTAAAGCCCTTTTCTGTAAACTGGGGCAAAAGCCCTTTATCACTTCCTCCATCATATAAACCCAACCCATGCATATATGAATATATCATGGCATATCATGTACATATCATAGTATATCATGTGCATATTATGGCATATCATGTATAATATCAAATTCACATGCATCATAATCATAATGAAACCCTAGGGGTAAAGTGGTAATTTACACTCAGGGGCAAAATAGTCATTTTCCGTTTTATAAGGATAATTTCGTAATTTTACTGATTGTTAGGGTTTTCATACTCGTTAACCATTTATCAACATTAGTAAGTATTTAAAAGGTGATTTTGTCCATTTTAACCAATTTGAACTTTTTGGCCCAAAAACACCTAATGGCCCAACAAGTATCGATTTAGCCTAGTTCGCCCACTTAACCTAATTTTCACAATAGAGTTAACTGTTTTAACATGCATCTTATCCACATTTCGTTTTCTATCAAGTTTTACCCAAATGGGCCCGTAAGCCCATTGGGCCTAATTTTTGCCCATCGTGGCCCAACTCACCATATTGCACGAAATCGTGCCCTTACCTGTTCCATTGATCCTGTTTACTGCGTCCGTCGTATCCAAACTAATCCACGAACCATCACGTATTTACAATTTATAGCGTTACCAGAATTCGGTATTTCAGCTTTTTAGCAAATATGAATCTAAGCTATTACGGGGGTATGTTACACACCTGATTAGCGACTTTCACCATGAAATCTCCCACGCGACGAACCTACAGTTAATTAGTAGGTTATTATCTACAAACCGATGAAGCCTACTTACCAGACTTTTGCCATATTTGGCTACCATACAAGCAATCCATATCTCCCTTACCTTAGCCAAATCTGATTGTTTAGATCCAAGACTAGCCACACCAATATTCCAAGCCTTCGATGCTCCCCCAAAGATCGCCTATTTCTCTACATAAGATCATAAAAATAATCGAATGAAAAAGCTCAGTGAGGCCTATACCTCAAATCGACAGTCTCCCTAAACTATAAGGGGTTTTCGGCTTTTCTTATTCCATATCATCAAAATATAACCAAGGTTTCAAACTCTTACCAATGGTTCACTTACGCCAATGATACCAATCCTGTATTGACTCAGATTTGACACAACCCCAAGCTCCCAAACACTAGTAGAAATCGCACCACAAAGATTCCAAGATTCGGCCACCAAGTCCCTACAAGTGCTATGCTTTCGGCTTTTGGGTCAAAGAAGAGAGAAGATGGTTATGGCTAGAAAAGAGTGTTGATAGTAGAGTTTATGGGGAATAGGAATCGAAAGAAGAAAGAAAGAATAGAAGTTTACCTTTTTATGGAAATTGACAACCCCCCTTTAATCCTTCGGGATTTGGCTTGTGTACTATTTGGCTAGCAAGTGAAAAAGAGAGGATGATAGGTTCGGCTTTTACTAGAAATTAATGGGAGGAAGAATGAGAGAAAGAGAGTTTGTGGAAAGAAAGAATGGAAGAAAAATGAGAGGGTTGGCTTATCAACAATCGGCACAAGTGAAAAAAAGAAGAAAAAATATGCCACACTAAAACTTAATAGCCGAATTAGCACTAAAACTCACCCTTGGCCGGCCACACTTCTTCCCATTTCAAAATCTCCTAAAATCTCTCCTAGATATGCTCCCCCTTATCCCTCCATTATCCATGCACTTGACCAGTTCAAACTCTTGCCAACAGATTCCCTGTCAAGCTCAAATTCTAGCCTTTCAAGACACAAAAAAAACAACACATATGCCTGCTTAGTGAGTCGAACCCTGGCCTTCTCCCTTCCACTTACACACCACTTTTTTAGCAACTAAGTGACGTCACTTAGCCACTTTGCCAGGAGCCCATTTGTGATACATTTTACCCACATCTTTTAATAAGACCACCTATCCAAGACCCATAATTCTTTAAGTCTAAAATTCAAAAATTCTACCGAGTTTTTGCCAACTCATGGACCTTCCATAGGCCCATTTACTCAGTCCAAATATGAATTGCACATCCAAATACTAAAATTTAAATTTTTACAAAATTCACCCAAAATCACAAAGTCTCGAAAACCAGGATGTTACAACTCTACCCTCCTTAAAGAAATTTCGGCCTCGAAATTTACCTGATTAAAACAGTTGAGGATACTGTTGACACATCGCCTCTTCTGATTCCCAAGTAGCTTCTTCTCTGCCATGATTTCTCCAAAGTACTTTCACCAATGAGACTAACTTCCTTCTCAACACCTTGATGTCACGATCAAGTATCTGCATAGGTTCTTTTTCGAAGGTCAAATCTGACTGTACCTCAATTTCTGTAGCTAGCACGATATGAGTAGGGTCAGAACGATATCGCCTTAACATGGACACATGAAAGACCACAAGGTGAACTACCCAGTAATACTGAACCAAATCCTAGAGAACATGTCAAAGCAATTACGCTAAGGGATGGGAAAGTACTGGCTGAACCAGACAAGAAGCCTGTTTAAGAATCTAAAAAAGACAAGGTAGAGGAGGCAGAACCTAAAGGAAGTATTCCACCAGCAACTAAAGAGTATCAACCACCTGTACCATATCCGACAAAGTTGAAGAAAGACCGCAAGATGCTCAATTCAGTAAATTTCTTGAACTTTTTAAACAGTTGCATATTAACTTACCTTTTGTTGAAGCAATTTCGTAGATGCCAAAATATGCAAAGTTTTTAAAAGAACTTCTCACAAATAAAAGGAAGTTGGAAGAATTAGCCACAGTGAAGCTCAATGAAGAATGTTCAGCTATTCTCCAGAATAAACTGCCAGCCAAGCTGAAAGACCCAGGGAGTTTTACTATTCCTTGTTTAATTGGTAGTTTAATTATTGACAAAGCCTTAGCTAATCTAAGTGCTAGTATTAACCTAATGCCCTACAAAATGTTCAAGCAACTAGGTCTAGGGGAACTAGGATGAGTATTCAATTAGCTGATAGATCTATTAAATACCCTAGGGGAATCATTGAAGATGTGCTAGTAAAAGTAGATAAATTTATATTCCTTGTTGATTTTGTTGTGCTTGACATGGATGAGGATATTGAGGTGCCTTTAATTTTGGGGAGCCCATTTTTAGCTACTACTAGAGCTGTTATCGATGAAGGGGATGGTAAATTAGTGCTTAGGGTTGGTGAAGAAGTTGTTTTTAAAATCTATGATGCTATGAGATTTTCTAGAGAACAAGATGATTCTTGTTATTTTATTGATGTTATTAATTATTTTGTTCAAGATAATTTTCAGGAAATCACTCTTGAAGACACGTTGGAACTGTGTCTCGTCCAAGGTGGGGGAAAGATGAAGCCATCACTGAAGTTAAAGAAGTAATGAAGGAGCTAAACTCTAATGAACTTATCACAAGGCACATAAGTTATGAGAGTATTAAGATGAATGATGAACTGAGACAAAAACCCTCGATTAATGAACCTCCTAAATTGGAATTAAAGTAACTGCCAGACCATTTAGAATATACATTTTTAGGAGATAATTCTACATTACCAGTAATTATCATATCAGATTTGAGCACTAAAAAAAAGGAGGAATTACTTCAAGTATTAAGGGAACACAAAAAGGCTATAGCTTGGAAGATTTCTAATATTAAAGGAATTAGCCCTTCATTTTGCACCCACAAAATTTTAATGGAAGATGAATATAAGCCATTGGTGCAAGCTCAATGACGACTGAATCCTAATATAAAGGAAGTTGTAAAAGCCGAGGTAATTAAACTTCTAGATACAGGTATTATTTATCCTATTTCTGACAGTTCTTGGGTAAGTCCTATGCAGGTTGTTCCTAAAAAAGGAGGCATGACTGTAGTGTCTAATGACAAAAAGGAGTTAATACCTACAAGAACAGTCACTGGATGAAGAGTTTGCATTGATTATATAAAGCTAAATGATGCAACTCAAAAAGATCAGTTTCCCCTACCCTTTATTGATCAAATGTTGGAAAGGTTATTAGGACATATGTACTACTGTTTCCTAGATGGCCTCTCTGGTTACTTCCAAATCTCGATAGCTCTAGAAGATCAGGAGAAGACAGCATTCACATGTCCATACGGTACGTTTGCTTATCGTAGAATGCCTTTTGGATTATGTAATGCTCCTGCTACTTTTCAGCGCTGCATGTTAGCTATTTTTGATGAACTCGTGGAAGATATCATGGAGGTATTTATGGATGATTTTTTGGTTTTTGGTAATTCTTTTCAACTTTGTCTTAATAATTTAAAATGTGTTCTGAGAAGATTTGAAGAAACAAATTTAGTGCTAAATTGGGAAAAATGTCACTTTATGGTTCAAGAAGGTATTTCCTAGGACATAAAATCTCTAGTAAAGGGATAGAAGTAGATAAAGCAAAAATTGAAACCATCGAAAAATTACCTCCCCCTAATTCAGTTAAGGCCATAAGAAATTTTTTAGGACATGCTGGTTTTTATCGCAGATTCATTAAAGATTTTTCTAAAATAGCTAAGCCTTTAACAAAATTGCTAGAAAAAGATGTGCTTTTCAACTTTGACCAGTGTTTAGAGTCTTTTAACAGTCTCAATGTAAAGTTAGTTAATCTCCGATTATGATTTCACCTGATTGGAATCTACCTTTTGAACTAATGTGTGATGCGAGTGATTTTATAGTAGGTGCAGTTCGGGGACAATGAAAAGATAAGCACTTTCAACCAATTTATTATGCTAGCAGGACTTTGACAGCCGCACAAGCAAATTACACTACCATAGAAAAAGAATTGCTAGCTGTTATTTTTGCATTTGATAAATTTAGATCTTATTTAAAATTGTCGAAAGTCATCGTTTATACTAATCATTCTGCTCTTTGTTATCTTTTAACTAAAACTGATGTAAAACCTCGATTAATAAGATGGATTCTACTGTTACAGGAATTCGACTTAGAAATAAAAGATAAGAAATGAGCTAAAAATTTGGCAGCAAATCACCTTTCAAGATTGGAAAATCCACACCCCAAGGACCTCGATAAAATAAACGACTTGTTTCCTGAAGAACAACTCCTAGCCATAGTAGAGGCTGCCGTTCCTTGGTTTGCTGATTTTGCAAATTATTTAGTAGCTAACATAATCCCAAAAGGGTTGACCCGTCAGCAAAAGAAGCGATTCTTCGCTGATGTGAAAAATTAGTTTTGGGAAGATCATTTCCTTTTTCGTATTTGTACATATCAAGTCATTCGAAGATGCGTTACAGAGACAGAAGCATACAAAATTTTAGAGCACTGCCATTCAGGACCAACAGGAGGACACCACAGTGGAGCTAGAATTGCTCATAAGGTACTCGAATCATGTTTTTACTGGCCTACACTTTTCAGAGATGCCAAAAGGTATGTGACCTCTTGTGATAAATGCCAGAGAACAGGTAATATCTCTCAGCATAATGAAATGCCTCAAAACTATATACTCTTATGTGAAATATTTGATGTATGGGGTATTGATTTCATGGGTCCTTTCCCTACTTCGTTTGGGAATAAGTACATACTAGCAGTAGTAGATTACATGTCAAAATGGGTAGAAGCCCAAGCTTTACCTACTAATGATGCTAGAATGGTAGTACGCTTCCTTAAAAAGCTTTTCTCTCGATTCGAAACACCTAGGATAATTATTAGTGATAGGGGTACTCATTTTTGCAATACCCAATTTGATCAAGTTTTAAAAAGATATGGAGTGCACCATAGAATAGCTACCCCCTATCACCCACAAACCAGTGGTCAAGTTGAAGTGACAAATAGAAAACTAAAAGGCATTTTAGAGAAAACGGTGGAAACAAATAGGAGAGATTGGTCAAGAAAAGTAGATGATGCTTTATGGGCTTATAGAACTGCATTTAAAACTCCCATAGGAACATCTCCTTATAAACTTGTTTATGGAAAAAGTTGTCATCTGCCATTTGAACTCAAACATAAAGCATATTGGGCTATTAAATTTTTAAATCTTGATTTTAAGCTTGCAGGTGAGAAAAGACTAATGCAATTAAATGAGCTGGATGAATGGCGCTGTAATGCCTACGAAAACTCACGATTATATAAGGAAGCCACAAAGCGACGCCATGACAACCGTTTGAGTCAACATAAGCAATTCAAAACTAGTGATCTTGTATTACTTTACAACTCAAGGCTTAAACTATTCCCTGGAAAACTTAAATCAAGATGGTCAGGTCCACTCACTGTTCAAACTATTTTTCCATACAGCACAGTCGAGGTAACTCACTCAAACCATGGCACTTTCAAGGTAAACGACCATCAGCTTAAACATTATAGAGGTGAGAATTTCAAGGATAATAGGGAGGAGCTTCAGCTCCACAAACTCCCTCCGTGATACATCCAGGTAGAGTCGAGTTTAGACTCTAAATAAACGCTTCTCGGGAGGTAACCCGAGCACTAACTGTGACAACCCGAATTAGGGGCTAGTCGTAATAGTGGTTTTGTAACCACAAATCCAAAACAAAATTTGATTATGTGAATTTTAGATGATATCTGCTTGATTAAAAATTTTAGATGGAAGGGCATTTTTGTCAAAAGTGAGTAAAAGACAAAATAGATGAATTAAAACATCATCTTCTCCATGAAACACCCCATGTTCAGCCGAAAATCCCAAACTCCATAGCCAAAGGTTTCAAAATTTTTCAAGCTTTCATGTAAATGCAATTTGGTCCCTTTTTCAATTATTTTTGCATTTTTAGACTCCTTGAAGCTTGTATTTCATTATTCTACCATTTATTTAATTAATTATTGAGGTATAAAAATTTACCCATTTGTGGAATGAGTGTCTTTGGCTCACTAATGGTAGATAATGGAAGTTTTAAATGCTATGTGCATGTTTTAATGGATGAAATTGAATGAAAGTTCATAAAGAGGGACTAATTTGTAGAGATTACAAATTATTTCTAAATGTGCGGAATAATGGGAATTTGGGTGTTATAATTGTGAAAATGGGCTATAAAAGCCCATGGAATAAAGAAAATGAGTTTTTGAGTCCAAGGGACTAATTAGTAATTATTGAAAAGTTGAAGGGTAAATTTGGAAATTTGCTCCAAATGTGAACTGTGACTGTATTGAAATAGATAATTGATATCTGTGCTATATGTGTTAATTTAGATCAAGAATAGTCTGAAAGAGCCCATGATTAAGGAAAAGAGAAAGTCCTCAATTAAATTCGAGAAGTAAATCTTTTTGGCAATCCAGGTAAGTTATATGTAATTCTAGCGAATTCGATTAGTTTTGTTAAAATATTTGCTTATATGATGATACATGGATAATTGCTCTGTGAGGTGACTGAATGTATGGAAAATAATATTGACTGTAAATTCCGATTGATCATTGTATGTGCTTCTGAAACTACTGATTTATGCATTATCTGTAAATCCCGATTGAGCAAGTAGGAATAGACATAGACATAGGTGACATGTCACTTGAGGCCTACTGTTTCGACTGTTATAGTTAGCCGAGTGCTAGGTAGTCTTGCATGTGTTGCAAACTCCTGTCAGCTTGTGTGAGCAGGCCCGTGGTTAACTTTTGTACTGTTACTGATTGTAACTTTGGCTACCGTATCGATTGTAGCTTGAGCTACCCTACTGTTAGTAGCTTTGGCTACTTCATGGCTTTGCCATGTCTGTATGGCACTTATGTGCTAACCTCTGTTTATCTGTTCATATTCCAAAATTTGCTTAATGGGATTAGATTAACTGTACTGCAATGAAATGGTTGTACAGGTGAACTGAAAATGGTACGGAATACTGAGAATGTTACTGTTAAGCATGTTCACGATGGGTTTATGTGTACAAAGAGTAAGCTAATTGTACAATGATATGTGACAGCATTTATAATGTTAAAACAGTGATGTACTGAATTGTTGAATTGCAATAAATTTCATATAACTTACTAAGCTATTGTAGCTTACCCTCCCTTTTTCCATTCTCTATAGATATTGAGCTTGTTAGATCAGGATCGTAAAGTCAGAGCCACGTGACATACTATCAAGTTTCTTTTGGTATATTTTACATTTTCAAGTGTAATTTACGGCATGTATAGAACAACTTGTGGTTGTGAATGGCTATTTTGGTATGCCTAAGTTACATTACTCATATGATATTTTGTAAGTAATTTTATAAATGAAGTCTTTTGAGTAAACTTTCTTTTGAATTGGTTGGTTTTGATTTTGCATGTACTTGAATGTGTTTTAGGGAGGACAAGGCTTGGTATATAGCATGACACGGCCTGCACGGCAGGGCACACGGGCGTGTACCATAACCGTGTGGGATTTGGCAGAATGCTCCACGGGTACAGGGCACGGGCATGCCTAGACTGTGGGCGATACACGGCCAGACCCTACGGGCGTGCCTCTGGACCGTGCCTCCGCTGCACCTTAATTTAAATTTTAATGTACCACACGGGCATGAGACACGGCCGTGTGTCTCAACCGTTTGGGGTACACGACCTCCAAACGATCGTGTGGAGCGGCCGTGGCATGATGGACAGTTTTGTCCACAGTTGCCGAGCATGAGCTTGTGAGGACCACACGGTCTAATAACACGGCCATGCCAATAGTCACACGGGCGTGTGACGGTGTTTGTAAGGTGAAAAATTTTCTAAGAGTCCGTTATGATAGGATTCGAATCCTAACCGTCTCTAATGTCCGTAAGGTGTCTGAGAACCTTACATAAGGGTAATTATGCAATGGATTGTATGTATTTTCGCAACTAATTGGGTTATTTCTGTAAACATTATTCTGAGTCTGGTGATGCCTCTTATTCGTTCCGGTGACGGTTTTGGGTTAGGGGTGTTACATTTTATTGGTATCAGAGATACGGTTTAGCCTATTCTCAGACTAACGTAGCGAGTGTGGTAGTTTATTTATATATGCCATAAATTAAAATTGATAGTGTGTTGGCTCTTGACGATTTTAAATTGTTTTTCTGTATAGTTATGGATCCTAATTGTAATGTGGCTGATGATGCCCAAAGTAATGTGCCTGCTCCCGCTCAAGGGACAGCGCCTGATGATTCTGGACCTGCGGGTCAAAGTCAAGGTGAGGAGGCCTGAGTAGCCTTCCTCCACATGATGAGTGAATGGTATGTTGAGTTCATTCGGGCGAATCCGAATGCTCAACCCCTTCGCCTCCTCCTATACCTCAACCTGCTCCCATAGCTCCTCAACAACTGGAGGTAGTTCGATTGACTAAGCCTCCTGTGGATAAGATTAGAAAGTATGGGGCTGAAGAGTTCCTAGCTAATGTGAATGATGATCCGGAAAGGCTGAGTTCTGGTTGGAAAACACTATTAGCGTGTTGGATGAACTGTCGTGTACTCCTAAAGAGAGTTTGAAATGTGTTGTGTCTTTGCTAAGAGATTCGGCTTATCACTGGTGGGAAACTTTGATATCAGTGGTACCCAGAGAGAGGGTTACATGGAATTTCTTCTAGGATGAGTTTCGGAAGAAATATATTAGCCAGCGTTTCATAGACCAGAAAAAAAGGAATTTCTTGGATTGAAATAAGGCTGGTTAACTGTAGCCGAGTACGAAAGAGAATTTGTTAAGTTGAGCAAGTATGCTCAAGAATGTGTGCCTAATGAGACTACCTTGTGCAAGAGATTTGAAGACGGACTTAATGAAGATATCTGACTATTTATTGGTATTTTAGAAATCAAGGAATTTGTGGTCATGGTTGAAAGGGCCATTAAAGCTGAAGAACTGAGTAAAGAAAAAAGAAAAGTTAAAAATGAGAATAGAGAGACTTGAAAGAGAACAATGACTAAATCATTTCAATCTCATTCAAAAAAGTCGAAAGAGACGAGTCCCCAATCGAACGTTTCTACTAGTTATTCCCGTCGAGATCGTGATAAGTGATATTCAGGTTCTAAGACCCAGGCCACTTCGGTAGTTAGTGCCAGAAGTGTCAAGTCTGATAGACTGGACTGTAGACATTGTGGAAAAAGACATTTGGGTGAATGTTATGTGATTAACCGAGCTTGTTTTCGTTGTGGGTCTCAAGACCATTTCGTGAAGGATTGCCCAGAGCTGGAAGAGCCAAAAAAGCCGCAAAATGTGAGACTGAGCAATGTGTCTAGAGGGAGACCCCCAAGAAATGTGGGAACTGGGAACAGTGGTAAAGGCACAACTAGGGATACTACTGTAAGATCTGAAGTGAGAGCTTCGGCGAGAGCTTATGCTATTCGAGCCCGAGAGGAGGCATCCTCCCCTGAAGTGATTACCGGTATATTTTCTCTTTATGGTACTTTTGTTCTTGCTTTGATAGACCCTGGCTCTACTCATTTGTATGTATGTATGAGTAAAATGTCTGATGAGAATTTGTGTGTTGAATTTACTAAGCATGTGATACAAGTTTCAAATCCGTTAGGAAAGCATGTGTTAGTTGATAAATTTTGTAGAAATTGCCCTCCTATGATTCATGATCATTGTTTTCCTATTGATTTAATGTTATTGCCTTTTGATGAGTTTGATGTTATTTTGGGAATGGATTGGTTGACTCTACATGGTGCCAAAATAGATTGTAGACAGAAAACTCTAGAATAGAAATGTGATGATGGTAAGATACTGAGAGTCAAAACTGATAAGTCTGAGTTGATGCCAACTGTAATTTCTGCTATGTCTATTGTTAAGTATCTAAAAGGAGGATGTGAAGCTTACCTCACATATGTTTTGAATACTGAACTGTTTGAAAAGAAGATTGAATCTGTACCTATTGTGTGTGAATTTGTGGATGTACCGGAAGAACTGCCTGGTTTGCCCCCTGATAGAGAGGTTGAATTTAGTATAGAGTTGTATCCTGGTACTGCTCCGATATCGATCCCTCCTTACAGAATGGCGCCTACAGAGCTAAAAGAACTGAAAGAACAGTTGCAAGAGTTAACCGATAGAGGGTTTGTAAGGCCGAGTTTTTCACCATGGGGTGCTCCGGTGTTGTTTGTTAATAAGAAAGATGGGCCATTGAGGCTTTACATTGATTACCGACAGCTTAATAAAGTAACCGTGAAGAATAAGTATCCATTGCCTAGAATTGATTATTTATTTGATCAACTGAAAGGTGCTACCATATTTTCTAAGATCGATCTAAGGTCCGGGTACTATCAGTTGAAAGTCAGAGAGGGAGATGTGCCGAAGACTGCTTTTAGACTTGGTATAGTCATTATGAGTTCTTAGTGATACCCTTTGGTATGACCAATGCTCCAACTATATTTATGGATCTAATAAACTGAATTTTTCGACCCTATTTGGATAAATTCGTAGTGGTTTTCATAGGTGACATTTTGGTTTACTCTCCGAGCGAGTCTGAGCATGCTGAACATCTACGAACTGTGCTACAGATAGTACGAGAAAAGAAATTATTTGCTAAGTTCAGCAAAAGCGAATTTTGGCTCCGGGAAGTTGGATTTTTAGGGCATATTGTATCCGGTGAAGGGATACGAGTGGACCCGGGAAAGATCTCAGTGATATTAGAATGGAAGCCTCTGAAGACTATATCAGAGATTAGGAGTTTTCTTGGTTTGGCTCGCTATTACCGTCAATTTGTTGAAGGCTTCTCAATGATTGCATCGCCAATAACCAAATTGTTGCAAAAAGATAGTACGTTTGAATGGACCGAAGAATGTCAACAGAGTTTCGATAGATTGAAGAAATGTTTGACCGAAGCACCGGTTTTGATCCTACCCGAGTCAGGAAAGGAATTTGTAGTGTATAGTGATGCTTCTTTAAATGGACTTAGATGTGTTTTGATGCAAGAGGGAAAAGTGATAGCCTATGCTTCTCGACAGCTGAAACCGCACGAACAGAATTATCCTACTCATGACTTAGAGCTAGCTACCATTGTCTTCACTCTAAAAATATGGCGACATTATTTGTATAGTGAGAGATGTCTTATATACACCGATCATAAAAGTTTGAAATATGTGATGACACAGAAGGATCTGAATTTACGTCAGATAAGGTGGTTAGAACTGTTGAAGGACTATGAATTGGTGATAGACTATCATCAGAGAAAGGCTAATGTGGTCGCAGATGCTTTAAGTAGAAAGTCCTTCTTTGCTTTACGAGCTATGAATGTGAGATTTGAAATGTCTGACAGTAGTGCCTTGATTGCGAAATTACGAGTTAGGCCAATGTTTTTACAAGAAATTTATGAGGCTCAGAAGGTAGATAATGAGTTGCAAAATAAAAGAGGGCAGTGTTTAGAGAATAAAGATTCTGAATTTAGAGTTGATCCGAATGGTTGTCTAATGTACTGTAACCGATTATGTGTACCGAGAAATTCTGAACTGATTGACAAAATTTTGCATGAAGCTCATAATAGTGGTATGGTAATACACCCCGGTAGTGTAAAAATGTATAATGATTTGAAGAAACTATATTGGTGGCCGGGTATGAAACGAGATATCTCTGAATTTGTGTCGAAATGTCTGATCTGTCAGCAAGTTAAAGTTGAACATCAAGTGCCATTTGGATTACTGCAACCAATTTTAATTCCCGAATGGAAATGGGATCGAGTAACAATAGATTTCATATCGGGTTTGCCTCTGACACCGAGAAAGAAAGACTCAGTTTGGGTAATAGTAGATAGATTGACTAAATCGGCTCATTTCATTCCGGTACGTATGGACTTTTCACTTGATAAATTGGCAGAATTGTATATTGCTGAGATAGTACGTTTACATGGAGTGCCGCTGTCTATAATCTCCGATAGAGATCCTCGATTTACTTCGAGATTTTGGAAGAAGCTTCAAGATGCTTTAGGTACTAAATTAAGTTTTAGTACGACATTTCATCCTCAAACGGGTGGCCAATCTGAAAGAGTAATACAAGTGTTAGAAGATATGCTTAGATGTTTTATTTTGGAATTTGAAAGTACTTGGGACAGATATTTGCCTTTGATCGAATTTGCATATAATAATAGTTATCAGTCTAGTATAAAAATGACACCGTATGAAGCTTTATATGGACGAAAGTGTCGAACTCCACTGTATTGGACCGAATTGAGTGAGCACCGACTACATGGGGTCGATTTGATAAAAGAGACTGAAGAAAAAGTAAAGATAATTCGAGATAATCTGAAAGCTGCATCAGACCTACCGAAATCATATGCGGATTTAAAAAGGAAAGAGATTGAATTTCGAGTGGGCGATACAGTATTTCTGAAAGTGTCACCGTGGAAGAAAATTCTAAGATTTGGTCAGAAAGGTAAGCTAAGTCCACGCTTTATCAATCCTTACGGTGTAATTGAGAGAATTGGCCCAGTAGCCTACCGTTTAGCTTTGTCACCCGAGTTAGACAAAATTCATTATGTGTTCTATGTTTTTATGTTACGACGTTATCGACCGGATCCGACACATGTTGTAACTCCCTGAATTTGGGCCTAGAAGAATTGGGCCTTGAGTCTGGGTTCGGATAAAAGAAAACCTGAATAATTGAGAAGTTTTAAATATTATTGTTATAAAAAAATTAAATTAAATTATTATTAATAAAATATTACTGTTATTATTATTGATGTTTTAAATTTTTATGAAAATTATAATTATTGTTAGATAAAATTATTATTTTTATTATTTTTATTAAAAATTATAATATTATTGTTATTAATTTGGTGTTTAAATTTGGTGTTTAAATGAATTATGAAGGATTTATAGTGTGGGAGAAGCCTTGGGTTCGATCCAAGACTCTAGCAAAAAAATTGATTTTTTTGCATCTTAAGGGAAATTCGGACAGTAGGGCTTATATATAATTTAGGCTGAGTTTAGACACAAAGGAAGTGCCTGGCCCAGTGGCTAAGCACGCTAGGAGGATGTGGGAGGTGCCTGGGTTCAAGGCACGGCGCGCACAAAATGTTTATATTTTTTTTAGTAAGCGGGTTATGATGAAATAAGGCTTAAAAGAAGTTGCAACGGGATTATGCCACAAGGAGCGCATGTGGCGCAGTGGCAGCAGTGTGATAACGACTCACGATATTAAGTAATAAAATTTATAAAACTGATCACACCAACACTAACTAATATCATGACCTTAAAGGCAAGCGCACCTGTCGAACAATAGTATAGTTTAGTGGCAAGACCGAGTTATCGTACCCAAGGGAACCAAAAGTACAAATACTTACTTCCTTTCTATTATCTAGCCTAAAAATAAAAGAGGTTTGGTTGAAACAAATTCTAAAACTAACTAAAAGTGCACAAAAAGTAAATTGGGGAAAACTTTTAGGGAAAAGCTAATTGATATAAGCAATACTTAAGGGAGAATCCACCTAGACTTCACCTGTTATTGGTTCTTGAGCTAGATGATTTATTCACTTGACTTGATCTGTAGAGATCCCTAATTTATGCTAAACCCTCCGTCGAGGCGAAGAGCAACTAGGCCTAGGTTGTTAACTAAAGTTCCTTTATTAATTAACACCCTAGGTTGCATTAATTCGATCTATGGTTCCCCTATTAGGTTTGACCCTAATTCGGCAGATTTATGTCGCCCTATGTCTAGGGTTACATGCAACTCTACTTAATTATGGTAGATCTACCCTTATCACAGGGACTTTTGCTCCTCTGCTTTAAGCACATCTGTTTCTTGAATTAATACCTAAGCTTATTAACACAAGAATTAAGCACACATAATTAAGAACAACTCACTCAAGAATAAATAATAACAAGATTCGTCTTAATTTTCCTCCCCCTCAAGTATTTGAGGGGTTTAGTTCATAATAAAAAAAGAAAACATCTTAGAAGAATTAAGATAACAAAACATGAAAAACCCGAAAACCCCTGAAGGAATTTAGGGAGATCCTCTGTCTTGATGTAGAATTTTGGCTTCTAGGATGAATCAGTCGGTTTTCCTTGGAGTAATCCCTTGCTTTCACTCTTTGTGTTGGCAGAAATATGGCGCTCTTTCCTAAGAGAAAAGAGTATTCCCTTAGCGGGAAATAAGCACACCCTTGAAGTTGGCTCCTAGGGTCTTTATATAGAGTTTAGAATGGCTTTCTTAGCCCCTAAGTATCCTTTTTCGAGTAGAATTGAACTTTCTCATGATAGGGACACGCCCGTGTGCCACGCCCGTGTGGTTTTGATAAGGACCGTGTGCGGGCCTGTTGATGGTGGCACAGCTGTGTGGCATGGCCGTGCTTGTCGAGGCTGGGCTGTGTGGACTTCATGTGGTACGGCCGTGTGCCACAGCCATGTGGTGACTCATTGGGCCGTGTCGTTTTCACATTTTGGCCCATTTTCCTCTTTTTTGGTCAATTTTCCATTCTTTTCTCTTCCCTATGCTCTCTTGAGTATAAGATATGAAAAAGAAAGATTAAGAGCACCAATCCTCACAAATCTAATGATGATTCATCCAAAATATAGGCTAAACATGAGGCAAAAATATGTATAATTTATCGTTTATTAAATACCCCCACACTTAAGCCTTTGCTTGTCCTCAAGTAAAATCTCAATCTCTAATTAAGAATCACTCCTCTCAACTTACAATCTTTATCAATAATGTTTCAAACTAACTCACAAGTAGTCATACAATGAAAATTCAATCAGAAGAACATTAAAGATTCAATCACCCTAAGTTGAGAATTTTATCATTGAAACATAAGTTTCTTCCCTTCTTCTAAGTAGTCATCTCTCAATTGAAATCAACAGGTTTTGACATCCTCACTAAGGGTTCACTCTATCCACTCAAGGTGTTTAGGGTTCAAGAATTAAGCACTCTCTAGTCAATCTGAAAAGTTATTACCATAGGCTTGCAAGAAAATCAAATCTCCACCACTATAGATTGATACGACACATCGATCAAAAGGTCTTTCAATGGTTGTAATGGGGCTTTGGTTAGGGGTGTTGTCACAAGCTAAAAAAGATGGTTAGAATCGAGATTGAATTGAAAAATCATCTAGCTAGAGAAATCTCTATCATTGGAACATATTCCTAGAGCTAATCCTTATGATGACATCGTCCTAGATTTGAAAGCTTGTGGAAATACGTAAAAACTATTGAACTATTACAGATTACAACTGAATTAACTATATATACACTTTTTTTTAGGACAATTCAAGTACAATACTTTGAATATTGACAAACTTTACAACTGAAAAAGAGAACAAAGCTAGATAATAATTTTAACTCAAATCTCAACAAAAATAGGGATCAAAATAATTGAATGGAATTCAACAAAAATAGGTTATGGGTTAATATTAGAGGTAAGTCAAAGAATGGGTTGTTAGGCTCAATGAGGTTTACTAGGGGTTAATTTATGGAGGTAGGCTTTTTATGGAGTAAGTGGGTTAAATCCTAAGTGCCTTTATCATCTCAATATATCAAATCAATGATGTGGTCTTGACATGTATACTCGAAGCAAGTTCTAGAATAACAAATCAGTATTGACTCACTAAAAGCAATAATAAAAGTGAGCATGAAAGAATGTATGCTCAAAAGGCTCAAAAATCTCACTAGAATTATGGCTTTTGATGTTAATCCTGCAAATTTCAAATATCAAGATAACACTTAAAATTTAGGAAAATAGCTTATGAAAAAATTTGGTTCTCAGAAATTTCAACTTATCATGCTTGATTCCCTAATGTTTTAAAGTTTTAATGATCAAAGCATAAACACCTATGTCTGAATTCTCAACACATCAATAAAAATCATAAATCAATCAGAATTAATTCCTAACAAGAGATTTGAAGATAATGCAGAGAATTCGAAATTTGAGAGCAATTTTCAGGGATTTCAAAGATAATATAAAGAATGAAAGTGAGTTTCCCCCCACACTTAAGATGTACATTGCCCTCAATATACAAAGATAACATTAATAGCAATAGAAGCACAATATCATAAGTTAGGGAGAGAAGTAAAACTCCTTGAATATTGGATGGAACCTTTGAATTGTGAAAGTTGTCTTGGACGAAGGAATACTTGAAGTTCATGGTTTTGAAACTGCGATAGCACTTAAGGGATTTTAAGTATTTCAGGATTAGAACAATTACTCGTTAGGAAATAACCGATATAAAATAATGGAAATAACATAAACTAGTTCTGAGAATACTAAAATTCAAATAAAGAAAAAGATAAAATAAAAGAAACTGGAAAAAATCTCAGGGATTTTAGCACGCCTGGCTCGAGACACATGCCCGAGTTGCGAGGGCGTGTTGAGGCACACGGTCGTGTCCTTCGATGTTCGTTTGTCCCACGGTCATGTATAGGGTTACACGCCCATGTTGGAATTGACAGTGTTGGCCACGGTTATATCGCACAGCCGTGGCTATTTATCGTAGCCCGTGCCTTAGGGGAAATTTTACCCTACTTGTACACGGCCAAGTTGCACGACCGTGTCTCTGCTCAAAGTGCACACATTGCCTAAGGCACACCCGTGGGTGTGGCCCTGTGCTCCTAAATTTCTGCATTAAAAAGGGTTAGTTGATGCATAAAAATACTAAAATCAAAAATAAAAGAAAAGTTACTAAGTTAGTGCTCGGGTTGCCTCCCGAGAAGCGCTTATTTATAGTCTAAGCTTGACTTTGCTCGAGCTTGTACGTTCACAGTGGTTTGAAGAGTTGATACTCTTCTATCCTGCTTACAATTTCATTATCAATGTAAGATTTGAGTCGAGTGTGATTTCCCTTGAAAGTGCCGAGTGACTCATGTTTTATCTCGACTGTACCATAGGGAAAGATTTTCATTACCGTGAAGTAAGGTGTATCACTTGTATGCTTTTTTGAATTCAGGATTCGAGGATCGTCTTCCCCTAAGATTACTGTATCCCCTACCTTGAGTTGATTCGTTCATACCTGAGGGTCGTCTCGGTGATACTCTGGGTTGGTTCGGCATACTTTGGGCTTTTCATGATAGTTCAGCCACTCATCTAGTTCCTCGATCTGAAGCATTCGCTTTTCAAGTGCATCTCCCTCGGATGGACTTGTCTGTGATTGGGTTGTCGTTATGTAGAGTGTATCCTGCACAGAAGGTTGGGTGGTGAGTTCAGTGTTTTTACAAGGACTTGTGACTATATTATTATCAACAGTCTTAATCGAGTTTCAAGCTTGTAAGGTAACTTGGTCATCATCTATACGTAGTGTAAGTTCACCTGTTCCGAAATCAATTATTGTTCTAGCAGTTGCTAAAAAGGGTCGCCCTAGAATTAAGGGTACATTGCTATCATCATCAATGTCTAAAACAACAAAGTCAACTGGGAATATGAATCTATCAATTTTGACAAGCACATCTTCAATTATTCCCTTAGGAAACCTAATAGTTTTATCAGCCAGTTGAATGCTCATCTTGGTTTGCTTAGGTTTTTCAAGACCTAGTTGTTTAAACAGTTTATAAGGCATGACATTTATACTAGCCCCTAAGACAGCTAAAGCATTTTTGGCGTCTAGGCTACCAAGTAAACAGGGAATAGTAAAACTCCCTGAATCTTTTAGTTTGGTTGGCAGTTTATTTTGGAGAATAGCTGAGCATTCCTCGTTGAGTTCCACTGTGGAATGTTCTTCTATCTTCCTTTTATTTGTGAAAAGTCCCTTTAAATATTTTGCGTATTCCAACATCTGCGTAATTGCTTCAACAAATGGTAAGTTGATATGCAATTTCTTTAAGAGTTTAAGAAACTTACCGAATTGTTCATCTGTGTGGTCCTTCTTTAGCACGGTTGGGTATGGGATACTAGGTTTAAATTTTTTGGTAATTTCATCTTTGTAACTTACCTCATTCTTTCCTTTACTTACCACAGGCTCCTTGCATGGCTCTGGGTTGGTTTTGGTTATCCCCTCATCATTTATCGTATCCACAGCATTGAGTTGCTCCTTAGGATTAGTCTAAGTGTTGCTTGGTAACCCACCTTGCGGTCTTTCAAAGATTAGCTTGGCGAGCTGGCCTATTTGAGTTTCAAGTCCTTGAATGGATGCCTGCTGGTTCCTCAGTGCCGTTTCGGTATTTTGAAAACGGGTTTCTGATACGGCCATAAATTTTGTGAACATCTCTTCACGGTTCAGCTTTTTCTCTTGTTGCGGAGGTGGCTATTGAAATCCCGGAGGAGGTGGTTGTCTTTGATTTCCTTGTCCTCCCCATGAAAAATTGGGATGGTTCTACCAACCTGTATTGTAAGTATTACTATAAGGGTTATTTTGAGGTCTAGAATTGTTACCCTTGTAGTTGGTTTGCTCAGTTTCCATGCCATGTCCATAAGAGGAGTAATCTGGATTGAACATATTTCCCTGGATTGCGTCACACTGCATCACTGGATGTGCCTGCGTAGAACCAACAAAATTATCAAACTTTTTATTTAAAAGTTCTGCCTGGTTAGTAAGCATGGTGACAGTATCAATATTATAAACTCCTTCAGCTTTTGTCGGCTTTGTCCTCATGACTTGCCACTGATAGTTATTCAGTGACATCTCTTCTATAAACTCATAAGCTGCTTCTGGTGTTTTATTGTTGATTGTTCCTCCGGCGGCCGCATCGATCATCTGCCTTGTTGATGGATTCAAACCGCTGTGAAAGGTTTGAATTTGTAACCACAAAGGCAACCCATGGTGAGGGCACCTTCTCAAAAGATCTTTGTATCTCTCCCAGGCATCGTAAAGTGTCTCTAGATCCATCTACACAAAAGAAGAGATATCGTTTCGCAATTTAGCTATTTTAGCTGGAGGAAAATATTTAAGTAAAAATTTTTCGGTCATCTGTTCCCATGTAGTAATTGAGCCTCGTTGTAGAGAATTTAACCACTGTTTAGCCTTGTTTCTCAAAGAGAATAGGAATAGCCTAAGACGAATGGCATCATCAGAAATGCCATTTATTTTGAATGTATAGCATATTTCCCAGAAATTGGCTAGATGCGAGTTAGGATCCTCATCCTGCAAACCATCAAACTGAACAAATTACTGTATCATTTGAATAGAGTTAGGTTTCAGTTCAAAATTATTTGCAGCAATAGTAGGCCTAACAACGCTAGATTCAGTGCCTGCTAAATTAGGTCTAGCATAATCATACATAGTACGCGGAGCATGATTTTGCTCAACAGGATTTGTGGCTACTACAGGAAGTAGCTGATTATCCTGATTTACTTTCATCTCTTCAGTAGGTTTAGGTTCTTCTTCTTGTCCTTCTTCTGGATATTGCAAACTTCTTCTTATCTCTTCACAAGTTCGACGAACTGTCGCTTCTAAATCATCGTTGAAAAGTAATGGACCTCCTAGGTTTCTTCTAGTCATCAACTAGAGATACCTAGAAGGAAAAAAAACAAAGAAAAATAAAAAATAATAAAAAATAATAAAAGAAAAATAGAAATAAAAAATAAAAAATAAAAAAATAAAAACTGAAAATAAATAAATATAGTAATGGCTAAAGTAATAAAAATCGAGTTTTCTTAATATTTCAGTTCCCCGGCAACGACGCCAAAAACTTGATAACAACTCACGATATTAAGTAATAAAATTCATAAAACTGATCACACCAAAACTAACTAATATCACGACTTTAAAGGCAAGCGCACCTGTCGAACAATAGTATAGTTTAGTGGCAAGACCGAGTTATCACACCCAAGGGAACCAAAAGTACTAATACTTACTTCCTTTCTATTATCTAGCCTAAAAATAAAAGAGGTTTGGTTGAAACTAATTCTAAAACTAACTAAAAGTGCACGAAAAGTAAATTGGGGAAAACTTTTAGGGAAAAGCTGATTGATATAAGCAATACTTAAGGGAGAATCTACCTAGACTTCACTTGTTATTGGTTCTTGAGCTAGATGATTTATTCACTTGACTTGATCCTTAGAGATCCCTAATTTATGCTAAACCCTCCGTCGAGGTGAAGAGCAACTAGGCCTAGGTTGTTAACTAAAGTTCATTTATTAATTAACACCCTAAGTTGCATTAATTCGATCTACGGTTCCCCTTATTAGGTTTGACCCTAATCCGGCAGATTTATGTCGGCCTATGTCTAGGGTTGCATGCAACTCCGCTTAATTATGGTAGATCTACTCTTATCACAGGGACTTTTGCTCCTCTGCTTTAAGCACATCTGTTTCTTGAATTAATACCTAGACTTATTAACACAAGAATTAAGCACACATAATTAAGAACAACTCAAGTATTTATCATATAACTCAAGAATAAATAATAACAAGATTCGTCTTAGGTTTCCTCCCCCTCAAGTATTTGAGGGGTTTAGTTCATAATAAATAAAGAAAACATCTCAGAAGAATTAAGATAACAAAATATAAAGAACCCGAAAACCCCTGAAGGAATTTAGGGAGATCTTCTGTCTTGATGTAGAATTTTGGCTTCTTGGATGAATCAATCGGCTTTCCTTGGAGTAATCCCTTGCTTTCACTCTTTGTGTTGGCAGAAATATGGCGCTCTTTCCTGAGAGAAAAGAGTATTCCCTTAGCGAGAAATAAGCACACCCTTGAAGTTGCCTCCTAGGGTCTTTATATAGAGTTTAGAATGGCTTTCTTAGCCCCTAAGTATCCTTTTTCGAGTAGAATTAAACTTCCTTACGATAGGGACACGCCCGTGTGCCACGCCCGTGTGGTTTCGATAAGGGCCGTGTGCGGGCCTGTTGATGGTGGCACGGCCGTGTGGCCTGGCCATGCTTGTCGGGGCTGGGCCGTGTGGACTTCATGTGGCACGGCCGTGGTGTGGTGACTCCTTGGGCTGTGTCGTTTTCACATTTTGGCCCGTTTTCCTCTTTTTTGGTGCATTTTCTATTCTTTTTTCTTCTCTATTCTCTCCTGAGTATAAGATATGAAAAAGAAAGGTTAAGAGCACCAATCCTCACAAATCTAATGATGATTCATCCAAAATATAGGCTAAACATGAGGTAAAAATATGTATAATTTATCATTTATCACAGTGCGTTAGGAACTCCAAGGGGACGCGGGTTCGAGTCCAGGCGCAGGTGAATTTTAGTTTTATTTTTAAATAGTAGAGGCTAAAGCGGAAAAGGCTTATATTTAAGCGCGACCATATTATAGTAAAGAAAAAGCCACAGCGCAGTGGCTAGAAGCGTGGTTAGGTACCTGGGGGTCCCAGGTTTGAGCTGCTGTATGCGCGCAGGACCATCTTTTTGCTAGGCACGCGAGGAGAGGAGATTGTGTTGGACTCAAACTGCTCCTAGCAGTAGATTTAAGCGGTGGATAAGGCTGCTAATCGGTGGGAAGTTTGAATTCCATTCAAACTTTGTATTTAGATAAAAATAAGTGATAAAAATTAGCCAATTTTGTTTCCTTTCAATCGGTTTTATTTTTCTTTTTCTTTATTTTATTTTTATCTTTTTAGGTCATCTTCTTTTCACCAACTCTTTTACGCATATTCTTGATTTATTTCTTTTGTTTCTCAAGGCCGAATCCACTTGCTCCTTAAGTTGTTTTTCTTCTTCTGTTATTTTCTCTTCTATTTTTCATCAAAGCCGAACCTTCTTCTTTATTCTTCTATTTTCTCAACACCTAGTAGTCGACTTCCACAAAAGCTTAAACCAATCTACCATTGCCTATTACCTCATCAATCAAGATTTGAGTCTTTCAAAAATCGAACCTTAAATTTCTCATCCCTCTGTCGAATATCCTTGTTATTTCGTAAAACCTTTTTTCTTCACTTCCTTCTCCTATTTGTTTCTTAAACCAAATAGACATACTCTAGGATAGATTTAAATGCTGAAATAGTGAGATTCGTTCTCTACTCGTATTTTGGGGATTAATCTACAACAGATCTGGAAAAAGGAGGTACTTGGGAACGTTTTGGCAAGTAGATCTCTTGGTAAGTAATCGAAACACCTTATACATTCGTTATCTTGAGATTTATGAAAAGCCGAAAATCCCTAAATTTTAGGGAGACTGTCGAATTTGGTAAAGAGTGATGCTAGTTTTGCTTTGCGTGGTTTTTATGTTTTAGTCACAGGAAGGGAAATTGGCAAGGAGCAATAAAGGCTGAAGTCGTGGAAGCGATCTAGATTAGATCTAGATCTAGTAGATTAAAATCGACAAAGGTAAGTATTTGAGGGCCGTGTAAAATGTTGGCCGAATATTGTGTTAGTGGTTACATTGCGTTATCGTTGATTTATGGTCTAATACCTTTAGTGACCGAATGTAGGATAATCACGTGGGAGATCTTGTCGGGGAATATCACAAGGTGTGTATCGAAACCCCCTCTTGTGGTTCAATTCGACAAAAGTCGAAAAGCTGAAATGCTAAAATTTTGACATTTCGTGGGCTTGTGAGCCTGCAAGTGCTCGTGAGTTGATTGGAAACATTAAGATTCAGTAATCGAGATTGGTAAGATGAATGAGTATGCAATTTCGTGTACTTTGGTAAGTTGGGTCTCGACGGGTTGTATATGGGCCCAATGGGCTTTCAAGCCCACATGGGTAAAAGTAGGCGGTTGTAGTGTTCTGATAGACTGTAGGGTCGAAACTGCTAAAACTGGTAAACTGATTATGGAACTTGGACTAAATGGGCTTAAGTAGCCAATAGACACGGTGGGGCCCATTAAGGGTTTTAGGGCCAATAGCTAAAACTATTCAACTAAGTTAAATAGACTGCTGTGACGACAAATAGATTAGTAGTGACTATAATATGCAGGAAATCCCTATAAACTGATAAATTACTGAAATACCCTTATCGGTGGAAAATTACCGTTTTACCCCTAGGTGCAAAAATGACTGTTATGCCTCTAGGGCTAAATTTGACTGAATGCATGATTTACTGTTTCTGTTTACTGTATGCCATATCATGATTACCTATTGCATGGGATTTGGGGATTATTGATGGAGGAATTGCAAGTGGCATTGCCACGATTACTGAAAGAGGCTCTGCCTCGTACTGATTACTGAAAAGGGCTTTGCCCATACTGTTTATTGAAAGAGGCCTTGCCACAAATTACTATTAGTGGCCACATTATCTGAGCAACGATGCTGTGACTGTAGAGTGTAGCGGCTGGGTGGGTCGAGTAGCTTCCCCACATGGTGTGTTGGGTTGGTACGGGTGGTGTGTAGCGGTTGGGTGGGTTGAGTAGTCTCCCCACATGTGATGGGTTTTGCATTCATGCTTATTATCTGCTCTATTTCTATATTGGGCCTATGGGTCGTACCGTTATCTGTATTGTATCTGAATAGGGCTTCGACCCAGTAACTGAGCACTGAATAGGGCTTCGGCCCAGTTGACACGGAAACTGGATAAGGCTTAGGCCCAGTGGGCTTGAGCTGACTTGGGCTTTGGATGGGTTTTCTATACACACTGAGGTTTCCAAACTCACCCCTTTTCCTTCCATCCTTGCAGGTGAGCCCTAGATTGGTGGACTTGGAGTTGGGAGGGATTTAGAGTGGCCACATGGACTGGACTGTTGGTTTTGATTAAGTTATTTATTTCAATTTAGTCTTAATTATTTTTATTCTGATTTTGGATTTGTAATATGGCCGCTTTAATTATTTTTAATTTGTTTTTAGCTTAAATATGGTATTAACCGAGCAAAGCTTCCGCAACATAAATGTTTTCATAAATAAGTATTTTAAAAAGACTTAAACTTAATTTGTTGTTCGTGGACAAGTCATAAGATTAAAGTGTGGCAATGGATGTGTGCATGTCTAGGATTGGATCTAGGAAGAGCTTGGTACTTAAGCAGTCTAAATGACTCACCTCCTCTTCTCTTGAATCCTACCTGGTGCGCAGTATCCATTCACTTTAAGCCATAACAAAGAAGGTCTGATTTTTTCGATACTTAAACTGTTTTTAAAATAATATGTTTTCGCAACTACAAAGGTTTACAAGCTTTCACAATTTTCTATTTTTAACAATGTTTGAAAAAGGAATGATTATTTCAAGGAACCATATTTTGAAAAATAAGCAAACACAAAGGGTTTTATACAAGTTTAACGGTAAAAGTTTCTAAACACTAAGAAGGGTTTTCAATGAAAACATGGTTTTCGTAAAACACTTCAATATGACACACCAGACTTGGCCATAATGTCTGGGCTGGGTTTGGGGTGTTACATTTAATGGTATCAGAGCCCGGTTACAACAACTCGGCTGTGGATCGGGTCTAAAAAGGTTTTCGAAAATTCTTGAAATTTAGGCCCGAGAAGGGTATTTTTGGAAATCGATTTCTGAAAAATTTAGAAAAACCCTTTTCAAAGTTGTTTTCTTCAAAATATACATGTTTTAAAGGTTTGATTGTGAAAAGTTTAAATCTTTCTGAGTTTTCTGAAATTTGGTTTCTGAAGAAGTGGCACACTGAATCCCCGGCACCAAGTCTGTAAGTATTACTGTTTCTCATACTGTATTATACTGAAATAACACGTAGATAGAACTGAGACCCTGCTATGATACTGTAGATAGGGTAGTACTGAAAACTGTAGAGACTGAGATTGTGGGGAAACCAAAAACCCTAGAAGACTTAGACTCTAGCTGTAACATCCCAAAATAGGGCCTAATCGGAATAGTAGTTTCGTAACCACAAATTTGAGATAGAAATAATTATTTTACAATTATTTTAAGGTTTATATTATGATTGCATGATAGTGTGAAAATTTCGTGAAGAAATTCCATGCGTAAAGTGCTTAATTTGAAATTAGGGACTAAATCGAATAAGTTGCAAAATTTGCATTTTAGAAGTTTTTAGTATGAAATTGCTTTGGAATATTAATTAGGAGGTTTTAAATAGAAATTTGATCAATTTCTAAGTTCATGGACAAAAATTGGACATGGGTGGAATTTTTGAAAGTTTAGTAAGGAAGGGCATTTTAGTCATTTGGTTATTAACATGAATTAAAAAGGAAAGAGATGACAAAATTGTATCATCTTCTTCATTGCCTTGGCCAAATATCACCTCTCTCCAAAGCTAGGGTTTCTTCAACTTTCAAGCTTCATAGTAAGTGATTCTAAGCCCTGTTTTTATTGATTTTTATATTTTTGGAATCCCGGTAGCTCGATAAAGCTTATGCTAGCAATAATTTAAGTTAGGGTTCATATTTGGAAAAATACCCATAGGTGAAATTTGTGTATTTTGATGTTTTATGATAGAATATGAGGTTTTAGATTATGTTAGACAACTTGTGCTACTCGGTTTTAGGTAAAAACGAGTAAAAGGGCTTAATAGGTAAAAATACCTATTATACATAAGTGTATGTTATGGTAGGAATTTGAAGATGTTGTTGGTAAATAAATGATCAGCATGTCTTAAAATACAAGAATTCGTGATAAATTTTGATTTCCGAGCCTTGGGGCAAAAGTGTAAATATGTAAAGTTTAGGGGAAAAAATGTAATTTTGCCAAAGTTTGAGTAAAGGACTGTTTTGATAAATGTGAATATTAAATAAGTTAAATTTTCTATTATAGATCAAGAAGAGCGAAATTCGGGAGTAGATCAGGGAAAGGAAAAAGTAAAGGACTAAATTGTAAAGTTTAGTCACATTTTGTATTGAGGTAAGTTTACGGTAAATAAATGCAATATTCCTTTATTTTACATTAATATTGCCAATTTCCAGCATTAATATATTTATTTTATGAAAATATTCAAAGTTGAATTAAAGGAGATGTGACAGAGAAAAAGCATTAGAATGCCCCGTTTGAATCTTAGGAATGTTAGGATACGAAATGTCATGACATTTGGGGTTAACAGGACAGGACAGGACAGGAATGAGCCATGTAAGTCCATATCAGATATATGGCTTTGGAGACAGGAATGAGCCATGTAAGCCCATATTTGATATATGGCATTGGAGACAAGAATAATTCATGTAAGTCCATGTCAAGGACATGGCATTGGCAGGATATTGTTAGACAGGAAAGACCCTAGTATCCTTAGAATTCCGAGCGGTTCAACGGGCCATTGTACAAGTTAAATTATAGTGGATTATCAGCAAAGGAAAGGTAGATTGTATTTATGAATAATGAAAGGTCAGGTAAGAAAGAAGGTAAGTGAATAAATAAAAAGGTAGAAAATGAGATGTAAAGAAAGTTTATGATGCTAGGTGAGTATGCATAATTATTCATTGTGTTGAATGTTGTGATTTATTTGCTTGTAAACTTACTAAGCCTAGTGCTTACTCTCTTTATTTCCTTCCTCTTATAGTTCTTTCCAAGCCACTCGGGTATCGAAGGAAACATCGGAGATCCGATCACACTATCGAAGGAATCACTTTGGTATAGTTAGACGTTTCGTTTCGTGTATGGCATGTATAGGAACTTGGCTTCTTTTGATATGATATGATTAATGAATGATGTGTAAATACTTGCTAGTGATTAGCTAATAGAATTGCTGATGATATATATGTTTAATAATATGTATGATTGAGTGGTAACTATTACATGGAAATTAAGGAAAATGTGAAAGTAGCTTAAAAACAGATTCAAGCAGCAGAAATGATGTGATTTTGAAAAATCAATAAAAATAGTAGAAACATGGTTTGATGGTGAATAATATATGAAATTAAATCTTATTGTGTCTATTTTTCATATGGAATAAGCAAAATTGGTAAAGGTATTGTATTTTATGAGATATCTGAGTTTTAGTGAAACAGGGCCAGAGCGATTTTTGGATCCCCTGTTCCAACTTTGGAAATTCACTATAAATCGTACAAAAATAATTAGGTGGTTTACTTTATATTTTCAGAATCCTCATTGGGTCTAGTTTTAATAGAAACAAATGGCATAGTCATATGAATTTTTTACAGGGCGAAAAGTGGTTCGTAGTAAGTAGAGGTCAGTGCAGTCGAGTTATGAAATAGGGGTAACTTTAACTAATAAACTATACTAATTGGCCTAGTAAAAAATTCTAGAAACAAATTAGTAGATAGATATATGAATCTAGTTTCAGGAAAAATTTACGGATCTTAATTTCGAGTTTTGAAACTCGAGATATGAATTTTTAAACGACTATGATGCAAAATGGCAGCAAATTTCGAGAAGCTTAAATAAACGTTTTAAGGCTGCTTAAGTGATAGATTAAGTTTAGTAGCGCCTCGTGCTCGATTCCGGCGATGGTCTCGGGTAAGGGGTGTTACAGTAGCTGGCTATGATTCTGTAAAAATAGAAACTTTGAAAAACTATAAATATGTAAATAAGTACTAAAATTTTTGTATTAAGATCTTCATAGTTATTTGGTATGTGTGCTGGATTAATGTTTATTTACTTCGGTAATTAGATGTTCTGGGTCGTACTAAAAATTATTTAGATCAGAGTGCGCACCGGTAGTGTAGTAGCATAGTGTTGCATGATTATTTTATTATTTGGAAATTTCGAGGACGAAATTTCTTTAAGGGGGTAGAGTTGTAACGCCCTGAATTTGGGCCTAGAAGAATTGGGCCTTGAGTCTGGGTTCGGATAAAAGAAAACCTGAATAATTGAGAAGTTTTAAATATTATTGTTATAAAAAATTAAATTAAATTATTATTAATAAAATATTACTGTTATTATTATTGATGTTTTAATTTTTTATGAAAATTATAATTATTATTATTAGATAAAATTATTATTATTTTTTTATTAAAAAATTATAATATTATTGTTATTAATTTGGCGTTTAAATTTGGTGTTTAAATGAATTATGAAGGATTTATAGTGTGGGAGAAGCCTTGGGTTCGATCCAAGACTCTAGCAAAAAAATTGATTTTTTTTGCATCCTAAGGGAAATTCGGACAGTAGGGCTTATATAGAGTTTGGGCTGAGTTTAGACATAAAGGAAGTGCTAGGCCCAGTGGCTAAGCACGCTAGGAGGATGTGGGAGGTGCCTGGGTTCAAGGCACGGCGCGCGCAAAACGTTTATATTTTTTTAGTAAGCGGGTTGTGATGAAATATGGTTTAAATGAAGCTGCAACGGAATTATGCCACAAGGAGCGCATGTGGCGCAGTGGCAGCGGTGCATTAGGAACCCCAAGGGGACGCGGGTTCTAGTCCAGGCGCATGTGAATTTTAGTTTTATTTTTAAATAGCAGAGGCTGAAGAAGATAAGGCTTATATTTAAGCGCGACCATGTTATAGTAAAGAAAAAGCCACGGCGCAGTGGCCAGCAGCATGCTTAGTTACCCGGGGGTCCGAGGTTCAAGCTGCTGTGTGCACGCAGGACCATCTTTTTGCTGGGCACGCGTGGAAAGGAGATTCTGCTGGACTCAAACTCCTCCTAGCAGCAGACTTAAGCGGTGGATAAGGCTACTGATCGGTGGGAAGTTTGAATTCCATTCAAACTTTGTATTTAGCTAAAAATAAGTGATAAACATTAGCCGATTTTGTTTCCTTTCAATCGGTTTTATTTTTCTTTTTCTTTATTTTAATTTTATCTTTTTAGGTCATCTTCTTTTCACCAACTCTTTTACGCATATTCTTGATTTATTTCTTTTTTTTCTCAAGGCCGAATCCACTTGCTCCTTAAGTTGTTTTTCTTTTTCTGTTATTTTCTCTTCTATTTTTCATCAAAGCCGAACCTTCTTCTTTATTCTTCTCTTTTCTCAACACCTAGTAGTTGACTTCCACAAAAGCCGAAACCAATCTACCATTGCCTATTACCTCATCAATCAAGATTTGAGCCTTTAAAAAATCGAACCTTAAAGTTCTCATCCCTCTGTCGAATATCCCTGTTATTTCATAAAACCCTTTTTTTCACTTCCTTCTCCTATTTGTTTCTTAAACCAAATAGACATACTCTAGGATAGATTTAAATGCTGAAATAGTGAGATTCATTCTCTACTCGTATTTTGGGGATTAATCTACAACAGATCTGGAAAAAAGAGGTATTTGGGAATGGTTTGGCAAGTAGATCTCTTAGCAAGTAATCGAAACACCTTATGCATTCGTTATCTTGAGATTTATGAAAAGCCAAAAATCCCTAAATTTTAGGGAGGCTGTCGAATTTGGTAAAGAGTGATGCTAGTTTTGCTTTGCGTGGTTTTTGTGTTTTAGTCACAAGAAGGGAAATTGGCAAGGAGCAATAAAGGCTGAAGTCGTGGAAGCGATCTAGATTTAGATCTAGATCTAGTAGATTAAAATCGACAAAGGTAAGTATTTGAGGGCCATGTAGGATGTTGGCCGAATATGGTGTTAATGGTTACATTGTGTTATCATTCATTTATGGTCTAATACCTTTAGTGACCGAATGTAGGATAATCGCATGGGAGATCTCGTCGGGGAATATCGCAAAACAGGTGTGTATCAAATCGCCTCTTGTGGTTCAATTCGGCAAAAGTCGAAAAGCCGAAATGTCAAAATTTCGGCATTTCGTGGGCTTGCAAGCTTGCGAGTGCTCGTGAGTTGATTAGAAACGTTAAGATTCAGTAATCGGGATTGGTAAGACGAATGACTGTGCAATTTTGTGCACTTTGGTAAGTTGGCCCTCGATGGGCTGGATATGGGCCCAATGGGCTTTCGAGCCCATATGGGTAAAAATAGGCGGTTGTAGTGTTCTGATAGACTGTAGGGTCAAAACTGCTAAAACTAGTAAACTGATTATGGAACTTGGACTCAATGGGCTTAAGTAGCCAATAGACATAGTAGGGCCCATTAGGGGTTTTAGGGCCAATAGCTGAAACTGTTAAACCAAGTTATATAGACTGCTATGACGACAAATGGATGAGTAGTGACTGTAATATGTAGGAAATCCCTACAAACTGATAAATTACAGAAATACCCTTATAGGTGGAAAATTACCATTTTACCACTAGGTGCAAAATGACTTTATGCCCCTAGGGCTAAATTTGACTAAATGCATGATTTCCTGTTTCTGTTTACTGTATGCCATATCATGATTATCTGTTGCATGAGATTTGGGGATTATTGAGGGAGGAAGTGTAAGTGGCATTGCCACAATTACTGAAAGAGGCTCTGCCTCGTACTGATTACTGAAAAGGGCTTTGCCCATACTGTTTATTGGAAGAGGCCTTGCCTCGTATTACTGTTAGTGGCCATATTATCTGAGCAGCGATGCTGCGACTGTGGAGTGTAGCGGCTGGGTTGGTCGAGTGGCTTCCCCACATGGTGTGTTGGGTTGGTACGGGTGGTGTGTAGTGGTTGGGTGGGTTGAGTAGTCTCCCTATATATGATGGGTTTTGCATTCATGCTTATTATTTGCTCTGTTTCTTTATTGGGCCGATGGGCCGTACCGTTATCTGTATTGTATCTGAATAGGGCTTCGGCCCAGTAACTGAGCACTGAATAGGGCTTCAGCCCAGTTAACACTGAGACTGGATAGGGCTTAGACCTAGTGGGCTTGAGCTGACTTGGGCTTTGGATGGGTTTTCTGTACACACTGAGTTTTCCAAACTCACCCCTTTTCCTTCCATCCTTGTAGGTGAGCCTTAGATTGGTGGACTTGGAGCTGGGAGGGATTCAGAGTGGCCACATGGACTGGACTGTTGGTTTTGACTAAGTTATTTATTTCAATATAGTCTTAATTATTTTTATTCTGATTTTGGGTTTGTAATATGGCCGCTCTAATTATTTTTAATTTGTTTTTAGCTTAAATATGGTATTGTTTAAATCATTTTGAAATCGGTTAGTTCTAAGGCGCATTTTTATAAAAGTTACTTATTTTTAAAATATCACGATAACCGAGCAAAGCTTCCGCAACGTAAATTTTTTCACAAATAAGTATTTTAAAAAGACTTAAACTTAATTTGTTGTTCGTGGACAAGTCATAAGATTAAAGTGTGGCAATGGTTATGTGCATGCCTAGGATTGGATCTAGGAAGAGCTTGGTACTTAAGCAGTCTAAATGACTCACCTCCTCTTTTCTTGAATCCTACCTAGTACGCAGTATCCATTCACTTTAAGCCATAACAAAAAAGGTCTAATTTTTCCGATACTTAAACTGTTTTTAAAATAACATGTTTCCGCAACTACAAAGGTTTACAAGCTTTCACAATTTTCCATTTTTAACAATGTTTGAAAAAGGAATGATTATTTCAAGGAACCACGTTTTGAAAAATAAACAAACACAAACGGTTTAATACAAGTTTAACGGTAAAAGTTTCTAACACTAAGAAGGGTTTTCAATGAAAACATGGTTTTCGTAAAACACTTCAATATGACACACCAGACTTGGCCATAACGTCTAGGCTAGGTTTGGGGTGTTACACATGTGATTTTGCCAACTGAGGTAGAAATTAGAACATATATGACTTATGAAGAGGAACCGATTAAGATTTTGTCATGGGAAATAAAACAGTTGAGAAAGAAGGAAATATCATTAGTGAAAGTATTGTGGCAAAAGCATGAGGTAGAAGAGGCAACGTCGGAAACTGAGGAGGCTATGAGGAAGTAGTACCCTCAACAGTTTACTGGTAAGATTTTTAGGGACGAAGATCCCGAAGAGGGAGAATTGTGACAACCTGAATTAGGGGCTAGTCAGAATAGTGGTTTCGTAACCCCAAATCCAAGACAAAAATTTTTGATTATGTGAATTTTAGATGATATCTGCTTGATTAAAAATTTGAGTTCAAATACTAATTGAGAATTTTACTGTATCGATGCATAATTGCTTCATAAGGACTAAATTGAGAAAAGTGCAAAATGTGCATATTAGTTGATAATTGGACTTGATTGAATTGCCACATGAAATAGGAAGCTTTTATGTAGTAATAAGACCAATAGTGAGTGTTATAGACAATTATGGGCATGCATGAGAAAATATCAAAGTAAAATATGAAAGGGCATTTTTATCAAAAGTGAGTAAAAAACAAAATAGATGAAATAAAACATCATCTTCTCCATGAAACACCCCATGTTCAGCCGAAAATCCCAAACTCCATAGCCAAGGGTTTCAAAATTTTTCAAGCTTCCATGTAAGTGCAATTTGGTCCCTTTTTCAATTATTTTTGCATTTTTGGACTCCTTGAAGCTTGTATTTCATTATTCTACCATTTATTTGATTAAATATTGAGGTATAAAAATTTACCCATTTGTGGAATGAGTGTCTTTGGCTCACTAATGTTAGATAATGCAAGTTTTAAATGCTATGTGCATGTTTTAATGGATGAAATTGAATGAAAGTTCATAAAGAGGGACTAATTTGTAGAGATTACAAATTGTTTCTAAATGTGTGGAATAATGGGAATTTGGGTGTTATAATTGTGAAAATGGGCTATATAAGCCCATGGAATAAAGAAAATGAGTTTTTGAGTCCAAGAGACTAATTAGTAATAATTGAAAAGTTGAGGGGTAAATTTGGAAATTTGCCCCAAATGTGAACTGTGATTGTATTGAAATAGATAATTGATATCTGTGCTATATGTGTTAATTTAGATCAAGAATGGTCTGAAAGAGCCTGTGATCAGGGAAAAGAGAAAGTCCTCGATTAAATTCGAGAAGTAAATCTTTTTGGCAATCCAGGTAAGTTATATATAATTCTAGCGAATTCAATTAGTTCTGTTAAAATATTTGCTTATATGATGATACATGGATAATTGCTCTATGAGGTGACTGAATGTATGGAAAATAGTATTGACTGTAAATTTCAATTGATCATTGTATGTGATTCTGAAACTACTGATTTATGCATTATCTTTAAATCCCGATTGAGCAAGTAGGAATAGAGATAGATATACATGACATGTCACTTGAGGCCTACTGTTCCGACTGTTATAGTTACCTGAGTGCTAGGTAGTCTTGCATGTGTTGCAAACACCTGTCAGCTTGTGTAAGCAGGCCCGTGGTTAACTTCTGTATTGTTACTGATTGTAGCTTCGGCTACCGCACCGATTGGAGCTTCAGCTACCCTACTGTTAGTAGCTTTGGCTACTTCGTGGCTTTGCCATGTCTGTATGGCACTTATGTGCTAACCTTTATTTATTTGTTCATATTCTAAAATTTGCTCAATGGGATTAGATTAACTGAACTGCAATGAAATGGTTGTACAGGTGAACTGAAAATGGTATGAAATACTAAGAATGTTACTGTTAAGCATGTTCACGGTAGGTTTATGTGTACAAAGAGTAAGCTAATTGTACAATGATATGTGACAGCATTTATAATGTTAAAATAGTGATGTATTGAATTGTTGAATTGCTATAAATTTCATATAACTTACTAAGCTATTGTAGCTGACCCTCCCTTTTTCCATTCTTTGTAGATATTGAGCTTGTTAGATCGGGATCGTAAAGTCAGAGCCACGCAACATACTATCAAGTTTCTTTTGGTATATTTTACATTTTCAAGTGTAATTATGGCATGTATAGAGCAACTTGTGGTTGTGAATGGCTATTTTGGTAAGCCTAAGTTATATTACTCATATGATATTTTGTAAGTAATTTTATAAATGAAGTCCTTTGAGTAAAATTTCTTTTGAATTGGTCGGTTTTGATTTAGCATGTGCTTGAATGTGTTTATGGAGGACAAGGCTTGGTATATAGCCTGACACGGCCTGCACGGCAGGGCACACGGGCATGTGCCATGACCGTGTGGGATTTGGCAGAATGCTCCACGGGTACAGGGCACGAGCATACCCAGACCGTGGGCGATACACGGCCAGACCCTACGGGCGTGCCCCTGGACCGTGCCTCCTCTGCACCTTAATTTAAATTTTAATGTACCACACGGGCATGAGACACGGCAGTGTGTCTCAACCGTGTGGGGTACACGACCTCCAAACGGTCGTGTGGAGCGGCCGTGGCATGATGGACAGTTTTGTCCACGGTTGCCGAGCATGGGCATATGAGGACCATACGGTCTAATAACACGGCCGTGCCAATAGTCACACAGGCGTGTGACGGTGTTTGTAAGGTGAAAAATTTTCTAAGAGTCCGTTATGATAGGATTTGAATCCTAACCATCTCCAATGTCCGTAAGGTGTCTGAGAACCCTCCATAAGGGTAATTATGCAATGGATTGTTTGTATTTCTACAACCAATCGGGTTATTTCTGTAAACATTATTCTGAGTCCGGTAATGCCTCTTATTCGATTCCGGTGACGGTTTCGTGTTAGGGGTGTTACACTAACTTAGTAACTCTTTTTATTTCAGTCTTCTAATACATCGACTAACCCTTTTCGAATGCAGAATTTTTGGACCACACGGCCATGCCCACGGGCGTGCCTAAGGCCGTGTGGACATTTTGAGGACAGGGTGAAATTTTCCCTGAGACACAGGCTATGACAAAGTGCCACGGCCGTGCAACGTGGCCGTGGCCTACACTGTTAATTGAAACACGGGCTTAAACCATATGAACGGTCGTAGGGTATGGCTGTGTGATTCAAACACGGGCGTTTGACACGCCCGTGCCCCAAAACCGTGGCCGAGACTGTCAATTCAGACACGTGCGTGCGACCTAAGACACGGCCGCAGGAGAAGCGAACATTCAAGGACACGGCCGTGCGACATGGCCGTGTGCCTCAACACGCCCTAGGTACACGGGGGTGTGCCTCGAACCAGGCGCACAAAAATCACTGATTTTCGAACCACACGGGCAAAACCCGAGCCACACGGGCTTGTGACATGCCTGTGTGACCCAAAATCTATATAAGGGCCACTATTCATCATCTTCCTCCACTAAAACCCTAAATTTCTCTCAACTAAACTTTCCCCCCAACACTCCTGACGCTGCTGTCGGTCCCCACAGCGCCACCATGCCCATGCAATGCCGCCACGGCCGTGCTCCACCCCTTAGTCATCCATTCGGTTCCATTTTCTTGATTTTCTCTTTAATTTCTAATGTTTATATCTATTTTTATTTTCATAATATGTCTTATTTAATTTTTGCACTAGTTTTAGGGCATGCAATTCATAGATTTAGCATGAACTATCTAGAATATTATAGAGAACCTCATCATGCCACTTAGACTCCCATTTACTTGCCATTTTTTTCCTATCTAGACTAACATGCATTTAGTATAAATTCACACCCATGCCTCTTAAGTTTGATATCATGTTAGGATGAATAGATTATATTATCTAGGTTAGTGAAATCCACATTTCATTTCAAAATATTTTGTTACATTGTCATTTAAAGCACAAACACTTATTACTATTCTTAATAGTCTCTATAATTTGATTTCAATTTTTAGGACTAATGTATATCATTTTGTTTTTAGGCACTATTTCATCGTCACCCGGTAAGAGAACTGCCACTCCTGCTTCAAAGAAACGGAAGGGACCCAGTGGTTCATCCTCTAGGCCCATAGCCGAAACCCGCCATCCATTCATCACGTTCTTCTAGAGCTCCCAAGAGGAGATATTTTAGATCCTCCGAGCCCACCCTCTAAGAGCCGGATGATGTATTGACTGGACCACCCTTGAGCAGATACACCTAACAGACAAGGTCCGGGCCTTGTTGATGATCGGACCATGGGAACAATTCTTCCAGATCTTGGAGCCCACATATTTGGAACACACTCTCGAGTTCTGCTCCGCGTTCCACCTTCAGACCGTCATGAGCCGATATGATGATCCAGAGACGGTCCAATTCCGCTTAGGAGGCCTCGTATGTCATCTTAGTGTACCGGAGTTCAATACAGCTCTCGGCCTCTACACCGAGCAGTTCATGGAGGAGGAGGACCTCTCTACATTCCACTGTCACATCCACGTCTCTCCAGTGAACTGCTGGCATGACCTAGTCCCTGCATCGCCCTCAAACGACCCTAGTCGCTCAAAGGCGATCGCCCTCGCCCCATCATTGAGGTACCTTCACACACTCCTCGCACACACTTTGACAGGCAGACGCGAGAGCACAAGCGTCGTCAGCACACATGATACCTACTTCTTATGCAGCATGGCGAATGCACACGTCATAGACCTCGCTTATTTTATCGCTCATGCCATCTAGCACCAGACGGAAAGGCATCGTAGGGGAGTGATATCAATGGGAATATACATCACATGCTTGGCCCACCACTTCGGGCTACTCAATACCGTGGCCTAGACATCCTCATACACACTGACCGACTAGATGTCCTCTTAGGGCATCCAGACTATACTCCATATAAGGATGATCCAGCGCTGACGTGGGACAGATCCTCCACAGTACCAACTACTTAGAGATGCCGAGCAAGAGGATCCCGAGGACATTCCTGATGATGTCCCACCACCGGAGGAGGATGCACCTGTTGAACCACCACCCCATCACCGACCAGTTCATGCGGCAGCTTCTCACGCTGACTTAGCTGAGCGCTTCACACAATTTGAGCAATAATGTTTTCAAAGATTTGATCACATTGATGCCAGTTTAGCGTAGATTTGTCAGCACCTTAATATCGCACCACCTTCCCCACCTCACGGACCATCTGAGGATTAGAGATTTCTATTCCTCTTATCTTTATTTTTATCTTAATTTTTATTTTTATACTTGATCTTTATTTTCACCTTCTCTTGAACTTTAAGTTTTCTTAGAATATTTAGATTTTTCTTTATCTTTACTTTGATCTTTATGTTTAGTAAATCTTTTAGTTTAGTTTTTAATTTTATTTTTATATCGGTTATTCCCTAACAAGAAAATTACGCTTCACTAAAATGCCTAAACACTGATAAATGCCTTCGCGGTTTCAAAGGAGCTGTACAGCTCATATCCAAAATCTAAAGGGACAACCCTACCACAACTTTCGGCAATTCCAATTCCAGCACCTGTCTCACAAATTCATCCAAAATTCAGGGAGTTTCATGCCTTTCTCTTATGATCTTATGCTTCTATTGCTACTAATGTATCTTTGTACATTGAGGGCAATGTACATCTTAAGTGTGGGGGGGAACTTACTTTCAGTCATTACATTTTCTTTGAAATCCCTGAAAATTTTTATTTGCATTGTTATCAAAATTTCGAATTCTCGCTTTCACTCTTTGCATTATCTTCAATCTCCTGTTAGGAATTTATTTTGATTGATTTATGATTTTTATTGATGTGTCGAGAATTAAGACATAAGTGCTTGTACCTTGATTATTCAAACTTTAAAACACTAGGGAATCAAGCATGATAAGTTGAAATTTTTGAGAATCTAATTTTTTTTTCATAAGTTATTTTCCCTAATTTTAAGTATTATCTTGAGATTTGAAATTCACAGGATTGACATCAAAAGCCATAATTCTGGTGAGATTTTTGAGCCTTTTGAGCATACATTCTTTCGTGCTCACTTGTATTATTGCTTTGAGTGAGTCAATATTGATTTGTTATTCTAGAACTTGCTTCGATTATACATGTCAAGACCACATCATTGATTTGATACACTGAGATGATAAAGGCACCTAGGATTTAACCCACTTACTCCATAAAAGCCTACCTCCACAAATTAACCCCTAGTGAACCCCATTAAGCCTAACAACCTATTCTTTGACTTACCTCTAATATTAACCCATAACCCATTTTTGTTGAATTCTGTTCAATTACTTTGATCTTTATTTTTGTCGAGATTTGAGTTGAATTATTATCTAGCTTTATTCTCTTTTCCAGATTGTAAAATTTGTAAAGGAATTGTATTTGATTTGTTCTTAAAAAAAATATAGTTATTTACAGTTGTAACTCATAGTTTAACATTTTTTGCATATTTCTATTTTAAGGCTACCAAGGCTGGAATGATGTCATCATAAAGCTTAACTCCAGGAATATGTTCCAGTGATAGAGATTTTTCTAGCTAGATAATTTTTCAGTTCAATCTCGATTCTAACCTTCTTTTTTTCAGCTTGTGACAACACCCCTAACCAAAGCCCCATTACAACCATTAAAAGACCTTTTGATCGATGTATCATATCAATCTATAGTGGTGGAGATTTGATTTTCTTACAAGCCTATGATAATAACTTTTCAGGTTGACTAGAGAGTGCTTAATTCTTAAACCCTAAACACTTTGAGTGGATAGAGTGAATCTTTAGTGAGGATGTCAATTCTTGTTGATTTTAATTGAGAGATAATTACTTAAGAGAAGGGAGAGAACCTATGTTTCAATGATAGAATTCTCAACCTAGAGTGATTGAATCTTTAATGTTCTTCTAATTGAATTTTCATTGTATGATTACTTGTGGATTAGTTTGAAACATTATTGATAAGTGTTATAAGTTGAGAAGAATGATTCTAAATTGTGAGTTGAGATTTTGCTTGAGGGCAAGCAAAGGCTTAAGTGTGAGGGTATTTGATAAACGATAATTTATACATATTTTTACCTCATGCTTAGCCTAATTTCTGGATGAATTATCATTAAACGTGTGGAAATTGGTGCTCTTAATCCTTCTATTTCATGTTTTATACTCAGGAGAGCTTAGGGAAGAGAAAAGAACGAGAAATGGGCCAAAAACGGAGAAAATGGGCCAAAGTATGAAAACAACACGGCCCGAAGATCCACCACACGGTCGTGTCACACGGCCGTGCCACATAAAGTCCAACACGACCTAACCCCAACAAGCACAGGCAGACCACACGACCGTGCCACGATCAACAGGCCAGCACAGGGCCTAGGCCTTGATCCGTACGGGCGTGGCACACGGGCGTGTCCCTGTCATGAGGAAATTCAATTTCACTCGGAAAATGATGCTTAGAGACTAAGAAAGGCATTCCAAAGCTCTATATAAAGACCCTAGGAGGAAACTCTAAAGATATACTTTTTCTCCCACAAAAGGGTGCTCTATTTCTGCCAACACAGAGAGTGAAAGCAAGGAATTACTCCAAGGGAAGCCAATTGATTCATCTCAGAAGCCGAATTCTACATCAAGACAGAGGATCTCCTTTCAATCCTTCAGGGGTTTTTGGGTTCTTTATGTTTTGTTATCTTATTTCTTCTGAGATGTTTTATTTATTAATTATGAACTAAATCCCCCAAATACTTGAGGGGGATGAAACCTAAGACGAATCTTGTTATTATTTTATCTTGAGTTATACGAGAAATACTTGATTTGTTCCTAATTATGTGATCTTAATTCTTGTCTTAATATTCCTAGGTACTAATTCAAGTATTGATGTGCTTATTTAGAGGAGAAAAAGTCCCTGTCTAGCATAATTAAGCAGAGTTGCATGCAACCCTAGACATAGGGCGACATAAATCTGCTGGATTAGGTCAAACCTAATAAAGGAATCCATAGATCGAGTTAATGCAAGACTAGGGGTTTTAACTAGAAAGAGATTTCAGTTAATCAACCTAGGATTAGTTGTTCTTATCCTCGACGAAGGTATTAACATAAATTAGGGATTTCTACGGATCAAGTCAAGTGAATAAATCGTCTAGCTCAAGAATTGATAACAAGTGAAGTCTAGGTGGATTCTCCCTTGAGTATTGTCCAAACCAATCAATTTTTCCCAAGAGTTTTTCCCCAATTTACTTTTTGTGCATTCATAGTTAGTTTTAGAATTAGTTTCATAAAAACCCCTTTTATTCATAGTTAGTTCGATAGGTGTGCTTGCCTTAAAATCGTGATATTAGTTAGTTTCTGGTGTGATCATTATTATAAATTTTGTTACTTCATATCACGAATATCACAAACCATATGGTACCTGATGCTCAGCTTTAACTTGCTGACATATCAAACATTTCGAAACGAAATATGAGGTATCTCTTTCCATACCCGACCACCAGTAACATTGTTTTAGATCGTTATACATTTTCGTGCTTCCTGGATGTACAGATAAACTAGTGTATGAGCTTCATTTAAAATCATCTTAATCAACTCTGGATTTTTCAGAACACAAATTCGATCTCCAAATCTCAAGCAATTATCAACATCAATCCAAAATTCTATTTCAGAGTTCAAATCACACTAAGTTCATTTCACTAACAGTTCATTATCAGCTTTTTGAGCATCACATATCTGCCTAAAAAACAATGGTCTAGCTTTTAACTCAGCTAAAACCGAACCATAATCAAATAAATTCAACTGAGCATTCATCTCATGTAGAGCAAACAATGATTTCCGGCTCAAAGCATCAACAGCAACATTTGTTTTTCCTAGATGATAATCAATTACAAGCTCATAATCTTTTAACAGCTCTAACCATCTTCTCTGTCGCAAATTCAAATCTTTCTGAGTCATTAGATATTTCAAACTCTTGTGATCTGAATATACATGACATTTTTCACCGAATAGGTAATGGCGCCAAATCTTCAACGCGAATACAATTGCAGCTAACTCAAGGTCATGCGTCGGATAATTCTTTTCATGTGGTTTCAATTGTCTCGAGGCATAGGTTATAACCTTGCCTTCTTGCATCAAAACACATCCTAGACCATTCAACAAAGCATCACTATATATTACAAAAATCTTTACCCGATTCTGGTTGTACTCACACTGGAGCTTCAGTTAATAGGGTTTTCAACTGATCAAAGCTTTTTAGACACTTTTCAGACCATTCGAACTTTACATCTTTCTAAAACAATTTCGTCAACGAAGTCACAATCATTGAAAAGCCTTTTACAAATCGTCTGTAATAACCAAAAAGTTCTAGAAAACTATGAACTTCTAACACATTTCTCGGAGGCTTCCAATCTAAAATTACTGAAATCTTGCTCGGATCAACTCTTATTCCCGATGTTGAGATAATATGGCTGAGAAAACTAACTTCGCGTAACTAGAACTCACATTTACTGAACTTTGCAAATAATTACTTATCACGCAGAGTCTATAACACAATTCTCAAATATTCTGCATGCTCAGATTCATCCCGGGAATAAATCCATATGTCATCAATGAACACGACAACAAATTGATCTAAATACGGTCTGAAAATTTTGTTCATCACCATAAAGACTGCATGAGCATTCATTAGTCTAAAGGGCATGACTAAAAATTCATAGTGCCCATACCTATTTCAGAAAATAGTTTTTGGAATGTCTAAATCTTTTACTCGCAACTAATAATATCCCGATCTAAAATCTATCTTTGGAAACACAGTAGCCCCTTTCAACTGATCAAACAAATCATCAATTCTGGGCAAAGGATATTTGTTTTTTATAGTCACTTTGTTTAACTGTCGATAGTCAATGCACATTCTTATTGTATCATCTTTCTTTTTCACACATAGAACGAGAGCACCCCAAGGTGAAAAACTCAGTCGTGCAAACCCTCTATCAGTCAACTCTTGTAACTGAGACTTCAATTCCTTCAACTCTGTTAGTGCTATTCTATACGGAGCTATGGATATCAAAGTTGTTCCCATCACTAACTCAATGCCAAACTCAACCTCTCGGATCGGTGGTAATCTCGGTAGTTCTTTCGGGAACAGTCTAGATACTCACAAACAACAGGCACTGATTCAATCTTCTTTTGTCACTTTTGTAATGATCACATAAGTAAAATAAGCTTTGCAACCCTTTTTCACATAATTATGAGCTTTCATCAACGAAATCATAGCCGGTAGCCCATTCATGTCATCAGATTCAATCCAGATTATATTATCATTCTAATATCTCAAATCAATAGTCTTATTTTGCAGTTCACAATAATATCATGCAATGTTAGCACATACCCAGAATTATTTCAAACTCATCAAAGGGTAATAACATCAGATCAGCTAGAAAATAGATATCTCGAAACATCAACGGACAGTTCTTGCACACTTTATCAACCAGGGCACATTTCCCTAAAGGGTTCAATATTTAATTACAAATTCAGTAGACTTTACAGGCAAAGTCATACTGGATACTAAGTTCACGCATATGTATGAATATGTTGATCCTGGATCTATCAATGCAATCACAGAAGTATCATAAAGAGTAGAAGTATTAGTAATGACATTTGGAGACGAAGCTTCTTTGTGAGTGTGAATAGCATAGGCTCTGGCAGGTGCTCTCGCCTTGGATCTCACAGCTATATCTTTAGTTGCTCTTTGGCTACCACTTACATTTCTAGTGTTTCTAGATGGTCTACCTCTAGCTCGATCTTAGATTCTGCACAATCTCTTGCTCCACTGACTCAAGACAATCACGGATAAAGTGATCTAATGATCCATATTTAAAACAAGCTCGAACATCCAATCTACAATTACCAGGATATTTTTCACCACAATTTCTACACTCGGGTCAATCAGATCTCACATTCCTAACACTAGCTATCGAAGTAGCTGGAGCTCTAAAGCTCAAATGTGACCTCGCACGATCTCTACTCGAATGTCCCACATTAGCCTTTGAACGGCTATAATGATCTCGGAACTTCTTTGATGCTGACTGAAATGACTTACTCGATGATCTTTTTCTTACATCTCTAACTTTTGATTCAGGTTTTCCTTTCTCTTTCTCGAGTTCTTCAGCTTTACACGCTCGATCAACAAGAACAACACATTCTTTGATTTCTAGAATCTAGACTGACAAATGAATATCTTTATTTAAACCATATTCAAATCTTTTACACATTATAGCTTTAGTTGAGACACATTCTCGTGCATGCCGACTCAGTCTCACAAATTCTCGTTCGTATTTCGTAACAAACATATGTAAACTGAAAAATATATAGGAATTTTCCTATATAATTCATCACCTTTTTACTTAAATTTGTTGTTAGGACGAAGTAATTGTTTAATAAATTAATGAAATATATAAAAATATGAAGTTAGGATATAGAAATTATTAAAATGTGATTTTATGCTTTATTATATAGTTCTCATGTAGAAAATGGCTTCTTTTATATTAATTTGAGCATATTATATATTTAAGCTATAAAGTGGGCCATGCATGATTAAATTAAATAATAAAATATAAGTTATATTTAGTAATTTATTTAAATATTTCATTAATAAATTGGGTTTTAATTAATTAAGTAAAATTGATTAATTAAGACGGTTAAATTATGCTTTCTCGTCCTCTAAATTATCTACTATTTTTGGACAGGTCTAAGAGATTTATTCTGATTACAAAACCATCCAACTGAAGCACCAAGTCAACCCAAAATTCAGCTGCACATGGATGTTTATAAAACATTTTTTGGCTTAATTACACAATGTCCTTGAAGAGTTAAAGAAATCGAAGATTTAACCAGAGATTTGCAATTGACCGAGTCTTAATCCTGACGATGTTATGGCACTTAAATCAAGCAAAACTCAGCCACACTTCCACAAATCATGGTCGGCCACCCATGGAAGAGGTTTCAAAAGATGGACACTTCTATTTTTAGCAAACTAGCCCCCTTGCCTCACCTATAAATAAGACTCTATTTTTCAGTTTTCTAATTATCCCTCATCCTTCAATTCTTCATTCATTCATCATTCTCTCTTCTTTCAACTCTCTTAGCTTTCTTTCCCCCTCACGCTTATCATCATTATTGCATAAGGATTTTTAGCAAATTAGCCTCTTAAAGAGCCCTTGGTCGGCCACCTCAAAGAGCTATCAGTAAAGGAGCAAGCAAAGGAACGAAGGAGCCCTGTTAGTCAGAGTCTTGGGTGACAGCTACTTTGATTTACGTTTAATCTTTCCTTTCTTTAATTTAATTCAAGAATGTTTGCTATGTGTTCAGTGTTCCTATTTACAATAATGATAGCTTAATTTTATTTAAGCTAGGATGATTGCTTTGATTGAATAATAATTATTTGACTCATGCTTATAATATTTGTGCCTCAACCAATCATGTTTTCAATTAAAATCAAGTCTGTATTTCATTCATACATGATTAAAATGCACCTAAATTAGCTAAGCGATCTTGACTATACGACGGCTAATGGACGCATAATTGAAATGTGAATGCTCAATTTAGATCCTGACCTAATTAAATTGTAGGTTGCATAACAACCCTGACCCGACTCTATTATCTGCATAGTTTTTAGATTTGTGTGATTAAATTGTTTCAAACCTGACACGTCCCTGTTACTTCACACAAATGCTAAGAAACCCTTAGTAAATAAGGATCTGTAAAATGCGTATTTACTAGGCCAAGGATTTCGAAAGGACCTAATGTGGTTTCTAAACTCATGAATGATCAAGTTGCCATGGAATGTTTTTTTGAATATTATTAAGCATGCTGATAATAATTTGAGTTTAGTTAAAGTAATTATTTTAGCTTATTTAGGTTATAATTGTTGCTTATTGTGTTAATTCTACTAAAATCTACTCCATTCACAAAGCTACATGTTATGATAAATCACATTAAGGGATCATTGCATTTAGATTAATTTTACATAATTTTAATCTACACTTCCAAATCAAGTTGTGTTTTTTATTTACCAAGTTGTTAATATAATTTTATAATTAAGTGACTTAGCACGAACACAATCCCTGTGGTGACAATAACTCAATACTTACTTATTACTTGATAACGACTATGTACATTTGCACAAACCCTAGCGTTACAAGTTTTTGGCACCGTTGCCGGGGATTGTTAACTGTTGCCATAGTCATTTTTTGTGAAATTATTTATTTTTCAATTTGGTTATTTGTAACATTACTAACTTATTCTTTTTAATTTTTTTCAGGTGTTTATGAGCATAGATCGAATTATCGATTTACTCCTAGTAGTCCTTGAAATTGAGCAAACTTTCAGACAAAGGAGACATGAATGAACAGGTAACGAGATGGACCTTGGAAATCAAAATCAAGACCAAGGTAATGAATTTGATTATGTACAAAATCCTATCCTCGTTGCCAATGATAGGGATCGATGCATCAGACAATATGCTGTGATACTTTTCAATGAGTTAAATCCAAGAATTGGAAGGCCAGATATTGAGGCAACCCAATTCTAATTGAAACCAGTGATTTTTCAAATGCTACAAACGGTGGGCCAATTTAGTGGTATGCCCGCGGAAGATCCACATCTCCACCTTTGATTGTTTATGGAGGTGAGTGATTCATTCAAGATAGCCGATGTGGCTGAAGATACATTGAGGTTGAAGTTGTTTCCATTTTTGTTGCGAGATCGAGCACGAGCTTGGCTCAATTTGTTGCCACTAAGTTCCATATCTACATGGAAAGAATTAGTAGAGAGGTTTTTGGTTAAGTATTTCCCACCTAGCAAGAATGCTAAGTTGAGGAACAAGATCACCACTTTCAAACAATTGGATGATGAGCCTTTGTATGAGGCTTGGGAGTGATTCAATGAGTTACTTCGTAAGTGTCCTCATCATGGGATTCCTCATTGTATCCAGTTGGAGACATTCTATATTGATCTCAATGCATATACAAGATTGATGGTAGATGCTTCTGCGAATGGTGCAATTTTGTCTAAGTCTTATAATGAGGCTTATGAGATCATCGAGAGGATCGCAAGCACAACTATCAATGGCCAACAAATCAAAAAGCTTCAAGAAGATGTGTAGCCAGAGTTCATGAAGTTGTTGCCCTCACTTTATTATTAGCTCAGGTATCATCTATTTCTTCTATGTTAAAATAATTTACCACTAATAGTGCTAATAATTTTGTAGCTCAGCCACCTAGTTCATTTGAAGTAGTTTCCTATGTGTACTGTGGAGAGGGTCATTCTTTCGAGAATTATCCATTGAATCCCGAGTCAGTATATTATATGGGGAATCAACATCAAAATAGGAGTGGACAAGGACTACCCCAGTCCAACTTCTACAATCCTTCATGGCGTAATCATCCCAAATTTTCTTGGAGCAACCAAGGAAATGGACCGAACAACAACTTTGTGTAGCATAGACCCAACCAATCTTAAGGGTTCAATCAGCAAGCTCTAAGACCACCTCAAGCTGAATCATCAAACCGTTTGGAGAACTTGTTGAAAGCATACATGGCAAAGAATGACGCTTTGATCCAGAGCAAAGTAGCGACGCTGAAAATTTTGGAAAACCAAATAGGTTAGTTAGTTACGAAACTTCGTAATAGATCGCAAGAAACATTGTCGAGCGATACTAAGAATCTAAGAAATTTGGGTAAAGAGCATATCAAGGAAGTGGCATTGTGAAATGGTAAGACTTTGAAACCCCGATTGATTGATGTCAAAGATGAGCTTATTGAAAAAAAAAAGGAAAGTCAACCAGCTGTTAAAGTTCCTACACCAAAAGAGTTAGAATCTGCAAAGACTGATAAGCTAAATCATAACTTAGTAAATTCAGATACTTTAACATCTTCTTTGGATGCAAATTTACCTACTCCGAAGAGTTGTACGATCCAACCTAAAGTTCCATCACCTCCCTTTCCGTAAAGATTACAGCAACAAATGCAGAAAAAGAGGTGTAGTTCAAGAAGTTTTTGGATGTCTTGAAGAAGTTACACATCAATATTCCATTGGTGGAGGCTTTAGAACAAATTTCGAATTAAGTGAAGTTTATGAAGGATGTACTATCCACAAAGAAACGACTGAGTGAGAATGAGACTGTTGCCCTGACGAAAGAGTGCAGTGCATTCTTGCAGAACAAGTTGCCATCAAAATTGAAGGACCCAGGAAGCTTTATGATACCTTGTAACATTGGTGAATCTTACTGTAGTAAAGCTTTGTGTGACTTAAGAACGAGTATCAAATTAATGCCTAAGTTTATTTTCAAGATGCTAGGTATAAAAGAAGTAAGACCTACAACTGTGATGCTTCAGCTAGCAGATCGATCTTTAGCATTTCCTGAATGAAATATCGATGATGTTTTGGTAAGAGTCGATAATTTATTTTTCCAGCTGATTTCATTATTCTAGATTTTGAAGCAGATAAGGAAGTGGGAGACCTTTCCTAGCTATGGAAAGAATGTTAATTGATGTGCAGAAAGGCAAACTCACTATACAAGTTCAAGACGATTAGGTAACTTTTAACATTCTTAAAGTGATGAAATTTCCCATCTGGTAGAAGAGTGTTCAGTTATGGAAGAGATAGAAACCTTGGTTTCTATGGAAAATAATTTTGAAGAAGATCCATTTGAGAAAGCTTTAGAGTTTGACCCTTTCGAGGATGAAGAAGATGAAGAAAACATGGCTTTAATGGAAGCCAATCCGAGAAATTTTATTCAATCCACACGATTTGAACCATTGGAGTTGGAAGTCAAAGAATTTGTGCAACCCAAATTGTCAATCGAAGAACCACCTACACTCGAACTAAAGGTACTTCTTTCCCATTTGAAATATGTTTATTTAGGTGATTGTTCTACTTTGCCTGTGATTATTTCAGCAGAACTGAAAAAAGATCAAGAGGAGCAACTAATTTTTTGTTCTAAAGAAATTTAAAAAAGCAATTTGTTGGACCATAGCTGGTATTCGAGGTATAAGCCCTTCTTTTTGCATGCACAAAATTATTCAAGAGGAAGGTGAGAGAGCTCGAATTAATGGGCAAATGAGGCTCAACCCTATTATGAAAGAAGTTGTGAGAAAGGAAATGATCAAATGGTTAGATGCAAGAATCATCTATCCTATTTAAAATAGTTTGTAGGTGAGTCCGGTGCAGTGTGTGCTGAAAAAAGGTCGGATCACGATTGTTGAAATGAGCATAACAAGTTGATTCCAACAAGAACTGTTACTGGTTGGAGAATTTGTATTAACTACAGAAAGTTTAATAAAGCTACTTGGAAGGACCATTTTTTGTTGCTTTTTATGGATCAGATGTTAGATCGACTAGTAAGTAATGAATTCTACTACCTTTTATATGGTTATTCAGGATATAACCAAATAGTTGTAGCTCTGGAGGACCAATATAAAACAACCTTTACTTGTCCGTACGGTACGTTTGCTTTAGGTGAATGCCTTTTGGTTTATGCAATGCACCTGCAACATTCCAACGATGCATGATGGCAATATTCACTGATATGATTGAAAATTTTGTTGAGGTTTTCATGAATGATTTCTCTATTTTTGGTAACTCTTATGATTCTTATTTAAGTAATTTAGCTACGGTACTAAAGAGATGCGAAGAGACAAATTTTGTCCTTAATTGAGAGAAATGCCATTTTATGGTTAATGAAGGAATTATCTTAGGGCATAAAATCTCGAAGAATGGAATTGAAGTCGAGAAAGGAAAGGTGGATGTAATTGAAAGATTACAGGCCCCAATTAATGTGAAAGGAGTCAAAAGTTTGTTAGGCCATGTCAGTTTTTACCGAAGGTTTATCAAAGATTTCTCAAAAATTTCTAAATCATTGTGTTTGTTGTTAGAGAAAGATACAGTGTTTGATTTCAATAAATCATGTTTGGAAGCTTTTGAAGACCTAAAGAAACGGTTAATCTCAGCCCCAATAATCGTTACACCCGATTGGAACGCACCTTTTGAGTTGATGTGCAATGCAAGTGATTATGATGTTGGAGCTGTGATGGGTTAAAGAAGGAATAAAGTATTTCACCCCATTTACTATGCAATTAGAACCTTGACGGTAGCACAACTCAATTATACAGTAACTAAAAAGGAACTATTTGCTATAGTTTTTTCTTTTGACAAATTCCGCTCATGTTTTATAAGTACCAAAGTTATAGTATTTACTGACCATGCGGCCATTAAGTACTTGATCATAAAGAAAGATGCAAAGCCAAGGCTAATTTGTTTGATAATTTTACTCAAAGAATTTGACCTTGAGATCCAAGACAGAAAAGGTGTTGAAAATTAAGCAGCTGACATTTGTCAAGGTTGGAGCAAGATGAGGTAACTCGATCACGTGTGCCTATCAACGAGAATTTCCTAGATGAACACTTATTTGAGGTGAGCTAAATTCATGAAACACCTTGGTTTGCTAATTTTGCCAATTATCTTGCATGTGGAATAATTCCTCGAGATATGACATACCAACAAAGGAAGAAATTCCTTTATGATAGTCTATATTATTTCTAGGGGGATCCGTTTTTGTTTAACCAGTGTGCAAATAATATAATTCGGAAGTGTGTAGCTGAAAGTGAGATTGCTGAGATCTTATATCATTATCATTCATCTCCAAGTGGGGGACACTTTGGTGGTGCAAGTACTGCAACAAAGATTTTACAAGCAGGTTTCTTTTGGCCTGCTTATGCTTATGTGAAGAATTGCGGTAATTACCAAAGAACTAGAAACATATCACGAAGGAATGAGATGCCTTTAACAAATATTTTGGAGATTGAATTATTTGACGTATAGGGCATTGACTTCTTAGGACCATTTCCTTCTTCGTATGGGAACAAATACATCTTAGTTGTTGTAGATTATGTGTCCAAGTGGGTTGAAGCTAAAGCATACCTTACAAATGATGCTAAGGTAGTCATACGATTCCTACATAAGCATGTGTTTACATAATTTGGGACACCAAGAGCTATTATTAGTGATAAAGGTTCTCACTTTGTGAACAAGTGGCTTAAGTGGTTGCTTGACAAATATGATGTAAAGTATAAGATCGCTATTGCTTATCATCCCCAGTCTAATAGGCAAGTTGAAAGAGTGAACCGTGAAACCAAAGGTATCCTTGAAAAGGTAGTACGACCTAGCAGAAAAGATTGGTCTCGCAGGCTCGATGATGCATTATGGGCCTATCGAACAACATTTAAGACACCGTTAGGAATGACTCCTTATCGGTTGGTTTTTGGGAAGGCATGTCATTTGCCATTAGAGTTGGAGAATATAGCTCATTGGGCTTTGAAGAATTTGTATTTTGGTCATAAGCAAGCCAGTGAGAGAAGGGTGTTACAATTGGATGAGTTGGAAGAACTAAGGTTGTTTTCTTATGAGAATACCAAAATGTGTAAAGAAAGATAAAAAAGATGGCATGATAGTCATATACGACCTCGTGAGTTTAAAGAAGGTCAAAAGGTGTTGTTGTTTAATTCAAGGCTAAAGTTATTTCTTTGGAAGCTTAAATCCCAATGGAAAGGACCCTATACCATCTACCGAGTGTATCCTTATGGAGCTGTTGAATTATACAACAATCATGGAGGTACGTTTAAAGTTGATGGTCAACATCTCAAACATTATTGGGATGGTGAGGTTGAACGAGTTGAATCCTCGTTCTATTTAATAGACCCTTGATTTTTCATAAACTTGCTTTGTAAACAAATAAATAATTAGAATTTATTTTTTTAATTTAGTACATTTAATTAATTTTGTCTAAGGAGATTGAAACTTAAGCGGGACTGTTCTGACCCCTCCAACCTTTCCTAGGGATTAATTTAATGTAATTGGTTGAGAAGAAATTTTCTAATTAAGTTTTAAAATTTTTAAGTTCAATTTATTTTGTTTTAATTTTAAATTTTTATGTTAATAAAGGGGGTCAAATTTGGCCCAAGGACTAACCAGTTTCTCTTTGGTGAATAAGTCTATAAATATAGTCTGAATTTGAGGCCCAATACAGCTGGAAGGAGGGAAAAATTCACACCTATTGCTGCCACTCTCATTCCTTGCCGCCCAAGTAACCCTAATGTAGCTAAATTTTTGCTACATGTTACCCTAATTTTTCCCTATATAAACCCCTCTTCATTCTACTATTTTTCATAGCCTCCAAAGCAATTTGCTTAACCTTAAAAAAACCCTAAACCTCCATTTTGTGTCGCTAGCCTCAAATCCTGAAAGAAACCCCTAATTCTCTTCCTTTTGTTTGTCGAAATCACCCTGTGTCGTCACAAGGTGTTTGCTGTAGCAAATCCCACCCACCTTGCAGGTTTTTCTTTTCCCCCTTGTGCTGAAACGTTGTCGAATTTTTGAGAAAAGATACCATGTCTCACAAAAGAACTAGATGTCAAAGACTTCTCCTAAAAGCCCAATTTTGATCGATGAAAAAGTGAAAGAGAGATTTGACTCAATTTTCAAGCATCAACCCATGATGCCGGAAAATGGTTGTAATGCCCCAAATTTTAGGGTTTTGGAATTTTGCTTAGATTGAGACTTGTATGTTTGGGTATGTTAATTAGATAATTTGGGTGCATTCAGGGGGCCTCTGGAAGGCCCAGGCTAAAGCCTAAACCCTAAAAAAATTTAATTCTTGCCTTAGGTGAGTTTGGATGCTAGCTTATAGGAATGATGTGGTTTTATAACACAAGATGACTAGGGATGGAGTGGCAAGGAAGCGCCACTTACAGTGCAGGGAGTGGCATCATTTGGCAAGGGGAAAGGAAGGGGTTCGAATCCTTTGTATGCATTTATTTTGCAATTTCAGATATCCAGTTGTGGACTAAGGGAAGGAGTTTGAATTGTTCATGGGAAAAAATTAAGGAGTGATAAGGGGAGGATATCTTGGAGAAAAATGAGGAGCTGAGGTGTGTGTGAGAGTTGGTGCCAAATTAGGAAGTGAGAGATGGCATATTCGGTTAGAGAGGCTTTTGAGAGCATTTTCGGCATTTTGGGGGGGAGTTTAGGATCCTGCTTGCCTATTTTTTTCTTTTGGGTATTCGGGACATCGCATCTTTGCTCATTTTCTTTAGTGCCAAATAGGTATAGTACTTTTGGGGGTTCCATTCATTTTTTTTTCTCTTGTTTAAAGAGCCGAAAACATCATTGTTCTTAATCCCTCTATTGGGCAAATTTTACCACATCTAAATCTCCAGGTTAGGCGAAATCTATCTCTTTTCTTTATTGATCTTCCAACTCTTTATCATAAACCGAACATTTCTTGTTCATCCACTTTTATCTATTCTCCTCCTCACCCTAACCACATTCTTGGCTGATTTCTCCAAAGAAAAAGAACCGAACCTTACTATTTGTGTGGCCGAATATTAGTGAAACCGAAACTACTACTCTCCTTCTTCTTTTTCTTTGCGCAATCTCTTTTGATTTCCATTTCTATGTTGATCGAATTCTTTAAGTAGCCGAACCCTCTCTTGTTTTCTCCTACTCGGGTTCTTACTCTTTTTCCTCTATTCTCTTTTAACCCTAAAACTGACTTAGACCATTACCGAACCCCTTTGGGTTGTTTGGATCTAAAAAAGTTTAGGTTAGGCTAGTGAACGACAACTTCTTGCGCTATTAATTCGATCAAGCGGTCTCTAGGGTAAGTACTCTATTCTTTTCATCCTTTCTTTTGAGTGTTTTGATAAAAAGTCGAAACCCTCTAACCTTTTTATACTTATCGACCTTGATCTTTCCTTTGGAAACCGATTCAAAGTTCTCTCTTTTTGACTGCTTGTGTTCCATAGCCGTTCGTAAAGGTTGATCTCATGAAGCGTGGTTGGTGGATAAAAATAGCGAAGCGGTCTAGATCTATATGCTAGATTTCGGTAAAGGTAAGTGGTTAGTGGGTTTTGTTAGTATTGGCCAAATACAATCGGGATTTGGTAGTGAAGGTTTACAAGTCAGATTATAGATAAACGATTTGTTTGGGCTATTGTAGGTTAATCGTCCACAGGGTTATCTGATTTGGTTCACAACAGGTGTGTAACGACACCCTCTAATAACATAGATTGGCAAAAGCCAAAAAGCCAAAATGCCGAAATACTGACATTTCGAGGTCTCGTGAGCGTACGAATGCTCGTGGGCCAATCTGAACCCACAAATCATGGGTGTTTGACTGTATGAGCTACTGTGCGTGTTCTCGTGCACTCGGACTGTTCTGGGCCTCGACAGGCCGAAGCAGGCCCAATGGGCCTACTGGGCCACATGGGTAAAGTGATACAGTAAGTGATATCTGGTTCGATAGATGTTAAGATCTGTAATACTGTGTGTGAAGTTGGACTGAGCAGGCCACTCGAGCGTGTGGGCCCACCGGGCTCATTAGGGGTTTTGGGCTCGAATACACTATGTGACTATATAGACTTTCTGAGTTGCTCGAAGCAATGTTAGACCTGCTAGAAGGTCGCAATTGGCAATGAGATACCGAAACTTAGTATAATGACCAAATTACTCTTGAAGGATAAAATTTCCATTTTACCCTTAGCTACCAAATGACTGTTACACCCCTAATAGTAGATTGTCTGGTTATGTATATTATATCTGTATCTGTTAATCTGTATGCATGTGATAAATAGTACTGCTAGTCTGCATGGGGTTGGGTTTGGATTTAGAGGAAGTTTTGTCTAGTGGCACTGCCACGTATTCTGTTTAGTGGCTTCGCCACGTAATTCTCTTCTGGTGGCTCTGCTACGATATCTGATTTTACCAACATGGCTGTGAACTGGCGTGTGGGCTGGGTGGGTTGAGTTATTCCCACATGGTGTGATGTGCTGGTACGGGTGGTTGGGTTTGCATATACTCTGCTCTGTATTTGTAATGGGCCCAAGGCCAACTCTGTTTCTGAATAGGGCCAAGGCCCAGATTAATCTGTGTCTGAATAGGGCTTCGGCCCAAGTTGTTCTGTATTCCTGATCTTTGTTACTGGTTGGGGAAATTACACACTAAGTTTTCACAAACTCACCCTTTTATTTTCACCTATGTAGGTAACCCCCAACCATAGAGGATTTGGAGCTGCGAGGGACTCGGGGTGGCCACAAGATTTTTGCTTTTGCATTTCGCTTTACTTAATTTTCATCATTACTTTAATTTAGGTAATTCTCTGTAATAAGGCCACTTTGGGTGTTTGATTTTGGTTACTCTATTATTTGCTTTAAAGCGGTAGACTGGTGTACTCGGGTTTTCAAAATTTAATATCAAATGTTTTTAAACAAACCTTACGTAATGGTTGGTTAATATGATAATAAATGAAAATAAATAAAATCGTGTTTAAGCTTATCAAGTTAATTAAATAGTTTTACAATTGAATTGCTCAAAACTGACAATTTGTTAAACCAAGTTTTGAAAACGAAAAAAATTGTTCGGCAAGTAGCTAGTTTCGCATAAACTGTCCATGTGACACACTAGATCTAGCCATAACATCTGGGTCGGGTTTGGGGTGTTACAAAGGTTTTAACTTGAAGAACAATGATGTGATGGTTGTCTCTGTGCCGATTAGAAAGACAATCAATTCTCTCAAGTAGGAATGATTTTGTGATGCTCTCTCACTTTCTGATGATGATTTAGTTCGAGAGTTCTATGCAAGTTTGACTACACAAGATGCTACGGAGGTCATTGTTCGAAAGAAAAAGGTACCTCTTACTTCTAAGTCCATCAATGATTTGTTTAACTTACTTGATGTTGAAGAAGATGAGTACTACCCTATGATGAACAACGTCAACTGGGATTTTCTTCAACAAGTGCTTGATGTTTCAACAAGTACTTGAGGTTGTGACAAATCCAGGATCCCAATGGATTATAAGAAAGTATGGAAGCTATTATTGTCGAAGGGAATACCTAAAACCAATAGCAAAGGTATGGTTTTATTTCGTTCACTACAGTTTTATGCCTATGTCACATAGTTCCACCATCTCGATGGAATGGGTGCACTTGTTATATAAAATCTTGACAGAAAAGTCCATTAATGTTGGGAAGATTATTCTAAAGGAGATTTACGACTATGCTAAAAAGAAGATAGGAAGTGCTTATTTCCCATCATTAATCACTTCACTTTGCTTAAGGGCCCGTGTTAAAACCCAAGCAAATCTGAAGGGGTAGTATGTCCAATGGTGCATTACAAGTCATGATCTTGAAAGATTAGTAGAGAAGGTGCATGAGCTGAACCAAGGTGAGCAAGAAGAACCAACTAAGCTGAAAACTGAAGAGTCAACAAATAAAACTAAAACTGAAGCTAATTCAGTTACAGACATTAAAGAAGAAGAATCTGATAAGGAACCGAACAGTCCTCAACCAACTGAAAGAACTGCAAGCCCTAAATTTAGGGTTGAGCTAGAAGAAGAGCCAATCAAGCTAAGTGTTGAACTTGAATTTACAACTCCAACGCTGACTTTTGCAAGTACTTCAAAGAGATTGGAGTTGTCAATTTTGATGGATATGTGCAATTTCATGCACAATCAACAACAAACTTACAAGAAATATGTAAAAATTAGAGATGACTCAATTTGAAATACTTTTAATAATATCTTTAACACTTTTGTTCCTGAGTTCCTAGATGTTATCTTTAAGACATGGACGGAGGATACTAACTATGCAGACGGAGATAGAGCTAAAGAAGACAAGGGGAATCAGCCAGAAAAATAAAATGGGGGGTTCTTGTCTTTTTATTTATTTATTTTGGGTCTTTGGGAATTTATTTCTTTAGTAATTAGGATTTAATTTCCGCAAAATAAAACATAGCAAGCATGAATAAATACTTCTTTAGGAAGAAAAAGACTACGTGATATGGTAATGGGATTATGAACATGTCTAGGATAGGATTATGGGATTATGAACATGTCTAGGATTTAATTATAAAGGATTTTTCCTATATAATTTATCACTTTTTACTTAATTTTGTTGTTAAAACCAAGTAATTGTTTAATAAATTAATGAAATATATGAAAATATGAAATTAGGACATAGAAATTATTAAAATGTGATTTTATGCTTTATTATATAGTTTTCACACAGAAAATGGCTTCTTTTATATTAATTTAAGCATATTATATTTTTAAGCTATAAAGTGGGCCATGCATGATTAAATTAAATAATAAAATATAAAGTTATATTTAATAATGAATTTAAATATTTCATTAATAAATTGTTTTATAATTAATTAAGTAAAATTTATTAATTAAAGTGGTTAAATTATATTTTCCAGTCCTCTAAATTATCTACTATTTTTGGACAGGTTTGAGAGCTTTATTCTGATTACAAGACCATCCAAATGGAGGACCAAGTCAACCCAAAATTCGGCTGCACATGAATGTTCATAAAACATTTTTTGGCTTAATTACACAAGTTCCTTGAAGAGTTAAAGAAATCGGAGATTTACCCAGAGCTTTGCAACTGACTGAGTCTTGATCCAGATGATGTTGTGGCACTTAAATCAAGCAAAGATTAGCCACACTTCCACAAATCATGGCTGGCCACCCATGGAACACGTTTCAAAAGATGGACACTCCTATTTTTAGCAAACTAGCCCACTTGCCTCACCTATAAATAAGACCCCATTTCTCACTTGTCTAATCATCCCTCATCCCTCAATCCCTCACTCATTCATCATTCTCTCCTCTCTTAACTCTCTTAGCTTTCTATCCCCCTCATACCTATCATCATCCTTACATATGGATTTTTAGCAAATTAGCCTCCTAAAGAGCCCTTGGTCAGCCACCTTGGAGAGCCATCAGCAAAGGAGCAAGCGAAGGAATGAAGGAGCCCTCGTCAGTTAGAGTCTTGGGTGACAGCCACTTTGATTTGGGTTTAATCTTTCCTTTCTTTAATTTAATTGAAGAATGTTTGCTATGTGTTCAGTGTTCTTGTTTACAACAATGAAAGCTTCATTTTATTTAAGCTAGGATGATTGCTTTGATTGAATAATAATTCTTTGACTCATGCTTACAATACTTGTGCCTCAATTGATCATGTTTTCAATTAAAATCAAGTCTGTATTTCATTCATACATTATTGAAATGCACCTAAATTAGCTGACCGATCCTGACCAGACGACGGCTAATGGATGCATAATTGAAATGTGCATGCTCAATTTAGATCCTAACCCGATTAAATTGTAGGTTGCATAACAACCCTGACCCGACTCTATTATCTGCATAGTTTTTAGATTTGTGTAATTAAATTGTTTCAAACCTGACACGTCCATGTTACTTCACACGAATGCTTGGAAACCCTTAGTAAATACGGATCAGTAAAATGTGTATTTACTAAGTCAACGATTCCGAAAGGACCTAATGTTGTTTCCGAACTCGTGAAAGATCGAGTTGCCATGGAATGTTTTTTTTAATATTATTAAGCATGATGATAATAATTTGAGTTTAATTAAAGTAATTATCCTAGCTTATTTATGTCATAATTGTTGTTTATTGTGTTAATTCTGCTAAAATCTACTCCATTCATATAGCTACATGTTAGGATAAATCACATTAAGGGATCATTGCATTTAGATTAATTTTACATAATTTTAATCAACACTTCCAAATCAAGTTGTGTTTTTTATTTACCAAGTTGTTAATATAATTTTATAATTAAGTGACTTAGCACAAACACAATCCCTATGGAGACGATAACTCGATACTTACTTATTACTTGGTAACGACTATGTACACTTGCACAAACCCTAGCGTTAAGAAACTCTTTGTGTTTCTGATCTATAAATCTTTCACTAATGTCTTTCTTTTAGAACTCGGTTTGGATGAAATCCTCGGTGAGTCATTCTCTCCAAACTACAGATGTCAAAGTTTTCCACCACTGATACGCTGCATCTCTCAATAATGAAACAGCACATTTAACACACTCATCAGAAGTACACGACATTTCATCAAACACTTGGATCGTATTATTGAGCTAGAACTCAGCTCTCAGCATCATCATCAACAGTGGCCCTGAACTCTTCAACCCCATATTTTTTGATTTTATCCACAGGTGTCTTATTCAATCAGATCATGATCTATTACTTGTGGCTCAACTGGGACTTGTACAGGGTTAGGCGAGGGTGGAGGTTGTTGAGCAGCAGGATTCATTCGAACGAATTATGTGAACCACTCATTCATCATTTGCAAGAAGACTTGCTTTGTCTCTCCCTCGTGGTTACTAGTAATCGGCTGAGAATCAGCTGGTGCTACCCCTTGACCGGGAGCAGGCGCATTACTCTCAACATTGTCAGCTATGACTCGTTTGGGATCCATGACTATACAAAACACATTTTAGCAGTCAGGATTCATCACATTATCGCAGTTCATATATATTGCATATATAGCTAGACTCACACACGCTACGTTAGTCTTAGGATTAACTAAATCGTAGCTCTAATACCAACCAAATGTAACACCCCTAACCCATATTCGTCACCGAACTAGGGTTAAGAGGTATTACTAGACATTTCATAATATTTTACAATCACTTCATAAACATAACTTATACATCATCAATTCATAGAAATTCACACACATATAGTCCCTTTAGAAGGTCTACATGACCTTAAACATGCTTTAGAAAAGGTTTGGGACTAAACTAATCTCGTACAATTTTTTTCGAAACTTAATAATTTTTCTAAGTTACGAAGGTCACACGCCCGTGTGAACAGGCCGTGTGTCTCACACGACATTAGAGACGTCTGTTTGTCTAGGCTGTGGCGAAACAGGGCATACATACTGACTTAGGTCACACGGCCAAGGACACACCCATGTGCCAAGCCATGTACAAACCTGGAGGGTATATGACATGGGTCACATGGCCAATCACACGCCCATGTGTCAGCCTATGTGACCTTTCGAAATGGCCCACACCCCCGTACATCAGGTCGTATGCTAGGCCATGTCAAAAACCTGTAGGGTATACTGTTTTACACCACACGGCTTGTGACATGCCTGTGTGTGAAGCCGTGTGGAGCACCCAGGCTCAATTCGAATTAGCCTTCGAGCAACACGGCAGAGACACACACCCGCGTCCCTGCCCGTGTGGGAAAAAATAGGCCATTTGCAAGACCAAATTTGCCACCCTTAAGGGTCATCCATACAATTCCAAATCCAAGCATCATTCACACAAAATTTTCAGCCAAATTCAACCCCAAAGCATGCACCATTTATGCAACAACATTATCATTCATTTCCATACAAAAATCCAACTCAAAAATACCAATTCCATGTACCATATTCATGCCAAAACTGCATATCTCATACATCATTATAAATCATTTCAAAACATGCCATTTACTCATCATTTTAACCACGAAACCAATAACAAAACTTACCAAAATGACCATTTCAATCGGCCATAGATGAACATATTATAAACATCATATTTTATCACATAGCATGAGCTAAAACAAGTTCATAGTCTAAACCATATTCAAGCCACATTACATGGAAAGATTTTCACATCTCAAAACATATTATAACATCTATAGCCTATACATGCCATACATTAACATACACAACTTCAAAAGGTACGAAAGTATCGTTTGATAGTGTGATGACGATCCTTGATGATCCCCAAGCTCTCAATAGCTTCGATAATGTATAAAACAAGTGAGAATACACAAAGTAAGCTTTAAAAGCTTAGTAAGCCATATACAAATAAACATAATACATGAGATAAATTTAAACCAAATCATCTATATAAAGATCATGACGTATCACATATGCAACTTCATTAATCACATTTAGCTCACTTGTTCATAGTTCACTTGTGCATAATCACATTTCATTCCCAAGTAATTCTCATATTATCATTTGAGACATACTCACCTTTCATTCTTAATTAACACATACATTTCATACGTACCTAAATCGGATATAATTTCACATAGCCATTTATTTCTTAATAATGCCCGTTGAACCATTCAGAATCAATAAGGATACTTGGATAGCTCATAAAGCTCGTACAATGCCATATCCCAGATATGGTCTTACATGATATCAAATATCGATTCCACTGTCTTAGACAGGGTCTTACACAAAACCATATACGATGCCAATGTCCCAAACATGGTCTTACACGTAAATCTCAAATTGATGCCAATGTCCCAGTCATGGTCTTACACGATATCACATCTCAGAAACCTATGTCATGACATATGTATCCTATACTATTCCTATGGTTTGTACGGGGCTTTTGGATATCTCAACTTTGTCGATACTTTCACATCTCTGAATATTCAACATTCATAGAATTTCAATATCAAATAAACATATATACTTTACATAAAACACGTTTATTTGCATATGGACTTACCACATACGGAAATGAATAGATTGAACCGACTGTTCGACCACTTTCGATTTCCCCTGATCAAATTTCGTTTTCTTTTATTCTTGATCTATATAAATTCAAATTTCACTTATTCAAACTCACATTCATTCAATTCAATCCATAAAAATAGAATTTGGCCTTTTTATACATTGACCCCTATACCTTTACATTTTTTACATTTTAGTCCCTATTACATAAATACATAAAATACACATAATTTCTCTTTACTCGTGCTTGGACGAATATTGTATTAGTCCTTAGAAGCCCATATCTTTCATTTATTTCACATTTTAACCCCTCAGTTTCTCATTTTCACAAATTAGTCCATAACAGACAATTTCATCAAAAATCACAATACAAAACATGTTAATCCAACATCACATGCTTATTTTCTATCATCAAACCTCACAAAACTCAATTTATCAACAATTGCTTATCACAAATTCATCATCAATTTCATAAATTCAAGCATGGGCTAGCTAGAGTACTAAGCAACAATCATAAAAACATAGAAATCATTAAAAACTGAGCAAAAACGAACCTTTAATCAAGCTTGGACAAAGCTGAATGCTTCAAAGCTCAAACCCTATCTTTGTTTTTTTAATTTCGGTTGTAAAAAGATGAATGAATGGAAATTTTTTGGCTTTCTTTTCTTTAATCATTAACTAATTTACACATTTACTAAATTAACCTTATTTCATAACATTAAAAAATTCAACTAACCTTAGGCATTTATGTCCATCCATTATTCCAATGGTCAAATATCAACATAAGGGCCTCACATTTAATTTATCATGACAAATAAGCACTTAAACAATTAACATGTAACTTTTACATTTTATGTGATTAGGTCGTTTTATCAAATTGGAAACTCAAACTATAAAATTAAATCACGAAAATTTCACACATGCCTTATCATATGTCATAAACACTAAAAATAATATTAAAATATTTTTTCAACCTCAGATGTGTGGTCCCAAAACCACTGTTTCGATAGGGTCTAAATTGGGCTGTTACAATTAGAAGGTAGGCTAAATAAATACTCGTCACTATGTCATAACACGGAGGGTTCGATGTCGCAACATAAGGAGTAGAATGGAGAAATTTTGAGACTACCTTTGATATCATGATACAGCCTAAGGGTATCACGACATACCCCTGAGGACATCCCAAGAAGAGTATACTAACATCTATGTCGCGACACATGTCCTGATGTGTCACAAAAATGACGCTAGAAGGGAAGTAATACAAGCCAAGGGGCATTTTGGTCTGTATAATCAAACTTAAAGCTCGGGAACGAAAGCTAACTTAGGGTTAAGGAAGGTGACCATCTTAAATCTATAAAAAGTCTCATTTGTCACATATTTTAGACATCAATTACTTAGCTCAAAATCTCTCATTTAATTCTAGCTTAGCTTTTATCTTTTCTTGGGTTTATATTCAGTTTGTTCTTTGTTTTATTTTGGGAGATCTGTCTTGAGGATACAATCCAATCTTGTGGATTCGCTTTTATTGATATTACAAATAAGACTTATTCTTAAACTCCATACTTTTGATTTACTTATCATGTTTACACTTTATATCAGATATATACTGTTTATGAAAAGAATGAGGAACTAATCCCTCTTTGGGGGATTACCGAGTGGAGGTATGATCTATTAACTATTTTATAGTGTTACTCAACGGATCAACTGTTTGGGAAAGGAAGAACCTAAAGTGTAATGCCCTAATTTTCAAGAATATTTTGAGTTTTTGTGCTTTTGGTGGAATTTTGGAATTGTGGGTGTTTGATTGCTAGAAATATGTTTAAGAGTGTTTGTGGGCCTTTAGAAGGCCCAAGCTTAGATTAAAAACTGGTAAAAAATTGAGGTTGAATTTTTAGTGAAAGGGGACCTGGTCAAGTAAGCTTTTAAGAAAAACTTCGTAAAACATGACACAAATAGGGCCTTGGTAAAGTGGCAAGGAGGCGCCACTAAGTTCCTAAAAAATTGGCACCTGGGAAGGAGAATAAGGGTCCAGGTTCAAGTTGCAAGGCAAGCGTACTGTTGTTTTAATTTCTAGGCATGTGCCGGGCATGTGCCTACTTAAGTAAAATTTCAGCAAGGGCTTTAGGGGAGTGTGGGCCAATTGTTTAAGTGGAAATTAGGGCAACTTAGCTGTCTTTTCTTTTGTACTGACAGTTAGGGTTAGCCACCTTAATTCTATTCTCCTCTTAGTTTCACTTAGTGACCGAAAACACAAGTTTCATACTCTCTGTGCCGATTTCTCTTTTACTTCCTTCTTCTCCATTCTTTTTCTTTTCTTTTTGCTATCTTCTCTAGCCAAAACCTCCTTACCACCTTATTCATCTTTTCTTTCAATTCCAACCTTCTAAAAACTACCATAGCCGATTGTCAAAAGAATCAAAATCCCAAAAACTGCATTTTCCTGCCGATTTCTTTTAGCCGAATTCTCCCCATTCTTTTCATCTGTGGTGGTTGATTCTTTCATCCATTAAATCCCTACCCTTGTTGACAACATCATCCAAATCAATAGCCTTAAATCGTCACCTTCTACGCCAGTCAAAGCCGAAAACGCCATTCCTTTGGGGGTTCTTAGCCGAAACTTTAGATCTTAAAGATTTGGGTTCTGCTGGAGTTTAGGTGATAGATCTACATCAGATCTACATAGAAACCAAAGAGAAATGAGTGGTAAGTGTTTATCGATTCAGATCTATAAGTATTTTACAGTTTAGTAAAAGCTGAAGTCCCTAAAATCTAGGGAGATTGTCGATTTGGGCATGGGGCTCTAAGAGTCACTAACGAATGGTTTCTTTTGGTATTATTGTGTTCTAAAGACGTTTGGTTGAAGGCTTGGACAAGGGGGAATGACTAGATCTAGATCTAGTCCCTACTTCAACAAAGGTAAGTGTTTGAGGCCATTATTGGAAGGTGGCCAAATGTGTGTATTGAAATAGGGGTAAGTGTTTGATTTGGTTTTAGATGTTAATGTGGTCTAATCGATTGTAGGATCGTTTTGAAGGAGATCTTACCAGTGAAATTGTCAAATACGTGTGCATCGAACCCTTCTTTAGTTTGATTTGACAAAGGCCATAGTGACCGAAAAAGTGACCGAAAGGATGACAGTTTGTGGAGTTGAGAGTATGCGAATACTCAGTAGATGGTAGGGTTAGTAACTGTAAGTGATAAAAGGGCTAAGTGCGCAATTTCGTGCATTTCGGTAAGTTGGGCCTCGATGGGCTGAATATAGGCCCAATGGGCATACAGGCCCATATGGGTAAAAATGAGCGATAGATGTATTCTAATAGACTGTAGGCTTAAAATGGGTTACATTAATAATTAATTGTAAGTTTTGGACTGAATGGGCTTAAATTGCTAAAAAGACACTGTAGGGCCTATTAGGGGTTTTAAGGCCTAGTGACTAAAAGTGGTTAAAACGAGTTAAATAATGTACAGTGACGAAAGTAGGGTTAATAGTGACTAAAATAGGAATAAAACCCTGAAATAACTGGAATAATTACTAACATAACATAAAAAGTGTGAAATTACAGTTTTACCCCTAGATGTAAAATGACTGCTATACCGCTAGGGTTAAATTAGACTGATCTGCATGCTTTATAGATTCTGTTTATTATATGTCATATCATGATCATTTAATGCATGGGGTTGGGATTTATATGAAAGGAGGAAGTGCTAAAGGGCTTTGCCCTAGTTTACCAAAAAGGGCTTTGGCCCAGTTTATCAAAAAGGGCTTTGCCCTAGTTACCGAAAGAGGCTAAGCCTCATGTTATATAATAAAGCAGCTATGTTGCCAGTGGAGGGTAGCGGTTTGGTGGGTTGAGTAGTTCTCCCCACATGGTGTGTTGGTTGGTACGGGTGGAGAGTAGCGGTTGGATGGGTTGAGTAGCTTCCCCACAGATTGATATGGGTTTTTTTTGCATGCATTCATGATTTATTATTGAAATGGGGCCTTTGGGCCATACATTTTATCGATATATGAAAGGCTTCGGCCCAGTGATATTGTATTTGAAAAGGGCTAAGGCCCAGTACCGATATACGAAAGGCTTCGGCCCAGTTAATATTGAGTTGGATTAGGGCTTAGGCCCAGTGGGCCTAAGCTGATTTGGGCTCTGGATAGGATTCTTCACACACTGAGTTTACCAAACTCACCTCTCTTCTCTTAATACTTGCAGGTGAGCCCTAGACAGAGGACTTGGAGTTGGGAGGGATTCAGAGTGGCCACGGAAACCGAATACTGGTTTTTATGAGATTCTTTATTTTATTTATTACTTATTTCTTTCTATATTATTATTCTTATTTGGGTTTGTAATAAGGCCACTAAATTTATTTTCCTATGGTTTTTTAACTATTAATTTTTACATTACTTAAAGTTGATTAGAAAATATCTGCGCGAGTTTTTCCTAAAAATTAATTCAACGGTTTCAAAACTCATCACACGAGGAAAATGAACAACAAAGTAAATCTTTATAGAATTGACACCAATATATTTAATCGGGAATTTCTCTTAAAAACTCCAACAACGGTTTTACCAAATTCACCCCAGGATTAGTAACTAGGTCACGTGGTTAGGTATAGGTGATGTGACACACCGGACTTGGCTGTAACATCTGGGCCGAGTTTGGGGTGTTACATTTAGTGGTATCAGAGCCAGGTTACAATAACTCAGCTGTGGATCGGGTCCAAAGAAGTTTTGAAAATTTTCAAACTTAAGCTCAGGAAAGGTATTTTTTGGAAATCAATATTTTTTTCAGAAAATTAGAAAATCTTTTCAAAACTCATTTTCTTTAAAGTATGCATGTTTTAAACATTTAATTTGAAAAGTTTTGAGCTTCTGAAGTCTGATAACTAAAGAAGTGGCACACTGAATCCCCGGCACCAAGTCTGTAAGTATTCATGTTTTATATACTGTACTATAATTGAAATAATATTGTAGATAGAGCTAAGCCTTTGATATGATAGTGTAAATAAGATAGTACTATGATTTCAAGACTGAGACAGTAGGGAAACTAAACCCTAAAAGACTGAGACAGTAGCTAGGCTACGAATATGCGAAAATAAAACTTGAGACTTTATCTGAGCATAAAACATTCTGTAATAAAGAACTAAAACATTAACTAATGTCATAAAATTCGTAATCAGATAAGACGTTATGAGTATGAGAGCCACTCGTAGACGAGGCCGTGGACATGGTCGAGGAAGTGTTTAAGCTGGGTCTTCGTATTCGAAACACATACCAGCTGGTGAGGCACAACCACCATCGGTTGCAGAAAATGGGCCATACGATCGGGCCGCAGGGGATGACGCTTTGTCGTAGGCTATGTTAAGGGTTCTGGAAAGGGTTGCTGGAGCTAATGTTGGGCCCATGAATAGGGGATCTATTTTTGAGCAACTCCAGGTTAACGGAGTAGAGGTCTTCAGGGGCGTATCTGGAGTGGCTCCAAATGTAGCTAAGTATTGGCTGGAGGCTACAGAGTGGATTATGGACGATCTGGACTGCTCGGAGGAGCAGAAGTTGAAAGGGGCTGTGTCACTACTGCGAGATAAGGCGTACCAGTGGTGGATCACTGTAAAGGAAGGTACCCCAGTTGAGCAGGTAACTTGGGAATTATTTAAGACATCTTTCAAGGGGAAATATGTTGGAGCAAGCTATGTGGATGCTCGCAAAAAGGAATTTTTGAGTCTGACCCAGAGTAATAAATCTGTTGCTGAGTATGAGGTAGAATTCCTGAGGTTGAGTCGATACGCCAGCGAAATAGTTACTGAGTACGAGCGTAGCATCCGTTTTGAGGATGGTCTGAGAGATGAGCTGAGGTTGCTGATAGCTCCACAGAGGGAGCGAGACATTGCTACTTTGGTGGAGAAGGCCAAGATAGTTGAGAAGGTAAAGCGAACTGAGCGACAAAATCGTGATAAGGATCGTAACCATTTTAGGAGGGATATTGGATCTTCTGGTGCTGCAAACTGAAATGCCAAGAGGGCTAGAGTGGAGGAACTGGTTCGAGTAGTTTCGGTGAATGCAGTTAGGCCACAAGCTTGTGGAGATTGTGGTAAAACTCATTTGGGAGAGTGCTGGAAACAAACTGGGGCATGTTTCTGATGTGGGTCCAAGGAGCATAAGTTCAGGGAGTGTCCTTGGAGATCAACATAGAATCAGGATCAGAATCAAGTTGTGGAGCAAAGGGTTGCTCAATCAGTGCGAGGTGGACCACCACCGCCTAGAGGTCGTGGGCAAAGAAGGGGCAGAAATGGTAATGGGCGTGGACGTGGAGCACCTGGTAGGGGTGCTGGTAATGTCGAGGCTCGTCAGCCAGCTTTGGTGTATGCTGCTCGTTGCCATGAGGAGGGTGATGCACCTGACGTCATAACTGGTGCGTTCTTGATTTCTAGCATACCATACACTGCTTTGATTGATGTGGGATCAACACACTCGTATGTTACATGTAACATTTCTAAGTCGTTGGGTGTACACTCTGAAGAAACTATGAGTGGGGTAATGTTATAAGTCCTCTAGGTCATTCGGTTAGGGTAGATAAACTCTTTAAAGAGGTGCCTTTAGAGACTCAAGGTAGGATCTTTACTGGGGACTTAATGGAGTTGCCATTAGGAGAGTTCGACTTGATTTTGGGAATGGACTGGTTAGTTAAGCATAGGGCAACTTTGGACTGTGCAGCTAAGAGAATGGTGTTGAAGACTGCCAAGGACGAGGAAGTGATGGTTATTGGAGAGTGAAGGGATTATTTGTCTAGTGTGGTTTCGGCCTTAAGGGATGAAAAGCTTATTCGCAAAGGTTGCAAGGCGTACCTGGCATACGTAAGCCAAACGGGAACTGGAGAGATGATAGTGGAGACAGTTAGAACTGTCAATGAGTTTCAAGATGTTTTCCCTAAGGAGCTTCCTAGATTACCTCCAAATCGAGAAGTCGAGTTTGGAATCAACTTGTTGCCTGGAACGGCACCAGTGTCCATCGCGCCCTATAGGATGGCACCAAAAGAGCTAGTGGAACTAAAGGCTCAAATTCAAGAGTTGTTAGATAGGGGGTTTCATTAGACCGAGTGTGTCTCCATGGGGAGCACCTATGCTTTTTGTGAAAAAGAAGGATGGGACGATGTGAATGTGCATCGATTATCACCAGTTGAACAAACTGACGATAAAGAATAAGTATCCTCTGCCGAGAATCGATGATCTGTTTGATCAGCTTAAAGGAGCTTCAGTGTTTTCTAAGATCGATCTTCAGTCTGGATATCATCAGCTAAGGGTAAAGGAGGTGGACGTTCATAAAACAGCATTTAAAACTCAGTATGGTCACTACAAGTTTCTAGTTATACCTTTTAGGTTGACCAATGCGCCTGCAGCTTTTATGGATTTAATGAATCGAGTGTTCCAGCCATATTTGGATCGATTTGTGGTCGTCTTTATTGATGATATATTGGTGTATTCAGAAACTGAGGAGAAGCATGATGAACATCTCCGAATTGTTCTGCAAGCGCTGAGAGAGAAGCAGCTTTATGTGAAGTTTAGTAAGTGTAAGTTTTGGTTGCGAGAAGTGACTTTTCTAGGTCATGTTGTTTCAGCTGAGGGGATTAGGGTAGATCCTCAAAAAATTAAAGCGGTTTTGGATTGGAAGCCACCGAGTTCAGTATCAAAAATTTGGAGTTTTCTAGGTTTGGCAGGCTACTATAGAAGATTTGTAGAGGGGTTTTCTCTTATCGCAGTGTCGTTGACGAAGCTGATAAGGAAAGGAGTACCTTTTGTGTGGACTGAGAAACAGTAAGAAGCTTTTGACAAACTGAAGAAGGTTTTGACTGAGGCACCAGTGTTAATTCAACCAAAGTCTGGGAAGGATTTCACTATGTATAGCGATGCATCACATGTGGCATTAGGTTGTGTACTGATACAAGAGGGTAAGGTAGTCACATATGCTTCGCGATAGCTGAAGCCTCATGAAGCAAATTGCCCTACACATGATCTGGAGTTGGCAGCAGTTATCTTTGCATTGAAAATTTGGAGACATTACCTATATGGGGAGAAGTGTATTATATACACTGACCATAAAAGTCTCAAGTATTTGTTGACTCAAAAGGAGTTAAATCTTAAGCAACAAAGATGGATAGAGTTGCTTAAGGACTATGACTGTTCGATTGAGTACCATCCAGGCAAAGCTAATGTGGTGGCTGATGCACTAAGCCGAAGGGTTGTTGCGGAGTTGAGGGCTATGTTTCCTAGCTTGCGTTTGTATGATGATGGAAGTCTGTTGGCAGAATTAAAAGTGAGACCGACTTGGATTGTGCTAATCAAAGAGAAGCGGTTGGAAGACGATTCGTTTGTTCCTCGATTTCAGCAAGCTAAGGATTGTGAAAGTGGGGACTTTAGACTGAATTCTGATGAGGTTTTGTGCTTTCATGGAAGAATGTGCATACCGAAGGACTATGACCTCAGACAAATGATTCTGAAAGAGGCTCATGATGGACTTTATGCTATGCATCCTGGAGGTAATAAATTGTATCGATACTTGCGAGAGGTGTATTGGTGGCCTGGACTTAAGCGAGAAGTGACTGAATTCGTTAGGAAGTGTCTGACGTGCCAACAAGTTAAGGCTGAGCACCAACTGCTTTCTAGACTGTTACAGCCAGTGAAAATTCCACAATAGAAGTGGGAGAGAGTAACTATGGATTTCGTGAGTGGGTTACCTTTGACACCCTCGAAGAAAGATTCTGTTTGGGTAGTCGTGGATAGATTGATGAAGCCTGCTCATTTCATACCGGTTAGGACCAATTACTCACTTCAGAAGTTGGCTAAGTTGTATGTGGCTAAGATAGTGCATTTGCATGGGGTGCCAGTCTCGATAATTTCTGATCGAGATCCTTGGTTTACATCTTGATTCTGGCAGAAGTTGCATGAGGCGTTGGGTACGCGACTGGATTTTAGTATTGCCTTCCATCCTCAGACAGATGGACAGTCAGAAAGAGTTATTCAAATGCTGGAAGACATGCTAAGAGGTTGTGTTATCGACTTTTGTGGCAGTTGGAAGGATTACTTGCCATTAGTAGAATTTGCATACAAGAACAGCTATCAAGTGAGTATTCAGATGGCTCCGTATGAGGCACTTTATGGGCGAAGATGTCGTACACCTACGTGTTGGACCGAGCTAGGGGAGCGACAAGTTCTTGGACCAGAGTTGGTGGCAAATACCGAAAGCAAGGTCAAACTGATTCGAGACCAGTTAAAGGAGGCGTCGAATAGGCAGAAGTCATATGCAGACCTTAAGCGTAAGGAAATCGAGTATGCTGTTGGGGACATGGTTTTTCTGAAGGTTTTGCCATGGAAAAAGATTTTGAGATTTGGTAGGAAGGGCAAGTTGAGTCCGCGGTTCATTGGGCCTTATCGGATTCTTAAACGAATAGGGCCAGCAGCATATCAGTTGGAGTTACCACCAGAGTTGGACCGTATGCATGATGTTTTTCATGTGTCTATGTTAAGGCGATATCGGTCGGATCCATCGCATATTGTACCAATGGAAGAGATTGAAGTAAAGACCGATTTGACCTTTCAGGAGGAGCTTGTACAAATCCTAGATCGAGAGGTTAAATTCTGCGAAGGAAGTTAGTTCCGTTAGTGAAAGTGCTATGGTGTAACCATGGTAGAGAAGAGGCTACATGGGAGCCAGAAGAGACAATGTGTCAACAATATCCTCAATTATTTGGATCAGGTGAATTTCGAGGCCAAAATTTCTTTAAGGAGGGTAGAGTTGTAACGTCCTGATTTTCAGGAATTTTTGAGTTTTTGTGCTTTTGGTGGAATTTTGGAATTGTGGGTGTTTGATTGCTAGAAATATGTTTAAGAGTGTTTGTGGGCCTTTAGAAGGCCCAAGCTTAGATTAAAACCCGGTAAAAAATCGAGGTTGAATTTTTAGTGAAAGGGGACCTGGTCAAGTGGGCTTTTAAGAAAAACTTCGTAAAATATGACACAAATAGGGCCTTGGTAAAGTGGCAAGGAGGCGCCACTAGGTTTCTAAAAAAGTGGCGCCTGGGAAAGAGAATAAGGGTCTATGGTTCAAGTTACAAGGCAAGCGTACTGTTGTTTTAATTTTTAGGCATGTGCCGGGCATGTGCTCACTTAAGTAAAATTTTGGCAAGGGCTTTAGGGGAGTGTGGGCCGATTGTTTAAGTGGAAATTAGGGTAACTTAGCTTTCTTTTCTTTTGTACTGACAGTTAGGGTTAGCCACCTTAATTCTATTCTCCTCTTAGTTTCACTTAGTGACCGAAAATGCAAGTTTCATACTCTCTGTGCCGATTTCTCTTTTGCTTCCTTCTTCTCCATTCTTTTTCTTTTCTTTTTGCTATCTTCTCTAGCCGAAACCTCCTTACCACCTTATTCATCTTTTCTTTCAATTCCAACCTTCTAAAAACTACCATAGCCGATTGTCAAAAGAACCAAAATCCCGAAAACTGCCTTTTCCTACCGATTTCTTTTAGCCGAATTCTCCCCATTCTTTTCATCTATGGTGGTCGATTCTTTCATCCATTAAATCCCTACCCTTGTTGACAACATCACCCAAATCTATAGCCTCAAATCGTCACCTTCTACACCGGTCAAAAGCCGAAAACGCCATTCCTTTGGGGGTTCTTAGCTGAAACTTTAGATCTCAAAGATTCGGGTTCTACTGGAGTTTAGGGGATAAATCTACATCAGATCTGCATAGAAACCAAAGAGAAATCAGTGGTAAGTGTTTGTCGACTCAGATCTATAACTATTTTGCAGTTTAGTAAAAGTCGAAGTCCCTAAAATCTAGGGAGATTGCCGATTTGGGCATAGGGCTCTAAAAGTCACTAACGAACGGTTTCTTTTGGTATTATTGTGTTCTAAACACATTTGGTTGAAGGCTTGGACAAGGGGGAACGACTAGATCTAGATCTAGTCCCTAATTCGACAACGGTAAATGTTTGAGGCCATTATTAGAGAGTGGCCGAATGTGTGTATTGAAATAGGGGTAAGTGTTCGATTTGGTTTTAGATGTTAATCTGGTCTAATCGATTGTACGATCGTTTTAGAGGAGATCTTACCAGTGAAATAGTTAAATAGGTGTGTATCGAACCCTTCTTTAGTTCGATTTGACAAAGGCCATAGTGACCGAAAAAGTGACCAAAAGGACGACAGTTTGTGGAGTTGAGAGTATGCGAATACTCAATAGATGGTAGGGTTAGTAATAGCAAGTGACAAAAGGGCTAAGTGTGCAATTTCGTGCATTTCAGTAAGTTAGGCCTCGATGGGCTGAAATAGGCCCAATGGGCTTATGGGCCCATATGGGTAAAAATGAGCGATAGATGTATTCTAATAGACTGTAGGCTTAAAATGGGTTACATTAATAATTAATTGTAAGTTTTGGACTGAATGGGCTTAAATCGCTAAAAAGACACTGTAGGGCCCATTAGGGGTTTTAGGGCCTAGTGACTAAAAGTGGTAAAAACGAGTTAAATAATGTACAGTGACGAAAGTAGGGTTAATAGTGACTAAAATAGGAATAAAACCCTGAAATAACTGGAATAATTACTAACATACCCTAAAAAGTAAGAAATTACAGTTTTACCCCTAGGTGTAAAATGACTGCTATACCCCTAGGGTTAAATTAGACTGATCTGTATGCTTTATCGGTACTATTTATTATATGCCATATCATGATCATTTAATGCATGGGGTTGGGATTTATATGAATGGAAGATGTGCTAAAGGGCTTTGCCCCAATTTACCAAAAAGGGCTTTGCCCCAGTTTATCAAAAAGGGCTTTGCCCTAGTTACCGAAAGAGGCTAGGCCTCATGTTATATAATAAAGAAGCTATGCTGCCAATGAAGAGTAGCGGTTGGGTGGGTTGAGTAGTTCTCCCCACATGGTGTGTTGGTTGGTACGGGTGGAGAGTAGCTGTTAGGTGGGTTGAGTAGCTTCCCCACAGATTGATATGGGTTTTTTTTGCATGCATTCATGATTTTTTATTGAAATGGGGCCTTTGGGCCATACTGTTTACCGATATATGAAAGGCTTTGGCCCAGTGATATTGTATCTGAAAGGGGCTAAGGCCTAGTACCGATATACGAAAGGCTTCAGCCCAGTTAATATTGAGTTGGATTAGGGCTTAGGCCCAGTGGGCCTGAGCTGATTTGGGCACTGGATGGGATTCTTCACACACTAAGTTTACCAAACTCACCCCTCTTCTCTTCATACTTGCAGGTGAGCCCTAGACAGAGGACTTGGAGTTGGGAGGGATTTAGAGTGGCCACGGAAACCAAATACTGGTTTTTATGAGATTCTTTATTTTATTTATTACTTATTTCTTTCTATATTATTATTTTTATTTGGGTTTGTAATAAGGCCGCTAAATTTATTTTCCTATGGGTTTTTAACTATTAATTTTTACATTACTTAAAGTTGATTAGAAAATATCTGCGCGAGTTTTTCCTAAAAATTAATTCAACGGTTTCAAAACTCATCACACGAGGCAAATGAACAACAAAGTAAACTTTATAAAATTGACAATGGGTTTGTAATAAGGCCGCTAAATTTTTTTTCCTATGGGTTTTTAATGGTTTCTTTTGATGATTTTTGAACTTTTAGGACCCTTGTAGCATGGGTTATCAAATGAGGGGACTATTTTGTAAAATGGCTAAAAGTTTAGAATTTTTCCATGAGAACACATGTATGGTTTACTGAAACTTTATGGAAGAAAATGAGTTATGGTTGTGTAATAAACAACTTTTGTGAAAGGGTGTTCATGGAAAACACCTAAATTGGACTAAAGTGTAAAGTTGATAAGTTGTTAGTACTTGTGTGAAATAATGAGAATTTGGGGTTGTCATAAGAGTAAAAAGAGTTTGTTTAGGCTTGGTTAATAAGGAAATTCGTTAAAAATCAATTTCCAAGCTTAGGGGTAAAATGGTCATTTTGCCAAATTATGATTCTTGACTTGTTTAAATTAGATTGGTGATTAAATTAGTGAATTTTCATTGTTATAGATCAAGATTTACCAAATCCAAACGTAGACCAGGGGAAAGCCAAGGAAATCGATTGAACTGAATAGTCATCCCCATTTTATGTATCGAGGTAAGTTGTAGGTAAATAATGCAACATTTTAATTTTTATGCATGAAACCATTGATTTGTCATAAGATTATGCGTTGTGATATGAGATATGTATGAGAATGTTTACTTGAGCATAAATTGTTGAATGACGAACTTTAGTCATGTAATGACGAGAACATATGCATTAGAGCCTAGTTGCGCTTTGAGAATAAATTGGATATTCATGTTGTTATACTACGATTGATACGAGAGCTAGTGTAAGACCATGTCTGGGATATGGCGTCGGCCTCGTTATGTGTCACAGTAAGACCATGTCTGCGACATGGCATTGACACCTAGATGGCAGAACCAGTGTAAGACCATGTCTGGGACATGGCATCGATTCGATATGTGCTAGTGTAAGACCATGTCTGGGACATGGCATCAGCACAAGCCGAGGAGTGCTAGTGTAAGACCATGTCTGGGACATGGCATCAGCCTCGATACGAGAGTCTCAGTGTAAGACCATGTTTGGGACATGGCATTGGCTTGAGATGTATGCTAGTGTAAGACCATGTTTGGGACATGGCATCGGTGATGAGATGAGAGCTAGTGTAAGATCATATCTAGGACATGGCATCGACCTCAACATGCAAGCTAGCACAAGACCATGTCTGGGACATGGCATCGGCTCGATACCCTATGTTGGAGACTCATTGAATATCCTTTTATATTCTAAATTGTTCAACAGGAAAGCTTAAATAAATGTTAAGTTGAGAGATATTGTGATGATTTTTGCAAGTGGTGCAGGTGCCTAAGTGCAATGTATAAAATGTGAGCTCACTAGCATGTTATATAATTAGGAATGGATGAAAACGAGTAAGTCAAGTTGTGTTTATTCTTTGTATCGTGCATAGATCATGATGTGTTGAGAGTACGACTTACATGATAACTATGTTATCTTTTATTTACTTATAACTTACTAAGCTTTATGCTTACCCCTCTCCTTTCCATTTTCTTATAGTGCCACCTAAATAGCTCATGGATCGATGAATGCCGGAGTCATCGCTCACGCAATTCATTGAAGCACTTGGTATAGTTAGTTTAAATCTTTTTGAATATGGCAGGTATAGGACTTTATTCTTTTGTCAAATGTCATATTACTTTGGGCCAAATGTGTTGGCTTGTCTTAGAAATTGATTCTTTTATGTAATGCCATGAATGATGGCTAATATTGGAAGTTAATATATGGGAATGATGATGTTATTCATGAATGTGTGTACTAGGAGTAGAAAAATTACATACTTTGCTGGATTGATTTATACAAATGTGTTGGAATGCCAATTTATGGCTATTGTTTTAGCTTAAAAGTGTTAGTATGTTTGGATATGCATTTGGTTTTGTTTCAGGGTCGCAAAGAGGCTTGGTAGATAGCCTATTTTTGTCCACACTGGTAGACACATCAGCGTGTGTCTAGGCCGTGTGTGACACACGGTCCGCCCCACGGGCGTGTAGTCAGGCCTTGTGTTCCCTGCACCTTGAAATTTTAATTTTTACTCTTCAATAGGAATAATTAGGAAAATTTTAGGTTATAGATACAAATTTAATTTCTATTGTTATTAATCTTCTCATTTTGGGTTTAGTGTATGACTCTCAGTAAGGGAATACATATAAATCCAGTCATAGATCCAAAGAGAATAATTTGGAGAAATCATTGACAGCAACAACAAATGTAACATCCACCACCATGTATTGTAGGGAACGTACCACATGAGAATTCGTTGTTCGATGAAGCTAACGATAATGATTTAGGAGATCCACTAGCACTACCACTGCTACCCACAAAATTACATATGGCATGTAACGAGACAATCCTAAGAGATTACGCACTACCAAGTCTAGACATGGTTCAGGAGAGAATAACAAGGCCGACTATTATAGCTAACAATTTTGAGATCAAACCAACAATGGTTCAGATGATCCAAAATAATTTGCAATTTAGAGGCATAATGAAAAAGGATTCAAATCAACATTTAAAATAGTTTCTCCAGATTTGTGATACTTTCAAGTACAACGGGGTCATTGATGACACTAATCATCTTCAGTTGTTCCCCTTTTCTTTGATTCATAACTCATTTTTTTGGTTAGACTCGCAGGCACTAGGATCTATCATGATATGGGATGAACTCTTTGGGAAGTTTTTATAGAAGTCTTTCCTTATTAGCAAAGTGGTTTAACTAAAAAGATAAATTGTTTTTTTAGACAATTGGAAGGGGAAAGTCTTCACAAGGCCTGGGAATGTTTTAAAACATTGACCCAAAAATGCCCACATCACAAATTCCCTGAGTGGATGATATTGTAGGTGTTTTACAACGGGTTGGATGCAAATGCAAGGTTCGAATTAGATGGAGCAGTAGGAGGAGCTCTTATGAACAGAGCGCATGAGGATGCGTACGAATTAATAGAAAACATGGTGTTGAACTCCTGTTAGTGGCCTATTGAATGATTCACATATGGCCAGAAACCAGTTACGATAATAGCTGTAACACCCCTAACCTGTATCCGTCACCAAACTAGGGTTAAGAGGTATTACCAGACATTTCAGAACGTTTTACGATTATTTCACAAACATAAATTATACATCATCAATTCATAGCAATTCACACACATATAGTCCCTTTAGAAGGATTACGTGACCTTAAACATGCTTTAGAGAAGGTTCGAGACTAAACCGATCTCATACAAAATTTTTCGAAAAACTTAAAATTTTTTTAAGTTATAAAGGTCACACGCCTGTATGAACAGGCCGTGTGCCGCACACGGCATTAGACCCGCCCGTGTGGCTAGGCTGTGGGAAAACAGGGCATACCTACTAACTTAGGTCACATAGCCAGGGACATGCCCTTGTGTCAGCCCGTGTGCTCGGCTGTTTCAAAACATGTAGTGTATACTGTCTTATGCCAGAGACACATGCCAGTGTCCCTGCCCGTGTGGGCAAAAATAAGCTATTTGAATAGTCAATTTGCCACCCATTAGGGTCATCCCTACAAGTCCAAATTCAAGCATCAATTATACAACATTTTCAGCCAATTTCAAATACAAAACATGCACCATTCAAACTATAATATCATCAACCAATATCACATTCATTTACAAATCAAAATGCATCCATTTCAAGTACCAAAATCATCAACACTTTTACTTAACTCAAAATCATAACAAAACCTTACCAAATTCACAACTATGAACATACTAATTCAACTTCGTGACAAGCTTACCAAAATGACCATTCTTCCATCACTTATATCAAAATCAAGTCATAATCTCAACCATAATCAAGCCATATCACATGGAAAGATTTTCAATCTCAAAACATATAATAACATCTCTAGCCTATACATGCCATACATTAACATATACAACATCAAAAGGTACCAAAATATAGTTTGATAGTGTGATGACGATCCTCGACCATCCCCGAGCTTCCAGTAGCTTTAAAAATCTATAAAACAATGAAAACACACACAAAGTAAGATTTGAAAAACTTAGTAAGCCATATACAAATAAACTTATCACATAAACAATTATAGACCAATTCATTCAAGTGAACCATGGCAAAACACAAATACAGATTCATATTACTCAAATAGTTCATTTTTTCATAGTTTATTTGCATATAAGCACATCTCACTCTCATTTAACTTACATATGAATATTCACATTCATGCTCACCCTTTTATACTTACATTTCATATGCATTTCTTACGTACCTGAATCGGATACTCATTCACATTCTCATTCCCTTCACAATAATGCCTGTTGAATCATTCGAAACCAGCAAGGATACTCGAATAGCTCGTAAAGCTCATACAATGCCATATCCTAGATATAGTCTTACATGTTATCAAATATCAATGTCACTGTCCTAGACAGGGTCTTACACGAAATCATATACGATGCCGATGTCCCAGACATGGTCTTACAAGTAAACTCTGATCGATGTCAGCGTCCCAGATGTGGTCTTATACGATATCACATCTCAGAATTCTATGTCATGACATATGTATCCTATACTATTTCTATGGTTCGTACGGGGCTTTCGGACGTCGTAACACTGTCGATACTTTCTCAATTCCACATATTCATCTTCCATAGCCATTCAATACATTTCAAAATCATAAAAGCATTAATAATCCAATTCAAATACATTTATTTGCAAATGAACTTACCTCGTACGGAAATGAACAGATAGGAGCCACAAATCGACCACTTTCGATTTCCCGCGATCTAATTCTAATTTTTTTCGTTCTTGATCTATATAAATTCAAATTTGACTATTTAATTACACATTTCATTCAATTCAATCCACAGACACATAATTTGGCCTTTTTACACAATAGCCCTTATAAAATTCACATTTTAACATTTTAGTCCCTATTTCACAAACACACAAAATCCACATTATTCATCAAAACCATAGCTTAGGCAAATTTTCATATAGCCTTTAGCAGCTCATAACTTCATTTATTTCACACTTTAACCCCATATTTTCAACACTTCACAATTTAATCCTTAACAAGCCAATTCATCAAAAATCACAATACAAAACATGTTCACTATTATCCAACACTTATTTCTCATCATCAAACATCACAAAAATCATGAGTTTAACAATCAAATTTCATGAAATCATCAATAAATTCCAAAATTAGGACATGGGCTAGCTAGAACACAAAGCAATGATCATAAAAACATAAAAATTATCGAAAACAGATAAAAATAAACCTTTAATCAAGCTTGAACAAAGCTGAACCCTAGAAAGCTTTATTTCTTTCTTTTTCTTTCAATAATCGGTGATAGATGAACAAGAATGATGAAAGAATTTGATTTATTTTATGTTTTAATTAACTTAAATTCTCATTTATAGAAATACCTTTAGTATATAACATTAAAATTCCACTAACCTTAGGCATTTATGTCCATCAAGTAACCACATGGTCTAATAACAACATAAGGACCTTTCAATTAAGAAGCCATGTCAATTTGGCACTTATATAATTAAAACACAACTTTTGCATTTTATGCGATTAGATCCTTTTATCAAATTGAACACATAAATGATAAAATTTCCACACGAAACTTTCACACATACCTATTCACAGACTATAAACACTGAAAATAATATTAAAATAATTTTTTGACCTCAGATATGTGGTTCCAAAACTACTGTTCCGACTAGGGTCTAAACCAGGCTATTACAACTCTCTCTTTAGGGATTCTCGTCCCCGAAAATCTTACCAGCGAATAGGTTTGGATAATGCTATCTCATAGTATCCTCGGGCTCCCATGTAGCTTCTTCGACCCCGTGTCAATGCCGTAACACTTTTACTAATAAAATTTTCTTCTTTCTCAATTCTTTAACCCCGCGAGCTAAGATACAGATCGGTTCTTCTTCATAAGTCATATTAGACTAAATATCTATCTCGGACGAGGAAATCACATGCGATGGGTTGGATCTGTATTGTCTTAACATTCATACATGAAATACATTATGAATCTTCTCTAGCTTAGGTGGCAAAAACAATCTATATGCAACTGGCCTGATACGCTCTATAATTTTATATAGCCCAATGAATCTCAAACTCAATTTGCCTTTTCTACCAAATCAGAGTATTTTCTTCTACGGAGACACTTTCAAAAACACTTTATCCCTGATCTTAAACTGAATATCTTTTCATTTCAAGTCTGCGTATGATTTCTGACGATTAGATGCTGCTTTCAGACTATCGCGAATTATTTTCACTTTCTGTTCAGTCTTTTTTATCAAATCAACCCCGTGAATCTTATTCTCACTAAGCTCAGTCCAGTATAATGGTGTCCAGAATTTACAATTGTATAAGGCTTCGTACGGTGCCATTTTAATACTTAATTGAAAGCTATTATTATACGCAAATTTAGCCAATGGCAAGTACTATTCCCATATACCTTCAAACTCGAGAATGCAGCATCTTAACATATCTTTGAGTATCTGAATGATTTGCTCAGATTGACCATCCTTTTCTGGGTGAAATGTTGTACTGAAATGTAGTCTCGTACCCAAATCATCTTACAATTTCTTCAAAACCGTGAAGTAAACCTCGGATCTCTGTCCAGCATAGTAGATAGTGGCACCTCGTGTAATCTTACAATTTTCGAAATGTATAAGTTAGCCAATTTATCAAGCGAGTACTCTAGTCGTACCAGAATAAAATGAGCTATTTTCATTAATCTATCCACCACAACCCAGATTGCATCTTTCTTTCTCAGAGGTAGGGGCAAACCTGAAACAAAATCCATCGTCAATCTATCCCATTTCCACCGGGGGAATCATAATCGGTTGTAACAAACCAGATGGTACCTGATGCTCAGCTTTAACTTGCTGACAGATTAAACATTTCGAAATGAAATTGGAGATATCTCTTTTCATACCAGGCCACCAATAAACTATTTCAGGTCGTTATACATTTTCAAGCTTCCTGGATGAATAGATAAACAATTGCTATGAACTTCATTTAAAATCATCTAAATCAATTCTGGATTTTTTGGAACACAAATTCAGTTTCAGAATCTCAAACAGTCTTCACACCAACCCAAAATTCTAAATCAGAACTTAAACTAGACTGAGCTCTTTTTGCTAACATTTCATTGTCAATTTTTTGGGCATCACAAATTTGTTGCAAAAACAATGGTCTTGCTTTTAACTCAGCTAAAACTGAACCATTAGAAAAAAAAGCCAACTGAGCATTCATTGCACGAAGAGCAAACAAAGATTTTTGGCTCAAAGCATCAGCAACGACATTTGCTTTTCTTGGTTGATAATTAAATACTAGCTCGTAGTTCTTTAATAATTCTAGCCATCTTCTCTGACACAAATTCAAATCTTTCTAAGTCATCAGGCATTTGAAAATTTTATGATCTAAATACACATGCCATTTTTCACCGAACAAATAGTGGCGCCAAATCTTTAATACGAACACAATCATAGCTAATTCAAGGTCGTGTGTCAGATAATTCTTTTCATGCGGCTTCAATTGTCTCAAGGCATAAGCTATGACTTTATCTTCTTGCATCAAAACGTAGCCCAGACCATTCAACAAAGCATCACTAAAAATTACAAACTCTTTACCCGATTCTGGTTGTACTAATACTAGAGCTTCGGTCGATAAAGCTTTCAGCTGATCAAAACTTTTCTGGCACTTTTCAAACCATTCGAACTTTACATCTTTCTTAAGCAATCTTATCAACAGAGTAGCAATCACTGAAAACCTTTCACAAACCATCTGTAATAACCGGCAAGTCCTAGAAAACTTCAAATTTCAGACACATTTCTCAGAGGATTCCAATCTAAAATTGCTAAAATCTTGCTTGGATCAAGTCGTATACCAGATGCTGACACAATATGTCCCAGGCAACTAACTTCACTCAACCAAAATTCACATTTACTGAACTTTGCAAATAACTACTTATCACGCAAAGTCTGTAACACAATTCTCAGATGTTCGGTATGCTCAATTTCATCACGTGAATAAATCAATATGTCATCAATGAACACAACAAAAAATCAATATAAATACAGTCTAAAAATTTTGCTCATCAAGTCTATAAAGATTGTAGGAGCATTCGTTAGTCTGAAGGGCATAACTAAAAATTCATAATATCAGTACCTTGTTCGGAAAGCAGTTTTTAGGATGTTTGAGTCTTTAACTCGCAGCTGATAGTAACCCGATCTCTAATCTATCTTAGAAAACTCTGTAGCCCATTTCAACTGATCGAACAAATCATCAATTTGTGGCAGAGGATATTTATTCTTGATAGTCACTTTATTAAGTTGTCTGTAATCAATGCACATTCTCATCATGCTATCTTTCTTTTTCACAAACAGTACGGGAGCACCCTAGGGTGAAAAACTCAGTCCTACAAAACCTCTGTCTGTCAATTCTTGCAACTGAGACTTTAATTCTTTTAATTCTGTCAGAGCCATTCTATATGGAGCTATCGAGATAGATGTAGTTCCCGACACTAATTTAATGCCAAACTCAACCTTTTTGATTGGTGGTAATCCCGATAATTCTTCAGGAAATACATCTGGGTACTCACAAACAATAGGCATTGATTCAATTTTCTTTCAGTCACTTTTTCATCGATCACATAGGTAAAATAAGCTTCGCAACCCTTTTTCACATAACTCTGAGCTTTCATCGCTAATATTACAGCCGGTAACCCATTCAAATCATTAGATTCAATCCGAATTATCTTATCATTTTGACATCTCAAATCAATAGTCTTCTATTTGTAGTTCACAATAACATCATGCATTGTTAGCCAATCCATACACAAAATTATATCGAATTCATCAAAGAGTAATAACATCAGATCAGCCAGAGAAAAGAAGCCCCGAATTATCAACAGACATTTCTTGCACACTTTATCAACCAAAATGCACTTGCCTAAGGGTTCGATACTCTAATTACAAACTCAGTAGACTCTATAGGCAAAGTCTTATTAGATACTAAGTTCATGCATATATACGAATGTGTCGATCCTGGATCTATCAATGCAATCACAGAAGTATCATAAAGAGTAAAAGTACCAGTAATGACATCTAGGGATGAAGCTTCTTCGCGAGCGCGAATAGCATAGGCTCTGGTAGGTGCTCTTGCCTCAGATTTCACAGCTATGTCTTTAGTTGCTCTTTGGCTACCACTCACATTTCCCGTGTTTCTAGGTGGTCTACCCTTAGATATAGTGTTACTTGGCCTAGGATTATACACAATCGCTTACTCAACTAACTCAGAACAATCACAAATAAAGCCCAATCATTTAGCCTACAATTATCGGGATGTCTTTTACCATAATGTCTACACTCAAGTCGATCAGGTCTCGCACTACCAACACTAGCCATTTAAGATAGGTGGAGCTTTAGAACTCACAAGTTGCTTTTCACGATCTCTATTTGAATGTCCCACTAATGTATTAGAATGATTAAATGAGTCTCAAAATTTCTTCGATGAAGATTGATACGGTTTACTCAATTATCTTTTTCTTGAGTCTTTTGCTTCTAAGTCTTCTTTTCTCTTTTCTTTACTGAGATCTTCGGCTTTACAAGCTCTCTCAACTAGTACTACAAATTCCTTCAATTCAAGTATCCTGACTAACAACTTTATATATTTATTCAACCTGTTAACAAATCGTTTGCACATGATTTCCTTAGTAGATACATACTCTCGAGCATATTTTCTTAAACGTATGAATTCTCTTTCATATTCTGTAATGGTCATTCGACCTTGTTTCAATTCTAGAAACTCTTTGTGCTTCTGATCAAGAAATCTCTAACTGATATATATTTTTTGGAATTCAGATTAAAGGAATTCCCAAGTAACCCGTTCTTTAGGAACCACTAATATCAATGTTTTCCACCAATGGTACGCATTATCTCTAAGCAAAGATACCACACATTTGATACATTCTTCAGGAGTGAAAGATAATTCCTCGAATACCTGGATCATATTCTCGAGCCAAAACTCAGCTCTCTCAGCATCATCATCAACTGTAGCCCGAAACTTTTTAGCCCCGTGTTTATGAATCTTATCAATATGTGGTTTACTAAATTGAATTGGATCAATCACTTGTGGCACAATTGGGACTTGTTATGGAATAGGTGGGGGTGGAAGTTGTTGAGTAGCAAGATTCATTCGAATAAATTTCGTGAATCACTCGTTCATCATTTGGGAAAAGGCTTGCTTTACTTCTCCCTCATGATCACTAGAAATAGGTCAAGAATCAGTCGGCGCTACCCCTTGAGCGGGAGCGGGCACATTGCTCTCAACATCGTTAGCTACAGCTCGTTTGGGATCCATTACTATACAAAAAACATATTCTAGCTGTCAGGATTCATCACACTATCGAAGTTTATAAAAATGGCATGTATAGCTAGACTCTCACACGCTGCGTTAGTCCTAGAATTGACTAAACCATAGCTCTAATACCAACCAAATGTAACACCCCTAATCCGTATTTGTTGCCGGACTAGGGTTAAGAGGTATTACCGGACATTTTGGAACGTTTTACGATCATTTCACAAACTTAAATTATACATCATTAATTCATAGCAATTCACACACCTATAGTCCCTTTAGAAGGTTTACGTGACTTTAAACATGCTTTAGAGAAGGTTCGGGACTAAACTAATCTCGTATAAAATTTTTAAAAAACTTAAAAAAATTTTAAGTTATAAAGGTCACACGCCCATGTGAACAAGCCGTGTGCCTCACACGGCATTACACATGCCCGTGTGTCTAAGCCGTGGGAAACAGGGCATACCTACTAACTTAGGTTACAAGGCCAAGTACACGTCCGTGTGTCAGCCCATGTGCCCTTTCAAAATGGCCCATACGCTCGTGTATTAGGTAGTGTGCTCGGCCATGTCAAAACCTATAGGGTATAATATCTTACGCCATAGGGCCTACCACACACCCATGTGTGAGGCTGTGTGGAGTGCCCAGGCTCAATTCGAATTGGCCTTCGAACAACATGGCAGAGACACATGCCCATGTCCTTGCCCGTGTGGGCAAAAATAAGCCATTTGAATAGTCAATTTGCCACCCATTAGGGTCATCCCTAGAAGTCCAAATTCAAGTGTCAATTATACAACATTTTCAACCAATTTCAAATACATAACATGCACCATTCATACCATAATATCATCAACCAATATCACATTCATTTACAAATCAAAAGCCATCCATTTCATGAACCAAAATCATACCAATCTATATGTCTCAACAACACTTTTTACTTAACTAAAAATCATAACAAAACGTTACCAAATTCACAACTACGAACATACCAATTCAACTTTAACAAGATTACCAAAATGGTGATTCTTCCATCACTTAACTTATACCAAAATCAAGCCATAATCTCAACCATAATCGAGCCACATCATATGGCAAGATTTTCAATCTTAAAACATATAATAACATCTCTAGCCGATACATGTCATACATTAACATATACAGCTTTAAAAGGTAAACAAAATATAGTTTGATAGTGTGATGACGATCGTCGATGATCCTCGAGCTTTCGGTAGCTTTAAAAATTCATAAAACAATGAAAACACAAACAAAGTAAGCTTTCAAAACCATAGTAAGCCATATACAAATAAAATTATCACATAAACAAATATAGACCAATTCATTCATGAAAACCATGGAAAAACACAAATACAAATTCATATTACTCAAATAGCTCATTTATTCATAGTTAATTTGCATATAAGCACATCTCATTCTCATTTAACTTACATATCAATATTCATATTCATGCGCACATTTTTATACTTACATTTCATATGCATTTCTGTCGTACTTGAATCGGATACTCATTCACATTCTCGTTCCCTTCACAATAATGACCGTTGAACCGTTCGAAATTGACAAGGATACTCAGATAGCTTGTAAAGCTCATACAATGCCATATCCCAGATATGGTCTTACATGGTATTAAATATTGATGCCACTATCCCAGACAGGGTTTTACATAAAATCATATATGATGTCGATGTCTCAGACATGGTCTTACATGTAATCTTTGATTGATGCCAATGTCCTAGATGTGGTCTTATACGATATCACATCTCGAAATTCTATGTCATGACATATGTATCCCATACTATTCCTATGGCTTGTACAAGGCTTTCAGACATCATAACACTGTCAATGCTTTCTCAATTTCACATATTCATCTTCCATAACCATTCAATACATTTCAATATCATATAAGCATTAATAATCCAATTCAAATACATTTATTTTCATATGAGCTTACCTCGTACGGAAATGAACGGATAGGAGCCACAAATCGACCACTTTCGACTTCCCCCGATTTAATTCTGATTTCTTTCGTTCTTGATCTATATAAATTCAAATTTGACTATTTAATTACACATTTCATTCAATTCAATCCATAAACAAATAATTTGGCCTTTTTACACAATAGCCCTTGTAAAATTCACATTTTAACATTTTAGTCCCTATTTCACAAACACACAAAATCCACATAATTCATCAAAACCATATGTAACACCCTAAACCCGGCCTAGACGTTATGGCCGAATCTGGTGATGCCACATTGAAGTGGTTTTCAATTTCAAAGAGTATGTTATCATTCCAAAACCCTCTTTCATATATTTCCTTAAAACTAATTCAATTATGTGACGTTCACATTCAAAATATGCCTTATTATCAAAAGCCATTTACTTTTAAAATGTTACAAATTTTCAAAATATCATTTTATTGCGAAAATTTTTTTTAAAACAGTTGCATACTTGTGCATATTTTGATAAAACATTTGATTTGTTTTGAAAACCTTGGTTACCTCTACTACTAGCAATTATAAATCAAATAATAAGACCCCAAATTAAACTTTAAAAATTTAAAAAGGCCATTATTACAACAAAACCCCAATAATAAAATCATAATTATAAAGTACTAAGTTAAATTAGCTAGGTAGTATAGCCACCGATGAGTCCTCCGTTGCACCGATCCGCCTAAGTCTGGGGATTACCTGTACAACTAAAATAGAAGGGTGATTTACGAAAACTTAGTGTGTAATCCCATATAAGTAATAGACAATAACAAAAACAATCTGGGCCTAAGCCCTTTTCAATATTAGTGACAATATTAGTTTGGGCTTTAGCCCATCTCAGTACAGAACAGTCATATGCTTGGGCCTTGGCCCATTACAGTATCATTAATCAGTGTAGTAACCGATTAACAGTATACAGATCCTACCTATCTAGCCTTAACACTCCATCTCCGTCCAACCCTAAACTCCATGTGGGGATATAATCAACCCACCCATCCCTATACTCTAGAAAGTACCAAATTCGGCACTATATAGTAATATGGAGCTGGGCTGCCACTAATTTAGGCTCGAAGCCTTTTAGTACACTTCCTCTGATTAATATAAAACCCACTCCCATGCAATACATCATGCAATCATGTCATGTCATACCAGAATATCATACATGTATTCAGTATAATTAAAATAGCATGCTAAAGTATAGTAATACATGCACATATGTATATAACAGCACACAGGGGCAAAATAACCATTCCTTCAATCAAGGGTCTAGCCTACCGACCCAATAGTAAGTCCACAGTCGTCTCTAGCAACCCGTGTAACCTTAACAGTCAAACAGTGAAAATGGGCCCACGACCCATTTTGCGGGCCTATGTTGCTGGCCCATGTGGGCCCAAACGCCCGTGTGGCCCACATGGCTCAAAATGGCCACACGGCCTAGCCCAATAATTTCCACACACCCATGTGGTTTACTCGTATGGGACCTACAAGCCCGTGGGGCGCACACGGCCTATTTTGGCCCGGCCCATCAAATCACACATGGCCAGCCTCATTGATCACTTACTTATTCTTAGGCACACCGGCACCCACACGCCCGTATGGCGCTGACAAACCTGAATTTTCAGCTTTTCGCGGCTAACGTATGTAGGTGATCATGATTGTCATGAAGTAATAATAATGATCGTACCTAAAAACTAACTATTATCACGATAAAAAGCAAGCGCACCTATTGAATAGTAGTATAGTTAGTGGCAAGACCGGAATGTCGAATCCAATGAACTAAAAGTACTAGTAATAACTTTCTTCCTATTATCTAGCCTAGAAATAAAGTGAGGTTATTTGTAAACTAAAAATTCTAATTAACAAAAGACGCGACAAAGAGTAAATTGGGGAATTACCTTAGGAAAAACTGAATGATAAAGGCAATACCTAAGGAAGACTCCATCTAGACTTCACTTGTTATTTAACTCTGAATTAGACGATTTCATCATTCGACTTGATTCGTAGAGATCCCTAAATTATGTTAATTCTCCGTCGAGAAAAAGAACAACTAACCCTAGGTTGATTAACTTAAATCTAATTCTAATCAAAACCCCTAGTTTTGCATTAACTCAATCTATGGATCCCTCTATTAGATTTGACTCTAATCCGGCAGGTTTTTGTCAGCCTATGTCTAGGATTGCGATCAACTCGCTTAATTGCATTGGATTTACTCTTAAACAGGGATTTTTGCTCCTCTAAATAAGCACATTCGACTTGAACTATTATCCTGAAATAACAACTTAAGAATTAAAAACACAATTAAGAACAAATCGAACATTTATCATATAATTCAAATAACAAAAACAAGCTTCGTCTTAGGTTTCATCCCCCTCATGTATTTAAGGGTTTATTTCATAATAAAAAGGGAAAACATCTCAAAATAAAGAAGAGAACAAAACATAAAGAAAACACAAAACTCTTAGAAGGATTAGAGGGAGATCTTTAGTCTTGATGCAGATCCTTTCTTTTGAGATGGATTAATTGGCTTTCCTTGAGTAATTCCTTGCCTTCTACTCTGTATGTCGGGCCCTCTCCCTTAAGTCCTCTCATAGGGTGTTTATATAGACTCTGAAATTCCTTTCTTAGCCCCTTGTAGCTTTTTCCGCATGAAATTGGAATTCGTCATGACAGGGACACGCCCGTGTGGCACGCCCATGTGAATCGAGTCCAGGCTGTTTTCAAGTCTACTAATGTGGCACGGGCATGTGGTTCACCTGTGTAAGGAACTTCAGGCCGTGTTAATTTTTTACTGTGGCTCATTTTCTCTGTTTTTGGCCCGTTTCTCATTCTTTTCACTCTTCTATGCTCTCCTAAGTATAAAACATGAAATTAAAGGATTAGGAGCATCAAATTCCACAATTCAAGGGATAATTCATCCAAAATCATGCTAAGCATAGGGTAAAAACATGTATAAATTACGGCTTATCAAATACCTACACTTAAGCTTTTACTTGTCCTCAAGCAAAATCCTCAACTCACAATTAAAATTCGTTCTTCTCAACTTATAATTCTTATAATAATGTTTCAAACTAATCCACAAGTAATCATACATTGAGAATTCAACTGAAAGAACATTAAAGTCTCAAACAAACTAAGTTGAGAATTTTATCACAGAAACATAGGTTTTCTCCCCTCTTCTAAATTATTACCTTGGATTCAAAATCAACAAGAGCTGACATCCTCACTAAAGATTCACTCTATTCACTCAAAGTGTTTAAGGTTCAGAAATTAAGCACTCATTAGTCAACATGAAAAGTTATTACCATAAGCTTGCATGAAAATCAAATCTACACCGCTATAGATTGAGATGATACATCGATCAAGAGGTCTTTTAAGGGTTGTAATGGGGCTTTGGTTAGGGGTATGGATATAAGCTGAAAGAGAAGTTAGAATTGAGATTGAACTAAAAAATTATCTAACTAGAAAAATATTTATCACTGAAACATATTCCTAAAATTGAGCTTTTTCCTCATGAATTACATCGTTTAAGATCAAGCACACATAATTACATAATATTATGCTAAACATTAAGTTACAACTGAAATTTAAGCCCCTTTTTTAAGAACAAATCGAATATTTAAACTTTACTAACTAAAAAGGAAAACATAGTTAGATAATTATTCAACTCAAATCTCGACTAAAATAGGGATCAAATCAATTAAGGGGATTTCAACAATAATGGTTGTTGGTTAATTTTGAGGGTAAATCAATGGATGGTTTGTTAGGCTCAATAGGGTTCACTAAGGGTTAATTGTGAAGATAGGCTTTTATGGAGTAAGTGGGTTAAACCTAAGTGCCTTTATCATCTTGGTATATCAAATCAATGGTGTGGTCTCGACATGTATAATTGAAGCAAGTTCTAAAATAACAAATCAATATTGACTCACTCATAGCATCAATAAAAGTGAACATGAAAGGATGTATGCTCTAAAGGCTCAAAAATCTCACTAGAATTATGGCTTTTGATGTCAATCTTGTGAATTTCAAATTTCAAGATAATACCTAAATTTGGGGAAACAACCTAGAAAAATTTTAAATTCTCAAAAATTTCAACTTAACATGCTTGATTCTCTCATGTCTTAAAGTTTGAATAATCAAAGCACAAATACCTATGTCTTAATCTTAAACATATCAATAAAGATCATAAATTAGTTAGAATTCATTCTAATAGTGGTATGAGAAAGTGACTTGAGAGACAAGACAAAATTTAGGGATTTAAGAATAATGCAAAAAGTGAAAGTGTATTCCCCCCCACACTTAAGATGTACGTTGCCCTCAATGTACAAAGGTAGATATATTTAAAATATAACCATAAAATCATAAGATAGGGAGAGAAGTGAAACTCCTTGAAAATTAGATGGTATCCTTGAGTTGGAAGTGTAGAAACTTGATTCTGAGGCTAGTGAAGAGAATAAATACAACTGTGGGGAGAATTAGAGTATTACTTGATAGGAAATGAAGTGCAAAATAAAAGTATTTACAAGGAAAAGGAAAAATATAATGTAAAGAAAATTAAGAAGGCAGATAATTTAAAAGTAAAAATAAAAAAATGGACTCAAATGTCCTTGTCGGCAGATGAATCATGAGGTGGTGGTGGTAGTGGTGAATAGTGAGTGGTTGAAGATAGGGGACTGGGGACACGGGCGTGGCACACACCCGTGTACCTTGGGTCTAGCCCGTGTGTTCCATGGAATTACGTTTTGGCCATGGGTAATAGGCACGGGCGTGTTACACTCCCGTGCTAATTTTTCAGTTTCAATCACGGCCTATCGGCACGGACGTGTTGATTTGTCGAAACCCGTGTTTTGGGAAAATTTTCCCTCTATTTTCACACGACCGTGTCGCACGGTCGTGTTTCCACCCATGGTGTGTCCACGGTCGTAAGCACGCCCGTGTGCTTGGCCGTGTGGTTCTGAAAAACCTATATTTAAGGATTCAGTGAATGATTTAGATGTTAAAGGTTGAAATTAGAGAGATTAACAACATTAGTGCTCGGGTTGCCTCCCGAGAAGCCCTTATTTAGAGTCTAAGCTCGACTTTACCTTAATTTCACATGGTTATGGTGGTTCAAGGAGTTGGAACTCCCCTTTCCTGTTGTCAATTTTATCCCAATAAGGCTTGAGTCGAGTATAATTTACCTTGAAAGTGCCAAATGTCTTATGTGTTATCTCGACTGTACCATAGGGGAAGGTTTTCATTACCGTGAAGGGAGATGCGTCATCTGTATGAAGCTTTGAATTCGACATTCAAGGGTCCTCCTCCACTAATAATACCTTATCCCCTACCTTAAATGGATTCGTCTTTACCTTAGGGTCACCATGGTGATGCTTTAGTTCGGTATAGCATAGTTTTGTTTCCTTCTTGCTACAGTTTTGCCACTGGTCTAGTTCGTCAATCCGTAACATTCGCTCTTCCTGGATTGCTCTCTTGTTATAGCATGAACTCGAATATGGTTTAATGGTACTTTCGTTAAAAATATCCTGCAAATGGGGTTGAACAGTGGGATTATTCTTGTTACAACAACTCTTAATAACATCTTTATCATTAAAAGTTCTATTAGAATTATGAGCTTCCAGAGTAATTGTCTCATCGCCTACACGAAGTGTAAGTTCTCCTATGCCTACATCAATGATAGTCCTAGTAGTTGCTAAAAAGGGTCACCCTAAAATTAATGGCACACCGCTTTCCTCATCTATGTTTAAAACAACGACATCAACTGGGAATATAAATTTGTCAATTTTAACAAGCACATCTTCAATTATACCCCTAGAAAATCTAATGGTTTTATCAACCAATTGGATGCTCATCCTAGTTTGTTTAGGTTTCCCAAGACCTAGTTGTTTAAACAGTTTATAAGGCATTACATTAATACAAGCCTCTAAATCAGCCAAATCATTTTTAACATCTAAGCTACCAATTATACAAGGAATTGTAAAACTCCCTGGATCTTTTAATTTGCTGGGTAGCTTGTTCTGTAAAATGGCTAAGCAAATTGCATTCAAGTCTACATGCGACGATTCATCCAGCTTCCGTTTGTTTGCTAAGAGCTCTTTTAAAAATTTAACCGCGTTTGGCATCTGCGAAAGAGCTTCAATAAACGGCAAGTTAATATGTAATTTTTTTAAAAGTTTAAGAAATTTACTGAATTGTTCATCTGTACGGTCTTTCCTTGTCGCATTCGGGTATGGGACGTGAGGTTTCTACTCCTTACTTACCGGCTTTTGTGTACCATGATTTACTTCAATCTTATCATTACTAACCACATTTTCTTGACTTTCTTCAGATTTACATTCAACTATCCCTTCTTTGTCGTGTACAATGATGGCATGAAGTTACTCCCTTGGGTTAGTTTCTGTGTTGCTCGGTAAACCACCTTGTGGTCTTTCAGAGATCAGCTTAGCAAGCTAACCTATTTGGGTTTCGAGGCCCTAAATTGATGCTTGCTAATTTTTAAGTGCCATCTCGGTATTCTACGAACGGGTTTCTGATACTAAGATAAATTTCGTGAGCGTCTCCTCAAGGTTCAGTTTTTTCTCTTGCTGGTAAGGTGGTTACTAAAATCTTGGAGGCGGTGATGGTCTCTGATTTCCTTGACCACCCCACGAGAAATTAGAGTGGTTTCTCCAACCTACATTATAAGTGTTACTATAAGGGTTATTTGAGATCTAGAATTATTACCCATATAGTTGGCTTGTTCATTTTCTATGCTAGGATCGTGAGATGAATAATCTATGTTGTACATTCCTCCTCCATTTGAATCGCACCTTATCACTGGATGTACCTACGTAGAACCAACTAAAATGTTAATCTTTTTATTCAAGAGTTCTACCTGATTTGACAGCATTGTGACTGCATCAACATTGAAAACACCGGCAGATTTTTGTGGCTTTATCCTCATGACTTGCCACTGATAATTATTCAGTGACATCTCTTTTATAAACTCATAGGTTGCCTCAGGTGTTTTATTATTTATCGTTCCTCTGGTATCTGTATCGATCATCTATCTTGTTGAAGGGTTCAAACCGTTGTGAAAAGTTTGAACCTGTACCCATAAAGGTAACCCATGATGAGGGCACCTTCACAACAAATCCTTGTATCTCTCCCAAGCATCGTAGAGTGTCTCTAGATCCATCTATACAAAAGAAGAGATGTCATTCATCAACTTTGCCATTTTAGCTGGCGAAAAATATTTAAGCAAAAATTTTTTGGTCATTTGTTCCCATGCAGTGATAGACCTTCGTGGTAGAGAGTTCAACCATTATTTAGCTTTATTCCTCAAAGAAAAGGGAAATAACCGAAGTTGAATGGCATCATCAGAAATGCCATTGATTTTGAATGTGTCGTAGAATTCCAAAAAGTTAGCTAAATGTGAGTTAGAATCCTCATCCTACAAACCACCAAACTGAACAAACTATTGTATCATTTGAATGGTGTTAGGTTTCAGTTCAAAATTATTTACAGCAATAGCAGGTCTAATGATATCACGTGATACGGAGTAATAAAATTTATAAAATATGATCGTACCCAAAACTAACTAATATCATGACTTAAGGCAAGCACACCTATCGAATAGTAGTATAGTTTAGTGGCAAGACCGAGATATCGAACCTAAAGGAACCAGAAGTACTAGTAATAACTTTCTTTCTATTATTTAACCTATAAAATAAGAGGGGATTTTTATTAAACTAAACTAAGAATGCACAAAAAGGGAATTGGGGAAGAAACTCTTTGTGAAAACTGATTGATTTGGACAATACTTAAAGGAGAATCCACCTAGACTTCACTTGTTATCAACTCCTGAGCTAGATGATTTATTCACTTGACTTGATCCGTAGAAATCCCTAATTTATGTTAATACCTCCGTCAAGGATAAGAACAACTAATCCTAGGTTGATTAACTGAAATCTCTTTCTAGTTAAAACCCCTAGTCTTGCATTAACGCAATCTATGGATTCCCTTATTAGGTTTGACCCTAATCCAGCAGATTTATGTCGCCCTATGTCTAGGGTTGCATGCAACTCCAATTAATTATGCTAGATCTACTCTCAAATAAGGACTTTTGCTCCTCTGAATAAGCACATCAATACTTAAATTAATACCTAGGAATATTAAAACAAGAATTAAGAACACATAATTAAGAACAAATCAAGTATTTATCATATAACTCAAGAGAAAATAACAACAAGATTCGTCTTAGGTTTCATTCCCCTTAAGTATTTGGGGGGTTTAGCTAATATTATAGAAGAAAACATCTCAAAACAATAAAAATAACAAAACATAAAGAACCCAAAAACCCCTGTAGGAATTTGAAGGGAGATCTTCAGTCTTGAGGGAGAATCCAGCTTCTGACATGGATCAATCGGCTTCCCCTGAAATAATTCCTTACTTCTATTCTCCTTTTCGAGGGAGAAAAACACTCTTTTTAGAAGTGAAAAGGTCCCCTCAGTAGTTGCCCCCTAGGGTCTTTATATAGAGCTTTGGAATGCATTTCTTAGCCCTGAAGTAGCCTTTTCCGAGTAGAATTGCACTTCCTCACGATAGGGACACGCCCGTGTGACTTTGACAATGGGCAGTGTTCGAGTCTATTTGGTGTGCCACAGCCGTGTGAGTCGGGGTTGTGTTGTTTATTGAATTAGGCCTAATTTCTCTATTTTCGGCCCGTTTCTCATTCTTTTCACTTCCCTATGCTCACCTGGGCATAAAACATGAAATAGAGGGATTAAGAGCACCAATTTCCACAAATTCAATGATAATTCATCCAGAAATTAGGCTAAGCATGAGGTAAAAACATGTATAATTTATCATTCATCAAATACCCCCACACTTAATCCTTTGCTTATCCTCAAGCAAAATCTCAACTCACAATTAAGAATCATTCTTCTCAACTTACAACCCTTATCAATAATGTTTCAAATTAATCCACAAGTAATCATACAATGAAAATTCAACCCTAAGAACATCAAAGTTTCAAACACTCTAAGTTGATAACTTTATCACAGAAACATAGGTTTCCTCCCTTCTCTTAAGTAATTACCTTTCAATCCAAAATTAACAAGAGTTGACATCCTCACTAAAGATTCACTCTATCCACTCAAAGTGTTTAGGGTTCAAGAATTAAACACTCTTTAGTCAACCTGAAAAGTTATTACCATAGGCTTGCAAGAAAATCAAATCTCCACCACTATAGATTGATATGACATATCGATCAAAAGGTCTTTCAATGGTTGTAATGGGGCTTTGGTTAGGGGTGTTGTCACAAGCTAAAAAAGAGAGGGTTAGAATCGAGATTGAATTGAAAAATCATCCAGCTAGAAAAATCTCTATCACTGGAACATATTCCTAGAGTTAAGCTTTACGATGACATCGTTCTGGATTTGGAAGCTTGTAAAAATATGCAAAAACTATTGAACTATTAAAAATTACAACTGAATTAACTGTATATATACATTTTTTAAGAAAAAATCAAATATAATACCTTGAATATTTACAAACTTTACAAATTAAAAAAGAGAATAAAGCTATATAATAATTCAACTCAAATCTCGACAAAAATAGGGATCAAAATAATTGAATGGAATTCAACAAAAACGGGTTATAGGTTAATATTAGAGGTAAGTCAAAGAATGGGTTGTTAGGCTTAATGGGGTTCACTAGGGGTTAATTTATGAAGGTAGGCTTTTGTGGAGTAAATGGGTTAAATCCTAGGTGCTTTTATCATCTCGGTATATCAAATCAATGATGTGCTCTTGACATGTATAATCGAAGCAAGTTTTAGAATAACAAATCAGTATTGACTCACTTAAAGCAATAATAAAAGTGAGCACGAAAGAATGTATGCTCAAAAGGCTCAAAAATCTCACCAGAATTATGGCTTTTGATGTCAATCCTGCGAATTTCAAATCTCAAGATAACACCTAAAATTAGGAAAAATAACCTAGAAAAAATTTATATTCTCAAAAATTTCAACTTATCATGCTTGATTCCCTAGTGTTTTAAAGTTTTAATAATCAAAGTATAAGCACCTATGTCTTAATTCTCAACATAACAATAAAAGTTATAAATCAATCAGAATTAATTCCTAATAGGAGATTGGAGATAATGCAGAGAGTGAAAGTAAGAATTCGAAATTTTGAGAACAATGCAAAAAGTTAGTTTTAAAAACTTTCAAAGTTTCAAAGAGAATGCAATGACTGAAAGTAAGTTCCCCCTCACACTTAAGATGTACATTGCCCTCAATGTACAAAGATACATTAGTAGCAATAGAAGCATAAGATCATAAGATAAGGAAAGGCATGAAACTCTCTAGATTGGATGAATTTGTGATGTGGTAGTGTTTGCAGAGTGTCTAGGACAAAGGAAGGTACGGAGGTGGATACTCTGGTGGTGGTAGTGTTTGTTTGTCCACAGCTTTCATGTTGGGTGTGTAGGCTTTGGTGGTATCAACTTGGTGTAATGGTGGCAAGGTTCCCCTTAGATTTTAAATTTGAGCTGTAGAGCTCCTTTGAAACTGCGAAAGCATTTATCAGTTTTGGGAAATTTGGATTAACAGAATATGTTTATTAGGGGATAGCCGATATGAAATAATTAAAATAAAGGAATAAAGTAATTTAAGTTCTAAAAATACTAAAATTCAAATAATGAAAAAGATAAGATGAAATAAACTAAAAGGAAAAATAAAAAGAAAAATAAAGGATAAGAAATGAGGATTCGGAGTCCTAATCCTCAGATGGGTCGCGAGGTGGGGGCGGTGAGGAGATGTGAAGGTGCTGGCATATCTGCTGAAGAGTAGCATCTATATGATCGAAGGGTTGGAAGCACTGCTGCTCGAATCGTGTGAGGCGCTTAGATATGTTAGCGTATGAAGCTGCCGCATGAACTAGGCAGTGAGGGGGTAGTGGCTCAGCTGGGGCCTCCTTCGGTGGTGGTGGTGGTGGGACATCATCAGTAATGTCCTCTGGATCCTCGGCCTCTCGGAGTAGACGGTACTGTGGAAGGTCGATCCCAGGTCTACGCTGGATCATCCTCATGTGTAGCATAGTTTGGCTGCCCTATGGGAACAGCTGGCCAATCAGAGTGTAGGAGGAAGTCTAGGCCGCGGTGTTCAGTAGGCTGAAGTGATGGGCCAGTCGTGTGATGTACGGGCCCATAGATATAACACCCCTACGATGCCTCTTAGTCTGGTGCTGGATGGCATGGGCAATGAAAAAGGTAAGGTCGATGGTATGCGTGTTCACCATGCTCCATAAAAAGTAGGCATCGTGTGTACTGACAACGCCGGTGCTCTCGCGCCTGCCCGTCAAGGTATGTACGAGGAGGGCGTTAAGGTACCTCAATGATAGGGCGAGAGCGATCGCCTTGGAGCAACTAGGGTCATATGTGGGCTGCTCAGGGACGATGGAGCGCCAGCAGTTGACTGGGGAGACGTGGATGCAGCGATGGAGTGTGGGAAAGTCTTTGTTAGCTATGAACTCATCTGTGTAGAGCCCTAGTGCAATACCAAATTCGGGAATGCACAACTGGTGCACCAATCCACATAGGCAAAATTGAGTGGTGCCTAGGTCATCGTGGTTTGTCATCACTACCTGTAAATGAAAAGTAGAGTAGAACTCTAATGTTAGCTCAAGGTAGGTGGGCTCGATGATGTTAAAGAATTTCTCCCACGGGTCGGCAGATAGTAGGGCCCAAACAGCGTCAACAAGTTGGACTTACTCTAGGGCGGCCCAGTCAATGCATCGTTCGACTCCTAGCGGTCGTGCTCGTAGGATCTGAAATAACTCCTCTTCGAGTTTTGTGGGAATTGAATGAATAGATGGTGGGTTTCGACTGTGGTTCTGGAGGATAAACCACTGAGCCCCTTTCGTTTCTTTGAGACGGGGACGGCAGCTTTCTTTACACGCGACGAAGACATAATTCCTAAAAAAAACCGGAAAACAATATGCATTAGTCCTAAAATTTGAAACTAAATTAAAAAGATACTATGAATATTATTAAGTTCTTATGCTTAAACAAAACACAACATATTGGAAATAGTATTGAGAAGGTGATTCACTAACCTAAGTAATATATTCTACTTGTCCTAAACATGATATCAAATTATGGAGGCATGGGTAGCAATTTATACTAAGTGAATATTACTTTAGATAGGGAAAAGTGGCAAGCCTAAAGAGAGTCTAAATGGCATCATGGAATTCTCTATAGTATTCTAGATTATTCATGCTAAATCAATGGATTGCATGCCCTAAAAATAATAAATAAACAATTTCTGAACATGAAAATTGACAAAAGCATAATAAAGTAAGAGCAAAATAAGAAAAAGAAACCAAATAGGTGGCTAAAGAAGGTGGAGCACGGTCGTGGTACGGGCAGCACAGTCATGGTACGGGCGGTACGATCGTGGAGGAGCTTTTGAGGTCGGCGGCGATGCTAGGGAGGTTTGATGAGGGTTTTCGATGGAAGGTTTTAGGGTTTTGAATGGAGAAGAAAGTGAATAGTGGCTTGTTTATATAGGTTTTTGGGTCACACAGGCATGTCACACGCCCGTGTGGCTCGGGTTTTACCCGTGTGGTTCAAAAATTAGGGATTTTGGCACGCCTGGATCGAAACACATGCCCATGTATCTAGGGAGTGTTGAGGCACACACGGCCGTGCCTTTCGATGTTCGCTTCTCCCATGGCCGTGTAGTAGGGCACGGGAGTGTCAACCGCCAGTGTATAATTCGACAATGTCGACCACGGGGTAACGGCTCGGCAATGTTTGATCTCACACGCCCGTGTACATTTGGTGCCACGCCCGTGTAGTGCTAGATAGGTTTGCCCACGGGCACCTCACACGCCCGTGTTTGAATTTAACGCATCTCGTGTTGGGAAAATTTTTGTCCTGTTTTTACACGGCCTTAGGCACGGCCGTGTGCCTGGCCGTGTGGTCTAAAAATCCTGCACTAAAAAAAACATAAAAACAAAATAAAATAAAATAAAATGGTTAGTGGTGTTAGTGCCCGGGTTACCTCCCAAGAAGCGCTTATTTAGAGTCTAAGCTCGACTCTGCTCATATTGGTACGGTCATGGTGGTTTGAAGAGTTGGAACTCTTCTACCTTGCTTACAATTTCATTATCAAAATAAGGTTTGAGTCGGGTTTTATTTACCTTGAAAGTACCGAGTGACTCATGACTTATCTCGACTGTACCATAGAGAAAGATTTTCATTACCGTGAAGTAAGGAGTGTCACTTGTGTGTTCTTTTGAATTTAGTATTCAAGGGTCGTCTTACCTACCTTAATCGGATTCGTTTCTACCTGAGGGTAGTCTTGGTGGTGCTCAGACTTGGTGTGGCATGTTTTGGGTTTTTCGTGATAGTTCAGTCATTCGTCTAGTTCATCAATCTGAAGCATTCACCTTTCAGGGACATCTTCCTTGGATGGAACTGTCTGTGGATGGGTTGCTTTTATGTGAAGTGTATCCTGCACAGAAGGTTGGATGGTAAGATTATTCTTCTTACAAGGACTCATATCAATATCTTTATCAGCATTTTTCTTTGAGTCATGAGCTTGTAAAGTAATTTTATCATCACCGACACAAAAAGTAAGTTCACCTGTGCCTATGTCAATTATGGTCCTAGCAGTTGCTAAAAAAGGTCACCCTAAAATAAGGGGTACAGTACTATCTTCCTCCATGTCTAACACAACAAAATCTACTGGGAATATAAATTTATCAATCTTGACAAGCGCATCTTCAATTATACTTTTAGGGAATCTAATCGTTTTATCAGCTAATTGAATGCTCATCTTAGTTTGTTTAGGTTTCCCTAGACCTAGTTGTTTAAAAATTTAAGCGGCATGACATTTATACTTGCCCCTAAATCAGCTAAAGCATTTTTAACATCTAAGCTACCAAGTAAGCAAGGAATAATAAAACTCCCTGGATATTTCAGTTTGTTAGGTAGCTTATTCTGCAGAATAGCTGAGCACACTACATTCAATTCCACATGCGACAATTCATCCAACTTCCGTTTGTTCGCTAAAAGCTCCCTTAAAAATTTGACTGTGTTTGGCATCTGTAAAAGAGCTTCAAATAACGGTAAGTTAATATGTAATTTCTTTAAGAGTTTAAGAAATTTACCAAATTGTTCATCAGTGTGGTCTTTCCTTGTCGCATTGGGGTATGGCACACGAGGTTTATACTCTTCACTTACCAATTTTTGTGTATCATGACTTACCTTATCCTTATTATTGCTTATCAGAGTATCTTGCATCAGTTTTGTTTTGTCTAACCCTTCTATATTAAGTACAGTGATAGCCTAAACTTGTTCTCTTGGGTTAGTTTCTGTGTTACTCGGTAAACCACCTTGTGGTCTTTCTGATATTAACTTGGCAAGTTGACCAATTTGATTCTCGAGCCCTTGAATAGATGCTTGCTGGTTCTTTAGTGCCGTTTTGGTGTTTTGGAAACGGGTTTCTGATGCGGCCATAAATTTGGTGAACATCTCTTCAAGGTTCGACTTTTTCTCTTATTGTGGAGGTGGCTGTTGATATCCCAGAGGAGGTGGTTGTCTTTGATTTCCTTGTCCTCCCCATGAAAAATTGGGGTGGTTCTGCCAACCTGCATTGTAAGTGTTACTATAAGCATTATTTTGGAGTCTACAATTGTTACCCATATAGTTGGCTTGCTCGGTTTCCATGTTGTGTCCATAGGAATAGAAATCTATATTGTATATGTTTCCTTGAATTGCGTCACACTGCATCACTGGGTGTGCCTGCATAGAACCAACAAAATTATCAATCCTTTTACTTAAAAGTTCTACCTAATTAGAAAGCATGGTGACGGCATCAATGTTGAAAACTCCTGTAGCTTTTGTCGGCATTATCCTCATGACTTGCCACTAGTAGTTGTTCAGTGACATCTCTTCTATAAACTCATAGGCTGCATCGGGTGTTTTATTGTTGATTGTTCCTCCGACGGCTGCATCGATCATTTGCCGTGTTGAAGGGTTCAAACCGTTGTGAAAGGTTTGAACTTGTAACCACAAAGGCAACCCATGGTGAGGGCACCTTCTCAAAAGATCTTTGTATCTCTCCTAGGCATCATAAAGTGTCTCTAAATCCATCTGCACAAAAGAAGAGATATCATTCCGTAATTTAGTTGTTTTAGCTGAAGGAAAATACTTAAGTAAAAATATTTCAGTCATCTGTTCCTATGTAGTAATTGATCCACGTGGTAAAGAATTTAACCACTATTTAGCTTTGTTCCTTAGGGAAAAAGGGAATCATCGGAGGCGAATGGCATCTTTAGAAACACCATTTATTTTAAAAGTGTCGCAAAATTCCAAGAAATTGGCTAAGTGCGAATTGGGATCTTCATCCTGTAGACCATCAAACTGCACAAATTGCTAAATCATTTGAATAGTGTTAGGTTTCAATTCAAAATTATTTACAGCAATAGTAAGCCTAACAATACTAGATTCAGTACCAGCCAAATTGGGTTTAGCGTAATCAAACATAGTATGTGGAGCATTATTTTGATTGATAGGATTTGCGGCTACTACAGGAGGTAGCTGATTATCCTGATTTGCTTCCATCTCTTTAGTAGGTTCTAGCTCTTCTTCTCGTCCTTGTTTTGGATATTGGAAGCTTCTTCTTATCTCTCGGCAGGTTCTGCGAATGGTAGCTTCTAAATCTTCGTCAAAAAGCAGTGGTCCTTCTGGGTTTCTTCTAGTCATAAACTAGAGATACCTGGAAGAAAAGAAAATTTTAGAAAATAAAAATAAATAAATAAACAAATAAAAAGAGGAATTGAAAATTTATGTAAATATAAATAGTAATGGCTAAAGCAATAAAAATTGAGTGCTCCTAATATCTTAGTTCCCCGGTAACGGCGCCAAAAACTTGATATCGTTTGATACGAAGTAATAAAATTTATAAAATATGATCGTACCCAAAACTAACTAATATCATGACTTAAGGCAAGCACACCTATCGAACAGTAGTTTAGTTTAGTGGCAAGACCGAGATATCGAACCCAAAGGAACCAGAAGTACTAGTACTAACTTTCTTTTTATGATTTAACCTATAAAATAAGAGGGAATTTTTATTAAACTAAACTAAGAATGCACAAAAAGGGAATTGGGGAAGAAACTCTTTGTGAAAACTGATTGATTTGGACAATACTCAAAGGAGAATCCACCTAGACTTTACTTGTTATCAACTCCTGAGCTAAACGATTTATTCACTTGACTTGATCCGTAGAAATCCCTAATTTATGTTAATACCTCCATCAAGGATAAGAACAACTAATCCTAGGTTGATTAACTGAAATCTCTTTCTAGTTAAAACCCCTAGTCTTGCATTAACGCAATCTATGGATTCCCTTATTAGGTTTGACCCTAATCCAGCAGATTTATGTCGCCCTATGTCTAGGGTTGCATGCAACTCCACTTAATTATGCTAGATCTACTCTCAAACAGGAACTTTTGCTCCTCTGAATAAGCACATCAATACTTGAATTAATACCTAGGAATATTAAAACAAGAATTAAGAACACATAATTAAGAACAAATCAAGTATTTATCATATAACTCAAGAGAAAATAACAACAAGGTTCGTCTTAGGTTTCATTCCCCTCAAGTATTTGGGGGATTTAGCTTATAATTATGGAAGAAAACATCTCAGAAGAATAAAAATAACAAAACATAAAGAACCCAAAAACCCCTGTAGGAATTTGAAGGGAGATCTTCAGTCTTGAGGGAGAATCCAGCTTCTGAGATGGATCAATCGGCTTCCCCTGAAATAATTCCTTATTTCTATTCTCCTTTTCGAGGGAGAAAAGCACTCTTTTTAGGAGTGAAAAGGTCCCCTTAGTAGTTGCCCCCTAGGGTCTTTATATAGAGCTTTGGAATGCCTTTCTTAGCCCCTAAACAACCTTTTCCAAGTAGAATTTCACTTCCTTACGACAGGGACACGCTCGTGTGCCACGGCCATCTGAGTCGGGGTTGGGCCATGTTTGAAATTTTAAGGTGGCAAGTCCATGTGGCGAACTCCCAGGCTATGTTTTTTATTGAATTAGGCTTAATTTGTCCATTTTCGGTCTGTTTCTCGTTCTTTTCACTTCCCTATGCTCACCTGGGCATAAAACATGAAATAGAAGGATTAAGAGCACCAATTTCCACAAATTCAATGATAATTCATCCAGAAATTAGGCTAAGCATGAGGTAAAAACATGTATAATTTATCATTTATCATCTAACAGTACTAGATTCAGTACCGGCTAAATTAGGCTTAGCATAATCATACATAGTACGAGGAACAGGGTTTTGATTAACAGGATCTGCGGCTATCGCGGGAGGTGGTAGATTATCCTAATTTGCCTCCATCTCTTCAGTAGATTCGGGTTCTTTCTCTTGTCCCTGTTCTGGGTACTGTAAGCTTCACCTTATTTCTCTTCGGTTTCTGCGAACTGTGGCTTCTAAATTGCTATCAAATAATAATGGTCCTGACAGGTTTCTTCTAGTCATAAACTAGAGCCACCTGCCAGAGAAGAACAAAAAGAAAATTTTAGTAAATAGAACGAGAAGAACAAAAAGAAAATTTTAGTAAATATAACCTAAAAATAAAAATAGAAAATCAATTGCAATAAAAGTAAAAATGGATAAAGTAATAGAAATAGAGTGTTCCTAATATCTTAGTTCCCCGACAACGGCGCCAAAAACTTGATCGTGATTGCGATGAAGTAATAATAATGATCGTACCTACAAACTAACTATTATCACAATAAAAGGCAAGCGCACCTATCGAATAGTAGTATAGTTAGTGGCAAGACTGGAATGTCGAACCCAAGGAACTAAAAGTACTAGTAATAACTTTCTTCCTATTATCTAGCCTAGAAATAAAGGGAGGTTATTTGTAAACTAAAAATTCTAATTAACTAAATATGCGACAAAGAGTAAATTGGGGAATTACTTTGGGAAAAACTGAATGATAAAAGCAATACCCAAGGAAGCCTCCACCTAGACTTCACTTGTTATTTAACTCTGAATTGGACGATTTCTTCATTTGACTTGATCCGTAGAGATCCCTAAATTATGTTAATATCTCCATCGAGAATAAGAACAACTAACCTTAGGTTGATTAATTGAAATCTCTTTCTAATTAAAACCCATAGTTTTGCATTAACTCGATCTATGGATCCCCCTATTAGATTTGACTCAATACAGCAAATTTTCGTCGTCCTATGTCTAGGATTGCGATCAAGTCCGCTTAATTGCGTTGGATCTACTCTTAAATAGGGACTTTTACTCCTCTGAATAAGCACATTCGACTTGAATTAATATCCTGAAATATCAACTCAAGAATTAAAAACACATTTAAGAACAAATTGAATATTTATCATATAATTCAGATAACAATAATAAGATTCATCTTAGGTTTCATCCCCCTCAAGTATTTAGGGGTTTAGTTCATAATAAAAAGGGAAAACATTTCAAAATAAAGAAGACAACAAAACATAAAGAAAACCTAAAACTCCTGGAAGGATTGAAGGGAGATCTTCAGTCTTGATGTAGATCGTTGCTTCTGAGATGGATTAATCATCTTTCCTTGAGTAATTCCTTGCCTTCTACTCTGTGTGTCGGGCCCTCTCCTTTAAGTCCTCTCCTAGGGTGTTTATATAAACTCCGAAATACCTTTCTTAACCCCTTGTAGCTTTTTCCACGTGAAATTGAAATTCATCATGACAGGGACATGCCTGTGTGGCATGCCTGTGTGAATCGAGTCCCGGCCGTGTTCAAGTCTGCTAATGTGGCACGGGCGTGTGGTTCACCCATGCGAGGAACTTCAAGCCATGTTGATTTCTCACTTTGGCCCATTTTCTCCGTTTTGGCCTGTTTCTCGTTCTTTTCAATCTTCCATGCTCTCCTAAGTATAAAACATGAAATTAAAGGATTAGGAGTATCAAATTTCACAATTAAAGGGATAATTCATCCAAAATTATGCTAAACATGGGGTAAAAACATGTATAAATTACGGTTTATCAGTAAGGGTTGTGTAAATGGCACCTAATGTAAATGGCACCTGAAAATGACAATCCCATGCCAAAATCTGTCATGACTTAACTATTAGCATAACCATTAAGCCACAACACACAATCTCTAAACATATTGCTTACCCCAACCAGTCCAAACGATGAAAACTACTATCCTGCAGAAAAACCTCGTTCGTTGCGATTGCTGCTGCCAAAACAAAATTTAACACTATAAAGAGTTAGGAACCTCTCAAAAATAAATAATAATAAAATGAAAATGAAAACTTCTCCAAATTAAGTGAGGTATAGCCCTCTTACTAAAAGACTTCCCACCGATGCAGCCAACGTTGAATAGACAGAAGACTGATTAGGGAAGAAATCGACAGAAAAGAGAGAATGAGAGGGAGTTTCGATAGAAACAAGGAGAAGCAATTGCCAATATACTAGAGAAGGGATTTCGACAGCAACACAGGGAGATTGAAGACAAGAGAACTAAAAAAGAGGTGGGGAAAAAAGATAGAATTTGGCTATGAAGGGTAAGAAGAAGAAAAGAAAAAAAAACAAAAAGGAAAGATGGTAGAGGAGGAAGAGAGTAACGTCAGAATTGTTGGAGGAATTTTGGGAAAAAGATGAAACCATTTTTGGGAAAAGATTTAATTAAAATTGGATATTCCCTCAATCCCACATTTTTCTCCTAAAATCACTCCCTCACTCCCATAACAGTCCACTAGCATCAAACTTTTACTAACATACAAACACCTACATGGCATCAAGCAAAAATATATCCCCCTTGCTAGCGTAGGGACTTGAACCCCAGACCTCCCACATGCCAACTCACACCTTAGCCACTAGACCAGCAGGCCCATTTTGACATATTTTATCAACATTTATTTATAAACCTACTGGCTAGAGATAGGATCTTATTCAATATAAAACAAAATTTTGCCCAAGCTAAGGCTTGAACCCAAGACTTTTTAGACACTCCCAGAGCACATAACCACTGAAGTAGACAGTCAGTTGTGTCACAACATACAAAAATAAATATTAAGAATTATTGGGGTGTCACACTATTGCTTAGTCAAATTTTCATATAGCCTCTAGCAGCCCATAACTTTCATTTATTTAACATTTTAACCCTACATTTTCAACACTTCACAATTTAGTCCTTAACAAGCCAATTCATCAAAAAATCACAATACAAAACATGTTCATCTATTATCCAACACTTATTTCTCATCATCAAACATCACAAAAATCATGAGTTTAACAATGAAATTTCATGCAATCATCAATAAATTCCAAAATTAGGACATGGGCTAGCTAGAACATAAAGCAACGATCACAAAAACATAAAAATTATCAAAAACGGATCAAAAACAAACATTTAATCAAGCTTGAACAGAGCTGAACCCTAGAAAGCTTTATTTCTTTATTTTTCTTTCAATAATCGGTGATAGTTGAATAAGAATGATGAAAGGATTTGATTTATTTTATGTTTTAATTAACTTAAATTCATATTTACTAAAATACCCTTAGTATATAACATTAAAATTCCACTAACCTTGGGCATTTATGTCCATCAAATAACCACATGGTCTTATAACAATATAAGGACCTTTCATTTAAGAAGCCATGTCAATTTGGCACCTATATAATTAAAACACAACTTTTGCATTTTATATGATTAGATCCTTTTATCAAATTGAACACACAAATGATAAAATTTCCACACGAAACTTTCACACATACCTATTCACATACTGTAAACACTAAAAATAATATTAAAATATTTTTTTGACCGCGAATATGTTGTTCTGAAACCACTGTTCTAACTAGGGTCTAAACTAGGCTGTTACAAAAGCTAACCAAGAAGACGATAAATACCAACAGTTAGTGGATAGACTTAACCGTATTGAATCTACAAATAGTGTATCATCTGTGTATGGAGGAGACAAATTGCTCTTCCATTATATCAACAATCCTATCGAGGACGTGAATTCCAATAGGAATAGGGGTGGAAACCTTATTCAAATACTTACAATCCCGGTTGGATAGATCCCCCTAACTTAAGATGGAGAGGAAATCAATGAGGAGGTAATAATAATTCAAATCAAATTAAAAACACAAATTATCAACCTCCTTATTTGTAGAAACCTCAAGATAGGGCCAACCTAAATGACCATATTGTATGTGGTCAATGTTTGGATCAAATCAAAGGGGAGATGCAATCAATAAGAATAAAAGAAAAGTAGGTGCAGTATAAATGCACTAATTCATCGAGAATATTCACTAAATTAGAGGACCAAATGAACCATTTAATGAGTGTGATGGGAGATATTAAAAGGCAAATTGGCACATGTTTACCTAGCAATACTGAGAATAATCCTCGAAAAGGAGGGAAGGAGTAAGTAAAAGTGGTCGCACTCCATTTGGGCAAAATCTTGAGTAACTTGAAAAAATTAACACTAGAGGATGCAAAAAAGAATGGAAAAGGCCCACCAGAGAAAACCCAATAAGCTGATCAGAAACCAGAGTAAAAAGAGATCATTGAACTAGAAGCTGAACAAGAGGGGAGAGTAAACGACACGACTATGAAATCATAAGTACCATTTCCTTCTAGATTAGAAGAGAAACAAAAATGGGATGACGATGAGTTTGTATGTTTTCTAACACATCCTTAACTAACACATCCTCTAACACTCCCTTCAGTTGGACACATCCTAAAACCCAGTTTTTATTTTTATTTTTGTTTAAAAACTTCATCTCTCAATCATATTTGGTGCAACAAAAAATAGGAACACTAAAAGGAATAATAAATGTTGCACGAAATAAGGAGTTCAACGACTTTTACGAGGTTAAGGGTTCCTAAGCTTAGACTTTTGCTATTTCATTGAATTTCTTTGCTTGATATTTTGTTTTAGTTCTTAGTTTAACAATAATGTCTCCTAGAAAAGTTAAACAAGCTAATGAACCAGAGCCATTGACAGTTCAAAATCCCTCTAGTTTTGCGAACCTAAATGTTGAAAAATAGTTTAATAAACTTCAAGGGAAAACATTCATTCAAGAAAGGGGATTTGATTCGTCGATGATCCTTTGTAAGTAGATAGGTATCAAATGTGGCAACATTTTATTACCGTGTTATCGTTTGTTAAGTTGTCTATTTGTCACATAATGTATGTTTTGAAAACGTTTGATTATATTTGAAAAGCCCGCAAGAACTAGTCTACCGTTGTAAAAATAAGTAATAAAGGAAATCCAAAATAAAATCCCCAAGCGGCCTTATTACAACTTGAAACCCTAAAATTAAAGAAATACTAAAATAAAGTAAATTTAGGAAAATATAAAACCAAAAAATAATTCACGTGGCCACTCTGAATCCCTCGCAGCTCCAAGTCCTCTATGGTTGGGGGTTACCTGCATGGATGGAAAATAAGGGGGTAAGTTTGTGAAAACTCAGTGTGTAAGCTAACCTAACCAGTATCAGAGATCAGTTTAAGCACAAACTAGGCTGAAGCCCTTTTCAGATACAGTTTAAACTTGGCCTTGGCCCTATTCAGAAAACAATGTGGCCCTTAGGCCCATTACAGAAACAGATCAGATTATAATAGTATATGCATGTATGCAAAGCCCAAGCCCAATCCAGCCCTACACACCACAAGTACCAGCCCTACACACCATGTGGGGAATAACTCAACCCACCCAGCCCTACACACCACAATCGTAGCAGAGGTGCTAAAACAGATATCATGGCCAAGCCACCAAAACAGTAATATGAGGCAGAGCCTCTAAGCAGAATACGTGGCATTGCCACTTTTAGCACATCCTCCGTAGTAATATCCCAACCCCATGCAAATCATTGTATACATGTCATAGCATACAGAATATCAGATATAGTAGCATGCAAATCAATAAACTTTTCTCTAGGGGTAAAATTATCATTTAGCATCTAGGGGTAAAACATTAATTTTCGCCCTTCAGGGGTATTTCGGTAATTTTTCTAGGTTTTAGGGCTTTATGCTTATTACAGTCTACTTAACAGATCTAACGTCGCCTGAGGGACTCAAATAGCCCATTTCATTTATACAATGCCATAGGGCCTTAAACCCCTAATGGGCCCGACTAAGCCCACAAGCTACTGTGGCTCACTAAGTCTCAATTTACACATATTTGTACAGAATTAATGTCCAATTTGCCAGAGAGCACTTACCGCGTAATTTCACCCATATGGGCCTGAAAGCCCATTGGGCCCAATTTCAGCCCATTGAGGCCCAAAACCACCCAAGTGCAAGAAAACGCGCACAACAGCCTTACCATCCATTATTTCCAATTTCATAGTTTCGTACCGACTCACGAGCGCTCGCACGCTCGTAAGCCCTCGAAATGCTGGTATTTCGGCATTTTGGCTTTTTAGCTTTTACCGATCTAATCTACTAGAGGGTGTCGATTACATACCTGCTTGCGTACTACGTCAAGATTCTGCACTCGATTAACCTACAACAACCCCACTATAATATTAGGCTATAATATAACCGAAACCAAATGAGATCGACATCTCTTAATACTATCACATTCAGCCATCACTATCAAATCACCATCCCTTACCTTTACCGAAATCTAGACCACAGATCTAGATCTAGATCGCTTCGACGGCCCTAGCCTCCAACTGCTCCTCGCTAGCTCACCCCTTTACCACACTAATACACATGAGAACCAAAAGAAAAGGCTAAAATAGGTGTTTATCCAAAAAGGAGTCAAAACCGATAGCCACCATGGGAAGATAGGGGTTTCCATCTTTTCTTAAATCACAAGAATACAGAAGAAGGGATTCGAGTACTTACCCTAGGATTTGCTAGATCGATTCGCTATCACTAGAAGTTATTCCACCACTCTACACTCAGATCTACACTTGATTCAATTGGAGCACTAATGAGAGAATGACTAGATAGGAGTGGTTGAAAATCAATAAAGAATAGGAGATGGAATTCAGCTTTTGAAAGAGCACCCTAGAGAGTGTAGAGGTTTCAGTTTGAAAGAAAAGATGAAAGAAGAAGAAGATGTTATGAATCAGAGAAGAGATAGTCGACAGAGAGATATGAGAGGCTTGGTTTTGGCTTTTGTAAGAATAGAGGCAAGAAGAAGAAATCAGCAAGAGAAGAAAAAGAGAAGAAAGGGTTTGGTTCTTTGAACAAATCGGCATAAAGGGGTTTATGTATTGCGTTTTCGGCTTTTAGAACAAAAGGGAGTAGGAGAGAAAGAAAAGAAAAGAATGGAAAGAATGAAAACCCCTACAATCTACCTATTTGGCACTAATTGATTAAACAAAGAAAATCCTGAAAGGAACCAAAAAAAATTCGGCACACTCATACCACAATTGCCGAAAATGCTACTTCCTAGGGAACCTAGCCGAAATTGCTCTCTAAGAGACCCATATTCGGCCAACTCTTGTTCCCAATCAGCTCCTAAATTTTCTCCCCTTATCACTCCTTAATCCAATCCCATGAGCAATTCAAACACCTTCCTTCAGAGTTCAACTTGAGTTCCATCTCTTACCATGCACATGCAACAAAATAAAATAAGCACTTTGCTAACCAAGGGATTTGAACCTCAGCTCCCTCACCAGCCTCTACACGCCAACTCCCTGAGCTCTAAGTGGCGCTACCTTGCCACTTTAACTCAGGCTTTCTTGTGTCTTAAAACCCCAACTTTAATTTAAAAGCCCACCTAGCTCCAATCCACTACCACCTCAGACCAAAAATTAAATTTTTACCAGATTTTAATCTTAAACTTAGGCCTTCTAAAGGTCCACTAATTACACCCAACGCATCAATATAGCACATCCAGCCATGCAGAAATAAATTCATGCAAAATTTCAAAAACCCAAAAATTTAGGGCGTTACACATGGGATACTGTATCTATGCAGGGGATAAAGTTCAGATAACCCCCCGGATTATTTGTGATTTTTACAATGCTCCATTCTATGACCAAGATTTTATCGATGAAACTGATTTGGAATACTTTAGGGAGATAGATATGGACAATATTATTAATTACTTAACAGATGGAAGGGTGAATGGAAATATCGCCCAGGTACTAGTACCCCAACTTCCTTCAATCAAGCTATCATGTTCCTAGAGGCTAAAATATGGATTCAATTTGTGTGCACAAGAATAGTCCCTACTTTAAATGTATATAATGTTAATACCTTTCGATCAGTTTTACTTTATGCTATTTTATAGAAAAAAAAGTATATATTGGAAAGTAGATCCATCAAAACATGAAGAGATGTATTAGTGGCCTGAAAGTAGGAGTTTTCTTTCCCCACTTAGTGACGGTCTTATGAAAAATAGTAGGCGTTCCCATGGCATCCATCGAGCAATTGTTGAAACTATCTCAAAGTATTATCAACTATACTTTGTTCCAAAAATACGTAGAGCTACGAGCCAAATAAATAAAATATTGGAACAAACGACAACAAGAAGCGACAACTACACCAACTTCGTCACAAAGGTTGACATGAGTTGAACGGGAAGTTAGTGAGAGTAGTCATACTAAATTAGACTTGATGATACAGTCTATGCAAGAGTTGGGGCCAATATTTCAAGAATTTGCAAGGTAAAACAATATCAGGGTCCCCAATTATACGCCAAACATGTTTGGGCCTATGCTATCCAAACAAGAAAAAGGAGATCATGAAAGTGAACAGGAATGAGAGGGAGACGGAAGTGACGAGATGGATGATGAAGAGGATGATTAGAACTTAATTTTGTTTTGGATTGTATTAAACTTAAGGATGATTTTAATTTGTTTTAGGAGTAGGACAGGAATAAACTTTTAGTTTTTTGTTTTGTGTTTGGTTTTGATTTTCTATGCAGGAACCCCATAAGAAAGAAACAAAATAATTTAAGCTATTAATGAGCAGAGGAGGAAGCACACACCAATAGCAGATGGAACAACCACGATCAATCGTGTAACTTCTTTCCTTATCTTTTTATGAGTTACACATTGAGGACAATGTGTTAACTAAATTGTGAGGGGGTAACATAGAAATATATTTCAATCTTTATGTTTTTCTTTTAATTTTCTTGTCAATTGTGTGCTTGAGCTTATAAAAATACAAATGATTGGTTACGGGCATGTACATACGTTACTTATGTTTACAAATAAATTTAGCATGATGGTAAATGATTTTAAATTTTTTATTTTTAGACTACTAAGTTCTATTGTTACACTGTAAATAGTCAATTATATTAAATGATATAGAAAATACAAGGAAATGAGCATGCTAGAATGAATGATAAATGGCTGAATTTGTGTTTGTTTGGTTGATTAAATTTGTGAATATTGAAATATTTAAGGGATGACCTAAGGCATTGTTTAGAACACATCTAGAGCCAAAAAGCTTACATGTAATTATTCACCCTTAGTACCTATTTTGAGCTTGTAAACACTTCTTGATGAACCTTATTACAAAGCCCAGGCTTGAAACGATAATTTGTATTTACCCCATTTCTTTGGTCTTGCACTGCACGACTATAGACGTCTATCCATACGTATTGAGGGTTAAGTAGATACATCTCAAAGAATTTTGTAAAAATAGAGTGAAATAGTAAAGATTAGTGTGATATAAGAACTATAGGTTAGCCCAAGGTGTAGAACAAAAGAAAAATTCAAAAAGAAAATCAAAACGAGTAGTAAAAGTTCTTGAAAAGAAAAACATTTGTGAGTGATATGATTTGAAAAAGAAAGTAACAAAATCACAAGAATAAGGAAAACTTCTTCGTTAGTGAACAAAAAGTCATAGGCTAGCCGTAGTTACTATATAATGCTATGATTTCCTATGTGGAGAAATAAGGAAGGTCAAAGAATGAGAAATAAGGCAGTGAATGGGTAACGGTCACTAATGGGGAAGATATAGGGATCAATACGATTGCTAAACTAATTTTGTGTTCATAACCATTTTGTATGCTTATTGTTTTTTAATTCCATATATGTCTGAGCCTTAGAATGTTACAAGCCGAGAAGTCATATGTGACCTCATTATCTTTATGCATAAATGGACATTATACTGAACAATCACATAAGATGCCATTTGTATTATGCTAGGATAATCAAACTACTTGTATGATTTGTTGATGGATTCCCGCATGTGAGACCCTTAATTCTTGTATACTTTGTAATGCACTGAACTTAGATGTTTGAGGTCAAAGTGGTAAATCACATATTTATCATGTCAAAAGTATTTGTAAAGATGAAATACCTAGTCATGTACTTCGAAGGCAATATTTGTATCATATTTGCTCATGGTCGTCTTTTCTATTTCTTGTTTCTATTTATGTTGCTTGAGGACAACCAATGACTTAAGTGTGAGGGAGTTTGATCTGTCGTAACTCGGTGTAGTAAATTAAACTAATATTTTCACTTTAGGAGCTTGAAAAGAAGAATTTAGGTTTTAATTATGTTTTAGTAAGTTTAATTAAAGTTAATAAAATGTACAAAAGGGGTCTTTTATTGACCTTAAGGGCTGAATGAGGCCTAGGGTGAGCTAATGAAATTTGTGAGTGTACAGGAGACCATTAGAAGGCATTCTAAATTGATACTGGTCACTATATCACAACACGGAGGGTTTGATTTCACTATACAGAGAGTAGAATGGAAAAAATTCTAAGACTCCCTTCGATGTCGCAACATAGTCAAACGATGTCACAACATACCCTTGAAGACATCCCAAAAAGAATATATTGACTTCTATGTCGTGACATAGATCTTGATGTGTCACGACTTTGACTCTGGATGGGAATTAATACGAGGCAAGGGGTATTTTGGTTCGCACAATCAAACTTAAAGCTCGGGAATGTTAGCTAACCTTAGGTTAAGGATTACGGCCACCTTAAATCTATAAATAGGCTCATTTGTCACATATTATGGACATCAATTACTTAGCTTAGAATCTCTCTTTTAATTCTAGTTTGGCTTTTCACTTTTCTTTGGTTTTAGATTAATTTTCAGTTTGTTCTTTATTTTATTTCAGAAGATTTGATTTGAGGATACAATCAACTCTTGTGGATTCACTTTTATTGATAATACAAATTAGGATTTTTCATAAACTCTATAGTTTCGATTCACTTATCATGTTTACACTTTATATCAACTCTATATTGTTTATGAAAGCCATGAGGAACTAATCCCTCTATTGGGGGTTAATGAGTGGAGGTATGATCTATTAATTATTTTGCAGGGTTACTCAACGGATCAACTATTTTGGAAAGGAAGAACCTAAACCCTAGGCTTAACAACCCTAGGAGGTCATCAAGGTAGGGATTAACCTAGAATTAGTATAGCCTATCTATGAACACTTTCATCACAAGCCGATCTAGATTGTGAGGTCAGAAGATAAGTAATCCTTGCTAACTCGTTATTCTAATAGACGTATCGGAACATCATGCTAGGATATCGACTAGTTGATTGATGACGAACTGGAAGTGATAGTTAATAAGGATTGCCGAAGCAAGCTAATCACCTATAATCATATTTGATCAATTCCACTTCTAAATTTCTTGATATTTATTTACTTATTATATTATTTGTCTGATTATAAAAAAAACCCAATAATTCGTTTTATTTATATATTTGTAATATAACTTATTTTGAGTACTAATTAGATCTTTTGGTGTTTAGGTTAAAATTGACTTAGTGCTAGCCTCCTTTGGGTATGATCCTCGGAGTATTCACCTACTCCAGTGTAACTATATTAGAACCAAACTTGTATACTTACAGATATCGCCTCATTTATATATCTTTTGCTGCATTATTCACACTCTGGATGTTAGTATGTCAGGAGGCGGTGTAACACTCATATCCCGATTCCGTTGCCCGAATAGGATACCGGATGTTACCATTCAAGTTGGAATAGTTAATACGATTTACATTCAATAATCAATTCAATTCCATAATTACAAGTGATATTCATAATAAAAGAGATCATTTGGTTTTGGGTCTTAAATCGAGCTTTCGAAGCTCCAAAGATAAGTTACAAACATTCAGGGACTAAATTGGATCAAATTAGAACTTTCAAGAAAAATTGAAAAATTTCCAAATCAAGGGTCACACGGCCGTGTGTCCAGGCTGTGTGACAGAATTTAATCCGTGTGGCTCCAATCATGGATGTAATTTACACACCCGTGTGTATGGACCATGTAACTCTCTGATCTTGATCACACGACCATGTCGAAAGCCATGTGTCTACCCGTGTGAGAACTACACCTATACCATTTAAAAACACACTTTGGGCACATGCCTATATGGGTTGCCCATGTGCTTCACACGACTGTGTGACAACCCATGTCCCAAGCCGTGTGAACCCAAAAATGAGTCATTCCATGCACAAGTTTCCCCATTTTCTTAGGTACATAAAACATTTTCTAACATACAATTTTATAGGTCATTAAACATCCCTAGTGGCATCCAAAACATATAATAGAATCAATCCAAATGTCTAACCAATGTACCATCATTGACACTTCAATACTTCATGACAAAACACTTCTATAATAACATATACAAAGCACAAATACATGATGAATTTTACTCCCATTTCATCACTTTCCATAATTCAGTATAGGGTCATTGATTTCACTTAAATCATTCATTTTAACTTAAGCAAACAAGCATACTTTCTTAGTTATTCAACCTAGCAACACAAATTTAAAGTATCACTTGCACAACCAAGATGCAATATCACACATACAAATGAGTTCTAGTACATGCCATATATACCAAACTAAAACAAAGTCTACCAAAGATCTCTTGGATAGTGTGATTTCTTATGTTGATCCGATCCTCTAAGCTTTCAAAACGTAATCTACAAAATGAGACAAATGTAGGTAAGCTTGAATAGAGCTTAGTAAGTTTGTTTGTATATATTGATAAACCTTTTCCAATTAAACATAGTAATCAATTAAAATTAAAATTTTAAATTCCATAAAACACAACCTTTATCAATAATTAACAATCAGTACAGTAGTTCAGTATTTTCAATGGATAATGCTCGTTTGAGCTTTACTCAGTATATTAGTAGATTCTGCTCGACTGAGCTTCTTCAATATACCAGTAGATAATGTTCCTTCAGATTTATTCAGTATATAAGTTGATTCTTGCACTTGCTAGAGCATTCTTTTCAATAAATTTAGTAGGTATGGCTTAAGTGCTCATATGTTTCAGTAGATTCAGTAGGTATGACTCGTCTAAACACCAATCAATATATCAATGGGTAAAGCTCTCTAATCTCATTCAGTATAAAATATAACATCCAATAAAAGTATATTAACAAGATTATAAGGATTATTAGAATCATAATTAAATACATGAACTTACAGGATTAATTTGCCGTAACGACTCATAGTATCTCAATTAATGATCAACATCATTTCAATTTCTTATTTCCATTTCCAATTACACACATCAATATAGTCCAATATTATGCAATTAAGTTCCTATAATACATTTAAAAATGTACTAAAATTAAACCGTACAAACTTACCTGACTAAATTGCAGTAATGACAAAGATACAGGGACTATTCGGTAATTTCTCTTTCCCTTGGTTTTCCACTCGTTCCTAATCTAAAATAATATTTCCATTCAATTAACTAATTCAAATAGTAAAATTAACTCATTTTATGCAATTAAGTTATTTTTTACATTTTTACAAAATAACCCTAACATTTTATTTTTATTCAATTTAGTCTTTAAACCCTAATCGCATATTAACTGTTTTTATTTTAAAAAATCCATAGAAAAATATTCAATCACCTCAATAGAGCCGATATTTGCAATTATTTCTCATCAAGTCCTTGTAAGTTCATCACTTTAACAATTTAGTCTTTAAACCTTAAAATCATTAAAAACTACTTTACAAAATAGTCCCATCTAACAACCAAAATCAATATTCTTTAATAAAGTTTCAAGAATAACAAAAAGTCAACAATGGCACAATCCAAAACATTTAACAGTTTCACAAATTGCTCATTGAGTTAGCTAGATTAAGCTAATACGAGCTCATAGACATAAAAATTACTGAAAACGAACGAAATTTCACTTACCTATTGAGGATTCAAAGTTATCCGAATGCAATACTCTTCTTACTCTAGGGTTTCAAATTTCATTTGTGAAGAAGAACATGAAATTAAATTGATTTTTAACTTATTTGTCTATTACATTTAACTTAATTCCTAATTTACCAAATTGTCCTTTTAATTACTCATTAATTTCAACATTTTAAAGCCCAATACCGTCCACTATCTCTTCTAATGGTCTATTTACCATTTAGGGGCCTTGCCTTTCTTTCCCATTAAAATTTGATGTCTTTAATCTATAGAATTCCACATTTACAATTTTTACGATTCAGTCCTTTTCACTTAATTAACTATCTAAATGATAAAATTTCATAACTAAATTTTAACACAACATTAATAACCCTATAAATATTAAATAATTAATATTTACGGTTTAACACATCAAAATTGTGGCCTCAAAACCCTATTTTTGATCATGTAGAAAAACAAATTAATTAGTAAATCCTAAATTAATTAGGAATTAAATGCAATTTACCAAAATCTAGAGATTTCATATCATTTCTATTATTAGGTCATTTAAATAGGGTCCAATTACACCATTAGTCCTTCAATTAAATTAAATTCCAATTAAACAAATTTATTTACAATTTGGCCTTAAACTAATTAGGACTAAATAAATAAATAAACCAAAAGTTAGTGGAATGATTAACATCCACCACCGCGACTTTTTGACCATGGTTTAATTACCATTTTGATCCTTTTACTATTCTAAATCTATATCAATTAACTTTTACCTCTTTTACAATTTAATCTTTTTACCTCAATTAAGCAATAAATCATCAAAATTACCGAACCCACTTCAATTCACATATAATATGATTCTATAAATATTTAATAAAAATATTTATGGCCTTATATTATGGAAACCAGGTCTTAATACCTTGTTTTCAATAACCACTTAACTTTTGAACCAAATTACTTATACTAACTCTAATTCAATTGTTTAAAATCATCAAATCAAAATTCAATATAAAAATTACTATTGACTCGTATAATTTAAATATTAATTATATGGACTTACTCGGCGGATTTGTGGTCCCGAAATCACTATCTCGACACCACTGAAAAATGGGCAGTTACAGGCGGTCAATACACTCTTGGCTCTGTCAACCAAACCCACTGAGTAGCCACTCATGGCACACTAGCTCTTGGTAGAGTATGGGAGATAAAACTCGTACAAAGGGGCAATATCTTTGATTGTTAGGGGACTTGTCGGCTGCTGTATGGACGACACTTCGAAGATTTCTCCTAAAGGAGTTAATGCCCTAAAAAAATGTTGTTGATAGTCCTCTTAAAACTAATGCTAAATTGAAAACTATAGATGGACAACTTTTAAATGATGCAATTCTTTATAGACAGTTGGTAGTCTTATATATTTGATAGTTGCAAGACCTAACATTAGTCATGCAATTTAGATTGTAAGCCAATTTATGAAAACACATTAGATAGTTCACTATGTTGTAGCTCTATGGATATTAATATACTTGTGCAGAACATTATTAAAGGCTTGTTGTTCTCTTCAACCATTTAAACCCAAACTTTGTGCTTTCTTGGATTCTAATTAGGGTAGTGATTTTAATGATCAATGTTCTAAACTATTTTTTTCATTTTTGGCAACCCTTTGATATCTTGGAAAAGAAAAAAAATAACTAGCAATTGTAGGTCATTCTAGTGTTGAAGCAAAATAAAGAGCCTTATTAACTTTGTGCTTTCTTGGATTCTAATTGGGGTAGTGATTTTAATGATCAATGTTCTAAACTATTTTTTTAATTTTTGGCAACCCTTTGATATATTGGAAAAGAAAAAAAAATAACTAGCAATTGTAGGTCATTCTAGTGTTGAAGCAAAATAAAGAGCCTTATTAATAGGGTAGAACATTCAATTTTTAGTTGGTTTGGTCAGTTTTTCTATTAAATTGACTTAACCAATCATAATCTTTAAAAGCCAACCTGACAAATAAAAGCTTAAGAACCGACATAATGAAATCGACTTTAAGTCGATTGGTTCGATCGATTAAACAACTTTAGTTATTAAGCTTGAATAATATATATTATATTTTTAAATAATTAAAAATATATTAAATTTAGTTTTTCGGTTGGGTCATTTTGAAAATTTAAAAACGATAACTGAACGAAATAACCAAATCAAACCCATAACCGATAATTACTCTCCCCTGTTTATCAAACACTAAAGCAAGATAACGTGATTGTATTGATTACTTATGGATTTAGGCATTAACATGCTTATTACTATTGCATTGTTTCCTGACAATAAAAATGCAATTCGAATACCTCATAATAATATTTTCTATGAACCGACGAACTAAACATACTGAAATAAGTTGTGATTTCATCAATCAACAAAAATGAAAAGGCACTTCATAATTCTTCTGAATTATAAGTGGTGGATCATTTTATGAAGTTTCCTTTATCTTCATGTTTTCATTATTTTTTTCCAAACTTCAAATGTTTCTCTTTGAACCATTTTAAGCTTGAGGGGAAAAATTTAAGACTGATGCTAATTGAAAACTTGAACGAAATTTTTTTTGCTACTCCACCCATTATTTAGTTGAAATTAAGTCGTATTATTTTTGTATATTATAACATATTATGTATTTATAGAAAAATATTAGGTATGGAGATTATATCTGCAGGCTTGAACTGAGGCCATTAGAGTGCTAAATAAAGGAGTGTAACCATGCTGTATTATGCTATTAGTGTTTCTTTTTAACTATTAGTGCTAGACAAATATTCACTTGAACTGAGATTCTAATTGTTTTTTACATTTAAATAAATCATATCTCATACTCACATTCAAAATCTAGTATATAAGTATTAGGTTTGAGTACTTTATCAAAATAAAACTACCAAATAATGCGGATCACTTGGTATTTCCTATATATTGTTTTCATAATAATTTCTTTGGTCCTCCAACTTTATAAAAAGAAAAAATCATTTTAATAATTCATTTAATGTTTTGTCTTTTTTAATTTTTAAACTTGAGTTTTTTTTTTGCCAAATCATTTTTTGATGTTACATACACCTAAATTGTCATGTGAATGACACATTAATATTTAATTAATTTTTTAAAATTTAAAAATTTAAATAAAAATTATAAAAACTATTTTAAATATTAAAAATCATTAAAAATTATAAAAAATATTTTTTTAAAAAGATTAAAAAATTAACTAAATAATGATGTGTCATCTATATCAAAATTTACAAATGTTAACTTTTCCATCTATTTTAAATTGAATAAAACAAAAATATAAATTTAAAAACTAATAAAAGAGAGAACAAATTAAATAAACTGCTAAAATAATAATTTTTTCTAAAGTTGGAACGTAAAAAAAGTCATTATCTTCATATTGTCTTGGATGGTAGGATCAACTATTAAGATCTCAAAGACTTGGGCTAAGCAGTACATTATGACACATAATATGGAGATATCCAGAGGGAGTTCTTCAGAGTCGGGGGTTTGTTAAGGTTTCTTGGATTTATAGGATTGTGGATTCTTATGTTTTGATTAGGTTGTGTAGTTAGGTTTTTTCCCAAAAAGAAAACTATAATATAACTTTTAACAATTCCAATAGGAAAGGGTATAACAAAGAACAATACTGTAAATCCAAAAATTGACCAAGGAGTTAAAAGACCCAAACAGTTAATCACATTAATAGAGGTTTATCGTTTAATTCAACCAACCACACAAAAGGTAAAAATAAATACGAGAATGAGTAAACAAAAAACAAATCAAATCTGCATATTCCTCACATTCATCTCAATTATTCTGCGTTATATTTTCACTCCAAGTTTTATAATATAGGCAGCACTAAGCATTGTTTACCAACCTAGGCTTTAGCGTCACCATTAAACCATTTTTCATGTAAAGTGTGGTGGTCAGCTTTGGTACAACACTGTGACCTTCAACAACCTTAACCGAATACCTTAATAGTATTGAAGCAGCCACCATTTTCATCTGAGTGTAAGAAAAATTCTTCCCCAGACATAGCCTCGGACCGGCATTAAAAACGGGGTATTTGAATTGGTTTGCACTCACGAACTTCCCATCTTTGATCCACCTCTCTGGCTTGAACTCCAAGCAATCTTTGCCCCATATGGATTCCATACGAGCCATTGAGAATAGGAAGTTGAAGACTCGAGCACCCTTTTTTACCCTTGTTCCATCAGGGAGCACATCGTCTTCTAGAACTTGTTTCATTTCAATCGGCACTGATGGGTAGAGCCGTAGGGATTCAGATAATGCTGCTTGGAGATAAACCATCTTTTTCAATCCATCTTCTGTGAAAACTGTGATGTGATCATCTTGTGTTCTACACTGGGGATGGCATAAAATTTCGTAGATTTCGGCCAGGATTTTGTTTTCCACTTGTGGGTTTTTGTGTATAAGCCAGAAAAACCAGGCTAATGCAACCGAAGTTGTGTCTCGACCTGCTAAGATGAAACTTACGCAGAAATCTCTCAAGAAATTACCTGGAAAATGCCTGTTTTGGCCTTGTTTATTTTCACTCTCAATAAGCCTCGACAAGAAATCAGATTGATTGCTTAAGTTCCCAAGTATGTTCCTTCGATCTCTCACTTTCTTATCTGCAAAATCGTGGACAACCTTTATTGCTTCCTTGAGCCGTCTCTCATTTCCAAGTCCGAAGAACTTCAACGGCTTCCATACAAAAGGTGGCATCAAGAATCTTAATAAGGTGAGTTCGGTGGCCTCTTCGAATGCTTTCGCAAAGGGAACTTCGGGCAAATCAAGGGCCAAACACCCAGGATTAACGCCAAGAGCTACTGCGCAAATGTTATCGAATGTAAGCCGAAGAAGCACTTCTTGTAGATCAAAACACTGCCCTGAAATGCTCAGCTTTCGCAATAAAATCAATAGCTTTTTGTGCACTAAATCTTGCATGGTTTTAAAGGAGTGCTCCATAAAACGACTCGAATGCATCTCATGCTTCGCAAGTTGCCTTTTCTCCATCCATGATTCATCATCGGCGTTGAAAATCCCATCCCCCAGCAGGTCCCGAAATCTCTCTCTGTAGTAATTCCCTTTAGGGAAATTCTGGAAATTTGTCTTGAGCATATATTCAATGTTGGAAGGGTCAGTTGTGACGATCCCATACGCACCTCCCATCCACATTCCCCTGTAATGAAATGTTCCCCCAGCTTTTATCAAAACTCTGGTGCCCCAATTATATGCGTCACTCAAGTGGAAGACAATTGATGGTATTATTCCAAACACTGGCCACATCATCGGACCCTTTCTTCTAAGTCTCTCATGCAAACAACTGAAAAGGAATAGCCCCAACAACGCAATCGACACGTCCCAAAATGTCAGACTAGAAATCACCCACTTAATTACTGAAAAGGAAACCATTTCCGCCATTGCTCTCATGTCCTAAGTTTAGAACAAGCTTTTGTAATTGTAAAGCCAGTTAAAAAGATGTGGACGAATTAATGTCAGTACCAGCTAACTTGACTTTGATGAGGTAGAGTTCAGGTAGGTGTTGACGAATTGAAGACAAAATTAATCACATATGTTGCATGATGGAGTTGTCTGATTGGTTTCGGGTTCACTTAGTGTACTTCAAAAATGAAGTTGAAAATGATAGTGTGTTTTCCCTTAAAACAGAAAAGTTTTCCTCACACTAACACTGTGTATGATAAATAATTATAAAAGAAAAGAAAGTAAAGCGAAGAAAGAAATGTTAAACAAAAGAAAAGATATATGCGCATTTTAATTGGGAGAAATTATTATATAGACTATTCCTATCGTATCAACAATGATCCCATCTAATTATCTTAGGTTATATCAGCAATTTTTTCCACATTGGTCAAACACAAAATCTCCCTTGTTTTAGAATACCTCGTGTTGGTGCGTGAGAACAAACTAAATTTACGAGAAATTAATCAAAGGTTTCATGATGTGTAACAATGTCTATTTCTTTAATGTTCTATTTGCCCCTTGCTTAAACTTTGGTAAGCAAAAGAGTTATTGACAAATAAACATCGAGCATACAATGAATCTCAATGGTTGTTGGTATTTTGCATTGACGAAAACAGTTTACTGAGCACTAAGCAGAGCATAACAAGAGTATCAAATTTTATAAAGATCTTTTGCACTATTTCTTTGTAGAAAAAATCTTTGAATGTTGGTATTTTGCATTGACGAAAATAGTTTACTGAGCACTAAGCGGAGCATAGCAAGAGTATTAAATTTTATAAAGATCTTTTGCATTATTTCTTTATAGAAATATCTTCGAATATTAGAAGATTGAGGAGAATAGAAAATTTTTTGTTTATGAGTTTTTGGTATGTCTTTGTACTTCTTAGTATGTCATATAAATAAAATTCCTCTCCTATTGATAACAATTCTCATGTACTTTAATAGAAACACAAATATCCAATGGACAGACACATCTTTTAACAATAAATTTAATTATTTATGTCTACTTGAATAATCATGACTCTTTGTTAATAATCAAGTGACATAACTTTTAGTAACAAACATAACTCGTCACTATGAATAGTGAAAACTTTTGATTAACAACAAAGTGAAATAAATTTTGGATTACTTGTAACTTGTCAATTACAACTATTGGAACATTATAAATATTTTGAAAATGTTTCAACAATCTCTTTGCTATTGTCAAAATATCTAGCTTTTGGTAATCTTGAAAATCAATTGCATAAATGAAGGTGTCTTACGATTGAGCATTCATATAACAAAAATATGTTAAAGATAATTGAAATATCATGGCAGGCTATGCTTTGAACCAGCTATTCAATTTGATTAATCAAACACTGGCCGTCACCCGACGTACGAATGTTGGGGCTGAAAAATACTGCAGCTAAAGATATGGAATAGGCGGTGTTTGCAAGTATAAGGGTCAGGGTGTAATATAGTTTTACAATAGAATATGGGAGTGCTCCAATGATTGTACCCAAAGAGGCTGAGTTAATTTAGTAGATAATCTCTACACTAACAAGTCTAAATAGTACTCAATTAAAATTTTGTTACGATAATTCATAAATAAAAATATGCCGAATGAAAATATGCAAAACAAGGAACTAAAAGAAACAATTGTAAATCACTCAAATAAACAAATAGAAGATTAACTCGTTTCCATGTTTATAGTTATCTTTCTGTTTAGGGTTTTAATTAATTAGCTAGTAATTAACTTAGTTATTACCTTCCGGCCTCTAACTAAATTAACAAATCGACAAGAACTACTTATTTTCTGGCCTTATAGTTCAAACAATGACAAGTTGAGAGATGCTCGATAAACAATTCTTACGACCTCATAGTTCAAACCAGGACAAGTTGAGAGATGCTAGATAGACTATTCTTCTGACCTCATCTACTTAAATAACTTCCTAGGGTCGTCAAGCCTAGGGTTTAATTTCACTCAACCCAATCCAACTAATTCTAAAATAAACCCTAATCTTCAGTTAATTAATCCCAGATCCACTCGTTACTCTCATTAATGCAGAAATATCTAATTTAAATTTAGACAATAAAGCAAATATCAAAACACGAAAAGAGAGAAATGAGAAATTAGATCCGGAGATATTGATTGCGTATATGAACTGAAAATCCCCTAACAGATGTTGAGTGATTTGCGATACAAAATAGAAAACACAAACAATTGAAGAAAATAAACTAATACTGAAATTGAAATTAAAAGTAATTCAATTTGAACAGAGAAATCCCTAAAATAATACCCTAATCTGAAAACTAAACTCAAACTAAGAAAAATATCCCCTTTATCAGGTCCTGAGCAATAGTATTTATAGGAGTTATGTTAGATGACTCATTTAGACCTAATACAATTTACTAATCATAGTTGATTGAAGCTATATGGATGAAAACACTTTAGTAAATTAGGTGGCATCGCCACAACGGTGTCGGGACATCCTTAGGTTGGTGTCGCGACATCAATGGTAGAATACTCCTTCCACGTCTAGGTTGGGTGTTGAAACATTGCATGGCTGGTGTTGTGACATCAAAGGTAAAATGCTCCTTAGGTGGTCTGGAGTTGCTGTTTTGACATCCAAGTTGGGTTTTTCAACATCGAGGGCAGTCTAATGACTTCTTGGCACGACTTGATGTTTTGCACTCTTAATCAACATGTTAATCTTCCCTTAAACCTCTATTGGCCTAAAAGGTCATAAAACCATCAAAATTACTCGTTTTATTAACTAAGTACTAAAACAGAAAATTAACTAAAATAAGGCAAACTTGCTAGAAAACAATCTCGCTAAGTGCTAAAAAGGACTTAATTTGCCACAACAAATTGTGGCAGATCAAACATATCTCACACAATAATTTCAACATTAGTCCATACACAATATTCAGGGACACTATTATGGTCATGTGTCTCTAACCTCTTTTCATGTGTTGTTAGAGCCAAGCCCTTGAGCTCCTAGAAGTGCTACACTTCACTTGCATAGGTAGATCTCATTAAGAGTGTTCTCAATAGACTCATTACATTTTCCTAACAACTCGATTTAGTTTCATTAACTATCAAATTTTACAATATCTCTTCATTTGAAACATTAATTGGATTCTTCCCTGTAACACCTCTTACCCGTATTCGATGCCGGAACAGGGTACGAGGCATTACTGGACTTATCACTCGAACAAACATTCAATCTCAAGTTACAAACTTGTGTCCAAATTAAAACCATTCTCATTTAATCATAAAGTTCCTAAACGAGCCTACGAGGCCCAAAACATGTATTGGAAGTGATTTGGGACTAAACTGAGAGCTTTCCAAATTTTTACAACACTTAGAAAATTTTTCCACAAAACAGGGGTCACACACCCGTGTGGTTTGGGACACGCCCGTGTGGGCAGGCCGTGTGGTCACACACACTCGTGTTCCTACCCCGTGTAACTCTCTGACTTGTAACTCATGACTAAATTGAGATTACACGGCCAAGTCACACACCCGTGTGCTAAGCCGTGTGGAAAATTAATTTTCACAAAAATAGGTGCAGACTTCACACGGCTAGGGTACACGCCCATGTTCGAGGTTGTGCCGTCCACATGGCTGAGACACATGTCCGTGTCTCTACCCGTGTGCTCAATTCTGAGCATTCTGTTTCTTGAAATTAAGGGGCAGGGGATACACATCCTAAACACATGCCCATAGGACACACGGCCTAGACACACACCCGTGTGTCTATACATGTGGACAAAATATAGGCTATATACCAAGCCATTTTGCCACCCTTTAATGCACACACCTACACAACATAACATAACACCAATCCAAGCATATACATACAACCAAATATCTACAACCAAGACATTAACACATCATTCATGAAAGATATCATCATATGAATATACTTATAACCAAATATTGGCCCATTTCCAATGGCCTTATACAAAATGAATATCTAACCATTAGAAGCCAACACATTTGGCAAAATCAATTATGACACATATGACAAAATGACCAAGTCCCTATACATGACATACTTTCAAAAATACTAAGATCATCAATACCCAAAATGAGAGTTTGATAGTGTGATTCAAATCTCTAACGATCTCCGATCCGCACTAGCTTGGCAACACTATAAAATAACGGAAAGAAAAAGGAGTAAGCTATATAGCTTAGTAAGTTCATATGCAAATAATAAGCATCTTAACCACACAATTATAATGCATTTCATATAATAGGAGATAACATGAATGTCATTAACATCTCATAGTCATAACTTACTCTATCACAACCTTACCGAGAGTTTGTCACCTATCAAGTTTATCACTTATGAGTTTTGTGTATATACCTTTAACACCCCAAACCCGGCCTAGACGTTACGGCCAAGTCTGCTATGTCACATTAAAGTGTTTACGGCCAAGTCTGGTATGTCACATTAAAGTGTTTTTCGAAAATCGTGTTTTCATTGAAAACCTTTCTTAGTGTTTAAAAACTTCTACTGTTAAACTTGTATAAAACCTCAGCTTGTGTTTGTTTATTCAAAACGTGGTCAACTAAAAGTTAATCCCTTTTAAAAAACATTATTACCTTTAAAACCTTCTTTGTTGTGAAAGCTTAATTTAGTTAGTTGCAGAAGACGTAGTGTTCGAAACTAGTTACCATTTTGGAAAACTGCAATTCACCTCTAGTAGATATAATTCAAAGTAAATAAAAACCTTAAAATAAAAATCTAGAAATTATAAAAGGCCTTATTACAGACCAAACCCAAAATAAAGTACTTGAGAGTAAATAATCAAAACAGAAAGCATACGCAGTGTGTGTGGCCTTTTCCGAGTCCCTCGCAGCTCCGATCCGGCTAAGGCTGGGGATTACCTGAAAGGTTAATAAACGGGGTGAGTTTACGAAAACTCAGTGTGTAATCCCCTACTAAAAATACGAACAGTCAGTCATGTAAAAGAACTTAAAAGTTTGCCCTACCACAATTCCAGTATCAATTGGGCCTTAGCCCATTATAAAAGGCAGTACCAGATGGGCCTTAGCCCATTACAAAATCAGAGACATTATCTGAACCAAAATCAGTATCAAAATTAGAATCAGAGTCAGTATCAATATCAGAATCAGAACCAGAATCAATTAACAGAATCAGAATCAGAATCAATTAACAGAATCAGAATCAGAATGTGAATGCAATCCCAACCCAGTCCATCCGTATACACCCCCGCACCAGCCTTACACCATGTGGGGAGACTACTCAACCCACCCATCCGCTACACACTACAGAATTTGCAGCGAGGCTGCCAGAACAGATATTGTGACGAAGTCACCAGATACAGATATTGTGGGGAGGCCACCAGAACAGAAATATATGTGGCGAGGCCACCAGAAATAGATAACGTGGCAAAGCCACTTAACAGAATACGTGGCACAAAGCCATCAATAACGTGTCGATAATCGGCACAAAGCCTGTGATATTGGCACAAAGCCTTCGGTAATGGCACAAAGTCCATAATAACAGCACACAGCCTTCGGTAACGGCATAAAGCCCATAATAACGGCACGAAGCCCATAATAACGGCACAGAGCCTTCGGTAACATGATCGGCACTCAGCCATCAATCGGTCCACAGTCGTCAAGCAACCATGCGACCCTAACAGATTAGATTTTCCTCCATACAGAATCCCAACCCATGCAACATGTTATGTATGTAGAATGTCATGCCCATATTTGCATCAAACAATCACAGTCAAGTCATTCATATCACCAAAATATATTTACAATCAAATCCGTCAAACACACAGTCCAAGTCAGTCACTTGCCCACAAGGGCAAAACAGTCATTTAACACCCTAGGGGCAAAATGGTATTCTACCTTATAGGAGAATTTCGGTAATCCTACCCTACAGGGGTATTTTGGTAATTTCACGAGTCAAAGGTAAAACGGGAGTTTTACAAATTAGGGGTAAAAAGGTAATTTTACAAATTAGGGGTAAAATGGTAATTCTGTAAATTAGGGGTGAAACGGTAATTTTACAAATCATGGGTAAAATGGTAATTTTACAAATCAGGGGTAAAATGGTAATTCTGTAAATTAGGGGTAAAATGATCATTTTACAAATCATAAGTAAACTGGTACATTTACAAATCAGGGGTATGTCTGTCATTTTACAAATTGAGGGTACTTCTGTAATTGTACAAATCAAGGGTAATTCGATAATTTTATAAATCGGGGTGTTTTCGTAATTTTGCAAATCGAGGGTAATTCGGTAATTTTGTAAACCAAGGTATTTCTGTAATTTTGTAAACCAACGGTATTTCAGTAACTTTGTAAACCAAGGGCATTTCAGTAACTTTGTAAACCAAGGGTATTTCAGTAACTTTGTAAACTAAAGCATTTCTAAACAGAGATAACAATGCAATGGCCTAGGGCCCATTCTCGGCCCAAATGGGCCCACACGCTCGTGTGGCCCTTTTAGCCCAAATCTAGCCACATATATGAGATTCACCTAATCTAGTCCAATATTTATTAGACAATCAAACAACTTATCCAATTGGGCCTGCAAGCCCATTGGGCCCACATGGCCCCTTCGGTCCATCGCAGCCCGAAGTAGCTGTCCTACCGCTAGAGTGGTGAGAAATACACACCTAATAGGCATCTGAAGCTAATCCACCCTCTGAACGCTGCTATGTCCAGAAGCCAACAATAATCGCACCCTTGACTCCCCGGGGTGTCGATCAACTACGGTCACCATCGTTATGACCCAACAGCATACAGATCAACGAATGATCCAACACCTAACCCAAATGAACACGCTTCAACGTGAAAGGGGTAAGCCAAGAAAGGCATGCCTACTCTCTTTATGGATCTCTCTATTTAAAGCCAGCTTCTCGCCTACTCCCATGCTAGCTTCCTGATGTGGGATCCTCCATCAATCTCCAAAAACTAAAGTATTAGCAAAATAATCAACCTTTGCGTGCAAAGGGATTCAAACCATGGACCTCTCGATTAGTCATGTCAAGGCACCACCACTCGGACACAAGTCCCTTTTTGTCATAAATTCAACGTATTTATCTTTAAAGCCCGCCTACTCGCTTCCAGATTTATTTAAAAGAAAAACTAAAATAAATTGCAAGAGCCAAGACTTGAAACTTGGACCCCCTTGCTTCCTTGTCCCTTAAGTGGCACTACTTTGCCACTACACCACACTCCTTTTTGTGTCATGCTTTCACCAAAAATATTCTTAAAGCCTACCCACTAACGTCAAGGCTCCCATAAGAGAAAAACAAAAATTTTTACTAAGGCCCAGGTTTGAACCCAGTACTTCTCCAACACTTGCAAACCTCTTAGCCATCACACCAACACGTCATTCAGTGAATATGGGCCCGGGGCCCATTACGCAACCCAAGTGGGGCCCACGTGCTCACATGGCCTGCCAAGCCAGATTTACCTACAGCCACATGTACGACACAGCTGGACCACTAATTCTCGTAAGTCCAAAGACAACGACCCGTGTGGGCCTACAATCCCATTGGACCCACACGGCCCATTCTTCCAGGCCCAATTTTGGGGCGTTACAATACCTGTACCAACTCGTAACATAACCATATGCTTTCACATATTTGACATTCCTATTGAACACTCGAAATATTCATAGATACTCGACAATCATGCACATAAGTGTCATATTAGTAGCCAAAGCTACCTTATATCTCATAATACTTATAGGCTCACTCTCGAGCTATTCCCGGGCATGCTCACACAAGCTGTCGATCAGGACATAGCTACACAGTGCTGCTCACACAAGCTGTCAAGTATTTGAAACATATGCCAGAATACCCAACAATTGGTAGGATGTACTAGACTAGCACCCAGACCACATAAACATTGATATACACATGGATTCCTAATGACATGTCACTTGTATCCTATTATATTCCTAAGGTTCAACCGGGATTTCTCACTTGTCGAAACTTGGTTGAATATGTTCAAAGAGTTAATCACACAATTCATGTAATATTAAAGCATTTTAACATAATATAACAATACATTATTTACATACGAACTTACCTCGGTACAAAAATAGTTGAAATGAGACTTAATTGTCAAACATTTTATTTTTCCCCCGATCAAGGTCCGAACCTTGTTTTTCTTGATCTATAATAACAAATTTAACCTATTTAATACACACATTATTCAATTCAGTCCAAATATCATATTATGCAAAAATTATATTTTTGCCCCTAACTTTTCCATTATTTACACTTTAGTCCCTAGGCTCGTAAAATGAATTTCTTTCAATTTCTTCATTACCCAAGCCTAGCCAAATCTTTTTCATACTCAGCAGCTCACATTTTTCATTTATTCACATATTTCTACACACATTTTACAACTTTCATAAATAAGTCCTTTTCAACATTTTTATCGAAAAACAATTAGCAAAAGTCATTTATCTTAGGACTAACATACATTTTCTACCATTAGACATCAAAATACGTACATGTCTAATATGGGTAAAATTTTAAACTTTGATAATACTTCAAAATAGTCATTGAAAAAGCTAGATTAGGTTATGTGGATCTCAAAAACATAAAAAACACTAAAAACGGAGGAAGATGATATCTTTTATTTGTTTAATTTTGTCTTTATTTGCCAAATGACCAAAATGCCCTTAATCCCTAACTTTGAAATTTCACCTAACCATGTCCATTTTTGTCCATCCTATGAAATAATGGTCTAATTACCATCTAAGGACCTCCAATTTAAGAACTGATTTCAATTAATTACCCATACCTTCTAGAACACACATTTTGCACTTATTGCAATTTAGTCCTATTAGGCAAGTTAGACACTCTATCTATAAAATTTCTTAACGAAATTTTTACACAAGCATTCAATCATATTATAAATCTTAAAATAATATCACAATAAATTTTTCTACGTCAGATTTGTGGTCCCAAAATCACTATTTTGATTTGACCTTAAAACGGGTTGTTACACTTCCACTTGAACCAATACAAATATAACTTGCGTCAAACTTCATCTATAATTTTCCTAATAAAGTATCAGCCCCAACATCATCATTATTAAGTCCTCTACTAAATCTTGTCGCAACAACCTCGAAAATAAAAAAAACAAAAATAGCTACTTGCTCCATAGAAGCTTCTCAATCTTTTTTCCCGATCGAATTTTTGCTTTATTTTCGCATTACAAACCATCTTAGCCCCTTTACTCTTTGTTTGATCTGATGCCATGAATGTATTATATTCATTTTTAAACATGTAATTTTGTAGATTATATGGATTCCAACTCAGCGTCGGAACTTGTAGACTTATTGGAAGAGATAAAATCCATAGGGTGTAAGTGGATCTACAAGTGGAAAAGAAATGTGGATATTGTTCGAAAAATCCCGATTTGAAAATGATTTTCTCGCATAGTAGAAAACTAAAAATTTGAAAATCGACCCGGTTTGTGATATTTCTTACAATAAAACCTAATTGAACTCAAACCTATGTTTTCGGCTTAGCAGACCTTCTTTGTTCCAACTTTCAACCAAATGATCTTCTTCGCTATTCTTGTACCACAAACTGCTTTGAATGCTGGCTCGATCAAAACACAAAACTAGAAAAAAAATTCTCTCTTTTATTTGGTGTGAAAACAAAAATTCTCTTCTTAATAGAAATCAGTAAAATTATTATTCTAGAAAAATATATTGAATAGTTAAGAATAAATTCTCTCTATTTTTAGACAGAGTAATAATCTCTTAAAGTTTTGTTTTATGCTTTAACGGTGCTATATGTTTATAAAAAGAGAAGGTAGAACCCTTGTTGAGTTGTAGCGGTTTATTTCAAATAGAAAAATAACTCATACTAGAAGTGGTATGGATGTCACACCCTAGTATTCCTACTAGAATTGCTGTAACAGCTCGAATTAGGGGCTAAACAGAATAGTGGTTTTGAAACAATGAATTCAAAGTCTAAAATATTTTTTCCGATTGAGTTTTAATGTTTATTGGGTGTTTGAATAATTATGTGAAGTTTTGGTGTAGGAATTTTATTGGTTGCCTGTCCAATTTGATATGTTGGACTAAATTGCAATAGGTGAAAAATATGGGTTTTATTCCATAAAGGTACTTGATTGAAATAGGTTTTTAAATTAGAAGCCCTTATATGGTAATTAAACCATTTTAACTTAGTTTGGACAAAAATGCCCGAGGAAGGATGAAATATCAAAGGTTTTTAATGAAGGGTTTTTTGGTCATTAGTTAATAAAAAAAATAAAAAAGGGAAAAATAGGCCAAAATTGTGTTCATTTTCTTCTTCCTTTGGCCGAACATAGCATCTCTCCATAGCTAGGGTTTTGTTGATTTTCAAGCTCACAAATCGAGAAGAACAAAGAATCGACCTTGACCGAGGCAAAGACAAGGTTTCGGACTAAATCGCAAATCGAACTTATTTTGTAATCGAGTATGGTCAAGCCAGCTCAAGGATCGAGACGCGTTGGAGGATCACCAACACTATCAACATCTTTCTTTTGGTATAATGAGATGAATCTCTTTTGAACTATGGCATGTATAGGGATGCATTCGTGTTGTAAGTGTCATTTTAGGTTGGCTACCATATGGAGATAAGCTTTTTGATATGTATTTTGTAGTTAAGGCCATGTGAGATGGCTAATGATGTTATTGGTCTTTATACATATATCTTTATGAGGAAATTCATGGAATAATTGTTGTGCTTGTAAATGGTTGGAAAGAATGTGGTGTATGGATGACTAAAATATGGTTGTTTGGATGTGTCTTCATGTCTTATTGTGTATTGGCAAAAGTCGAATAAGTTGTTATATGTTTTCAGGGTGGCAATTGGCTTGGAAAATAGCCTATAATTGTCCATACGGGTAAACATATGTGCGTGTGTATAGGCCGTGTGTGGCACATGGCCAGCCCCCTAAGCGTGTGGATAAGCCGTGTGTCTCTTGCACCTGAATGCATGAAAAATTAAATGCCCTGTAGTAAATACATGGGTGGAGACACGGCCGTGTGTCACGACTATGTGATAGACACGGCCTACCCTACGGGCGTGTGGCTTGGCTGTGTGATGAAGTTTTCAAGATGACGTCATAAATAAAATATACTTAAGTTTTCACACGAGCTAGGACACAGGCATGTGTCCAGCTATGTAAAGGACACGGACATGGAACATGGGCATGTGCTCGGCCTTGTGAAAACCCCTGTAGGTTTGAAATGAAAAATAAATTTGAAATAAATCTACATGGGCTGGGGACACGAGCGTGTGTGATCACACGGCCTACGCACACAAGCGTGTCCCTGTCTCACACGGGCGTGTGCCTTGTATTTGGCCAAATTTTCTAAAATTTTTTTGAGTTCTCGATTTGGTCCCGGACCACTTTCAAACTATGTTTTGGGCCCCGTAGGCCCATTTTAAGGATTATGTGATATTTTATGAATAATTTTAAATTGAAACGAAATTTTATGGCTTGATTGTGTATGGTTGGTTGTGTTATCGTCCAGTAATGCCCCAATGACAAACCCGAGTAAGGGGTGTTACAATTGCCGCCCCTTTCATGTTATATGAGGAGTTTTGAGCCTCTTTCACATTGAGTCCCATTACGAGTACGTTTTTGCTCTTTTGACCCAATACTTTGTAATATGATCTAGCTCGATTCAAATTTTCTATTTCCCAAATAAACTTTAATATTCTATATTAAATAATTCATCCCTATTTTTTCCTCAATAAATTTTGACGATTTCACCCCTAGTAAAATTTCAAGAAAATATGTTTAGTATTTCACAATTCAACATGTTGATCATGGCCCAATGGCTTATTTTCATTTTCGGGCTTCAAGGGAGCTCGAAAACATAAACTTATTCTTTTGATCATTTTTAAGTTATCCATACAAAATTGTAAATGAATCATTTCCATTTTGAAAACCTACATTCATTTCCAAATGATTCCATTTTTCCATTTTGGGAAAATCCATAGTCGTTCCTGAATGTTTCCCACTTATCAGTTCATATTCATTTCATTCATTTCTATTCAAACACGCAATTCATTTATGGTTTTAATGACCTAGCAGAAGGACTAATTAGACATATGTAATTAGAGCTCAAATGATTTATAATTAAGTTCTAACTTTTCGTCTATTAATTATAAACTCATTTAGTCACGAAGTCATTTCACTATAGTATCGTGACTGAGATCTCCTTAACGACATGCCATTACGAAATCAACTACTCAATACTCATCCAATGACCTTGTTATAAATGTGTAACCCTCATAAGATATCCTTGATCTCTTTGGGATAATATCCATTCTCCCAATATGATCCTATTTTGTCTCATGGTAACCATTACATCTTTTTTCATGAAAAGTCAATTACTATTGAATAGTAATTAAGTCATTCATCACAAAGATAAAAGAACCATGACCATGTTTACTTTTCATCAACCATGTAATGCCAATGAAAAAATATCATGTACCTATTTCTGGGGCCATGAATTCCACTACTATGAATGATTTTATGTATTGCAGAAGTCGTACACCCAACACACCAACATTCAGCTCCATATCTTTTCAAACTCAGGCTTTTATTTACATCAAAGTGTACGAGCCATGCATACATAATCCTCCATCCAATTAAGATTTAGGTATTACACACTATGAATGTCACAAATGAATAAATCCATAAATGGATTCATAATCTATTTTGCTTGGGTCTAGTCCAATGTAATGTTAGTCCAATTAATCACATATATGTCTCTATCTTCTAGGAGTCATCTGCTTCGATGCCCAAGTCAAGACATCTCCCCAATTGGACTTGATAGATGACATATTAGTCTTTCAATTGGATTTCTCATTTCTGATTAGACTAAAGACATGTTTAGGTTCGTCTATTACTACACGCTATCTTTTTGTATTATGATCCAACCACGTTATAAGACGGAGAGGGCGTACTTCTTGTTCATACGAGTTAAAACATCCCTATCGATCTTCGTAATTGATTCCCTTCCCCCTGTAAGGCATTCCCAGTTCCCTTCCAGTAATTTCCATCTTAATAGAATCCTAAGAGGGTAAGAGGGCAAAGCAGCTCCTCTTCAAGCGCAAGTAAAATCCAGTGATAACGCCATGCCGCTTAATATTATTTAAACATTAGACATCTAAAGAGCAACATTCACTTCAACTTTGCTTTGCTTGCAAAAAACCATGTAAGGACAATATACAAAGTATTAATATAATTAATGAATAGTTTTACTAACAAATCTATTCAAAAAATTACAAGTTGACTTAGATAAAAATACTACACTTAAAGCATCAGATGCAATAGTTTCCCGCCTGCCCTAGTGAAATATATGAGTCATGTGTCGCATTGTTGTGCCCCTCCCTATGTTTACCAAAGAGATTTCAAGCCAATAGAGTCTTAGCAAAACAAATCCCCACGGTTTGTCCTTATATATGATATTTGACTGCATCCACTATTCCGACAAACATTACCGTCTCTATTTTGATACTTTGTATTAATGTGTTTTGTCCTTCTGTTTTTTTTTAGCCTTATCTATATTCACACATTTACAGTGCCATAGCTTTTCCATACCTCATATTTGGTCCTCCATAGTGGAGTTAGTAGTGCAACCCTACCTAACACTTATTCACATTATGGACACACTGTCTAGGACAAAAACATAGCTTGATATCAATTTCCTCAAATCTTGACAGGTTTGGAAATTAGAATTAGTATATTCAATAAGAGTAAGATCTCCTCTAGAATACAAAAGCTTGTAATCCCCCGTTCTCTGTAAATACTTAAGTATATGCTTAACTATTTATCATTTCATTGGTCCTAGATTTGCCTAATATCGTTTTAGCAACCCCACTACAAAACATATACCTGGGTGTGTGCATAACGTAGCATACATGAGACTTCCTACTATCGAAGCCTAAGGAACATTTCCCATGTCTCTTTCTTTCATTGTCTTAGGATAGTTCGCTGAAAAGAGATATGAAATCCCAATACAGAAGGTTGATTTCCCTTCTTCGAATCGATCATTACATAATTATCCAATATATTGTCTATGTATGAAGCCTAAGAGATTGATATCACTTTGTTCTTTCGATCCCTTAGGATTCGAATGCCCATAACAAAATTAGCTTCTCCCAATTCAAATTAAATAACTCTCTCAACCTTATTATAATTTTGTTAAAATCAAGGCAACCTTACCAAAAAAGAATCAATGAGAAAATATATTTAATTTTCATATTCAACAGATTCACAATGACTAATTAATTTAATTCTATATTTGAACTTCAATTAATTAATTAATTAATTTAAAAGCTTGAATTAATTCTAAAGTGATCTTTGTACTCGTGAGAAAACACATTAATTTGTGAATGTGACTCATGTCTCTAGCTTCATTATTTCTATCCATTTTTGTTCATTTGCTTCTATATACAATTCATTTCTAGTTTCAACGAACTAGTGGAGGGATTAATTGGACATATGTAATTAGGACTTAAATAATATATAATAAAGTTTTAGCTTTTCGCCTATTAAGTATAAACTTTTTTAGTCACGAAGCCATGCAATTACAACATCATGACTGAGCTCTCCCTAGTTACATATCATTACAAAAGCTACTCAATCAATGCCTGTCTAATGACCTTGTCATCAGTGTGTTACCCTCATAGGTTAACCCTAATCTCTTTGGGATAAATTCGTTCTCCCAATATGATCATATTTTATCTCAATGTAACTTTACATATTCCTTCATGAAAAGTTAATTACTATAAAATATTAATTAAGTCATTTATCAAAAAGACAAACAACCCATGCCAACGTTTACTTTCATCTATCAAGTAATTTCAATGAGAGGATATCACTTACCCATTAATTGGGCTATGAATTTCACTATTGTGAATGATGCTACATACTGCAAAAGTCGTCTCCCTAATGCACTAGCTTTCAGTTCCTTATATTTTTTAACTCAGGCTTTTACTTACATCAAACTATATGAGTCACACATACATACTAAATCATCCACTTAAGATTAAGGTATGTCAAACTATGAATGTCACAAATGAATAAATCCATAAATAAATCTAGGTTATATTCTACTTAGGTCTTATCTGATATACTATTAGTCTAGTCAATCACATCTATGTCTTTATCTTATCGGAGTCATCCACTTCGATGCCTAAGACAAATCATCTCCATAATTGAACTTGATAAACACCATATTAGTCTTTCAATCGGTTTGATTATTTCTGATTAGACTAAGGACGTGTTTAGGTTCATCTACTAATACAAGTTTTTTTTCCTGTATTATGATCTGACCATGTAATACTGCTTAGCATTACTTGAACATTAAATAACCAGTGAGTCAATATTTGCTTTCATTTTGCTTCTTGTAAAAAAAACATTGAGGACAATGTACAAAGAGTATTAATGTAATGAATGAATATTATTAAACCAATATGTTCAAAAAATACAAGTATAAAAAAATTATATACTACACTTAGGGCATCAAATCCAACATATGCTTACACATTGTTATTTTTGCATGTACACGATCTGTCGCAATTCGTTGTAATAGATTTCATACTTAAGGAACCTGAATATGAGCAATCTAATTATGTTTTATTTAGTTTCTCTACTTCTGTTACAATTAATAAAAAGTATTATTAGAGCTGATTTTATGACCTTAACGGTCAAAAGAGGCCTAAGGAAAGACTAAGTATTTGGTGAGTGTGCAGGACATTACTCGGAGACATAAGAACTCAAGGTTGGTCACCATGTTACAACACAGGAGTTAAATGTCGCAACATAATGAACAAAAGGCCAAAATATTAACACTGCCTTTGGTGTCACGATATAGCTAGTGGATGTTGCAACACACCCCTGAAGCTGAGCCTGAGCAAAGCAAACTACCCTCGATATTGTGACATAAGCAGTGGATGTCACGGCATCAGCTTTGTAGGTGAAAACTTTAACGAGTTAAGGGTGTTTTAATCTGCACAATGAAAATGAACATAAATATGTCAACTGACCTAGGGCTAAGGATGACAACCAACCCTAACATTATGAATATGCTCATTAAACACTTGAGAAGGGACTTCTTTTGTAACTTAAGATTTTCCTTTCAATTTAGTTTTTAGTTTTTAGTTCTTTTTAGACTTAGAATTTATACTTACAGAACTTCATTTTTTATTGTTTAGAGTCCTTATTATCCTATTTTATGTTTTGGTCAAGTTCAAACTTCTTAGAAAGGTTTCTAAATGATTTAAAAAATATTCTTAAACTTAGGTTCTAGTAGCATCTCCTATTCATATTGAGTGTTAAAACATGTACGGAGTGTTACATTTAATGGTATCAGAGCTTGAGTTTAGCCAGTTTTATTCTATTGAGTCTAGAAGTACATACAACAATAGTTTGTGATAGTGTGATGTAATTCTAAATTGATTTGGATTCAATTTCCTTTATAGAACACCGATGTCATTCAATTCCTAGCAAGTGGATGACAAAGAGGTAGAGAGTAATGTTGCTCCTTAACCAAGGTGTCCAGCATCCCCTCAAGAACTTGAATGCGAGGCTAGAGATTCATTCTTATATATGATAAATCATTTATTTGACTACTACATAGGAGACGCTCCTCCAATTCCCTAACCTTAAGAACCACATCCTCCAGCTGTGGTACCCCTAGTTCTTCAACCATCACCTCTTTCCCATGTGTCTGTTCAAGGACCCTCACTTGAGAAACTCATAAATTTAGGGCAAAATAAATTAAAGGAAAAAAAAAGATGATCCAACCAAGGTCGAATATTGGTTAGAGAATACCTAGAGTGTTGTCAAAGAGCTTTATAGCACATTAAATTATTGCTTAAGGGGTTTAATCTCTTTTCTTAAATAAGAGGCGTATTAGTAGTGGATCTCTTTAATGAACATGACCCCTTGAGGCTATATGAACCGGGATTTCTTTCAAAGTGAGTTAAATAAAATATGTAAGCCACCTTTACCTCAAGAAGAAGAAAAGAGAGTTTATTGAGTTAAAATAAGGGAATATTTCCGTGGACGAATACGAACGAGAGTTTCTTCAACTGAGTAAGTATGCTTACACTGATTTTTGATGAGGAGTCAAGAATTGAGAGAATTTACTATCCTGTTGAAGAGAATAAAAAATGCAGGATATGAGGGTTGAGAAAAAAAAAAGGCGAAGTCAAGAAGCAAATAGCAAGGAAAAAGAAGTATTGCTAGTTTGATGCCACCACCATTAGCCAAGAGGGCTGAGGATTATAGAGGTTAATTTTTCAGCCCTTTACGATCTCTAAGGATAAGAGCATAGAGACATGATAGTCAACGACCTCAAACTATTTCAGTAGCTAGTACTAGGGGTATGAAAAGTGCAATTGCACTTGTTTGTCAATAATGTGAGAAGAGTCATATCGGTGAGTGTCGACAATCAACAGGGGCCTATTTTAGATGTGGCCTATAGATCACTTCATGATGGATTGCTCAAAGAAGACTAAGAATCCCACTAAAAAATTTATGAGACATGCTCCCACACCACATCGAGATAGAAATTAAGGGTGAACAACAATATGAGAAGTAATTAGAGGATTTTTAGGGATGTTTCCACCAGACTTAAGTCCTAAACACCAGCTAGAGCCTGTGTTATTATGGGTAGAAAAGAGGTTGATGCTTTTTATGTTATCATCGGTATATTCTCTTTATTTGATTTATCTATACATGCATTAGTTAACCCTAGGCTAACTTATTCATACATTTGCATTGCATTGGTTAAGAAAACAAGTCTTTCGATTGAGTTCAGTGAGTTTGATGTACGAGTCACCAATCTATTGGGTTAAAGTGTCACCATTAACAAAGTGTATAAAGATTTTCCCTTAAAAGTTCAAGATTATGAGTTTTCAACTAATCTTATGACACTTTTGTTTGACTAGTTGTTTATTGGCATAGATTCGTTGACTACTCATGATGCCATGGTGAATTATAAAAGGAAGAATATTACCTTGAAGGCTTTCTATGGTAAGTTAGTAGATGTTATGGGAGAAAAACCTAAAGGTATATCCAACGTGATCTCTACAATAGTAGCTCAACACTTAATTAAAAAGGGGTGTCAAACGTACTTAGCCTACATTTTGGGTACTCATATTTCTAAGCCTAAATTTAAGAAAGTTTCCACTTTTTGAGATTTTGCAAATGTGTATTTAGAAGAGTTTCTAGGAATACCACCCGACCGAGAGGATAAATTTGCTATAGAAGCAACAGGCAATGCATCTATTTCAATTGCACCTTATCAAATAGCTCCGACTGAATTAAAAGAACTAAAGAAATAGTTCCTAGAACTACTTGATGAAGGTTTTATTCGACCAAATATATCACCTCGAGGCACTCAAATTTTAATGTTTTAGAAAAAGGATGGAAAATTGAGATTGTGTATTGATTATTGACACATTAACAAAGTTATGGTGAAAAATACGTATTCGCTTCCTAAGATTGATGATTTGTTTGATTAGTTCAAGGGAGCAAATGCATTTTCAAAGATTAATCGTCACTCGAGATACTATTAGCTTAAACTTAAGGAATCAAATGTACAAAAGATTGTCTTCAAGATTTGATATGACCACTATGAGTTCTTGGAAATACCATTTGGCCTTACCAATGCACCAACAGCTTTTATGGACTTAATGAATTGAAATTTTTCCATCGTACTTTTTTGGGACATGTGGTATTCGTAGAAGTTATAAACTAAAGGTAACCTCCCTAACCTGACATAGATGTTATTGCTAGATTGAGAAGGCTGCATTAGCCACCAAAATGGCTAAGCTAACTTACATTACTTTTCAAGACTTTAAATAAACTCATTTTAGAGAAAAATTGTATTTTCACTTTGAGTTAGTTTAAAAGAGTTCATATATTAAATAATCTATACTTAAGACTCATTTTATTATTGATAGTGATGTTTAAGAAAAAAATCATTTGCTTGTCACTCTTCTTTATAAAAGCTCGATGTTAAACTAATGAAGCAGAAAAACCATTTTTCAAGTCATTTTCGAAACTTAGGTTCTTTATCTATTTGTTTTCCAAAAATAGTTTATTTGCAATGCAGTAGAAATTAGGGAACAATGTTAAATTTTACTTAAGCCCGATATCATGCATTTTTTGGTTATTATGCTTAAGTAATCCATTCATGCAAAAGTCCCCAAAAGAAAAGTTACCAAGCCATAGACCCAAAATAATTTAAAATTAAAAATCAAAACCAACAAAGACTTAATAATACTTATTCAGAATAGTCTGAGGTCCAAGTTGGCTCTCTAAATGCTGAGTCTAGTCCTAATTTCGAGGTTTACCTAAAAGGTTAAATAGTATTGGGGGTGAGCTTATCAAAGCTCAGTGTGAATGGAACAGTTTTTTAAACATATATAAATATCGAATACAGCGAAACATATTAGCTTTAACAGAAAAACAGATAACCATTGTAATAGGCCAATTTAGCCGGGGTCCATAAAAAAATAATAAAATAAAACAAAGTCCAAGTCCAATCCAAAATTACAAATATATCATTTGGCCCGATCGGAATGGCCCATTACTTGAGAAGATTGAAGGTCCATCTACAAGCTTGACGCATATGGAAACATAATTTTCAAGGATATGCAATCTTAGATATGATATGCAATCTTAGAAGATATGATATGCAATCTTAGATATGATATGCAATCTTAGAAGATATGATATGCAATCTTAGAAGATATGATATGCAATCTTAGAAGATATGATTTTGTAATCTTAGAGATTTAATTTGTAGATACCCTTTAATATTAGCCGTTGATGTAATTGATCTGTACCGTTTGATTTAGGGAGGCTCAACTATAAATAGAGGCCTCTCCCTTCATTGTAAATGACCTGAGTTTTGGGAGTAATAAGAGTTCTTGAGAGCATTCACTCAAAATTCTCTCTCTCTTGCATTCTTATTTTCTATGGTTTGCTTTTATTTGATTCTTCATTCATCTTCGTTTCTTTTTGAGTTGCTTTCGTTTGAGTTGGATTTTGGTGGAGAAATTTCTTTGAATCCTCATGTTGTGAGAATAAGGTTGACTTAAGCATTTTTAACCCCTTTTTTTATTTATCCATTTAATTGTTTAATCATAAATTATTCTTTTTATTTTTATTTGTTTATTTAATACTCATATTTGTTTTTTTAAATAAATATATTTCATTTCCACACTTGCTATTATTCAAAAGCTTTCTAAAATAAGGCCAGATTCGACATTTGGGAGTTTTGAGAAAATCGTGTCCTAACTTACTGGATTTCGATTTTTCCATTGAGTCCAAATGCTTGAGCACCCTTTTAAAAAATAAAACATATGAATTTCAAATAAAATCTTATTCTCGGGAATTTGAAATGTTGAGTCCTAACTTACTGGATGTGACATTTTGTTATCTCGAGGTAAGGATTCCTAAAAAAACAAGGCAATATTTCGTGTTTGGAAATTCGAGAAATCGTGCCCTAACGTGCTGGGTTTCGATTTTCCGTTTGACCAAATAACTAAATATCCTTTTAAATTTCAATGCATGGGCTTTGAAAATCAAAAGACAAGCTTAGTTTCGAGGATTTAAAATGTCATGTCCTAACGTGCTGGATGTGATATTTTATTACTTCGGGACAAAGGGGGTCTTAACATCCATTTTAATTTATTCAAACATTTTTTTAAAAGACAAGCTTAATTTCGAGTATTTAAAATGTCGTGTCCTAATGTGCTGGATGTGATATTTTATTACTTCGGGACAAGAGGATCTTAACATCCATTTCAATTTATTCAAACATTTTTAAAAATAAAAAGGATCGTATTCTAAAATCGTCATAAATTTTCGACATTAAGACATTAATTAATCAAGGTGACCCCATTACACCTCAAAAAAAAGATTGGTGACTCCAATTTCGTTTTTAAAAGTCGATCCCCATTTTTCAAACCCTTAAAACTAGTTTCGACAGCTTGGCGACTCCACTGGAGACAATAAGAGAGTCAAGCCATAAAATTGATCATTTTTGTCCAAATGTTGAAGTTTAGAAAATCTGATTTGAAAATTTTTTTTTTTTTTGCGTTTGGTTGGTTTTGTAAATATTTCTGTATTGCATTACATGACTGTTATGGTCACACCCTTAAGTGGGAGTGAGAAGCTATGCCTTCATGAGGTTTTCACCTCTGCATGGGCTAGTGGATCACTTCCGGGATATATTCGTACCTATGTCTCCGTGAGATTTTCATCTCTGCATGGCCATAGGGAAATGTGTCCCCCTGAACTAAACTCGGTCCATATGAGCCTATAATAGGTGAGGGTCGAGGAATCTGTTGGTTCAGGTACCCTTTTTGTAGAACCAAAAACACATATAGTGAACCCTAAGAGCCCGCCCTAGGTAGTACGATGAAAACCCATAGTAGCTACCTATATAGGTGCTTGTTTATTCCCTGCTTTCTTTAAATTTTTTTACATGACACTAACTAGTTTTATTTTGTTATCATTGCATGTCATTTAAAAAGGTGTCGATTCACGATTCAATTTCTAAATTAGAAGGTTTTGTTATGGAGAATGAATTTCTTGATAAAGTGGAGGACAACACTATAGTCCATGTACGGTACGAAAAAACCCAATTAGAAAAAGGAGATAGTATCATTAAAGGATATACATGGAAATTGTAGGACTTCACTCGCATCAGTGCGGTGCTGAATGAGCTTCAGGAATTGAAAGATATATGGGTCCAATGGGATGATGAGACTAAGCAGCTGTTTTACCGTGATCTACCCTACTTGCTTGACGTTAAGATGGACAAGCATTTGTTCTGGGATATGGCTCAGTTTTGGAACCCTGCCTATAATTGTTTCACTTTTGGGAAGGTGGATTTAGTACCTACTATGGAGGGTGCTCAATCGATGGAGGAGTACTTACGAGTGGTTCCATCAGAGTTGGAGATTATAAAACAAGACTTTGAAAAAAGAGTCTTGAGCTCGGAAAGAGGATAGAGAAGTTGGAAGAAGGAAAATGTACCTAACATTAAGACATGGATGTTCAAAAGCTGGAGACTGAAAAAGTAAGAAAAGAGAAGAAGAAGATTGAGGAAGATCGAGATAGTTTGAAGACAGAATATATGAAGATGAATCTGTCAATGAAAAAGCCAAATTGGGAAAGACTTCGGAACAGTGGCAACAAGAGATTCAAGAGGAAAAAGCCAAAGTTGATCGATAGGAGAGGAAGTTCCAAGAAATTTAGGTGAAAAACGAGGCCCTAGAAAGGAGTTTGGCAGAGAGTCAGAAGGATAAATTTGGATTAAAGGCTAAAGTGGTTAAACTTGGACGGTCTCTTCATCACCATCGAAGTTGTAATTCTGCAACCGAGTTAAAGTCAAGTCTAAACAAGATTAAGGAAATGAGGGGTGAAAGGTTGGAGTCGGTGTTACAAAACTGTGAACTCCGGATCAAGCATCTTAAAGCAAGAGAAGGGCATTGGAATGAGGAGCTTCATCATTCTCAAGATCAAGTTAGGAGTAGGGACTACCTCATGGGTGAAGCCATAGTCCAAATTCGGGAAGTGGTTGATCATTTACAAGTTTGGCAGCACATGCCAATATGTTAAGTGTAAAGTATGAGTTAGAATCGGATAGAGGTCGAGAATTAGTTGTATTGTTTAGAAGGGTTAAAGCTTTGGGCCTTAAGGCAAAAGCGTATTTGTAATCCGTTTTGTGTAAAGAATTTTATTTTCTAAATAAAGTTTTCTAAATGAAACTGAATTCGAATTGATATTCTTTTTGCATTCATGCATTTGCATTACATCGCATCATATGCATTCAAGTCCATAGAAGGACCTTAATTAGTGGAAGGTATTACAGAAGAGAGAGGAAATCTGGAAACTACACACCGTTACGGTATACATGCTAAGACAAAGAACATGGATCAAAGATTTGAATAGCTCCAAAAGGACATGCAAGACCAGTTGTAAGAGCAGTTGGCAAAAATGAAACAGGATATAAGAGAACAAATAATGGAAGCCCAGAAGAATATGATGTCTCAGATGGCCCAACTACTGACTGGGGCAATGGATAAAGGGAAGGGCCCCATGGCTATCGTTGGTGAGGATAATGAGGATTATTCTCCGGGTTTTACCCCACCTCATGCGCAAGCACAACCTAAGGCGCATCGTCGAAGGCCGTCTGTCACGATTAGACCTCAACGAGGTCAAGTTAATACTGAAGTGCCCATAAATTTCCAAGTTGGATCGGGATCTAACCCAAGAGAAAACCCAGCTAATCCCATTCTCCCTGTTTTAGACATGGTCGAGAGGGAAGGAATGAGAATGGAATCCTCAAGGCAGCTAGAGGATCATTGCAGATGGTTCGAAGAAAAGTTCAAGGCTTTAGAAGGTGCTAATAACCATCATGGAATTGATGCTAAAGACTTGAGCCTGGTCCCAGATTTGGTGCTTCCTCATAAGTTCAAGATGCCAGAATTAGAGAAGTACAATGGGACCAGTTGCCTTGAAGCCCACATTACTATGTTCTGTAGACGAATGACCGGCTATGTTAACAATGATCAACTGCAAATCCATTATTTCCAAGATAGTCTAGTTGGGGCAGCGTCTAGGTGGTACAACCAGCTAAGCCGTGCTGGAATCAGCTCCTGAAGAGACTTAGCGCAGGCTTTCATGAAGCAATACAATCATGTAACGGACATGACACCGGATAGAATCACTTTATAGAACATGGAAAAGAAGCCAAATGAAAGCTTCAAGCAATATGCACAAAGATGGAGGGAAGTTGCCATGCAAGTTTAGCCACCGCTCTTAGAAAAGGAAACTACAATGCTCTTTATCAATACTTTGAAGGCTCCATTCATTACTCACATGATAGGAAGTACCACAAAGAGCTTTACAGATATAGTAATGGCAGGAGAAATGATTGAAAATGCCATAAGGGGTGGCAAGATTGAAGCAGGGGAAAACACTAGAAAGCCAGCTCCAAGGAAGAAAAAGAATGAGGTGAATAATACGAGTACATATAACAAAGGGTACTCAAAGGCAATCACTGTCAGCCAACCAAGAATAACTACTGCTGGGTAACAGGGTTCAATAAGGCAGGAATCAGCCACAAAGCAAAACTCTGAAAAGCTCTAATTTACTCCAATCCCAATAGCGTACAAGGAGTTCTATCAAAGTTTATTCGATGCACATGTGGTGTCCCCATTTTATCTAAACCCGTTACAACCCCCATACCCCAAATGGTATGATTCCAATGCTCAATGTGACTACCATGCGAGAATACCAGGGCATTCCATAGAAAATTGCACGGCTTTCAAAAAAGTAGTTGAGAGACTCATTAAGATGGAGATTGTGAAGTTCGACGATTCCTCTAAACCTAATTTGACGAAGCTGTAAATGCAATAGTTGAAAGTGGGGGCAAGATAGTTGCGATTCCTGGAGGAAGTCAAGAGCCCGAAGGGTATATTAGGGAGTCTGAACATTAAAGAGGGAACCGAGGAATAAAGTTTCCAAGCCCTTGCATACTTGGGAGTGTTTTGAACAACGAGATTGTGGAAGAGATCCTTGTATTTTTAAGGTTAATCTAGAGTAATATTCAAAACATGTTTGTTGCTTTAAGCCTAGAGGCAATAAGAAACCTTTTGTGAAATAGGCTTGTGTCCAGAATTTTTATTTCAATAAAATGCATCTTTTTGAACAAATATTTTTTATTCTTTCCCTGTATAGATTCTTTTACTTTGAAATTCTTTTATTCTTTATTCATGATCATACCATATAAATAATCATCATTAGAATCATTTATTCTTTGGAATTTGCCTTCGTACCTAAAACAGGTCCCCAGATATCAACAACATGAGCGACGTTGCTACTGACTTAGATTCTCCTTTCGAGTAAGATAGGTGTCTAGAGGGATCTCAAGACTTTAAAGATGACAGAGATTGTAACCTATCTTTTGATGTGTTAAGAATGGTAGAACAAGATGAAAAATAGGTCCTACTCTACAAAGGATCAGTGGATATTGTGAGCCTAGAAAAGAGGTGGAGATTGAAGCTTAGCTCACCACAGAAATAAGACGAGAAATCATTGAGTTATTTTCAAGAATTCAAAAATGTTTTCGCACGATCATATCAGGACATGCTTGGGTTACTGAGATGCGAGTATGCTGAAATCTTAAAAGAGGTTCACAAGGATAACATAAGGACACATGCTAATGGTTTCACAATAGCCAAGCTAGTCATGAGGTTTGGGTACTACTAATTTATCATAGAAGGGGATGGCATCAGTTATGCCATATTTAAGGAGACAAGACCCACGTGCCGATAAAGAATGTCAGAAAGGATCTTGTTTAATAATACATAACTGTACAATGACAAAAGTTTACAGTCTGTTCAAAGATCAGGCAGCATATCACAGTGCAGCGAATGCTGCTAAAAGAAAAAAGTACAAAAAGAAAGAAAAAAAAATTATGGAAGGTGACCGGGACTTGTAAGGATTGGCATAAGAAGCTACCATTTACTCTCTATGCTTATCAAACGTCGACCAGGACTTTCGCTGGGGCAACACTTTTCCCATTAGCCTATGGAATAGAGGTGGTTCGGCCCATGGAAATCGAGATTCCTTTTCTCTAAGTTTTGATTGAGTCAAGAATTTGATGAAGTAGAATGTCTCCAGTGAACTTGGCTGAAGAAAAAGGTTTGAAAGTATTCATCATAGTCAAATGTGCCAAAAGTGGATGATGCTGATTTATGACGAAAAAGGTTCACCCAAAGGAATTTCATGATAGGGACTTGGTATTGAGGAAGATCCTTTCTATACAAAAGGATTTCAAAAGAAAATGAATGCCAAACGGGGAAGGACCTTACGTGACAAAGAAGGCTTTTTCTAGAGGAGCATTGAGTTTGACTGAGATAAACTTATCCAATCTTATAAATTCAGATTCAGTCCAAAGATACTTAAAAGAGGAGAGGCTAAGGTGAAAACCTGCAAAGGCCACTTTGTGACCTTCACAAAAAAAAAAAGAAGAAAAAGAAAAGAAAAGAAAAGAAAAGAAAAGAAAATGGAGAGGCCAAGGCAAAAACCCGCAAAAAGCGCCTTGAGACCAAAGAGGTTTTGAGTTGAAAACCCGAAAAGGGCGGCTCAAATTCTGATCAAAGTGGGGCAAATGGTAGTCTTCCTATACCTGAATTAACAATGAAGAAGTATGTTATGTCTTGGGGCATCAACAAAGTACTCCAGATCCCCTAAACACATATTGAGCTCAAAATGGTCTTTAAGAAGTTGGTACAGAGAAACTCAGGCTAAAATATCTGGGGCACCTAATTCTCGTCTTACCTATTTTGAATTTGCTAACTTCGATTGCCATATTCTTTTCAAGATACGCCTTAATCAAATTCCTTTTATCGCCTTGGCTATCCTTGATTAATTGTTTTGAGCTATGCTCCTGATTAATTTCCTTCTTATCCATAGTTGTGATCTTTTTCAAGCATTTTACATTGAAATAACAATTAATGGACTAATAATATTTTCATAAAAGGAGTTTCACATATTATTCTGAGAATTTCTAGATAATACAAGAAACTGAAACAAGAAAATTGTTTAAGAATTCCCATGTGTAAGGGTCGGAGATACTTGAGAAAGGTCTAAATTGAGACTATCTCTTTTGTCCAAATAGGTGATTGGGCAAATTAATGAGTTGAGCAATATCGATCCTAAGAGAAGATCATTTTTACAAACATTTTCATCGGGTCACGGTATGATAAACCAAATTGAGGGGAAAAGATTCAAAGCATATGAGCAGAATATGATTGATATTTCAAAAAGAATGAATATGAAACTTCGATGAATAAATGAGTGATGAAACCTGAGATAAGAATCATTCTCATAACATTTTTGCATCATAGTATGTTTAATTAGGAGCATTTGACTCATTTTGATCATGGAATCCTAATCATTAGGCATAAGCATATACTTATTCTACAGGTTATGTCCTCTAGGGGACAATGTAGATCGAAGATAGCAGATCTGACAATCTCTGAGTTTGTAGGGAGCAGTTTGAAGATTGAAAATCTGGCATCCTTGAGTTTGCAAGGAGCAGGTTGAAGACAGGAGATTTGGCAATCCATAAGTTTTTAGGGAGCAGATCGAAGATAGCAGATCTGGCAATCCTTGAGTTTGTAAGGAGCAGGTTGAAGATAGTAGATCTGGTAATCCCTGAGTTTGTAGGGAGCAGATCGAAGATAGCAGATCTGGCAATCCCTGAGTTTGCAGGGAGCAGATCGAAGATTGAAAATCTGGCATCCTTGAGTTTGTAAGGAACAGGTTGAAGACAGCGGATCTGGCAATCCTAGAGTTTGCAGGGAGCAGATCAAAGATTGAAAATCTGGCATCCTTGAGTTTGAAAGGAGTAGGTTGAAGACAGTAGATCTGGTAATCCCTGAGTTTGCAGAGAGCAGATCGAAGATAGCAGATCTGGCAATCCCTGAGTTTGCAGGGAGCAGATTGAAGATAGCAGATCTGGCAATCCCTGAGTTTGCATACAGCAGATCGAAGATTAAAAATCTGGCATCCTTGAGTTTGCAAGGAGTAGGTTGAAGACAGCAGATCTGGCAATCCTTGAGTTTGCAAGGAGCAGATTGAAGATAGCAGATCTGGCAATCCCTGAGTTTGTAGGGAGCAGATCAAAGATTGAAAATCTGGCATCCTTGAGTTTGCAAGGAGCAGGTTGAAGACATCAGATCTGGCAATCTCTGAGTTTATAGGGAGCAGATCGAAGATAGCAGATCTAGCAATCCTTGAGTTTGCAGGGAGCAGATCGAAGATTGAAAATCTGGCATCCTAGAGTTTGCAAGGAGCGGGTTGAAGACAACTGATCTGGCAATCCCTGAGTTTGTAGGGAGTAGATCGAAGATAGTAGATCTGGCAATCTTTGAGTTTGTAGGGAGTAGATTGAAGATAGCAGATCTGGCAATCCTTGAGTTTGCAGGGAGCAAATCGAAGATTGAAAATCTAACATCCTTGAGTTTACAGTGGAGCAGACTGAAGATAGCAGATCTTGTCTTCTTGAGTTTACAGTGAAGCAGATTAAAGATAGTAGTCTGGCGTCCTTGAGTTTGCAGTGGAGCAGGCTGAAGATAGCAGATCTTGTCTTTCTGATATTGCAGTGAAGTAGATTAAAGATACCAGTTTGGCATCCCTGAGTTTGCAGCGGAGCAGACTAAATATAGCATATCTGGCCTTCCTGGAGTTGCAATGAAGCAGATTGAAGACACCATCCTTATCTTCCTGAAGTTGCAGTGGAGCAAGATAAAAATACACAAACCTTATCTCCTTGAATTTGTAGTGGAGCAGGTTGAAATTACTAATTTTTATCTCCTTGAAGTTGCAGCGGAGTAGATCGAAACTACAAGTCTCTTCTCTCTGAAGCAACATTGGAGCGATTCAAAGCCACCATCCTTATCTCCCTGAAGTTGCAGTGGAGCAGAATAAAAATATACAAACCTTATCTCCTTGAAGTTGCAGTGGAGTAGGTTGAAGTTACCAATTCTTATCTTCTTGAATTTCTAGTGGAGTAGATCGAAGCTACGAATCTCTTCTCCCTAAAATTACATTGGAGTGGATAAAAGCACTAATTTCTATGCCCCTGAAGATGTAGTGGGATGGAATGAAGCTATTTGAAGAAAAGTGCCCAGAAGTTAAGATTCGGCAAGACCGGGCAAAATTGGCCTACTTAAAGTCTTTGCTCTATCCTCATTACATGACAATGAGCAAAGAGGGGCAGCTGTAATAGGCCAATTTAGCCCGGGTCCATAAAAAATAATAAAATAAAATAAAATCCAAGTCCAATCCAAAATTACAAATATATCATTTGGCCCGATCGGAATGGCCCATTACTTGAGAAGATTGAAGGTCCATCTACAAGCTTGACGCATATGGAAACATAATTTTCAAGGATATGCAATCTTAGATATGATATGCAATCCTAGATATGATATACAATCTTAGAAGATATGATTTTGTAATCTTAGAGATTTAATTTGTAGATACCCTTTAATCTTAGCCGTTGATGTAATTGATCTGTACCATTGGATTTGGGGAGGCTCAACTATAAATAGAGACCTCTCCCTTCATTGTAAATGACTTGAGTTTTGGGAGCAATAAGAGTTCTTGAGAGCATTCACTCAAAATTCTTTCTCTCTTATATTCTTATTTTCTACGGTTTGCTCTTATTTTTTTTCTTCATTCATCTTCGTTTCTTTTTGAGTTGCTTTCATTTGAGTTGGATTTTGGTGGAGGAATTTCTTTGAATCCTCATGTTGTGAGAATAAGGTTGACTTAAGCATTTTTCACCCTTTTTTTTATTTATCCATTTAATTGTTTAATCATTAATTATTCTTTTTATTTTTATTCGTTTATTTCATCCTCATGTTGTTTTTTTATTTTTAAATAAATATATTTCATTTCCACACTTGCTATTATTCAAAAACTTTCTAAAATAAGGCCATATTCGACATTTGGGAGCTTTGAGAAAATCGTGTCCTAACTTACTGGATTTCGATTTTTCCATTGAGTCCAAATGCTTGAGTACCCTTTTAAAAAATAAAATATATGAATTTCAAATAAAATCTTATTCCCGGGAATTTGAAATGTTGTGTCCAAACTTACTGGATGTGACATTTTGTTATCTCGAGGTAAGGATTTCTAAAAAACAAGGCAATATTTCGTGTTTGGAAATTCGAGAAATCGTGCCCTAACATGCTGGGTTCAATTTTCCGTTTGACCAAATAACTAAATATCCTTTTAAATTTCAATGCATGGGCTTTGAAAATCAAAAGACTAGCTTAGTTTCGAGGATTTAGAATGTCGTGTCCTAACGTGCTGGATGTGATATTTTATTACTTCGGGACAAAGGGGGTCTTAACATCCATTTCAATTTATGCAAACATTTTTTTAAAAGACAAGCTTAATTTCGAGTATTTAAAATGTCGTGTCCTAACGTGCTGGATGTGATATTTTATTACTTCGGGACAAGAGGGTCTTAACATCCATTTCAATTTATTCAAACATTTTATAAAATAAAAAGGATCGTATTCTAAAATCTTCACAAATTTTCGACATTAAGACATTAATTAATCAATTAGGTACCAATTTTGGGCGTTATGAGGGTGCTAATCCTTCCTCGTGCGTAACCAACTCCCGAACCTGTTTTCTCGAATTTCGTAGACCAAAATCATTGGTTTAATAAATAAAAATATTTTTTATTAAAATGATCAATTTCAAGGTGACCCGATCACACCTCAAAAAAAGATTGGTGGCGACTCCATTTTCGTTTTTAAAAGTCGATCCCCGTTTTTCAAACCTTTAAAAATGATTTCGACAACCATCATTGGAATTTCATATTATTACATAGTTATTATCAAATTGATGTCAGCCGATGTATGAGCATGGGTCATCATCTATTCGAGTAACAATCATTAATTTCGGTACCATTCAATACAACACAATACAATACGTATCATAAGTCAATAACATTTGAATATTTCATGAACATGATGCAATGCAAAAAGGTTCTTACCCATACCATTTGCTACACACCACAAGTTCCCCAAAACCTGTCTGCCAAACTCTAGCAAATGTGTGCATAGCTCGATATGGTAAAACCATCAAATAATCAATAATGCAGAAAATCTATCGAATATCAAATAGTGTAATACAATCGCCAATAACTTATAATATGCGATAAATCACCAATCCCCTCTGTACTTTAGGTGAAGTGCACTGACTATATATACATGCGAACTTAATATGTCGTCGGTACTCTACGGAATCTTCCATGAACCACAAGATATCCCATCCCAATGCAAATGCAAAATATCACAAAAACTCATACATAATCATATCTCAATACTTTTCACATTTATTTGACATGTTCAACATGCCCTCAATAATCACATACTTTCAGTAAATAGAAACAATGTTTCAACTTTAAATTACCATTACGATGATAACATTCAACCTTACACAATTTTACATACTTTTATGATTTTCTAATGTGCATGTATAGTATCCTTTCCAATATAGCAAACTATCCATGCAATTGTGTCATGCATAAACTCATATCCCAGCAAATCATGCTATATATACAATCAATATCATACTAAATAACACAATCATGCATCACAATACCATTCACACAGTCAAACTAGCAACTTTGCTAACATATTAATATTTTAGGGCTCAAAACGTACCTGGTTCGGCCACTTACAAAATTAATTATTTGGCTATTAAGACAATCCAATCAGTAAGATAAATCATCAAATATATCAAAAAATTATAAGTTTTGTTCAATTTTTTGAGTGTAGCACCCACACCTTAGTTTTCACTTTCTCGCAGCACACTATCGAATCTTCCAATTTTCCTTAATAAACCTTAAAACGAGCAAAAGTAAAAAATTAGTATAAATTCCATCAATTCATCTCTTAACCAGCCCTTAAACACCCACTTATGGGTTCCAACCAATCATCAAAATCACGACTATTTTACGAATCCAAACTAGTTAGATTTCTTACACTATTTTGTTGCGAATCATGCGAGTGAACATATTTCAACTTTACGAATGATTTGGGGTGTTCCGGTCAAAACCTAACACAATTACATACTGGAAAATAAGTAGCTAATATTGATCAAAATCTCTCATTTAATCAATCCATGACCTTTTCCCGACAACTTTGTCGAAACAACAAACTAGTTTACAATTAACCGCGCTTACACTTCCCGAATTGTGAGATCCAAATGGCTAATTGATCAAGAACGTCTTTCCCTAATTAGCAAGTGATTAAAGGCTTATTATTAGGGTTCAATAACTCAAATTAATATTTGGAAAAGATGGGCAAGAACCAAAAAACAAAACAACCCCATTTCTTGCACATAGGCGTAAGCACCACCATTCATGGTGGCCAAATTTAGGGCTAATTTAAAAACGATTTAAAGATCCATTAAAAATATGGAAATATACCTTTAAAATATTTAAAACTCCCCTAAATTATAGATCTGGAAATTTTGGTTTTTAATTGGCAAAATTAATCAACAAATTGAAGAAAGAAGAGATCTTACACAAGCTAGTTGAAAGAAATGACAATGACACTTTCATGGCAATGTTTGGGATCGATCTTAGAGTTCAAGATTTCAGATTTGAGACTGATTTTAATGAGGAAAAATACAAGTAATATGGTGGATAAGATGTTAAAAAATCTTGAGACAAAAAGAAAAAAGAAAGATATGGTAAAGCTAGGTGTAGGCGATGACAACAAGGGAGAAATGAAAAAAAATTAAAACCAAAGAGAGTGAGAGGAAGAGGGGAGAGGGAAGGAGCAGCTAGGTGAGTAAAAATGGAATAAAAGTTGATTATTTTGTGTAAATTTAACATTTATACCTAGAGTTAAAAGGTATGGATGACACACACATGAAAAACAATGGATTTTTACAAAATTTAATTATTTTGCATGGGAAAGGATTCGAACTTGGAACCTTAATTAAATTTTCATATTTTTCCATTTGTCAATTAACCACTAGACTATTTTCTTATTTTTGAAATAATTTTGGAATATTTATTTAAAAAAAAAGGTGTGTCACCTACTAGGATTTAAGGCAAAATTACCAAAATAATAAAAATGGTGAGAGAGAAGGGATTTGAACTTGGGTTTCATAACTAACACTTATCCAACAAAACCAATACCTCGTTTATTTCTAAAAACTCATAGATAATCTCAAAAATTAGGGCATGCCAACTTTCTCGATTCCCAAACCTGATTCTATTAACCTCTAATTTTTGGGATGTTACAATCTGCGTAGGTCCAAGTAAGATTACAACCATTTTAGATTGAAACCCTCCAAACAATTCCACTAAGTTGAGAATTTTTTGGGTTTGGTTGGATATTACAGGAGGTTTGCAAAAGGATTCTAGATGATTGTTTCTTTATTGACCAAACTATTACAACAATATGTTAAAGTTTGAATGGTCAAATAAGTGTCAGTAGGGTTTTGAGAGGTTGAAAGCAATATTGACAAATAAACTTGTTTTGACACAACCTAAATACAAGAAGGATTTTTTTAGTATTTAGTGATATGTGTCATAATGGTTTAGGGTGTGTATTGATGAAAGAGGGTAAGGTGGTCACATATGCTCTGCGAAAACTAAATCCACATGAGAAAAACTATCACACCGGTGACTTAGAACTCACAATGGTTGCTTTCACTTTGATGATTTGGAGACACTACCTTTATGGTGAGAAGTGTCACATTTATAGATATCATAATAGTATAAAGTGTTTGCTCACTAAAAAATAGTTGAACTTGAGACAACGCAAGTAGGTTAAGTTGTTGAAAAAATCCAATTTAAAATTGATTTTCTTTCACAGCGAAAGATTAAAATTTTGAAAATTGAGCTGGTTTGTGATATTTATAACACTAAAATTTTCTCGGAACATATATATGTTTTGTGTGAGACGGATCCTAGACGTTCTTGGCTTTTAACTGAATAGTCTTTTCTGCTATTCTCGTACCACGAATTACTTTGAGTATGAGCCCGAACAATCATGAATCAAACACAAAACGAAAAAACTAATATTAATTTCAGTAGAAATATAATTATCTCTCAATAGAAACAGGTAAAATTGTTATTTTCAGAAAATAGAATTTATACTTAGAAAATAAAGTCACAAGATTTTTAGGCAAAATAACAATATTGAAAATTGTTGTGTGTATAGCTCTACCAATACCATCTGTGTATAGGGAGATATAGGAGAATCTTGGTTGAATTAGTAACACATAAATAATATTCATTTAATAGAAAAACCAATCTTCTAGTTTAACTATAAGAAGAGGGCGACACACCTGATAAGCTATAAAAGTAATACATTTTAATCCATTCTTAATGCGTTTTTGGATGATTTATTATGTAAATTAGGGAATTCGATGCTCCTAATTCTTTAAATTCATGTTTCTATACTTAGGTGAGCATAGGGAAGTGAAAGGAGTGAAAAACGGGCCAAAATCAGACAAAAAGAGCTGTTTTCCAGGATCCACACAACCTGAGCATTTTCCACATGGGCTGGACATATGCCCATGTGATCCACACGGGCTAGCCACACGCCCATGTGCTAGCCCATGTTGATTCGCTCCCTGTTGCCCAAACATGCGAAAAAAACCCAATTTTTAGGCTTTCTAAGTATTCTAAAGTCTATAAATACACACTAGAAGAGGACCTAAGGGAGCACGCAAGGAAGAACGAAGAAAATACTCGAAGAACACCATTGGATTCATTTCAGAAGTAGAGCTCTTTCAAGATTGAAGATCTCCATTCAATTTCTTTTGAAGTTTTATTGGGTTTCTTTATGTCTTATTGTTTTCCTAACTTTGAGATGATGTTATTCCAGATTATGAACTAAATTCCCTAGATACCTAGGGAAGATGAAACCTATATGAACCTTATTATTTGATTTCTGAATTACATGATAAATACTTGATTCTTGTTCTCAATTATGTATGCTTATTGCATGTTTTAATATTTTCAGGATATTAATTCATGTTTAATGTGCTTATTTCAATGGAGAAAAAGTCCTTGTTTAAGAGTAGATATAGCATAATTGAGTGGAGTTACATGCAATTCGAGAAATAGGATGACATAAATCTACCAGATTAGAGTCAAATCTAATAAGGGAATCCATAGATCAAGCTAATGCGGCAATAGGGGTTTTCATTAGAAAGAGATTTCAATTAATCAACCTAGAGTCAGTTGTTTTTACTCTCGAAAGAGATATTAACATAATTTAGGGATTTCTACTGATCAAGGCACAAGTGAATAAATCGTTTAATTCAGATTCAGAATAATAAGTGAAGTCTAGGTGGATTCTTGCCTGGGTATTGTATATCTCATTGGTTTTCTTCAAATATTTTCCTAATTCATTCTCTGTTGCGTTCTTAGTAATTAGTTTAGATTAAAAACAATCATCCCAATTTATCGGCTAAATAATAGAAAAATAATAATTACTAGTACTTTTAGTCCTCGTGAATACGATATTCCCTACTCACCATAGCTATACTACTATTCGATAGGTGCATCTGTCTTTGTCGTAATTTTAGTTAGTTTAGTGACACATCAACACCCTAGTTGGATACACTAGGGTTGTCGCCCCTTATGTGTAGTATGAGGGGATTTTGGGCCTCTCTTGTATTCTGTCCAAGTATATGTCCTTAGACTTTTAACCTAGCACTTTATAATTTAATTCAATCCAATACATGTGTTTTTATTTCTCAAAATAAATATTATTTATTAATTTAATTAGATAAAGTAATTTTTCAATTAAATAATTTTCTCAACCTAATTCTAGTTCCGTTAAAATCATGAAAACTTTATCGTAAAATATATTTAATTTTCTTATTCATATTAAAAAAAAAAACTCATTAATTTAATTACATTTTCAAACTTCAATTATTTTATCAAATAATAATTCGAAAAACATGAATTAATTCTCAAGTTATTTCCATACTTAGTGAGAAAACACATTTATTTTTGAACGTGACCATTCTCTATCATTTTCATCCATTTATGTTCATTTGATTCTATACACAATTCTTTTCTAGTTTCAACGATCTAATAGAGAGAACGATTTGACATATATAATTAGTGCTTAAATAATTTATAATTAAATTCTAGCTTTTTCCCTACTAATTATAAACTCATTTAGTGATGAAGTCATTCTACTGTAGTATTGTGACTGAGCTCCCCCTAATTACATATCATTATAAAAGCTACTCATTCAATGTTGGTCCAATTACCTTGCTATAAATGTGTTACATTCATAGGGTATTCTTAATCTCTACGAGATAAATCCGTTCTCCCAATATGATCTTATTTTATTCCAACAACAAAATTAACTTTAGAAAAAAAAAAACTAAATTAACTCAAACTATTACTTAAACAAAACACAAACTAACTAATTAAATAAGATAAATCTAAAATAAGAACTTTCAAAATCACATGACTAAAATTTAAAATCTCAAACTTTCCGATTATTGAATCTTATTAATAAGCCAACAACTCATATTTTGTACCCACTTCTTAGTTCATCTTTTCTTTTCTTATTTAGGGTGACCACGTCTTAGTTAATTATTTTAATGGAAATGGCAATTTAGCTAATAATTAGATCTATCAAATTCTGTATCTCTAATCTTTCATTTTCGTACAAAAACAATCAAAAGGGGCACCGAGACTTGTTTTCCACACTTTTGCTACTTTGAAGTTAAAATATAACGTGGGCTTTGGGTCTATTTTAGAAAAAAGTTGGTGGCATATATTAATTTCGTATAGGAGGAAAGGGATTTGAATCTTAAATAAGGAGATTCCATACACTTAATGTTGAATTAATTAGGTAGGTGAGCATGCTTAATAAATATAAATATGTTAGATTACCTTTAATATGTAAATTGGTCTAAGAATTATTTGGATGTTTCATTCCAATCATCTTACACAACTGATTAACACTAGATCATAAATAGATATGAAAAGTAGTTTAGTTTTATTAAAGAAATATCAATTTATTAACACTAAGACATCATGTATTACGTTAATACCGTCAAAATATTTAGACAAATTTATATGACACGTAATTTTTTTAGTACTGATCGATCATTTTATTGGAATATTTTAGTTAATGTTGATTAATTTATTTAAGTAATCTGTTGATGGAATATGAATAAAATACTTAATTAAATATTAAATCGTGCGGATGCTAGCTGTAATATTTTTATTTGTAAATATCAAGAGTTGTTTTCAGAAATCAAAAGGAATCGATGTCTTCATGTACAAGACAATAATACAAGAAAATCACCCAAGTTGTCTCAAATGAATTTTCATCACTATGAGATAAAAGAAAATACATCCAAAAAGAATGAGGCAATACAATTTGTTTATTTCAAATTAAATTTTAAAACAATATTAAACAACTGCAATAAGTACGAATCTCCGTAAAAGAAATTACTATTTTAATCAGTTTCAACTATGAAAATGTGATTTAAAAATTTATTAAGATTCAAGTTGGAACCTTATAAAGTTGAAACAACTCATCTTTATAAATCCTAAAATAGATATAAAAATAACTCAAGTCATACCGTGAAAAAACATTCAAGACATTGCATTTGCCGCAGGCCCAGCACCGCTTCTACCAAAACTTTAACTAGTCAATTAAGAGGATTAAAAGCAAAGTCTGCAAAAGAAGAAAATAAAATGTGGCTTTAGCAGCATTATGAAAATAGAAAAGTGCTGGATTGAAGGCATTTTATTAATACAGTGTTTGGCTATAATTATCCAAGGAAGAAAATTTTACTCATTGAATTTCTAAAAAAATGTCATTTTTTTAAAAAATTATGAGATTAGATTTTTTTTAAAAAAATTACGAGATTAAGTCGATTTTACAAAAACGCTTTTAACTAGAAAAATTTTCAGTTGATTTGTAAAACACTGCTTTCAACTGGAAGAGTTTTGAATTGATTTGCAAAAGAACGCTTCTAGTTGGAAGCGCTTTCTGCTCCCAATATTTTTTTTTTTGCCACCTTTTGTGAAAATAAAATTTATGAAACAGGTCTTTATATAGACCCCAATTAAGGGTGAGCAAAATCTAATTCGATTCGAAAAACTTGATAAAAATTTAATTTTTGAATTAAATAGTTCAAGTTAATCGAATTATTCAGATCAACTCGAATAAAAATATTTTTTTTGTTTAACTTGAATATGAATTACACAATTCGAGTTATCTGAAAATCTGAATAAGAAAAGGCAAAACTACGTCGTTTTGATAAATGCTTACCTTTTCTAAAGTTAAAAATCAAAACCATTAAGTAAAAAGGCAAAATTACGGCGTCTTGATAAATATTTACTCATTAAGTTAAAATGCAAAATCATTATATTGTCTATGTAGTTAAATAATATTGTATTTCGTCTACTAGTTAAATAATCAATCAATGTAAATGCAACATTGAGTATAAATAATAGGATTTGTTAACTCGACTTGACTTGACTTGAAAATTTTTTACTCAATTCGACTCGATTTAATTCGAAAAAAATTCAAACTGAGTTCAGTTGTTAAAAGAAGATTTGTCAACTCAACTAACTCAAAATTTTTTTACTCAACTCAATCGAATGCTCACCCCTAACCCGAAGTCTCATTTCCCTTGTTTTCTTAAGTGATGTGGGATATGGGGTTGCTTACTCTTTTAACTAACAACATAAGATTAAAGGATACACTTAACTTTTAAAAATTAAAGGCATAACTTTGTACAACAATAAACTCTAACAAAATAAAACATTATAAACTCTTATACAAATATTATCGTTGTAAAAAAAGTCCAATATAAAAAGAAAGACACAGTTACACGTATGGTAACACATAATATTTTTTATGTAGATATTGAAGTGTAAAAATTAATAGAGATAATATAGTGACTATTATCAATATCTTATTAAGTGGATGTCCATCAAGATCAAAATAAGTTTTAATGTACTTTAAATTCTAATAGTCATTAGAAGTAGATCTCTACTTCATTTATTGTAACAGCTCGAATTAGGGGCTAAATAAAATAGTGGTTTTGAAACCATGAATTTGAGGTCTAAAATATTATTCCAATTGAGTTTTGATGTTTGTTTGGTGTTTGAATAATTATGTGAAGTTTTGGTGCATGAATTTTAATGTTTGCATGTCCAATTTGGTAGGTTGGACTAAATCGCAATAGGTGGAAAATATGGGTTTTAATCCATAGAGGTACTTGATTGAATTGGGTTTTCAAATTAGAAGCCCTTATATGGTAATTAAACCATTTTAACCTTGTTTGGACAAAAATGCCCAAGGAAGGGTGGAATACTAAGGGTTTTTAATGAAAGGCATTTTGGTCATTAATTAATAAAAGAAATAAAAAGCGAAAATAAGCCAAAATTTGTCCATCTTTTCTTCCTCCTTGGTCGAATGTAGCAAGCCCTCATCGCTAAGGTTTTGTTGATTTTCAAGCTCACAAGTAAGTGCAATTAAGCCCCGTTTTTAATGTTCTTCGTACTTTTGGAATCCTCGTAAATTGCTCTAGCTACTTCTACCATTATTTCAAGCTAGAATTGATGTTTAAAATTTTACCCATGTATGACATGTAAGTAATTTGATATCTAATGGTGGAATATGAAAGTTTAAGGTGTGGTAAACTATGATTACTAGGTGATTTTTCATGAAAGTCCCTAATAGATACCAAATTGTAAAGATAATAAATAGGGTGGTAAAGGTATAAATTGATGAGAAATGTGGGCTATTTTGAGTGCCATTGAGGTTCGATTAGGCTTGGATAACTAAGAGAATATATTTCAATTTCCGAGCCTAGGGACCTAGTTGTAAAAATTGACAAAGTTGGGGGTAAAATGGTAAAATTTGTTATAGGATGATTTTAGACTAAATTGAGTAATGTGTGTATTAAACGAGTTAAATGTGTCATTATAGATCAAGAAGACTGAGGAATCAACCTTAATCGGGACAAGGGCAAGGTTTCAGATTAATTTGTAAATTATCGCTTTTTGTTGTTGAGGTAAGTTTATATGTAAGTAATATGTCAATTTTAATTGTAAATTAAGATTTTTGATGTATGCTATGAAATATTAATATTGGTAAATTTTCTATGATGTTGAAAGTCTTGGAAATTTGAGTCCCGGTTGAACCTTCAGAAAAACAGGAGATACGGATAAAATGTAGCCATGTCACATGGGTGATAAGGTGAACTTCACCATGTGTACACGAGAGCTGTGGACCAAAGATAGCTATGTTACATGTGTGATAAGGTGAATTTCACCATGTGTACAAGAGAGCAATATTATATGTAGCTACGTCGCATGGGTAGATCTGAGGGACTGGACACCATGTAGCCACGATAGTTACAGGATGTAATGGCTATATCACATGGGTGATAAGGTGAACTTCACCATGTGTACACGAGAGCCGATTTATGTGTTGGTGGAGCTGAGAGCTAAAAATCCATTGAGTATCGAATGTTAATCCGAATAGTTCAATGGGAAAGCTTACTAAAGAGATTTGGTGCGGTAATATGATATGTAAGTGCAGGTGTATTCTTTTAAGCAAGTGTAATTGTAGGAAATTGCATGTGGGTGCAAGGGTACATGTGAGCTTGAGTAGGGGAAAACAATGTGCATGATTTGTGTGGGAATGTTGGTAAGATTAGGTGGTAAGTTGGTGTGTGAGGGATAACCCTTGGTATTGCTAAATGTTGCTATGATGTTAACTATTTACATATAGACTTACTAAGCTTTTAAAGCTTACTCTTTTCTCTTTTCCCTTGTTTTATAGATTCAATCGAGCCAGCTAAGGATCGGGATGTGTCAGAGGATCACCCACACTATCAACAATTTCTTTTGGTATAGTGAAATGAACCCTTTGAACTATGGCATGTATAGAGACTTAATGGTGTTATAAATGTTAAGTAAGATTGGTGACCATGTTGGTATATGTTCCTTTTTGTGTCATTTTGTAACTAATGCCATGTGATATGGCAAATGATAATATTAGTATATATATATATATATCTTTACGAGGAATTTCATGAATTGGTTGGTGTGTATGTGTGGATATGTATTAGTGGATGTTATTAAACTATCAAATGTGGTCATTTAGGTGTCTATTAATGTCATGATGTATGGTGGTGAAAATGGTATAAGTTTGTGCTTGTTTTTAGGGTGGCAATTGACTTAGAAAATAGCCTATAATTGTCCACATGGGTAAACACACAGGCGTATGTCTAGGCCGTGTGCAACACACGGCCAGCCCCATGGGCATGTGTATAGGCCGTGTGTCCCCTACACTTGAATTTATGAAAATTAAATGTTTTGTAATAACTACACGAGTTGGAGACATGGCCGTGTGTCTCAACCGTGTGACAGACACGGCCTAGCCCATGGGCTTGTGGCTTGGCCGTGTGACGAAGTTTTCGTGATGGTGTCATAAACAGAATACCCCTAAGTTTTCACACGGGCTAAGACACGGGCGTGTGCTCGGTCTTGCGAAAACCCTTATAGGCTTGAATTAAAAAATAATTCAGCACGTTGTTGCTTGACAATAGCTTTAGTAGCAAATTTGAGTGACTGATTATTACATTGGTTGTTGCTTGACAAAATTTTTTCCTTTTCACCAAGCCTTACCCCTTTCAAGCAACAACCAATGTAATAATCAATCACTCAAAATTTCAAGCATACCTGTTATTTCAATCTTTAGTTGAGGTTTGCGCATTCTGGGTAATCATTATGCAAAGAAATTTATATAATCCTTACATGGTATGTTTTTCTCATTTGTTGATTGATTTTTTGTAAAATTATTTTATGAAAAATATTATTACTTTAGGGTTTCTTTTAAATTAAGATTCTTTTATTAAATTATAGTATGTATGATATTTGGATGATTAAAATCGTTTATGATTAAATTATTGTTATTAAATATGCTTAAAATTATTGTATTATATCTTTTAAATTGAATTTATAAATATTTGATTAGAGCCTTATAAGATTTTATAACATATATGTGGTATTGAAATTTGGTACAATGTGTATCAGATAACTTTCAAGCATCGTACACGAAAATTTTGATTTTATTTGTTAAATGATTTGTTTACTATTATATTATAAATGTTATTACAGAAACAAAGTTGTTTTATTACTTGTAATAGTGCTCGTGAAAATAGTCAGGGTGATAACAATGATGTTAAAGAATCTCAGATACATTTTACTATGATTTATTTATTATATCATGTTTATTATAATTGGAGACTAATCATGACAACATGAATAAATAGATTTTGATTTGAAATCCACGCATGTTTTGCAATGGTGATTATGAAATAAAGAATCAATGGAGGCATTTAAAAGTTTGTCCTACCAAATTTGTTGTATTCCCTAAAGTGAATGCAAATATAAAGAAAATAAAATAAATAATTATGGACCACTAAAAGTGAGAACATAGTAATAAATAAGAGAAAAAATGAGAGTTCTTAAGATAACTCTTCAAAGGGTAAAGATAACTTATGTTATCAATGTAATATGAAAGAATACTGGCCAGATATATGGTGTATCCCAAATATTTTGTTTATGTTAATATTCTTTGATGAAGGATATGAGAATTTACTAATAAATTCTATCATTACAGATAGAAAATATTTATCTTATTTTGTACTGAAACAAACAAATATTATTCCAATATTTGATAATACAAAATTTGTTGAAAGCTCTAGAAGAGTTAATATATCCATATCTAAAAGAACAAAATTTGTGATGGTTAATGCATTGGTTTTAAAATATATTCATTGTAATGGATCTCATATTGAGATTGTGAAAGAAGAAAAAATTATATTTCATATGAATCACTATTGCTATAAATATCTATTTTGAAAGGATGAAAAAAAGGGAGGATTAAGCTATTGATTTGATTTGAAGATTTTGACATATTCCCTAAAGCAAATATTGCATACAGTTGTTTGGATATTATATTTATTTTGTTGACTTAGTGACATTATAAACTTCACATTAATTTAGACATTTCCAATAGTAAATGTCACAATAGCACTTATATGCAAATACAAAGTAAAAAGAATGATAGTAAAATTATAACTTGTCACAATTTATATTGACATTATTAATACAATCGAAATGCATGTTAAAGTAAACCAGGAGTTTACTAATACAAATGCATTTACTACTTAGCGTGACCAGTTAGACCATCCTAGATCATGTATGGTGCAAAAATTAATTGAGAATTCATATGGACATTCATTAAAGAATTTGAAGATTCTTTAATTTAAAGAATTCTCATTTGTTGCTTGTTCTCAATGAAAATTAATTCTTAGAAACTCACTAGCTAAAGTTGAAATTTAATGTCTTGCATTTTTTAAATGAATATGGGCTCATTCATCCACCATGTGAATGGTTTTGATATTATATGATTTTGGTAGATGCATCTACAAAATACTCACGCATGTGTTATCAACTTGCAACATCTTGTTTTGCAAGATTGCTTGTTTAAATAATTAATTTCAGATTATGCAATTAAGATAATTCATATTGATAAAGCTAACGAGTTTATATCTAAGTCTTTTATTGATAAAGTTTGAAAAACTTTTGTAAAAGTTTGTTATTTATGCGCATAATGGTTTAGAGAAATTATTGATTGAACGTCTCTGATTAATGTCTAAACCATTACTTATGAGAACTAAACTTCCTATTTCAATATGAGATTATGTTGATTTACGTGTTGTACGCATCAAGCCAATAAGTGATAAGTACTCCCATTACAATTGGTTTTTGATCAAGAACTAAATATTTCTCATCTTTGAATTTTTGTATGTGCGTAAATATTTCAATTGCTCCACCATAATGTACAAAGATGATTGAATCCTCAAAGAAAGTTGGGAATATATATTAATTACAAGTTTCTTTGTACTATTAGATGTTTTGAATGTATTGGAGATTCAATTATGACATGGTTTGTGATTACAATTTTGATTCGATAATTTTTCTGACATTAGGGAGAGAGAAATAATAACTTGTAATGAGTTATAGAGAGAGTAATTTGAACCAGAAGTTCAACAAGGATAACTCTGTTGGAAAATAATGGATATTTTTGAACTTTGAGGCATATTATTTTATTGATAAAATTGAAGGTTTGAATAATAAATTATGTATTTATATTCTATATAATATGCTCAAAATTGCTGAGTGATGAATGATAAATTGATACTCAAATTAAACGATAGTTTTGTCTCTTGATGAACAATTGTATCTGTAACACCCTTATCCCATAACCATCACCGGAATAGGACGGGGCGTTACCAGAAAATCTAAAATCATATCGAAACAGAAAATTTACAATCAATACAACAGAATTCAGATTTTAAGTCCCTTATAAAGCTTACCAGACCTCGAACATGCATTAGGAAGGGTTCAGACTAAACCAATCACATGCAGAGGTTAAATGAAACACAGAAAATTTTTCATTTTTGAACAGGGCACACGCCCGTGCGACTTGACCGTGCACCTCCCACGGTCGTGCCAGCTAGACATGCCCAAAATACTCAGCTTGTGGTTGAAACTATCCAACCCCACACGGTCACTTGACACGCCCGTGGGTCCAGCCCGTGGCCAACACTGTCAATTTCCACACGGCTACCAGACATGCTCGTGTGTCTTGGCCATGTGCAAACTGTCAAAAATATTTTAGGTGCAGGGTTTACACGGCTGAGTCACACGCCTATGTGCTCAAACCTTATGGCACAATGTAGGCTTGGTTTAAGCCATTCTTGCCACCCAAAATGGGTCAAATCCTACAAGCATAAACATAACACCAATGGACCACAATGTCAATTAAACAAGCATAAATTTTATACCATAAAGTGACCAATTCATCAACATCCTTCACAAGCATACTAGCATAACAAAATACTTCCAAATCTCATACCAAAAATGACTCCATTCTACCTTACAAAATGACCATTTCAGTCAAGTTTATAACTAGCCACAAGGGGCATCATTTGTTAGGCATCTCTTATGACATATCATTTACACATATCAAAGCTTAACAAAAGACCTTCTAGCCTATACATGCCATAATTCAAATATTTACAAATCCAAAAGTACCAAAAACAAGTTCGATAGTGTGTGACGATCCTTGACTTATCCCGAGCCTTCGTAGCTACGATATTTGTAAAATAGTTGAAAACACAAATAGAGTAAGCTACAAAGAGCTTAGCAAGTCAAATACAACAATTCAACTATTAAGTCACATAATGTACCAAACATAAGCAATTAAACCTAGCCATTTCCAAGCTAGTTCATGAGACAAACCATCATTCATTTTTAGTACATATATTATACTTCATTCCCACATTTCAACACATATTTCTCATATGAAAGACCACATAACACAGATATCAATTCTTAGAATTCTAGTACGATATAAACGTACCTGAATCAGACATATACGATGAGCATTTATTCATTTAACAAACTTTCTCGTCAATCATTCAGAAACACACAGAGTTCATATAGGCCTTACACAATGCCAATGTCCCAGACGTGGTCTTACATGTTATTTAATGTCGATGCCACTGTCCCAAACAGGGTCTTACACGAAACATACGTGATACCAGCATCCCAGACACGGTCTTACACACTATCTCAAATCAATGCCTTGTCCCGGACGAGGTCTTACATGATATCGTTTTTACATTGCTCAGCCAGATACGACTTTTAATTTCTTAATCAGGCTCTCAAGGCTATCCAACGCAGTTTATAATTCAAGTAATATTACCAGACTGTTAATATAATACATATTTGTATATTGACTTACCTCGTACGGAGTTAACAGATGTGAATCGACTATTCGACGATTTTGGACTTCCCTCAATCTAAGTCCTTTTTCTCTGTTCTTGATCTAATCAATTCAAATTCAAGTATTCAATTATTCATTTCATTCAATTCGGTCCATAAACACACAATTAGGGCAATTTGCATTTTAGCCCTCACATTTACACATTTTAACACTTTAATCCCTAATTCACAACACATCAAATATACACAATTTCATTTCAAATTGACCTAGCCAAATCTTCATAGCCCTCATATAAGCCCATATAGCACATTTTATTCACAAATTAATCCTCCCACAATCACATTTTCCTAAATTAGCTCATATAGCTCAAATTCATCAAAATCTCATGGTAAAACATGTTAAATCAACATTTACTCATCTTGATACACTCAAATCTATCACAAAGCTTCAAGAATCATCAATGGCACTATTCACAGACTTCATCAAAAACAGAAATTAAGACATGGGTTTTGAAGAATACGAAGCAACGATCACAGAAATGTAGAAATTATCAAAAACGGACCAAAATACATACCTTAATCACCCAAAAATGCTAACCGAAACCTAGTTTGCTATTTCTTTCTTCTTTTTCTTTGGTATACATGACAATGGTAGATGAAAATCCCATCATTTTATGCCTTTGTTTTGTTTTATTAAACAAATGGTCTAAAAGACAATTTTGCCCTTTTTATAAACCATTATAGAACCTATTCTTTAAGGTTATTTTTTACCACCTAAACTTCAAATGATTTAATTGCTACATAAGGCCATAATCATTAAAAGCCATTCCAATTGCACACATTCTATTGTGGTATGCATATTTCATCTTTTATTCAATCTCATCCTTTCCACAATTAAGCACAAAAACAGTCAAATTAATTCGCAGGAAATTCACAGATGTAAATTCATATATCACAGGCACAAAAAATAATATCAAAATATTTTTTAGACTCGGATTTGTGGTTCCGAAACCACTTTTCGACTAGGGTATAAATCAGGCTGTTACAACTCTCCCCCGTTAGGGATTTTCGTCCTCGAAAATCTTACCGTTTAACAGATTCGGATATTGATTTCTCATAGCATCCTCAGGTTCCCATGTCGCTTCTTCGACCCCGTGTCGATGCCACAGAACTTTAACTACGGGAATTTTTTTGTTTCGCAATACTTTAACCTCAAGAGACAGAATACGGATCGACTTTTCTTCATACGTCATATTAGGCTGCAATTCAATCTCAGAAAGGGTTAACACGTGAGATGGATCAGATCTGTATCGCTGAAGCATAGATACGTGAAACACGTTATGTATCTTTTCTAGTTCAAGTGGCAATTTCAATCTATACGCAACCAGCCCAATGCGATCAATGATTTCATACGGTCCGATGAACCTCAGGCTCAGTTTACCCTTTTTACTAAATCGAAACAATTTCTTCCACGGAGATACTTTTAGAAATACCCTATCACCGATTTCAAATTCAATATCTTTTCGTTTCAGATCCACATAAGATTTCTGACGGTCAGAAGTAGCTTTCAAACTATATCAAATTACTTTTACTTTCTGTTCAGTCTCTTTTATCAGATCAATACCGTAAATCTTATTCTCGCAGAGTTCAGACCAGTATAACGGAGTTCTACATTTCCTACCGTATAAGGCTTCGTATGGTGCCATCTTAAGACTCGATTGAAAACTGTTATTGTATGCAAATTCAATCAGAGGTAGGTACTGATCCCACGTACCTTCAAATTCCAATATACAACATCTTAGCATATCCTCGAGCATCTGAATGATTCGCTCAGACTAGCCATCTGTTTGCAGATGAAAACCGGTACTGAAAGGCAATTTTATACCCAGAGCTTCTTGCAACTTCTTCCAGAATCATGAAGTAAACCTCGGATCTCTATCCAACACTATCGACAAAGGTACCCCATGCAATCTTACAATATCAGAAATATAAAGCTCAGCTAGCTTATTAAGTGAGAAATCGGATCGTACCAGGATAAAATGGGCTGACTTTGTCAATCTATCAACCACCACCCAGATCGAATCTTTCTTTCTCGGAGTCAGAGGCAAACCCGTAACAAAATCCATAGTTACACAGTCCCATTTCCGCTCGGGAATCATGATTGTTTGCAACAAACCAGACGGTACCTGGTGTTCAGCTTTAACTTGTTGACAGATTAAACATTTCATAACAAAATCAGAAATATCTCTTTTCATTCCCAGCCACCAAAACAGTTGTTTCAAATCGTTATACATTTTTGTGTTTCCCGGATGTATAGACAGATTGCTACTGTGAGCTTCATTTAGAATCGTTTGAATTAATTCTGTATTTCTCGGGACACAGAGTCTATTTTTGAATCTCAAACAATCACTATTATCTATTCGGAATTCAGAAATAAAATCAGAATCACATTGAGTTCGTTTCATTAACAACTCATTATCAGACTTTTGAGCTTCGTAGATCTGTTGTAATAACAAGGGTTCTGCTTTCAATTCAGCAAACAATACAAATAATGATTTCCGACTCAGAGCATTTGCTACCACATTCGCTTTGCCCGGATGATAATCAATGACCAAGTCGTAATCTTTTAGCAGTTCAAACCACCTTTTCTGTCGCAGATTCAAATCTTTTTGCATCATCAGGTATTTTAGACTTTTGTGATCCGAGAACACATGACATCTTTCACCAAACAGATAGTGACGCCAAATTTTCAATGCAAAAACAATCACGGCCAATTCCAAATCGTGCGTCGGATAGTTCTTCTCGTGCGGTTTTAACTGTCTAGAAGCATATGCAATAACTTTGCCTTCTTGCATTAAAACACAGCCTAATCCATTCAATGAAGCATCACTATACACAATAAATTCTTTTCCCGGTCAGGTTGCACAAGTACTGGAGTTTCAGTTAACAGAGTTTTCAACTGATCAAAGCTTTCTGACACTGTTCAGACCATTAAAACTTCACCTTTTTCTGAAGCAATTTTGTTAACGGAGTTGCTATCACAGAAAAATCTTTTACAAAACGACGGTTATAACCAGTAAGTCCCATAAAACTACGGACTTCAGAAACATTTCTTGGGGGTTTCCAATCCACAATAGCTGAGATTTTACTCGGATCTACTCGTACACCATATGCAGATACAATATGACCCAGAAAACTTACTTCGCGTAACCAGAATTCACATTTGCTAAATTTTGCATGAAGCTGCTTATCACGCAGAGTCTGAAGCATAATTCTCAAATGTTCAGCATGCTCACTCTCATTCCGGGAATAAATCAAAATATCATCAATGAAAACAATAACAAATTGATCTAAATACGGTTTGAAGATTCTGTTCATCAGATCCATAAACACAACAGGAGCATTCGTTAATTCGAAAGGCATAACTAAAAATTCATAATGCCCGTACCTTGTTTTGAAGGCTATCTTCGAAATGTCAGAATCCTTCACACGTAATTGATAATAACCTAATCTCAGATCTATTTTTGAAAATACAGAAGCATCTTTCAATTGATCAAACAAATCATCAATTCGGGGTAGAGGATATTTATTCTTCACAGTCACTTTGTTGAGCTGACGGTAGTCAATACACATTCTCATCGTGCCATCTTTCTTTTTCACAAATAGAACCAGAGCACCCCAGGGTGAAAAGCTCGGTCTTGCAAAACCTCTGTGAGACAACTCCTGTAACTGAGTCTTCAATTCTTTCAGTTTTGTCGGAGCTATTCTATATGGAGCTATAGAGATCGGAGTAGTTTCAGGAACCAGCTCAATGCCAAACTCGACTTCACGAATCGGAGGTAAACCCGTAAGTTCTTCAGGGAACACATCAAAGAATTCACAAACTATAAGCACAGATTCAATTTTCCTTTCAATCACCTTTAAATCTATCACGTGTGCTAAGTAGGCTTTACAACCTTTTCTTACATATTTCCGAGCTTATCACAACTGGTAAACCATTCAATTCACTAGATTCAACTCTAACTATCTCACCATTCTTACATCTCAAATCAATAACTTTTTGCTTACAATTCACAATCGCATCATGCAACGTTAACCAGTCCATTCCCAAAATTATACCAAATTCGTCAAAAGGTAGAAGCATTAAATTAGCCAGAAAACAGTTATCACGAATCATTAACGGACAGTTTCTGTAGACTTTGTCAACTAGGACACTTTTACCTAAGGGGTTCGATACTTTCGCAACGAATTCTATAGATTCTACTGGTAAAGTCTTACTATATGCTAAATTCATGCATATATAGGAATGCATTGATCTAGGATCAATCAAAGTAATTACAGAGGTATCGTAAAGAATAAAAGTACCAGTGGTCACATCTGGTGATGAAGCTTCCTCCTGAGCTCGAAATGCATAGGCTCTGGCAGGTACACGAACCTCAGATCGAGCACTAGTATCTCTATTGGTTCTTTGACCACCACTCACATTACTTAGGTTTCGGGAAGGCCTACCATGAGTCAAAACATTACTTAGTTTTACACTTTGTACCATATCTTGATCTGTAGATTTAGGATAGTCTCTCACAAAGTGATCTAACGATCCACATCGGAAGCAGGCTCTGTCATTCAGTCTACAATTCCCTGGATGCCTTTTTCCACAGTGCTTACACTCAGGTCTATCTAATTGAACATTACCCACACTAGCAACAGAAGTAGCAGAGTTTCTGAAGCTTGATCGCAATCTATCACGGTTCTGATTCAATTGTCCCAAATTACCTTTTGATCTACCATAATCATCCCGAAACTTTTTTGATGTAGTTTGAATTGATTTACCAGAAGATCTCTTTCGGGCTTCTCTAGTCTCAGAATCAACTTTCTTCTTTTCTCTAATCAGTTCTTTGGCTTTGCAAGCTCTTTCTACTAGCACCACAAACTCGTTTAGATCAAGTATACCAACCAGAAGCTTTATATCTTCATTTAAGCCCTCTACGAATCTTTTGCACATAGTAGTCTCTGTTGCGACATATTCTCGAGCATACTGACTTAGTCGAATGAATTCCCATTCATATTTAGTAATAGACTTGTTTCCTTGCTTTAAGTCTAGAAATTCCTTTTGTTTCTGATCAATGAACTGTTGACTTATGTATTTCTTTCGGAATTCAGATTGGAAGAAATCCCAAGTAACCCGTTCACTCGAAACCACAGAAATTAAAGTCTTCCACCAGTGATACGAGGAGTCTCTTAATAAGGAAACATCACATTTCAGACACTCATCAAGAGTACATGATAACTCATCAAATACTCTCACAGTATTCTCAAGCTAGAATTCCGCTCATTCTGCATCGTCATCAGTCGTAGCCCTGAACTCCTCAGCCCCAAACTTACGAATTTTATCTACCGGAGGTCTATTAACTCGAATCGGCTCATTCACAGTTGGCACATTTGGAGCTTGCGGGGGTAGAGGTTGCTGAGCAGCCGGATTCGTACGAATGAATTCTGAAAACCACTCACTCATCATGTGGAAGAAGGCTCTCTTTGCCTCTCCACTATGATCACTAACATTCAGTACAGACTCAGTAGACACTGTCCCTTGAGAAGGAGCAGGCGCATTACTTTCGACATCGTCAACTACTGCTCTTTTTGGATCCATTACTATAAGAAAAACACATTTAATCGTCAGGATCCCATCACACTATTGCAATTCAGATATATAACATGTATAGCTAGATTTAGACACGCTACGTTAGTCCTAGAACCGACTACACCTGGCTCTGATACCAATAAAATGTAACACCCTTATCCCGTAACCATCACCAGAATAGGACAGGGCGTTACTAGAAAATCTGAAATCATATTGAAACAGAAAATTTACAATCATTACAACAGAATTTAGATTTTAAGTCCCTTATAAAGCTTACCAGACCTCAAACATGCATTAGGAAGGGTTCGAGACAAAACCGATCACATACAGAGGTTAAATAAAACACAAAAAATTTTTCATTTTTGAACAGGGCACACGCCGGTGCGGCCTGATCATGCACCTCCCACGGTCGTGCCCGCTAGACATGCCCAAAATATTCAGCTCGTGGTTGAAACTGTCCAACCCCACACGGTAACTAGACACGCCCGTGGGTCTAGCCCGTGGCCAACACTGTCAATTTTCACACGGCTACCAGACACGCCTGTGTGTCTTGGCCGTGTGCAAACTGTCAAAAATATTTTAGGTGCAGGGTTTACATGACTGAGTTACACGCCCACGTGCTCAGATCGTGTGGCACAATGTAGGCTTTGTTTAAGCCATTCTTGCCACTCAAAATGGGTCAAATCCTACAAGCATAAACATAACACCAATGGACCACAATGTCAACTAAACAAGCATAAATTTTATACCATAAAGTGACCAATTCATCAACATCCTTCACAAGCATACTAGCATAACAAAATACATCCAAATCTCATACCAAAAATGACTCCATTCTACCTTACAAAATGACCATTTCAATCAAGTTTATAACTAGCCACAAGGGGCATCATTTGTTAGGCATCTCTTATGACATATCATTTACACATATCAAAGTTTAACAAAAGACCTTCTAGCCTATACATGCCATAATTCAAATATTTACAAATCCAAAAGTACCAAAAACAAGTTCGATAGTGTGTGACGATCCTTGACTTATCCCAAGCCTTCGTAGCTACGATATCTATAAAACAGTTGAAAACACAAACAGAGTAAGCTACAAAGAGCTTAGCAAGTCAAATACAACAATTCAACTATTAAGTCACATAATGTACCAAACATAAGCAATTAAACCTAGCCATTTCCAAGCTAGTTCATGAGACAAACCATCATTCATTTTTAGTACATATATTATACTTCATTCCCACATTTTAGCACATATTTCTCATATGACAGACCACATAACACAGATATCAATTCTCAGAATTCTAGTACGATATAAACGTACCTGAATCAGACACATACGGTGAGCATTTATTCATTTAACAAACTTTCTCATCAATCGTTCAGAAACACACAGAGTTCATATAGGCCTTACACAATGCCAATGTCCCAAACGTGGCCTTACATGTTATTCAATGTCGATGCCACTGTCCCAGATAGGGTGTTACACGGAACATAAGTGATGCCAGTGTCCCAGACACGGTCTTACATACTATCTCAAATTAATGCCTTGTCCTGGACGAGGTCTTACATGATATCGTTTTTACATTGCTCGGCCAGATACGACTTTTAATTTCTTAATCAGGCTCTCAAGGCCGTCCAACATAGTTTATAATTCAAGTAATATTATCAGACAATTAATATAATACATATTTGTTTATTGACTTACCTTGTACGGAGTTAACGAATGTGAATCGACTATTCGATGATTTTGGACTTCCCTCGATCTAAGTCCGTTTTTTTTTTTGTTCTTGATCTAAATCGATTCAAATTCAACTATTCAATTATTCATTTCATTCAATTCGGTCCATAAACACACAATTAGGCAATTTGCATTTTAGCCCTCACATTTACACATTTTAACACTTTAATCCCTAATTCACAAAACATCAAATATACACAATTTCATTTCAAATTGACCTAGCCAAATCTTCATAGCCCTTATATAAGCCCATAGAACACATTTTATTCACAAATTAATCCTCCCACAATCACATTTTCCTAAATTAGCTCATATAGCTCAAATTCATCAAAATCTCATGGTAAAACATGTGAAATCAACATTTACTCATCTTTATACACTCAAATCTATCACAAAGCTTTAAGAATCATCAATGGCACTATTCATAGACTTTCTCAAAAATAAAAATTAAGACATGGGTTTTGAAGAATACGAAGCAACGATCATAGAAACGTAGAAATTATCATAAACGGACCAAAGTACATACCTTAATCACCCAAAAATGCTAGCCGAAACCTAGTTTGCTATTTCTTTCTTCTTTTTCTTTGGTATACACGATAATGGTGGATGAAAATCCCATCATTTTATGCCTTTGTTTTGTTTTATTAAACAAATGGTCTAAAAGACAATTTTGCCCTTTTTATAAACCATTATAGAACCTATTCTTTAAGGTTATTTTTGACCACCTAAACTTCAAATGATTTAATTGCTACATAAGGCCATAACCATTAAAAGCCATTCCAATTGCACACATTCTATTGTGGTATGCATATTTCATCTTTTATTTAATCTCATCCTTTCCACGATTAAGCACAAAAAATAGTTAAATTAATTCGCAGGAAATTCACATATGTAAATTCATATATCACAGGCACACAAAATAATATCAAAATATTTTTCAGACTCGAATTTATGGTTTCGAAACCACTTTCTGACTAGGGTATAAACTGGGCTGTTACAGTATCTCTTAGTGAACAAATTCATTACTCTTGGTTTAATATTGCATCTTTTCATTCATTTTGTTTGTTCACTTATATCCATTAACTTTTCAAGAAAACTCTTCATGAATTAGTCTAAATCTCTTCATTCATTTCCTCTCCTCTATATAAAGCCAAGTTAGGAGACTTCCAAAACGCATCATCAAAAACCATCAATATAAAAAATTCCTTTTAAATTCATTCCTCCTGGTGATAGAGAAAGGAAAGGTTGTGTTTGATTGATCACTGTTGTTGTGCTACTACTGTAATTGTTTGTTGTTGTATCATAGTAGGCAGACGTCCAACCTTACCGAAAGCACTGATAAGAGGTCAAATCTATCTTAAGGAAACTATTCATATAGGCCTCAACAAAATTCTTCTTCTAATTTTCAACTCTGCCCGATTACAAGTGTTCTGTTGTGTTATTGCTAATATATTGTATTGCATTATTATTGTTACTGACATATTAATACTACATACTGTGTTATATTTTTTTACAATCTTAAGACAGAATATTTGTTATAGTTTTAATCTAAGGTGTGCAGATTACCATCTTAACTTATTTAGGTTGGTTTATACTTCTCTTTCAGATTTTAATTATTTACAGATTCTGGTTCTTCATTCTGAATACAGAAAAATGTCTCAAACGTAAAAAAACTTATCCAATTTAAAGGCTGAGGCGGTCGTCGCTGCTCAGGATTAGGCTGCAAGCCACATTGTGACTATGAGTCACAATGAAAAGCCTGCAAAATTCACTGGAGAGAATTTTAAAACATCGCAATAGAAAATGTTGTTCTATTTGACCTTTTTGAATATGGCAAAATTTTTTAAGGATAATCTTCCTATGTTTAGGGAGGATGAGGAAGATGCTATTACAGCCTTCAACACTACCAAAGTATGGAACAACTCTAATTTCATATGTCGTAACTACATTTTGAACTATTTATCTGGTATACTTTATGAAGTATACAGTATCAGGAAAATGACTAAGGAATTATGAGAATTGTTGGGCCATAAATACAAAACTGAAGATGTTAGTGCTAAGAAATTCTTAGTTGCCAAGTTCTTAAACTTTGTAATGGTTGATTATAAAGTTGTTGTAAATTAGGTGCAAGAATTCCAATTGATCATTCATGGTATTCTCACAGAAGGGATGGTTATAAGTGAATCCTTTCAGGTGGCAACCATTATTGAAAAACTCCCCCTGCTTGGAATGACTTCAAGAACTATCTTAAGCATATGAGAAAGGAAATGATAGTGGAAGATCTTTTGTCAAACTTTGAATTAAAGAAGACAATCGAGGTGTGGTTAAAAGACTAAACAAAGCAACCAATCCTAGCTTTGTCAAGGCAAACATAATGGAAGTCAGGAAGGACTCTAAGAAAAGAAAACATTCTCAGATTGAGTCTAAACTAGGACCAAAAGGCGGTATCCTCAAGAAGCCAAAATTCTAAGAAAAATGCTTTAATTGCAATAAGACGAGACACAAGTCATTTGATTGTAGGCTTCCAAAGAGGGTTAGAAAAATGATGTCAACACTGTGAAAAATATTTCAAAGGAAGTATCTGATCTTGACATTTGCGATGTGATTTCTGAAGTCAACTTGGTCGATTCAAATCCAAAAAAATAGTGGCTTGATACTGGTGCCATACATCATATTTGTTGTGACAAGGACTTCTTTGTTGAGTTGGTTCCTTGTAAGAAAGGGGAGAAGCTCTATATGGGTAACACTACAACTTCCAAGATCAAGAGGAAAGGCACTGTGATTTTGAAGATGACTTCTAGCAAAGAGTTGAGGCTTCAAAATGTGGTGTATGTGTCTAACATATGCAAGAACCTTGTCTTTGGGACCCTTCTAAGTATACATGGCTTTAGGATGTTATTTGAATCCCAGAAGTTAGTTTTTTCAAAAGGAAGAACGCTTGTGGGAAGGGGATATGTATTAAATGATATGTGAAAACTCAACTCTACCTCTGTAAAAGCTAATACTATGAAAAAGAATTAGGCTTCTTCTTTTGTTTATATGCTTGAGTCATTTGATTCATGGCATGGTCAACTCGGGCATGTTAATTTTGATACTTTACGTAGATTAATTAACTTAGAGCACATTCCTTCATTTTACATTAAGTATAATCATAAATGTGAAATGTGTGTTGAGGCAAAACTAACAAGATCTTCATTTCAATCTGTTAAAATAAATATTGAACCACTTGAGCTAATGCATAGTGATATTTGTGACTTAAAGTTTATTCAAACTAGAGGAGGGAATAAATATTTTATTACCTTCATTGATGATAGCACAAAATATTGCTATGTATATTTACTTAAAACCAAAGATGAAGTTATAGAGAAATTTGTTATCTATAAGCAAGAAGTTGAAACCCAGATTAAAAAAAGAATTAAGAGGGTGAGCAATGACCATGGTGGTGAATATGTTGAACCATTTGGTAAATTTTGTGCACAACATGGTGTTACTCATAAAGTGACACCATCATACTCTCCTCAAGCCAATGGAGTAGTAGAGCCGAAAAAACCAAACCCTAAAGGAAATGATAAATGCAATGCTAGAAAGTTCTAGGTTGTCACAGAACATGTGGGGGAGAAGTTGTTTTATCAGCAACTTACCTTTTAAATAAGGGGCCCCGCAAGAAAAAGAACAAGACACCATATGAGTTATAGAAGGGTAGAAAACCTTCCTACAACTACTTGAAAGTGTGGGGATGTCTTGCAAAGGTAATGTTTCCTTTACCAAAGTAAATGAAAATAGGTCAGTGGATTGTATTTTCATTGGTTAGGTACGCCACAACAATGCATATCAGTTTCTTGTGCATGAATTAAAGAATCCTAAAATTCACAACAATAAGATATTGGAATCTAAAAATGTCTCATTCTTTTAAAATATATTCCCTTGTAAGACTAGGGAACTTGGGTCAAGTTCAACAAAATGAACTTTAGAGACTATTGATAGTCAAGACTTTCAACAAGAGGTTGAAGTCAAGATAGAGCCAAGAAGAAGTAAAAGGGCAAAGGTGGAAAAGTTCTTTTGATTAGATTTTTTAACCTATATGCTAAATACTGAACCTCAAACTTATAGTGAAGCTATATGCTCATCTAAAAGAACTTTTTGGAAAGATGATATCAAGAGTGAAATTGATTCCATTGTGAAAAATCACACATGGGAATTAGTGGATCTACTACAGAGAATTAAACCACTAAATTCTAAATGGATTTTCAAATGAAAAATGAAAGCAGATGGAACAATTGATAAGGACAAGGCCAAATTGGTTATAAAAGGTTACAAACAAAAGGAAGGCCTTGATTACTTTAATACATTTTCTCTTGTATCAAAAATAACTTCTATAAGGATGATACTTGTTATTATCACTTTACGGAATCTAAAAGTTCATCAAATGGATGTTAAGATAGCTTTTCCAAATGAAGACCTTGATGAGGAGATTTACATGGAACAACCTGAGGGTCATTGAAACACCACAAAAGAGCCTAGACGTTATGGCCGAATCTGACGATGTCACATGAGAGTGTGTTTGGAAACCGTATTATCGCTAAAACTATTTTTCATTTCAAACTTTTTATCCTCTTCAATTACTTCCAAAATCGTGTTATTTATTTAGTCGATCATTATCAAAACATTATTCATTTTCAAAACGTTATTCACTACGAAAGCTTTTAAAACAGTTCGCATAATCATGGGTATTTTTTATAAAACATTTATTTCTTTTGAAAACTCGAGTTTTCCTACTACTAGCATATATAAACCACAAAATAGTATAAGCCCAAATTAAGAAAAATAAATTCGTAGAGGCCATAATTATAGCAAAATACTCCCAAATAAAATTAAAATCATAAATAAGTAATGAACAAAATAAAAGAAGTCGTGTGGCCACTGCTGAGCACTCCGCTGCACTGGTCCACCTAGGTTTGGGGATTACTTGTACATATTAAACAGAAGGGTGAGTTGTCGTAAACTCAGTGTGTAATCCCCACAGAAACAAACAAACAATATGCAGTTACACAATCTGGGCCTTAGCCCTTTTTCAGAACAGTAGCAGTCATACAGTAGGGCCTTAGCCCAACACAGTAACAGTAAACAATAGGGCCGTAGCCCATTATAGTAATAGTAACAGTCATGCAGAATTCAGTATGCAAGTCCTACCCAACCATCTGCTATACACCAACTCCTATTTAACCCTATGCTCTTGTGGGGGATTAAATCACCCACCCATCCCTACACTTACAACTAGCATCAGTTGCAGTACTAAATAGTAATTCATAGCTAAGCTGCCAGTATATTAGGCTTAAAGCCATCAGCAGTTTGCAGCAAAGCTACCAGTAAATCAGGATTAAATCCTTTCAGTACACTTCCTTAGTCATGTCATCCCACTCCATGCAATGCAACATACAGTTATAACATACCATCTCATGGTAACAGTTCGTACAATATCATTTTAGTGAAATATCATCATGCTCTATATCATATAAACATATGTCAGTCATTCAGTCATTTCATTCAATTAGTGATCTCAATATAACTTACCGACCCTACAGTAGGTTCATAGTCGACTCAGGCGACCCATGCAACCTTAGTAAATAAATTAGTAAAAATGGGCTCATACGCCCATGTGGTCTGCCCGTATGGGCCCACACGCCTGTGTGGCCCACACAGCTCAAATTATCCTTGGCTGTGTGGATCATACAGCTTGGCCCAAAATCTCACATGCCCGTGTGGACTACCCGTGTGGACCCACACACCCGTGTGGCCCACACGGCCCAATTGGTCTAGCCCGTGTGTCGCACATGGCCTCACCTGGCCATCACACGATTGTGTCCTTCGTGTATGGCCTGGCCTCATTAATTACACGCTCGTGTTTCATCACACGGCCTGCCACACAGGCGACCACACACCCGTGTGGTGTCGACAGAATGCTTTTTTAGCTTTTCACTGAATCTTGTTTTCTGTGTTTCAGGTACATACCTGGTTTGTTTTCAATGTAAAACCCACTCCAAGCAATTTCGAACCTATAATTTATCAATATACACTCGATTAGTCACTTACTGGTTGAACTAGAACCGAACTCGAAATGCAAAATTCACCCTTTTAAGTGATTAGACCTCACCTCAACACTCTGAATCGATTCACTTACAATCAGTACGATGAGAGCCTCAATCCTCACAATTTTCTACTGACAAAATATCAATATCACCCTAATTAGTGCTTAAGAAAATGCAACTTACAAGGATACTACAATTCACTTACTGAAATTGTGCACAAAGCCGTCGAGGGAAAGGGAAGAAAATATGATTTCAGTAACAATGGGAAGTAAAAACGAAAGAGAAGGAGATGGAAGAGAATTCAGCAGGAAAGGGAAAAAATTTGGCAGAACGGAAACAAAAAGAAAATGGATGAAGAGGAAAATTGACAGAGACTTTCGGCAAGAGAGTAAAAATAATTAGATAACTCCCAAATCCTCTATTTTGCTCCCACTAACCACATTCATGTCAACCACTACAGTGTTTCGGTTGAACCAAAATTCTTTCAGTCCATTGAGCAAAAATAAACTCCTTACTCATGTAGGGATTCGAACACAAACCTCTAGCATGTTAACACTCCACTTAACCACTAGACCAATAGGCCCATTCTATTATGATTTTTCAAAAACATTTAATTAAAAGTCTACTATTTAGTGCTAGGGCTTTGTTAATAAAAAACCCAAAATTTGCCCAACTCAAGGCTTGAATCCAAGACTTCCCAGACACTCCTAGGACACTTAACCACTAGAACAGACAATATTTGTGTCATGAATATACGAAATCAAATATATAAATTTTGGGGCGTTATAGTCATGTAGCTCTAGGGCAAGAAAGAAAAGTTTATAGATTGGTGAAGTCTTTGTATGGATTTAAATAATGAGTGTGACAAATCTGTGTATGTTAAAACCACTATTGATGGATATGTAATTCTATGTTTGTATGTTGACGACATACTCATTGTTGGAAGTAACAATAAAATGGTAAAATGTACCAAAAATTTCTTAAATTTAGGGTTTGACATGAAATATATGGGACTTGCTGACATGATTTTGGGCATCCAAATCAAAAGGTCATCTGAAGGTTTCTTATTGACTAAATCACACTATGTAGAAAATATTCTTGAGAAATCTTGCAAGGATGATTTTGGTGTAGCCAGAACTCCGATAGATATAAGTCAACATCTGTCCAAAAACAAATGTGAAAGTGCTAACCAAGTGGAATATACAAGAGTCATAGGCAGTCTAATGTACCTTATGAGTTGTACTAGACCTGATATTCCTTTCACTACAAGCAGTTTAAGTAGATTCACAAGCAATCTAAAGGAGAACCATTGGAAAGTGATTGTGAGGGTATTGAAATATCTCAAATATACTCGAAACTATGGATTACATTATTCCAGAGATCCTGTTGTGTTAAAAGGATTCTCCAATGCCAGTTGGATATCTGATATTCAAGATACCAAAAGTACAAGTGGTTATATTTTCACATTGGGAGGAGGAGCTGTGTCTTGGAAATCCTCAAGGCAAACGATTATAACTAGATCCACAATGGAATCTGAGTTTGTAGCTCTAGCCAAATTTGGAGAAAAGATAAAATGGCTATGAAACTTTTTAGAGGATATTTCTAAATAGCCAAAGCTTGTGCCTACAATATGCATATATTATGATAACCAAGCAACAATTGGTAAAGCACAGAACGTAATGTATAATGGCAAGTTGAGACACATGCATCATCGACACAATACCATTAGACAACTAATTTCAACTAGAGTTATCTCTATTGACTTTGAAAGATCAAAAGATAATACTGCAGACCTGCTAACCAAATTGTTAAACTAAGATCAAGTTGATAAAACATCGAAAGGAATGAGACTAAAGCCTATGGATATTTAAGGCACTATGTGAAGGAAAATCTAACCTAGTTGACTAGATATCTCGATATCTAAGTTCAATGGGACAACCTACTTGCATAGACCTTAAGAGGTCACTGTGGAGGTTCTTATCCCAAGTTCATTCCTATGATAAAAACAGTGGTTAAAATGTGTAAAAATTTAAGCAATGCTTTTAATGACCATTGTGTGTTTCGATGAAACGAACAACATAAGTCACCTATGTGAGAGTGAAATGGGGTCGTTTCAAGGAGACTATTAGGGCATAGTTCTCTGAGCTCTTACAGAATTAGGACGATGCTCACGGCCATATGAACATACCTATGAGAACCAAAATCTTGTTAGGGTGGTATTTGTATGAGGTATATCATTGTTTACACAAACGGCAAAATAGTTTAAGGACATCGCGTCTACTAGTCAACTAGTAAAATAAATATACTTTCACAAGGGAAGGTTCAAGGGTTGATACCTACCTATCCTATGCAAATATCTAACATAGAATCTATAACCTCTTTGTGTCTCGTTGATCCATCAATTTCATTCATATGGAGGATTGTTGGAAAATAATAGATATTGTGGAACTTTGAGGCATATTATTTTATTGATAAAATTGAAAGTTTGAATAATAAATTATGAATTTATATTCTATATAATATGCTCAAAATTGTTGAGTGATGAATGATAAATTGATGCTCAAATTAAACAATAGTTCTGTCTCTTGATGAATAGTTGTATCTTTTGAACAATTGTATCTCTTGGTGAACAGATTCATTGTTTTTGGTTTAATATTGCTTCTTTTCATTCATTGTGTCTGTTCACTTATCTCTATTAACTTTTTAAAAAAAAAACTATTCATGAATCGATCTAAATCTCTTCATTCATTTCCTTTCCTCTAGATAAAGCCAAGTTAGGAGACTTCCAAAATACATCATTAAAAACCATCAATATAAAAAATTCCTTCTAAATTCATTCCTCTTGGTGGTAGAGAAAGACAAGATTGTATTTGATTGATCGCTGTTGTTGTGCTACTACTGTGATCGTTTGTTGTTGTATCTTGGGAGACAGAAGTCCAACATTACTGAAAGCATCAATGAGCGGTTGAATCTATCTTAGGGAAACTATTCGTACAGGTCTCAGCAAAATTCTTCTTCTAATTTTGAACTCTATCCAATTACAGGTATTATGTTGTGTTAATGTTATTGCATTATATTTCATTATTATTGTTACTGACATATTAATACTACATACGATATTATATTTTCTTATAAACTTTTTACAAGTTAACTATCATATGTATTTACAAACTTAATAAGAATAACCAAGTGTTATATACCATCTAATATTTTAATTTGAATTAAAGTCCCAGTAGGACAATCAGTTAGAATAAATAATAGATTGTTCAGTTCCAAAGATGAAAATTCTTCTAGATGGCCATATAATGGAACGGGTGCTCCAGAAGAGACCCAAGATATAACTAATAAGTAAAACTCCAGAAGAGATTTAGGTACCTGAAATTGAAGATTAAATAATGAAAATAACATATCTTGATAAGTTATGTCAATTCGAGAAAATGTGGAACCAAATAATAAAAGCGGTCGATAATGATTTTGCATGCAATATTATTATTGAAATAATAAAATAAAAGAAAGATATTGAATAAATCTATTGAGAAATATATATATATATATATATATATATATGGTATAAATTGATCAAAATAGAAAGACACAACTCAAAAACAATTAAATTCATAGAGTTTTTGGACCAGTAGTCCAAATATCTAAAGGTATAAAGCCAATGAAGGTGCAAATGAAGTAATTTTGCAAAAGTGAAATAAAATTATGAAGTTTTTCGCTAAGTCCTGGCATTGATTATGAAAAGATATAATATTCTTTTGTGGTGGATGCAATTACCTTTAAATATATTATTTTGACAATTCATAAAAGAATTAACTTGCGTCTAATGGTTATTGTTACAACCTTTTATGAACCACTATATAGTAAAGTTTATATTAAAATCCTTGAAGGATTTAGGATGCTAGAAGCATATTGAAATTCTCAGGAAATTGTTCATTTATATGAATTGAAATAATTTGAACATATGTGGTAAATAGTAGTTGAAGGAGGATTATAAAATGATCAAAAATACCTATTTGTGTTTTTATAGAAGAATCATGATTAAAGTTTGCTTTGATTATTGTTGAAACTCCTGAAGAGATCAGAATATATCTCCCCCAAATTTTCCCTCACTCATGACTTTCAAAAGAATGATGATATAAATTCTTAGCAAATACATTCAAATAGTCATTTGAAAAACTAGTATTCAAGATTGAATATGTAGAATATGAGAAAGTATGTCATGTGTTCATGAGGGGGAGAAAATACGCACTGTACTCTTTTTCCCTTAACCGATGTTTTGTCCCATTGGGTTTTCCTGGTAAGATTTTTAATGAGGCAGCATATTATGCATATTATAGATATGTGTATTCTTTTTCCTTCACAAGGATTTTTTTCCCATAGGGTTTTTATCTTAGTAAGGTTTTAACGAGACACATTATCTACCAATCGACATTCAAAGGGGGGTGTTATGAATATCTTATTAAGTGGATGTCCATCAAGATTAAGATAAGTTTTGATGTACTTTAAATTCTAATAGTCATTAGAAGTAGATCTCTACTTCATTTATACTTCTTATGATTATAAAAAGAGACTTTGGGGACGCTTTGTTAATATTCTGATTCATCAATAAAATATGTCTTCTCTTTTGCTCTCATATTTTGTTTATTCTTTACTTTCTGTCTTTTTATTTTATGACAGTGATGTATATTTTAGTTTTTATTTATGAATATGTTAAATATGTTATATATAGATATTATTTTTTCAATAATTATATATATTATTGTATTAACCCGATATGTTTATTTTTACATTTCTCTATATTTCTAAAAGTAAAAAGTATATTAGTCAATAAATAATTCGGTGACAAAGAATTTGAATTATTATTTAGTCTTCTATTAACACATAATTTTATATTCAAACATGAAACAACTCTACCTCTCTTCCTATAAAAAATTAAATAAAAGAATAATGTAAATTTAGTGTCGAGTTGAGACTAAATCAATCAAGAAATTTACTTAAATAATTTTACATATTTACAAAAAAAATTATTATGAGCATATCTTTTTTTCTTATTTGTAAAAAAAAAAGATAAAAAATTTGTAAGTGTAAATAATATTTTTAAATAAAAATTAATACATGAGTATAAAATGAAAAATAACACAATTATTGAAAATTGTCGATTGAGTTTTAATTAAGTTGACATTATTGTTATTGCAACAAATAAGAAGACATAGATTTAAGCGCACTTAAACACATTTTCCATTAGGCAACTTCATAAATTCATAAAGAGCCTACAATTACAATATCATGTACCCCGTGGAGGTAGTCCACATCAAATTGGGTTTCATGTATACTATTGAAGCCAATACGGCTAATGTTATCAACCACTCTTTTAATCGATTTAAGAATATAACAAAAATGTAAAGAGCTAAAGCTAGAAAACATTAAACACAAAAAGACCCAAATGTGTTAAGTCTAAAGTAACATTCGAGAGTTTATAGACAACAAAAAACAATTTGTATCAATAATAATATCCACGAAGCCTATCACTTGAGCAAAATTAAGCCCCATTCGGATAGCATAGGCCTTTACCCATGTAGCATCTCAACACTTAGACAAATGTTGCGCCAAGCCACCTAGGACCACTGCATCTTCATCTTACACCACACAACCAAGGCTTGCTACTAGCGTGTAGAGGCAAAGCCAAATAATTTTTTTATGGAGTTGAAATTAAATTGTATATTTTAACAATAGTGAAAATGCAATTTCACCATTTTAATATTTATATCTTTATAATTTTTGAAAGATTAAATCAATTTTTATCATTTTTAGGGGGCCAAAGTGTAATTTTACCTTTACTAATTTAAATTTTTATAAATCTTAAAGGGGCTTAAATGTAAAATTTTCTATTTTAGAGGGGTAGGGCCCCTGCCAACCCCCTAGCGGCATGTTCTCATCCTAAGCGCATCCATGGTCACTTTAATTGTCCCTATGCTACGCGCACGCCATTGCTCCTCTCTCGGTTGTCTAGGCAAAATGGGTCGATTAAGAAAGTTATGGTGTTAAAATTCCTCGTGCAATGATCGAGCAAAACTAAGGGCAATATGCGATGGTGTAAGGTAACCTTTGATTACTTCATTGTTGTGCACATTCCATAGTTCTCATAATGTCATGCAAAGACTAACCATATCCACATTGTTTAACTTTTGCAAAGTAAACTCTAATCAACCAGCACAAAAAAAAAAAAAAGTATTACAAGATAGTATGGCATCATCAATACCCACTAATTTAAGAGTGGCATTCGAAGTTGGGCAACCATGCAAAGCATGTAAAGCTTTTTCATTTGAACAAATGAACCTTTGGCATCAAAGGGAGCTTCCAAAAGATTTACCAAAAAACCCTATGCGGGCCAAACCCAAAGGAATGCAATAAAAGCCAAGAATAACCTTGCATAGTAGTGTACACACCCGAAAGAGAATGCCCCTAAATCATAACACCCCTAGCATCATTGCAAAGAAAAGGGATAAAAAGTATCGTCTCAAATAGTTGTCTCACCAGCAATAAATTCCACCTACGACCTTCCATCAAAGAACTCATCAAAGCGTTGCACAACAAAGTACCATCAAAAGCTAAGTCCTCCCTTTCCAACCCTTTAGCGACCCACCGAGATAGCAAAATTCTCTCTCGCAACCCATCATCAACTTGCCAATAGAACCCTGGTTCTAACTGCTCCTTTACTCGGCAAATACTTTTCCAAAAAAAAGGTGGTTTGTCCACAATGTGCGCGAGTTGAAACCGTTGCCATCCGGGACATAGTTTATGTTTAGAAGTTGATTATGTGTGGAAGTTTGTAGCTGTGCAAGCTCCAAAAATTGATACCTTGCTAGTCACACTTTATTCTTAGTCTCGAAAATTAAATGTTGAACTTTTTGTATTTAATTATGAAAATCTTTTTTTGATACAATAATAGATGCTGGAAATAGGTGTAATACAATTTGAACTCATGTCAAATGTGTATCTGTTAAGAAATTTAACCACTGCTCTATATAAGTCAAGACTTATTTATAAAATACTAAATAATTATAAAAAATAACTTTATATTTTTAGTGAATCAAATTTTTGAAAATAACAAATTTCCGCATTGTTGTTCAATGATTGAACGAAAATTAGACTTTTATTAACCTTCTTATGAGAAGGAAAAATAAATAAATAAATTTACTTTGTTTAAAAAATGCATTCTATCGTTAACTAAGTCTCAGTTTGGTTAGCATTAGTATAGTTGTTAGTGCAGGAAGACGTGGGTTTGAACATACTGAAATATTTTTATCCTCCTATTTAAGAATTGGAGAAGGATTATAGGTACTTCTAAACATTGTATAAAAAAATATATTCCATCATTAACAATAAATCACACTTTCTAACAATAAATCAATTCTTCTTAATAACATTTTAACCTTAATTAGTGTTGATTAATGTAAAAATAAAAAATAAAACTAACAAATAGTAATGCAAAGTTTATGTTTTTTTTTTTTCAATTTATGATTAGGGTAAACTACATAGATAGTCACTCAACTATAAAAAATAAAATTTCAATTTAGAAACTCAAAATAAAACGTTTGCAATTTAAGCACTCATATTGCATAGTTCAATCATTTTGGTCACTCCTATTAAAATCACAAACGATAAGTTGACGTGGAAGTTCAAAATTAGTATAATAACAAACTATAATAATAATATTATATTAATATTAAATATTTTCCAAAAATATATAAATACATAAATATTTTCAAAAAATATTATAATAAATTTAAATTTTATAATAATAATATTATATTAATATTAAATAAAATAAAATTTCCCCCCTCTCCCACCGGACCTCATCACCGTCCCTCCCCCTCCCCCCACGTCGTCCTTCTCCCCCTCCTTTCCCCACCACCGTTGCTCTATCTTTTCCTCTATGCTGCTGTAATTTTGTATTGACAGCCTAGTTGCCTGAAACTAGTGATTATGTTCAATCCCTTTTCCATTAATGCAATATTACTAATGCAACTCCCTGCATGGTGCAAAAAGCAACCATAAACAACACAGACCTCTATCTTGAGATCCTTGTGAATTTGCTAAAAGTTCATTATATGGTAAAGATAACAGAGAGGCCCTCATTTGATAAGCCTAATCACTAGTTAGATTCATTGACAGCAGGTCGCTCTGCATATTTTATAGCAGTAGAGAGAGGGACAATGACAGGGTGAGGGAGGGGGACAGGGAAGGGTGCGGGAGGCCCGGTGGGAGAGGGGAAATTTTTATTTTTTTTAATATTAATATAATTATATTTATTCAATAATAATATAAATATTAAATTTATTATTATATTTTTTGAAATTATTTTCTTATTTTTATATAATTTTAATATTATTATATTTTAAAAAGATTTATATATTTTTATATATTTCTTTGAATTTCTTAGAATTAAGACTAAATTGAGAACATTTATAAAATTTGAGATTTAATTTTTTAAAATTATAATTAAATTGATATAATATGTAGAAGTTGAATGATAAATTAGTTATTATACCGATTTTTTAATTGTCACGTCAAATTGCAATTTGTGATTTTAATGGGAGTGACTAAAATAATCGAAATATGTAACTGAGTGCTTTATAGTTGGATGACTATTTGTGTAGTTTATCTTATGATTTATGATATGATGAGTTTTTTTATATAATATTAGGGGTAGAGAATAAGAGTAGCACGGTTTGAATCCGTGCAAATGAGTGTCTAACAAAAACTGTAACCATTGTTCCAATGAGTTAGAATTTAAAATTTTAAAATTTATGATTTTAGTGAACGATTAGATTAAAATTTAAGGTCTTAAAATTTTATTAAAAAGGAAGATTAATTTTATTAATTGTAGAGATAATAATAATAAGAATTAATTTAATGTTTCTTAATGTATTACACTATTAATATATTTTAAAAATATATAATGTGACATATTATTATTGGGCGTCTAAAAGAATGAATTTTTAATATCATTTAAATCCAAGTTAACCTTTTATAAGTTTATATGTATTTAAAAAGTTTTTCTTAATATAAAAGTGATACTAACAACAATCGTATGATAGGAAAAAGCAAAAGCAATAATAATTAGTATGGTTCCGCCCTTCGGAGTAGGTGATTTTTGTAGATTTGAAATTTAGTATCATATTTTAATTTTACTTTTTAGAATTTAAAATTTCAGATTTAATTGTTAATATTATTGAATTATTTTAAAAAAATTAATTTTTTTATTAAATTAAATGAAAAATATTTGTGCTAAGTATAGATTGTTATAGATCAAATATGGTTATAATCCCACCGCTATATGATAATACTCATTTTAACTTATCATGTCGAAATAGTTTTTTTCTTTTTTTTTTGTATGTGTATATGTTAGAGAGGAATTTTTAAAAAATCATATAAACACTTTAACTGGAACAATAAAAGGTGTTAACAATTTGAACTAACTGATGTCATTGCAAAAGTATATCTCAACTATAAACATAGTATAGGGATCGAAATTGTCATTTAACTATTATTTTATAATGGATAAAAAAAGCCTTTTGGGCATTCTTTATATATATATATATATATATATATATATATGCATATACAATTTTTTTATTAATATACTAAAAAATCCTTAAACTATTAAACTTTGTTTACAAAAGCCCTTAAATTTTTTTTAGTTAAATAAGTCATTAATTTGTGAATTTTATTCATGAAAATTATTGATTTTAATATTAAGGTAAAAATATTTTAAAATTTTAAACTATTTTGCATTTTATGCCTACGTGAATTTGTGGAGAATAATTCATTAAATAAAAAATAAAATAATTTTTTAAAATTTTTTGAAAGTGCTTATATACATAACACACTTCATCACTCTTTTGAAAATTTTATTACTCTTTCAAATTTTATATTGATGCTAAAGTGTATATAATTCCTATTTCATCAATATAAAATTAATATAAGAGTTTGAAATTCAAAATATATTTACTTTAATATTAAAACAATGATTTTTATAAGTAAAAATCATAAGTTAAGGACTTATTTAACTATAAAAATAGTTTAAAGGCTTTTTTAATATATTAGCCTAATTTTTTTAAAAAACACATTTTTAATACAAAAATATTTCAACATAATAATTTAAAATGTGTATTTTTAAGGGGAAAAAAAGTAACCTCAATAATTTAATCAAAATAGTTGAAGATAAGAACTAATTGGGCTTGCTACGTAGAGTGTCAAATTACATTAAATTGAAATAAATAAAAAAACTAAATATTAACACACAAAAAGATGTATTTTGACAAAATAAAATGTAATTTTTAAAAAAATTAACCTCAAACATTTTAATTAAAATAGTCGAAGATAATAACTATTTTAACTTATTAATGCCATTATAAAAATAGACTACCAAATTACAACATAAAAATTTAATCTTAAAGGTGATTATAGTATAGGATTAGAATTAAAGAAAAAAAAAAGACACACCCCTGGCCCTTTTATTAATTTTTTAAAGTGTTTAAACTACTTTTCTTTTAACAAAAATACCAAAACCGTTTTTGCATTGCATTTCAAAGTATCTTTTTTTTTAGCTAAACCAGCTTTGGGATCTATAAACAATACTAAACAATAAACGTTCAAGCTTACTTCCTCCTTTTCATTGGGCCAAAACAACTTGGTTAGGATTTGCTGCTAGGCATAGTTTGTTGACCCGATTGAAATTAGGTTAGGTGCTCTCCACAGGTGAACATGCTAGATCCTCGACCCTTTTATTGTTCTTCTAAAGTTAAATTTCTTTCCTTTTATTAAAAATATACTGAAAGGTTTTCTAGCATTGCTTTTCAAATTAGTTTTTTAAGCTAAGCCAACTTTATGACTTGTAAGCGATAGTAAACGATGAATATTTTCTTCTTTTTAGAGTTGAGCAAAATTTAAGTCTATTTGAAAAAAAAAATCAAAATTTTTAAATTAAATTATTTAAGATATTTAATTTTTCAAATCAATTCAAATAATTAAATCGATTTTTCCAATTCGATTCGAGTTAACTTTTTATAACTTGAATAAGAAAAAATAGATTAAACAAAACAGCTTATTTTTGGAGTAAAGGCATAATTTCAAAATTTTAACCTCAACTACACCTTCCGGCGTGGTTTTACTCTGTCTTTTAAAATAAAAAAAAAGGGTAAGGCTGCGTTAATTTTTACTTCATTCTACTCAGATCTCCCTTCCATGACTAAACAAACCAAATTCTCCTCAAATTAGAACCCTAATTTTTTTTTCTCCCAAATTAGACGGTACAGAGATGGGAAGGAACAAGCAGATTGGGTTGAGAAGCCTATCTTGTCTTTGCTTCATTCCTCCTTGATATGCTTTTTTTTTTTTTTTTATGATGAACTTTTCTTTAGTTTCATTTTTGTTAATAAATGATCTTATTGGCTATTGATAAGCTTCCACGATTCTGCTAATGGTGATGGGTTATTTCTACGTGTTATGTTTTTTTTAATCAATGGAATGATGATATGTTTGATGGCCAAAAATATCATATTCGACGACTATGGACTTCTAAATAATTTATTTTATTTTAATTTTGATTTTTTTTCTTGTATTCATTATTTGAATATGTTTTATTTATGTAGAAAACTTTTATCTATTAATTATATATATTTAATCTAATATTTATAATGATTATTTTTTAAAATTTTACTCGAACAATATATTTGATTTGATTCGATTTCTATATTACTCGATTTGATTTGAAAAATTTTAAAATCGACTTTAGTTAATAAAATATGGTTTGTCAACTTGATTAACTCAAACTTTTTTCATTCAACTCGAGTCTATCGAATGCTCACTTCTATTGAAAACAATTGGGTTGAGCTTTGTTGCTAGGCATAACTGACCGTGTCCCGATATACGTGCATCGGGCTTAAAACAATGCAATTAAATATAAAAATGAAGTGCGATGTCTACAAGTGTACAAGTAAAATTGTAATATAGTTTAATTTTTTACAACGAAATACTAGAATATTCCGAGGATCGTACCCAAGGGGGATATAAGCTAAACCTGAATCAAGGCGAGTAAAAATATGCAATAAAAAGGCTAAATAACTAATATCTATTAACTATAGTGCGATGGATCATAAAGTGGAAATTTGACTATCAACTAAACTAAAGGACTTATGCAAAATTACCAAAATTATCAATGAATTGGTTACTCTCCATGGTCATAATTAATCTTCGGTTTAGAGATTTTAGTGGATAACACATCAATTGTTCATTAGATCCTTTCGGCTTGTAACTTACCAATTGACAATTTAGCCTAATCTTATCTTTCAACCTTAAAAAAACTAAATGGGACTATTGAATTTGGTGCCCAATAGGATATCTTTTCGATCTCACTTATCTAAGCTTTCATCTAAAGCCAGTCAATTCTAGATTTTAAACTTCATTTAATTTAACCCTATTATCTTTGATTAAACCTTAACCCTAGATTAATAGATCCCACTTTGATTACCCAATTTCTAGTGAATTTAGTTCCTACCCTTTTTCATACTACAAAACCCTATTAGTGAAAATGCCATTAAATAAATTAACAACAAGAAAAGTGAGGCTTTAGAGATGCTCAATAATGAAGTTGAAGCTCTGGCATGTAGATAATGGTGGACGGAATTCAAATCTCATTGGAATTGATTCAATCAGTGTTTTTGATAACGAACGAGAGTAATTAAAATAATTGAAATTGATTAACTTGAAGAAAAGCATCAACTATTTTAAAGAAAAGAAAAATTGAAATCTAAACTAGAGCTAATGAGCAATCCTGAATGATCCTTAGACAAATCTCTACAAATCTCTAAAAAAGCTCTCATAACATATTTTTCTAAACTAATATATATAATAATGCGTCCTAACTTAACCTAGGCAAGTCTACCTTGAGTTACATGTAAAAATTCATTGTGGTGACAGAAACGTCCCTTAAAGTAATTTGGCCCATTGAGCTTCAATGTCATGACACCATACGGCCGGTGTCAAGACTCTGTGGATAGTTTACTTGAAGTCATGTGATTGGCCTTTAGTGTCGCAACTTTCTCTTGTGTATGTCACGACTTTATTTCTTTGCTATGATAACTCCCAACTCTGACTATTGTTGTTGATGTTGCGACATTACCTATGGAATGTTGCGACTTTTAACTTTAGTGTCGCAATTTTGTGTCTTTGATGTTGTGACTTTTCCAACAATTTTCCTGAAGGGATGTTGTTGGTCAAAAATTTTTCTAATTGTTGAGTAGCTTCAAATTCAATGTCACGACTTTGTGGGCAATTTCCTAATGCCTTGGCCATTTTGTCCCAAGTTGTTTCCTACATCACTCAAGTAACTTGTTAAATCTCATTAGGCAAGACTTTGCCAAATTGGTCTCAAAACATAAAATAAAGAAGTAACTTATTAAACCAAAAACATAACGTAAATATAATTAACAAAGACTACGAAAATAACAGGAAAAGAGTTTATTAGAACTCGTTAATTATAAAAAAGAACTCAATTTGTGATATCAAATTATGACAGACCAATAACCCTCTCCTCTCTCGTTGGCACGGTTGAAATTAGGTCAGGTGTGCCTATGGGTGTACGTGCCAAACCCTCGACCCTTTTATTATTTTTGTAAAGCAAGTACATGGGCCAATGACTTAGGCATAAGCATCTTAATAGGTTGTTGAATGTTACTATTCAACCCATTAAAAAAATTTGCTTACATACTCATTAATATCAACTTTGCATGATAGCATTTCAAGTTGATCACGATAAAGGTTAAGAATACTTTTTTGCTTCAGACTTAAGAGCTCAGCCATGGGATCACCAAAGAACTTTTCGCCAAAAACTTTCTTCCAAAGGCTGTACATAGTCTTTCTAAGAAAACTCTTCAAAACTTCCTTTAAATTATACGCAAGTATGATGCCACTGCAATAGTTTTCCTTCTAGAAAAATGACAACCAACTTCACCTTCAAATCAATAAGTGTTTAATCCACATTAAAGAAATGTTTAAATATGAACAACCATCATTCATATCATCTCCATTAAACTCAGGAAACCCCTTATTGGAATGCCTACTAACAAAGTAATGAGACTTGCGAACTGTGTAAATGCACTTCAACATCACCTTGTAACTGACTCAAGATTTGAGTCTGTTGAAGGTTCAAAATAGTAATATCATTTTTCATTACCGTTATGATCCTTTCTTGATTTTTCTTCTGTCCTTGTACCTTTGCCAAATATTCTTGACAAAAAATTCTTTAACAGATTCTTTGATTAGACATGTAAACAAGTAGCTTGCACCATCATAGATGTCAAATGATGGCTTTGATTCTACTTGTACAAGATTAAATGGTCAAGGGAACTTCTCAGGCAAGTTGGAAAAAACCAACTATCAGAGAGAGATCTAAAATTTAGAGAGAACAAGATGTAGCGATGTAAAAATTTGGCTTTAGTAGCTTTAGTCGCTAATTGTGGCGATTTATTGAAACTTTGAAATCTGAATTTTGATTTTATCAAAACAAGGGAGTCGCCACCGATCATTTTTCTAGGTATGATCGGACACCTAATAAAACCTCTTTTTAACAGAAAAAGTTATTTTTAGGTAAAAAGAAGCCAAGTTTAGGTCCACGTTAAAATTCAGAGAAAAATAGGGTCCGGGAGTCGGTTACGCGCGGGGAAGGTATTAGCACCCCCGCGACGCCCAAAATTGGTATCTTATTAAACACACGTTGTCTTAATTTTCAAAAAATGCAAATTCAATTTGAATTTTTATCGTGATCCGATAGAAAGAAACAATAGATTTTATTTTTTGGTTTTCTAAAAGGACGTCCCAGTTTCAACACGAGCCGATTGATATTCACCCAACATAGCGATGAAATCAATGACTTAATGTTGAGTCGGTACGTTGCCTTATTTATTGAAATAAAAACGTGAAAAAATATTTTTTAGATAATGAATGCTAAAATGGAAAGAAATGAAACATAAGAGTAGAAATATAACAAAACAAACAATAAATATGACAATTGCATTGAACATGAAATAAAAATTGAGTATATATGTAGTGAAAAGTAAGATGAAAACACAATATTAAAATACTAATAATGCTATATTTATATATATATATATGTTAAAATATATAGGTAACAATGTGGACGAAAAGTTCATTAAAAATATGGTATATAAAAATATAATATGTACATAATATAGTTGTCGGAAATATAATATAGGTATGCGTAATATATGTATAAAAATGTTAAAAGGTATATACACAACACAGTACCAAATATATATCATATATACATTAGAGAACAACTTATAATATTATATATAAAGAAAATACCTAACATTACTAATGTATGTGCATAATATATATATTATATATAAACATAGTTATTAAGGATGCATGAAATATATAGCATAAAACAAATATGGGATATTTGCATATAAGTAAAAAATGGTGATAATGATATAAGATAATAATATATTCATGAAAAATGCATATGGGAACATATATAAATTAATAATGAGAATAATGATGGTAACGATAATAATGATAGTGATAATAATACTAGCAATATGAGCATACAATATAATAATAATATTAAAAATCAAGTGATAGGTAATAATAGTGAAAATAATAAACATAATAACAAATATAATAAAGTATAAGATTAACAAAAAAATAATACTAGGTTTAATATAATAATATAAAATAATAATAATAATAGTAATAATAATAAGACTAAAAAATGATGGTAATGACATATAATAAGGAAATATAGGGTAATAATAGTTAATAAATATAATAATAATACTAATAAATAATAAATATAAAAGCAAATAAAACGTAATGATAATAAAGTAATTTAAAAGTAATACTATGTATAATACTATATATGTATACATAAATATAATAATAATCATAATAATAAATACCAAAGTATTAAAATTAGGATGAAATAACGAAAAGAAAGTAAGAGGGACGAAATTGAATTAAAAAGGGAAATTTTGGGGTGAATTCGGGATAAAAACAAAAAGGGGAGGGCTTATTTGAACGCGCGTGAAACATAGAGGGACCAAAATGGTAATTTACCTGGGGCTTTAAACGCAGCGCATTAGTGGGGGATTAAATCGCAAAACGTAGCAAATTTATGGGGCTAATTTGAAATATTTAGAAACTTAATCGCGAAACACTGAAAAAGCGGAAGGGCTGATTCAGCAATAAACCCACTTGGGTTTAAAAACACGTGGACCTTATTGGGTCGGGTCGGATCGACCCGACCCGAGTTCAAGTAGTATAAAAGTCACTTTTTTTTTGTTTGAATTCATTTGTTACGGGAAAAAGAAAAAAAAAAGGGAAGAAAGAGAGAGGGGAGAAAGAAAAGAGGGGGAGAGGCTCCGGGTCCCCGGTCACCGGACCGCCAGTCGTCGCCGGTGCCGACCACCGTCCACGGTGGCCAGATAAGGTAAAATTTTTAATTTTTGTTATTACTTTTTCTATTTTTATATTATTTTAAAAAATGTATATATGCATGTGAAAGAGGTCTAAAAAAATTAAAGATTTTATCACCTTGTATTTCGGTTCTGTTTTCGATTCTATTTCCGACTGGGGGGTATCCCTTCGCTGTGTTATCCCTTAAACTGCTGTTTGCTGTTTGGAACTTGAATGTTTGTGTTTTGTGAATGAAAATTTTAGTATTGCTCGTATTTTTTAGAGAAAAATCCCCATCATTTACAATGTATTTCGAATCGGCTTTTATAGCCTATTTTACAACTTGTTTTTGTTATCATTCCCTATTGCTTTCTGTCCTTTCGCGTTTTAATGCTTGTAGGGAGCCTTGGGGTGGTGGAGCAGAGGGGTGTCAGCAGCAATTGGGTGCAAGTGGGGGGTTAGGTCGGTGTGGCTAGGGTTTCGGGTTAGGCTGTAACAGGGTTTGGTTTCTATTGGGTTGGGTTGTAATCGGGTTTTGGGTAATTTGGTTTTAATGGGGTTAATTTTGATAGGCCAAAATTGGCTTATGACACAAGATATAGGTAATTGTGTTAATTCTTGAACATGCAACTTGGTTTATTCATAGGCTGTAACAGGTTTCAATCCATTATTTCTCAAATTCATTTTTAAATATTAAATATTTTCAAAGATATTTTTATAATTTAATTTAAATAAAAATAGTTATTTAACTAATAATAATTTGAGTTAAATCAATTCGAATTACAAACTCAATTATCCAAGGTATATCTCGAACATATAACTCAATTCTTAAACAACTCTACAACTATTTGCTACTTGAAAGAAAATCAATCTCAATCTTTCAATAAAATAAAATAAAAACCCATTCCCAGTATTAAGGATGGCACTAAGAAAACTATTTGTAATTTTGATAATATCTAAATCTGTATAACTGTTAGTGGGTGGGGATAAAAATAAACTTATGAGAAATTAACCAAAGGCTTCAAGGTGTGTAACCATGCCACTATTTTTAACGTTCTATTCATCCCCACCTATATTATGTTGTTGAAAAGAGTTACTGACAAATGAACCTCAAGGATACAATGAAGCCCAATGACTGTTGACATTCTGCACTAACAAAAACAGTCCACTGAACATTGAGTAGAGCATAACAAGAATATCAATTTCTATAAAGAACTTTTGTATTAATTCTTTATAAAGCAATCTTTGGATATAAAATATTATGAGAGAATAGAAAGAAATTATTTTTCCATGTTTTTGGTTGTGCCATACAAACAAAAGTTCACTCTTATTTATAGGAGTTCTCATGCCTTTTGTCGAAACCATTTTTTTTGAAAAATAGGGGAATCGACTTTAAAATTCGAAAAAAACGGGAGTCGCCACCGACCTTTTTCGAGGTGCGATCGGATCACCTTGAAAAGTGGTTGCTTTTAATAAATATTTTGATTTATCAAAACAACGATTTTGGCCTACGAAATCAGAAAAAGGGTTCGGGAGTCGGTTACGCACGAGGAAGGATTAGCACCCTCGATACGCCCAAAAATTGGTACCATGTTAATTAATTAATGTCTTAGTGTCGAAGGTTTGAAAATTTGGAAGAATTTAAAATACGATCCTTTTTAAAAACATTGGAATATGTCGAAGTAAAAATCGAGGCTCGCTTATTTCGATGAAATAAGAATGTCGCATCCAGTAAGTTAGGGTGCGATATATCATTTTCTCGAAATTAAGCTCGTCTTTTTTATTAAAAAGATTCATATATTTAAATTGAAAAGGAATATTTAATTATTTTGGGTCGAACGAAAAATCTAAACCCAGTAAGTTAGGGCTCGATTTATCGAAGTTCCAAAATATAAAATATTACCTTAATTTTAAAATTCCTACCTCGAGACATTGAATGCCACATTCAGTAAGTTAGAATGTAACATTTTGAGATTTCGAGAATAGGTTTTATTTAAAAGCTCACGTGTTTTGGTTTAGAAAGCGATTCTCGACGGCTCGGGCTTAATGAGGAAAACCGGAACCTAGTAAGTTAAGGCTCGATTTCCTCGAAATTCCCAAACACGATTTATAATTTTGAAAGCCTTTGAATGAAAATTTTTAACAAAATGGTATTAAGCACGATTTTCAAAAAATGCAAGCATGGAATTATAAAATATAAAGCAAAGAAATAATTCATAATCAATATATTACAATAATGAATCATGATAATCGACAAATGCAAAGTGATATATAATGACGATTATATGACATGCCACCATGTGCAGATAATGATATCAGCATTCGAGGGTTAAAACAAATCCAAGGGAAGTGCAAAACAAATTGAAATAAGTAAAAGCTAGGAAATTTCTTAACAAGTGAAAATGAATAGTTGTGACAGCAAGCTTCGAGTTATAAGTATTCGAATAAAATTTTATGTGAGAAATATATTATATAATAAAAGATTTTTAGAATAAAGGAATTGTATACTTATAAAAAAATATACATTTCCATAATATAGTATTTCAAAATATTTAATATGATATAAAACGTATAATAGAGTGGAAAATGCATAAAACATAGTATTAGAAATATATAGGCATGAAACAGTACAAAAATATATGAACATATTAGAATAAAAACACATATATAATACATAAGAAAATCGTTTATGTAATATATATAAAATATAACTTTAAAGTGCATGGAGCTAAAATACAAAACATATAATAGTATTGAAAATACATATATAAGATAATGTAAAAGAATATATATATATAAATGTAACTATAATATATATGTGCGAATACCATATATGCGTACATGTAGTAAAATACGTATATATATATAGAATATATATATATAATATATAAAGATTAGGGATTAAACTGACATTAAGCAAAAATTAAGGTGAAATAAACAGGAAGCCAAAGATGGATAGTCAAGGACTAAAATGATTTAATCATAAAGTATGCGAGGCAAATCAGGAAATAAATAACAAGAAAAGGACTGAAACTGACTTTAAAATTGAAATTCAGGGCTAAATCGAAAATAAAAAATAAGGGGATGGACCTCCATGAAACGCGCAAATGATGTGGGGGACCTGAACGGGTAATAAACCCTCCCTCCCAAAACACGCAGCAACAGGGGAGGATCCGATTGAAGTCCAAGTAAAACCACGGGGCCAAATTTTAAAAAAAATCTTAATTACAAGTTATCAAAAACACGGAAGGACCCATGGGATAAATATCCCATCCAAGGCAAAGCACGAGGGTCTCAGCAATCGGGTCGGATCACCGGATGACATAGGGCCCATACGGTACCGTTTTAGGGCCATGGAGGGAGGCCCTAACGGCACCGTTTCACCACCAGAATATAACCCCTTTTTCTGCACTCTTTAGCCCTAATCCCCCTTCTTCCTTTCTTGAAACAGATTAAAACAGAGGCCCCCTTTTCTTTTTCCATTCATCGCGCCGTTCAACCAGGGTTTGTAACCCTTCGGCTGCTACCATCCCTACACCACCGTGAATAGTGATAGGGGATGCGTGAAAGGAGACTTTCAACCCTACCCGAAGTGTTTGAAGGCCCGACTATTCCGTTTCTTTATTAACGAGAGCTAACCCTAGCTTATGTTTAAATGCAGGTAGAAATTATGAAGACGACGAAGAAGGGAGCACGCTGCACCTCTCCTACCCTAGTCGGAACTCGGTGAGTTTCTCGACACCTGGGATCTTTGGAGATTCCCGACTTTGACGAAAACGGTAAGATTTTTATTATTTTCTTTATACTATGATATCGAAATAGAAATTAAAAGAAAGAAATAAAAACAACCTTTTTGATTTCTTTTGAATACAATTTCTTTTACGTTTCTGTTGCAAAGATCTCTCTTTTTTTGTTTTACAGCACTTAGTTTCTTGAGAGGAAGAAAAAAAAGAAAGAGAAAAAAGGATCCCGGAAATCGAGTCCAATCGGCCTTCTTATAGCCGTTTCGTACATACGATTTTTATTATTTCTTGCTACTGTTCCTATCACTGTTTCTGCTACTATTTTGATGTCGTTTCTTCAATTAATGTGTACAGGTGGCGGTGACATGACGGAGGTGACCGGAGCAGGTTCGGCTGAGCGGCGGCAGCAGGCTTGGAGGCTAGGCATGTGGCGCTTAGGGTGGCTAGGGTTTCAAAAAGTTTGAAACCCTAGTTTTAGGCTAATGGGTCTGCTTAGACTAGTACTAGGCTTGCAATTGGGCCCGGGTAGTTGGACTATCAGATTTGGGCTTGGTCCTCTAGTTTGATCTGTTGGGTTGTTAGTTTAAGTGGGTTCTGGGTTGTTGGGTCGACGGGCTTGGGCAGCTAGTGGGCTCAATTTGGGTTGCCCGGGTTTGGGGTATTTGGATCTTGGGTTAATGGGTATTGTAATTGGGCTGGTTGGTGTAAATGGTATTTGGGTCTCTGTTTTAATTGTATGGATTGGTTTGATCTTTGGTTGATTGGGCCCGGGCAAATTTAGGCCCGTACAGCTGCCCCTCTTTGCTCATTGTCGTGTAACGAGAATAGAGCAAAGACTTCAAAAGGGCCAAATTTGCCTGGTCTTGTAGGACCCCCACTTCTTGGCACCTCTCTTCTTCAAGTAATTTCGATATGCTCCACCGTAGCTTCAGAGATTTGAGACTCATTGTCTTCGATCCGTTTCACCGCGACTTCAGAGAGACAAAGTCCAGTCTTTTTGATCGGCTCCATTCATTATTCTCAATGTGTGACCTGATATTAAATTCACCTCTTGCAATACGAGTTAAAAATAGAAATTGAAAAGCGAATAGCCGAAATACCTCAGTGTGTCCTGAGGCTCAACTCACTTCTTGCAATATGAGTTGAATAAACAGAGATTGAAAAGCAGAAATTGAAAAGCAGAAATTGAAAAGCAGATCAACTCACCTCTCGCAATATGAGGTGAATTTTGAAAATATAAATTGCAAATACCTCAGCGTGTGACCTGAGGCGCAACTCGTTTCTCGCAATACGAGTTGACTTTTGAAAACATAAATTGCGAATACCTCAGCGTGTGACCTGAGGCGCAACTCGTTTCTCGCAATACGAGTTGACTTTTGAAAACATAAATTGCAAGTACCTCAGCGTGTGACCTGAGGCGTAACTCGTTTCTCGCAATACGAGTTGACTTTTAAAAACATAAATTAAAAACTGAAATTGAAAATACCTCAGTGTGTGACCTGAGGCGTAACTCGTTTCTCGCAATACGAGTTGACTTTTAAAAACATAAATTGCAAATACCTCAGCGTGTGACCTGAGGCGCAACTCGTTTCTCGCGATACGAGTTGACTTTTGAAAACATAAATTAAAAACTGAAATTGAAAATACCTCAGTGTGTGACCTGAGGCGTAACTCGTTTCTCGCAATACGAGTTGACTTTTAAAAACATAAATTGCAAATACCTCAGCGTGTGACCTGAGGCGCAACTCGTTTCTCGCGATACGAGTTGACTTTTGAAAACATAAATTAAAAACTGAAATTGAAAATACCTCAGTGTGTCCTGAGGCTCAACTCACCTTTCGCAATATGAGTTGATTTTTGAAAACAGAAATTAAAAATACCTCAGCGTGTCCTGAGGCTCAACTCACTTCTCGCAATATGAGTTGATTTTTGAAAGACAGAAATTAAAAATACCTCAGCGTGTCCTGAGGCTCAACTCACTTCTCGCGATATGAGTTGATTTTTTTGAAAGACAGAAATTAAAAATACCTCAACGTGTTTTGAGGCTCAACTCACATCTCGCAATATGAGTTGATCTTGAAACATAAATTAAAATCACCCAGAATTTCTCACATGGTGGAGTTCCAGTATCTTTTCTTTGATTTGGATAGCTTTCCCAAAACCTTTTGCTCTGTTTGGAATGCCTGCATATGTCATGCATGATGTTATCGTGATATGCACCTGTTTGCCTTAAATGCATTCATGCCTATATGATTATGTTATGCGCTTTAGGTATGTTGGCCATATGTGCCCTTTCGTCATGATTTTTGAAGATTTGTATTTAGCGTTTTGACTCTTGGTTCTCTTCAGGCTTTGCACCCGTCTTCAAGTCATCCGAGCAATCTACATTTCTCTAATACCACTCTTTTGCTCCTGGTTGAACTTTTGTTATTGCTTTGAGGTTCTTGTGCTTATCAATTTTCATTCAGGTAATGCTTAACATTTCCTTTTGTACAGAGCATGTCATATTACTATTTATCAATTAGATAAACATAATAAGATGCATGCAAATGATTAGGTAGGTATGAGAAAAAGACTTCATATTAATTTCAAAGGTAACAAACAAAGAAAGTTCGCCAAAGATAAAAGTGTTATGAAAGAAAAGGAACCATATTAGTGGATACAAATGTTCTAGATATTCAATGCATGAGCTCTGCCACGTTTCTCAATCACGAATCTTTCTGAGCAAGGTCTCTTGTGTAGAAGATCTCGAGTGTTCAGAAATGCTTCATACTATAGCCTGGTCACTTGGCCCACTGTTCAAAATTGCTTCTGCCCCCTTGGGCCCAAACTTGCTTTATTAGGACGCCCTTTCGGGTTTTCATCCTAATGTTCTGTGTTTGACCAAGGCGCCCTTTTCGGGTTTTCACCTTGACCTCCCCCCTTTTTTTTTTTTTTAAGTGTAGTATTTCTTCACGACATCGGAGTTTACTGGATTTGGTAACTCCTTCCCATCCATTTCTGTAAGGATCAAGTCCCCGCCAGAGAATGCCTTCTTCACGACATACGGTCCTTCCCAATTAGGTGCCCATTTCCCTCGCAAATCTTTTTGTATTGGGAGGATCTTTCTCAAAACGAGTTCTCCTTCGTGGAATTCTCTTGGCCGTACCTTCTTGTCATGGGCAGCGATCATCCGTTTCTGGTACATCTGTCCATGGCAGATTGCCTTCAAGCGTTTTTCTTCGATGAGATTCAACTGATCATAACGAGCTTGGACCCATTCTGCCTCCTCGAGTTTCGATTCCATTAAGACTCGTAGGGACGGTATCTCAACTTCAATAGGTAGCACGGCTTCCATCCCATAGACTAGAGAGAAAAGAGTTGCCCCTGTGGACGTCCTCACAGATGTGCGGTATGCGAACAGAGCGAACGGCAGCTTTTCGTGCCAGTCCTTGTAGGTCTCTGTCATTTTGCCGATGATCTTCTTTATGTTCTTGTTAGCTGCTTCGACAGCTCCGTTCATCTTCGGACGATAAGGCGAAGAGTTATGGTGCTTTATTTGAAATTGTTTGCACACTTCTGTCATCATTTTATTGTTCAAATTCAAGGCGTTATCTGAGATGATTCTTTCAGGCAAACCATATCGACAAATGATTTCTTTTTTCAAGAATCTACAGACGGCGGTCCTTGTCACATTAGCAAATGAGGCAGCTTCTACCCATTTTGTGAAATAGTCGATGACCACGAAAATGAATCGGTGCCCATTAGAAGCTTTGGGAGAAATCGGCCCTATAACGTCCATGCCCCACATTGAAAAGGGCCATGGAGACGTCATAACATGAACGGGAGAAGGATCTACATGAATTTTGTCACCATAAATTTGACATTTGTGGCACTTTCTTGCGTAGCTAATGCAATCCCTTTCCATCGTTGACCAGTAATACCCGAGTCTCATAATTTTTCTGGACATAGTGAAGCCGTTGGAGTGGGTCCCACATATTCCTTCGTGAACTTCTTCGAGTATTTTCTTGGCTTCAGTAGTATCTACACATCTCAGAAGCACCTGATCTTTACCCTTCTTGTACAAGGTGTCCCCATCAAGAACAAATCCTGCTGACATTCTTCTGATTGTCCTTTTGTCATTCTCGTTTGCTTGCTCAGGATACGTTTGATTCTTGACGTACTCTAAGATATCATGGTACCATGGTCGTTCATCAGCCTCTTTCTCAATGCTATAACAATGTGCAGGAACCTCGTATATGCTCATCTTGAGGGGCATTATCTCTGCTTCTTTATTTGCTTTGAACATTGAGGCTAAGGTGGCCAATGCGTCAGCCAATTGGTTATCTTCTCGTGGGAAGTAATTGAAAGTTATTTCTTTGAAATCCTTGATCAATTCAGCTATCAGATAGCTGTACTTAATCAACTTTGAGTCCCTCACTTCCCAATCTCCACGGATTTGGTAGATCACTAAAGCTGAATCCCCATATACCTCTAGGATCTCGATGTTTCGTTCAATGGCTGCCCGTAGTCCCATGATACAAGCCTCATATTCTGCTATGTTGTTGGTGCAGAAGAAATTGAGCCTAGCAGTGAAAGGGTAATGGTCTCCTTCCGGTGATATTAAGACTGCTCCAATTCCATGCCCCAGAGCATTCGATGCACCATCAAAGCTCATCTTCCAAGGCGTCCCTTTTGATGACTCACCTTCTTTCTCTGTGATGCACATCAAGTCCTCATCCGGGAAATCAAATCTCAGGGGCTCATATTCTTCTGTTGTTCGAGCCGCCAAGAAATTAGCTATTGCACTCCCTTTCACCGATTTTTGGTTCACATAGATGATATCGTATTCTGATAACAGAATCTGCCATCGGGCCATTCTCCCCGAGAGTGCGGGTGATTCCATCATATATTTTATCGGGTCTAGCTTTGAAATCAACCACGTCGTGTGATACAACATGTATTGCCTGAGTCTCCGAGCTGCCCAAACCAAAGCACAACAGAATTTTTCGATTGATGAATACCTTGCTTCGTATTCTGTAAACTTTTTGCTAAGGTAGTATATCGCCTTTTCCTTCTTTCCCGACTCATCATGTTGCCCGAGTACACAACCCATTGAGTTTTCAAACACCGTTAAATACAAAATCAAAGGCCTTCCTGGAGTCGGCGGCACTAGCACTGGGGGGCTAGACAAATATTGTTTTATTTTGTCAAAGGCCTCCTGGCATTCTTCGTCCCATGCCCCAGGGTTGCACTTTCGAAGGAGTCGAAAGATGGGGTCACACTGATTGGTGAGTTGAGCAATAAATCGGGAAATGTAATTTAGCCTTCCCAAGAATCCTCTGACCTCTTTCTGAGTGCGCGGCGGGGGTAGTTCTTGAATGGCTTTTATCTTTTCTGGATCTACCTCTATGCCTTTTTTACTGACGATGAAGCCCAGTAATTTTCCCGAGGTAACCCCGAATGTACATTTAACCGGATTAAGCCTTAGCTGAAACTTTCTCAGTCTTTCAAATAACTTTTTGAGGTTCACAATATGTTCCTCTTCTCCTCGGGATTTAGCAATCATGTCGTCAACATAAACTTCTATCTCCTTGTGCATCATATCATGGAACAGTGTCACCATGGCCCTCTGATATGTGGCCCCGGCATTTTTGAGCCCGAATGGCATCACCTTGTAACAAAACGTTCCCCACATCGTTATAAAGGTGGTTTTCTCCATATCCTCGGGAGCCATTTTGATCTGATTATACCCCGAAAATCCATCCATGAAAGAAAATAATGAATGCTTCGCCGTATTGTCCACCAATGTGTCGATATGTGGTAAGGGAAAATTATCCTTAGGACTTGCGCGGTTCAGGTCACGATAATCCACGCACATTCGCACTTTACCATCCTTCTTTGGCACTGGGACAATATTAGCCACCCATTCTGGATATCTGGAAGCTTGTAGGAAGCCTGCATTGAATTGCCTCTTGACTTCCTCTTTTATTTTCAGCAGCATTTCGGGCCTCATCCGCCTTAATTTTTGTTGAATGGGTTTACATTCGGGTCTCAGCGGGAGCTTATGAACCATTATGTCCCCATCCAATCCCGGCATATCCTGATAGGACCATGCAAACACGTCTTTGTACTCATGAAGCAAATCAATCAAATGGTGCCTGGTGTCCTCTGAGAGTGTGGTCCCGATCTTCACTTCTTGCTTATTTTCATTAGTCCCCAGGTTTATTGTTTCAACAGATTCTTGATGAGGTAGAATCTGTTTGTCCTCTTGTTCCACCAACCTTAGCAAGTCAGGAGACGAGACATAGTCTTCAGCATTTTCCTCATCCTCGAATTCTCCTAAACAAACGGTCCTTTCAAAATCGATTTCAAGATTGGTAACGGGTTCGTTCATGTCATTGGCATCTGAACACCTGAAAATTGAATGGGAAAGAGAATGCTATAGAGGAACATCCAAGTTTTGGCAATAACAAACAAAACATTATGGCATAGTATGAGGTAAGTGCAAGAGCAGGCCATGAAATGAAAGAATAATTATGGAGTAAATGCAGAAGGTTATGACAAAATGCTTCTTCATTAATATTCATTTAATAGATCAAGAGCAAATGCAAGCTCTTACAAAAGAATTCTATTATATCTAAGGACACAATAGAGGGTTAACGTTGAGCATTACTCTGAAGACTTAAAAACTACAAGAAGATCTTCAGCGGTCCAATTGTTTAATTTGAAACCAGGAGGGCAAGGGCGTATTCTTGAGACGTCTTTGCCTGTAGCCATATCAACTCCTTTGTCAATAACATTTATGCTGACATTTCGAAAACCCTTTTCGATTGATAGCAGTATGTTTCGCGAGCTATTTTGTCCAGGGTATATCTTTCCCGCGGACGTAAATGTTCTTGATAAAGGAGGATACTGGATGGGCTCCCATTCTGGTTCTCGGCCCAGGGTTCTTGCGATCCTTCTTTCTTGCTCTTTCTTCCATTGTTTCTTTAAGTGACACGCCTTCGGTTGGAATCCCAGACCAAACCGAGCCTTGTGAGGGACTGGCTTCAGGGCCCTAACTATTCCTTGCTGAAATTTCCCTAGACCTTTCCTTGCTCTAGCTCCTTTTCCTACCGTCAGCTTAATCCCCATCTTTGTGTTTCTTGATAACTTGGGTACGGGGATCCTATTTCCCTCCGCGACGAATGCAGCGTTGACAAACTCTAGGGATCGGAAGGAGCACTCCAATGCATCTTGGCTAACTTCGACATAGGGAGTGTCAGCGGAGACGGATGCGACGATATCTTCTTCGCCTTCGATTGTAACCAGGCAACCATCCATGATAAGCTTTATTTTTTGGTGAAGAGACGATGGAACTACACCCGCAGAATGTATCCAGGGCCTTCCCAGGAGGCAGTTGTACGATGGTGTGATATCCATGACTTGAAATTCCACCTCGTAAATGTAGGGGCCTACCTCTAAAGGGATCTCGATCTTTCCCATTACTTCACGCCTTGTCCCATCGAAGGCCCTTACCGTGGAATGACAGGGCCTTAGATAGGACAAATCTATTGGGATTCGAGATAGTGTAGCCAATGGCATGACATTGAGTGCTGATCCATTATCAATGAGCACATTAGGTACGATGTAACCCTTGCAGCGGGTCGTAATATGCAGCGCTTTCACCAAGCCTCTACCACTGGGCGGTATTTCATCATCGCTGAAGGATATGAAATTGACCGCATTCAAATTGTTTACCCATCGGTCAAGCTTCTCTACGGATATGTTGTTTGCTACGTAAGCTTGGTTTAATACTTTCAACAATACGTTCCGGTGTGGCTCTGAATTTAGTAGTAGGGATAGTACAGAAATTTTTGCCGGCTGCTTGCTTAGTTGTTCCACTACGTTGTACTCACTGTGCTTAATAAACTTCAGAAATTCTTGCGCCTCCTCTTCATCCACGGCCTTCTTAATTCCTGGTTCAGGCAAAATTTCATGTTCATCTTCAATCTCGCGCGCTGGTGCCTTTCCTTTTTGTTTCGAATCATTGATTTTCTTTATTGGCTCTACCTCCTTGGAGTAACATCTCCCGCTACGAGTAAAATGGCCCACTTCTCCAACACTCTCAGTTGTAACCTCAGACTTTTTACTTTCTGGTGTGACAATGTTGACGCCATATTTCCAGGGCACAGCCTTATCATCCTTATAGGGAAAAGGAGATGGCACTTCTATTATCATTTTTGGTTTCACGAGCTCTTTCTTGGCATCATAGTAGATTATCAATGGTCGGTTAACGCTGTATGGGCAACCTGGTGATTGATTGTCGGAGGCACACACTTCTCCTTCCTCCGACTTTTCCCCTTTTTTGAAAATCTCAATCTTTTTACTATCCATCATGTCTTGGAGTACTTCCCTAAATTCTTCGCAAGACTGGATATCGTGCTCTTTATTACCATGGAAACTGCAAAGATCATGCCCACTTTCTTCAAATACTCTGCTAGGATAACAGAGTAACCCATTTTCGGCCAATATCTCCCAGATTTTCTGCAGAGGTACTTTTATTTCAGAAACCCATTTCCTAACTTGCCGTTTGTTTTCTTCTTCAATTACACTCACATTCCCTTCAGCGTGATTTGGGAATGGGTTCCCGGTTGCACTGCCTGAACCATCAAATCTCAAAATACCCGCATCAATGAGTCCTTGAACTCTTCTTTTGAAGGCGAGGCAGTTTTCCGTAGAATGACCCTGATTCCCAGCATGATAAGTGCAGCTGGCGTTAGGATCGTACCATTTCGGGTACGGAGGCTTCAAGGGTGCCATGTAATGTGGAGATATCAGCTGTTTTTCCAAGAGTTTTTGATATAGTTCTCCGTACGGCACGGGGACAGGGGTGAATTGTTGTCTTTCCGGATTAGGTCTCGCAGGCCTTGGTTCGTTTTTAGGTTGGGTTTGGACGGGCGTTGTGTTTCGTGGGAATGTGGTAGTTAGTCTTGGGCCGTTTGTGGTATACACGGGGTAGGAAGGGTATGGAGGCGGCGCTTGGTAGTAAGGGGTTTGAGGCGGATAGTAGAAATTTGGGGGTGGGTAGTTTCGTGGTCGAGGTTGGCTCGGATACGAGTTGGAGGCATAACGGCTTCCTGTTCCCACCATGTGGGTTTCTGGGTCTTTCTTCTTTATGGGCATTGCCCTCCTCGAGCTTTCTTGCCCCTCCATTCTACCGCTTTTTACAGCATTCTCAATAAGCTCGCCGGATATGACAATATCTGCAAAGTCTTTCGTAGCGCTTCCCACCAATTTGTCATAAAATGGTGCTTTCAAGGTGTTAATAAAGAGGACAGTTATCTCAGTTTTGGTCAACGGAGGTTCTACTTGGGCTGAGACGTCCCTCCACCTTTGCGCATACTGTCTAAAGGTTTCTGACGGCTTCTTCTCCATCATCTGCAGCGTCATACGATCGGGCACCATGTCAGACACGTGCTTATACTGTTCGCAAAATGCCGACGCTAAGTCCTTCCATGTTCGGATCTTTTCTCTGCTTAACTGATTGTACCAGCGAAGAGCTGACCCGACAAGGCTATCTTGAAAGCAATGTATGAGTAATTTATCTTCATTTACATAGCCGGTCATTTTCCGGCAAAACATGACCAAGTGTGCCTTCGGGCACCTTGTCCCATCATACTTCTCGAAATCAGGTGCTTTAAACTTGGGCGGTAGAACTAGATCGGGCACTAAACTAAGCTCTTTGGCGCTTAGGGCGGAGAAGACCTCAGTGCCTTCTATCGCTTTTAGTCTTTCTTCTAAGCTCTTGTATTTTTCTTGAGCCTCATGATCCTCCACTCTCAACCTGGCGATTTCCACCGGATCATCTAAATCTGGGACGTGCGGGTTAGCAGGAGCTGATACAAATATCCCCTGTCCTAGGTGCGTAACCGGCGCAGGTCGTTGTTCTAACCCAGCGGATCCCGCTTGGGTGTGCACTCTTTGCGTTATATGGGGCGGGGTGAATCCAGGTGGGTAAAGTGGATCTTGATCAAGGTTAACAACCTCTGGGTTCTGCACGGGTCCCTTTCCCTTGTCTAGTCCTTTGGCTAATAACTGAGTTAGTTGATCCATCATGCTCTTTTGTGATTCCAGCATTCTATCCATCATGTCTTGTTGCATTTTAACCATCTGTTCTTGCATCTGGTCCTGCATCTCCTTTTGAAGCTGCTCTAATCTCTCCATTCTTTGATCCATACTTTTTGATTTAAAACGAGTGCTGTAACGGTGCTGGGTGGGTGGGTTATTGGTAGATTCCAGGTTAACCTTCTGAAATAATTTCCTTTTGTTAGAGTCTTTCTACGAGATTTTAATGCATATGATGATGTGATGCAATGCAGATGCATGAATGTAGAAAGAGTATCGATTCAAGCTCAATTCCATATAGGAAACTTTATTAGAACACAAAGCTCCTTACATAAAGTAAATTACAAATACGGCTTTATCTTAACACCTAGAGCCTCAATCTTTTCCAACAAAGAAACTAACTCTTGTTCCTTAGACCCATACTTCATGCTAAGGATGTCCGCTTGAAAAGCCAAGGATTGCAGGTGTTCAGCCGCCTCTCGTATTTGTGTTACAGCTCCTTCCATAACGTAATCTCTTCTTTGGACTTGCTCTTGAGAATAGCAACACTCCTCTTTCCATCGTTCCTCATTTTCCTCCAAAGACCTAATATAGCTTTGACAGCTTTGCAAAGTTATTTCTAACTCTTCGATTTTCTTTTTCTTTTCTTCAATTTTGGCTAAGCTAGCTCTTAGCTCTATTACAGAGTTGCGATTCCGATGTCGTCGAAGGGATTCCTCTAGCTCCGCCACTCTAGCCATTAACTCATCTTTCCCTTTCTGACTTTCCATCATTCCTCTTTCTAGGGCTTCATTTCGTGCTTGGGCCTCTTTATATCTTGTTTCCCAACGCGCGGCCTTCAATCTTTCTCTCTGGACTTCCTGCTGCCATTCTTCTGGGGTTTTCCCTAGACCAGCCTTCCTTAAGGATGAACACACTCTCTTATAATCGGTCTTTAGGCTATTCAAGTCTTCTTCTACTTTGTTCTTCCCCTTCTTAAGTCTCTCGGCTTCCGCTTTTTGGATATCGACGTCCATGCTCAGACACATCTTTTCTTGCTCCAACCGCTTTATCTGTTTTCCCATTTCTAAACTTTGCTTTTCAAAGTCCTGTCTGATAATTTCTAATTCGGAGGGGACTACCTGTAGATATTCTTCTAGCGGTCTAACACCTCCTAAATTTGGTCTCGGAACATTATCATTGACTCTTCTATTAAGCCAAACCTTATACTCGGGAGTCACCGATCCTACGTTTTGATTTTTCATTCGGCGAGTTTGATTCCAGGCCATAGAAACCTCTTTGATCTTTTTCTTATAATTCTCCCCTTTGTATGGAAACTCGCATTCTGCCAACCCATGCGTCGTCGGTATAAACTGCTTCGACCAATATTGCCTTAATACCATTAAGGGAGCATAGCCAGTGGCTCCCCAAATTCCAAGCAATGGGACCCAATCGAAATCCCCACATCGGTATAGAATTTCCCCGGGTACAAACCAAGGAGCCCTCCACTCGAAGTCCCCATCTTGCAGATTTTGGAGAAGTGCGATCCAGTTTTCCTCCGACACATCATCTCTTCTTGGTGTGGTGACCATTTCTCTCAACGGGGAATAATCATTCAAGAAGACTCGATAAGACGGCTTACTCATCTTCCAAAAATGGCCATGAAACCAAACTAACAGCAATTGTGCACATCCGATGAACCTGCCCTCTCCGGCTCTTCTGCATGAGCTCAATGACCTGAAAGTTTCCGCTAAGATCGCAGGCACCGGTGTGATCCCCTTGTCAAGTCGATCGAAGAGGTCAGTGACTGCCTCGTCCACATATCCCAAGGCCTTAGGGAACAACATTAACCCATAAATGCTGAGTGCTAATACATCAACCCTTTTTGCAGTATCAGGGTGACCTAGAATTAGGTCTCTTAGGTTTTTCCATGGGATGCACTTGTATTCTCCTTTCTTCTTAATCTTAGCCGTGATCCATTGCTCGCTCATTCCCGTAATACTCATCAACTTTTTCCAGAAAGCTGGGACATAAGCAGCTCGTGAATAAATTTTATCAACCTGCGCTCTTGGACAATTCAGTAGAGCAGTATACTCTTCTATAGTAGGCACCAAATCTACTCCTCCGAAGGTGAAGCAACTATATGCTGGGTTTCAAAATTGCGCGAGGGCCCGAAATAAGTTCTCGTCCACCTTAACATCTAACAGATACGGTAAATCTCCATACTTGTTGTAGAACATCCCTTTAGTTTCATCATCCCACTGACACCAAATTTCTCTCAATTCCTGAAGACTATTTTGCGTAACAATGATGCGGGTATAGTCCCATAACTCCGATACATATCCCACAGCTAGGCTATCCCCCTTTTCAAATTGTGCGGTTTCTGACCAGTTTTGGATTGTCGCATTGCCTTTTACTTTATCAAGACGTTCGTTTTCCATGGTCGAGCTCCCTATTTTAGCAATCGAACCCAAATCGACACCTTTTCGATGCAATATGTAGAAAGCAAAAACACAAAATGTTAGTGCAATATGTGGGAAGTAAAACACAAAGCGTCAGTACAATATATAATAGGATTCAAAGCATACATAGAAGCAAAGAACAATCAAGGACCTATTAGGGTAACCACTAGGGTTGGGCGCAGTTCTACCTCATGTGGGCTCCTAAAAGTCCCCTATATGCGGCTTGGATCTAGAGTAGGGTACCTGAACCAGCAGATTCCTCGATCTTCACCCATTATAGGCTCATATGGATCGAGTTCAGTTCAGGGGAACACATTTCCCTAAGGCTGCACGGAGATGAAAATCTCACGAAGCATATAGGTACAGACGTGTTCCGAAAGCGTTTCACTATCCTACACGGAGGTGAAAACCTCACGAAGGAGTAGCTTCTTGCTTCCACTTAATGGGTGTGACTCGGCGGTCATGCAATGCCATGCACAAGTATATAGAAAAACTTGAAACAGAGAAAGGAAATAACGAAAACCGCAATTTAAAACAGATGAAACGCAAAAGAGAGATCGTAAATTAAAATTAAAATTTCAATTTTCGACAAAAAGACAAAAGTTAATCAACTCGTGGCTTGACTCACAAACCTGGGGTCCCCAGCGGAGTCGCCAAGCTGTCGAAACCATTTTTTTTGAAAAATAGGGGAATCGACTTTAAAATTCGAAAAAAACGGGAGTCGCCACCGACCTTTTTCGAGGTGCGATCAGATCACCTTGAAAAGTGGTTGCTTTTAATAAATATTTTGATTTATCAAAACAACGATTTTGGCCTACGAAATCAGAAAAAGGGTTCGGGAGTCGGTTACGCACGAGGAAGGATTAGCACCCTCGATACGCCCAAAAATTGGTACCATGTTAATTAATTAATGTCTTAGTGTCGAAGGTTTGAAAATTTGGAAGAATTTAAAATACGATCCTTTTTAAAAACATTGGAATATGTCGAAGTAAAAATCGAGGCTCGCTTATTTCGATGAAATAAGAATGTCGCATCCAGTAAGTTAGGGTGCGATATATCATTTTCTCGAAATTAAGCTCGTCTTTTTTATTAAAAAGATTCATATATTTAAATTGAAAAGGAATATTTAATTATTTTGGGTCGAACGAAAAATCTAAACCCAGTAAGTTAGGGCTCGATTTATCGAAGTTCCAAAACATAAAATATTACCTTAATTTTAAAATTCCTACCTCGAGACATTGAATGCCACATTCAGTAAGTTAGAATGTAACATTTTGAGATTTCGAGAATAGGTTTTATTTAAAAGCTCACGTGTTTTGGTTTAGAAAGCGATTCTCGACGGCTCGGGCTTAATGAGGAAAACCGGAACCTAGTAAGTTAAGGCTCGATTTCCTCGAAATTCCCAAACACGATTTATAATTTTGAAAGCCTTTGAATGAAAATTTTTAACAAAATGGTATTAAGCACGATTTTCAAAAAATGCAAGCATGGAATTATAAAATATAAAGCAAAGAAATAATTCATAATCAATATATTACAATAATGAATCATGATAATCGACAAATGCAAAGTGATATATAATGACGATTATATGACATGCCACCATGTGCAGATAATGATATCAGCATTCGAGGGTTAAAACAAATCCAAGGGAAGTGCAAAACAAATTGAAATAAGTAAAAGCTAGGAAATTTCTTAACAAGTGAAAATGAATAGTTGTGACAGCAAGCTTCGAGTTATAAGTATTCGAATAAAATTTTATGTGAGAAATATATTATATAATAAAAGATTTTTAGAATAAAGGAATTGTATACTTATAAAAAAATATACATTTCCATAATATAGTATTTCAAAATATTTAATATGATATAAAACGTATAATAGAGTGGAAAATGCATAAAACATAGTATTAGAAATATATAGGCATGAAACAGTACAAAAATATATGAACATATTAGAATAAAAACACATATATAATACATAAGAAAATCGTTTATGTAATATATATAAAATATAACTTTAAAGTGCATGGAGCTAAAATACAAAACATATAATAGTATTGAAAATACATATATAAGATAATGTAAAAGAATATATATATATAAATGTAACTATAATATATATGTGCGAATACCATATATGCGTACATGTAGTAAAATACGTATATATATATAGAATATATATATAATATATAAAGATTAGGGATTAAACTGACATTAAGCAAAAATTAAGGTGAAATAAACAGGAAGCCAAAGATGGATAGTCAAGGACTAAAATGATTTAATCATAAAGTATGCGAGGCAAATCAGGAAATAAATAACAAGAAAAGGACTGAAATTGACTTTAAAATTGAAATTCAGGGCTAAATCGAAAATAAAAAATAAGGGGATGGACCTCCATGAAACGCGCAAATGATGTGGGGGACCTGAACGGGTAATAAACCCTCCCTCCCAAAACACGCAGCAACAGGGGAGGATCCGATTGAAGTCCAAGTAAAACCACGGGGCCAAATTTTAAAAAAAAATCTTAATTACAAGTTATCAAAAACACGGAAGGACCCATGGGATAAATATCCTATCCAAGGCAAAGCACGAGGGTCTCAGCAATCGGGTCGGATCACCGGATGACATAGGGCCCATACGGTACCGTTTTAGGGCCATGGAGGGAGGCCCTAACGGCACCGTTTCACCACCAGAATATAACCCCTTTTTCTGCACTCTTTAGCCCTAATCCCCCTTCTTCCTTTCTTGAAACATATTAAAACAGAGGCCCCCTTTTCTTTTTCCATTCATCGCGCCGTTCAACCAGGGTTTGTAACCCTTCGGCTGCTACCATCCCTACACCACCGTGAATAGTGATAGGGGATGCGTGAAAGGAGACTTTCAACCCTACCCGAAGTGTTTGAAGGCCCGACTATTCCGTTTCTTTATTAACGAGAGCTAACCCTAGCTTATGTTTAAATGCAGGTAGAAATTATGAAGACGACGAAGAAGGGAGCACGCTGCACCTCTCCTACCCTAGTCGGAACTCGGTGAGTTTCTCGACACCTGGGATCTTTGGAGATTCCCGACTTTGACGAAAACGGTAAGATTTTTATTATTTTCTTTATACTATGATATCGAAATAGAAATTAAAAGAAAGAAATAAAAACAACCTTTTTGATTTCTTTTGAATACAATTTCTTTTACGTTTCTGTTGCAAAGATCTCTCTTTTTTTGTTTTACAGCACTTAGTTTCTTGAGAGGAAGAAAAAAAGGAAAGAGAAAAAAGGATCCCGGAAATCGAGTCCAATCGGCCTTCTTATAGCCGTTTCGTACATACGATTTTTATTATTTCTTGCTACTGTTCCTATCACTGTTTCTGCTACTATTTTGATGTCGTTTCTTCAATTAATGTGTACAGGTGGCGGTGACATGACGGAGGTGACCGGAGCAGGTTCGGCTGAGCGGCGGCAGCAGGCTTGGAGGCTAGGCATGTGGCGCTTAGGGTGGCTAGGGTTTCAAAAAGTTTGAAACCCTAGTTTTAGGCTAATGGGTCTGCTTAGACTAGTACTAGGCTTGCAATTGGGCCCGGGTAGTTGGACTATCAGATTTGGGCTTGGTCCTCTAGTTTGATCTGTTGGGTTGTTAGTTTAAGTGGGTTCTGGGTTGTTGGGTCGACGGGCTTGGGCAGCTAGTGGGCTCAATTTGGGTTGCCCGGGTTTGGGGTATTTGGATCTTGGGTTAATGGGTATTGTAATTGGGCTGGTTGGTGTAAATGGTATTTGGGTCTCTGTTTTAATTGTATGGATTGGTTTGATCTTTGGTTGATTGGGCCCGGGCAAATTTAGGCCCGTACACCTTTCACAAAAACTTAACTATCCAATATGCTTATTTGGATAGTCACATCTATTACTAGTGAACTTAAATATTCAATAGATATATACTTGAATAATTATAATCCTTTGATTAATTAACAAGTGCCATAACTTTTGGTATTTAAGTGACATATTATATCACTATGCACAGTAACAACTCTTGATCAACAATCAAGTGATAAAATTATTGGTTACTTAAAACTTTTAATTTGAAACTATTGGAACACTATATATATTTAAAATTTTCTAAAAATCTCCCCCTAAATTTTCAAAATAGTCTAGACTTTGATAATCTTTTAAATCAATTTCATAAAGAAATGTGTCTTACGATGAAACCTTCACTTATTGAAACATGTTAAAGTTAATTGAAATTGCATGGTAGACTAAGCTTTGAACCGATTGTTGCATTTGATTAACTGAAAACATCTCACACAATTATTTCAACACCAGTCAATGCATTGTATCCAATGGGTACTATTATGACGATATGTATGTAACTTCTTTTCATTAGTGTTGTTATAACCAAGCCCTTGAGCTCTTAGAAGAGGTCACACTTCCACTAATATAGGTAGAACCCATCAAGAGTATTCCCATTATTATTACACTCTAAGACTTTTTATCCTGGAATGATATATTATATATTATTTTATAGTGCTAACAATTACATAATTACGATGTACTTTGTCTTATTGAACATAAGACCTGTATTATACCAAGCATTGAGTTGAGTTTCCATCATGGGTAACTCCAATAGTATGGGCTTGTACCCCATCCGTAAATTTCAAAATTTCCAACATAGCAATGTTAATTATTTATACCACATGGTGAAGCTTTATATTTTTTTGTGTCTTGAAAATTCACAAGACCAACGTCCACACTATGTGTAATTATTCATTCTTTTGCAAAAAAAAAAAAGTTATTAAAGATATCCGTTGTATGATTACCAATTCACTGTCGTATAATCTTCAAAGTGATCACTTTATCTTTTATAATGATGGTTCCAAATTTACTCACTTTATACATTTCTTGGAATCCAAGAAAATAAATTTTACAATTAAAAAAAATATGAAACTGTAAAACCTATTTTTTAGTGGTGTCGAAAACAGTGGTTTCAAGGCCACAAATTTAATGAGTAAGTCTGTATGAACTGTTATTGCTTAAATGTTGTTTAAATTGAATGTTTATTGTGTTATTTTGATGTAAATAAATCATTGTACAAATGTATCAATGTTATGATGAATTGACGGATATTGAGCCCTGATTGAACCTTAGGAATTCTTAGGATACAAATGACATGTCATTAGGGAGTTCATGTTTCAGGTGCTAGTCTTGAATGTCCTACCGATGGCTGAGGTCCTACATTTGTTATGGATTCTCCACAACTCATGTGAGCAACATCGTGTAGCTTACATTTCGATCTACAGCTCGTGTGAGCAGGCCCATTTCATAGCTCGTGTGAGTAATTATGTAAAGGAAATGATATAGTTAGATGTAAAGGCACACTTCGTGTGAGCTTTCCTGAGTACCCGATGAAATTCTAAAGTGTTCAATGGGTAAGAAAAGGAATGGAACAGTAAGTGACTAAATGGAAAGGTTTATGCTATATGAGAGGGTTTCAAGCTTATATGATGTATTTTATGGAATCCTACTTATGATGTAAATGAGTTTATATATGTTGTTGATGAACCTATTAACATGTGAGTTTGATGATGCTTGAATATGTTTATATTAAACTTATGTTATTGGAAACGATAAGTATGCAAATGAAATGAATCATGATCTTATGGTAACAGTGATGAATTAAATGTTATGTTTATACATGGCTGATCTGATATGTATCATGAACGAGTATGCTAACTTGTGCGTTTGATGCTGTTATTGTAATAGCCCGACTTAGGGGCTAAACGGAATAGTGGTTTCGAAACCACGAATCCGAGGCAAAAAATAATTTTTTTTTCAATTTAGTTTTGATGTTTATTTGGTGTTTGAACAATTATGTGAAATTTTGATGTGTGAATTTTGTTGTTTACATGTCCAATTTAATATGTTGGACTAAATTGCGATAGGTGAAAATATGGGTTTTAATCCATAAAGGTACTTGATTGAATTGAGATTTTAAATTAAAGGTCCTTATATGGTAATTAGGCCATTTTAACTTAGTTTGGACAAAAATGCCCAAGGGAGGATGAAATATCAAAGGTTTTTAATGAGGGGCATTTTGGTCATTAATTAATAAAAGAAATAAAAAGGAAAAATAAGGCCAAAAATGGTGTCCATCTTCTCCCCCTTGGCCGAATTCTTCAAGCAACCATAGCTAGGGTTTCTTTCACTCCTCAAGCTCATAGTAAGTGATTTTTAGCCCCGTTTTTAATGTTCTTCATATGTTTGGAATCCTCGTAATTTCTCTAGGTATTTTTACTACTATTTTGAGCTAGGGTTTAATTTTAAAATTTTATCCATAGATGTCATGGATGTATTTTGATGTCTAATGGTGAAATATGAAAGTTTAAAGTGTGGAGAACAAGTTACACTAGGTGATTTTTGATGGAAATTGTAGAAAGGACTTAATTGTAAAAGATAAAATATGGTGTGTATAAGTGGTGATATGGTGGAAATTGTGGGCTGTTATAAGGAAAAAAATGGTTCAACTAGGCTTAAAATGCATGGAAATTACATGAAAATCATAAACCAAGCCTCGGGACTAAAATGTAAAATTAAGAAAGTTAGGGGCTAAATTGTAAAAATTTCCATAGGATGATTTTGGACTAAATTGAGTAATGTATATATTAAATGAGTTAAATGTGTTATTATAGATCGAGAAGAATGAGGAATCGATCTTGATCGGGGCAAAGGTAAGGTTTCGAACTAAATTGCAAACTATCGCTTTTTGTTGTCGAGGTAAGTTTATATGTAAGTAATACATTGTTTTTAATTTCATAATTACAAATTATTGCTTGTTATGGACAATGTTAAACAATTTTTATGATTTGATGAATTATGAGAAATTTGGTGTTCCCAATTGGACCTTCAGAAAAACGAGAGATACGAGACATTATAAAGTAGCTAGGTCACATGCGTATTACGGTATGTATACCATGTGTACAAGAAAGCTACGGATCAAAAATAGCTAGGTCGCATGTAGGGTACCGAGGGTCCATCATGTAGACATTAGAGCTATGTTTTAAGTAGCTAGGTCACATGGGTAGATCCAAGGGTTGGACACCATGTAGACACGAGAGTTACGAGATTTTTATGGCTAGGTCACATAGGTGTTATTGAAAGTTCACCATGTGTACACGAGAGTCGGATTTATGTGTTGGTGGAGCTATGTGCTGAAACCACCAAGTATCAAATGTTATTCCAAAGGGTTCATCGACAAGGCTTACTAAAGAGATTGGTGTGGTTATGTGGTGTGTAAGTACAGGTGAAATCTTATGAGCAAGTAATATTATGGGAAAATTGCATATGTGTGCAATGGTCCATGTGAACTTAAGAAAATGTAAATAATGTGCTTGATGTGTATTTGATATATGGTAAGATTAGGTGGTAAGTTGATGTGTTGAGACATGACTATTGGAATTATGAAAGTTGGTATGTTGTTAATTATTTGCATATAGACTTACTAAGCTTTTAAAGCTTACTCCTTTCTCTTTTCCCTTGTCTTATAGAATAGTCAGAGTCAAGACAGCTCGAGGTTCGGGAAGCACCGGAGGACTACCCACACTATCAATAACGGTCTTTTGGTATAGTGATATAAATTCTTTTGAACTATTGCATGTATAGGGACTTAGTTGTGTTGTAAGTGTCAAAGTAAGTTGGCTACCATATGGGTACAAGTCTTTTGATAAGTCTTTTGTAACTAAGGCCAAGAGATATGGCAAATAATGATGTTAGTTTTTATATCTATCATTATGAGGTAATTCATGAAATGATTGGTACGCATGTGTGGAAATGAGTTGGTGTATGTTGTTAAATTATCAAATGTGGCCATTTGGATGTCTAATAAGGTCATGGTGTGTGGTGATGAAAATGGTAAAATTTTGTATGTGTTTTTAGGGTGGCAATTGGCTTGGAAAAATAGCCTATAATTGTCCACACGGGTAGACACACGGGCGTGTGTCTAGGCCATATGCGACACACGGCCAGCCCCATGGGCGTGTGGATAGCCGTGTGTCCCCTGCACCTGTGTGCATGAAAAACTAATTACTCAGTAATAAACACACGGGTGGAGACACGGCTGTATGTCTCGACCGTGTGATAGACACGGCCTAGCCCACAGGCATGTGGCTTGGCCATGTGACGAAGTTTTCATGATGACGTCATAAACAAAATACCCTCAAGTTTTCACACGGGCTAAGACACGGACATGTGCTCGGTCGTGTGAAGGACACGGGCATGGGCCACGGGCGTGTGCTCAGCCGTATGAAAACCCCTGTAGGTTCAAATTGAAAATAAATTCCACACAGGCTGGGAACATGGGTGTGTGTGACCACATGGCTTGCCCACGGGCGTGTCCCTGTATCACACAAGTGCGTGCCCTGTACTTGGCCAAAATTTCCAAAATTTTTCTGAGTTTTCCGGTGTGGTCTTGGATTACTCCCAAACTATGTTTTGGGCCCCGTAGGCCCATTTTAAGGATTGTATGATATTTTATGAATAGTTTTAAAATTGGAATGAAGTTTTATGGTTCAGTTGTGTACGATTGGTTGTGTTATCGTACAGTTATACCTCGTGCTCAGTTCCGGTGACGAACCCGAGTAAGGGGTGTTACATTTATTAAGCTTACGACATTGGTAATAGTTTGTACTTGTTCTATAATTTTTATTATTGAAATGGTAGGTTATGTTTTAGGTTTATAAGAGCTTACTAAACATTCATTTCTTGTGTATTTATTTTCCTTGTTTTATAGTTTATCGGAAGCTCAATCGGTTGGAAGTTCGTCGGAGATCTATTACACTATCTAGTAGACAAAACGATAGTTTTTGAGTAATTTAGATGAGGTTTATAATGACATGTATAGAGTGATTTGTAATGGTATTTTGGTGTATGTGTTAATGATGTTTTGGTATGTATAAGCTTTGGAAAGCTTTGTTGGTTAGGTACACCTTGAAGCTTTACCAAGTTATCTGATTTTAGTTACTTTAAAGTCTTGTTGATATGGATATCTTGGCATGTTAATAATGGTTTGAAAATGGACACTTGTGGCATGTTTTAGTTCATAATTGAACTAGGTTAGTATGTATGGAAATGACAATATTAACATCCATAGAATGAATATGTAAATAGTAATTTGGTATATTTGTACCTTGATGTTTCAGTAAGGTTGATGTAATGCTTGTTAAATAAGTTCTTTTGGTCATATTTTTAATGATGGATGTGTATGATGTGTATGACATTTTGGTTCAAGATGTGACTTGGAAATGGTCAATTATGATGTGCTTTAGGCACATAATAGAATGAGGTCTTTAAGCATGGAATTAGCTAATGTTCACATGTTTTGGTAAACATTGTCTTGTTATAATTGTGGTGCCTTTGAATGGCATATTGATTAGTTGATTTAGGGTCATGAAATGTCATTTTGGTGTATGAATGGATTATGTTTAGGTCCCTTTAAGGTGTGCAAAAATGGATTGAATGTTTATGCATGAAATGGTTTTGGAATGACTTGATTTTAGGTAAATTTTGGGTCCACATAGCCTGAGACATGGGCATGCGACTCAGCCATATAAGACACATGACCTGGTGACAGGGCTATGTGTCATCTAATAATTTCGTTAGGTTGCAAGTTAGTGAGTTACATGGCCTGGCACACGGACGTGTGACATGGACCTATGAACCTACTCGAAAGTTACACGAGTGAGAGCACAGACTAGGACATGGTCGTGTGTCCCTAGTTCGATAGTTACTCGACCTGAAACACGTGCGTGTCTCTCAACCGTGTGAGGCACATGGCCATGTGACCCCTATTTTCCAATTTTTGTGACTTTTTCCTAAATTTTCCAAACGCTTTCAAATTAGTCCCAATTTGTTTCTAAGTTATTTTTAAGGCCTTCAAGGCTCGATTTAGGGACAAAGTGCATGTGATATGATGGGTTATGATATGTTTAATTTATTTTAATATTGATGTTAAAATGTTTTCGATTGTACAGTAATGTTCTGTAACTCTAATCTGACGACGGAGACATGTTAAGGTTGTTACAGAAACCATACATCATGTCTTTTCCACCAAGTAAGTTGTTGTAAATAGGCTTAAAATCACTTTTTGAAACAAGACAACATATTTGTTATTTCTCATAACTTCTTTTCATATTTAATATATGACTATAAAACTTCATGTACATGCATAATCAAATTGTAACACCCCATACTTGACCCGATCACCAAGTTCGAGCTGTAGGATGTCATATTTATTTTCGGAGCAACTACAATCGATTATATTCAAATACCAACATTTAACATTTAAATATGAGTAAAATATGATTAAACATGATAAGCAATCATTTTCGGGTCAAATACAAGCTTACGAAAGCTCAGTACCATCTTGGGATCGAGCAAGGACTAAACTGTAATGCTTTCAAAACATTTCAGGTGGATGTTGCAACTTTTAGGGATTGGAGTCGCGACATTGAAGATAGTAGCCAAGCTTCCCAACCTAAGGACCAAATTGCAAAGTTTTCAAAATAAAACAGAGTTAACATCGCGACCTCAGATAAGGAACGTTGTGATGAGGAGGCCTGATGTCGCAACATTCAAGGTATAAAGTCGCGACATTGGTGGTAAACCATTAGATCCTTATTTTTCAATGGTATCCACCTAGCATGTTAACATTATTTTGCCTTAATGCCCCAAATCAATCATCTCACATAATCAAAACATGCTCAAAACATAATTATCAAACCATCAGCATCAATTCTATGCATGACCAATACCAATTTCACATAATCTGAACTTATATACAACCATGTTGATCATTTACACTTGAGACAAACTATTCTTAGGCACATGCCATTGACAAAATAAAAAGGAGATATAAAATTTTAGATTGAGTCAATTTTTGTTGTCTAGAAGTTAACTTCACTTCCCCAGGGCTTTGAGAATACCTATACCTGCGCATGGAATTAATAAATTGTATGCTGAGCGATAGGGTTCAGTGGTACTTTCATGATTCAAGATAATATAACATAAACATTAACAACATAATTTGAGAAAATTGCTTATACATATACATATACATATACATATACATATACATATACATATACATATAAATATACATATAAATATACATATACATATACATATACATATACATATACATATACATATATATTCCATGTCTAACCATTTCATGTCCTACAAATACAAATCAATTTTCATCATCTTTTAATACATATAAGTATACATATGGTATTGATAAGCCAATTGATGTCCACAAAACTAATTAAAAATTTGACTAAGGCAAGTGCACCTATCAATTAATAGTATAGCTACGGTGAGCAGGCATATCATTTCCATGAAGACTAAATACTAGTATTTACTGTCTTTTTATTATTTAATCAAAGAATTGGAGTGATTGATTAAAAACTAAAATTAACTAAATTAGTTAACTAACGAACACAAAAAAGAACAAATAAGGATAGTAAACTATTAACAACCAAGAAGCCAAACAATAACCAGGAAATAATTCCCCTAGATTATAAAACCCCTTACCTGTATTTGACGCCGGAACTGGGTACGAGGCATTACCGGACTTAACATACTTCATCATACAAAATCGGGCCATAAATTTTCATTCCAACTTAAAACTTTTCATTTGTATTCATAACGTCCTTATTATGGGCCTACGAGACCCAAAACATACATATAGAGTGTTCAGGACTGAATTGGAAACTTTCGAACACTTAGAAAATTTTTTCTCAAAACAGGGCCACATGCCTGCGTGCGCAGGTCATGTGGTCACACACGCCCATGTCCTCAGTCCGTGCAAATTTTATTTTTCATTTCGAACCACAAGGGTTTTCCCACGGCCTGGAACACACCCGTGCCTATGGCTCGTGTCCTTCACATAGGATAAGCATAACAAATCAACTCAGGATAGGCATAACTTTCGATTCCTAGCTTTAGATTAAAACCCGATTTCATAGATTCTCATTGGGGACCTTATACTTCCTATTTCTAACAAAATTTCATGACAAGTTTTACATTTATTTAGTTTGGTCCCTAATGTAACAAAGTTAATAATAAGCTAAATTAACTTTACGATCTAGTCCTATTGATAATCTAAACTTAAAATCTATCAATTTCAAGCCTAATTCATCAAGAAATCAATAATGAAAACTTTCTAAACTTCAACAATTTCACAAATTGGTACCTAGGCTAGCTAAATCAAACTTTTATGACCTTAAATCTATAAAAAAAATACAAAAAAGACCTAATTTATGTACCTAATCAAGTGGTTGCATGATAGAAAACCGTTGAAGTTTTTATTTGTTTTTCTCTTATGGTGAAAGGCCTAATGTTGAAGATGAAGAGAAAATTTCTCTTTCTTTCTACCATGGCTTATATTTATACTTAATTAAAGTTTGACTAACTTAATTAATAATTTTAGTTAACTAAACTATTTACTAATCATACTTAACAAATATATCATCACCATCATCCACTATCACTTATTAGAAAATGGCTTAATTGCTATTTCAATCCCCAAGTCTTTTGTTAATTAAAAATATATAGTGATTGGACTTGTACAATTTAATCCTTGAGCCTAAATTAACTATTTAATTGACAAAATTACTTTACTAAAATTCAATATATTTTTATATTAACCCCGTAAATATTCATATTTTGTGACACCTTATACCCGGCCCGATCATCAGGCCCGAGTAACAGGATGCTACACCTCCGTGACACATCATACATATTACAAAACTTCTCATTAGCAGGTTAACATAATCAAATTTGAACACATATAGTGATTCCGAGTCAATAATACTCTAGGCAACATAAAATCATGCTAAACATACATCGACGAGCTTATAACAAAATTTAAACATGCTTTTAAACTACTTAACAAAAATTCTAAATAAATCACATAGGTACTGATACTAATTCAATGGTATCAATATTTCTCATATATGGTATTGATACCGATCAGAAAATTGGTACCAAATCAGCATTTTGTTTTCCTGCAAAAGTTAAAACCCACCAATTATCGATACAAACCCAAAACGTATCAGTATTTTTACCCCGAGTATCGATACTCGAGAAATGATATTGATACCAAAATGAGCTACTATTTTCCTACATATTTGAATTAGCTCATAAGTATTGATACTTATGCCCGATTATCGATACCTCTATAATTAGCAACAAAAATTATACCAAAACAGGGCAATTAACACAATTAAGCATATAACATATCATGAAGTTCATAAAACCTCAACAATCATCAATAAAATGTTCATATTTGCAGTTTAATGAATTGTCAACAAACTAAGCCATGTAAACTAACAAACCAATGGCATACATCCATAATTTCTATGAGTAATGAAATCATGCAAACATCTAAAAATATCATGGCAATAATCAACCATAAGTCTATCACATTACCTTATTTCCACAGTAAAAGGAATAGTAATGATATCACTTACTCACCCACTAAGCCTAACTTGGATAACTTCCTTGGAATTTCTTCACCGTTCACACCACAAATGCTAAATATCTACTATGGTTAGAAAGAGTGGGTGAGCTTAAACAAGCTCAGTAAATGTTGAAATAACCACAAAGTATACACAACTTCAAAGGTTACACTTGGGCATACTACAACACATTCACAACCATATTCTAACCAAGTCATAATAACATATTCACGCTTCATTAAATAATAAAACTAGAATATACTCTTACGTATAATGACACTTGATAAGCTATAAAAGCAATATATTTTAATCTCATTCCTAATGCATTTTTGAATGATTAATGATGTAAATTAGTGAATTTGATGCTCCTAATCCCTTAAATTCATGTTTCTATACTTAGGAGAGCATTTGGGAGCGATAGGAGCGAAAAAGGAGCCAAAATCAGATAAATAGAGTTGTTTCCAAGAATCACACGGCCTAGGCATTCCCACACGGGCTAGCCACACGCCCGTGTGAGACACACAAGCTGACCACATGTCCATGTGCCAGCCCCTATCGATAATGCACCACTCTTCCCAAATACTCAAAAAACCTAATATTTAGGCTTTCTGAGTATTTTAAAGTCTATAAATAATAATTAAAAGAGGATCTAAGGGACACACAGAGAAGATTGAAGAAAAAACTCGAAGAATGCCATCAGAATCAACTCGAGGCAGATCTCCCTCAAGATTGAAGATCTCCATTTAATTTCTTTTGAAGTTTTATTGAGTTTCTTTATGTCTTATTATTGTATTAACTTTGAGATGTTTCTGTTTAGGATAATGAACTAAATTTGTAACACCCCTTACCTGAGTTCGATGTCGGGACGGGATACGAGGCGTTACCTTACTGAATTATACTATATTTTGAAATCTTAGGCTATAAAATTTCTTTTCTTTTTAAAGCTTATCATTCATTCTCTTGATATCTTTATCATGGGCTTACGAGGTCCAAAATATATATCGGGTGTGTTCCGGAATCGATCCAAGAGCTTTCGGGCACTTAGAAAATTTTTGCCTAAAATAGAGCTACACGCCCGTGTAGGATGAGACACGCCCATATGGGCTCACACGCCCATGTCCCTAGCCTGTGTCTAATTTATTTTTATTTTCAACCTATAGGGGTTTTGACACGGCTTGGACACACGCTCGTATCTATGGCCTGTGTCCCTCACACGGCCTAGACACGCTGGTGTCAATACGCCGTGGAGCATTTGAACTTGAACTCTATAATCATTAGAGCTACATATGACCAAGGCAGACACCCATGTGCTCAGCCCTTGTTCTATACTGACTTAACTAAATTGGATGCAGAGGACACACAGCCTGTTAACACACCCTTAAGGTTGACCGTGTGTCATACACGGCCTAGGCACACGCCCGTATGCCCAATGGTGTGGACAATAATAGGCTATTTTCCAAGCCTTTTGCCACCCTGAAACATAACCAAACACAAAGCCAAATCTCACAATTAAGGCATCCCAATGCCAACATACATATCATTCACATACATCCAGACTCTACTTAACTTGCAATTTGCATACTCATGAATTTCATCCATATTGAATAAGATATAAGTTAGGCAATATTAGGCCATTTCCAAAGGCCAATACAACACTACTTGAATAATATCCAAGCTAACACCATTGGGTACACAAAATGTCACTTAACAAAATGATCAAACCTTATATACATGCCATACATCTAAATGACCAACTTTACTATACCAATATGGATGGCTTGATAGTGTGACTTCGAGCTCCGACTTTAACGATCCCCAAGCTGGTACGGCAAATCTACATAGAAGAGGAAATGGAAAGAGTAAGCACATAAAATGCTTAGTAAGTTGCATGAATAAAATAGTAATAAAATCATGAAATACCACTCAAATAAGTATCATGAATTTCATGTAGTTTCTTGCTCATTCTCATGGCTTACTCAATCATATACTTACTCATGCTTTTCATGCTGAATTTCTCATAACAATGTACTTTCAATTACTCATACTTACTCGTATATATATACCTACAACACTCAACATGAAACTTTAGCCTTTCTCATGAAACTTATCAACTTGAATACTTTTCCCATTTAAAATTCTTTTAGAAATACAGAAGGATACCTGTAAGTTAATCTTATGAAATGATGCCAATGCCATGTCCTGGACATGGTCTTACATGGGATTACATATCGATGTCGATGTCATGTCCCAGACATGATCTTACATAAGATTGTACTTTGATGCTGAGGCCATGTCCCAGACATGGTCTTACGCGAGATTTCATATCGGATGTCCATGCCATGTCCCAAACATGGTCTTATAGGGGACCCTTATCTCCTCCCGGTGCCTGAAGCCATGTCCCAGACATGGTCTTACGCGGGACCTCATCTTAGATGCCCATGCCATGTCCCTGACATGGTCTTACATAAGATCTCAGCTCGGTGCCGATACCATGTCCCAGACATGGTCTTATACGGGACCTACAATACTCATGACATGATTACAATATCCTTCGTATCATTTAACTCTTGCATGTAATTTCCCCTTTCATAATTTCATCATTTCTTGGTAGAATTTCATATCAATAAATCTCATGGAATTAGCACATAATTCATACAAGATTACATCCATAACTTCATAGAATATCATAATTTCATAGAAAAATCATCATAAAGAATTTACATAACATGCAAGCTAATTTATCACATACAACTTACCTCGAGTCCAAAATGTGGGCGTATGCTCAGTTTAGTCCACCACTTTACTTTTTCCCTGGTTTCAGTCCGGGCTTCGTGTTTCTTGATCTAAAATGAAAATTTTGACTTATTTAGTACCCACATTGACTAAATAGCCCATAATTCATACTATGGAAAATTTAGAATTTTACCCCTAAACTTTTACATATTTACAAAATAGTCCCTAGGCTCGTATAAGGAAATGTATTTATTCTCTTAGCTACCCAAGCTTAGCCGACACTCACTAATGTCTATAAAAGCCCACATTTCTCAAAATTTCATACTTTTACCATACATTTTCATACTTTACAATTTGGTCCCTATTAGGAACTTTTATGAAAAATCACCTAGAGAAAGGTGTTTACTACACTTTAAACTTTCATTTTCTAACACTAAGCATCAAAATTCTTGCATGCCATGCATGGGTATATTTTTGAATATGAACCCTAGCTCAAGTTAGTGGTAGAAATAGCTAGATTAGGCTACGAGGATTTCAAAAATACGAAGAACATGAAAAAACGAGGCTTGGAGTCACTTACTTGGAGCTTGAAAATTAAAGAAACCCTAGCTATGGAGGGCTTGAGAAATTTGACTAGTACATGGAGAAGATGAGCTTATTTTTGGCTTATTTTCCCTTTTTATTTCATTAATTAACCAAATGACCAAAATGCCCTTACACTATTTGTTTGAAATTTTACCTTTCCATGGGCATTTTTGTCCATAGGGCTAAAATTTGGTCTAATTACCAACTAAGGATTCCTAATAATTTACCTTATGTTATTTTATACTTAAACCTTCTAGAAACTCATAATTTACAACTTTTACAATTTAGTCCTAAAGGACAAATTAATCACTATTTCATAAAATTTCTTTCATGAAATTTTCTCACCATCATGCAAGCATCCCATAAACTCAAAAATAATCATGGAATAAAATTTTCTACTTCGAATTGGTGGTCTCAGAACCACTATTCCTACTAGGCCCTAATTCGGGCTGTTATAAAATTCCCTAAATACCTAGAGAAGATGAAACCTATGATGAATCTTATTATTTGATTTCTGATTTACTTGATAAAACTTGATTCTTGTTCTCAATTATGAATGCTTATTTCGTGTTTTAATATTTTTAGGATATTAATTCATGTTTAATGTGCTTATTGCAGTGGAGCAAAAGTCCTTATTTAAGAGTAGATCTAGCATAATTGAGTAGAGTTGCATGCAATCCTAGAAATAGGATGACATAAATCCATTGGATTAGAGTCAAATCTAATAACAGAATCCATAGAGAGAGTTAATGCGACAAGTGGGGTTTTAATTAGAAAGAGAATTCAATTAATCAACCTAGATTCAGTTGTGCTTACTCTCAAAAGAGATATTAACATAATTTAGAGATTTCTATGGATCAAGACACAAGTGAATAAATCGTTTAAATTTTGATTCATAATAATAAGTGAATTCTAGGTGGATTCTTTCCTGAGTATTGTCTATCTCATCGGTATCTTTGATTATTTTTTTAATTTTATTCTCTGTTGCATTCTCAGTTAGATTAGTTTAGTAAATTTAGATAAAAATAATCACTCCAATTTGTTGGCTAAATAATAGAAAAATGGTAATTACTAGTACTTTTAGTCCTTGTGGATACAATATTCCCTACTCACCATAGCTATACTATTGTTCGATAGGTGCACTTGCTTTTGTCGTAATTATAGTTAGTTTAGTGACCATCATGTTTTTGGCGTCGTTGTCGGGGGACTAAAATATTAGGAACACTTGATTTTTATTAATTTAGCCATTTATTTTTATTGCATTTTATTTTTGTTTTTAGTTTAATTTTTGTTTTCTAATTTTTCTCTTATTTGTGTATGGCAGGTTCCTTTAGTTTATGACTAGAAGACACCTGTCGGGACCACTATTATTTGATAGTGAAATTGAAAGTACAACTGGCAGAAATCATAGAGAAGCAAGGCAAAGTCAAACAGAGTATAGTAGACTAGCAAGAGGACGTTGTTACTGTAGAGATGGGTGATAATCAGAATAATCAACTACCTCCTATAGTTGCTGCAAACCCAGATCCTGCTCCTCGTATTATGTATAATTATGCCAAGCCCACTCTAATTGGGGCTAAATCGAGTAGTTTGAGACCCACCATTGCCACAAATAATTTTCAAATGAAGCCAAACACTATTCAGATGGTACAACAATTTGTTCAGTTCAATGGTTTGCAAGACAAAGATTCAAATACTCATTTGGCTAATTTTCTGGAAGTCTGTGATACTTTCAAGATTAATGGTGTTTCTGACGATGCCATTCCCCTACAGTTGTTTCCTTTTTCATTCAGAAACAAAGCTAAACAGTGGTTAAACTCTTTACCACGAGGTTCTATCACTGAATAGGAGCAAAGGACCGAGAAGTTCTTACTGAAATATTTCCCACCAGCTAAGACAACCATGTTGAGGAATGATATCACTTCCTTTGTTTAGGTCAATTGAGAGATCATATATGATGCATAGGAGAGGTATAAGGATTTATTGAGACGGTGCCCTTATCATGGGTTACCTTTATGGCTACAGGTTCAAACCTTCTACAACGGTTTGAATCCCTCAACTAGGCAGTTGATCGATGAAGCAGTCGGTGGTACTCTGAATAATAAAACACCTAAAGTGGCTTATGAATTTATAGAGGAGATGGCACTTAATAATTATCAGTGGCAAGTCATAAGGATGAAGCCGATAAAAGCAGCAGGTGTTTTCAACTTAGATGGGGTCACCATGTTATCAAATCAGGTAGAACTTTTAAATAAGAAAATTGATGGTTTATGTGTTTCTACGTAGGTACATCTAGTGATGCAATGCGATACGAACAGAGGAGGAACAAAAAATCAAGAATATCTGCCCTATGGTCCTATAATGGAGAATGAGCAAATAAATTATATGGGTAATAATTTTAGACCTCAAAATAACCCTTATAGCAATAACTATAATACAAGATGGAGGAACCACCCAAATTTTTCATGGGGTGGTCAAGGAAACCAAAGGTCACAACTTCCTCTGAGCTTTCAACAACCCTATCAACAAGAGAAAAAACTGAACCTTGAAAAGATGTTAGCAAAATTTATTTCAGTGTTAGAGTCTCGTTTTCAAAACACCGAGACAACTTTGAAAAATCAGTAAGCGTTAATTCATGGGCTCAAAAATGAAATTAGACAGCTTGCTAAATTGGTTTCAATAAGGAAACAAGGTAGTTTACCTATTAACACCAAACTCAGCCCAAAAGAGCATGTGAAAGCAATTACATTAAGGAATGGGAAAGTATTGGCTAAACTCGAAAAGAAGCTGCAATAGAAAGCTCATAAGGCAAATGATGAGGTGGTAAATCCTGAAGCAATTCAACCACCGGTGCTTAAAGAATACAAACCACCGATCCCATATCCGGCAAAGTTAAAGAAAGACCGTGTGGATGCAAAATTTGGTAAATTTCTTGAACTTTTCAAATAGTTGCATATTAACTTATCTTTTGTTGAAGCAATTTCGCAGATGCCTACATATGCAAAATTTTTGAAGGAGCTATTAACAAATAAAAGGAAGTTGGAAGAGCTATCCACAATAGAACTCAATAAAGAATGTTCAGCTATTCTCCAAAATAAACTACCAACCAAGCTGAAAGATCCAGGAAGTTTTACTATTCCTTGTTTTATTGGTAGTTTGAACATTGAGAAAACATTAGTCAATTTAGGAGCTAGCACTAATTTGATGCCTTATAAAATGTTTAAGCAACTTGGTATTGGGGAATCAAAACCCAATAGGATGAGTGTAATTAGCTGATAGGTCAGTTAAATATCCTAGGGGTATTATTGAAGATGTCATTGTTAAAGTAGGTAAATTTATATTCCCCGTTAATTTTTTTGTACTTGACATGGATGAGGATGTTGAAGTGCCGTTAATTTTAGGTCGCCCTTTTTTATCCACTACTAGGGCTATAATTGATGTAGGTGATGGTAAGCTGGTGTTTAGGGTAGGTGATGAAGAAATTATCTTTAAAATCTATGATGCCATATGGTTTTCTAGAGAATCATCTTGTTATTTTATTGACTCTATTAATCATGTTGTTTAAGATTCATTACTGGAAATCATTCATAAGGATATGTTGGAACTGTGTCTAGTTCAAGGAAAGAAGGTGAATGGAGATGATGCTTTAATAAGTAAGACAAAAATTGATTTAGACTCTAATGAATCTTTACTGAGACAGACAAAGTATGAGGACATTAAAGTAAGTAAGGAATTGAAATTAAAACCCTCTATTGAAGAACCTCCCAAGTTGGAACTGAAGCAATTACCAAATCACTTAAAGTATGCGTTTCTTGGTGACAATTCTACATTACCAGTAATTATTGCTTCAGATTTAATGCCAAATGAAAAAGATGAGTTATTGAATGTGTTAAAGGAACATAAAAGAGCTATAACCTGGAAAATTTCTGACGTTAGAGGGATCAGTCCTTCTTTTTGCACTCATAAAATTTTAATGGAAGATGACTACAAAACATGTGTGCAAGCTCAAAGACGACTAAATTCTAACATGAAAGAAGTTGTTAAGGCTAAGGTAATTAAACTTCTAGATGCTGGAGTTATTTATCCTATTTCTGATAGTACTTGGGTAAGTCCTTAAGGGAGGCATGACTGTTATAGCTGACGAGAAGAATAAGTTAATTCTAACGATAATAGTCATGGGATGGAGAGTTTGAATTGACTATAGTAAGTTGAATGATGCCACGAGGAAATATCATTTTCCTCTTCCATTCATTGATCAAATGTTGGAAAGATTATCTGGGCATATGCATTATTGCTTCCTAGCTGGACTCTCTAGTTACTTCCAAATCCCGATAGCCCCTGGGGACAAAAAGAAAATGACATTCACATGTCCATATGGTACATTTGCTTATCGAAGAATGCCTTTTGGATTATGTAATGCTCCTGCTACTTTTCAGTGTTCCATGTTAGCCATCTTTGATAAACTTGTAGAAGACATTATGGAGGTATTTATGGATGACTTCTCGGTATTCAGTACTTCTTTCCATCTTTGTCTTAAAAATTTAAAACGAGTTTTGATGAGATGTGAGGAAATGAACCTTGTGTAATTGGGAAAAATGTCACTTTATGGTTCGAGAAGGGATTGTGTTAGGCCATAAAATTTCTAGTAAAAGGATTGAGGTTGATAGAGCAAAAATTGAAACCATCAAAAAGTTACGTCCCCCTAGTTCAGTTAAGGCTATTTGAAGTTTTTTAGGACATGTTGGGTTCTATAGAAAGTTTATTAAAGATTTTTCTAAAATAGCTAAGCCTTTAATGAATTTGTTAGAAAAAGATGTGCCGTTCGATTTTAGTCAGGAATGCTTAGAAGTGTTTAATACTCTTAAAGACAAATTAATTAACGTTCTGATTGTGGTTGCACCTTATTAGAATTTACCCTTTAAACTAATGTGTTATGCGAGTGATTCTACAGTAGGTGCAGTTCTTGGACAGCGAAGAGACAAGCAATTTTAGCCAATTTATTATGCCAGTAAGACGTTGGCAGATGTACAAGAAAATTATATTACTACTGAAAAAGAATTGCTAGCTGTGGTTTTTACATTCGATAAATTTAGACCATATTCAATATTATCTAAATTTGTTGTTTACACTGAGCATTCTACTCTTCACTATCTCCTAACAAAATCAGATGCAAAACTTTGACTTATAAGATGGATTTCATTATTACAGGAGTTTGATTTGGAAATACAAGATAAGAAGGGAGCTAGAAATCTTACAGCCGATCACCTTTCCAGACTAGAGAATTCACATCTCAATGAGCTTAATGAAAATGAGAGAAATGACTCATTTCCCAAGGAACAACTCTTGGTTATAACTGATTCTAAAGTTTCTTGGTTTGCGGATATTGTAAATTACTTAGCTGCTAACATCTTACCAAAAGGGTTGACACGTCATCAAAAGAAGCGATTCTTTGCCAATGTGAAAAATTATTTTTGGAAGGATCCTTTTCTCTTTCGTATATGTGCAGATCAAGTAATTCGGAGGTGTGTTATAAAATTAGAAGAGAGAAAAATCATAGAACATTACCACTTAGGACCAATAGGAGGACATTACAGTAGGACTAGGATAGCACATAAAACACTTGAATCAAGTTTTTATTGGCCTATACTATTCAATGATGCTAATAGGTATGTTGCTTCTTGCAATAGATGCCAGAGAACAGGTAATGTCTCGAAATAAGATGAAATGCCCCAAACTTATATGCTTTCATGTGAAGCTTTTGACATTTGGAGCATTGATTTTATGGGCCCATTTCCTAGCTCTTTCGGTAATAGTAGAAGCTCAAGCTTTACCTACTAATGATGCTAGAGTGGTAGTTCGATTCCTTAAGAAGCTCTTTTCTCAATTTGGGACACCAAGAGCGATTATTAGCAATAGGGGTATAGATTTTTGCAACGCTCAATTTGATAAAGTCCTTAAGAAGTATGGGGTATATCATAGAACAACTACCCCTTATCACCCTCAAACTAGTGGGCAAGTTGAAATTGCGAATCGAGAACTCAAACATATCTTAGAAAAACCTGTAGAGTCAAATAGAGAAGATTGAGTGATAAAAGTAGATGACGCTTTATGGGATTATAGGACTGCTTATAAAACACCCATAGGAACATCCCCTTCTAGGCTTGTATATGGAAAAAGTAGTCATTTACTGCATGAACTCAAGCACAAAGCATTTTGAGCAATAAAATTCCTAAACTATGATCTTAAACTTGCAGGTGAGAAGAGATTGATGTAGTTGAACAAGTTAGATGAGTGGCAAGCAAATGCTTACAAGAATTTGCAACTATATAAAGAAGCAACAAAGTGATGCCACGATACTCGTTTGAAGCAGCCCAAACAATTGACAGTTGGAGATCTTGTGCTTTTATACAATTCAAAGCTCAAGTTGTTTCCCAGAAAGCTAAAATCAAGATGCTCAGGCTCATTCATTGTACATGCAATTTTCCCATACGGTACAATAGAGGTAACCCATCCAACATATAGCACATTAAAGGTAAACGATTATTGACTTAAATTTTATAGTTTTGACTGATCGTGATTTCGATGAAGTAATAATGATCGTACCTAGAATTAACTATTATCATGATAAAAGGCAAGCACACCTATTAAGTAGTAGTATAGTTAGTGGCAAGACCAGAATATCAAATCCAAGGAACTACAAGTACTAGTAATGACTTTCTCTCTATTATCCAGCCTAAAAATAAAGAGGGTTTTCTTGGTAAATTAAAACTCTAGCTAACTAAAGACACGACAAAGAGTAAATTGAGAAATTACTTTAGGAAAACTTAATTGACAAAGGCAACACCTAAGGAAGAATTCACCTAGACTTCACTTATTATTTAACCCTGAACTAGACAATTTCTTCATTCGACTTGATCCGTATAGATCCCTAAATTATGTTAATATCTCCATCGAGAATAAGAACAACTAACCCTAGGTTGATTAATTGAAATCTCTTTCTAATTAAAACCCCTAGTTTTTTATTAACTCGTTCTATAGATCCCCCTATTAGATTTGACTCTGATCCGGCAGATTTTCGTCGTCCTATGTCTTGGATTGCGATCAACTCCGCTTAATTGTGTTGGATCTACTCTTAAATAGGGAATTTTGCTCCTCTAAATAAGCACATTCGGCTTGAATTAATATCCTGAAATATCAACTCAAGAATTAGAAACACAATTAAGAACAAATCAAATATTTATCATATAGTTCAGATAACGATGACAAGATTCATCTTAGGTTTCATCCCCCTTAGGTATTTGGGGAATTAGTTCATGTTTATAAAAGAATACATCTCAAAGTAAAGAAAATAACAAAATATAAAGAAAACCCAAAACCCCTGAAAGGATTGAAGGGAAATCCTCAGTCTCACTATAGATCATTGCTTCTGAGATGGATCAATCGGCTTTCTTCGAGTAATTCCCTAGCCTCTACGCTGAGTCTTGGTGAGGACACTGTACACCCTTATAGTCGCCTCCTAGGGTCTTTATATAGAGTTTGGAGTGTCTTTCTTAGCCCCTAAATAGCTTTTTCTACGTGAAATTGAAACTCGTTATGATAGGGACACACCCGTGTGACACGCTCGTGTGAATCGAGCCCAGGCTATGTTCAAGCCTGTTAATGTGGCACGGGCATGTGGTTCACCCATGTAAGGAACTCCAGGCCGTGTTGATCTCTTACTTTGGCCTATTTTCTCTGTTTTTGTCTTATTTCTCGTTCTATTCACTCTCCTATGCTCACCTAAGTATCAAACATGAGTTTAAACGATTAGGAGCATCAAATTGTTAAGGGATAATTCATCCAAAATTATGCTAAGCATGGGGTAAAAATATGTATAAATTACGGTTTATCAGTGACGAATTTAGAAATGATAGAGAGGAGCTTCAGCTCTGCAAACCAATATGATCATGCGAATGTGAGGTAAGTCGAGCTTAGACTTTAAATAAGCGCTTCTCTGAAGGCTACCCGAGTATTAACACTGCTAATTCTTGTATTTTTATTTTTAATTCGTGTTAAATAAGTGTTCTTGAGCCATATGGCCTGGACACACGGGCTTGTCCCAAGCCGTGTGTGTAACAGCCCTAATTCGACCCTAATCGGGAAGTGGTTTCGAAACCACAAAATTGAGTTTGATGAATAATTTAAATGTCATATTCTATGCTTATATTATGTGTATGTCTATATGTGAAAATTTGGTGCTTTAATTTTTGTTAATTTAATGTTGAATTAATGAATAATGACTTAATTGAATAAAAGAAAAATATGTGGGAAAAAGGTGTGATTGCCGAATTGAATATGTTCTTTATTAGGAGGGATTAAAGTCATAATTAGACTATGCATAAATATTATGGACACAATCGGCCTTGGTTAGTGGAATTTGAGTGATTTTATAAAGGCCATATAAGTAATTTAGTGAATATCATTATGTTTCTTTAATAAAATAAAGAAAATAGAAATAAATGGAAGGCATATTTCCTTATTCTTGCCGAAGCTAGGGAGAATAGAAAAGAAATAGGAAGCTATAGAGTATTCGGCATTTGAAAGAGTCAGTTGAGGTTGTTTTAAAATTTTTCTTGAAAATTTTTGTGAATTTGAGATGAAATGCAAGTTTTTATGATAGCCAATTTGTAAATTCTTGAAATTTTGGCTTAAGGTGTATTCGGCCACGGTTGTTTTGGCTAAATGGATTAGATATTGATGTTGTGTAATGAATGGTGATCTTAGATGTATTTGAGCTAGCTAAATTTTGTTTTTGTAGCTAAAATTAGTTAAATATGTTAAATGCTAAGGTATAAGGTAGTATGAATGCATTATGGAGAGAATTATGCATTCAGCCATGAGGTTATGTTTCCTTAGTGGTATTTTGATGTTTTGGCATTATAGTGATGAGCAAGATGCATGTTTAATTTTTTTTTTTTAGTAATTGTTTACATGTTTGCCAAAATATGAACCCAAAACGTGAATTGAGGAGAGGGATGAATTAAAGTTTATAATTGAATTTATGTGATTTATTTAATAACTGACAATCGGTTAAACTAGTTAAATTGTATTTAGAGATTTATAGCAGCCGAATGTGGAGTTAATTCTTGTGGGGAAATGTAGTTGTTATTGAGATTTGGCCGAATGAATTTATAATCTAAAGAATGTAGTTGTGCTATGTGAAGTGAATGATTATATAAATTCAATAGGTGTTTACTTGTGTCTTGAAAAGTAGTAATGTAATTGAGCATAGGAACTTCAATTGATGACAAAATTGGTTGAATAATTTAGAAAGTTGATTTGTTGATTTAAGCTCAAGAGTATCAAGGTCAAATGTTGGACAGGGGAAAAGAAAAAATGGTTGAATAGCCGATTCACAACTGTTCAGAGACATTCGAGGTAAGTTACTAAGTGAACAAGCATGTTTTGTGTTATAGACTATTGAAGCTAATTGCATAAATACTAAAGATTAGATGTGAAATGTATAGATTTATGCATACGGTGTGGCCGAATGATCAAATGTGAAATATGCTTACTATTATACATGTGATGAGGTCAAAGTTAGTTAATGTGAAAGTGTGTGAATTTATATGCATGTGATGAGGTCGAATGGTCTTTATCAAGCAAGTTGAGTTATGTTACGTATATGTAAGTTTGAATGGTGAGACTCCTTATTAATGTGGTTATTTCATATGTGCATGAGAAGTAAATGAATATGTTATGTGACAAACTTGTGAAATCAACTATTGTATGATATTATTCGGGTCTTAGACCTAGCAAGCTGCAAAGCTGGTGATAAGTTCGGACTTAAAGGTCCAGCAGGCTTCAATGCCGGTGATGAGATTCAGATTTATAAGTCCAGCAGCCTTTGATGCCGGTGATGAGTTCGGGTGGAACCCAGCAGGCTAATTGCCAGTGAATTAATGCAAGATTCAGATTTGAGGAATAAGCACAACTGGCAATGATGGTAGTAATAAGCATTAAGCTGTTCAGGTACGTTTTAATTATTTGTTACGTGAAGGTTGACTCTTGGTTGTCCTTTGAGTACGTATTGAATAAGGCACATGAAATTATGTATGTGGATATGTATAGGAATTCGGTTCTTGTGAGGTCATACATTGAAACTTCATGGACTATTTGTGAATTCAATCATTGAAATTGTATATGTTTAAATTGTCTAGGGATTATTCCTTTAAATTGAATCAATGAATTACTTTGAGAGTTTGAATGATACAAGTGTGGTTTTCGAGTATTAAACTGAAGAAAAATTAATGAAAATGTGAGCATGGATATATGTATTTGTGCATTCGACATATTAATGTTTCACTATGTTTATGTACACGTAATCTATGCAATATTGAAGTTAAATTGTCTTGTTTACTTAAACTTACTAAGCTAATAAAAAGCTTACTCCGTTTGTTTCGTTTATCTGTTTTATAGATCTTTGTCTCCAATAACGAGCTCGAGGGATTCAGTCAAAGTCATCCACACTATCTAAACTTAATTTTGGTATATTTAAAGACCTTATGTTTTGTTAATGGCATGTATAGGCTTAACCTTTTGTTTTAAAACTAGCTATATTTTGGCTATGTATATATAATGGCCATGCGAAAATGCCTTAATCATTTTGGTTAGTAAACCTATTGTTGAATATATGTTTGTGAAATGCTTTGGTTATTAATCAACATGTTCGGTTAAGATAATTATGTACATATACATGTATATTCGTGTACACTTGGTTTTGTTATAAATATTGAAACATAGGTTATGGCCAGTAATTCATTTATCATGTGATTATTGAATGATATCTAAGTTACCCTTGAATGACCTAAGTTTAATTTCGGTCAAGTAATGCCTAGTGACCCCATTCCGGCGATGGACAGGGGTTGAGGGTGTTACATTTTATTGGTATCAGTGCTACGATTTAGTCGATTCTCAGACTAACGTAGCGCGTGAGAGTTTAGCTATACATGCCAAAATGTGATACTTTGATAGTGTGATGACTTATGATAGCTAAAATTTATTTTTCGTATAGTAATGAATTCCGATCCTGATCGAGCCGTAGCTGATGATGTCGAGAGTGTAGCGGCTGCTCCCGCGCAAGGGACTGCACTGAATGACTCTCAGCCGAATACTAGTCATCGAGATGACGATATGTGACAAACCTTTTATGCTATGATGAGTGACTGGTTCACTCAATTCATTTGAAATAATCCGGCTGTTCCACAACCCCCGCCCCTGAATACTCCGCTTTTAACACCTATAGTGCCTCCTGTGACTGATTCGTTGAGATCAAGTAGGCCCCCAGTTGACAAAATTAGAAAATATGGGGCTAAAGAGTTCAGAGCTACTATTAGTGATGATGCTGAGCGAGCCAACTTTTGGCTAGACAATACTATCCGAGTATTCAATGAATTATCGTGTACCCTGATGAATGCTTAAAATGTGCTGTGTCTTTACTGCGTGATGCTGCTTACTACTGGTGGAATACTTTGGTTTCTGTTGTACCTATAGAGAGAGTTATATGGGAATTCTTTCTGATAGAATTTCGTAAAAAGTATATCAGCCAGAGATTCATCGACCAGAAACACAAAGACTTTCTTGAGCTTAAACAAGGCCGAATGACAGTGACAGAGTATGAGCGAGAATTTGTAAGGCTCAGTAGATATGCTCGTGAGTGTGTTTCATCCGAGGCTATTATGTGCAAACGCTTCGAGGACGGGTTAAATGAAGATATCAAATTTCTGGTTGGTATTTTGGAAATTAAGGATTTTGTAGTACTTGTCGAGCGAGCTTGCAAAGCCGAAGAGCTTGGGATTGAAAAGAGAAAAGCTGAAGACGGAGTTAGAGAGTTCCGTAAGAGATCTTTGGGAAAGTCTATTCAGCAATCGTTGAAGAAATTTCGAGATAAGTTGGGCAGATCTAAAGTTACCTCGGGTTTTTCCAGACGAGATCGTGAACGACCATCTGTGAGTTCACGAGCTCCTTCAGTCGCTAGTGTTGGCAATGATCGTCGGGACAGATATGAGTGCAAGCATTATGGGAAATGGCATTCGGGGAGCTGTAGATTACATGACCGCTCCTATTTTAATCGTGGATCTGCTGATCACTTTATCAAAGATTGTCCGAGACTAGTTGAGCAGAATACTAATCAGACCAAAAGGCCTAGTAACACTGCAGCGCGAGGTAGACCACCCAGACACTCGGGTAATGTTAGTGGCAGTCAGAGAAAGACTAGAGACACTGCTATTTGATCTGAGGCCCGTGCACCTGCCAGAGCATATGCTATCCGCGTCGTGAGGAAGCTTCTTCTCCGGATGTTATTACTGGTACTTTCACTCTCTTTGACACTGATGTTATTGCTCTGATTGATCCCGGTTCAACTCATTCTTATGTGTGTGAAACTGTAGCATCCAGTAAGACTCTCCCTATTGAGTCTACTGAGTTTATAATTCGAGTGTCCAATCCTCTGGGTCGTTGTGTATTAGTTGATAAAGTGTGTAAGAAATGCCCCTTAATGATTCGAGATTTTTGTTTTCCGGCCGATTTGATGCTATTACCATTCGATGAATTTGACATTATTCTTGGGATGGATTGGTTAACTGTGCATGATGCTGTAGTGAATTGCAAGCGAAAGACAATTAATTTGCGATGTTCGAATAATGAGATAATTCGGGTTGAGTCTACTAATCTAAACGGGCTACTGGCAGTAATATCTTCTGTACTAGCTCGGAAATATATGAAAAAGGGCTGTGAGGCTTATCTTGCTTATTATTGGATAGCAAAGTATTTGAACGAAAGCTTGAGACCTTACCTGTGGTTTGTGAGTATCCGAATGTGTTTCCTAAGGAATTACCGGGATTGCCACCTGTTAGAGAGGTTGAATTCGTCATAGAGCTTGTACCAAGTATGACTCTGATTTCGATTGCTCCGTATTGTATGGCACTGATTGAGTTGAAAGAGTTGAAGTCTCAATTACAAGAATTGATAGACAGAGGTTTTGCACGACTGAGTTTTTCTCCCTGGGGTGCACCAGTTCTATTCGTGAAAAAGAAAGACGGAACTATGAGAATGTGTATCGATTATAGACAGCTGAATAAAGTGACTATAAAGAATAAATATATGTTGCCGCGAATCGATGACTTGTTTGATCAATTAAAGGGAGCTTCAATGTTTTCAAAGATTGATTTGCAATCTGGCTATTATCAGTTGTGAGTTAGGGATTCCGATATTCCTAAGACTACTTTTAGAATAAGGTACGGACACTACGAGTTTTTAGTGATGCCGTTTGGGCTCACTAATGCCCCTGTGGTTTTCATGAATCTGATGAATTGGGTGTTCAGGCAGTATTTAGATCGGTTTGTGGTACTGTTCATAGACGATATTTTGATTTATTCTCACGACGAGTCCGAGCATGCCGAACATTTGAGGCTTGTACTTCAGATTTTACGAGAAAATCAGTTGTATGCTAAATTCAGTAAATGTGAGTTTTGGTTACGTGAGGTCAGCTTTCTGGGACATGTTGTATCTGCATCAGGTATTCGAGTTGATCCGAGCAAAATATCAGCTATACTTGACTGGAAACCTCCGAGAAATGTTTTAGAAATTCAAAGCTTTTTGGGACTTGCCAGGTACTACAGATGTTTTGTAATAGGTTTCTCGATGATCGTAACCCCGTTGACAAAGCTATTGCAGAAAGACGTCAAATTCGAATGGACTGAAAAGTGTCAGAAAAGTTTCGACCAGCTGAAAACTCTTTTAACAGAAGCTCCAGTGTTAGTCCAGCCAGAGTCCGGTAAAGAATTCATGGTTTATAGTGATGCCTCTTTGAACGGTTTGGGCTGCGTTTTGATGCAAGAGGATAGAGTTGTCGCGTATGCTTCGAGACAGTTAAAGCCTCACGAGAGAAACTATCCGACACATGATCTCGAGTTAGCGGCCATTGTGTTTGCTCTAAAAATTTGGCGTCACTACTTATTTGGAGAGAAATGTCATGTTTATTCAGATCACAAAATCCTCAAGTATTTAATGACTCAGAGAGAATTGAATTTGAGACAACAACGGTGGCTGGAATTGCTGAAAGATTACGAGCTTGTCATTGATTATCATCCGGGAAAGGCTAACGTAGTTGCCAATGCTCTTAGCTGGAAATCACTGTTTGCATTGCGAGCGATGAATGTGCACTTGTCTGTGTCTACTGATGAGGTGTTGATAGCAGAAAAACCAACATTGATATGACAAATTTAGGAAGCTCAAAAAGTTGATAATGATATGATAGCAAAACAAGCACAGTGTAATTCGAATGAAAATTCAGAGTTTTTGATTGATGATGATGATTGCTTGAGATTTCGACATAGATTGTGTATTCAGAGAAATTCTAAACTTATTTCGATGATTTTGAATGTGGCTCATAGTAGCCGAATGTCGGCTCACCCGAGTAGCACGAAAATGTATAATGATCTGAAACATCAGTACTGGTGGCACGGTATGAAACGAGACATCTCTGATTTTGTTTCTAAATGTCTAATATGTCAACAAGTGAAAGCGGGACATCAGGTGCCTTCGGGATTACTTCAGCTGATCATGATACCTGAATGGAAATGGGATCGAGTCACGATGGACTTTGTATCCGGTCTACTGTTGACCTCGAGCAAGAAAGACTCCATCTGGGTTATTATTGATAGATTGACGAAGTCAACTCATTTCATCCCTGTTCGTACAGACTTTTCACTTGACAGGCTAGCAGATTTATATGTCTCTCAGATTGTATGATTACACAGAGTGCCTACTTCTATTGTTTCGGATAGAGACTCCAGATTCACATCACGGTTATGAAAGATATTGCAAGATGCATTGGGCACCAGGTTGTATTTTAGCACTGCTTTCCATCCCCAGACAGACGGTCAGTCTGAGCGAGTTATTCAGATACTCAAGGATATGTTGAGATGTTGCATTCTCGAGTTTAGTGGTTCGTGGGAGAGATATTTACCTTTGATTGAATTCGCCTACAATAACAGTTTTCAATCGAGTATCAAGATGGCACCTTACGAGGCTTTGTATGGTCGTAAATGTCGTACACCATTTTTTTGGACCGGGCTCAGTAAGAATAAAATTTACGGAGTTGATTTGGTTAAAGAAGCTGAGCAGAAAGTAAAAGTGATTCGTGATAGTTTGAAAGCAGCATCGGATCGTCAGAAATCGTACGCAGACCTGAAGCGCAAAGATATAGAGTGTCAGATTGGGGATAAAGTCTTTCTGAAAGTCTCACCATGGAAAAAATTATTTCGATTTGGCCGTAAAGGCAAATTGAGCCCGAGATTTATCGGACCATACAAAATTTCAGAACGGATTGGGCCGGTTGCTTATAGATTGATTCTGCCACCTAAACTCAAAAAGATTCACGATGTTTTTCATGTTTCGGTGCTCCGTCGGTATAGATCTGATCCCTCACATGCGATTAAACCATCTGAAGTAGAAATTCAGTCTGATTTGAGTTATGAGGAAGAACCAATTCGTATTTTGGCTTGCGAGATGAAAGAATTGTGGAATAAGAAAATTTCACTAGTTAAAGTTCTATGGTGAAAATTTGTTAATTTAATGTTGAATTAATGAATAATGACTTAATTGAATAAAAGAAAAATATGTGGGAAAAAGGTGTGATTGCCGAATTGAATATGTTCTTTATTAGGAGGGATTAAAGTCATAATTAGACTATGCATAAATATTATGGACACTATCGGCCTTGGTTAGTGGAATTTGAGTGATTTTATAAAGGCCATATAAGTAATTTAGTGAATATCATTATGTGTCTTTAATAAAATAAAGAAAATAAAAATAAATGGAAGGCATATTTTCTTGTTCTTGCCGAAGCTAGGGAGAATAGAAAAGAAATAGAAAGCCATAGAGTATTCGGCATTTGAAAGAGTCAATTGAGTTATGTTTTAAAATTTTTCTTGAAAATTTTTGTGAATTTGAGATGAAATGCAAGTTTTTATGATAGCCCATTTGTAAATTCTTAAAATTTTGGCTTAAGGTGTATTCGGCCATGGTTGTTTTGGCTAAATGGATTAGATATTGATGTTGTGTAATGAATGGTGATCTTAAATGTATTTGAGCTAGCTAAATTTTGTTTTTGTAGCTAAAATTAGTTAAATATGTTAAATGCTAAGGTATAAGGTAGTATGAATGCATTATGGAGAGAATTATGCATTCGGCCATTAGTTAAGTTTCCTTAGTGGTATTTTGATGTTTTGGCATTATAGTGATGAACAAGATGTATGTTTAATTTTTTTTAGTAACTGTTTACATGTTTGCTAAAATATGAACCCAAAACGTGAATTGAGAGATTTTGCTTGAGGACAAGCAAAGGCTTTAGTGTGAAGGTATTTGATAAACGATAAATTATACATGTTTTTACCTCCTGCTTAGCCTAATTTCTGGTTGAATTATCATTGAATTTGTGGAAATTGGTGCTCTTAATCCTTCTCTTTCATGTTTTATACCTAGTTGAGCTTAAGGAAGAGAAAAGAGCAAGCGACGAGCCAAAACGGGCAAATTAGGCCCAATTTAATAAACAACACGGTCCGGAGATTCACCACACGGCCGTGCCACACGGTCGTGCCACCTTGAGCTTGAACACGGCCCAACCCCAACGAGGACGACCAAACCACACGGCCGTGCCACCATCATCAGGCCTGACCACGGCCTGGGCCTCGATCCATACAGGCGTGGCAGACGGGCTTGTCCCTGTCGTGAGGAAGTTCGATTTCACTCGGTAAAGGCTACTTAGGGGCTAAGAAAGACACTCCAAAGCTCTATATGAAGACCCTAGGAGGCAACTACTAAAAGAGACTTTTCTCTCCTCAAAAAGAGTACTTTTCCCTCAAAAAGGAGAATAGAAGTAAGGAATTACTCCAAGGGAAGCCGATTGATCCATCTTAGAAGCCGAATTCTGCCTCAAGACTGAAGATCTCCCTTCAAATTCGTTTAAGGGTTTTTAGGTTCTTTATGTTTTGTTATTTTACTTCTTCTGAGATGTTTTCTTTTATAAGTATGAACTAAATCCCCCAGATACTTGAGGGGGATAAAACCTAAGACAGATCTTGTTATTATTTTCTCTCGAATTATATGATAAATATTTAATTTGTTCTCAATTGTGTTTTTAACTCTTAAATTGATATTTCTGGGATATTGATTTAAGTCAAATGTGCTTATGTAGAAGAGCAAAAGTCTCTGGATAGGAGTAGATCCAACACAATTAAGTAGAGTTGCATGTAACCCTAGACATAGGGTGACATAAATCTACAGGATTAGGATCAAACCTAATAAGGGAATCCATAGATGGAGTTAATACAAGACTAGGGGTTTTAACTAGAAAGAGATTTCAGTTAATCAACCTAGGATTAGTTGTTCTTATCCTCGACGGAGGTATTAACATAAATTCAGGATTTCTACGGATCAGGTCAAGTGAATAAATCGTCTAGTTCAAGAGTTGATAACAAGTGAAGTCTAGGTGGATTCTCCCTTAAATATTGTCCAAATCAATCAGTTTTTTCCTAGGAGTTTTTCCCTAGTTCACTTTTTGTGCATTCTTAGTTTACTTTTAGAATTAATTTAGTTTCATAAAAATCCCCCTTTATTTCTAGGTTAAATAATAGAAAGAAAGTTAGTACTAGTACTTTTGGTTCCCTTGGGTATGATATCTCAGTTTAGCCACTAAGCTATACTACTGTTCGATAGGTGCGCTTGCCTTAAATTGTGATAATAGTTAGTTTTGGTACGATCATATTTTATAAATTTTATTACTTCATATCACGTATATCACTTATTTTGGGGTGTTACAAATTTCCCCCTCTAAAAAGAATTTCATCCTTGAAATTTCTGACTAACATGTCACTTGCTTATTCACAAAGTATGCTATTTCTACTTTTAAGCTAACCATCACACTTTCATTGTGCACTCTTATTCTTGTTCTCTTTAACTTTCTACTACTTTTCTTAATGATCCTACTCACTACCACGAACTTATTCTACTGTAACTTTGCTAACAATTTCTTCTATTCACTATGACACTTTTGTCTAAAGAACTCGTAACCATTTTTCCTAAATCTATCAACGGGTATAAAAGAAGTTATTACAATGCAAGAATACCCTCAATCTCAATGTTTGAATCTCGATCCTATGGTTCCCTAATAGCATAAACTCAAGCTGGACCTCCAAACTCAATTGATGTAGCAACAATATGAGCAACAATTTGCTCCCTAACCGGTCTTTCATTACCTCTACCGTGACCATGACCTTTAGTAGGCACAAAAGCAAGTGCTAATCTCTGAGTCTACGAAACCTCAACTCTATTTGGGCTGTGCCAGAAGAGCGATGAAATGGGCAATTATGCATATAGAGCGAGCTTGGGTTGGTGTGACTGAGTCTTATAGAGATAAAGTAAATAAGTTATGATAATCACTCGTAAGACCTCGTGATTGTATAGTATACTACAATGATTATAAATTTTCTATAGTGAGTCCAATTGTAAGTTAGTTATAGCAAAAAATTTTAAATGAGATGTAAATGTTAAAATTTTCACTTATAGTTTAAGTGTAAGCCTGTAATGGAGGTGTGACCCCAAGATCTAGATCTGATTCATCGGATCCGGTTGAGGGCGTTATAAAGAATATCAAATTCTATAAAGAACTTTTGTAATAATTCTTTATAGAGCAATCTTTGGATATAAAATATTACGGGAGAATAGAAAGAAATCTTGTTTCTATGTTTTTGGTTGTGCCATACAAACTAAAGTTCCCTCATATTTATAGGAGTTCTGATGTCTTTCAAAGACACTTAATTATCCAATATGCTTATTTGGATAGTCACATCTATTACTAGGAAACTTAGATATTCAATAGATATATACTTGAATAATTATAATTCTTTGTTAATTATCCAAGTGTCATAACTTTTGGTATTTAAGTGACACACCTTATCACTATGCATAGTGACAACACTTGATCAACAAGCAAGTGCTAAAATTTTTGGTTACCTATAACTTTTCATTTGCAACTATTAGAACACTGTATATATATCGAAAATGTTCTAAAAGTCCTCCCCGAAATTTCAAAATATTCTAGACTTTAATAATGTTTGAAATCAATTGCATAAATATAGGTGTCCTACAATTGATTGAAACATGTTAAAGTTAATCGAAATTGCATGGTAAACAAATCTTTAAACCAATTATTGAATTTGATTAACTGAAAACATCTCACACAATTATTTCAACACTGGTCAATATGTAATATTTAGGGGTACTATTATGACCATGTTTTTGTAACCTCTTTCTATGAGTGTTGTTATAGCCAAGCCCTTGAGCTCTTAGAAGCGGTCACACTTCCACTAACATAGGTTGAACCCATCAAGAGTATTCCTGTTATTATTACAGTCTAACCCATTAATGTTATGGGTCTATTAAGAGTATATTACTCATCTTTCCCCTTACCATTGCGAGTACCTAACACTTTTTATCCTAGAATGATATATTGTATATTATTTTATACTACTAGCAATCACATACTTATGATGTACTTTGGCTCATTGAATTTAAGACTTGCATTATACCAAGCGTTGAGTTGAGTTTCCATCATGGGTAACTCAAATGGTATGGGCTTGTACCCCATCCCTAAATTTCAAAATTTCTAACATAGCTATGTTAATTATCTATACCACATGCTAAAACTTTATTTTTATTTATGTCTTGAAACTTCACAATACCAACATCCTCACTAAGTGTAATTATTAATTCTTTTGCTAAAAAAAAACTATCACATGGTATTCAAAATGATCACTTTATCTTTTATAATGATGGTCTCAAATTTACTCACTTTATGCATTTCTTGGAATCAAAGAAATTAAAGTTCATAATTAAAAAATATATGAAACCATATATCATGTCTTTTCCACCAAGTAAGTTGTTGTAAAGAGGCTTCAAATCACTTAGTGAAACAATACAACATATTTGTTATTTCTCATAACTTCTTTTCATAGTCAATATATGACCTTAAAACTTATTGTATATGCATACTCAAATTATAACACCCCATACCAGACACGATCATAAAGTTTAAGCTATAGGATGTCATATTTGTTATCGAAGCAACTATGGTTCAAATACTAACATTTAACATTTAAATATGAGTAAAATATGCGTTAAACATGATAAGTAATCTTTTTTGGGTCAAATACAAGCTAACAAAAGCTCAATACTATCTTGCTATCGAGCAAACTGTAATGCTTTCAAAATATCTCACGTGGATGTCGCACCTTTCAAGGAATAGAGTTTCGACATTGAAGATATTAGCCAAGCTTCCCAACCTAAGGACCAAATTGTAAAGTTTTAAAAATAAAACAAAGTCGACGTCACGACTTGAAATAGGGGATGTTGCAAAGTGGTGGCCTGATGTCACAACATTTAGGGTTTAAAGTCATGACAATGGCGACAGACCATTAGGTCCCTATTTTTCAATGGTATCCACCTAGCATGTTAACATTATTTGGCCTCAAAGCCCCAAATCAATCATTTCATATAATCAAAACAAGCTCAAAACATAATTACCAAACCATTAGCAAATATTCTATGCATGACCAAAACCATATTCACCATTTACACTTGAGACTAACTATTCTTAGACACATGCCATTGACAAAATAAAAAGGAGCCATAAAATCTTCGATTGAGTTGGTTGTTGTTGTCTAGAAGTTGACTTCAGTTCCCTAGGACTTTGGCAATATCTATACCTATACACGAAATAAACAAATTGTAAGTTTAGTGATAACTATTGAAAATAGTTATATTTCAGGCCTCTAGAGTGAATTACTTGTTTGTAATTAAGTAAATATGTTTTCACTTTTAGGATATTTTTAGAATATTGCATAACAAAGCTTGGATTTTGCTGTAAATGTTATTATTTGTTACTTTTATTATTGGGGAAGAAAAGTGTTGGTTTTGGTTGGAGCAGGTGCAGGATGAAAAAGAGAAGAAAGAAAAGAGTAGAAAATTGAAGGAAGTAAAATATTGCCATGGAAAAATGCTGGTTAGATTGCCAATAAGAAAGCCATAGCAATTCTAGGAAGATGACGCAGCACTCAGTCTATGTCACTCTCAGCCAGCTATACTTGTACCAGATAAACCACCCTAAAAAAGAGGAAGCAAAAGATGTGTGCTGAAAGGGAAGGACCTACCCTATAAAGGAGGAAAGAGAAAAGAAAAGAAGGGAGGATTTTTGGAGAGAGAGGAATTAGGAAGCAATTTTTCTCTTTGCATCAAATTCTCATAGAAAATCTCAGAGAAAAGAAAGGAGAGGGTAGCAGCTTACAAAGTAGAAAAGTCAAAGACGCAAGGAAGGGGAAGAGAAATCTGCCCTGGGTTTTGTATCAAATCTCATCATTAAAGTGAAAGTTAGAGTAGCGAGAGCTTCCTATAGTTCTGTCTTTATTTTCTGATTTGAACTTTATGATTCGTGAACTTAAATGATGATGTTGAATGGTTTTGTTTGGATTTAAATGCCCAATCCATAAGCTAAATCTCATTGGATTGGAATTATTTGGGTGAATTTTTATTATTTTTAATATCCATGGTATGATTTTGAGTATATTACTATTTCATTTGATTTTTTATTATTTTAAATGCATGCATGCAAGCTCTAGACATAGATGATTGTATGGTATGTTAGTGAATCTAATTTAATTATGAAAATATTAAATAGATTAGATTATTATCGGTTGATACAGGCAAGAATTCGAAAGAATATTTGTAGCACTCTAGACATAGAAGTTGTAATCTGTATAGGAAAAGGAAAAAAAATCTTGATATCATTCTTGAGTTCTGTAGACATACAAAAAAAACTCAAAATGGTAGCTCAAAGTCTAACTTTCAAAAGAAGCAGACTGTAGTAGTGAATCCCTGAGTAGTAGAATGGTCAAGATTTTTCCATGGCATTATTATGGTATAAGAAAAAACCCTGAGTAATTCCAACCTTTATAATTCAACAATACAAATCCTCCCTACTTATTCTTTGAGAATTGCCACAACATTTCAATTGCCTTAACATTTTTTTCATTCATAATTGATTTTATTAATCTATTCATTAATTCTCTTCATCAATTTGTCATATGTTTCTTTTGCACAGTTTAATTAGTAAAATTCATAAGTAATAGCATAACTAATTATTTTAATCAATTTCGATCTCTGTGAAGGCGATACTCACTCATTACTTTATTACTTGATTTGATGTGTATACTTACACATTCGCATTACATATTCATATGCAAAAGTTTTTAGCACTGTTGCCGGGGATCGACAATATTGGTGAAAAATTTGGTGTGTTATTACCTCTTTAATTTTGTTAGTTAGATTAATTAGTTGTTTTAATTTTTTTTTATTTTTCAGTATTTTTGTTGGTGCATGAGTAAAGATATTTATGCAATTGAAGAGTATTCTTTTGATCCAAAAATTGAGGGAACCTTGAGAAGAAGAATAAAAGAATTGCGAGAAATAGAAAGAATTAGAAATGATCATGTTAAAGAAGAGCCATTGCATCAAGATAGAATGGATGCTGATATTCCTCGAATAATAGCTGATAGAGATTGGCCCATTAGAGAACATGTAGTGCCGATCTTGGATGATCTAATTCTAGGGATTGTCAGGCCGTATATTCAAGCTCAACATTTCGAGTTAAAGCCGATGATGTTTCAAATGTTACAAACTATAGGGCAGTTTATTGGATTGCCTACTGAGGATCCACAGCTGCACTTAGGACTCTTTTTGGAAGTGTGTGATTCATTCAAGCAGCAGGGTGTTCTTGAAGATGCCTTGAGGTTGAAGCTATTCCCTTATTCATTGCGGGATCATGCTAGAGCATGGTTAAATGCATTGCCATCAGGTACAGTGGCATCTACTAAGCTATAATCCTCTAAACATGAATGCCAAATTTATACTTGGTATCATGTTGATTAAGCTCTTAGGAAAACTACAATGGATTTTAAGTGGGCGTGCAAGGTAAAGAATAAATCAAATAGGTTTATTGAAATTTATAAAGCCAAGTTAGTTTTGAAAAGATTTATGCAAGAGTATGGTATTGACAATGAGAAAATTTTGCTTTAGTTGATTGAATAACTTCTGTTCAAACTCTTATTGTTTTTGCTTCTATTTGAGTTTGGTTTTTGTCTCAAATGAATATAAAAAATGTCCTCTTATGTGGATATCTTCATGAAAAAGTTTAGATGAAACCTCCTTTTGGATTGTCTTACTAAGAAAATAATGTATTACAAGGTTTGACAAACTTTATATGGCCTTAAACAAGCATTCCATGCATGGTTTGAGAAATTTAGCAATGCTACGCTTGACACCAAATTTGCATAGAGTCATTATGATTCAACATTATTCACTCATCATTTTAAGAAACATATTCTATTATTGCTTCTCTATGCTAAATATATGGTGATAATTGATGTTATTGATCTTGGTATTCAAAATACTAATAAGTACATGCATGCAAAATAGTGGAGTTGCATGTCAAATTCCCCTTTTAATGCTAGTGGACGGTAATGATGACTTTGTATGTCATTTTGTGTTTTGTTTGTTTGTTAGTAAATAATGATAGTAATATATGATATATTATAATAAGTTGAGGTGATAAAAAAAAAAACAAAGTTGTCATGTTTATTTCCTTGCTTTATTGCCGAAAATTCAAGTGAAAGAAGAAAGGGAAAAGAACAAAGGCATTCGGTCATTTTGAAGGCAAATTAAGGTAGGATTTCATGTTATCTCTTCTAAATTTTGAGAAATTGAGTTAGTAGCTAAGTTCTTATCATAACCCATTTGTTAATTTTTAAGTTGATGATGAACTATACATTCGGCCATGGTTGATTTCTTTTGCAAAGGGATAGTGTGTTATGTTTTTGAAATAGAAATTGATAAATGGAGTTTGAATGGACTCTATGATGTTGAAATTCATGTGAATTGAAATTTGTGAGCTCAAATTTGTTAGATTAAGGTCTTGTGTGGTTTAAAATGTCAAAGGGACATTCGGTCCTTTGAATGATTAAATTGTTTTGCTTTTGATTTGCAATTTGATCTTTAACATGATAATTGGTTATTGGTAATGACTTGGGGTTAATAGGTGTTAATTTTGATGTGGTGAGCTTTCTATTTTGTTTGACCGAAACCTATTTGCAACTTGGCATTAGTGAAGCATGTTAGTTTTGGTTGATTAGTAATTTGATGAGGAAAATTTTGCTTTGGTATTGAAATTGAGTTGTGATGACCGAATGAACTTATTTTGGTGAGTAGTTAATTAAGATGAATTGGGAAGTGATAAGTAATATTCGGCCATTGCAAGTAAGTGAATATATACGTGTGTATTAATTGATCAATAGGGCTTGGTTGATGTGCTAGTTAATGTCTAAAATTTTGAATGTAAATTTAGGTAAGCTTCTTTGATAAATTATGGTAGTATACATGGGAATTAGCTAATGTGTGAATAACTTTTGCTCATGAATTGCCGAATTTGAAATTGGGATTTTGGCTAAGAAATTTGATATGTTTAATTAGTGGCCAAATGTGACCTTGATTATATGTTGTAACTTGAAATGAAATGTGAATTGTATTTGTGCTTTCTTCAAATGATGGAAAATCTTATATTCATATACATATGTTTCGGCTATAGGTGTGTTTGAAAAGTAGGTTCTTAAGTATTTGAGTTTGATTCCTTTGTAAGTTTTAAGTACTTATATGGAATGAATATGAATTTTGTATATATATGTTAAGGTCAATGACTTCTCTAAATGATGCCATATATGATGTTATGTTTTAAATATGTGAATAAAAACTTTAAAGAGTGAATTTGTATAAATCTGCTTGGTACAGCAGTAGTAACGTGTTTTGGAAAAATCACCATAAATTGTGGGAGCTGAATTAGAGGCTGAATAAATTATGCAATTAAAGCTTAAGGAGTCTAGTTTCTTATAAAAGAAACCTTATAAGCAAAGGAATTGCCAATAAAGAGATATTTAAAGTAGTGTGAGACAGTGGCAGATTGACTCCGAAATCCCCTATTCTTTTTTTAGAAAATCATTATAAATTGTAAAAAAAATCCATAAGATGTAATTTATATTCTTAGAATCCTTAATGAGTCTATTTTCAAGAGAGATATACAAGAAAATTTTCTGAGACCTGAACTAAGAGATAATTGAACTTTAGTACAGAAGGGTCGGAACTATCCGACAGTGAATCAGGGGTAATTTTGAGGATTAAACTGTATTAATTGGTCAATTCAAAAATTCTGGAAATTTTATGGTAGAAAGGTACATGAGTCTAGTTTCAGGGAAAATTTACGGAACTTGATTTGGAGTTTCGTAGCTCCAGTTATGAATAATTTAGTGAATGTTGCTCAGGAAGTCAGCTTGTAGTGACTTGTGATATATATGTGATTGGCCGAATGTGTGTGCGTGTGTGGCAAAGGATGTATATATGTGTTTCTTACTTTGATTTTAAGTGAAATGATCAAGTGAGATATTTGAATAAGGATTAATAAAATTTAATTATTTAATTTAGCTCAAGAGCATAGAGGGACAAGTTCGGATAAAGGGAAAGCTAAAGTTGTTGAATAGCTGACTTATTGTTGCTCAGAAAAGTTCAAGGTAAGTTTTGAGTATTTGAATTTGGTATTTAATTTAAAATGCCATGATATACATATATGATAGATGAATGATGTCCCATTGTCCTTACCATAACAAGGTTATTGAAAAAGAAACCTTATACATGTTGATATATAGCCGAATGGCTATTAGAGAATTAAACAAAGAACAAGGTTAGGGATATATGCTTATGTGTGTTTGCTTATTAAGCTGAAAGTTTAGTAAACGAAGTATACATGTATTAGATTTGAATGATGTTACGACACAAAGTCAATGAGCATGTTATATGTCTATATGCGAATGAGTGGACTTGAATTACAAATGTGATTTTGCTATGAGAAATGTGGTAACATGTGAATAGATATGCATGAAACTATGTGATGTGAATCCGGGTTAAGACCCGAAGGCTATATGCGAAGATTATATCCGGGTTAAGACCTGATGGCTATATGCGGAGATTATGTCCGGGTTAAGACCCGATGGCTATATGCGGAGATTATGTCCGGGTTAAGACCCGATGGCGATATGAGGTGACTATGTCCGGGTAAAGATCCGCTGGCTTTGTGTGGAGATTTTATCCGAGCTAAAGGTCTCGATGATGATTCGAGTAAAGCCTAAGATTAAAAGACTTCATAGTAACGATTGTTAATGAATGCGCTCAAAGCGTTAAGGTATACAGGTATGTACCCTAAGCTTATATGCAAGCTTGTTTTGGACCAAATCATAAGGTCATTATACGATTGCTTATGTGGGTATGAAATGAGACTATTTATATTATTATAGTACAATTGGTCAATATGAAAGGTTATGTGAAATTATGCAATATGTTTTTGTTTACATGAGCTCACTATCAAGTGAAAGTTATCTGCCTATTGTATATGATGAGACCATGTATATTCAGTTAAGGGGTGACATGCCCAAAGAAGTGGGAAACAAAAATGCGAACAACTATGTTATAATTTGATTTTTATCCGTTGTCATTACTTAAAACTTACTAAGCATTGTAATGCTTACTCTGTTTACTTTGTTTCCTCTGTTTTATAGATCTCTTTTTGAAGCTACGGACTCGGGGATTGAAGCTTTAATCACCTATACTATCGTCGTTATTTGGTACATTCGATAGTTATTTTGAGAACAATGGCATGTATAGGCTAATCTCCTTTTGTGAATCCGAATTACATTTTGAGTTGTATTTGTTCTAGCCATGCGAAAATGGCTTGCTTAATCTCTAAGTTGATGTATATGTTTTGTTGGAAATTTTATGTGCCTTGTTACTTTGACGCATGGGTTATATGATGTGATGATGGTATGCTTAATACCCAGAAATTTGATTACACCTATTGGTCGGTAGTCGTTTGACAACCTTGATAGTACTCTTATAGTAAATATACATGAGATGGTTGCCTTAGTCGAATTACCTTGAATGTTAGATTGTTCGGATCTAGAATTTAAATTTGATCCCTAATCGAATTTCGATGTACAACCGAATCTATGTCTTGTACGTATCTATGAACCTCAGTAGGTTGTATTTAGTTATGTAATACCTTAATACCCTATTTCAGCGACGGACAGGGGTATAGGGTGTTACAATATCCAGCGTGATCTTCACAATGGCAGCTCAACACTTGATTAAAAAAGGGTGTCAGACATACTGAGCCTACATTTTGGATACTCATATCCCTGAGCCTAAACTTGAGAAAGTTGTCACTTTTTGAGATTTTATGGATGTATATCTAGAAGAGTTGCTAGAAATACCACCCAACCAGGAGGATGAATTCGCTATAAAAGTAGCACCAGACAATGCATCTATTTCAATTACACCTTACCAAATAGCTCCGACTAAATTGAAGGAACTAAAGACACTGTTCATAGAATTACTAGATCAAGGCTTTATTCGACCAAATGTATCACCTCGACGTAGTCTGATATTTTTTGTTTAGAAAAATGATGAAACATTGAGATTGTGTATTGATTATCGACATTTCAATAAAGTTATGGTGAAGAATACGTATTCGCTTCCCAAGATTGATGATTTGTATGATTAGTTCAAGGGAGCAAGTGTATTTTCAAAGTCTGATCTTCACTCGAGATAGTATCAGCATAAATTTAAGGAATCAAATGTACCAAAGCTTGCATTCAAGACTTGATATGACCACTATAAGTTTTTGTAAATACCATTTGGGCTTATCAATGCACCAAAAACTTTCATGGACTTGATGAATCTAATCTTTCCATTGTACTTGGATCAATTTTTGTGGTGTTCATCGATGATATCTTAGTTTACTTGAGAGAGGAAATGGAGCATGATAAGGACTTGAGGATTTCTTTAGACATCAAGGGTACACCAGTTGTATGTTAAGTTCAATAAGTGTAAGTTTTGGCTCTGTGAGGTATCTTTTTTTTGGAAATGTGGTATTTGTAGAAGTCATCTGCGTAGATCCAAGTAAGATTATGACCATTTTGGATTGAAACCCTACAAAGAATCTCATTGGAGTGAGAAGTTTTCCCGGGCTTGGTTGGATATTAAAGGATGTTTGAAAATGGATTTTGGATGATTGCTTCTCTTTTGACCAAAATACTACAAAAAAACATTAAGTTTGAATGGTTAGATGAGTGTCAACAAAGTTTTGAGAGATTGAAGGAAATGTTGACAAAGAAACCTGTTTTGACACAACTTAAGTCCAAGAAGGATTTTTTAGTACTTAGTGACGTGTCTCTCAATGGCCTAGGGTGTGTATTGATGAGAGAGGGTAAGGTGGTCACATATGCTCCACGACAACTAAATCCACATGAGAAAAACTATCACACCCCTGACTTAGAACTCACAATGGTTGTTTTCACTTTGAAGATTTGGAGACACTATCTTTATGATGAGAAGTGTCACATTTATACATATCATAAGAGTATAAAGTGTTTGCCCACTAAAAAAGAGGTGAACTTTAGACAATACAAGTAGGTTGAGTTGAAAATATCCAGTTTAAAAATGATTTTCTGTCACAATGAAAAATTAAAATTTTGAAAATTGAGTTGGTTTGTGACATTTTTAGCAATAAATTTTTTTCTCGAAACGTACCTATGCTTTATGTGAGACGGATTGTCGTCATTCCCTCTTTTAATTCAACGGTCTTCTCTGCTGTTCTTGTACCACAAATCGCTTTGAGTGTGGGCTGGAATAATCATGAATCAAACACAACTAAACATAATTTATCACTTTTAGTAGAAATTTAATTCTCTCTTAATAGAAACGTAATTCTCTCTAAATAGAAACCGATAGAATTGTTATTCCTGAAAAATAGAATTTATACTTAGAAAATAAAGCCTCACTAATTTCAAGCAGAATAACAATATTGAAAACTATTGTGTGTATAGCTCTAGTAGTACCATCTGTTTATAAGGAGATATATGAAAATCTTGATTGGATTAGTAAAAGACAAATAATATTCATTTAATAGATAAACTAGTCTTTTTGTTTAACTATAAGAAGGAAGCAGCACACCATAGTTAAATACAAGAGGGTTGTTGCCCCTTATATGTAGTATGAGGGGATTTTGGGCCTCTCTTGTATTGGGTCCAAGTATATATTAATCTTGAACTTTTAACCCAAAACTTTATAATTTAATTCAACCAAATACATATTTTTCTATTTCCCAAAATAAATATTATTTATTAATTTAATTTAATTAGATAAATTAATTTTCCAATTAAATAATTTTCTCAATCTAACTCTAATTCTGTTAAAGTCATGGAAATTTTACCGTAAAAGATTTATGAGAAAATATATTTAATTTTATTATTCAACGGATTCACAAAAGCTCATTAATTTAATTCCATTTTTGAATTTCAATTATTTGATTAAATGATAATTCTAAAAAAATTAAATTAATTCTCAAGTTACTTTTAAACTTAGTGAGAAAACACATTCATTTTCGAATATGACCATTCTCTAACTTTACAATTTCCATCCATTTCTATTCATTTGAATCTATACATGATTCATTTTTGGTTTCAATGAGCTAGTAGAGAGATTGATTTGACATATATAATTAGTGCTTGAATAATTTATAATTAAGTTATAGCTTTTCACCTATTAATTATAAACTCATTTAGACACGAAGTTATTTCACTATAGTATCGTGACTGAGCTCTCTCTAATTACATATTGTTACAAAAGCTACTCATTCAATGCTTGTCTAATTATCTTGCCATCAATGTGTTGCCCTCATAGGAGATCCTTAATCTCTATGGGACAAATCCATTCTTCCAATATATTTCTATTTTATTTCAACAACAAAATTAACTTTAGGAAAAAAAACTAAATTAACTCAAACTATTCCTTAAAAAAAACTCAAACTAATAAATTAGCTAAGATAAATCTAAAATAAGAACTTTTAAAATCACATTAGATGAGACTAAAATTTAAAGTCTCAAAATTCCTGATTACTAAATCTTACCAATAAGCCAAGAACTCATACTTTGTACCCACTTTTTAGTTCATCTTTTATTTTCTTATTTAGGGTGACTAGATTTGTCCATAGGCTGGGCCACGGATTTGACCCGAAGGCTCGTCTAAAATATGGGAGGGTTTGGAGAAAAATATAGGCCAAAAAATAGACTTGGGTTTAAGAATGAGATCCGTTTTAAAAATGGGTCAGGCTTCGGGAAAGGATTTTTTAGCCCGAGCTAGCCTAAGCCGATTTTAATAAACTAAAATTTTTATCCTTATTCCCACTTCCCAGCAGACCCAGTCTCGATATTCCCCTTTCCCTTTCCAATCCCTATTTCCCTTTAATCCTTAATCCGTAATCCCTAAATTTTTTGCTTTTTCTATTCGCTTGTTTCTTGCTTCTTGCTTTTCCTCCTTCTGCTACTTTTCACTTGTTTCTTCGCCACTACCACTATTGTTGTTTCTCTTCCTTCTGCTGTGTTCGATTCTTGCTTCTTTGCTAGTCACTGCTACTAGTTTTTGCTTCTCTGCCTTCTGGAACTTCATCGCTGCTCATTTGTCTCCAATTATTGTAAAAACACCATTTTTAAAATTTAAATACAATGGAAATAATTTTTGTATCCTTATCAATACTGTTAATAATATCACTATACCACTAACATTTAAACATTTTTGGTCATTGTTTATCTTTATTTATTTCCACTATATTTTTTTTAATTCACAAAATTATATAAATCATCCTTTTTTCTCACAAGCTAATTTCTAGCTTTATTTATAGATTGAAAAAAATTATTTGGTTGATGCTTGTATTGAACCGCATCGATTATGGTATTATGCTTAGATACTTGTCGAAACCATTTTTTAAGTTTGAAAAATAGGGTCGACTTTTAAAAAATGAAAATGGAGTTGCCACCAAACTTTTTAGGTGTGATTGGATCACCTTTTTAAGACATTGATTTTGGCCTACGAAATTTCAAGAAAACGGGTTCGGGAGTCGGTTACGTACGAGGAAGGATTAGCACCCTCGTAATGCCCAAAAATTGGTACCAAAAATGATTATTAAATGTCCTAGTGTTGAAGATTTGAAAAGATTTTTTAAAGTATGATCCTTTTGAGTTTCAAAAACTTATTATCCCTTTTAAGAGACATTTAATTTTTTGGATTAAAAAATTGTCGAATCTCAGTAAGTTAGAGCACGACCCTTCAAATTTCCAACCATTAAATATCTTTCGCTTTTTAGAAACCCCTATCTCGAAATATCAAAACATCATATCCAGTAAGTTAGGATGCGATATCTTAAACTTTCAAATATAGTTTTTTTTATTCAAAAATTGTTCGTTTTAATTTGAAAAGGATACCTAACCATTTGGAATTAACGAAAGAAATTGAAGTCCAGTAAGTTAGGGCACGATTCTTTCAAAAATCCCAAATGTCAAATATTGCCTTAATTTAAAAACAAAATTTGAATAAAACCACCCAAATGTCAAATATTTCCTTAATTTAAAAACAAAATTTGAATAAAACCACAATTAAATGGAATATATTTTAAAGCGATACTTTGAGCAAAATGCAATATGAGTATATTACAAAGCATAAATATTAAAGCAAAATATATAAATTACAGGATATATTTATATTTTATATACATTTAAACAATAAAAGACAACAACTTAAAATAATGATGAATTATAATAAAATAACTATGCTAGAATGATAAACAAGTATACAACATAAGCAAATATGAGATCTAAAGTAAATCATAAAAGATTACAAAATATATAAAAAACTTAGAAATAAATACAAAATCATAAAAAGGATAAAAGAGACAATGAAAAAAATGAAGTATTTTAAACAATAAATTGAGATTACAATAAAAAGGGTAAAATATTGATAAATAATATTTTTTTAAGGATATATATATACATAAAATAATTAAGGTGTTTTTTTTTAATTTAAAAAAACATAAGATTTTTTAAAAGGGGAAATATTATAATATATAACGATTTAATATACAAGATAACATAAAAAAAAGTAATATATACAAAAATTTAATATACAAGATAACATTTTTTTAAAAAGAATAGGTAATATTTATAAAAAGTTTATATTATTAAATCAATTTAAAATATTATACATATTAATATATTTTAAAATAAATAATATAAGACTTAGGATTTAAAAAAAATAAAAGAATAAATATATAATACATAACAGTTTTTTTAAAAATAAATAATATATATATAAAAAGTTTACATTATTAAATCAATTTAAAATATGATACAATAAATTTTGAAATAATACACAATATGTAATACATAAAAACAGTTTAAAATAAAATAATTTTAAGAAAAAAAAAACTAAGATAATAATATATATAAAAAGAAAATAATAATAAAAAACTAAGTTGAAAAAAATAAAATAATAAAATAATAAAAGAATTGAATTTAAATTTTAATAAAACTCTAGGGTTAATTTTAAAAAGAATAAAATTGAATTTAGGACCCAATTCGAATGCGCATTATAAGAGAGGGACTCACTGGGCAAATAGACCCTAATCCCAAAACGACGACGTTCCAATATTCAGGTTTAAACAACCCAGGGACCAAATTGAAACAAGGATCTAATTATTGGGCCAAATTAAAAATAAAGAAGAGTAAAAAATGGACGTAATTAAAAAACTAAAATTTGTGGAAGGACCTAAATGGTAAATTGACCCTTTTATAAAAACACGCGGATCCTTCCTGGGTCTCGGGTCAACGCACGGATCTTGCCCTAAAAACGACGTCATTTTGGGCAATAATAGCTTATCCCAAAACGGCGTCCTATGATGGCTCTATAAAAGCTAAAAAAATTTTTTAAAAATCATTTTTAAACCAGTTTCTAAAAAAAAATTTCAAAGAATTCTCTGAAAGCTCTCGGAGCACCGGCCAGTGGCCGTCATGGCTCCGTCATCGAGGTCCGCCGTGCTCCGTCGTCTCCGCCGCAGTTCACGGCAGTCGAAATTCCCAAAAGTGAGTTTTTCGCTCCCTAAACCCCCTAAAACCAGATCTGAAGTCAAAAAGGGTCCCTGGGCTACCCAAAACATGAAATCAGGGGAGAGACCTTTCGGTCTTCTCCGTTTTATCATTAGAAAGGTAAGAAAATGGGATTTTTCTTTTTATATATGCATGTATTTGCTGTTGGTATTAGAAGAAAGAAAAGAAAATACCTCTTTTGTTGCTCAAAATTTTGTGATTTTTATTATGTATATGTGTAAAAATCCCCTATTTACAATGTTTATATCTGGGCTTTTTATAGCCACTGGAAATCGACATAAATATTACAATTTTATTTCTTACCATATTTTCCATGTTTCTACTTTACTTTCTTTCCTTTTTGCAGGTAGATGGCGAAGATCTCGGCGAAAACAAAGGCTAGTGGCTAGGTTACGGCGCGAAAGGAGGTCTGGATCGAGGGCTTGTGGCGCCTAGGGTTTTAGAAACCCTAGGCTTGCTAATTTGCTTAACTGCCTGGGCCACTTGGGCCGATTCCACCATTGGGCCAACCTGGGTTTAGGCTAATGGTCTGTTTAAGTTAATGGGGCAAGTCTGTTTAAGTGTTGTAATGGGTTTGACGTTTGGGCTACGAATGTAATTTGGGCTGAAAGGTTTGTAAATTGGGTTATAAATAAACTGTATAAGGGACTTTATTATTTTGGTTTAAATATTTGGTTTATTTTATTTTACTGGTACGGGCCCGGGTAGAAATGGGCTATTACAACTGCCCCTCTTTGCTCATTGTCGTGTAACAAGAATAGAGCAAAGACTATCAAAGGACCCGTTTTGCCCGGTCTGCCAATTCTTGATATCCTGATCTTCATCTTCTTCCAATAGCCTTCAACCCATCTGCAACTTCAGAGGTATTAGACCATAAGTATGGTAGCTTCAATTTGCTTCACTACACACTTTAGGAAGGCAATATCTGCTATCTTTATTCTGCTCTAATAAAAATAAAATCTGCTATCTTCAGCCTGCTCCATTGCAAATTCAGGGACGCCATGCAGATATCTTCGATCTGCTTTCTGCTAACTCAGGAATTGCCAAATCTGTTATTTTCGGTTTGCTCCCTACCAACACAGGGACTGCCAAACCGTTGTCTTCGATCTGCCCCCTGCCAATACAGGGATTGCTAGATCATTGTCTTCAATCTTCAGTTTACTCCCTAGCTACATCAAGTAGATAAGACTACAATCTTCAGCCTGCTCCTTTGTTACCTTAGGAAGATAAGGCTAATGGCTAAAATCTGCTCTCCTGCTATTTCGGAAAGATAAGATCTGCCAACATCAATCTGCCTCGTTGTTATCTCAAGGAGACAAAATCTTCATTTTTCAGTCTACTTCCTTACTACATCAGGAAGATTAGACTACAATCTTCAGCCGACTCCCTTGCTACCTCAGGAAGATAAGGCTAATGGCAAAAATCTGCTCCCCTGCTACTTCGGAAAGATAAGATTTGCCAACATCAATCTGCCTTTCAATGGGACAAAATCTTCATTTTTCAGTCTACTTCCTTGCTACATCAGGAAAGTTAGACTACAATCTTCAGCCGACTCCCTTGCTACCTCAGGAAGATAAGGCTAATGGCTAAAATCTGCTCCCCTGCTACTTCGAAAAGATAAGATTTGCCAGCATCAATCTGTCTCACTACTATCTTGAGGAGACAAAATCTTCATTTTTCAGTCTACTCCCTTGCTATATCAGGAAGATAAGACTCTAATCTTCAACCGAATCCATTGCTACCTCAGGAAGATAAGGCTAGTCACTAAAATCTGCTCCCTTGCCACTTCGGAAAGATAAGATTTGCCAACATCAATCTGCCCCACTGTTATCTCAAGGAGACAAAATTTTCATTTTTCAGTCTACTTCCTTGCTACATCAGGAAAATTAGACTACAATCTTCTGCCGACTCCCTTGCTACCTTAGGAAGATAAGGATAATGGCTAAAATCTACTCCCTTGCTACTTCGAAAAGATAAGATTTGCCAACATCAATCTGTCTCACTACTATCTTGAGGAGACAAAATCTTTATTTTTCAGTCTACTCCCTTGCTACATCAGGAAGATAAGACTCTAATCTTTAACCGACTCCCTTGCTACCTCAAGAAGATAAGGCTAGTGTCTAAAATCTACTCCCCTACTACTTCGAAAAGATAAGATTTGCCAACATCGATCTATCTTACTACTATCTTGGGAAGACAAGACCTGAAATCACCGATATTGCTACATCGCCCTCTAGGGACATGTCCTGTCAGTTCTATATGCTTATGTTTATGATTAGGATGCTATGATTAGAATGAATCAAGTACTCCTAGCCAAATGTGTTATGAATGCTATGAATGCAAAATGTCACGAGGATGATTCCTTTTTAAGGTACCATTGTTCATCAAGAGTTTCATCTTCGTTCTTCTCGAAGTATGCTCTAAACCTTGTCTGTCATATCATTCCTCGACTATTGTGACCCACTAGAGATGTTTATGACATGATCCTCTTTTAGGATCGGTATTGCTTAACTCATTAATTTGGACAAAAGAGATAGTCTCAATTTTCTCAAGCACCTCCGACCTTTACACATGGGACTTTTTTTAAACAATTGTCTTATTTCAGTTTCTTGTATTATCTAGAATTTTCCAGAGTAATGTGCAAAAATTTTCCATCCATTTCGGTCAAAATCAGTGCACCACCAGAGAAAGCCTTTTTTTACCACATATGGCCCTTCCCAATTCGGCATCCATTTTCCTCTAAAATCCTTTTGCATGGGAAGGATCTTTTTCAGTACAAGGTTCCCCTCTTGAAATTCTCTTGGATGAGCTTTTTTGTCATAAGCTCGCATCATTCGCTTCTGATACATCTGACCATGACGAATAGCCCTTAGCCTCTTTTCTTCAATCAAGGCAAAAAACACAAATGACAACTTCTCATGCCAATCTCTATAAGCCTCAGTCATTTTCCCCACTATCTTTTTGATGTTCTTATAGGCCGCTTCCATTGCCCCATTCATTTTTGGGTGATACGGAGATCAGTAATGATGTTTAATCTTGAACTAATTGCAAACTTACGTTATCGTGCTGTTATTCAAGTTCAGTGCATTGTCCGATATGATCCTCTCAGGCATTCCATACCGACAGATGATCTCTTTTTTCAAGAATCGCCTAACTACTGACTTAGTAACGCTTGTGTACGAAGCAGCCTCCACCCATTTCGTGAAGTAGTCAATAACCACAAAGATGAAACGATGCCCATTCGAAGCTTTTGGTGAGATCGGCCCAATGACATCTATGCCCCACATGGAAAAACGCCATGGAGAAGTCATAACATGCAAAGGTGAAGGTAGTACATGAATTTTATCCCCATAAATCTGGCATTTGTGACATCTCTTGGCATAGTTAATACAATCTCCTTCCATGGTAGACCAATAGTATCCAAATCTCATGATTTGTCTAGCCATCATGAAACCGTTAGCATGTGTCCCACAAACACCTTCATGCACTTCTTCTAAGATTTTCTTAACTTCCACAGCATCAACACACCTCGAGAGCACCTAATCTTTCCTTCTTTTGTACATGATATCCCCATCCAAAACACAGTCGTAGTCTAACCTCCTTAATGTTCTTTTGTCATTCTCAGTAGCTTGCTCAGGGTATTCACGATTTCCACGTATCGTAATATATCCTGATACCAAGGGTGGTCATCCTTTTCCCCTTCCTTGATGTTACAACAATGAGATAGAACCTCGAAAATGCTCATCTGAATAGGTCTCACATCCACTTCTTTGTTCACTTTAGTCATGGAAGCGAGGGTCGCCAAAGCATCTGCCATCTGGTTTTCATCTCATAGGAGATAATTGAAAGTGATGTCGTCAAACTCCTCAATTAACCCTAAAACTATCTTTCGATAATTAATCAATTTGGGGTCTTTTGTCTCCCATTCTCCCTTGAGCTGGTAGATTACTAATGCGGAGTCTTCAAATACTTCCAGTGTTCTAATTTTGCGCTCTATGGTTGCCCTAATTCCCATGATTTTGTACAGTCAAAATCCAATTTGCATGTAAATGGATAATGATTTCCATTTGGGGATACCAAGACTGCCGCAATTCCATTTCCTACAGCATTTGATGTTCCATCGAAATTCAACTTCTACAAATACTCTTCAGTGGTTGCCACATACATTAGCTATTCATTGGGAAAGTTAAAGCTTAATGGTTCATAATCCTCTAGAGCTCTGCTAGCCAGAAATTCTGCTATTGCGCTTTCTTTTATAGCCATTTGATTCACATAGATTATATCAAACTCAGAAAGCAGTATCTGCCACCTTACCATTGTTCCATTTAAGGCAGTTGACTCTATCATGTACTTTAATGCGTCAAGTTTTGAAATCAACCAGGTTATATGATATAGCATATATTGCCTTAATCTTCGAGTCATCCAAATCAAGGCACAACAGAACTTCTCAATTGGTGAATATCTCATCTCACACTCAGTGAATTTCTTACTGAGGTAATATATCGCCTTCTCATTTCTTCCTAACTTGTCATGTTGACCCAGTACACATCCCATAGAATTACTCAATATTGACAAGTACAGTATTAACGGTCTATCTAGACTGGGCGGAGAAAGTACTGGAGCATTTAACAAATATTGCTTGACTTTATCAAAAGCATTATGGCATTCTGCATCCCAAGTTCCCTGGTTATGCTTCTTAAGAAGTCGAAATATAGGATCACATTTCTCAGTTAATTTTGAGATAAATCGAGCAATGTAATTTAACCTTCTAAGAAACCCTCAAACTTCTTTCTGAGTACGCAGTGGAGGCAATTCTTGTATGGCTCTGACCTTGTCTAAATCAACCTCTATTCCCTTTTTGCTGACTACAAAGCCCAATAGTTTTCTCGACCTAGCTCCAAATGTACACTTTTCCGGATTAAGCATTAACTGAAATTTCCTCAATCTCAGGAACAATTTCTTCAAGACTTCAATGTGCTCCTTCTCTGTTCGAGATTTGGAAATCATATCGTCAACGTACACCTTAATTTCTTTGTGCATCATATCATGGAATAAGGTTACCATAGCCCTTTGGTATGTTGCCCCTGCATTCTTTAGCCCAAATGGCATTACCTTGTAACAAAATGTACCCCACAATGTTATGAAAGTGGTTTTATCCATGTCTTCAGGATGCATCTTTATTTGATTGTACCCTGAGAAGCCATCCATAAAGGAAAACAATGAGTAACCTGCCGTATTGTCCACCAAAGTATCAATGTGCGGTAAGGGAAAATTATCCTTTGGGCTAGCTTTGTTCAAATCTCTATAATCAACACACATTTGTACCTTCCCGTCCTTCTTAGGGATAGGTACAATGTTAGCTACCCATTCTGAGTACTTAACTTCTTGTAGGAATCCAACATCAAACTGCTTCTTGACTTCATCTGTTATTTTCAACACAATATCAGGCCTCATCCTTCACAGCTTTTGTTGGACTGGCTTGCAGTCTTCTCTTATGGGAAGGCGATGTATTACAATATTAATGTTCATCGTAGGCATATCTTGATATGACCATGCAAGGACATCTCTGAATTCCCGCAGTAACTCAACCAGATCCCGCCTTGTTTTTTTGGCAATTTGTGTCCTGATTTTCACTTCTTTCCCTTCCTCCAAGGTTACATTTTCTACTGCCTCTTTCTCATGGGACAAAATTTGGTTCTCTTCTTGTTTTACCATTCTTAACAGATGTGGAGACACGTCACAATCCCCGTCACCTTTAAAACCCTGAGGTTCCTCTAAACACATGTTTTGCTCAAAAGAAAATTCAGGATTTGTAGTATCATTGCTCATGTCATTGATATCTAGAGACCTGTAGGTGCACAAAAGAATGTACAAAGAACGAATGAATTTAAGAATGATTATTTACATGTTATGAATGAAATGAAAAATTTAGGAAGAAATTAAAGGTCAAAAGAATATTTTTCGGTATAAAAAAATGAAATAATATTTTCCCTAATTGATAACAAAGGTATATTTTATTGAAACAAAAAATGTCTAAACATGAGCCTATTTCACAAATGAAATCTTATTACTCCTAGGCTTTAGAGCAACAAAAGTGTTCTGAAAATTACTTTGTAAAATTTCTAAAGACTACAAGAAGTTCTTATGCAGTCCAGTTGTTTAAGGAGCTTCCCGGTTTGTAAGGACGAATGCCCCCAAGGTTTCTTTGTTCGATCTCTTCATCATGTATAGCATTGATGTGATGACTTTCATTTTCAAGCAACCCTCTCTCAGGGTGAATTATCCCTCCTGATACAAAAGTTTGGGATATGTGAGGGAACGTCATCAATTCCTATTCGACTTTCTTTCCACTCAATCGTGCCCTTCTTCTTTCTTGTCGCTTCTCTATTTCCTTCCTTCTCTGTCTGTGATCTGGCCTGAAACCCAAGCCAAAACGATCTTTTTTCTCCCTTAATTCTGGAACCTGAATTCCTCCATAGAGATATCTTCCCAATCCTTTACCTAGCAAAGCTCCTTTCCCTACCATCATCTATAAACCCATTCTTATGGTTCTGGATATCTTGGGCACCGGTACCTCATTCCCCTCCAAACTGAATGTTGCGTTGATGAATTCTAAGAAACTAAAAGAGCATTCAATGGACTCTTCGTTTGTCTCTACATAGGCGCGTTACTGGTAACTGTCGCTATGATGTCCTCCTTCGTATTTATAGTAACCAGTCGTCTATCCGTTACTAATTTCAATTTTTGGTGCAAAGATGAGGGCACCGCTCCTGCCGAGTGTATCCAAGACCTCCCAAACAAGCAATTATTGGAGGGCTTGATGTCCATCACCAGAAAATCCATCTTATACGTGTTTGGCTCAATTGACAAAGGTATGTCAATTCTTCCCATCACTTTTCTCTCCGTGCCGTCAAATGCTCTCACTATGTTATGGCATGTTTTCATGTAAGAACTATCTATTGGCAACCTGCTCAATGTGGACAATGGAAGGACATTAAAAGTTGACCCATTATCGATGAGCACACTAGGCAGTGTATATCCTTTGCAACTAGTAGTGATGTGCAAAACCTTAGTCGATCCCATGCCACTAGGTGGAATTTCATCATCATTGAAATAGATGAAGTTGCAGCGCTTATGTTACTAACCAGACGATCCAACTTATTGACGGATATGTCGTTAGTAACGTAGGTTTCATTGAGCACTTTCATCAATGCTTCACGATGCACTTCTGAACTTAGAAGCAATGCTAATACTGATATACGAGCCGGTTGTTTGCGCAGCTGCTCTACCACACTATATTCGCTATGCTCTAAGAATTTCAGAAACTCTTTAGCCTCTTCTTCCTTCACCGGTTCATTAATAAGTGCTTCGGCCCCTTTTGCTTGCTCAACTACCAAGGCATTTGCCTTCACAGGCTCAGTTCTGGCGCTTACCAAATCATACCGCCTTCTACTACGCGTGTAAGATCCCTCACTCTGGACATCCTTGGAAGTACTAGCTATTTTTTCACCTCCTGGTATCGTCACATTGCAATCGTAACTCCAAGGAACCTTTTTGTTATCCTTATAAGGAAAGAAGACAAGTTTCTGAATGATGACTTTTAGCACTATTTGTGTTCCGACCTCATTATTCCTTGGTCGAGAAATAATAATCCTCGGATGGTTGACTTGTTGATTTGTCAGATTTCCTTCCGATGCGCATACGTTTCTTTCATCTGAGCCTTCAAAAAACTCTATTTCTTTGTTATCCATAAGATCCTGCACTAAAACCCTGAACTTAACATAGTCTTAAATCTCATGCCCTTTTGTACCGTGGAACTCACACTAGTTCCTCATCTTTTCACAACCTCCTTCTGTTTCTAAAATAATTACCCCCTTTTTTACCATCTCCTTCCATACCCATCTTAAAGGAGTTCTTACTTTTGCCAGGTCGGTTTTAACTCTTCTCATGTCTTCACCTACCATGTTTACCCCACTATCAGTATGATTGGGTAGCGGATTCTCCGCATTAGGCTTATCATCGAACTTTACAATGCCCATCTTAATAAATCTTTCGACCAACTTCTTGAAGGCAGTACAATTTTCTATAGAATATCCTGCTATCCCTGCATGATACTCACATCGAGCGTTTGCATCATACCATTTGGGATATGGAGGTTGCATTGGTTTCAAGTAAAAGGGAGCTACCACGTGTGCATCAAATAAACTCTAATAAAGTTCCCTATACATCACCAGAATGGGCATAAACTGGACCTTTTCAGAATTTTGTTTTGTACTAGATTCATGCCTTTATGAAACCTATTGCCCAGCTACGCTTGGTTGACTAATAGTTATTGATTTTGAGTACCCTTTGCTATAGGTATTGGCATTGTTCACCTCATTCTCCTTCCTCATTGGGGCTGCCCTTTTGGTGGTTTCACCTTTAATCTTGCCACCTCTTATGGCATTTTCAATCATTTCACCCACCATTACTATGTTTGGAAAGCTCTTAGTAGTACTCCCTATCATATGGGTAATGAATGGGGCCTTCAACGTATTGATAAAGAGCATTGTAGTTTTTTTCTCCAAGAGTAGTGGTGAACTTGCATGGTAACTTCCCTCCATCTTTGTGCATATTGCTTGAAGCTTTCATTCGGCTTCTTTTACATGTTTTGCAGGGTGATTCTATCAGGCGTCATATCTGTCACGTGACTGTATTGCTGCATGAAAGCCTGCGCTAGGTCTCTCTAGGAATTAATCCTAGCACAGCTTAGTTGGTTATACGACCTAGACGCAGCCCCAACTAAACTATCCTGGAAACAATGGATCAACTATTGATCATTATTAACATAGCCGGTAATCCTTCTACAGAACATGGTGATATGGGCTTCAGGGCAACTGGTCCCATTGTACTTCTCGAATTCTGGCATCTTAAACTTATGAGGAAGTACCAAATCTGGGACCAAGCTCAAATCTTTAACATCAATTCCATGATGCTTATCAGCACCTTCTAAAGCCTTGAATTTTTCCTCTAACCATATGCAATGGTCCTCTAACTACCTTGAGAATTCCATTCTTATTCCTTCCCTCTCGGCCATGTCTAGATTAGGGAGAATAGGATTAGCCGGGTTTTCTCCTAGGTTAGATCCAGATCCAACCTGGAAATTCATGGGCACTCTAGTATCAGTTTGACCTTATTGAGGCCTAATTGTAACAGACGGCTTTTGGGAATACGCCACAGGTTGTGCTTGAGCTTGTGGTAGGGTAAAGCCTGGAGGATAATCCTCATTATCCTCTTCAGTGTTAGTCATGGGACCCTTCCCTTTGTCCATTGCCCCAGTTAGCAATTGGGATATCTGGGACATCATATTCCTCTAAGCTTCCATCATTTGCTCTCTCATATCCTGTTGCATTTTTGCAAACTGCTATTGCAACTGGTCTTACATATCCTTTTGGAGCTGTTCAAATCTTTGATCTATGTTCTTAGTTTTGGCACGTGTACTGTAACGGTCCAGATTTTTATTTCTTCTGTAATAACTTCCACTAATTAGGGTCTTTCTATGGATTTAAATACATATGATGTAATGTAATGCAAATGCATGAATGCAAAAAAGGCGTCGATTCTGATTCAATTTCATTTAGAAGACTTTATTACAAAACAAAATTCTTTACATAAAACGAGCTACAAATATGCTTTCGCCCTAATGCCCAAAGTCTTAACTTTACTAAACAATAAGGCTAACTCTTTACCACGATCAGACTGCAGCTCATATCTCGTGCTTAATGTATCAGCCTGTACTGCCAGGGTCCATAGATGGTTGGCTACTTCTCGAATCTGAGCTATGGCTTCTCCCATGAGATAATCTCTGTTTCTAACTTGTTGCTGGAAATGATGAAGCTCTTCCTTCTAATGCCCCTCTCTCACCTCAAGCTGCTCGATGTGGAGCTCACAGTTTTGTAATGTCGATTCTAACCTTCCAATCTTGTCCTTCAATTCTTCAATCTGGTTCAGACTTACCTGTAACTTGGTTGCAAAATTACGGCTTCGATCTTGATGAAGAGGCCGTCCCTATTCAGCCACTCTAGCCTTTAATCCACTTTTCTCCTTTTTACTTTCTACCAAACTTCTTTCTAAGGCCTCGTTCTGTGCTTGGATTTCTTGGAACTTCTTCTCCCATTAGTCAGCTCTAGCTCTTTCCTCCTAAATCTCTTGCTGCCACTACTCCGAAGTCTTCCCTAATACGGCTCTTTTCATCGACAGTTGTATTTTCTTATATTGTATCTTTAAGTTATCTCGATCTTCTTCAACCTTCCTCCTCTCCTTTCTTAACTTCCTAGCCTCCAGTTTCTGAACATCTGCGTCTAATTTGAGATGCATCTTTTCTTCCTCTAACTTTTCTATCTGTTTTCTGAACTCTTAACTCTTCTTTTCAAAATCTTGCTTCATAATCTCAAACTCCGATGGGACCACTCGCAAGTACTCTTCAATCGGTCGAGCTCTTTCTAAACTTGGCACTGGGATATTATCATTCACTCTTTTACTCCACCATTTCATGTATTCTGAGGTCGTCGTTGAGCATACATCAACTATCTTCATACGGCATGTCTGATTCCAAGCACAAAAAATCTCGTCAACTAGCTTCTTATAACGATCTCCCTTGTATGAAAACTTACATTGAGCCAACCCATGTGTTGCCGATATGAACTGCTTTGACCTATACTGCCTTAGCACGGGCAAAGGTACATATCCTACAGCTCCCCAAATTCCAAGTAGTGGGACCCAATCAAAACTCCTACATCGGTACAGAATTTCATCGGGAGCCAGCCAAGGAGCTCGCCACTCAACATCGTCTTCTTGGAGATTTCAGAGAAGTGCTATCCAGTTTTCTTCTGAGACGTCATCTCTCCGTGGTGCTGCTACAATCTCTTTTAAAGGAGAGTAATTTTTGAGGAAAACCTGATAGGAGACTTTATTCACCTTTTGGAAATGAATGTGGAACCAAACTAACAGCAACTGTGCACATCCTATGAACCTGCCCTCGCCAGCTCTCCTACATGCATTCAACAATCGAAATGTCTCGGCCAAACTTGCAGGAACAGGTGTAACCTGTTTATCAAGCCGATTAAAAAGATCTAACACGACTTCATCCACATATCCTAATGGCCTAGGGAAAAACACCAACCCATATATACTTAGAGCAAAAACATCAACTTTCTTCTTCTTATTCAGATGGGTTAGAATCAAATCCTTCAGAACCTTCCATGGGATACACTTGCCCTCACCCTTTTGCTTGATTCTAGCTGTGACCCACTGCTCGCTCATCCCCGTGATGTTTATCAATTTCCTCACAAAAGTTGGAATACAATTGGCCCTTGAGTAAACCTTATCCAGTTGAATCCAGAGCTGAATACTCTTCCACCGTGGGCATCATATCAACTTTTCCAAAAGTAAAGCAACTATACGCAGGGTTCCAATATTGACTGATGGCCTGAAACAAATGTTCATCTACCTTCATATCCAACAAGTACGGCAAATCCCCAAAGTTGTTGTAGAACAACTGCTTGGTCTCGTTACTCCATCGACCCCATATTTCCTTTATCTTCTGGAGATTATTCTGCGTCACACTAATGCGAGTGTAGTCCCATAATTCTAATGTGTATCCTTCAGCCAAGCTATCTCCTTTTGCTAGTTGTGTTTCCTCCAACCATTTACGGACAGCCGCATTGCTTCTCACTTTATCAAGAAATTCGTTCTCCATAACCAGCTTTCTAATTTAGTAACTGACCGTGAATCAATACCTTTTAGAATATTAGATGACATGCACCAAAAATAAAGCACAACAAGTTAGTATCATGGAATAAAACATAAAGCAAATAAGATAAACACATATTTGGGTGACCACTAAGGTTTAACATAATTCTACCTAGGGTGGGTACCTATGTCCTTTACGTGCGGTTTAGCTCAAAAGTTGAGGTACCTGAACCAGCAGATTCATCGATCCTCACCCATTATAGGCTCATACGAACCGAGTTCAGTTCAAGGGAATACATTCCCTATGGTTGCACGAAGATGAAAATCTCACGAAGACATAGGTACGGATGTATCCCAGAAGCGATCCACTATCCTGTACGGAGGTGAAAACCTCACAAGGCGTAGTTTCTCACTCCCACTTAAGGGTGTAACCACAACGGTCATGCAAATGCAATGTGTGCGAGAAAATAACAAACATATGCAACAATCACATTTAAAACGATTTGTAATTTTTTAAATCAAATTTCCAAACATCGACAAAAGGACAAAAAATAATCAATTTTACGACTTGACTCTCTTATCGGTCCTCAGTGGAGTCGCCAAGCTGTCGAAACCATTTTTTAAGTTTGAAAAACGGGGTCGACTTTAAAAAAATGAAAATGGAGTCGCCACCAATCTTTTTAGGTGTGATTGGATCACCTTTTTAAGACATTGATTTTGGCCTATGAAATTTCAAGAAAACAGGTTCGGGAGTCGGTTACGTATGAGGAAGGATTAGCACCCTCGTAATGCCCAAAAATTGGTACAAAAAATGATTATTAAATGTCCTAGTGTCGAAGATTTGAAAAGATTTTTTAAAGTATGATCCTTTTGAGTTTCAAAAACTTATTATCCCTTTTAAGAGACATTTAATTATTTGGATAAAAAAATGGTCGAATCTCAGTAAGTTAGAGCACGACCCTTCAAATTTCCAAACATTAAATATCTTTCACCTTTTAGAAACCCCTATCTCGAAATATCAAAACATCACATCCAGTAAGTTAGGATGCAATATCTTAAACGTCCAAAGATAGTTTTTTTATTCGAAAATCGTTCGTTTTAATTTGAAAAGGATACCTAACCATTTGGAATTAACGAAAGAAATCGAAGTCCAGTAAGTTAGGGCACGATTCTTTCAAAAATCCCAAATGCCAAATATTGCCTTAATTTAAAAAAAAATTGAATAAAACCACAATTAAATGAAATATGTTCTAAAGTGATACTTTGAGCAAAATGCAATATGAGTATATTACAAAGCATAAATATTAAAGCAAAATATACAAATTACAGGATATATTTATATTTTGTATAAATTCAAACAATAAAAGACAACAACTTAAAATAATGATGAATTATTATAAAATAACTATGTTAGAATGATAAACAAGTATACAACATAAGCAAATATGAGATCTAAAGTAAATCATAATAGATTACAAAATATATAAAAAAACTTAGAAATAAATAAAAAATCATAAAAAGGATAAAAGAGACAATAAAAAAAATGAAGTATTTTAAACAATAAATTGAAATTACAATAAAAAGGGTAAAATATTGATAAATAATATTTTTTAAAGGATATATATATATATATACATAAAATAATTAAGGTGTTTTTTTTTTAATTTAAAAAAACTTAAGATTTTTTGAAAGGGGAAATATTATAATATATAACGATTTAATATACAAGATAACATAAAAAAAAGTAATATATACAAAAATTTAATATACAAGATAACATTTTTTTAAAAAGAATAGGTAATATATATAAACAGTTTATATTATTAAATCAATTTAAAATATTATTAAATCAATTTAAAATATTATACATATTAATATATTTTAAAATAAATAATATAAGACTTAGGATTTAAAAAAAATAAAAGAATAAATATACAATACATAACAGTTTTTTTTAAATAAATAATATATATATATATATAAAAACTTTACATTATTAAATCAATTTAAAATATGATACAATAAATTTTGAAATAATACACAACATGTAATATATAAAAACAATTTAAAATAAAATAATTTTAAGAAAAAAACTAAGATAATAATATATATAAAAAGAAAATAATAAAAAAAACTAAGTCAAAAATAATAAAATAAAAAATAAAAAAGGATTAAATTTAAATTTTAATAAAACTCTAGGGTTAATTTTAAAAAGAATAAAACTGAATTTAGGACCCAATTCGAATGCGCGTTATAAGAGAGGGACTCACTGGGCAAATAGACCCTAATCCCAAAACGACGCCGTTCCAATATTCAGGTTTAAACAACCCATGGACCAAATTGAAACAAGGATCTAATTATTGGGCCGAATTAAAAATAAAAAAGTGTACAAAATGGACGTAATTAAAAAACTAAAATTTGCGGAAGGACCTAAATGGTAAATTAACCCTTTTTATAAAAACACGCGGATCCTTCCTGGGTCTCGGGTCAACGCGTGGATCTTGGCCTAAAAACGACGTCGTTTTGGGCAATAATAGCTTATCCCAAAATGACGTCGTATGATGGCTCTATAAAAGCTAAAAAAAATTTTAAAAAATCATTTTTAAACTAGTTTCTAAAAAAAATTTCAGAGAATTCTCTAAAAGCTCTCGGAGCTCCGGCCAGTGGTTGTCATGGCTCTGTCATCGAGCTCCGCCATGCTCCGTCGTCTCCGTCGCCGTTCACGATGGCTGGAATTCCCAAAAGCGAGTTTTTCGCTCCCTAAACCCCCTAAAACTAGATCTGAAGTCAAAAAGGGTCCCTGGGCTACCCAAGACATGAAATCAGGGGAGAGACCTTTCGGTCTTCTCCGTTTTATCGTCAAAAAGGTAAGAAAATGGGGTTTTTCTTTTTATATATGCATGTATTTGCTGTTGGTAGTAGAAGAAAGAAAAGAAAATACCTTTTTTGTTGCTCAAAATTTTGTGATTTTTATTATGTATATGTGTAAAATCCCCTCTTTACAATGTTTATATCCGGCTTTTTATAGCTACTGGAAATCGATATAAATATTACAATTTTATTTCTTGCCATATTTGCCATGTTTCTGCTTTGCTTTCTTTCCTTTTTGCAGGTAGATGGCAAAGATCTCGGCGAAAACGAAGGCCGGTGGCTAGGTTACAGCGCAAAAGGAGGTCTGCATCGAGGGCTTGTAGCGCCTAGGGTTTCTAAAACCCTAGGCTTGCTAATTTGCTTAACTGCCTGGGCCACTTGGGCCGATTCCACCATTGGGCCAACCTAGGTTTAGGCTAATGGTCTGTTTAAGTTAATGGGGCAAGTCTGTTTAAGTGTTGTAATGGGTTTAGCGTTTGGGCTACGAATGTAATTTGGGCTGAAAGGTTTGCAAATTGGGTTATAAAGAAACTGTATAAAGGACTTTATTATTTTGGTTTAAATCTTTGGTTTATTTTATTTTACTGGTACGAGCCCGGGCAGAAATGGGCTATTACAATACTTGTTTTAAATATTTGAATTGTATCAATTATGTTTTTTTTTTACATAGATGCCTTTTTGGTGGCTCATTTGTTTTTAATAAGTTTTCATCCAATTTTTAACTTTTGTTAATGTAATTTGATAATTTTTTTAGAATTATTTGTTTTAATTTTAGTTTATATGATATATTATTGCTTTTTTAAATTTATTTATGTAATAAAATATTTAAAAAATGAGTCGAGCTCGGGTTTAACATATATAATATTATCAGCCAGTCTTGGACAAAAATATCAACCCATTTCTTAAGCTAAGCCAAACTTATCAATTGGGCTTGAAATTTTAGTTGGGCCTAGCTCGGAAAATTGACGCCTCTAATGGTGACCCATAAAATTTAACTCAAATTCATTTATAATTTAAATCCAAACAGTGTCTCGATAAGAATGTAATAATTGCTGACTTGATAGTTGCTTCCACGTAGTCTTTTTATTTTGTCGTTTTCTTGGTGGTTGTTTCCACATATCTTTGCATTAATGGCTGCTTCCATCATCTTGCATCATTGCTTTCATCATCATGCATCATCATCTTGTCTTATTTGTTTAATGAGACATTTATGATGATATTTCCATCTTGGTAAGTCATTGTCAATAATAAATGCTCCTTTTTTGGATGTCATTTTTACACATGTCTTGTCATGTCTTTATCCTTCTTGGATATTTGTTAGATTCATTTCTTCTATCTCGTCCAGATGTAATGATTCTGGTGAGGGTGCTGGTGAATTCCAACTTTCCCACGTGTCCTTGATTTCCATCATTAATAGATAGTCATCAATTTCCATATCAGCTATCTTTTTTAGTAGCTGCACAGATTCTTCATCTCTTTCTTGATGAGGTCTTTCTGTGTTGTATGCCAATATTCTTTTTCATCCATCCAGAGAACATAAGTATTGTGTTGAAGTAGATACTGAGCCTTGACCATTAAATCAATTCTGGCTTGGACTTGATAATGAGAAAACTTATTATAACACATGTCAATGATTTTTGATGGGTGTTCTTTGTCCTCATTTACTGATGAGAGGTTTGTTCCTCCAAACATTGTTTTTATAATCCAGATCTGATATGGCTGATAAAATTTTTCTTGTTCAGCTATACCAATAAAACTACTTATTTCTATATAAAAATAATAAAAGAAATCCATATTAGGAAAACTTGATAATCTGGATTTTACAATAGCAGGAAAATCTTTGAATAAATCAAAAGAAAGAGTTTGGACAGTTATTTCTTTAACAAATCCCCATTCAATACTGGTTATATCAAATGGTTCATGATTAAGCCTAAATTTTATGGTAGGAAAATTTCTCCTATATGATTTGTAAAAACATAGGCTTGTAGAAAATATTCAGCAAAAGCTTTTTTAAATTGAATTTGCTGGTTGCAAATTATACTGTTTATTTTTTTAAAGATTTCAATAGGTAAAATTCTTCTTGATTTGTTGAATAAACATCTTCTAAACATTTTATTTATAATAGGACTGTTTATCCCATTATCAATAAAATATTGGAATATATCAAGAAGATTATTTATCTCCTTAATATCCATATATTCTATATAACATTCCTCCCAATCTCTATATAAAATAGATTTTAATAAAAGATCATGGGCTTTATTTATTTTAGTTATTTTTTCAACTAAAAATTGAGAAAAATTAGTAAGAGCTCGTCTAAAATTTGCTCTTTGTTCTAAAATATGGGTTTTCCATATTTTGTTAATAAAATTATAATTTCCAGTGATAATCATAGATTATAAAAATCATTTACTTCAGAAAGCGTTTGTTGTGATAAAAAGTTTTCTGCTCCCTGAATAACTTCAGCATAACTGGCTTGAAATGCCGAGTTTGGATCTTGGGACCATTGGGATTGACTTACCGGTTTTGGTGTTAATGAAGACTGTGTTTCAATTCGTGATCTTCCCATTGGATATTGTACATAATATCCTTGATTAGGATAAAATGGTACTTGTGAAGGTATATGAGCAAATCCTTGATTGGATTTTGTTAACTTCCCTTTGTTGGGTTTTTTATGGATTGTATTCCATTCTCCCATTAGAGGTTTTTTATCTCTATCCATAAGGCCTGCTAAGAAAATCAGCAAGAATATTTTCATCTCTTTTTATATATATTACTTCAAATTTAAAACTACATAAATCATTATACCATCGTATCCTTCTTGGTACTGTTTCTAAACTTTTATTAGTAAGTAATTGTTTGACCGCTTGATTATCAGTTTTAATAATAAAAATGTTCAGATGCTAAATATATCAAGAATTTTTTTATTCCTTTTTTTAGTGCTAATAATTCTTTTTCGTATATAACATAATTGATCTCATTTGGTTTAAATTTTCCTGAACTATATCCACAAATTAACTCTTTATTTTTTGTTTTTGCTTTTAATATGCATCCCCAATGTTTATCTGAAGCACCAGTTTCTAAAATTAATTTATCACCATGTTTAGGTAAATAAACCTTATGAATATAATTTATTTTTGCTTTTATATTTCGTACTATTTCTGAGTCTTCTTTAGACCAGTCAAAAGATTTTCCTTTTTTTAGTTTTTCATATAATCTATCTAATTTTTTAGATAAATTAGGAAAGAAAGTTTTTCCATAATTAACTATTCCTATAAATTGTTGAAGTTGTTTTTGATCTTTAATATATTCGAGAAATTCTTTTATTTTAACTATAATATGATCTTGTAATTGAAGACCATCTGCAGATAATTTTAATCCTAAGAATTCGATTTCAGTTTTTTCTAATTCTATTTTCTTAGGACTTAATATTATTCCATATTTTATGAATTCTCTAGAAATAATATTCAAATGTTTTCTATGGCTTTCTAGATTTTCAGAAAATATTAAAAATACATCTATATAAACAACACAAAATTTTTTATATTTTTTGAATATAGAATCCATCCATCTTTAAAAAATTTGTGGCGCATTACAAAGTCCAAATGGCATTACATTCCATTGATAATGACCATTAAGTGCACTAAAAGCTGTTAAAGGTTTAGATTCTTCTGTTAGCATAATTTGCCAAAATCCTGACTAACAATTGTTTAGCTTGATTTATTAATACTTCCCTTCTTGGAATAAAATATCCATCAAATATAATATTTTGGTTTAATCTTTTATAATTAATAACCATTCTAGCTTTTCCTCTTTTTATTTCTGCATGGTTTCTTACCATAAATGCAGGACTAGAATGTGGACTATTAGTTTCTTCTATTAATCCTTTTTCTAATAATTCCTTTATTTGAATATCAAATTCATCAATATCTTGTTTAGTATAGATCATCGGTTTTACTCTAATAATTTTTTTAGGATTTTCTAATTTAATTTCACAATATCTAGGACTATTTTTCCATAATTTTAATGGTTCTTCACTAAAATTATTTTCTAAAATTTTAAACAACCAATGATTTATTTCGATTTGTTTAATCTGTTCTTTTCTTGGTGGAGTAAAATCCTTATCACAAATAAATTTATGATTTTCTACTAATGGTACTTCTACATATGTATCTTCTGTAGATAATGTAATTATATTTTTATCAATAGAAAAAGGCAAATGTTGGTATATAAAATTATTACCTAGTAATATATCTCCATGCATATCCCGAAAACATAATATCTTAGGAATTACAAATCTTACATTATTTATGTAAATTGGTATATTCCTGGCCTTATAAGCAATTAAGGTTTCTTTACCATCTACTCCAACTGCCATTATTGGATTATTCATTAATTCCCATTTTTCTAATGGAATAGCATTTTTTCTACAACTACTTGTTGTAGCTCCTGTGTCTAATAGAGCATGTAAAGAATATGTTTTATATTCTCTAAATTTAAATGTAATTTCAACATAAGTATAATATTTCTTTGGTTGGTAATTTGAAAAGGTAATAATATCATTTTTCCCAAGTTTCATTTTTTGAATTATTATCGACTTTTTTTTTCTTTTTTATTCTAGTGTTTCTAGAATTTCTATTTAATGTAGCAAGTTTATGGTCTATTTTTATTTCAGATTTTATTATAATTTCTTTTTCCAAATTTTTTGTCATATATTTAACTTGTTCATTATCTCTATTAAAAGATCTCAGATAATCATCTGTTTGAATATCTGATTTTATTTTTCTTTTACCATAAAGATCTTTTTTATCCTTTTCTTTAGGTTTCGAAATATAAGGATCTGTGTTGTCAGTATCCGTAGGTTTTTGTATTTCTATATTTTCATCCTCTTCAGTTGAAGTATTTATTTTACTTGTTTTTTCAACTAAAAATTGAGAAAAATTAGTAAGAGCTCGTCTAAAATTTGCTCTTTGTTCTAAAATATAGGTTTTTCATATTTTGTTAATAAAATTATAATATTCTAGTGGTAATCCTGGATTATAAAAATCATTTACTTCAAAAAGCGTTTGTTGTGATAAAAAGTTTTCTGCTCCTTAAATAACTTCATCATAACTGGCTTGAAATGCCGAGTTTGGATCTTGGGACCATTGGGATTGACTTACCGGTTTTGGTGTCAATGAAAACTGTGTTCCAATTGGTGATCTTACCATTGGATATTGTACATAATATCCTTAATTAGAATAAAATGGTACTTGTGAAAGTATAGGAACAAATCCTTGATTGGATTTTGTTAACTTCCTTTTGTTGAGTTTTTTATGGACTGTATTTCATTCTCCCATTAGAGGTTTTTTACCTCTATCCATAAGGCCTGCTAAGAAATATCAGCAAATAAATTTAGGATATTTAACAATTGGTATTTCTATAGAAGTTTTCTCTATAGACAACAAAATTGATTTTTTATAAATAGAAAATGGTACATATTGTTTTATAAAATTATTTCCTAATAACATATCACCTTTCATATCAGGAAAATATAACATTTTAGGAATTACAAATTCTACATTATTTATGTAAATTGGTAGATTCCTAGCCTTATAATATATTAAAGTTTTGTTACCATTTATTCCAGTAACCTTTATTGGTCTTTTTACAGGTTGCCAATATTCTATAGGAATAGCATCCATTTTACAACTACTTGTTGTAGCACCTGTATCTAATAGAGCATGCAAAGGATTTTTATCCTTAATTGTTATTTCAATATATATACAATTTTTAATAACTTGTACCGAAGTTTGTATATCTTCTATTCTAGTATTTTTAGAATTTCTACTTGGTTCATTCGGAAAAATAGGAATATGAACTGTTTTCATTCCTATTGGTGTGGAAGATGTACTTATATTATCCTCTTCTTCTCCTATTTAAGAATTTGAGGGTAAAACTAGATTATCATCTGTATTTGTTAACAGATTATTTTTAAAGTATAATTTATCACCTGATGCCATATACTCTATAGTAATTTTTCTCATTATCAAGTCCAAGCCGGAATTGATTTAATGGTCAAGGCTCAGTATCTACTTCGACACAATACTTATGTTCTCTGGACGGATGGAAAAAGAATACTGGCATACAACACAGAAAGACCTCATCAAGAAAGAGATGAAGAATCTGTGCAACTACTAAAAAAGATAGCTGATATGGAAATTGATGACTATCCATTAACGATGGAAATCAAGGACACGTGGGAAAGTTGGAATTCACCAGCACCCTCACCGGAATCATTACATCTGGACAAGATAGAAGAAATAAATCTAACAAATATCTAAGAAGGATAAAGATAAGACAAGACATGTGTAAAAATAACATCCAAAAAAGGAGCATTTATTATTGACAGTGACTTGCCAAGATGGAAATATTATCATAAATGTCTCATTAAACAAATAAGACAAGATGATGATGCATGATGATGAAAGCAATGATGCAAGATGATGGAAGCAACTATTAATGCAAAGATATGTAGAAACAACCACCAAGAAAATGACTAAATAAAAAGACTACGTGGAAGCAACCATCAAGTCAACAATTATTACGTCCTTATCGAGACACTATTCTGATTTAAATTGTAAATGAATTAGAATTAAATTTTACATTATAAATAGGCATTGTTGTAGCCTAAAAAAGGCATCGAATTTTAGAATATTTTTCTTTCATATAGTTTCTCTTTGTGATCAAGTTTTAGAATAGTTTTCCTTTCATTTTTCTCTTGTAAAGTTCTCTAAAAATTTCCTTTACTAATAATAAAAATCCCTTTGTATAATATCTTCCGCTGTATTGAGCCACATAGTCCCCCATAATTAGTATCAGAGGGCCGGAGTAACGATACTTGGAAGCAATATCATCGTAGTATTATTGCAAGTTTCTATCTTTTGTTTACAGTTCTGTTTATTTCATAGTTATTTATCTTGAAACCCATATATCTGTTGTTGCGTCTTTGTAAAGAGCAATAAGCTGGACTACTATTAATGAATATACTAATACAGCAGAAGTAGAAATAAAAGAAGTCAATAATAAAATTATTGAACTTTTTGAACCTAATAAAATTACTACAGAAATACAGCCAAAATTATTACACTTAAAATATCTTTCTATTCCAAAAGATTGGATAATAGGAGATATACATAATGCAAGTACTTCAAAACCAATGAGTACTATAGAGTATATGACATCAAGTGATAAATTATACTTTAAAAATAATCTGTTAACAAATACAGATGATAATCTAGTTTTACCCTCAAATTCTTAAATAGAAGAAGAAGAGGATAATATAAGTACATCTTCCACACCAATAGGAATGAAAACAGTTCATATTCCTATTTTTCCTACTGAACCAAGTAGAAATTCTAAAAATACTAGAATAGAATATATACAAACTTCGGTACAAGATATTAAAAATTGTATATATATATTGAAATAACAATTAAGGCTAAAAATCCTTTACATGCTCTATTAGATACAGGTGCTACAACAAGTAGTTGTAAAATGGATGCTATTTCTATAGAATATTGGCAACCTGTAAAAAGACCAATAAAGGTTACTGGAATAAATGGTAACAAAACTTTAATATATTATAAGGCTAGGAATATACCAATTTACATAAATAATGTAGAATTTGTAATTCCTAAAATGCTATGTTTTCCTGATAAGAAAGGTGATATATTATTAGGAAATAATTTTATAAAACAATATGTACCATTTTCTATTTATAAAACGAGTCGACTTTAAAAAATGAAAATGGAGTCGCCACCAATCTTTTTAGGTGTGATTGGATCACCCTTTTAAAATATTGATTTTGGTCTACGAAATTTCAAGAAAATAGGTTCGGGAGTCGGTTACGTACGACGAAGGATTAGCACCCTCGTAACGCCCAAAGATTGGTACCAAACTGATTATAAAATGTCCTAGTGTCGAAGATTTGAAAAGATTTTTTAAGTATGATCCTTTTAAGCTTCAAAAACTTATTACCCCTTTTAAGAAACATTTAATTATTTGGATAAAAAATGGTCAAATCTCAGTAAGTTAGAGCACGGCCCTTCACATTTCCCAAACATTAAATATCTTTTTTTTCTTAGAAATCCCTATCTCGAAATATCAAAACATCACATCCAGTAAGTTAGGATGCAACATTTCAAATTCTCAAAGATAGTTTTTGTGTTTGAAAATCACATATCTTAACTTGAAAAGGGTATTTGATCATTTAGAACCAATAGAAAAATCGAAGCCCAGTAAGTTAGGGCACGATTCTCTCAAAAATCCCAAATGTCAAATATTGCCTTAATTTTAAAATAAAACAATTTTTTGGATAAAAAAATGATAATTAAATGGGATATATTTTAAAATAGTGTTTTGATAAAAAAATGCAGCATAAATACATTACAAAGCATAAATATTAAAGCAATATACAAATTATATGCCATATCAATATTTCGTACAAATTCACACAATAAAAGACAACAACTTAAAATAATGAATAAACAAGCAAATAAGGGATCTAAAGTAAATCATAACAGATCATAAGATATTTAAAAACTTAGAAACAAATACAAAATCATAAAAAAGGGATAAAATGACAATAAATAAAAAAAATGAATGAAGTATTTTAAACAACAAATTGAAATTACAATAAACAAAGATAAAATATTGATAAATAATATTTTTTGAGGATATATATACATATAAATAATTAAGGTATTTTAAATAAATAAATAAAAACTTAGGACTTTAAGAAAAAAATAAGTATATAATGTATAATAATTCAGATATAATTTTATATATAATATACCTACTAAAAAACGAACAATATAAAATTTTACATTAATAATAAATCAATTTAAAATATTGTACAATATACAAATTTTAGAGCGATACATAATATATAATAGAAAATATAAATATATATAAAAATGTGTAATAAAATAAATAAACTTTTAAAAAAAAACCCAAGATAAATAATATACATATACAAAGTATTTTTAAAAAAATAAATAAAAAGAATATATCAAAATTGAATTAAAATAAAAAGGATTAAAATTAAATTTTAATAACATTTATGGGGTAATTTTAAGAAGAATAAAACTAGGTTATGGCCCTAATTAAAACGCACGTCAAAGGTGAGGGACACACTGGGCAAATATGCCCTAATCTCAAAAACGGTGTCATCCCACTGGGCGTTTTAATTAGTGTCGGGACTAAATTGAAACTAAAGCAAAGATTTAAGGCTAAATTAAAAAATAAAAGAAAAACGTAATTGGACTAAATTACACAAAAATAAAAATGAGGAAGGACTTGAAGAGAAAATATCCCATTTTAATAAAACGCGCGGATCCTCCACGGGTAAACTGGTCAATGCACGGATCCTGGCTACTATACGACTTCGTTTTGTGCTTATTGAATTAAGCCAAAACGGCGTCGTTTCTTTTATGCTATATAAATTTAAAATCAATTAAAAAATATCATTTGAAACCATTCTTAAAAAAAACAAAAAAACACTCCAAAATGCTCTCGTCTCTCCCCGGCCTGAGCTTCGGCAGCGGTTATCGGCCACCGCCTCACGCGCCCTACGCGCTGCCATCCGCGGCAGTCGGAAGGCTAAAATCCTTCCTTTTTTAGGTGAAACTTTCCCTTTTTATTTTTAAGTAGTATTTTGTAAAAAATATATATATTTGTGTTGTATGTGTGTAAAAATTCCCCCCGTTACATTGTTTTCATTCGGGCTTTTATAGCCACTGGAAATCGAAATAAATATTACAATTTTATTTCTTGCCATATTTGTCGTGTTTCTGCTTTGCTTTCTTTCCTTTTTGCAAGTAGATGGCGCGGATTACGGCGGTGATGGCGGTGGGCTGATGAAGACCGAATGAAGGCTGCGGCGTACCAAGTAGCTAGGGTTTCAAAAACCCTAAATTTTGATTCGGTGTTTTGGGCATTTGGGCCTTATTGGGCCCTACGGGTTTGGGTTATAAATAATCTGGGCTGCTGTTTAGTGTATAGGTTTTGGGTAATTTTAGGCTTATGGTTTAGTAGGCTGTAGTATTTTGGGTTGAGGGTGTAATTGGGTTGTGGGGTATTTGGGGTATCGAGCCACGGGTGTAATTGGGTATTTGGCTTGGGTTAGTCAAGGTTTGGGTTACTTGGCGTATGGGCTGTAATAGGATTGCTTTAATGGACTGTTTATTTTTTGTTTTTTATTGATTTGTATGTATTTGGGGCCCGGGCAAAAATGTGGTGTTACAGCTACCCTTCTTTGCTCACTGACGTATAACGGGAATACAGCAAAGACTATAAAAGGACCAATTTTGCCCGGTCTGGCCAAGTCTTGAGATCTTGGTCCTCGTCCTCCTTCAACTTATCTGCAATTTTAGATGTGTTGGACTCTATGTCTGATAGCTTCAATTTTCTTCGCTGCAACTTTAGGAAGGCAATATCTACTATCTTTAGCCTACCCTACTGCAACTTCAGGGATGCCATGCTGATATCTTCGATCTGCTTCACTGCAAACTCAAGAATGCCAGATCTTCAATCTTCGATCTGCTACCTGCCAACTTAAGGATTGCCAGATCTGCTATCTTCGATCTGCTCCCTGCCAACTCAAGGATTGCCAGATGTGCTATCTTCGATCTGCTCCCTGCCAACACAGGGATTACCAAATCTTCTATCTTCAATCTGCTCCCTGCCAACTCAAGGATTGCCAGATCTACTATCCTCGATCTGCTCCTTACCAACATAGGGATTGCCAAATCTTTATCTTCAATCTACTCCTTGCAAAACTTCAAGGATGCCAGATCTGCTTTCTTCAATCTGCTCCCTGCCAACTAAGAGATGCTAGACTCAAATTTTCAACCTGCTTCCTTGCTACCTCAGGAAGATAAAGCTAATGGCTAAAATCTACTCCCTACTACCTCGGGAAGATAAGATTTGCCAACATTAATCTGCCTCACTGCTATCTCGAAGAGATAAGATCTTCATTTTTTTAGTCTACTCCCTTGCTACATCAGGAAGATAAGACTACAATCTTCAGCTCGCTCCCTTGCTACCTCAGGAAGATAAGGCTAATGGCTAAAATCTACTCCCCTACTACCTCGGGAAGATAAGATTTGCTAACATCAATCTGTCTCACTGCTATCTCGAGGAGAAAAAAACTTCATTTTTCAGTCTACTTCCTTGCTACATCAGGAAGATAAGACTACAATCTTCAGCCGACTCCCTTACTACCTTAGGAAGATAAGGCTAATGGTTAAAATCTACTCCCCTGCTACTTCAGAAAGATAAGATTTGCCAACATCAATCTGTCTCACTACTATTTTGAGGAGACAATATCTGAAGTCACAGATGTTGCTACACCGCCCTTTGGGGACATGTCCTGTAGAATTGGTTCTATATGCTTATGTTTATGATTAAGATGCTATGATTAGAATGAATCAAATGCTCCTAGCCAAATGTGCTATGAATGTAAAATGTCACGAGGATGATTCCTTTTTAAGGTGCCATTGTTTATCAAGAGTTTCATCTTCGTTCTTCTTGAAGTATCCTCTGAACCTTGTCTGTCATATCATTCCCCGAATATTATGACCTACCGGAGATGTTTATGACATGATCCTCTGTTAGGATCAATATTTGCTCAACTCCTTAATTTGGACAAAAGAGATAGTCTCAATTTTCTCAAGTACCTCCGACCCTTACACATAGGACTTCTTTAAACAATTGTCCTGTTTCAGTTTCTTGTATTATCTAGAATTTTCTAGAGTAATATGCAAAACTTCTTTCGTGAAAATATTATTAATTCATCAATCATTATTTCAATGCAACATGCTTTGTGAACAATGGACAACAAATAAATTAATCTTTAAAGTTTGAACAAATCATCAAAATACAAAGAAAATTAGTCTGGGAACATATCTTTGAGAAGAAAAAGAATCCAAAGATAGCAAATAGGACAAAAACTAGGTGCCCTAGATATCGCAGCTTGGGCTTCTATATACAAGCTCCATGAAGACTGCTCTGAGCTTAACATGCATTTAGGAGATCCAAAGTACTTTGTTGATGCCCCAGTATGTAACATACTTCATTTCTTATCGAATCATGTATAGTAAAATCTCTGCATGTCTTTCAAAATTTGAGCCGCCCTTTCGGGTTTTCAACTCAAAACCCCTTTGGTTTCAAGGCGCCCTTCGCGGGTTTTCACCTTGGCCTCTCCGTTCTTTTTTTAGAAGTCTCAAAGTGCCCTTTGTGGGTTTTCACCTTAGCTTCTCCTTCCTTTCAAGCAAAATACCTCTTAACAGAATCCGAATTCACAGGATTGGGTAAACTATTCCTATCCATTTCAGTCAAAATTAATGCACCACCAGAGAAAGCCTTTTTTACCATATATGGCCCTTCCCAATTCAACATCCATTTTCCTCTAAAATCCTTTTGTATGGGAAGGATCTTTTTTAGTACAAGGTCCCAAGTTCAATTGATCATATCACAATTGAATCCATTCTGCTTCATCCAGCTTTATCTCCGACAAAATTCGAAAAGAAGGTATTTCCACTTCAATGGGTAGAACTACCTCCATCCTATAAACCAACGAGAAAGGAGTTGCCCTAGTAGAGGTTCTGACAGACGTTCGATAGGCAAAAAGCATAAATGACAACTTCTCATGCCAATCTCTGTAAGTCTCAGTCATTTTACCCACTATCTTTCTGATGTTCTTATTGGCCGCTTCCACTGCCCCATTCATTTTTCGGTGATACGGAGATGAGTTATGATGTTTAATCTTGAACTAATTGCAAACTTCTGCTATCATGCTGTTATTCAAGTTCAGTGTATTGTCTGATATGATCCTCTCAGGCAATTCATACCGACAGATGATCTCCTTTTTCAAGAATTGACTAACTGCTGACTTAGTAACGCTTTCGTACGAAGTAGCCTCCACCTATTTCGTGAAGTAGTCAATAACCATAAAGATGAAACGATGCCCATTCGAAGCTTTTGGTGAGATCGGCCCAATGACATCCATGCCCCACATGGAAAAAGGCCACGGAGAAGTCATAACATGCAAAGGTAAAGGTGGTACATGAATTTTATCCCCATAAATCTGGCATTTGTGACATCTCTTAGCATAGTTAATACAATCTCCTTCCATGTTAGACCAATAGTATCCAAATCTCATGATTTGTCTAGCCATCGTGAAACCATTAGCATGTGTCCCACAAACACCTTCATGCACTTCTTTTAAGATTTTCCTAGCTTCCACAGCGTCAACACATCTCAAGAGCACCTAATCTTTCCTTCTTTTATATAGGATATCCCCATCCAAAACATAGTCACAGGCAAACCTCCTTAATGTTCTTTTGTCATTCTCAGTTGCCTGCTCAAGGTATTCACGATTTCTTGCGTATCGTAATATATCCTGATACCGAGGGTGGTCATCCTTTTCCTTTTCTTCGATGTTACAAAAATGAGCTGGAACCTCAAAAATACTCATCTGAATAGGTCTCACATCCTCCTCCCTATTTACTTTAATCATGGAAGCCAGAGTTGCCAAAGCATCTACCATCTAGTTTTCATCTCGTGGAAAATAATTGAAAGTGATGTCATCAAACTCCTCAATTAGCCCCAAAACTATCTTTTGATAATTAATCAATTTGGGGGTCTCTTGTCTCCAATTCTCTCTTGAGTTGGTAAATCACTAATACGGAGTCTCCATATACTCCCAATGTTCTAATTTTGTGCTCTATGGCTACCCGAATTCCCATGATGCATGCTTCATACTCGGCCATATTGTTTGTGCAATCAAAATCCAGTTTGCATGTAAATGGATAATGATCTCCATTTGTGGATACCAAGACTGGCCCAATTCTATTTCCCACAGCATTTGATGCTCTATCGAAATTCAACTTCCACAGATACTCTTCAGTAGTTGCCACGTACGTTAGCTCTTCATTGGGAAAGTCAAAACTCAATGGTTCATAATCTTGTAGAGCTCTGCTAGCTAGAAATTCTGCTATTGCACTTCTTTTTATAGCCTTCTAATTCACGTAAACTATATCAAACTCAGAAAGCAGTATTTGCCACCTTGCCATTTTCCATTTAGAGCAGTCGACTCCATCATGTACTTCAATGGGTCAAGTTTCGAAATTAGCCAGGTTGTTTGATATAACATATCTTGCCTCAATCTTCTAGTCGTCCAAATCAAAGCACAACACAACTTCTCAATTGGTGAATATCTCATCTCACACTCAGTGAATTTCTTACTGAAGTAATATATCGCCTTCTCCTTTCTTCCTGACTCATCATGTTGACCCAGCACATATCCCATAGAATTAGTGAACACTGACAAGTACAGTATTAACGGTCTATCCGGACTGGGCGGAGATAGTACTGGAGCATTTGACAAATATTGCTTGACTTTATCAAAAGCATTCTGGCATTCTGCATCCCAAGTACCTTGGTTGTGCTTCTTAAGAAGACAAAATATGGGATCACATTTCTCAGTTAATTGTGAAATAAATCGAGCAATGTAATTTAGCCTTCCAAGAAGCACTCGAACTTTTTTCTGAGTGCGCGGTAGAGGCAACTCTTGTATGGCTCTGACCTTTTCTGAGTCAACCTCTATTCCTTTTTTCCTGACTACAAATCCCAATAGTTTTCCCGACTTAGCTCCAAAGGTACACTTTGCCGGATTAAGCTTTAGCTGAAATTTCCTCAATCTCAGGAATAGTTTCTTGAAGACTTCAATGTGCTCCTTCTCTATTCGAGATTTGGCAATCATGTCGTCCACGTACACCTCAATTTGTTTGTGCATCATATCGTGGAATAAGGTTACCATAGCCCTTTGGTATGTTGCCCCTACATTCTTTAGCCCAAATAGCATTTCTTTGTAACAAAAGGTACCATACAATGTTATGAAGGTGGTTTTATCCATGTCTTCAGGATGCATCTTTATTTGATTGTCCCTTGAGAAGCCATCTATAAAGAAAAACAACGAGTAACCTGTCGTATTGTCCACCAAAGTATCAATGTGTGGTAAAGGAAAATTATCCTTTAGGCTAGCCTTATTCAAATCTCTATAATCAACACACATTCGTACCTTCCTGTCCTTCTTAGGGACAGGTACAATGTTAGCTACCCATTCTGAGTACTTAACCTCTTGCAGGAATCCCGCATCAAACTGTTTCTTAACTTTATCTTTTATATTCAACACAATATCAGGCCTCATCCTTCGCAGCTTTTGTTGGACTGGCTTGCAGTCTTCCCTTATGGGAAGGCGATGTACTACAATATCAATATTCAACCCAAGTATATCTTGATATGACCACGCAAAGACATCTCTGAATTCTTATAGTAGCTCAACTAGATCTCACCTTGTTTCCTTGGCAATATACGTCCCAATTTTCACTTCTTTCCCTTCCTCCAAGGTTACATTCTATATTGCCTCTTTCTCATGGGGAAAAATTTGCTTCTCTTCTTGTTTTACCATTCATAACGGATCTGGAAATACGTCACAATCCCCATCACCTTCAAAATCCTAAGGTTCCTCTAAACACATGCCTTGCTCAAAAGAAAATTCAGGATTTGTAGTATCATTGCTCATGTCATTGATATCTAGAGACCTGTAGGGGCACGAAAGAATGTACAAAGAACGAATGAATTTAAGAATGACTATTTACATGTTATAAATGAAATGAAAAATTTAGGAAGAAATTAAAATGTCAAAAGAATATTTTTCGGTATAAAAGAATGAAATAATTTTTCTCGAATTGATAACAAAGGTATATTTTATTGAAACAAAAAACAAATGTCTGAACATGAGCCTATTTCACAAATGAAATCTTATTACTCCTAGGCTTTAGAGCAATAAGAGTGTTCTAAAAATTACTCTGTAAAATTTCTATAGACTACAGGAAGTTCTTCTGCAGTCTAGTTGTTTAAGGAGCTTCCCAGTTCGTAAGGACGAATGCCCCTAAGGTTTCTTTGTTCGGTCTCTTCATCATGTATGGCATTGATGTGATGATTTTCATTTTCAAGCAACCCTCTCTCATGGTGAATTATCCCTCCTGATACAAAAGTCTGGGATATGTGAAGGAACATCATCAATTCCCATTCGACCTCCTTTCCACTCAATCGCGCCCTTTTTCTCTCTTGTCGCTTCTCTATTTCCTTCCTTCTCTGTCTGTGATTTGGCCTGAGACCCAAGCCAAAACGGTCTCTTTTCTCCTTCAATTCTGGAACTTGAATTCCTCATTGGAGATATCTTTCCAATCCTTTTCCTGGCAAGGCTTATTTCCCCACCGTCATCTGTAAACTCATTCTTGTGGTTCTGGATATCTTAGGCAGTGGTACCTTATTCCCTTTTGAAATGAATGTTGCGTTGACGAATTCTAAGGAGTGAAAAGAGCATTCAATGGCCTCCTCGTTTGCCTCTACATAAGGTACGTCACTGGTAATTGTCGCTATAATGTCTTCCTCCACATTTATAGTAACCAGCCGTCCATCTGTTACTAATTTCAATTTTTGATGCAAAGATGAGGGTACCGCTCCTACCGAATGTATCCAAGGTCTCCCCAACAAGCAATTATAGGAGGGCTTGATATCCATTACTAGAAAATCCACCTCATACGTGTTTGGCCCAATTGACAAAGGTATGTCAATTCTTCCCATTACTTTTCTTTCCATGCCATCAAATGCTCTCACTATGTTATGGCATGTTTTCATGTGAGAACTATCTATTGGGAACCTATTCAATGTGGACAATGGCAGAACATTCAACGTTGACCCATTATCGATTAGCACGTTTGCAATAGGTAGTGATGTGCAAAGCCTTAGTCGATCCCATGCCACCAGGTGGAATTTCATCATCATTGAAATAGATGAAGTTGTTAGCGCTTATGTTACTAACCAGACGATCCAACTTATTGACGGATATGTCGTCGGTAACATAGGTTTCATCTACCCACTATATTCACTATGCTTTAAGAATTTCAAAAACTCTTTAGCCTATTCTTCCTTCACCGGTTCGTTAATAAGTGCTTCGGCTCCTTTCTCCTACTCAACTACTAAGGCCTTCACCTTCACAGGCTCAGTTCTGGTGCTTACTAAATCATACCGCCTTCCACTACGCATGTAAGATCCCTCACTCTAGACCTTCTTGGAAGTACTAGCTATGTTTTCAACTCCTAGTATCGTCACACTGCAATCGTAACTCTAAGGAACCTTCTTGTTATCCTTATAAAGAAAGGAGGCAGGTCTCTGAATGATGACTTTTGGCACTATTTGTGTCCCGACCTCATTATTCCTTGGTCGAGAAATGATAATCTTTGGATGGTTGATTTTTTGATTTGTCAGTTTTCCTTCCGATGCGCATACGTTTCTTTCATCTGAGCCTTCAAAAAACTCTATTTCTTTGTTATCCATAAGGTCCTGCACTAAAACCCTAAACTTAACACAGTCCTGAATCTCATGCCCTTCTATACCGTAGAACTCACAGTAGTTCCTCATCTTTTCACAACCTCCTTCTGTTTCGGGAATAATTACCCCTCTTTTTACCATCTCCTTCTATACCCATCTTAAAGGAGTTCTTACTTCTGCCAGGTCAGTTTTAACTCTTCTCATGTCTTAGCCTACCGCGTTTACCCCACTATCAGTATGATTGGGCAGCGGGTTCTCCGTATTAGGCTTATCATCAAACTTTACAATGCCCATTTTAATAAATCTTTCGACCAATTTCTTGAAAGCAATACAATTTTCTATAGAATGCCCCGTTATCCCTGCATGGTACTCACATCGAGTGCTTGCATAATACCATTTGGGATATGGAGGTTGTATTGGTTTCAAGTAAAAGGGAGCTACCACGTGTATATCAAATAGGCTCTGATAAAGTTTCCTATATGTCACCGGAATGGGCGTAAATTGGACCTTTTCAGAATTTTGTTTTGTACCAGGTTCATGCCTTTGCGAAACCTGTTGCCCAGCTACATTTGGTTGACTGACAGTTATTGATTTTGAGTACCCTTTACTGTAGGTATTGGCATTGTTCACCTCATTCTCCTTCCTCCTTGGGGCTGCCCTTTTGGTGGTTTCACCTTCAAACTTGCCACCTCTTATGGCATTTTCGATCATTTCACCCGCCATTACTATGTCTACAAAGCTCTTAGTAGTACTCCCTATCATATGGGTAATGAATGGGGCCTTCAACGTGTTAGTAAAGAGTATTGTAGTTTCTTTCTTCAGGAGCAGTGGCTGAACTTGCATGGCAACTTCCCTTCATCTTTGTGCGTATTACCTGAAGCTTTCATTCGGCTTCTTTTTCATGTTTTACAGGGTAATTCTATCAGGCGTCATATCTATCACATGATTGTAATGCTGCATGAAAGCTTGCGCTAGGTCTCTCCAAGAACTGATTCTAGCACGGCTTAGTTGGTTATACCACCAAGACACTGCCCTAACTAAATTATCTTGGAAACAATGGATCAACAGTTGATCATTGTTAACATAGCCGGTCATCCTTCTACAGAACATGGTGATATGGGCTTCAGGGCAACTGGTCCCATTGTACTTCTCAAATTCTGGCATCTTAAACTTATCAGGAAGTACCAAATCTGGGACCAAGCTCAAATCTTTAGCATCAATTCCGTGATGCTTATCAGCACCTTCAAAAGCCTTGAATTTTTCCTCTAACCATCTGCAACGGTCCTCTAACTGCCTTGAGGATTCCATTCTTATTCCATCCCTCTCGGCCATGTCTAGATCAGGGAGAATAGGATTAGCCAGGTTTTCTCTTGGGTTAGATTCAGATCCAACCTGGAATTTCATGGGCACTCCAGTATCAGGTTGCCCTTGTTGAGGCCTAATTGTAACAAATGGCCCTTGGGGATGCGCCTCAGGTTGTGCTTGCGCATGTGGCAGGGTAAAGCCTAGAGGATAATCCTTATTATCCTCTCTAATATTAGTCATGGGACCCTTTCCTTTGTCCATTACCCCAGTCAGCAGTTGGGATATCTGAGACATCATATCCCTCTGAGCTTCCATCATTTGCTCTCTCATATCCCGTTGCATTTTTGCCAAATGCTCTTGCAACTGGTCCTGCATAATCTTTTGGAGCTATTCAAATCTTTGATCCATGTTCTTAGTTTTGGTGCACGTACCGTGACGGTGTGTAGTTTCTAGATTTTTCTTTCTTCTCTCTCTTCTGTAATAACTTCCACTAATTAGGGTCTTTCTATGGATTTAAATGCATATGATGTAATGTAATGCAAATGTATGAATGCAAAAAGGCATCGATTTCGATTCAATTTCATTTAGAAAACTTTATTAGAAAACAAAATCCTTTACATAAAACGAGCTACAAATATGCTTTCGCCCTAATGCCTAAAGTCTTAACTTTACTAAACAATAAGGCTAACTCTTGACCACGATTAGACTGTAGCTGATACTTCATGCTCAATGTATCGGCCTGTACCCCTAGGGTCTGTAGATGGTCAGCCACTTCTCGAATCTGAGGTATGGCTTCTCCCATGAGATAATCTTTGTTTCTGACTTGTTTCCTGGAAATGACGATGCTCTTCCTTCCAATTCCCTTCTCTTGCTTCTAGCTGCTCGATGCGGAGCTCACAGTTTTATAATGCCAATTCTAACCTTTCGATCTTGTCTTTCAATTCCTCAATCTGGTTCAGACTTGCCTTTAACTCGGTTGTAGAATTACGGCTTCGATGTTGATGAAGAGACCGTCCCAATTCAGCCACTCTAGCCTTTAATCCACTTTTCTCCTTTTGACTTTCTGACAAACTCATTTCTATGGCCTCATTTTGTGCTTGAATTTCTTGGAACCTCTTCTCCCATTGGTCGGCTTTGGCTCTTTCCTCCCAAATCTCTTACTGCCACTGCTCTGAAGTCTTCTCCAATCCAGCTCTTTTCATCGACAGTTGTATTTTCTTATATTGTATCTTCAAGTCATCTCGATCTCCTTCAACCTTCCTCTTCTCCTTTTTTAACTTTTTAGCCTCCAGTTTCTGAACATCCGCGCCTAATCTGATATGCATCTTTTCTTCCTCCAACCTTTCTATTTGTTTTCAAACTCTGAACTCTTCTTTTCAAAATCTTGCTTCATAATCTCTAACTCCGATGGGACCACTCGTAAGTACTCTTCAATCGGTTGAGCTCCTTCTAAACTTGGCACTGGGATATTGTCATTCACTCTTCTACTCCACCATTCCGTATATTCTGGGGTCGTCACTGAGCACACATCAACTATCTTCATACGGCATGTCTGATTCCAAGCACAAGAAATCTCCTTAACTAGCTTCTTATAATGATCTCCCTTGTATGAAAACTCACATTGAGCCAACCCATGTGTTGCCGGTATGAACTGCTTTTACCTATATTGCCTCAACACGAGCAAAGGTGCATATCCTACAGCTCCCCAAATTCCAAGCAGTGGGACCCAATCAAAACTCCCACATCGGTGCAGAATTTCATCGGGAACCAACCAGGGAGCTTGCCACTCAACATCGTCTCCTTGGAGAATTCGGAGAAGTGCTATCCAGTTTTCTTTTGAGATGTCATCTCTCCGTGGTGCTACTACAATCTCTTTTAAAGGAGAGTAATTTTTATGGGAAACCTGATAGGAGACTTTATCCACCTTCTGAAAATGACTGTGTAACCAAACCAACAGCAACTGTGCACATCCTATGAACCTGCCCTCGCCAGCTCTCCTACATGTATTCAACGATCGAAACGTCTTGGCCAAAATTGCAGGAATAGGTGTAACCTATTTATCAAGCCGATTAAAAAGATCTGACACGACTTCATCTACATATCCCAATACCCTAGGGAAAAGCACCAACCTATATATACTTAGAGCAAAAACATCAACTTTCTTCTTCTCATCCGGATGGGTTAGAATCAAATCCTTCAGAACCTTCCATAGGATGCACTTGCACGCGCCTTTTTGCTTGATTCTAGCTGTGACCCACTGCTCGCTCATCCCCGTGATGTGCATCAATTTCCTCACAAAAGTTGGAATACAATTAGCCCTTGAATAAACCTTATCCACCTGAATCCTAGGGCAACGTAACAAGGCTGAATACTCTTCCACCGTGGGCACCATATCAACCTTTCCAAAAGTAAAGCAACTAAATGCAGGGTTCCAGTATTGAGTGATTGCTCGAAACAAATGTTCATCTACCTTCATATCTAGTAAGTACGGCAGATCCCCAAAGTTGTAGTAGAACAACTGCTTGGTCTCATTACTCCATCGATCCCATGTTTCCTTTATCTCCTAGAGATTATTCTGCATCACACTAATGCGAGTGTAGTCCCATAATTTTGATGTGTATCCTTCAGCCAAGCTATCTCCTTTCACTAGTTGTGTTTCCTCTGACCATTTACAGACAGCCGCATTGCTTCTCACTTTATCAAGAAATTCGTTCTCCATAACCAGCTTTCTAATTTAGTAACTACTGTGAATCGATACCTTTTAGAATATAAGAAGACATGCACCAAAAATAAAGCACAACAAGTTAGTATCATAAAATAAAACATAAAGCAAATAAGATAAACACATATCTGGGTAACCACTAAGGTTTAACATAGTTCTACCTAGGGTGGGTACCTATGTCCTCTACGTGCGGTTTAGCTCTAAATTTGAGGTACCTAAACCAACAGATTCCTCGACCTTCACCCATTATAGGCTTATATGGATCGAGTTCAGTTTAGGGGATTACATTTCCCTATGGCTGCACGGAGACGAAAATCTCACGAAGACATAGGTACGGATGTATCCCGGAAGCGATCCACTATCCTGCACGGAGGTGAAAACCTCACGAAGGTGTCGTTTTTCAGTCCTACTTAAGGGTGTGACCACAACGGTCATGCAAATGTAATGTGTGCGAGAAAAATAACAAACATATGCAACAATCACATGTAAAAGGATTTGTAATTTTTCAAATCAAATTTCCAAACTTCAACAAAAGGACAGAGAATAATCAATTTTTACGGCTTGACTCTCTTATTGGTCCCCAATGGAGTCGCCAAGCTGACGAAACCATTTTTAGATTTTGGAAAAACGGGTCGACTTTAAAAAATGAAAATGGAGTCGCCACCAATCTTTTTAGGTGTGATTGGATCACCCTTTTAAAATATTGATTTTGGTCTAAGAAATTTCAAGAAAACGGGTTTAGGAGTCGGTTACGTACGAGGAAGGATTAGCACCCTCATAACGCCCAAAGATTGGTACCAAACTGATTATAAAATGTCCTAGTGTCGAAGATTTGAAAAGATTTTTTATGTACGATCCTTTTAAGTTTCAAAAACTTATTACCCCTTTTAAGAAACATTTAATTATTTGGATAAAAAATGGTCGAATCTCAGTAAGTTAGAGCACGACCCTCCACATTTCCCAAACATTAAATATCTTTTGTTTTTTTAGAAATCCCTATCTCGAAATATCAAAACATCACATCCAGTAAGTTAAGACGCAACATTTCAAATTCTCAAAGATAGTTTTTGTGTCTAAAAATCACATGTCTTAACTTGAAAAGGGTATTTGATCATTTAGAACCAATGAGAAAAATCGAAGCCTAGTAAGTTAGGGTACGATTCTCTCAAAAATCCCAAATGTCAAATATTGCCTTAATTTTAAAATAAAACAAATTTTTGGATAAAAAAATGATAATTAAATGAGATATATTTTAAAACAGTGTTTTGATAAAAAAAATGCAGCATAAATACATTACAAAGCGTAAATATTAAAGCAATATACAAATTACATGCCATATCAATATTTCGTATAAATTTACACAATAAAAGACAACAACTTAAAATAATGAATTATAATAAAATACTATGCTAAAAACCAAGCAAATAAGGGATCTAAAGTAAATCATAACAGATCATAAGATATTTAAAAACTTAGAAACAAATACAAAATCATAAAAAAAGGGGATAAAATGACAATAAATAAAAAAATGAATGAAGTATTTTAAACAACAAATTGAAATTACAATAAACAAAGATAAAATACTGATAAATAATATTTTTTAAGGATATATATACATATAAAATAATTAAGGTATTTTAAATAAATAAATAAAAACTTAGGACTTTAAGAGAAAAATAAGTATATAATGTATAATAATTCAGATATAATTTTATATATAATATACCTATTAAAAAATGAACAATATAAAATTTTACATTAATAATAAATCAATTTAAAATATTATACAATATACAAATTTTAGAGCGATACATAATATACAATAGAAAATATAAATATATATAAAAATATGTAATAAAATAAACTTTTTTTAAAGAAACCCAAGATAAATAATATACATATACAAAGTATTTTTAAATAAATAAATAAAAAGAATAAATCAAAATTGAATTAAAATAAAAAGGATTAAAATTAAATTTTAATAACATTTATGGGGTAATTTTAAGAAGAATAAAACTGGATTATGGCCCTAATTAAAACGCACGTCAAAGGTGAGGGACTCACTGGGCAAATATGCCCTAATCTCAAAAATGGCGTTGTCCCACTGCGCGTTGTCGAGACTAAATTGAAACTAAAGCAAAGATTTAACGCTAAATTTAAAAAATAAAAGAAAAATGTAATTGGACTAAATTACACAAAATAAAAATACGGAAGGACTTGAAGAGAAATATCCCATTTTAATAAAACGCGCGGATCCTCCCCGGGTAAAAGGGTCAAAGCGCGGATCCTGGCTGCTATATGACGTCGTTTTGTGCTTATTGAATTAAGCCAAAACGACGTCATTTCTTATATGTATAAATTAAAAATCAATTAAAAAATCATTTGAAACCATTCTTAAAAAAAACAAAAAAACACTCCGAAATGCTCTCGTCTCTCCTCGGCCTGAGCTCCGGCAGCGGTCATCAGCCACCGCCTTACGCGCCCAATGCGCCGCCGTGCGCGGTGGTCGGAAGGCCAAAATCCTTCCTTTTTTCAGGTAAAACCTTCCCTTTTTATTTTTAAGTAGTATTTTGTAAAAAATATATAAAAAAAACAAATAACAAACGTTTTACCGTATCTTTTTTATGCGAATGAAAAAAATAAAACGTAGATTAAAAAATAATAGGAAATCACCTTTGCTACGATTTCGAAAATACTGTTTTTTTAGTGTATATCTGTGTTGTATGTGTGTAAAAATTCCCCCCGTTACATTGTTTTCATTCGGGCTTTTATAGCCACTGGAAATCGAAATAAATATTACAATTTTATTTCTTGCCATATTTGCCATGTTTCTGCTTTGCTTTCTTTCTTTTTTGCAGGTAGATGGCACAGATTACGGCAGTGATGGCGGCGGGCTGATGAAGGCTGAATAAAGGCTACGGTGCACCAAGTAGCTAGGGTTTCAGAAACCCTAAATTTTGATTCAGTGTTTTGGGCATTTGGGCCTTATTGGGCCCTACGGGTTTGGGTTGTAAACAATCTGGGCTGCTGTTGAGTGTATAGGTTTTGGGTAGTTTTAGGCTTATGGTTTAGTAGGCTGAGTATTTTGGGTTGAGGGTGTAATTGGGTTGTGGGGTATTTAGGGTATCGGGCCTTGGGTGTAATTGGGTATTTGGCTTGGGTTAGTCAAGGTTTGGGTTACTTGGTGTATGGGCTATAAAAGGACTGTTTTAATGGATTGTTTATTTTTTGTTTTTATTGATTTGTATGTATTTGGGGCCTGGGCAAAAATGGGGTGTTACAATACCAATTGTTAAATATCTTAAATTTATTTGCTGATATTTCTTAGCAGGCCTTATAGATAGAGGTTTTTTACCTCTCTATATATATGTTGAATTAATACGTATAAATATGGTAGGGTGCCTTTAATATGTAAATTGATCTAAGAATTATACATATAGTGATCGAAATTTGGATGTTTTACTCCAGTTATCTTACACAATTATTAACACTAAATCATCATGCTTAAAATATATATGAAAAATAATTTAGTTTTATCAAAGAAATATCAATTTATTAACACTAAGAAATCATATATTGTTGTGAAATAATGAAAGGAAAGAACAAATTAAAATGTGATAGAAGAGAGAGTGTAGAGAGAATGTATATTCATAAGAGAGAGTGTATGTTCTTTCTATCTAACTTTTCATGATTACATGAGCCCCATATATATAGGGGTTGATAGAAATTCACTAATTATTACAATGCATATGAAAGGTCATGACCTTTTACATTTCATCTCCTATATTAATTGAGTATAGGAAGAGTCTCATAACTTATGGGGGTGATAATGGCATCCACATAAATATTCATAACACTCCCCCTTGGATGTTCATTATCTAATTATGCATCGTTAAAACCTTACTAAGAAAAACCCAGTGGGACAAAAACTTAGTGAAGGAAAAAGAGTACATAATTATACGCTTGATATGCTGCCTCATTAAAAACCTTACCTAGAAAACCCAGTGGGATAAAACCAAGGTTAAGGGAAAAAGAGTACAGCATGTATTTACTCCCCCTAATGGCTACATCACTTGAGATCTCGAAGGTAATGCATTCCAATATAGTAAACTAGCTTCTGAAACACTGATGTAGGAAGCGCCTTAGTGAATAAATCTGCTAAATTCTCACTGGAACTGATCTGATTAACTTTTATCTCCTTAAACTTCTGGAGGTCATAAGTGAAGAAGAATTTTGGTGCAATGTGTTTTGTTCTGTCACCTTTGATGTATCCACTATCGAGTTGATCAATGCATGCTGTGTTGTCTTCAAACAAGACAGTTGTAGCTTCTTTTCCAGATGATAAACCACAATTATTCCTTATATGTTGAATCATAGATCTTAGCCATACACATTCACGACTTGCTTCATGGATTGCTAAGATTTCTGCATGATTAGACGAGGTTGCTGCAATTGTTTGCTTCATTGAGCGCAAAGAGATTGCATTACCTCCATATGTGAAAACATATCCAGTTTGTGATTTCCCATTATGAGGGTCTGACATAAATCCTACATCTGCAAAACCAATCAACTCTGTTTTGGATTTATTAGGGAAAAATAGACCCATATCCTTTGTGCCTTGGAGATAACGAAATATCTGTTTAACTCCAGTCCAATGTCTCCGAGTTGGGCATGAGCTAAATCTTGCTAGCAAATTTACAGAAAAAGATATATCAGGTCAGGATGGTTAGCAAGATACATTAATGCCCCAATTGTACTGAGGTATGACACTTCAGGACCAAGAAAATCTTCACCATCTTCTCGAGGACAGAAAGTGTCTTTACTCGGATCAAGTGATCTTACAACCATCGGGGTAGTTATTGGATATGCCTTATCCATATAAAATCTCTTTAGCACCTTTTCAATATAAGTTGATTGATGTACAAGGATTCCTTCTTTTAAGTGCTTAATTTGTAACCCTAAACAAAATTTTGTTCTTCCAAGGTCTTTCATTTCAAATTCTTTCTTCAAGCACTCAACAGTTTTTTGGATCTCTTCAGGAGTTCCAATGATATTCAAATCATCAACATATACTGCAATAATAACATATCCAGATCCAAACTTCTTAATGAAAATGCATGGGCAAATTGGATCATTCTTGTATCCTTTTTTCAACAAATACTCGCTTAGGCGATTATACCACATGCGTCCGGATTGTTTCAATCCATAAAGGGATTTGTGCAATTTGATCGAATAATGTTCTCTAGAACCTGAACTCATTGCTTCAGGCAATTTAAATCCTTCAGGGAGTTTCATATAAATGTTAGTATCCAGTGGGCTATATAAATAAGCTGTTACTACATCCATTAGGTGTAAATCAAGCCATTCTCTTATAGCCAGACTTATTCAAAATCTAAATGTAGTTGCATCCACCACAGGAGAATATGTCTTATCATAATCAATTCTAGGTCTTTGTGAGAATCTTTGTGCAACTAAACGTGCTTTATACCTCACAATTTCACTCTTTTCATTTCTTTTATGCACAAAAACCCATTTGTATCCCACTGGTTTCACACCTGTAGGTATATGTGAATTAATGCAGTTGCATGTAAAATTGCATGCCCCCAAGCAGTGATTGGGAGTTTTGACTTCATAAGTAATGGTCTTGCTATCAATTGAAGTCGTTTTATTAAAGATTTTGCTAGACCATTTTGTGTGTGAACATGAGTTACAGGATGTTCAACACTTATTCCAATGGACATGCAATAGTTATTAAAAGACTGAGAAGTAAATTCACCAGCATTATCAAGACGGGTGGTTTTAATAGGAAAATCTGGGAAATAGGCTCGTAATCGAATCAATTGAGCAAGTAATCTCGCAAACGCCAGGTTGCGAGTTGATAACAAAGATACATGGGACCATCTACTCGATGCATCGATTAAAACCATAAAGTACCTAAATGGTCCACATGGAGGATGTATAGGCCCACATATATCCCCTTGAATTCACTCAAGAAAAGTAAGTGGTTCGTTATTTATCTTAGCTGGTGATGGTCGGATTATTAATTTTCCCAGTGAGCATGCAACACATGTAATATTTTGAAGAATCTACTGGCTCTTCAATGAATGTCCACATGAATTTTCAATTATTTTTCGCATCATTATTGAACCGGGATGGCCTAACCGGTCATGCCAAAGAACAAAGTCATTAGTAAACTTCTAGTTTACTATAGCATGTGTTTCTATAGAACTGATCTTTGTGTAGTACAAACCAGTAGAGAATGCAGGCAATTTCTCAACAATTTGTTTATTACCTTGAGCAATACTCGTAATTTGAAGGAATTCACAATTTCCTTCGTTTAAAGTCTCAATATGATATCCATTTTGGCGAATATTTTTAAAATTCAATAAATTTCTTTGAGACTTAGGGGAGTATAATGCATTAATAATTTCAATTTTTGTTCCCCTTGGCAATAAAATAATTGCTTTTTCGAAGCCTTCTATAATGGTTGTACTACTAGATATGGTGCTCACACTTCCTTCTTTCATTATGAAGTGAGAAAAATATCTCTCTTCTTTCAATATGGTGTGAGTAGTTGCACTATCTGCTAGGCATATATCTTCACCATCCATAGTTAATTCCTTTTACGAGATAATGTTCTTCAAAGAAACAAATAATAACCACAAAATGTAACACATAAAGGTGAAAATAGGTATTCAAACTGATTCCTTTTACGAGATAATGTTCTTCAAAGAAACAAAATAATAACCACAAAATGTCACACATAAAGGTGAAAACAGGTATTCAAAGTTCAAATTACTAAAAGGTCCATAAAACAAAATATCAAATAAAAACATAGCACTAGTAAAGGTCATAACATCATTATTAAAGTTGCTAAATGAAACATAGAGTAGTAGAGGTTTATTTTATTATTTATCAAAATTTTTGGGCTTAATAATTTCCTTCAGGGGTAGAAAGAAAATCAGCCACTTTCAAGTAGGTTGCATTGCCATCATGGGTAGAAAGGAAATTAGCCACTTCCAAGTGGGTTGCATTGCCATCATCAAAATCACCTTCGCCATCTTTATACACAAGATTGGTTTCTACTTTCTTACCCTTCTATTTTATGGACTGGTAATAAAGATCAACTAGATGCTTTTGTGTGCGACACACACGTGACCAATGTCCTTTTCCTCCACAATGATAGCATACATTAGTCACATTTTCACCTCTTTCTTTCTCTTCCCTCTTACCATTTTTTCGATCCCACTTTTGGTAGGAATGTGAATTTTTAAAATGACCACCTCGACCATATCCATATCCACGTCCGCGGCCACGCCCTTGGCCACGACCGCGGCCACACACACTCCTATTTGCATGGTGTGTTTCTTTTAATTCTTGCCCATTATGTAAACTCACATTCACTTCAGGGAATGGAGCAGAGCCAGTTGGGCGTAATTCATGGTTTTTCATTAGTAGCTCGTTGTTTTGCTCTGCCACTAGGAGACAAGAAATTAATTCAGAATATTTCTGGAATCCTTTTTCACGATATTGTGTCTGCAGGACAACATTATTTGCATGGAAAGTTGAGTATATTTTTTTCTAACATTTCTGCATCAGTAATCTTCTCTCCACATAAATTCAATTGCGAAGTGATTCTACACATGGCCGAGTTATAATCACTAACAGACTTAAAGTCTTGCAATCTTAAATTTAGCCACTCATAACGAGCTTTAGGCAAAATCACAGTTTTCTGGTGGTCATACCTTTCCTTTAAATTGGCCCAAAGAATTTGGGGGTCCATAACAGTCAAATATTCGATCTTTAGACCTTCATGGAGGTGATGGCGAAGGAAAATCATGGCTTTTGCCTTATCTTATGTACTTTCTTCATTTCCCTCCTTAATAGTCTCATCAAGACCCTTTGCATCTAAGTGAATTTCAGCATCTAGTACCCATGATAAATAGTTATTTCCAGTGATGTCCAGAGCCACAAATTCGAGTTTTGTAAGATTTGACATTATAAAACTATAAGACAAAATATACAAGTCAATAATGTAAAATAAAGCATGTTAATATGCAAATGAAATAACACATATGCAAATGAAATAGATCAACTTGTTACTCTTACTTCACCTAAGCGTCCTTCGGCAATCTTTAAGGAAAGGTTTGTTGGCCTTGATTTTTTTTTTGTATTAGAGACTCCTGCTGATAACGTGTTGTGAAATAATGAAAGGAAAGAACAAACTAAAATGTGATAGAAGATAGAGTGTAGAGAGAATGTATATTCATAAGAGAGAGTGTATATTCTTTCTATCTAACTTTTCATGATTACAAGAGCCCCATATATATAGGGGTTGATAGAAACTCCTTAATTATTACAATGCATATGAAAGGTCATGACCTTTTACATTTCATCTTCCATATTAATTGAGTATAGGAAGAGTCATAACTTATGGGACCTTTTACATTGAGTATAGGAAGAGTCTCATAACTTATGGGGTGATAATGGCATCCACATAAATATTCATAACATATATTACGTTTATACTGTCAAAATTTTTAGATAAAAATTTACATGACACATAACTTTTTAATATTGATCAGTTATTTTATTTCAATATTTTAATTCATGTTGATTAATTTATTTAGGTAATCCATTGATGGAATACGAGTAAAATATTTAATTAAGTATTAAACCGAGTGGGTACTAGTTGGATTTTTTTTTAAATATTGAGAGTTATTTTAAAAAATAAAAAATAATTAATATCTTCACAAGCAACACAATAATACAAGAAAATCACCCAAGAGTCAAAGTTGTCTCAAATGAATTTTTATCAATATCAAATAAGAATTACATCCAAAAAAGCATGAGGCAATATAATTTGTTTATCTCAAATTAATTTTTAAAATAAAATTAAACGATTGCAATAAGCATAAGTCTCAATAAAAGAAGTTATTAATTTAATCAAGTCCAATTATAAAATTATGATTTAAAAATTATTTAAGATTTAAATTTAAATCTTAAAAATTATATTGTAAAATTTAAAACACTTAATTTTTATAAATCATCAAATAAATATAAAAATAACTCAGTCACACCGTGAAAAATCATTCAAGACATTGCATTTGCCGCAGGCCCAGGACCAGCTTTACCAAAACTTTAACTAGTCAATTAAGAGGATTAAAAGCAAAATCTGGAAAAGAATAAACAAAAAATTGCTTTAGCTGCATTATAAAAATAGAAAAGTGTTGGATTGAAGGCATTTTATTAATAGTTTGGCTACAATTATCCAAGAAAGAAAAATGTTACTCCCCACTGCTGTTGTACATTGAGTTAAAGCATCCTATCGACGGCTTTCAGCATTGCTAGAGGAATATTTAAAATAAAAGAGATTAACTTTTAATAAATTATTTTTTAAAAATTAATATAATTTGAAAAAAATGATCTGTATTTGAAAATTATTGAAAACATAGATTTGAACGCACTTAAATTAAACACAATTTCCATTAGGCAACTTCATAAAGAGTCTACAAGATCCTGTATTAAGTCTAGAGTAACATTTGAGAATTTAAAGACAATAAAAAAATTTAATAAAATTCATGAAGCCCATCACTTCAGCAAAATCAAGCCCCATTCGGATAGCATAGGCCTCAGTCGATGTGGCATCCCAACACTCAGACAAATGCCGTGCCAACCATCTAGGACCACTCCATCTTCATCTTACGCCACACAACCGAGGCTTGCTACTGGCGTGTTCTCATCCCAAGCCGCATCCACGGTCACTTTAATTGTCCTATGCTAGGCGCATGCCATTGCTCCTCTCTCGGTTGCCTAGGCAAAATGGGTTGATTAAGAAAGTTATGGAGTTAAATTCCTCGTGCAATGATCGAGTAAAACTAAGGGAAATATGCGGTGGTGTAAGGCAACCATTGATTACTTCATTGTTGTTCACATTCCATAGTTCTTATAAAGTCATGCAAAGACTTACCATAGCCACATTTTTTAACTTTTGCAAAGTAAACTCTAACCAATCAGCACAAGAAAAAGCATTAAAAGATAGTACGACATCATCTATACCTATTAATCTAAGAGTGGCACTTATAATTGGGCAATCACGCAAAGCATGTAAAACTATTTGGCATTTGGCATCAAAGGGAGCTTCCATAAGATTTTCTAAAGAGCCCTATGTGGGACAAAACAAAAGGAATGCAATAAAAGCCAATAATAGCCTTGCAAAGTAGTATACACATCTGGAGGAGAATGTCCCCAAATCATAATGCCTATAACATCATTGCAAGGAAAAGGGATAGAAAGTGTCGTCTCAAATAGTTGTCTCACCAACAATGAATTCCAACTACGACCTTCCATCAAAGAACTCACCAAAGCGTTGCACGATAAAGTACCATCAAAAGCTAAGTCCTCCCCTTCCAACCCTTTAGTCCTCCCTCGAGATAACCAAATTCTCTTCCGCAACCCATCACCAACTTGCCAATAGAACCTTGGTTTTAACTGCTCCTTTGCTTGGCAAATACTTTTCCAAATAACATAAGGTTTGTCCATAATGCTTGCAAGTTGAAATCATTGTCATTTGGAATGTAGTTTATGTAACACCCCATACTCGACCTGGTCGACAAGCCCGAATATGGGATTCCACACCACAATCTCATGTCATATATAACAACTAAAAGTTCATTCTAAACATAGTGTCTTCCATTTTTGTAATGACCCGAATTTTGGGCCAAGAAGTTTTGGGTTATTGAGCTTAGGGATATTGAGAAGGTTGCACATAAGTGTTTGGTTGTGCAATTTAAAGTAAGAATGGGCCTGCTGGTCTGGTGGTTGAGTGAGTGTTAGTCTGTCTCTGGGTACTTGAGTTTGAATCGTTTTGTGAACAATTTTGAAGGAATACTTTTTAACAGTTTTATTCTGCTATGGGAATTGTTTTAATTTTCATTAATTTTATTTTTATGTGGATTTTATTTTATTTTATTATTATTTTTCTTTTACCTCTTTCACGTTCTCCTCCTCCTCTTCCTCTCCTCCTTTATTTTCATTTTTTGGTTTTTGAAAATTAAGGTTCCAAAAATCAAAGTCGGCTTATTGGGTTCGGGAATTTCGCTCCCTGGTCGTCTTCCTTGTTGTCAAATCTAGTGTGGGATTAAAAACCTTGTCTTCTCATTATTGTTTTTACAAAATTTATGTTTCGACATATTTTGATTGTGTGTTAACCCGAAGATTTTGGGTTCTAGACATTGGAAGTGAGGAGAAACCGCCACTTTCAGATATACTTTTGATAGGGAAAAGATTAGGGATGGTTCTGATGGCTTGGACGGTAATTTTGGGGCTGTTCTGAGGGTGTTTTTGTGATCTCCCTGATGACCACACGGGCATGTGCCGAGGCACATGACTGTGTGGATTTAGGAACTTGGGTTCTAGGCCAAATTGGGTGCCACACGGTCGTGTGGCTGATTTGGGGATTTTGTCAAAATTCACACGGCCGTGTCCCTTGGGCACATAGGGGTGTGGGTTTGGGAATTAGAGATTTGGGATTTGAAGTCACATGGCCTGGCCACACGGCTGTGTGGCTAATTTAGGGATTTAGGGGTCCCACATGGGCATGTGTTTTGAAACACACGTCCATGTCTGGTGGGCACAAGAGCGTGTGAGACCCTCCATGGTCGTGTCTGCCCTGCATTCTATTTTAGCAAAATTGGACAGTGAGTTACACGGCCTATTCCCATGGCTGTGTCTCTACACACGGCTATGTGCCTCTATCACACGACCGTGTGCTACCCTTCACATGGGCGTTTGGACCCCCACATAGCCTGGATTGCTCCATACTACTGGAGCATACGGGCGTGTGGCCCTCTCTCGCCAAATAATGTTTTTAGGTTCAGTTTAATTGTATTCACAACTCTGTGTGTTCCAACGCTTGACTAAGCTTTATTGATGGTAATTATGACTCTGATCTGAGCTTGATATGTGTGTTATTGTGTTTTTCGTGATTGGTTGTGTGATAAGTTTGATACTTACTTCGAATTATGAGTGTGCACATGTCTGATTCTGTAACAGACTGATTGGATGTGAGTGTCTATTTCTGATTAATTGTCTGAAACTGGTATTCTGATTGTGTACATCTGACTGCATACATACATATGCATATACTATTTTTGGGTGGGATTTTGAAAAGAAGGAAGATTGACTGAATGATAGTTTAACTGCATATTGTAACCCCTAATACCCAGAGGGTCATTGTGACAGTCTGAATTTGACCCTATTCGAAACAGTGGTTTCAGAACCACGAATCCGAGTAAAAAATATTTTAATATTAAATTTTGCATTTAATTTGCGTGATTTGTCATGTGTGACAATTTTGTGTTTGAATTTCATTGTTTGGATGCCGATTTGATAAAAAGGACTTAATTGCAAAAACATGAAAATTGATGGTTTAATTCATAATGGCCGAATTGTATATGTTCTTAGAGTTTGGATTATTTATTTTGATATTAGGCCAAAATTGTGTAAGTGGACGGTAATTACCATGATTTATAATGGTTTAAAATTTCATTATAAAGGTTATATAAGTAAAATAATTAATAAGTAATAAGAATATAAAACATAAAATAAAGACATAAGTGATCTTCTTCTTAGTTTTGACCGAATATCATTAAAAAGAAAAGAAAGAAACAAGCTAGGGCATTCAGCCATTGTTGAGTTTGATTAAGGTATGTAATAAGCTCTATTTTTGATAATTTTTATGTTTTTGTGATCGTTGCTGTGAAATGTTCACAGCCCATGTTTCAATTTTTGAATTTGATGATGTATTCATGAATTGCCATTGTTGAGAGCTTGGTGAATTTGGTGTTTGATGAAGTTAATGAAAGTTATGTGTTAGATTAACAAGTTTTGTATTGGAAATTTTCATGAATTTTAGTAATTAGGGCTAATTTGCAAAAATAATAAATTTAGGCACTAAAATGTGAAATAAAGGAAATGCATGGACTTGTATGAATACAAGGAAGATTCAACCTACATATTTTGTTGTTAGATTTTGTGTATTTTGTGATTTATAAAAATTGGACTAAATTGTAAAAGTGTGAAATAGTAGTTTATGTGTTCTTGGGTCAAATTGAATGAAATTGTGTTTGAGTGAGCTTAATTTGAAATTGTATAGATCAAGAACAAAATGAATTAGACTTAGATCGGGGAAAAACAAAAATAATCGACTAGTAGGTAAACGTCGTTCGTCGATATCCGAGGTAAGTCTATAAGCAATTAAACATCTTAATTTTGAATGAAAATTAGTTTGATATGCCAATTGGGAATGTACAGATTATTGCTGGTGATAGCCGAATGTGGTATTGCTTGGAAATAGCATATTCGAGTTTAATTCAACTAAGTTATGATATTGAAAGGTCCGTATGAAAATATGTAGCCAAGGGACTTCTTATATATGAGTTGAATATGTGATGATTTTGGTATTAGTGATATCCAGGCTTCAAGCCTAGCAAGCCTTGTACTGGTGGATTAAATCGGGCTTTATGCCTAGCAGGCTTTGGGCCGGTGTGAATTCAGGTTTTTACCTAACAGGCTTATTGCTGGTGAATTATTAAAAGTTTAAGCTTATGAGACTTTGTGCTGATGTGGTAATTGAATTTGTTAAACGTATTAAGATGCTTAGGTACGTGATAGTTAGTTATCTATTTGAAAATGAAATGAATTGATTTCTTGATGTGTGATGAGAAGGAATATGTGAAGTTGTTGTAGTATATATGCTAATGAGAGGAATATATATATTCGGCCTTATGGATATTCATGGAAGAAATATTAAAGTCGAGTGATGAAATTACGTCTATAATTGTACATGTGAAGTCAATTGTATAAGACACGTTGGCCATGAAATTGAAGATATAATGATGATGTAAATATGTATATTCGGCCTCTAACAGCCCGAAATAGAGCCTAGTTGGAATAGTGGTTTCGAGACCTCAAATTCGAAGTAGAAAATTTCATTCCATGATTTTTATTGAGCTTATGGCATGCTTGGATGATATTGAGAAAATTCCATGAAAGAAATTTCATGAAATAGTGAATAATTTGTCTTTTAGGACTAAATTGCAAAAGATGCAAATTATGAGTTTCTAGAAGGTTTGAGTATTAAGTAGCATAAGAGGAATTATTAGGAGTCCTTATTTGGCAATTAGACCAATTTTTAGCATGGCGGACAAAAATGCCCATAGAAGGGAAAAATATCAAAGAAATGACCTAAGGGCATTTTGGTCATTTGGTAAAGTTAAGTAATAAAAAGGGAAAATAAGCCAAAATTGTGTCCATCTTCTTCCTACTTGTGCTGAAAATTGAATGGTCTCCATAGCTAGGGTTTCTTTCATTTTCAAGCTCCAAGTAAGTGTCTCCAAGCCCCTTTTTCATGCTCTTCGTATTTTTCAAATCCTCGTAGCTTAATCTAGTTATTTCTAGCACTAATTTAAGCTAAGGTTTATAAACAAAAATATACCCATGTATGACATGCAAGTAAAATGATGTCTAGTGGTAGAAAATAAAGGATTAAGGTGTAGTAAACCTCTTTTTCTAAGTGATTTTGAATGAAAAACCCTAAAAGGGACTAAATTGCAAAGTATGAAAATGTGTAGTAAAAGTATGAAATGGTGAACAATGTGGGCTTCTATGGACACTAGTAAGTGTCGGCTAGGCTTGGGTAACCAAGAGGATGGATACATTTCATTTCACGAGCCTAGGGACTATTTTACAAATATGTAAAAATCTAGGGTTAAAATTGAAAAATTTTCCCAAGTGTCAATTATGAGCTAATTAGACAATGTGGGTACTAAGCAAGTTAAATTTGCCATTTTAGATCAAGAAACACGAAGCCCAGACCGAAACCGAGGAAAGAATAAAATCGAGGACTAAACCAAGCAATTTCCCATGTTTTAGACTCGAGGTAAGCTGTATGTAATAATTTAGCTTACTTACTTTATAAATTCATTTAATGATGTTCTATGAAAATATTGATATGAATTTTATCTAGAAATGATGACAAAAACAACATGAAAGAGAAATTACATGCAAGATTAAATGATACGAAGGATACCGTAATCATGTCATGAGTATTTTAGGTCTCGTATAAGACCATGTTTGGGACATGGCATCAGCACCAAACAGAGATCCCATGTAAGATGATGTCTGGGACATGGCGTTGGCATCGAGATGTGATCCCCTGTAAGACCATGTCTGGGACATGGCTTGGGCATCCGAGATAAGGACTCGTATAAGACCATGTTTGGGACATTGCATCGACATTGATATAAGACCAGTGTAAGACCATATCTAGGATATGGCTTCGGTTTCGATTTGAGATCCCATATAAGACCATGTCTGGGACATGGCATTGGCATCATTCTATGAGGCTTGAATTATGGGTATCCTTCGATATTCTAAAAGACAACATTATTTGAAAGGTGTTCGAGTTGATAAATTCAAGAGAAAGGCTAAAGCTCTATATTGAGTGCTGCACGTTCATAAATAAGAAAGTCTGAGTATTCAAAACTACAAGGCTATGAGGAATGCTACAAAATAAATACGAGTAAGATATGAGAATGAGCAAAGTATAAGAGTAAGTAAGATATATGCCTGTTATAAGCTAGAGAATGAGTAGTAATGCAAACAAGTAAAGAAGTACATGATATCTTTTCCTTTGCCTATTTAGGCATATAATCCTTGCACTATGGCTTTATTATTCATGCAACTTACTAAGCATTTTATATGCTTACTCTCTTTCATTTCCCTTTTCATATAGGTTTGCCGAATTAGCTCAAGGATCACTCAAAGTCAGAGTTCGTAGTCACACTATCAAGTCATCTATTTTGGTATAGTAAGAAACTTCTTTATTGTATGGCATGTATAGGAGGTTGATCAATTTGTTAGTTGCAACTCTAATTGGCTGTATGTGTTGGTCATTATTGTGCCTGAGTCGAGTTGTAATGGCCTTTGGATATGGCCTAATATTTTCTATTTAAATTATATGTAATGGTAAATGTTTCATGTGTATGATGCGCTTTAAAGTATGAGATGATATGCATGGATTGGTGTGGTTTTTGGCATTGTTTCAGGGTGGCAAAAAGACTTGGAAAAGAGCCTATTATTGTCCACATGTTTGGGCACACGGGCGTGTGCCTAGGCCGTATGTGACACACAGCCAGCCCACGGGCATGTGAATAGGTCGTGTGTCCTCTGTACCTTTCATTTTTGAAAATAAAACAAAATAAATTACCACACGGGCTGGTGACACGACCATGTGCCCTAGCCGTAGGAATAGCACGACCACTGCACGGGAATATAGTGTGGTCGTGAAAGAAAAACAAAATGCTTCTAATGGCTCCACGGGGTCATGACATGGGCATGTCTAGGTCGTGTGAAAGACACGAACGTGTCTTATATCCATACGGGCGTGTGACCCTGTTTTAGACAAAAATTTTCTAAATGTTTGAAAGTTCACGGATCAGTTTTGGAACATCTCTGGCATATGTTTAGGGCCATGAGGGTCCACGATAAGATTATTAAGATGTTGAATGAGAATTTTTAAAAAGAAAGAAACTTTATGGCCCAATTTCACGAGATTAAGTATGTCCAAGTACAGTAATGCCTCGTACCCCATCCCAGTGTTGGACTCGGGTAAAGGGGTGTTACATTTTATGGTATCAGGGCTAGTGTTTAGTCGATTCTAGGACTAACCTAGCATGAGTACGAGTCTAGCTATACATGCCATATTGATGTATATATGTGAATTGATAGTGTGACGACTCCTTACAATTTAAATGTGTTTTATTATAGTAAATGGATCCTAAACGAGCTACGGCAGACGATGTAGAGAGTAATGCACCAGCTCCCGCTGAAAGGACAGTGCCAGCCAGAACCGAGGATAGGCTGGCTACTGTGAGTCAACAAGGAGAGGCCCGGGAGGCCTTCTTCTGAAGGATGAAGGGGTGGTTCACTGTGTTCGTTTGAACGAACCCGGCCACTCAACCTCAAGCTCCACCCCCTCAAGTTCCTTAAACTACCCTAGAGTTCCTCAAGTAGTAGAGGTAGTTAGACGCGAAAAGCCCCTGGTTGATAGGATCCGGAAACAAGGGGTAGAGGAACGCCGAGCCACTAAAGACGATGATCTAGAGAGGGCTGATTTTTGGTTAGAGAATACCATTAGGGTATTCAAGGAGCTATCATGCACCCCTAAAGAGTGCATGAAGTGTTTAGTATCCCTCCTACTAGATTCCGCCTATCGTTGGTGGAACACCCTTGTGAAAGAGTTAATTGGGAGTTCTTCCAAGAGGAGTTCCGCAAGAAATACATCAGTCCAAGGTTCATTGACCAGAAGTGTAAAGAGTTTTTAGAATTAAATCAAGGTCGGATGACTGTGGCAGAGTACAAGCGTGAGTTTGAGAGACTTAGTAAGTATGCTCGAGAGTGTATTTCTACCGAGGCCATCATGTGGAAAAGGTTTGATGGATTAAATGAGGATATTAAGATGTTCGTTGGTGTTCTTGATATAAAAGAGATGGCAGTGTTAGTGGATAAAGCTTGTAGGGCCAAGGAACTGACCAAAGAAAGGAGGAAAGCCGAAATAGAGTCTCGTGACTCGAGAAGGAGATCATTTGGTAAGTCAGTCCAATCCTCTCTAAGAGGTTAAAGGAATTCTCTACACAATCCGCTACTTTAGCTAAGTTTTTGGGTAAAGGCAAGAGTAAACAGTATTCAGTCTCCAGGGCTCAGACCACCTCAGTTACGAGTGTGGGCATTACTCGACCCAATAGACCGAAGTGCCCTCAGTGTGGTAGACGCCACCCTGGCAAGTGCCGGGCTCACGAGAAAGCTTGTTTTAAGTGTGGTTCTCAATACCACTTCATTAGAGAATGCCCAAAGATGGCCGAAAAAGATAAAGATCAAAGTGCAAGATCGAGTAATGCTCCCTCTAGGGGTAGACCTCAGAGAAACCTGACTACGGGAGCAAGTAGTAAGGGCGCACCAAAAGAACAGACTGTGAGACCTGAGGGTAGAGCCCCGGCGAGGACCTACACCATTTGCGCTCATGAAGAGGCGTCCTCCCCTGATGTTATGACAGGTACATTTTCTCTTCATGAAATTTCTATTATTGCCTTGATAGATCCTGGATCTACCCACTCGTATATTTGCATGAAATTAGTCTCAAGCATAAATATACCCGCAGAGACTACAGAATTTGTAATAAAGGTCTCTAATCCTTTAAGCAAATGTGTGTAAAGGTTGTCCATTGATGATTAAGGGTTATTATTTCTCGGGTAATCTCATGCTATTAACTTTTGATGAATTTGATATAATTCTTGGTATTGACTGGTTAATTACTCATGATGTGGTAGTGAACTGTGGTAGTAAATTTATTGAATTGAAATGTGAGAATGGTAGTACTCTTCGAGCTGAATCAGATGAATCAGAAAGGTTGCTAGTGGTGATTTTCTCCTTGGCTGCTTAGAAGTGTATAAGAAAAGGGTATGAAGCTTACTCAACTTTTGTGATGAACACTAAATCAGAGATGAAAATAAAGTCACTGCTTGTAGTCTACGAGTATCAAGATGTGTTTCCGGAAGAGTTACTTGGATTACCGCTAGTAAGAGAAGTTGAGTTCAATATAGAGTTAGCTCTAGGTACCACCCCTATCTCTATTGCTCAATATAGAATGGCTTCGACTGAGTTAAGAGAATTGAAGGTTCAACTACAAGATTTGATAGACAAAGGCTTCACAAGACGTAGTCATTCTCCATGGGGTGCTCCTGTGTTATTCGTGAAAAAGAAAGATGGTTCGATGAGATTATGTATCGATTACCGTCAGCTTAATAAGGTAATTGTAAAGAATAAGTATCCCTTGCCCAAGATCAATGATTTATTTGATCAATTGCGAGGAGCGATAGTGTTCTCCAAGATAGACTTGAGATTAGGGTACTATCAGCTCAGAGTTAAAGAGTCCGATGTGCCGAAGACCGCATTTCGGACGAGATATGGCCATTACAAGTTTCTTGTAATACCATTCGGTTTGACTAATGCCCCAACAGAATTCATGAACCTAATGAACCGTATTTTTTGGCCATATCTATATAAGTTTGTGGTAGTCTTTATTGACAATATCCTGGTGTATTCTCGAGATGAGGTCGAGCACACCAAGCATTTGAGGATAGTTTTGCAGATCTTACGAGATAAGTAGCTTTATGCTAAGTTTAGTAAGAGTGAGTTTTGGCTTAAGGAAGTTGGATTTTTTGGGCCACATTGTTTCGAATGATGGCATAAGAATAGATCCAAGTAAGATTTCGGCGATTGTTGATTGGAAATCACCAAGGAATGTAACTGAGGTTAAAAGCTTCTTAGGCTTAGTCGGTTATTACCGGAGATTTGTTAAAGGATTTTCTATAATTGCCACTCCTATGACGAGACTGTTGCAAAAAGATGTTAAATTCAAGAGAATGAAAAGTGTCAACAGAGTTTTGAGAAAATAAAGAAGTTATTGACTGAAGCTCCTATTTTAGTACAACTCGAGCCGAGAAAAGAGTTCGTAATTTTTAGTGACACATCCTTAAATGGATTGGGCTATGTGCTTATGCAAGAATGCAAAGTTATCGCATATGCATCGAGACAATTGAAGTCTTATGAAAAGAATGATCCTACTCATGTTTGCGTTAAAGATATGGAGACATCATTTATACGATGAACAGTGCCGAGTGTTCACAGATCACAAGAGTCTTAAGTATTTGATGATGCAAAAAGATTTAAATATATGGCAACGACGATGGCTTAAGTTATTTAAGGATTATGAGATGGTCATTGACTACCATCACGGGAAAGCTAATGTTGTAGCAGATGCCCTAAGTCGAAAGTCCTTGTTTGCCTTGAGAGCCATGCGCACACAGTTGTCCTTGACCGATGATGGTTCGGTTTTAGCAAAAATGAGGGCAAGACTAATGTTCATCTAAGAAATTCATGAAACAGAGTTAAAACATAGAGATTTGCGAGCTAAGAAAGCTCAGTGTGACTTAAGTACTGATTTAGATTTCCAGATTGATTCAGAGGGTTGCCTAAGGTTTCGAGAGCGGATATGTGTACCAAAAGATGATGAACTGATTCGGAGAATTTTATGTGAGGCCCATGATAGTCGTATATCGATTCACCCTAGTAGTACCAAGATGTATAATGATTTGAAGAAATGGTATTGGTGGTCGCATATGAAAAGAGATATCTCTGAGTATGTTTTGAGATGTTTGATTTGCCAACAAGTAAAAGCAGAGCACCAAGTACCCTCCAGATTGCTGCAGCCTATCATGGTTCTTGAATGGAAATGGGACCGTGTCACCATGGACTTTGTAACGGGCTTACCGACGACTCCAAAAAAGAAAGACTTCGTTTAGGTTGTGATACATAAGCTTATAAAGTCGGCCCATTTCATACCTATGTGTATGGATTATTCAGTTGATAAGTTAGCCCACTTGTACATTTTAGAGATAGTGAGATTACATGGAGTTCCATTGTCAACTGTCTCGGATAGAGATTCAAGATTCACGTCATGATTTTGGAGAAAGTTACAAGAGGCATTGGGCACAAAGTTAAACTTCAGTATTGTTTTCCATCCACAGATCAACGGGCAGTCAGAAAGAGTAATACAAGTACTTGAAGACATGCTCAGATGTTGTGTGTTAGAATTCCAGGGTAGTTGGGAAAGGTATCTATCGTTGGTCAAATTTGCGTACAATAATAGTTTCCAGTCAAGCTTGAAGATGGCGCCTTATGAGGCTTTGTACAGGCGTAAGTGTAGAACGCCCTTATATTGGTTAGAACTTAAAGAAAATTAGATTCATAGGGTCGATCTAGTCAAAGAAATAGATGAGAAAGTGAAAGTGATCTGAGACTGCTTAAAAGCTGCTTCTAACAGACAAAAGATTTATGCCGATTTGAAAAGAAAGGAAATAAAGTTCTGAGTCAGTGACAAGGTGTTCTTGAAAGTCTCTCCATGGAAGAAAGTTCTTAGATTTGGTCGAAAGGGCAAGTTAAGTCCACATTTTATCGAACCTTATGAGGTCCCCAAGAGGATAGGGTCGGTAGCCTATCGGCTAGCTTTATCGCCCGAATTGGAAATGATTCACAATGTATTCCATGTTTCCATGCTAAGACGTTACCGATCAGACCCATCACATGTGATCACCCCTATAGAAATTGAGACCCAACCGAACGTGACCTATGAAGAGGAACCGATTAAGATTTTAGCCAGATAGGTCAAACATTTAAGAAACAAGAGTATAGCTTTAGTGAAAGTCTTATGGTAGAGACATGGGGTAGAAGAGGCAACATGGGAACTTGAGGAAAGTATGATGATTCAATATCCCAACTTGTTCACCGGTAAGATTTTTGAGGATGAAAATCCCTAAGGGGGAGAATTGTAACATCCCAAAATAGGGCCTAGTCAGAATAGTGGTTTCGAGACCACAAATCCGAAGTAGAAAATTTCATTCCATGATTTTTATTGAGCTTATGGCATGCTTGCATGATATTGAGAAAATTCCATGAAGGAAATTTCATGAATAGTGAATAATTTGTCTTTTAGGACTAAATTGCAAAAGATTCCAATTATGAGTTTCTAGAAGGTTTGAGCATTAAATAGCATAAGAGGAATTATTAGGAGTCCTTATTTGGCAATTAGACCAATTTTTAGCATGATGGACAAAAATGCCCATAGAAGGGAAAAATATTAAAGAAAGGATCTAATGGCATTTTGGTCATTTGGTAAAGTTAAGTAATAAAAGGGGAAAATAAGCCAAAATTGTGTCCATCTTCTTCCTCCTTGTGCCAAAAATTGAATGGTCTCCATAGCTAGGGTTTCTTTCATTTTCAAGCTCCAAGTAAGTGTCTCCAAGCCCCGTTTTTCATGCTCTTCGTATTTTTAAAATCCTCGTAGCTTAATTTAGCTATTTCTACCACTAATTTAAGCTAAGGTTTATAAAAAAAAAAATATACCCATCTATGACATATGAGTAAAATGATGTCTAGTGGTTGAAAGTGAAGGATTAAGGTGTAGTAAACCTCGTTTTCTAAGTGATTTTGAATAAAAATCCCTAAAAGGGACTAAATTGCAAAGTATGAAAATGTGTAGTAAAAGTATGAAATGGTGAACAACATGGGCTTGTGTGGACACTAGTAAGTGTCGGCTAGGCTTGGGTAACCAAGAGGATGGATACATTTCATTTCACGAGCCTAGGGACTATTTTGTAAATATGTAAAAGTTTAGGGTTAAAATTGAAAAATTTCCCCAAGTGTCAATTATGAGCTAATTAGACAATGTGGGTACTAAGCAAGTTAAATTTTCCATTTTAGATCAAGAAACACGAAGCCCAGACCGAAATAGGGGAAAGAATAAAATTGAGGACTAAACCAAGCAATTTCCCACATTTTGGACTCGAGGTAAGTTGTATGTAATAATTTAGCTTACTTACTTTATAAATTCATTTAATGATGTTCTATGAAAATATTGATATGAATTTCTATCTAGAAATGATGAAAAAACATGAAAGAGAAATTACATGCAAGATTAAATGATACAAAGGATACCGTAATCATGTCATGAGTATTTTAGGTCTCGTATAAGACCATGTCTGGGACATGGCATCGGCACCGAACAAAGATCCCATGTAAGACCATGTCTGGGACATGGCGTTGGCATCGAGATGTGATCCCCTGTAAGACCATGTCTGGGACATGGCTTGGGCATCCAAGATGAGGACTCATAAAAACTATGTCTGGGACATGGCATCGGCCTCGATACATACGAGCCAGTGTAAGACCATGTCTGGGGCATGGCATCAACATAAGAATATGATCTCATTGAAGACCATGTCTGGGACATGGCATCGACATTGATATAAGACCAATGTAAGACCATATCTGGGATATGGCTTTGGTTTTGATTTAAGATCCTAGATAAGACCATGTCTGGGACATGGCATTGGGATCATTCTATGTGGCTTGAATTACGGGTTGCCTTCGATATTCTAAAAGACAACATTAGTTGAAAGGTGTTTGAGTTGATAAATTCAAGAGAAAGGCTAAAGCTTTATATTGAGTGCTACACATTCATAAATAAGAAAGTCTGAGTATTCAAAAGTACATGGCTATGAGGAATGCTACAAAATAAATACGAGTAAGATATGAGAATGAGCAAAGTATAAGAGTAAGTAAGATATATGCCTGTTACAAGCTAGAGAATGAGTAGTAATGCAAACAAGCAAATAAGTACATGATATCTTTTCCTTTGCCTATTTAGGCATATAATCCTTGAACTATGGCTTTATTATTCATGCAACTTACTAAGCATTTTATATGCTTACTCTCTTTCATTTCCCTTTTCATGTAGGTTTGCCGAATTAGCTCAAGGAACACTCGAAGTCAGAGTTTTTAGTCACACTATCAAGCCATCTATTTTGGTATAGTAAGAAACTTCTTTATTGTATGGCATGTATAGGAGGTTGATCATTTTGTTAGTTGCCACTCTAATTGGCTATATATGTTGGTCATTATTGTGCCTGAGTCGAGTTGTAATGGCCTTTGGATATGGCCTAATATTTTCTACTTAAATTATATGCAATGGTAAATGCTTCATGTGTATGATGCACTTTAAAGTATGAGATGATATGTATGGATTGGTGTGGTTTTTGGCATTGTTTCAGGGTGGCAAAAAGGCTTGGAAAAGAGCCTATTATTGTCCACACGATTGGGCACATGGGCGTGTCACACACGGCCAGCCCACGGGCATGTGAGTAGGTCGTGTGTCCCCTGCACCTTTCATTTTTGAAAATAAAACCAAATAAATTACCACACGGGCTGGTGACACGGCCGTGTGCCCTGGTCGTAGGAATAGCACGACCATCGCACGGGCGTGTAGTGTGGCCATGGAAGAAAAACAGAATGCTTCTAATGGCTCCATGGGGTCATGACATGGGCGTGTCTAGGCTATGGGAAAGACACGGGTGTGTCTTATATCCATACGGGCGTGTGACCCTGATTTAGACGAAAATTTTTTGAATGTTTGAAAGTTCACAGATCACTTTTAGAACATCTCTGGCGTATGTTTAGGGCCACGAGAGTCCACGATAAGATTATTAAGATGTTGAATGAGAAGTTTTTTTAAAAAAAGAAACTTTATGGCTCAATTTCACAAGATTAAGTATGTCCAAGTACAGTAATGCGTTGTACCCTGTCCCGGTGTCAGACTCGAGTAAGGGGTGTTACACAACCAAGGTGAAGTTGCTCAGTGAAAGTATATGTTTTATATGTGTGGGATTGAAAGCTTGAGGATATATGTGAATAAAATGCATAAGTGGATTTAGTTAATTGAAATTATTAAGTAAATGAGATATTATTATGCATTAAATGTTTAATTTGTTTAAGGCTTACGAAGCTAAGTTAGCTTACTTTGTGTATGTTTCTATAATTGTTTTATAGATTTTGGAGGTCGTTACGTGCTCGGGGATCATTGGTGAAGTCATCCACACTATCCTTTGATTATTGGTACTTTTGAAGCTAAACTTAAATCTTATGTCATGTATAGGCTAAACATATCCTAAACTATCTTGTGGATATGTTTGATTTTGGATTGTATATATAAGCCATGCAAAAATGGCTTGTTCATTTTGTTAAGTGATGTTTCATGAAGTAAATAAATGATGTGGTTGATGTAAATGTATATGATATGTCCATACAGTTTTGGCCTTTAATTAGATGTTATATATGCTTGATGTGGTTGGGGAAAAGAGAATGATTATTTGATTTCAATTATGGTCATGAAGGTTAGGTGTTGATATGTGTGAAATGATCTTCGTAAATTGGTATTGGTGAGCATTGATTTAGATGTGAGATATAAGTGATGTTGTAATGATTTATTTGAGTTGATGTGAGTATGTATATAAATGGTTGTTTAGGTATGCAATTGTTGATCTAGAAATTCGGTTAAACCATGTTTCATATATATATATATATATATATATAGATTTTTGTTAAAACTCTTGTCTCATGCTTGAAATGTACTTGTACTAATATAAGCCATGTGAGGTTTACTAAAGGAACTATCTATATTGGAACTTATAGCATTCGGTTAAGGCATATAGAAGTGACCAAATGAATAGTGTTTAAAATGACTTGAAACCATGATTATGTGCATGAAAAATTGGTATATGCGCATAGATGTTTACACTTTAAGAAATTCTCCATTTGATGTTCTTTGAGATTTGTCTTAACTAATAATAAATTTATTAATAATGCACATGATTGTTATATTAGAAAACATACGTAGTAATGTATTATGTCAACATTGATTTGATTGAGTTTATATATATTAATATTGTGGTGCCAAATGCATATGTTAATATTAGGTAAGGTTACATTTGATTAAGGTTGTAATAAAGGAATAGTGAATTGGGCTATGGTAAAATAGAAGTCATTATAGTCTAGGTAATGGTGTTTTGATCATAGTGATACTATCTAATGCTGAATTTGATCATGGGATAAGTAGTGCATGTGCTTTGTTATGGAAATAAATGATTGATGTCATTAAGAGATATTAGCTTAACTTAATATCTTGTTTAAAGACTTACAAAACATGATGCTTGTTATTATTATAAAATTAATTAAATTCTGTAATGAGATTAGTTTATGCTAAGTAACTCAAGATCTTGTTATTAATATTGAACTGTAAATATTCAGTTATGATCTGTGTGATTATGTAATGGTGGAAATATCATGTTTGGTTTTGTAATACCTTATAACCCATTCCGACGACAGAAATATAGGTTAGGGGTGTTACAGTCGTGGGCAGTTCCAATACCCTGAGGGTTGTGCACTTTACTGATATCGGTATAGCAGTTTACCGCATTACACTATACCGCATGTACGTTAGCTACGCTACGTACTATTATCTGATCTGGCAGTTCATACTACATGTCTGTACCGCGGTTTACCACATTGCACAATACAGCTTATACGCTAGCTTTACTGCGTAATATACGTGACTGGTAGTTTATCTGCATACTATTAGCCTCAATACCCAGAGGGTCGAGGGTGGTCCCAATACCGTGAAGGTCGTGGCCAATGCTGATGGCCGTCACTACCGGGCATCCTAAGATGACATCATATAGAGTGTAGGGTTGGATGGGCTTTTCGAGGTCCTACATGGAGTGATTGGTTGGATGAGCTAAACAGCTTTATGAGGAGTGATGGGGGATGGAGAGGTGTGTTGGCTGGATGGGTAGGTTTTCTTTAACTCAACTACATTCATATGCACCTTATTGACTATTTTGTGATTGCGACTGTTTGATTGTATTGTTCAACTGAAAGGCACTTGTGCCTATGTGAAATTGTTAAACTCTGATTGTATCTAACTAGCTGAATTGAATCTGACGACTATTGAGAATTATTGCTACTGTGCCTGAATGGTTCGTGAGACTATGAGTGACTGATTGTCCTGTAAGATTGAAAAGTACTTAGAGTGTGTTTGATTTTGGGCGAATATGCTTAATTGTTATCTGTTGGTAAGTTCGTTTTTTTTTTGAAATTTAGACTAGTTCTGAATAATTCTGTAAGTGTATTCCGTTTCTAGATCTGCAGTTAGTGGGTTTTGATCTCACACTGAGCTTGAGTAGCTCACCCCCTCTTATGTTTCCCCTTTCAGGTACCTTTCTAATTTCTGTCGTTGGGCTGGGTACGCGGAGGTCTCGGACAGTTTTGACAGAGTGGATTATCAGTTTGTGATTTCCAATTTTAATCTTATATTTGGTTTTCGAACTATAAGATTTTATAATACTGTGGTACAAATTCTGTTTTGGATTTTTATACGTACAATTTTTCTGGTTATTTTCAAACTAAACTATAATTCTATTTGAGTTTTAAATTACACTGCAATGGTTCAGTTTTCACTTAATAAGGTTTGAATATTCTTAACTTATAAAGGGATTGTTTTTTTTTTTATTTGTAAAATTTCTCATGATCACTTCAGTGATCAATGTAGCATTCCAAATTCGGTCTAGACTTCTAGGCCGGGTTGGGGGTATTACAATTTTAGTATTCGTATAGGTTTTAAGTCAATTATACTTGTTAGTTATCAATGTTGCATGCTAACCATATATCAAATAGTCTTATAATAATAAAACCTGCATAAGGTCCATAAAAAAAATTTCCAAAACATATCCATATGTATCGATACTTTAGGGTATTGATATTTTCCTTAAGTGGTATCAATATCACCTGGAAAAATGATACCAAACTTGCATTTTGTTTCTTAATTAAAAGCCAAATTCTCGAACATTATCGATACCTACAATGAAATTTCGATATTTCAACGTCTTAATTGACAATTCAATATCACAAATCGTGTTCGAGCAAGTAACGTCAATCTATCCTCATGCCTATGAACCCAAGCTTAACAATAACATGTAATCCTTATAAACCGAACCAAAAACCTCCATAATGTCTAGAAATCAACAGGGCTATAATGAGTCTACCACATTGCCTCATTCCCTAAAATGTAAATAAATATAAGACACCTACAAAAATAATAAATAGACTTGCTTGGATCACCTCTGGAAATCACACCACTCACACTGGCTCCCTACTAATCTGTAAGGGTTTAAAAGGAGTGGGTGAACTTAACAAGCTTAGTGAAGCTCATAATAACCACAATGCAAACAATTCATCAAGAATCAATGAAATAACCATTTAGCATAACCTCAACTGTTCCAACTCTAGTGTCATATTATACTTACTCAAGCATTATTACTAGTTCTTTTACATGGTAAAATATTCACTTAAAATAATATATATCTTATTGCATAATGGTCACATACTCATTTAGGCATACATTACATTACACATATATACATAAAAGTGAGCTTTATCATAACTCATCGGATATGCATATTCCAACACACCAAACATAGACTCATAGAGTCAAACATGTCCCAAAAGTGAAGCATAAAGCTAACACTCTCCTTATTTCCCCTCACATGTCCCGTTGAATAGAGCTTAGCTCACATTCCCTTATCCATTCAACATGTCTCAGGGCCTTAACACCCAAAATCATTGTACATATAGGTAAGTACTCACAATCTTATGGCATGCCAACTATATCCAATGGTTTCAAGATCAAAAGGTCAAAATATCTGAAGTGAAACACATATCACTTACCCATTATCCATGCACAATCACTGCATATTTGCATCTTTAGCAAAACAACGTCACTAACATTTAACATATACATAACATGTACATATTTGCACTTTCACAACAGTGATTATAACCACATATCACAAGTTATAGCATCTCATCTCAATTCACATATTCATAAACACATAAGCACTTTATTCATAAGATAACATAGGTATGAAAAAACTTACACTCGAAATTTATAGTAGGGATTAGGCTATTACTAAATTCCCAAATGACGCATTGAATCATGTCCACAACTAATTATCCCAAACTCTCACCAATTACGCTTTTGCCGAAAAGCCCAAAGATCAAACTAGCTTTTCTTGCCTTTATCTCTACTCGTATAAGGTCCTATCAAACCTGGAACTTCAACACAACAATTCACACAACAATGCATTTAGTAATCAACTAAGAACTCACCACAAGCAATCAAAAACATAAGCCTAAGCTATGTTCGCATGTAACCAAAACTTATAACATAGCAAACTTTAAATTTGAATATCTCGATCCATACATAATCTTTTAACCTAAAACCAATTTCGTTCATCTTATAATTCACCTACGACTAATTCCTAACCTTTAAACTACAATAAAATACTCAATTCATGGTATCAAATTTTTCGATATGTTTTATGGCTATTTTTTCAAAGTTCATTAAAACTCAAGAATTCTTTAACGAAACATCAAAGTAAATTTTGAAACCTTCTAATCATATTAAAACAAGTTGAAAAACATTTTGAAACCATATTTTTATGCTAAATCCTGAAATCCACCATTAACGACCCGATTTTTGACTTTTATGAAAAATATGCAATTTAATGGCTAAAACCTTGATTTTAAAGACTAAATAACATTTAAAACTAATAGGAAGATGAATCGTTACCTTCGATGATGAAAAATAGAGCTTTTATTGAAAACCCAAAAAGCCCACAAGCTTGACAATGGAGGAATCTATGGTGTTTTTGGGTATTTTTCTTAAAGTATTATGGAGGTTTTATGTTGCAAGGATGATGGAAATCAAAAGACGAAAGTTTAGAATAAAAAATCAGGTGTAGAAGGTGAGGGAAAACCAAGGGATGATAGCAAGAATGGGAGGTGAAGAACTAATGTGAAATATATGTAGGTGGGGAAGTATAAAACTTGGTTTAATTATTTTTTGAAGACTCACAATTTTGACTATTTTACAAATCTATCCTATTTTCAAAATTAAATGTATTTAAAACTCATTTTCTGAAATTGATTTAATTTTCTAAAAATCATAGTAAAAAAAATTACTGATAAACCATGTCACAAAATTTCGAACACTCTAAGGCTAAAATTCCTAAAATACCCCTAAAACTCCTAGGCCCTATTTTGGGGTGTTACAAATCTCCACTTCTTAAAAGGATTTCATCCTTGAAATTCCTTACTAACACGTCACTTGCTTATTCATAAAATATGCTATCTACTTTTAAGCTAACCATCACACTTTCGTTGCACACTTTGATTCTTATGCTCTCTAACTTTGTACTACTTTTTTTAATGATCCTACTCACTACCACTGTAACACCCCTAGACCCGTATCCGTCGCCGGAATGGGTCACAAAGTATTACAAACCCAACTCAACATTTGAACATCTCACATACACATATAGGTGTTGGAACACCGGTGCCTCCAAGGCGCAGCGGAAAATTAGAATAATAAAATTTTTCCGGTGATCCATACCATGGATCCATGTGTAAGGAACGAATCGGGGTGATAAAGGTTTCGAAATTACCGAAACTTCAATCTGAGTAGACTGCGACGCCAAGGCAACGGGAATCCTGAAGCACTATCGAACCAAGCCGCAACCTTTTCCGATGTCGGCCTCTACGTAGTCCGGTAATATTCTAGAAAACTGTTTTCAGAGATATATTGTTTTGACGGCTGCTAGACCTATATGTAACATAGTTTCGGGATTGCCTATATATTAGCACTTTAGGGTTTTTTACCCTTGCCATATATATAACTCTGTATTAATTGGTATATATTCATAACGAATATTTATTACCATATATAATCCGAATCATAATAGTCATCATTAAAATAAATATAATAACGTTTAACCGAAAATTATAATTACGTTAATTATAATAAAAATTTCGGTAAACTATATTTATTTAAATTTATATATATATATGAACCAAAATCATATATTAGAAAATTATGTTCTTGATTATGTGTACAACATCATTTACATACAGTATGTTCAATAGTCTGATTGCCTAATTAAATTAACTCTATAATTAATTTAATTCATGTGACAACCAGACACAATACCAACTATGTTTTACACCGTTCATTTCAATCGTAGGGTGTGACCCTATAGGTTCTTGTAACGTTAGCAGTAATATTAGAACTATTCTAATATTACAAACAATGAGTGGCATCTAGCAATGCATCATTGCTACCTAAGTTACAAGAAGTAATGATTTGACATAACCTTTTGTGATTAACTCTTCATGTATTAATCCTTAAGTCCAATATCTTTGGAATGGACACAAGTCATGGAATAGTCACACTTGCATAGTCCATCCCATGTTTCTTGATACCTTGAGTAGACTATGATATACAAATAAGTATGACATCTCATATCAACTTATTTGAGCATGGCCATGCATTTCTAGTCTCACTCAATCAAGTGGCCTGAGATATTACTCCTATTATGTAGGAGGGACTTATCCTATATTGATCAACCATATCCCTCTACATAGATTGTGGTATATCCAACATTAGTCTTAATAGAACAACCAACTACGGTGTTCGTTTGACTATATCAAAATATACAACTCACAATGTTGGAATGATGATGATCTCAAGTATGAGGATCATATACATATTAATAACTATGAGTAATATTGTGACAATTACATAATAATCCAAGAAACATACTCATAGTGGGTCAGTCCAATATGTTGTTCTCTAACACACACATTCATGCATTGATTCTGATACTCCATATCAATAACAACTCTTTATCATCAATCAACTACATGTTAGTCTTAATGCATTATTATTGTCCTAGCCAACAATAATACTTGACTAAGGATCTTTTAAGAATACTCATATTATTCTTAGGACATTATTATAAAACAGTTTATTTATGCACACAGAAATGAAACTGAAATAATAATGGCAAAGCCTTATATTAATAAACATGATAAATCAAGTATGTTATCATAACCATCTCGTGATTGATCTTTGGGCATACTCTTACAATAGGTGTACTTAAAATATAATACACATCTCATTAAAATTTACTTTAATTCAATTCACATCTTAACAATAAACATAAATATCCGTATCTCATTATATTAAATTTTCTATTCGAACATCATGACATGAAATTCATAATTTAATCAATCATAATATGTTATGATGCTAAAACTAACATTAGAATATGCGCAAATAAGACCAAAATCCCATAAACCATTCTTCTTTCATAATAATAAGGAAGTTACTATTCATTTGGTCAGTTTACACTTCTTAATCCGAAAACAAGCAAGCATCTAACTAATTCCCTTTAAATCTGAAAATCGTCATCTAACCAATATGCTACCTTAAAAAGAAAATACAATTGTTTACTATAATTCTCATTAATTTTTCAGCTAATACATTTGACTAAGTTCCCACAAATAATTCAATCATTCACTACTAGCACTAAATTAAGGTATATACACCTACTCAAAAACATGTTCAACCATTTATGTCATTTAGTGATTACTTCAAATAAGCACTAACCTATCTATTAATATCATCAAAAAGACTTACAAGTATACCATTCGAACCTTATGGATTTTAACCATAATCGGATCATTCAAGATTAAAGACATCCACATTTCAAATTATACAAAAAGTAGTCATACTTAACCATCATACCGTAAACATTTCAAATTCACACAAATAGATAACAAGCCATTTTTGCATGGCATATTTTATACATATCATCCAAAATGTGACATTCTAACCTTGTCTAACCTATACATGCCGTATGTTCAAGTTTAAGTAGATGCTACCGAAACAAAAGATAGTGTGACGAGGCTTGTGTAGGTTTCCGAGCTTGTAGCTAGATCCAAAAGTCTATAAAACTAAGAAAGTAATCACTGAAGTAAGTCTTCAAAACTTAATAAGTCATTAGCTAAAATAATCAAACTACTAATAGTTGATTTCGAATAGTAAAATAACCGATCAAAATTATAACATACTCGAATATAAATACGTTAAATACTTAACCTTTGCTTCTTTATATAAATTTAAATACCATCTCCAATAAGAACTATTCTTTACACATATGCTTGAATATGTATACCAAAAGCAACGATTATATCATTATAAGTCCATATGATATTCGAATGGTTAACTATTTAACATTCAATACTAAATTACAATAATTCAACTCTTCATTTCTAATCATATAATCTTTAACTATCATTTAGCAAAATATACCTTCATTGCCGAATATATATATATATAAACATGACTAATCAACTCACATTTCACTTAAAATCTTATAGGCAAAAATTGAAATTTAATCACCGGCAATAAGCCTGCTAGGCATAAGCCTAATATTGTTCACCAGCACTAAGCCTGTTAGACCCCAGGTTTGATATTTAATCACTGGCAATAAGCCTGCTAGGCACAAAGCCTGATATGTCCACCGACACTAAGCTTGCTAGGCATAAAGCCTGATTAAATTCACCAGCACTAAGCCTGCTAGGCACGAAGCCTGATTAATTCAAATTTTGAAAATCCACACTCCCACATGTAAAATATTAGCAATTATACCCTTAATTGCCGAACACAAAACTCTTCTATACATAAAATTATTAAAAACCCATTTCATGTCCATCATTCAAGCAATTTCCATCATCACCAACTACAATCATATATTTACTAATACAATTCGTTACTGCACATAACAAGTAGAATATTTTACATCTCATGACTAGAACAACTATCTTACTTAATTTATAATCGGCAGCCATCCTTAGAACATTAAAACATTGTCTAAAACAATTTACTTACTCAAATCACTTTCAACAAATCTCTATTGAGAAATGATTCCCATTCGGCAATATTTAAAATAAAATCTTGTAAATTCAATTTAGAACATAATTATAACCACAATAAATATTTAACGCATATAATAGCTTAATGACTTACCTCGAATATTCCCAAACAAAAATTTCAGCTACCCGTCTAGTTTAGTTTTCCCCTATCCGAATTTGATTTCCTTTCTTCTTGAGCTTCAATTTTCAAATGAGACCCAATTAAAATAAATTTTTGTGCATTTCAATCCCATAAAAAAACATTTAAGCAATTTGTCGAATCTACCCCTACTATTTGCCACATTCGGCAATTTAGTCTAATTGCACAAATCATCAAATTATCACCATTAAAAATACATCAAGTTAAAACCAAATATTCCTCCATCAAATACAAGCCCTCACATTTAGCACATTTCATAATTTAATCCTTCATTTAGTTAAATTTCATGAATTTTTCAAACTCACCCATAACTTACCAAATCACCTAAACTAGATGCAAATTTTAGGTAATCTAACATATAACCTTCATTTTCTAGCATCATCAACAATTAATTTAAAGAACCCTTCCATGGCCGAACATTCTAATGCATATAAATCCAAAAATTAACACATCGGCTAGGTGTATATCTTAGCAACAAACTCAAAAATACACATTTTACTAAATTATACCCAAAACTCACCTTGAATTTTGGCCTCCAAGTGACCGAATATGAAGAAGATTTTCCCTTTTATTTTTCTTTAAGTTTCGGCAAAGTAGAAGAAGAACATGCAAAGTGATTTTTTTTCTTCTTTTTATTTTTATTATAGTTTTATTACTTTAGAAATATATTAAATTATATTACCTTTATAAAACACATATATAATATCATATATTTAACACATTATCGTCCACTACTTCAACAAATGGTTTATTTGCCATTTAAAGCCCCTATACTAGAAAGACATGTCATTTAAGCATTTTCATGATAGTATGCATATAATTTATTTGATGTAATTAAATCCTTTCTTAGTAATTAAGCACCCAAACTTCAAAATTTAATCACAAAACCTTAACACATCAAAGTTCACATATTTAAAACACAGAAAAATAATTTTTGAATATTTTTTGACTCAGATTCGTGGTCCCGAAACCACTGTTCCGACTAGGGTCAAATTTGGGCTGTCACAACCACGAACTTATTCTACTGTAACTTTGCTAACAATTTCCTCTATTCACTATGACACTCTCGTCTAAAGAACTCATAACCATTTTTCCTAATTCCTAGCCTCTTTCGGGATTCTCTACTTATTAGCTAATTTACTTAAAATTTACGAAGGCATAGAACCTAAATCTATCACCGAGAATAAAAGAAGTGATTATAGGTAAGAATACCTTCAATCTCAACGTTTGAATCTCGATGCTGTGGTTTCTCTAATAGCATAAACTCAAGATGGACCTCCAGACTCAATCGATGTAGCAACAGTATGAGCAACAATTCGCTACCCAACTGATTTCCCATTACCTCTACCGCGACCACAACCTCTAGTAGGCATAAAGTAGGTGACAAAGTTTGAGTCTACGAAACCTCAACTCTATTTGGGTGATCCCTTAGAAAATGTTCCTTCGAACCACACTTAAAACAACCACCTATCAAATGACAGCACTCAATAGAATGCCTATGCTTACAATGCACACAAAGAAGCCATTAGAACCATTTATCAAACCACCATTACTAACCGCTACATTACTCTCCTACTTAGACTCACTTGGTCGAAACTCTTGTCATGCACTCCTATCAGAATCCTAAATATCACATCTTCTCTTAAACGGTCATCCAAGTGCACCATTAGAAATTCTCTTAATCAATTTAGCTACCATAGAATGAGGCCGCTCAGCTAAAGTCTCCTCAATTGCTTTGGCTTTCTCAACTAACTCATCAAACATCTTTACAATCTAAGCTACCAAGCAAACCCAAATCTCACAATTAAGCCCAAATCAAAGCCTCTTACATCGATCCCTCTTAGAAAGTACCATCTCATGAGCATACTGACTAAGTCGTACAAACTCAGCCTCATATAGAACCATAGACAAATCTCCCTGAACCAAATCCAAAAACTCACGCTTACAAGCCTCTATATACTACTCAACCATAAACTTCCTCTTAAAAACCTTGAGAAAATAATTCCAAGTCAATCTATCAAAAATAGTACCTCTCCTAACATTATTCCACCAATGATGTGCCTTACCATCAAGTAAAGACACAAGACAACCCAACTTCTCCTCGTCAAAACAAGACATCTACTCAAGAATCCTTTCAACTCCTTCCAACTACTTCCAACCAATACTAAGCTATGGTCAGAAGAAGTTCAAGTGGCAATACACTATTCATAAGTTCAGGATTGGTAGGTGTAGTAGCAGGATTAGCACAAGCAATCCGCTAAAATGCTCTAATTATTGCTTCCATCGGAGGGCCTACACTATCATTAGGAATTTTCACTCTACGCGGTGACATAGGAGGTGTAGAGGATGTACCATGCTCCTAAGCACTAGCTCTCACATTAACACGTCTAAGAGGCATATCAAATCTAATCTAATACATATAAACAAACAATCAAACTGTGTGAGTGGTGAGGAGATGATCCAAATATTCTCCTATAAGCAAAATTTATGGTTAAAGGCAATGTGTTCCGTTCATATGCCACATACAGTTCAATGAAAACATTTCAAACAATCATAAGTAGTTCAAACAATAGGATATCAATAATTCCAAGAAAATAGAGAAATTTAGACTCTTGAGTTTCAAAACTCCAAACAAACAATAATCACCTAGGTCTAAGAGTTAATGAATCTAGAGCTCTGATATTATCAAATGTAACACCCCATACTCGGATTGGTCACCAAGCCCGAACATGGAAAGCCACACTACCATCTCATGTCATATACAATAAGTAGAAGATCATTCTAAACGAAGCATCTTCCATTTTTGTATTTGTATAGGTTTTATGTCAATTGTACTTGTTAGTTATAAATCTTACATGTTAAACAGGCTCAAATATTCTTATAATAATAAAACATGCACAAGGTCCGTATAAAGAAAATTTCCAAAACATGTCAGTTGGCATCGATACTAACACTAGGGTATAAATATTTTCTTTAAGTGCTGTCGATACCACCTAGAAAAACGATACTAAACTTGCATTTTGTTTCTCAATTAAAAGCCAAAGTCTCAAAATTATTGGTACCTACCATGAAATATCAATATTTTAACCCCTGAGTATCAATACTCAAGCAAAGGTATTGATACCAATTCTCTATTCTAACTCCTTGTGCGTTTCAAAACACAGAGGCTTTAATTTTAAAACTCGATTATCGATACCTCCACTATAGACCTAAAAAATACAACATACAAAAGCAATTAGTCCATTCTGATTTAGTTCTTAAACCCATACATCAATCACTTCGACAAATAATCATTGAATGACCTAATTGACAGATTAATATTGCAAAACCATGTTCGAACAAGTAATGACAATCCATCCTTATGACTATGAACCCATGCATAACAATAACATGTAATCCTTATAAACTGAACCAAAAACTAGCATAATGTCTAGAAATCAATAGGGCTATAACAAGTCTACCACATTGCCTCATTCCCTAAAACGTAAATAAATATAGGATACCCACGAAATTAGTAAATAGACTTGCTTGGATCACCTCTTAGAAACCACACTGCTTACACCGGCTCCCTACTAATCTACAACTATTTAAAAGGAGTGGGTGTGCTGAACAAGCTCAGTCAGTGCTCAGAATAACCACAATAAACAATTGATCAAGCATCAATGAAACAACCATATAGCATAACCTCAACAGTTCCAAATGCAACGTCATATTATACTTACTCATGCATTATTACTAGTTCTTTTACATGGTAACATATTCACTTAAAAGCATATATCCTGTTACACATATAATCACCAAATGATATCACAATATTCAAAACATCTTTATAGATAAGTTGCACAATGGTCATGAGCTCATTTAGGCATACATCACTTTATAAATACATACATTTTAAGATAATTTGACACTTAAGCTATGAAACATAAAATTGAGCTCTATCATCACTCATCGCTTACGCAGATCTCCAACACACTAAAGATAGACTCATAGAGTCAAACATGTCCTAAAAGTGAAGCATAAAGCTAACACTCTCCTTATTTCCCCTTACATGTCCCGTTGAATGGAGCTTAGCTCACATTCCCTTATCCATCCAATATGTCCCAGGGCCTCAACTCCCAAAATCACTGTACATATAAGTGAGTACTCATAATCCTATAGCATGCCAATTATATCCAATGGTTTCAAGATCATAAGGCCAAAATATTTGAAGTCAAACACATATCACTTATCGATTATCCATGCACAATCATTGCATATTTGCATCTTTAGCAAAACACTTTCACTAACATTTAACATATACATAACATGTGCATATTTGTAGTTTCACAACAATTATCATAACCACATATCACATGTTATAGCATCTCATCCAATTCACATATTCACAAAAACATAAGTACTTTATTCACAAGATAACATATGTATGAGAAAGCTTACACTCAGAATTTATAGTAAGGGTTTAGGCTACTACTAAATTCCCAAATAACGTATTGAATCATGTCCACAACTAATTATCCAAAACACTCACCAATTACACTTTCGTCGAAAGCTCAAACTAGCTTTTCCTTGCCTTTATCTCTACTCGTAGGGGGTCCTATTGAACCTAGAACTTCAACACAACAATTCACACAATAATGCATTCAAGAATCAACTAACAACTCCCCATAAACAATCAAGAACATAAGCCTAAGCTATGTTCCCATGTAATCAAAACTTATAATATAGCAAACTTTAAATTTGAATATCTCGATCTATGCTTAATGTTTTCACCTAAAACCAAATTCGTTCATCTTATAATTCACTTACAACTAATTCCTAACCTTTAAAATATAATAAAATACTGAATTCATGGTATCGACCTTTTCGACATGTTTTATGGCTATTTTTTGAAAATTCAATAAAAATTAAGAATTCTTTGACAAAACGTCAAATTAAATTTGGAAACCTTCTAATCATGTTAAAATAATTGAAAAACACTTTGAAAGCACATTTTTATGCAAAATCCTGAAATCCACCATTAACGACCCAATTTTTGGCTTTTATTCAAAACTTGTGATTAAATGGCTAAAAACATGGTTTTACAGACTAAATAATATTTAAAACTAATAGGAAGATGAATCATTACCTTCAAAGAGGAAAAATAGAGCATTTGATTGAAAACCTGTAAAACCCACAAGCTTGACAATGGAGAAATCTATGGTGTTTTTGGGTGTTTTTCTTGATGTATTGTGGAGGTTCAATGCTGTAAGGATGATGGAAATGAAAAGACTAAAGTTTGGAATCACAAATTGAATGGAGAGGGTGAGGGAAAACAAAGGGATGGCAACAATAATGGGAGGGGAAGAACTAATGTGAAATATATGTAGGTGGGGGAAATATTCAGTTGAATTTTAAAATTTGGCTTAATTGCTTCGTAAAAACTCGCAATTTTGACTATTTTACAAATTAGTCCTATTTTTGAAATTAAAGGTATTTAAAACTCATTTCTAAAATTGATTTAATTTTCTAAAAACCATAGTAAAAAAATATTACCTATAAACCATGTCGCAAAATTCCGAACACTCTAAAGCTAAAATTTCTAAAATACCGCTAAAACTCCTAGGCCCTATTTTTGGGGGGTTTAGAAGTTGATTATGTGTGGAAGTTTGTAGCTATGCAAGATCCAAAAATTGGTACCTTTCCAGCCACACTTTATTTTGAGTCTCGAAAATTACGTGTTGATCTTTTTGTATTTAATCATGAAATCTTTTTTGATACAATAATAGATGCTGAAGATAGGTGTAATACAGTTTGAACTCGTGCCAAATATGTGTCCGACAAGAGCTTTAACCACTACTCTATATAAGTCAAGACTTAATTATGAAATATTAAATGATGATAAAAAATAACTTTATATTTTTAGTGAATCAATTTTTTTTTTTAAAATAAACAATTTCCTCATTGTTCTTCAATGATTGAACGAAAATTAGACTTTTAGTTACCTTCTTATGAGCATAAAAATAAATAAATAAATTTACTTTTTTAAAAAATGTATTCTATCGTCAACAGAGTCTTAGTTCGTTTAACATTAGCACTATTGCTAGTGTAGGAGGACGTGGCCCAGGGTTTAAGCACACTGAAGCACTTTTATCCATCTATTTAACTGTTAGGGAGGAATTATAGGTACTTCTAAGAATTGTATAAAAAATGAATTCTATCATTAACAATAAATCACACTTTCTAGCAATAGATCAATTCTTCTTAATAACATTTTAACCTTAGTTAGTGTTGATTAATGTAAAAAAAAATTAAATAAACTATCAAATAGTAATGCAAAGTTCATGCTTTTTTTGTCAATTTATGATTTAGGGTAAACTACGCAGATAGTTACTACTTCTAGAAAAATCATAACCAACTTCACTTTCAAATAAATAAGTGTTTAATCCATATTAAAGTAATGCTAACATATGAACAACCATTCATACATATCATCTCCATTAAACTTAGGAAAGCCCCGTTGGATTGTCTACTAACAAAGTAATGTGACTTGCAAACCGTGTAAATGCACTTCAACATCACCTTGTAACTAACTCATGATTTGAGTCTATTGAAGGTACAAAGCAGTAATATCATTTCTCAGTACTAGCATGATCCTTTCTTGATTTTTCTTTTGGCCTTGTACCTTTGCCAAATATTCTTGAAAATTTTCTTTATTAGATTCTTCGAAACATTTAATTTCATGTGAATGGGTGGCTTCCACCACCATATATGTCAAATGATAGCTCCGATTTTACTTGGTACAATACTAAATGGTCAAGGGAACTTCTAGAGTAAGTTGGAAAACAAATATCTATCAAGAGAGAGATTAAAAGTTAGAGAGAATAAGATATAGGTAATTGTGTTAATTCTTAAACATGCAACTTGGTTTATCCATTGGTTTTAACATGCAACTTGGTTTATCCATAGGTTGTAACAGGTTACAATCTATTTTTCAAAAATTTATTTTTTAAATATTAAATATTTTGAAAGATATTTTTATAATTTAATTTAAATATAAATAATTATTTAAATAATAGTAATTTGAGTCAAATCAACTTGAATTGCAAACTCACTTATCAAAGATATAGCTCGAACATATAACTTGGTTCTTAAACAACTCTACAACTATGTGCTACTTGAAAGAAAAATCAATCTCAATCTTTCAATAAAATAAAATAAAAACCCATACCTAGTATTAGGGTGACACTAAGATAGATATTTGTAGTTTCTATAGTATCTGAATCTACATAACTATTGGTGGGTGGAGATAAAAATAAACTTATGAGAAATTAACTGAGGGCTTCAAGGCATGTAACCATGCCACTATTTGAAATGTTGTATTCACCTCCACCTGTATTATGGTTTTCAAGAGAGTTACTGATAAATGAATTTCAATGATATAATGAAGCACAATGACTTTTAGGGTTTTGCACTAACAAAAGTAGTCTACTGAGTATTAAGCAAAGCTTACCAAGAATGTAATGCCCTAGTTCTGGAGAATACTAGATCAAGTGTAGTCTTTTAGAAATATGTTGGCGAAGCGATATTCGCCTTAGTGCCCTTTCAGCATATTAAGTTAGAGGATACCATTATGTTTTTAAGGTTAGTAAGAGCTTCGAGTTAGAAGGTTGTAACTCACTGAAATAAGGATAAAACCAAGTAAATCGGTGTCGAGGATATGAGCCCATGATAGGGATATAATGTGCCTGTTTTCTGTGGTACTGTACAAGTTGAGTTACATGTTAAGCTATTTAGGAACTAATCGAATGTGAAGCAAGATAGTTAAAAGGTAAAGATAAATACTCAATTAGGTTTCTTGGAAGTTGTAAACCATTGATAATACAAATCAGAAATGATGTGACATTTGTCAAGTTCCAATAAAGAGTTAGATTATATTAATAGGTCCACAAGTTTGAATAAAAGAGAGTTCTCTTCTTCCCTTTGAAAGATATTGAAAAAGTAAGGCTAGAAAGAATGGAAGTGTTCCCTTTAAGCTGGGTCCAAAACTTTGGATTTTTATCAAAAATTCCATTATGACAAAGTAAGTTTTATGGCACTGCGTGTTATGAAAAATAGACATGTAAAAGTGCATGAAAATAAGTAAGGTTGTGCATAGGGGTTCTCTTGGTTTTCGATGGTTGTACAAATAGTATAAATGAGTTTTAATGATGTTTTTGTGCCTTGTAAGCAGTGGTTACTGTTGTTTCTCATTGGAACAAGAGCTCAAGTTATTGATTGTGGATGTCAAGTGAGTCCATAAGCTAACTCCTATGCGTGTTTTGATTTATCTAGAAAATTTTATGTAGAATCGTATGAATCTATGAACTAGGAAAGAATGATATGATAATGTTGCTCAGGTTTGAAAGTTAGTTAAGCATGTGAATGGATAATTCGAGGAAGAAATATATAACATCCCGTTTTAAGGTCAAATCAAAACAGTGGTTTCAGGACCATAAATCTGACATAGAAAAATTTATTGTGATATTATTTTAAGGTTTATAGCATGATTGAATGATTGTGTGAAAATTTCATTAAGAAATTTTGTCGATAGAGTGTTTAACTTACCTAGTAGGACTAAATTGCATTAGGCACAAAATGTGTGTTCTAGAAGCTATGGGTGCTTAATTGTAATAAAATTTTAAATGAGGAGTTCTTAAATGGTAATTAGACCATTATACCATAGGCTGGAAAAAAATGGATAAGGTTAGGTGAAATTTTAAAGTTGGGCATTAAGGGTATTTTGGTCATTTGGCAGATAAAGACAAATAAAATAAATAAAAAGATGTCATTGTCTTCAATTTAGTTCCTCTTATGCTGAAATTGAAGAGGAAACCATAGCTAGGGTTTGGCCAAGCTTTCTAAGCTCAATTGTAAGTCCGTCCTAGCCCCGTTTTTAATGATTTTTATGTTTTTGAGATCTTGTAACTTAATCTAGCTTTTCTGAAGTATTATCAAAGTTTAAAATTTTAGCCATGTTAGGCATGCATGTAATTTGATGTCTAATGGTAAAAAGTGTATGTTAGATGTGTGATAAATGATTTTTGCTAAGTGATTTTCAGTAAAAATGTCAAAAAATGACCTATTTATAAAAGTTGTAAAATCTGTGCAAAAATATGTGAATAAATGGAAAATGTGGGCTATTGCGAGTATGAAAAAGGTTTGCATAGGCTTGGGTAATGAAGAATTGGAAGAAATTCATTTTACAAGCATAGGGACTAAAGTGTGAATAATTGAAAAGTTAGGGGTAAAAATGTAATTTTTCCATAATATGATTTTTGGACTGAATTGAATAATGTGTGTATTAAATGAGTTAAATTTGTTACTATAGATCAAGAGAAATGAGGTTTGGACCTTGATCGGAGGAAAAACAAAGTGTTTGATGATTAGGTCAAATTCAACTATTTTTGTCCCAAGGTAAGTTTGTATGTAAATAAGGCATCGTTATATTATGTTTTAATGCTTTAATATTGTATAAATTATGTGATTGACTTTTTGGACGTATTCGAAAAAGTTTCAACAAGTGAGAAATCCCAGTTGAACCTTAGGAATGGAATAGGATATGAGTGACATGTTACTAGGAACCCATGTGTATGTATATGTTTATGTGATCTGGGTGCTGGTCTTGTACGTCTTACCAGTGGCTGGGTATTCTAGCATATGTTGCGGATACCTGACAGCATGTGTGAACTGCACTGGGTAGCTACGTCCTGACTGACAGCTTGTGTGAGTAGACCCGTAATAGCTCGAGAGTGAGCCTATATGTGTTGTGCAATATGAGGTGGCTTTGGCTACATATGTGGCACTTATGTGCATAAATTCCAAGTATCTGTTAATATTCCAAGTGTTCAACGGGAATGTCAAAGATGTGAAAGTATGTGATTATGTTATGAATTGGTACATGTATGTTTGTAAAACTCATAAGTGATGAATGTTCATAAAACTATAAGTGATGAACTCGTGGTAAGGTTGTGTTTGAGCAAGTTATAGCTATGAGATTTTAAATTATAGTTATGTTATTTTCCATTATATGCATTACATGTTAAAGGTGAAGTTAAGATGCTTATTGTTTGCATATGAACTTACTAAGTTATATAGCTTACTCCCCTTTTTTTTCTTATGTTTTATAGTGTCGCCAAGCTAACTCAGATCGGGGATTGTCAGAGATTCGCCTCACACTATCACAAACATTATTTTGGTTATTGAAGATATTAGTATTTTGAAAGTATGGCCTATATAGGGACGTGGTCATTTTGTTATATGTGTCATTGTTGATTTGGCCAATAGTGATGGCATTAAAATGGTTGAAAGTTCATTTTGTATAAGACAATTGGAAATAGGCCAATATTGGTTATAATTATATTCATATGATGATGCCTTTCATGAATGATGTGTTGATGTCTTGGTTGTGGATGTTTGGTTATATATATATATATATGCTTGGATTGGTGCTATGTTATGTTGTGTAGGTGTATGCATTAAAGGGTGGCAAAATGGATTTGTAGATAGCCTTTATTTTGTCCACACGGGTAGACACATGGGCGTGTTAGGCATTTGACAGGGAGTGGGTTCGAAACCCATGGCAAGCAAAAAGGGTGTTTTATTTTGTTTCTTGGTTGGCTAGAGTTTGTGGTGGACTAAAACTCTATCAAAGTGGTTGTGGACTTGGTAAAAGGGGAGAAGATCATGGGATTTGGATGTTGGTTGTTTGAATTGAATTTGAATGGGGAGTTTGGAGCAAAATATAAAGGAATCATGGGATTTAAAGGTTGGGAGAGAGTGGTAGCCGAATTTGGTGTCTTGCTTGTGCAAATTCGGCTAAAAGAATTCATTTTGTGCATTTTTCAGCATTAGGAGAGTGAGTGGGTGCCATTTTCCGTCTGAGTCATTTCGGGTTTTTGTTCATATTTGCGTTTTTGGCTGCTTTTCTTCTGTGTGCCAATTTTACATTTAACCTTTTGTACACTTCTTCTCTTCTCCGTTTTGGTTCCAAATCCTATCATCCTATAAAGACGAACCCTGTTTCATTCTCCTCTCAATTCTTTTTGGCCGAACCTAGCATCTTTCCACTACTATTTTTTCGATAGTTGAATATTTCTTCTTATTCTTCTTACTATTTCCTTTTGGGTTTTCCTTCGACACCGAACTCTCCTTCTCCCCATATTTTATTCTTTGATCCTAAAATTGTTAAGCCGGATAATGGTTGTGCCATCAATTCTTCACCCCTTGTTCGTCATTGCCGATTCTCTCATATTCTTTTCTTTTTCATCGTCCTGTAGATAGCCAAAGCTTCCTCGTTGTCTTCTCAAACATTTTATTCTCTTCTTCTGTCTGTAATATTTGGTCTTTGGCGATCAGTAAAGTATCAACTGCTTTGGTTCTCTGCACATCTCTAGATATTCCTTAATTGGTCTTGGTTGAATACTGGGTGGTAAGGAGGATCGCGTTGTCTTGTTGGTATGGGCCGAGTACCTATCCATTCTTTCACTAATTCTTTGGTTTGTTTGGATGTCAATTCAATCCTTGTAGTAACGTTTAAGTGTTAATGAGTTTTGCCATGTGCGCTGTAAATCAAGAAGGAAGTGGCTTTCATTTTTATTTAGCAATCCAAGAGAAATAAGTTGCGTATTCTCTGACTAAGGTAAGTGATGGCACCAATTGAAGGTTTTGGAATTAGTGAATGTTATGGGATGAAACATAATTGTTTGATGGATGAATGTAGGTTGATCATACGTGGGGTGTTTGCTCAATACGTAAAGGTGTGTAATTAAGCCCTGTTTCTATGAATCGGCTTAACACTGACATGGTGTGCAACAGCATGCCTTGTCTTGATAATCGGCTGAAAAGCTGGAAATGTGTGTGTTGTTACTCTACTTTGATTGTTGATTGGCATTATGCCGAAAAGCCGAAATACTGGCAAATGATGGCACACGAGCATGTAATCGCACGTATAGTGGACCGAGCCCATGAATATTGTGTAAGATGGTTGGGGCCACCATGAGCGTGCTCATGGGCTTAGGACATTTTGGGCCCTATTGGGGCCGACATGGGTCGTGTGGGACTAATAGGCCTGTGGGCCCCACACGGGTTAAAACTGCATATTGTGGTAAATGTTAGATCGAGCCTTGTGGTCCACATGGCTAGGGTCATTTTTGGGCTAAATGGGCCATGTGGACCCCGTGGACTTGTGGGCCCACACGGATAAAATGTATGTGTTGTGTTAAGTACTGATTTGGGTTGTGTAGCCATGATTAATTCTGGGTTAATGGGCTACAAGAGCTTGTGGGCCCACTTCGATCGGATAGTGGGCCTTAGGCCCATCTGGACCGTTATGTTAGTTTAGGTTACGTTAGTCGCTTGGGGCGACGTTGGACTTTTAGTGGGGTCATTAAGACCTCCGGTTTGTAAAATTACTACTTTACCTCTGGTTAGTAAAATTATAGAACTACCCCTAGTTTTTAAAATTACCAGAATACCTCTATAGGATAAAATGACCGTTTTGCCCCTAAGGTGTAAAATGACTATTTTGCCCTTGTGGGTAAATAACTGGGTTGGGCTATGATTGATATGACTGTGATTGTATGACTGTGTTTTAACTGATTTGACTTTGGTTGTATGACTGATATGTTCTTAAGATATGTTTAAATGATTGATACTGAGCATCGCCATTCTGCATACATGTATGATGATTGAGCATGACATACACGACATACTGCATGGGGTTGGGTCATTGATACGGAGGAAGATCTGTTCTAAGAGGGTCGCACAGGTCGCGCGAGATGACTGTGGATCCAGTTTTGTTCTGATAGGATCGCACGGGTCGCACGAGACAACAGTGGATCCAGTATGGATGGCTTAAAGCCACTTATTCTGATTATGGCTCTGTGCCGACCTAATTGTGGCTCTGTGCTACCTTGATTATGGCTTTTTGCCAATTGTACTTACTATGGCTACATGCCAATCGCATTTATTCATGACTATGTGTCAATCACATTTACCTATGGCTGTGTGCCGGTTATGTTACCCTAATTGATGGCTATGTGCCTAACATAATGCAGTTATCAATGGCTTTGTACCATTCTACTTACGGCTTCCAGCTGTTCTATTATTTGGCAATGTTGCTATGATGTTTATGGCTTCTAACTGTTTTGTCCACGGCGCTGAGCCGTTCTGTTAACTTAGTCCTGCAACCGGTGCTAAGCTTGGTGTGTTGGCTGGGTGGGTTGAGTTATTCCCCACAGATGAGTAGGCTTGGTACGGGTGGTGTGTTGGCTGGATTGGGATGGGATGCATACTCACACTGTTGCATATCTACTTTTATGGTCTGTCTCTAGATTGGGCTTAGGCCACTTGTTCTGTTATTGTTTTAGGCTGGGCCTAATTGATTCTGTTATGGGCTGTGACCCAAATGATATTGTAGTGGGCTTAGCCCTCGTATGCTCTATACTGGATTGTCCTGTTTCTATTAAAGGGCTCTGGCCCAGACTGTACTTAATTAAGTTTGTTGACTGTTACTTTAGTAAAGGGGATTACACACTGAGTTTTCATAAGCTCACCCCATTTATTAACTTTTCAGGTAATCCCCAGCCTTAGACGGATCAGAGCTGCGAGAGACTAAAAAATGGCCATACATCTGCATCTGTTTTTCTATTAAGTCATTCATAAGTACTTTATTTTGGGTTTGGTTTGTAATAAGGCCTCTTAAAGTTTTGGATTTTAATTTTAGGTTTTTATTTATTTTGAATTATATCTGTTAGAAGTGAAATGCGGATTTCCAAAATATTAACTGTTTTAAACCACACTACGTTTTCATAAATCATTTATTTATAAATTAAGCTTCCGCAACTAAAAAAGATTTTACAAAGTAATTAATAACGTTTTAAAAAGGGAATAGCTTTTTAGTAAACCACGTTTTGAAAATAAACAAACGTGAGCTGAGATTTCAACAAAAGTTTTAAACAACAAGAATGGTTTACAATGAAAACACGGTTTTCAAAAACACTTCAATATGACACGCCAGATTCAGGCCTAACTTCTGGGCCGGGTTTGGGGGTGTTATAAGCATTGTGGTAGATGACATCCCGGTGAGTGTTGGAAGATTAATCGAGCTTGTTTCTCAAGAGTATTTTATTCAGGATTGTCCTAAAAGAGGTGGGGAAGAAAAATTTCAGAGTGCAAGACCAAGTAATACTACCAATAAAGGTAGGCCACTTAGGAACACTAGGAATGGAGCTAGCAGTAAAGGTGTGACAAAGGATTCAGCAATGAAATCAGAAGCTAGAGCACCTGCTAGAGCTTATGCCATATGTGCTCATGAGGATGTGTCATCTAGCGATGTGATTACTGGTATATTTTCTCTTTACGATACTAATGTTATTGCATTGATTTATCCTGGATCGACTCATTCTTCTGTTTGTGTGAGTTTGGTATCTAGTAAAAATTTGCTTATTGAGTTTACTAAGTTTGTGATTAAAGTGTTAAACCTCTTAGGCAAATATGTGTTGGTTGATAAAGTTTGCAAGAATTATCCTTTGATGATTCGAGGTCACTATTTTTTGGTTGACTTAATGTTGTTGCCGTTTGATGAATTCAATGTTATTTTGGGCATGGACTGGTTGACACTACATAATGCCAAAGTAAATTGTAGACAGAAAACTATTGAATTGAAATGTGAAAATAGTGGAGTTTTTTGTGTTGAAATAGATGAATCAAGTGAATTGTCTATTGCTATTTTATCTATATTTGCTCAGAGGTTTATAAGAAAGGGTTGTGAAGCATTTCTTGCATATGTACTGAATACGAAAGTGTCTAAATTGGAGATTGAATCAGTACCAATAGTTTGTGAATATCCGGATATGTTTCCAGAAAGGTTGCCAAGATTACCACTGGTCAGAGAGGTGGAGTTTACTATTGACTTGGTACTGGGGACTACATCGATATCGATTGCCCTGTATAGAATGGCTCCAATTAAGTTAAAGGAATTGAAGTCTTAATTACAAGATTTGACAGATAAGAGTTTTATGAGACCGAGTTTTTCACCATAGAGTGCATCAGTTTTATTCGTTAAGAAGAAAGATGGATCCATGAGACTTTGTATCAGTTACCGATAGCTCAACAAGGTGACTATAAAGAACAAGTATCCTTTGTCGAGGATTGATGATTTGTTCAACCTGTTGTAAAGAGCAACAGTGTTTTCGAAGATAGATTTGAGATTTGGCAACTATCAGTTGAGAGTTAAAGACTCGGATATGCTGAAATCCGCTTTCAGAAAGAGGTGTGGGCATTTTGAATTTCTTCTTATGCCTTTCGGACTAACTAATGCTCTTGCCATTTTGATGACTTGATGAATCGGATCTTCCGACTGTGTTTGGATAAGTTTGCAGTTGTATTTATTGATGACATTTTGATTTATTCTCGGGATGAGTCTGAGCATGCCGAGCATTTAAGAATTGTATTGCAGACTTTGAGAGATAAGAAATTGTTTGCTAAGTTTAGTAAAAGTGACTTTTGGCTCTGAGAAGTAGGATTTTTGGGGCATATTGTCTCTGTAGAAGGTATAAGAGCTGATTCGAGTAAGATTTTAGCAATGGTTGATTGGAAACTGCCAAGGAATGTATCTGAGGTTAGAAGCTTTTTGGGCTTAGTCGAGTATTATCGATGTTTTGTCAAGTGATTCTCGATGATCGCTACACCTATGATAAAATTATTATAGAAGGATGTTAAGTTTGAATGGTCTGAGAAATGTCAAAAAAGTTTTGAACAGTTGAAAGCGTTGTTGACTGAGGCACCGATATTAGTGCAACCTGAGTCGAGAAAAAAGTTTTTAATTTTTAGCGACGCATCCTTGGATGGTATTGGATGTGTGTTGATGCAAGAGGGCAAGGTGATAGCTTATGCCTCGAGACAGTTGAAGCCACATGATAAGAATTCTCTGACCCACGATTTGGAATTGGCTGCCATTGTGTTTGCTTTAAAGATTTGCCGACACAATTTATTCAATGAAAGGTGCCACATCTTTACCTATCACAAGGGTTTAAAGTGCTTGATGACTCAGAAAGATCTGTACTTGCAACAACAGAGATGGCTTGAGTTACTAAAAGATTATAAACTAGTGATTTACTATCATCTGGGAAAGGCAAATGTAGTCGCAGATGCCTTGAGCAGAAAGTCCTTGTTTGCTTTGAGAGCTATGAATACGAAACTGACTTTGTCTAATGATGGTTCAATTTTGCCTGAAATATGAGCTAGACCGATATTTCTTCAGCAAATATGTGAAGCTCAGAAAAGTGATAATGAATTGCAAGCCAAAAGAGCTCAGTGTGAGTTGGGTAGTGATTCAAGCTTTCAGATCAGTTTGGATGATTGTTTAATGTTTCGAGATAGAGTATGTGTGCCGAAAATGATGAACTTATTCAGAAAATTTTACACAAAGCACACAGTGGTTGCCTATCTGTTCATCTAAGTGGTACAAAAATGTTTAATGATTTGAAGAAATTGTATTGGTGGTTAGGTATGAAATGAGATATCTCTGAATTCGTATCACAATGTTTTATTTGTCAACAAGTAAAGGCCGAACATCAAGTACCTTCGGGTTTACTTTAGCCTGTGATGATTCTTAAGTGGAAATGGGATAGAATTATGATGGATTTCTTAACTGGACTACCTCTCACTTCGAAGAAGAAATATGTTGTTTGGGTCATTGTTGATAAATTGATTAAATCGGCTCATTTTATTCCGGTACATACCGACTATTCACTTGATAAGGTAGCTAAATTGTACCTTACTGAAATTGTTAGATTGCAGGGAGTGCCAATTTCTTTTATTTTGGATAGACATCTAAGGTTTATGTCTCGATTTTGGAAGAAAGTTGCAAGAGGCTTTGGGCACGAAATTGAATTTTAGTACCGCATTTCATTTGCAAACCGATGGTCAATCAAAAAGAAAAATACAGGTTCTCGAAGATATGCTTCACTGCTATGTTTTAGAGTTCGAAGGTAGTTGGGAAAAATATCTACCTTTAGTCAAATTTGCTTATAACAACAGTTTCTAGTCGAGTATAAAGATGGCTCCATATGAGGCTTTGTATAGGCACAAGTGTCGAACTCTATTATATTGGACCAAGCTCAGTGAGAGACAGATTCACGGGATTGATTTCGTTAGAGAAACCAAAGAAAAAGTGAAGGTAATTTGTGATTGTTTGAAAGCAACTTCGGATAGACAAAAATTGTACATGGATTTGAAGCGAAAGGAAATTGAATTTCAAGACAGTGATAAAGTATTCTTGAAAGTGTCTCCATGGAAGAAAATTCTTAGATTCGGTCGCAAGGGTAAGTTGAATCCACGCTTTATTGGTCTGTATGAGGTTATTGGAAAGATAGGGCCGGTAGCATACCAATTAGCTTTATCAGTAGAGTTAGAAAAGATCCACAATGTGTTTCATGTATCTATGTTGTGCCATTGTCGATCAGATCCTTCTCACATAATTTCACCGATAGAGGTTGAGATTCGACCTGATATAACTTATGGTGAAGAACCGATCAAGATTTTGGCTCGGGAAGTTAAACAATTGAGAAATAAAAGCATAGCCTTAGTGAAATTTTATGGCAAAGACATAGAGTGGAAGAGGCTACGTGGGAACCCGAGGAAGCCATGAGAAAATAGTACCCAAACCTCTTTTCTGGTAAGATTTTCGGGGACAAAAATCCCAAAAGGGGGGGAGAGTTGTAACAGCCCATTTTAGGGTCAAATCAGAATAGTGGTTTTGGGACCACAAATCTGAGATAGAAAAATTTATTGTGATATTATTTTAAGGTTTATAGCATGATTGAATGATTGTGTAAAAATTTCGTTAAGAAATTTTATCAATCGAGTGTCTAAATTACCTACTAGGACAAAATTGCAATAGGTACAATGTAACACTCCTTACCCGTGTTCATCACCGAAACATGATATGAGGTGTTACCGGACTTAAACATAAGCATCCATGCAAAACTGAGCTATAAAATTTCATCCAATTTAAAACTATTCAAACATTTGCATATCGTCCATTATACGAGCCTACGATGCCCTAAACATACATTGGAAGTGGTTAAGGACTAAACTGAGAACTTTTGAAACTTTTACAACACTTAGAAAATTTTCATGTTTTAAAGAGTCACACGCCTGTGTGGGTAGGCCGTGTGGTCAAACACGCCCATGTGACTCGAGACACGCCCGTGTCCTCAGCCCGTGTAACTCTCTATTTATGATGTAATCAACAATTTAGTGTCACACGGCTAAGTTACACGCTCATGTGCTAGGCTGTGTGGCAAATTTAATTTCACATTTAAGGTGCAGACTTCACACGGCCTAGGCACACACCCATGTCCTATGGCTATGTCCTTCACACGGCTGAGACTCACGTCTATATCTTTGCCTGTGTGCTCTATACTAAGCATTTTGTTTGTCAAAACTAAGGTGCAGGGGACACACGGCCTTTCCACAAGCCTGTGGGGCTAACCGTGTGTCACACACCGCTTAGACACACGCCCGTGTGTCTACCCGTATGGACCGTTTTGAGGCTATTTTCCAAGCCATTGGCCACCCTCAATTCCTCACTCATATGTACACTTTCAATGGCTCTTAGCATGGTATGATTAAACACTTAAATATACACAAACAAGACATGATCATTATCATTTCATCCCTAATTGCACATGCATAAGACTTCAAACTTTGTCAAGACTAATTACACCATTTCGTATACAACTATACTTCATTCACTTGCTTGAATGCATTTTCCTACCAATATATATACACAAAACTCCCATCTTTCATCAACTCAAGTTTAATAAATCACATGCAACATATCATCAAATGACCATTATGAGCATTGGCATATGCATGCATAAATGAGTAAGTTTACAACTCAATAATCAATATGTACCACATCTCATGGCCTTATACAAAATGAATCAAATATCATCATGAGCCAACACATTTGGCTAAACCAATATGACATATAATGTAACACCCCAAACTCGGCTTAGAAGTTAGGCCCGAGTCTGGCGTGTCACATTGAAATGTTTTAGCGAAAACCTTATTTTCATTGAAAACCTTTCTTATTATTTTAGAAACCTGAATCTCAATTTGTGTTCATTAATGTCAAAACATGGTTCATATGAAAGTTATTTACTTTTAAAACCTTGAATATTGTTATAAGTGATAACCAGGTAAGTTGCGGAAGCTTTATAAAAATTCGCAGTTTGTGGAAACGTGTTGATTTGAAAACAAGTAATGTTTTTGGAAAAATAAGTTCTACTTTTAATAGATATAAAACGTAATAGCTAAAAAAACCAAATAAAAATCTAGAAATTTTGAAGAAGCCCTACTACAACCTATTTTAAAATAATTAAAGACGAAATAAGTGAATCTACTAAAACAATATTCAACTTGTAGTGTGGCCACCTCCGAGTCCTCTCCCACGCCGAGCCGCCTACTGAGGGTCACCTAAAATATTAAAAAGAGGGAGTGAGTTTTGAAACCTAGTGTCTACGACCCTCGTCAAACAATATAGCATGCAATAAACAATCTGGGCCTAAGCCCTATTTCAATATCGGTGGCCTTTGGGCCTTAGCCCATAGTGGCTTCAGTTGGGCCTAAGCCCATATCTCAACATATAGTGGCCTTAGGCCTTAGCCCAAATTACAACAATATCAATATGATTATGCAAAGTGTGCAATCTCCCATAACCAACCCTATACACCCCCTTCCAACCCTACACTCCTGTGGAGAGATACTCAACCTACCCATCCTTATTACAACCTGGTGTCGAACCAGTGCGACCCCACTTAACGGTGTAGTGTAGCTACTTGTATACGGTGTAGCATCTGTTACGACACTACTTAATGGTGCAGCATAACTGCTCGGTGGCTAAAAAGCCTGTGGTGGCTATAAAGCCTTCGGTGGATCCACAGTCATCAAGCGACCGTGCAACCCTTATATACACTTCCTCCAATCATAATTCCAGCCCATATGCAATATAATAACATAGGAATGCAACAGATAACATATAGCATATATAAGTCATACTCATGGCACATAGGGGTATTTTGGTAATTTGCCAACTAAGGGTTTTTCTATACTTTTATAGGTCAAGGGTATGTAAGTGATTTTGCCCTACAGGGGTACTTCAGTAGTTTTACCCTACAGGAGTATATCAGTAATTCTACCCTACAGGGGTATTTCAGTAATTCTACCTATAGGGGTACTTCAGTAGTTTCTTAATAGTACGGGTTTTAATTACAAATTTTGGCCCGTCAACAAGTCCTCGTTGGCTAAAGTGAATAGACACTATGCACCAGGTAGGATTCCAGAGAAGAGGAGGTGGGTCATTAAGACCACTTAAGTACCAAGCTCTCCCTAGATCCAATCCTAGACATGCATATGCCCATTGCCACACTCTAACCATGCGACTTGTCCGTAGACATGCTTGATTAATTAATTAAATTTTATGCACTTAATGGTTCATTAGAATCTAGGCCTAAAGTCCATTATAAAAACCTAGCAAGTCTACATGCTTTCCTAAAATCACATATGGCCCATCAGGCCCAATCATATTTATATGGCCCATCAGGCCCAATCACAAATACACGGCCCATTGGCCCAATCCATTCCAAACCATTCAACCAACTATACCAGCTCGTCACTTAATATCACTTTATCTATTTTTGCCAAATTTGGACCCACGAGCCCGTCGGGCCCATTTAGCCCATTTTGGCCCGGTTGGCCAAAATGCGACCTGAGACCATGAGATTGCTCCCTTGGCCCTGGTTGTCATATCGATATCTCCACATGAGAGTTTGCACGCTCATATGGTTACCGGCGCCAGCCTTTCGGCTTTTCGGCTTTCTAGGATTTCGACTTTTGTCGATTTATCGTATGTGCGGTGTATGTACACACTTGGTAACGAAACTCGCTGCGATCTCCTTAGCCACAAACCTACAACGATGTCACTCTGCAATTAATCACACATACTTATCGAATACTTTTACCAAAAGCCAAAATCTCACTCTTACCTTGAACTCCAAGCCCTACTAGCTTTTCTGTAACACCCCTAACCCGAGACCGTAGCCGGTGGGGTTACAAGGTATTACCGTATCTTCTTGAACAGAATTCTAACCATAAGATCATCATCCAAGACTAAAAGACACACCAACATTTCATAGTTAATTGATCATGTAAGCAAAATGCATATATTGTTTAATTAAATTGTTCTCACATTACCATATGCCACCCGAGTGCATTATTTGTATGAATTAAGAGATTCGTATCTCTAAGTCCTACTAATGAAATTTTAATAACATTCAATTTAGAAACAAGTAAGGCTAATTGACATTTCTTTAGTTTAGACATAAAATAGCATGATAAGTAAAAATAACAAAGTTCAAAATATAGTTATCCAACTCATGTCCAAACTTATAAGTTTTGAGCCATATTCGTATGGCCATATATATACATTAACATTAAGGTAACAACTATCCCAAAATATAGCCTATACATGCCATAGGGAGAAATCTTAAGCTTTTGTTAAAAGTACCAAGAAGTAGATGATAGTTGTGATGGCTTCCAAAAGTGATCCCGAGCTTGTGATGGAGATGAGATCTAATGAAGGAAATAAACAAATAAACCAAATGAGATTTCACTCAGTAAGTCATAAGCAAAATCGAAAATTTGAATACAAGTTAATTTGAGCAATAACTAATAAAAGTCAATTTTATACTCAAATTTCATTGCAAAAACCAACCAACTTCTTATGTCTCATAAACCGATTCACCTCATTTCATACATCAAATTCATTTGCAATTCAAATGACACTCGATATGAACAAGGGCCTTTCGGCTCAATCCTGGATTGTACACTTTCCCCAAGCCAATTGAACTCTTTTGCTATAGCTATCTAACTCAAGGGACTTATAGACTCATAATCTTAGGTGACCATCAGTATAAATCACATTATCAATCCACGCAATTAATACAATTAGGTATTCGCACTCATTAGCATTTCAATTTATTTTCAACTTACTCTACTTGAACCAAAATAGATAACATACCTTCTTTTGCACATAATGAGCTACCATCCTACATATATATATATATATATCACCCACCCAATAATTAAATCCTTACTTAGCTTCATGCTCACACAATGCTATGTCCATCTCATGAATGTACGCAACCATAGTGCCATTCAATTTCATAGTATATGCACACATAGTGCCATTTGAGCTTATGAATGTACGCACACCTAGTGCCATTCAAGCTCCTCAATATACGCACACATAGTGCCATTTGAGTTCATGAATGTACACACACATAGTGCCATTCTAACTCATCAATATTACGCACACATAGTGCCACAACAATCATATTATTCATATCTTACTTCCTTCATTATTAAGATAGTAGATGACTAATTAAGTCCAAGGCATATCGTATTCAATTTCATTTCCATACGCACATACACACAAAGGTTCCCATTTAATTTATTTTTAGATCATTTGAGACTTATTCTAGGCATGATTAGAACCACTTATAGACTTACCTTGTATTGGGTAAACAACTCTTATCAGCTACTCAATGACCTTTGCTGTCCCCTTGGCCGAACCTTGCTCCCTATGATCTTGAGCTAGAATTAAATCAAATAAACTCATTCAATCATTTCATGAACTCATCATAGTTTTAAATTCTTATAACTTTCAAACACATTGCATAAAGCCCTATCATTATAGAATAACATCACATAAGCATCTAATTGAATTAAAGCAACTCAATTTAGTTCCACCACCATTACAATTTAGCTACTATGTTTTTATCACATATCAAATGTTAAATTCACCTTAACACATATAGATATATACAACATAGCCAAAGTATATTTGGCCTAAATGGCCGAACTCACATGGTCACTCCAATCCACATATCACGTTAATATATCCCACACTTGTTCCAATCATTACTTATGTTCAAGTTCGACTAGCTCACTTGTCTATTACTACAATTAAACATTAATTTTGCATTTATTTAATAGCCGATTGCCATAAAACATTTAGGCCACATTTATACAACTTTTATTAAGTTTAGCTCATCTATTTAAAATCCTCAATCATTTCTAAGCTATTACTTAAACATCAAACTCATGATCTTTTTACTATATAATCGGAATCTCAAATTATTCATCCACATAACCGAACACCCTCAATCATTTTAGCCGATTCTCCCTTTTTTAACATCAAACTCACATAAATGTGCACAATTAGCAACTCAAAATCCACCTATCCATCATTTAACCACAAATTACCCAACATATAGTTCACATCCAGATTCAACCATTAAAATGTCTAAATTAAACACATAACCAGATTCTAAAGCATCTTATAACTCATATACATATACATTAACCTAACTTCACATCACCTATACAACATTACTAAATAAATCATGGATTCCACAACTATTTCATACTTCTACCTCATGACCGAAAGCATGATTGAACACCAAATGAGCCGAATGCTCTTGTAGGTCCCTTAACTCATTTCTAGCTAAATTTACTAAGTTACAACTTGAATTCACATGAATTTAACATCATAAATTTCATCTAGCAATCACTTATAGCTTCATAACTTCAAACCTCCATCGTTAAGCACCTATAAGCCATAGCCGAATGCTTCATGCATCTAAGAACTCAAATTTTACTTATGGGCTATGAAGGGAACCTCACAACTAACTAAATTTCATAAAATTTAAAAAAAATTATCCAGCAACCGTACCTTATTCAAGATTTCTTCCAACCGAATGGTTTTGACTCATTTCCTCCCTTCCATATTCGGTGAAAGAAAAATAAAACATTCAAGCAAAATTATCTAATTTCTTTGTACATTTTCATGCATGATAAAAATTGCTAAAGTACTAAAATAGCCTCCATAACATTCTTTCCTTCCCACCATCACCTAGCCGAATGTGTCCATGCATATTATGCATGGTTTATTTTCATCATAACTCCCTTTGAAATTAAAGTGCATCTCAATTCAACCCTTGCACATTATCTCACAAATTTTTCCTTTATGCAATTGAGCCCTAATTAATTGAATTGACATCCAAATGACCAAAATAAAATACCAAAATTTCACACATGATATTTCACTTAATACAAACACAGAAAATATTATTAATTATTATTTTTTTATTTTTTATTTTTTAACTCGGTTTTCGTAGTTTCGAAACCACTTCCTGACCAAGGGTTAAATTAGGGCTGTCACAACTTTTCCCCTTAGGAATTTTTCGTCCCTGAAAATCTTACTGGCAAAAAGGTTAGGGTATCGTGTTCTCATCGAGTCCTCGAGCTCCCAAGTTGCTTCTTTGATTTCGTGCTTAAGGCACGGCACTTTAACTAACGGGATTTTCTTATTCCGTAATTATTTCACCTCTCGAGTCAGAATAGCAACCGGTTCTTCTTCATAGCTCAAATCAGACTGTATCGAAATCTCTGATGGGCTAATCACATGCGAAGGATCGGATCTATATCGACGGAGCATCGAAACGTGAAAAACATTGTGAATCTTTTCGAGTTCTGGGGGCAAAATCAATCTATAAGCAACAGGTCCAACCCTTTCTGATATTTCATAAGGTCCGATAAACCTCGAACTCAATTTGCCGTTACGGCCAAATCTGAGCACCTTTTTCCAAGATGGAACTTTCAAAAACACTTTATCCCTGACCTGATACTCAATATTTTTACGTTTCAAATCCACGTATGATTTCTGACGATCTGATGCTGCTTTCAGACTATCACAAATTACTTTCACCTTTTCCTCAGCTTCTCTAATCAAATCAATTTTGTATATTTTATTTTCATTGAGTTCGGTCCAAAACAACGGTGTACGGCATTTACGACCGTATAAAGCCTCGTATGGTGCCATTTTAATACTTGATTGAAAACTATTATTGTAAGAAAATTAAATCAAAGGTAAGTATCTCTCCCATGACCCACTAAACTCAAGAATACAACATCTTAACATATCTTCAAGTATCTGAATAATTCGTTCAGATTGACCGTCTGTCTGAGGATGGAAAGCAGTGCTAAAATGCAATTTGGTGCCTAACGCATCTTGAAATTTCTTCCAAAATCGCGATACAAACCTCGGATCTCTATCTGAAATAATAGAAGTGGGCACTCCGTGTAATCTCACGATCTGGGAAATATACAACTCAGCTAACTTGTCGAGTGTGAAATCGGTACAAACAGGAATAAAATGAGCGGACTTCGTCAATCTATGAACAATAACCCAGATTGAATCTTTCTTGCCCGGAATCAATTTGTAGACTAGATACAAAGTCCATCGTGACTCGATCCTATTTCCACTCTGGTATCATGATTGGTTGCAGCAATCCCGAAGGTACCTGATGTTCCGTTTTCACTTGCTGGCATATCAAGCACTTAGAAACAAAGTCAGAGATGTCTCGTTTCATACCATGCCACCAGTATTGACGTTTCAGGTCGTTATATTTTTGTACTACCCAGATGAGCAGACATTCGACTGTTATGAGCTTCACTCAAAATGATCGAGATAATCTCTGAATTCTTTGGAACACATAGTCGGCCTCTAAACCTCAAGCAATCATAGTCGTCAATCTGAAATTCTAAATCTCCATTCGACTTACACTGAGTCCGTTTGGCAACCAGTTCGTCATCAGTTTTCTGAGCTCCGCTTATTTGCCTAATTAACACTGGTTTCGCTTTTAATTCTGCTATCACCACATCGTCAGCAGATATAGACAAGTGCACATTCATCGCTCACAATGCAAACAGGGATTTTCGGCTAAGAGCATCAGCAACTATGTTTGCCTTTCCTGGATGATAATCAATGACAAGCTCGTAATCTTTCAGTAATTCAAGCCACCTTCGTTGTCTCAAATTCAAGTCTTTTTGAGTCATTAAATATTTGAGGCTTTTATGATCGAAATAAACATGACAATTCTCCCCGAACAGGTAATGACGCCAAATTTTAAAAGCAAACACAATAGCAGCTAACTTGAGATCATGAGTCGGATAATTTTTCTCGTGGGGTTTTAGTTGTCTCGAAGCATAAGCGACAACTCTACCTTCCTGCATCAACACACAACCCAAGCCGTTCAAAGAAGCATCACTAAATACTACAAACTCTTTACCAGATTCAGGCTGAACAAACACTGGAGCTTTCGTTAGCAGGGTTTTCAGCTGGACAAAACTTGTCTGACACTTCTCCGACCATTTGAACTTGACATCTTTTTGTAGCAGTTTTGTCAATAGTGTTGCGATCATCGAAAAACCTTTAACGAATCGCCGATAATATCCGGCGAGTCCCAGAAAGCTCTGAACTTCAAAAACATTTCTCGGGGGTTTCTAATCAAGAATAGCAGAAATTTTGTTCGGATCGACTCGAATACCTGATACGGATATGACATGTCCCAAGAAGCTAACCTCGCGTAACCAGAATTCACATTTACTAAATTTCGTGTAAAGCTAATTATCCCGCAAAATTTGTAACACCAGTCTCAAGTGTTCAGCATGCTCTATTTCATCGCGTGAATAGATCAGGATGTCATCTATAAACACGACTACAAATTTATCTAAGAACTATCTGAAAACCCAGTTCATCAAATCCATGAAAATCGTAGGGGCATTTGTGAGCCCAAATGGCATCACTAAGAACTCGTAGTGTCCATATCTCGTTCTGAAAGCAGTCTTAGGTACATCTGAGTCTCTGACTCACAGCTGATAATAGCCAGATCGTAGATCTATTTTCGAGAACACTGAAGCTCCCTTCAACTGGTCAAATAGGTCTTCTATTTGCGGCAACGGATATTTATTCTTTATCATAACTTTATTGAGTTGACGATAATCGATGCATATTCGCATAGTTCCGTCTTTCTTCTTCACGAATAGGACCGGTGCACCCCAGGGTGAGTAATTGGGTCACGCAAAGCCTCTGTCAGTCAACTCTTGTAATTGAGATTTTAATTTTTCGACTCATTCGGTGCCATACGATATGGAGTAATCGAAATAGGAATCGTACCCGGAACCAACTTAATGCCAAATTCAACCTCTCTAGCAGGTGCCAATCCCGGTAATTCATCAGGAAACACATCTGGATACTCACAGACCACAGGCACAAACTCTAGTTTTTGTTCTGACACCTTGCTATCTAATACATAAGCAAGATAAGCTTCACACCCCTTTTTCAGATATTTTTGAGCTAGCATAGAAGATATCATCGAAGGTAACCCGTTTTGATCGTTAGATTCAACTCGAATCATTTCACCATTCGAACATCGCAAATTTATCATCTTTCGTTTGCAATTCACCACGGCTTCATGTAAGGTTAACCAATCCATTCCAAGAATAATATCGAATTCATCGAAAGGTAGTAACATCAGATCAGCCGGAAAACAAAAATTTCGGATCATCAAAGGACATTTCTTGCACACTTTATCAATTAGTACATATTGGCCCAAAGGATTTGACAATCGTATCACAAACTCAGTAGACTCAACAGGTAGAGTCCTACTGGATACTAATGTTTCACACACATAAGAATGAGTCGAACCAAGATCGATTAAAGCAAGCACATTTGTATCATAAAGAGTGAATGTACCCGTGATAACATCAGGAGAGGATGCCTCCTCTAGCGCATGAATAGCGTAAGCTCTAGCAGGTTCACGAGCCTCGGACCGGATTGCCGCATCGGAATTCCCTCTCCGATTCCCACTCCTGCCTCCCACATTTCTTGGTGGCCTACCCCTAATTGTTTCTCCACTTGATCTCGCACTGTACATCTTATTCTTCTCATCAGGCTCTGTGTAATGTCGAACGAAATGGTCTCGCAAACCACATCTGTAACAAGCTCAATTAATAGACTTGCCCCAGCATTCACCCGTATATCGCCTACCACACTATAGACATTTCGGTTTATCTTGTCTATTGCTGCCAACACTGGCCACTGATGTCGCTCGTGAATCCACTAGAGGTTGTTCTCGAATAGAAATCCCTGCAATCATCTTTGATCTATTACTGTCATCTCTGTACTTTTTCGCAGATGGGAAGGAAGATTTACTTGCCGATCTCTTACGGAAATCTCTAGCTTCAGATTCAGCTTTTCTTTTCTCTTTCCCCAACTCTTCCGCTTTGCACGCTCTTTCAACCAGTATTACGAACTCCTTTATTTCAAGAATACCCACAAGTAGCTTTAATTCTTCATTCAGCCCTTCCTCGAACCTTTTGCACATAGTAACCTTATCAGCAACACATTCCCGTGCGTACCGACTGAGCCTCACAAATTCACATTTATATTCGGCTACAGTCATACGGCCTTATTTAAGTTCAAGAAATTCTTTGCGCTTTTGGTCAATGAATCGTTGGCTAATATATTTTTTGCGAAAATCCGTCTGGAAGAAATCCCATGTAACTCGTTCTTTCAGGACAATCGAACTCAAAGTTCTCCACCAGTAATAAGCCGAATCACGCAATAAGGATATAGCGCATTTCAAGCACTCATCGGGGGTGCAGGACAACTCGTCGAAAACACGGATGGTATTGTCTAACCAAAATTCAGCTCTCTCAGTATCATCGGTGGCTGTCGACCTGAACTCTTCAGCCCCGTACTTCCTGATCTTATCAACGAGGGGCCTATTTAACCTCAAAGGATCCGTAGTTGTAGGTATTACAGTTACTGGAGGAGGGTTATTAAAGTTCGGGGGTGGTTGAACAGCTGGATTTGTCTGAGTATATTGAGCAAACCACTCGTTCATCATAGAAAAGAAGGCTTGCCTAGTTCCATCATCTTGATTACCCGCGGAGGGCTGAAAATCAATCGGTGCTGTCCCTTGCACGGGAGCAGGCGCTATACTCTCAACATCATCCGCTAAAGCTTACTCGGGATTAGGTTCCATTTACTAAATAAAACAAAAATTTAACCGTTAGAAGTCATCACACTATCAAATACTCACCTATGGCATGTATAGCTAGACTTACACACGCTATGTTAGTCCTAGAATCGACTAAACCGTAGCTCTGATACCACTAAATGTAACACCCCTAACCCAAGACCGTCGCCGGTGGGATTGCAAGGTATCACCGTATCTTCCTGAACCGAATTCTAACCATAAGATCATCGTTCAAGACTAAAAGACACACCAACATTTCATAGTTAATTGATCATGTAAGCAAAATGCATATATTGTTTAATTAAATTGTTCTCACATTACCATAACCATTCGCCACCCGAGTGCATTATTTGTTTGAATTAAGAGATTCGTATCTCTAAGTCCTACTAATGAAATTTTACTAACATTCAATTTAGAAACAAGTAAGGCTAATTGACATTTCTTTAGTTTAGACATACAATAGCATGATAAGTAAAAATAACAAAGTTCAAAATATAGTTATCCAACTCATGTCCAAACTTATAAGTTTTGAGCCATATTCGTATGGCCATATATATATACATTAACATTAAGGTAACAACTATCCCAAAATATAGCCTATACATGCCATAGGGAGAAATCTTAAGCTTTTGTTAAAAGTACCAAGAAGTAGATGATAGTTGTGATGGCTTCCAAAAGTGAACCCGAGCTTGTGATGGAAATGAGATCTAATGAAGGAAATAAACAAATAAACCAAATGAGATTTCACTCAGTAAGTCATAAGCAAAATCAAAATTTTGAATACAAGTTAATTTGAGCAATAACTCATAAAAGTCAATTTTATACTCAAATTTCATTGCAAAAACCAACCAACTTCTTATGTCTCATAAACCGATTCACCTCATTTCATACATCAAATTCATTTGCAATTCAAATGACACTCGATATGAACAAGGGCCTTTCGGCTCAATCCTGGATCGTACACTTTCCCCAAGCCAATTGAGCTCTTTTGCTATAGCTATCTAACTCAAGGGACTTATAGACTCATAATCTTAGGTGACCATCAGTATAAATCACATTATCAATCCACGCAATTAATACAATTAGGTATTCGCACTCATTAGCATTTCAATTTATTTTCAACTTATTCTACTTGAACCAAAATAGATAACATACCTTCTTTTGCACATAATGAGCTACCATCCTACATATATATATATATATATATATCACCCACCCAATAATTAAATCCTAACTTAGCTTTATGCTCACACAACGCTATGTCCATCTCATGAATGTACGCACACATAGTGCCATTCAAGTTCATAGTATACGCACAAATAGTGCCATTCTAACTCATCGATATTATGCACACATAGTGCCACAACAATCATATTATTCATATCTTACTTCCTTCATTATTAAGATAGTAGATGACTAATTAAGTCCAAGGCATATCATATTCAATTTCATTTCCATACGCACATACACACATAGGTTCCCATTAAATTTATTTTTAGATCATTTGAGACTTATTCTAGGCATGATTAGAACCACTTATAGACTTACCTTGTATTGGGTGAACAACTCTTATCGGCTACTTAATGACCTTTGCTTTCGCCTTGGCCGAACCTTGCTCCCTATGATCTTGAGCTAGAATTAAATCAAATAAACTCATTCAATCATTTCATGAACTCATCATAGTTTTAAATTCTTATAGACACATTGCATAAAGCCCTATCATTATAGAATAACATCACACAAGCATCTAATTGAATTAAAGCAACTCAATTTAGTTCCACCACCATTATAATTTAGCTACTATGTTTTTATCACATATCAAATGTTAAATTCACCTTAACACATATAGATATATACAACATAGCCAAAGTATATTTGGCCTAAATGGTCGAACTCACATGGTCACTCCAATCCACATATCACATTAATATATCCCACACTTGTTCCAATCATTACTTATGTTCAAGTTCGACTAGCTCACTTGTCTATTACTACAATTAAACATTAATTTTGCATTTATTTAATAGCTGATTGCTATAAAACATTTAGGCCACATTTATACAACTTTTATTAAATTTAGCTCATCTGTTTAAAATCCTCAATCATTTCTAAGCTATTACTTAAACATCAAACTCATGATCTTTTTACTATATAATCGGAATCTCAAATTATTCATCCACACAACCGAACACCCTCAAGCATTTTAGCCGATTCTCTCTTTTTTAACATCAAACTCACATAAATGTGCACAATTAGCAACTCAAAATCCACCTATCCATCATTTAACTGCAAATTACCCAACATATAGTTCACATCCACATTCAACCATTAAAATGTCTAAATTAAACACATAACCCGATTCTAAAGCATCTTATAACTCATATACATATACATTAACCCAACTTCACATCACCTATACAACATTACTAAATAAATCATGGATTCCACAACTATTTCATACTTCTACCTCATGACCGAAAGCATGATTGAACACCAAATGAGCCGAATGCTCTTGTAGGTCCCTTAACTCATTTCTAGCTAAATTCACTAAGTTACAACTTGAATTCACATGAATTTAACATGATAAATTTCATCTAGCAATCACTTATAGCTTCATCACTTCAAACCTCCATCGTTGAGCACCTATAAGCCATAGCCGAATGCTTCATGCATCCAAGAACTCAAATTTTACTTATGGGCTATGAAGGGAACCTCACAACTAACTAAATTTCATAAAATTTAAAAAAAGTTATCCAGCAACCGTACCTTATTCAAGATTTCTTCCAGCTGAATGGTTTTGACTCATTTCCTCCCTTCCATATTTAGTGAAAGAAAAATAAAACATCCAAGCAACATTATCTATTTTTTTTTTTTACATTTTCATGCATGATAAAAATTGCTAAAGTACTAAAATAGCCTCCATAACATTCTTTCCTTCCCACCATCACCTAGCCGAATGTGTCTATGCATACTATGCATGGTTTATTTTCATCATAACTCCCTTTGAAATCAAAGAACATCTCAATTCAACCCTTGCACATTATCTCACAAATTTTTCCTTTATGCAATTGAGCCCTAATTAATTGAATTGACATCCAAATGACCAAAATAAAATACCAAAATTTCACAAATGATATTTCAATTAATACAAACACAGAAAATATTATTATTTATTATTATTATTTATTATTTTTTAACTCAATTTTCGTGGTTTCGAAACCACTTCCCGACCAAGGGTTAAATTAGGGCTGTTACATTTTCCTTGATCACTAAACACGAGTCTTCCTAAATCTGCATTAATCTTAATCATTTAATCCAAATAGTAGGTGACTAGCATCTATTATAAGTCACCCCTTATATCACTGATGACCATTCGGCCAACCTTAAAACCAAAAATAAAGACGAGATGCTTACCCAAAACCTGAAACGCAACGGATAATTCGGCAGAGATCAGAAGAACTTGTGATTCGATACTAACTCCCCAAGATGCAATTGACCCAAGTAGAAAAAGTAGTGTTGGCACTGAGGAAAATCGGCCAATTAAGTATTCGGCTAGAGTTTAGAGTGGATAAAAGGGTTATTCAGTACAAAAGCAATAAACTAGAACCAGAGTGAAAAGAAGAGTTTGATGTAAGGGAAAGGTTTCGGCAAGTCAATAAGGAAAAGTAGTATTTGAGAAAAGATAGAATGGAGAGACGGCACCTATGACACTTAATTTGTGAAATAAGATAACCCTTCCAAAGAAAAGTACAAAGGGAATTCGAAACTCCCTATATATATCCAAGGCTGAAACTAGACTACCCCCAAAGTCCCACTCAGTTCTACTTCTTCTACACACCAATCTCTTAATTTTTCTCCACGATAAGATTCTTAATCCCTTCCTTAAATTTCTCCTCTGATCACTTCCTTCAGAGTCCACTCCAACGCCACTACCAGCCCTCCAAAGTGTAAAAATAAATCCCCAAATATTACCATGCTAGCACTCGAAGCCAAGATCCCCTTGCCAGCTAATGATGCCACCTCCCTACTCCCTAAGTGGCACCACTGAGTCACAACACCACAACCTCATTTGTGTCTAATTTCTACTCCATTTATTTAAACGCCATAACCTTTGAAGTCAGGATTCCATTATCAAAACTAAAAATTTTCCTATGCTAAAATCAAACTTGGGACTTCATAGAAACTCTTTTAATACTCCGAAATCAATACCCTACTAGTGCTAACATGTAAACTAAGCCGCTATCTTACTCTCTAAAATTTTAAACACACCCACGCCTGAGGCCCAATTCTTCTAGGCCCAAAATTTGGGGCATTACATATAGAAAAAGAAAAGGCCAAGTCCCTATACATGCCATATTCAAAAAATTGAGACTAACTATACCCAAAAGTTCCAATTGATAGTGTGATCGAGTCTCCGACTTCCTTCGATCCTAGAGCTAGCTTGGCAATATTATAATAAATGGAAAGGAAGGGGGTGAGCATAAAGCTTAGTAAGTTTGCATGTAAATAATTAACAACATTGGCCATGCATTAATATACACACAACATAATATAATTTATCATAATGCCATCAGGTTTCATAGATACATTTTAAATCATGCCATTTATGTAACACACGATAAACCCATGATCATAATCCATACATTCACTTTTCACCGAGGTCTCATCATTTCATAATCTCAATATTTATAAGCTTTGTGTACATACTTCTATCCTTTTAACGTGATTATACCTTGTCATTTACTTGATAAAATCTTTGAATTACCCATTGAACCACTTGGAATACTAAAGGATACTCGGGAAATTTAAACGCATAGGATCGTACCAATGCCATGTCACATTGATGCCAATAGCCCAGCCATGGTCTTACACGAAATCACATGCCGATGTCATATCCCAGATATGGTCTTATATAGAAATTTAATAACCCTAATGTCATGACATGCGTATCCTATCTATTCCTAAGGTTCAACTGACATTTCAAGGAGTCAAAACTTGTCAAATCGTCATCGAATCATTATTAAGCAAATCCATAGAGACAATTATACAATTAATGCAATATTAATGTATTGAAATACATAATAACATAATGTTGCATTATTTACACACAAACGTGCCTCGGTACAAAATATAGACAATTAATTCAATTAGTCCAAAAGCTTGTTCTTTCCTCTGTCTAGGTTTGAACTCCATTTTCTTGATCTATAATAACCAATTTCACTCATTTAATTATCACATTGATCAAAACAACCCATAAATCATACTTTGGAAAAATTATAGTTTTGCCACTAAACTTTCACATATTTACAAATTAGTCCCTAGGCTCGTAAAATGAAATGTGTCCATTTTCTTTGTTACCTAAGCCTAGTCAAACATATAACAATCCAACAATAGCCCACATTTTCATAAAAATTAGATTTTAATCACTTATTTTACACATTTTTCAAATAAGTCCTTTTTAGGTGTTTTGGTATAAAATAATAATATAAGAGTATTTAAATTAAATATAATACAAATCTTTGAAACAAGATGATATAAAAGAGAATTTTAAAATAAAAAATTATAAAATAAAATAATTTTAAAATATACAAATGAAAATATAAAAATAACAAACTAAAACAATGTAAAATTAGTAAAATAGTACAAAATAATATATTAAAATAATCTCTAAAAGATAAATAATAAATAAATTTAAAAATAAAAGAATTACATAAACTAAAAAAAAAAAGAAAAAAAAACTCAACTGAAATGAAAACAAACTAACAGGGTTAATTAATAAATAAATAAACTATTGAAATTGAATTGAGGACTAAAAAAACATTGCGCGCAAATGATGGAGGATTAAGAACGCAAATATTCCAAGTTCCCAAAACTTCGTGTTTACGTGGACTAAAATGAAACGAGGCATAAATTTCAAGGGAAAATTAAATAAATAAAGAAAATGCAAACATGTCCTAATTAAATAGTGGCGCAAAAGAGAGGGACCAGTCGCGCAAATAACCCATTCACCGTAGAAACACGCAGATCCTAAGGGTCAAAATTAGATCGGGTCAGATCAAAAATGATGTCGTTTTGGCGCCTGGGGAAGCCCAATGAAAACGGCGCCGTTTCTACATTGAATAAATGCTCAAATTTTCCTTCAAAATTCATTTTTAACACTAGTTCCCGGCCCAAAAAAAAAGACTCATTCTCTTTTTTCCCTTTTCTTTCCTCTGACGACAAAGGTTTCTCCACAAGCCCGTCTGTCTGTCGTACCGCAACCATAACTGGTGGCCGGTGATTCACAAAAAGGGCCCTAAAGCCTTGCTTTAAACGGATTCGAAGGCCTAATCAACAGAGATCGAACAATGGAGGTAAGTCCCCTTTTTATTTCATTCTCTTTCGCATGCAAAATGGAAAAAATTTAAAACAAGAATCAATCACCACAAAGCCCGAATCACCTTCAATCCTTCTATGTTTATTTCCTTTATTTTCGTATATCAGAAAAAATATAAAGAAGATAAAAAAACGAATGAACTAGACGAAATCATAAAAAGGAATAATCACCTTAAAATTTTTTTTTATTTTCTAATTGCTTTCAATTTTGTATGTGTGCGTGTATACAAAAAGAAGGGAGGATCCGTTTACAATTTTTTTTGGCCTATACTTATAGTCGAATGGAATAAAAAAATAAAAAAGAAAAAACAAATTCTTTGCTGAATTTGCTTTTATTTGTTGTCCATTGTTGTATATTGGTTGATGTCGTTTGTTAGTCCGTTGCGGATATAACTGGAAGGCCGTTAAAGGTGCTGGCATACGTGGGAGGAATGATTGCAGTGCTGGAGGCTGCGTGAGAGACTGTTGCGGCACAAGAAGGCTTGTTAGGTTTAGGGCTGCTAAAAATATTAGAAAAATGGGCCATGTATTTGGGTTTGGGTTTAATTTAGTCTAAGGTTTATTTTTTATTTGGGCTAAATTTTCTTGTTTTGGGCTGTTGGGTTAGGTTGTTTTGATTTGTAAATGATGGATTGTTAAATTGGACTTTTATTGTTTTTATTTATTTTTTCTTTTTGGTTTAATTTAGTTTAACGGGCCCGGGCAAATTGGGCTGATTACAGCTGCCCCTCTTTGCTCATTGTCATGTAACAGGAATGGAGCAAAGACTTATAAGAAGGGCCAATCATGCCCAGTCTTGCTGAATCTTGACTTCTTGGCACTTCTTCTTTTCAAGTAGCTTTATTCCATTATACTGCATCTTCAAGGGCATAGGAATTAGTGCTTCTATTTGCTCCAATACAATTTCATGGAGAAGAGATTTATAGCTTTGATCTACTCCGTTGAAACTTCAAGGAGATAAGAACTGGTAATTTCAACCTGTTCCACTGCAACTTCAAGGAGATAAGGATTGGTGGCTTAAATCTATTTCTCTGCTACCTCGAGAAGATAAGATTCACCGTCTTCAATCTTCTCCACTATTGCTTAGAGAGATAAGATTTGCCATCTTCGATCTACTTCACTACTGCTTAGGAAGATAAGATCTTCAATCTTTAGCCTACTCCATTACTACTCAGGGAAATAAAGCTAGTGGCTTCAATCTACTCCAGTACTACTTAGGGAGATAAGATTCACCATCTTCAATCTACTCCACTACTACTTAGGGAGATAAGATCTACGATCTTGAGTCTGCTCCCTTGCTACCTCAGGAAGATATGAGTGCAATCTTTAGCTTGCTCCCTTGCTACCTTAGGGAGATAAGGCTGGTGGCTAAAATCTACTTCCCTGCTACCTCAGGAAGATAAGATTCACCGTCTTCGATCCGCTCTACTACTGCTTAAGGAGACAAGATCAACAACCTTCAGCCTGCTCCACTACGCTCAGGGAGATACGGCTACAAACTTCAGCCTACTCCCTTGCTACCTCAGGAAGATAAGGCTGGTGGCTAAAATCTGTTCCCCTACTACCCCGGGAAGATAAGATTCGTCATCTTCGATCTACTCCACTAATGGTTACGGAGACAAGATCTACAATCTTCAGCCTGCTCCCTTGCTACCTTAAGAAGATAATACTACAATCTTTAGCTTGCTCCCTTACTACCTCAGGGAGATAAGGCTGGTGGCTAAAATCTGCTTTCCTGCTACCTCAGGAAGATAAGATTCGCCGTCTTTGATCTGCTCCACTATTGCTTAGGGAGACAAGAACAACAATCTTTAGTCTGCTCCATTTCTACCTTAGGAAGATAAGACTACAAACTTCAGCTTGCTCCATTACTACCTCATTAAAATAAGGCTGATGGCTAAAATCTGCTCCCTTGCTACCTTGAGAAGATAAGGTTCACCGTCTTTGATCTGCTCTACTGCTATATCAGGGAGACAAGTTCTATGAATTCCCCGATGTTACTACATCGTTCTCTGGGGACCTGTCCTGTAGAATCAGTTTTATATGCTTATGCTTATGCAAAATGAGTAGGATGCTATGATCAGAATGAATCAAATGCTCCTAATTAAATGTGTTATGAATGCAGAAATGTCATGAGAATGATCCTTTTTAATATTTATGGTGGTCACTGCTCATTGTTCATCAGAGTTTTATTGCTGATGTATTAATAGTCATCTCACTCGGCTGGTATCTTTGCCAGAAAACTTGAAGAAACAATCATATTTTGTTCAAATGATTTGCCCCACTGTAATTTCTAAGCCCATTCCACTGTACGTCTAGAACCTAACCATCTTCGAACCATCTTACTGTGACTCAAGTGTATAGGATCTGAATCTTTTCCAATCTATTCCCACTGTAATTCAAGGGTAAAGGATCTATATCAACTTCCATCCATCCCACTACAACTCAGGGGTATGGGACTTATATTTTCTTTAATCCATCCTACTGTAACTCAAGGGTATAGGACTTGCATCTTCTTCAATCGATCCCACTGCAACTCAAGGGTATAGGACTTGTATCTTCTTTAATCAATCCCACTGCAACTCAGGGGTATAAGAGTTGTGTCTACTTCAATCCATCCTACTGTAACTCAGGGGTATGGGACTTGTGTCTACTTCCATCAATTTGATCTACTACACTATTCCCGATGTCACGACCAAGTGTGTATGCCTGATATTTACATGAATACAGAATATCATTTTCCTCGACAATGATCCCCCTTTTATGCTTGGGTTGACATTGCTCATTTTCATTGAGATTGTATCCCTGACGCGATATCTTGTTTCTATTCAACCAATATCTTTGACAGAAAATCCGGAGAGATAAACTCAATTTGGGCTCAAATATTCCCAACCCTTACAGTTGGTGAGTTCTTAAACAACAGTCTTGTTTTCGGTTCCTGTACTATTTAGAAGCTCTTAGAGTAATATACGAAACTCCTTTTATGAAAGTATTATTAGTCCACTAATTGTTATTTCAATGTGAAATGCTTGAAAAAGATCATACCAGTAGACAAGAAGAAAATTGATTGGGAGCATAGCTTGAAACAAACAAGCAAATGGAATTAAGAAGAAAATTTATTGGGAGCGTATTTTGAAAAGAATAAGGTAATCAAAGATAACAAATTCAAAAATGGGTAAGATGGAAACTAGGTGCCCTAGATATCACAGCCTGAGTTTCTCTATACAAACTTCTTAAGGACCATTTTGAGCTCCATATGTGTTTAGGGGATCCGGAGTACTTTGTTGATGCCCCAAGATGTAGCATACCCCTTCATTGTTAATTCAAGCATAGCAAGACTACCATATGCCCCACTTTTGATAAAAATTTGAGCCGCCCTTTTCAGGTTTTCAACTCAAATCCCCTTTGGTCTTAAAGCGCCCTTTGCGGGTTTTCGCCTTGGCCTCTCATTTTTCTTTCTTCTTCTTTTTTTTTTATTTTCTTTATTTTTTGATTTTTTGATTTTTTGATTTTTTAATGTTTTAAGACGCCCTTTGCGGGTTTTCACCTTGGCCTCTCCTTTTTAGGTGAAATGCTTCTTGACTGAATTTGAATTCACCGAATTGGGCATGTTCCTGCCATCTATCTCAAACAATATCAATGCTCCTCCAGAACAAGTCTTCTTTACTACATAAGGTCTTTTCTAGTTTGGCATTCATTCCTTTGAAGTCCTTTTGGGTATGAAGGATCTTTTTCAATACCAGGTTCCTCTCATGGAATACTCTAATATAAATCTCTTTGTCATAAGCCCGCACCATCTGACCGTGACGGATAGCTATTAACTTTTTCAAATTTGAATAATCATATCAGAATTAGATCCATTCTGCCTCATCCAACTTCAGTTCTGATAAAACTCAGAAAAAATGAATATCGACCTTAATGGGAAAAACCAATGAGAAATGTTGTTGCCCCGGCAAGGGTCCTGGCCAACGTTTGATAAGCATAGAGGGTAAACAATAACTTCTTTTTGCCAATCATTACAAGTCTTGGTCATCTTTTCCGAACTTTTTTGTTGTTTCTATTTTTTCTCTTTTTTAATTTTGTTTTTCTTTTTGGCTGCCTTTGTTGCACTGATATGGCGTCTGATCTTTGAACAGACTGTAAACTTTTGACATTGTGCAATTGAGCATTATTGGACATGATCCTTTTTGGCATTCTTTATCGGCACTCGAATTTTTAGGATTTTAGGATTTTTTATGATTTTTTTAATTTTTGGATTTTTTATTTTGGTATTGAGAATGAGATCTATACAAAGCCCATTTTGCCTGGGCCCGTGTAAACCCAACTAACCCTACCCACTTAACCAAATTAACCCTAAACCCACCTAAAACTATCGACCCATTTACATCAGCCAACCCAATTACAACCCAAATTCCAAAACCCCTAAACCCAACACTCTAACCTAGCCCATACCCGTTACAAACAAACCCAAACCCGGAGCCCAAATAACCCTAATCTGCCCTAACCCGAGGCTCCCACTTGCACTGACTAGCAGTCCGATCCACTGCCTTTGGCCACCACCCTTCACCTGCAAACATTAAAAGGAAGAGACAGAAAGCAGAAAAAGGCAAGCAATTTGTAAAGAAAACAAGCTATAAAAGTCGAATGAATTTACTTGTAAACATATCGGCAACTTCTATTATTTTAAGAATACAAACATCAAATTTCGAAAAAACACAAAAGTAGCAATTTCAATCATATTACAGCGAAGGGATACCCCCGAATCAGAGAAAAATACCTGAATCAAACATAAAAAACCAAGGTGATCCTTTTAATTTTTAAATCAGTTTTCTTTTCTTTTTTTTTTTTCCTTTTTTGACACATATACATACATATATTATATTATAATAGCAATAAATAACAAAAAAATATAAAAATATAAAAATATAAAATTTTTGCCTTTACACAGTGGCCGGCGGCGGCAGGCGACGGTCCAGCGACCAGACGGTAACCGGCCCGATGGTCGGAAATCTCCTTTGCTCTCCCCTCTCTCTTCTTTTTTTTCCCACACCTGAACAAATGAATTTTTTTTTCAAGGATTTTCCCCTTTTATAGCCTCCCAAAACGACATCGTTTTGGGGGCTGTCCTTAAACCCCAAAACGACATTGTTTTGCTGACCCGACCCGAAATCCGACCCACTCAGACTAAGATCCTCATTTTTTTTTAACGGAAGGGCATATTTCACTTTTAGCCCTTCCGCTTTTTTTATTATTTTACAATTAAGTTTTCTTTATTTTGATTTGTCCCGTTAATTTCTTTTTGTTTGCAATTCGACCCTCCCTATTGTTGTGCGTTTTGGAAAGAAGGGTTATTATCCGTTTTGTTCCCTCTCTTGCTTACGCGTGTTCAAATTGATCCTTTATTGTTTTAAATTTGGCCCAGAATTTCTGTTTCGTTTCTAAATTAATCCCTTTTTACTCTATTGGTATTTTATTAATTAATTGCGTTATTGTTATTATTCTTATTATTATTCTTATTATTATTACCCTTAATTAATATTTCTACTATATATGTATATATATATATTTATATAGTATTAAATACTCATTCTCAAATACTATTTAAATATTCTACTAACTTCTATATTCTATTACTATTACTTTATAATATTACTATATTATGTTTAGTTTTTTATATATGTCACGTTTTACTATTATATATATATTACTATCATATTTATTCTCTAAAACATATACATATTTTAGTACTGCCTTATATTATCCTTATTATCATTATTTTTATTACTATTACATTTATTATATTAATATTATTACTATTATTATTATTTTATATTATTACTATATTACATTTAGTATTATTTTTAATATTATTATATTTATTATTTTCACTACTACGATTTATTACTTTATTTTAGATATTATTACTATGGTTACTATTATTATTTCTAATATACATATTATATATAAACTTTTAATATTACTATTATGAATATTTTTATACACGTGTGTATCTATATAGTATTACTAATAGCCGTTTTTGATATTATTACCACTTCTAATATATATATATATATCATATTTTTATATATTATGTATATATTTTTATATATTACGTATATATATTTCTAGTATTATAGTCTATATATAATGCATATTTTTAATATCATATTATTCATATTTTTTATATTATCTCATGTATATATTTTGTTCTAACTATATTATGTATGTATTTTTAACGTTATATTATGTATATATTTTTGAATACTACGTACATACCTTTTAAATATATTCTTTCTATTTTCTTTTACTCTAAATATTATTGCTATTATCATTCTAGTATTCTAATATTCTATTTTAATATTTCTATTAGTTGCATCATTATTTCAAAAAGTATACATTTCATTCAATCCAAAAGATGTTTTAAAAACGAGGCAATACTTTTGTGTTTAGGGATTCAGGAAATAGTGCCCTAACGTGCTGGGTTGCGATTTCCCGTTTGTCTAAATACCTAAGATATCCTTCTAAATAAATTTTGCAAATCACGAGATGATTTTAGTTTTGAAGAGTTTAAGAACCTCGTGTCCAATCGTGTTGGATGTGATGTTTGAATTCTCTCGGAGAAAAAGAATCTCGATTTTTCAACTCAAATTATTCCGGTTTTAAAAAAGGGATCCCACTTTTAAATCTTTCCAAATTTTTGACCTAAGACAGAAAACTACTCAATTTGGTACCAATTTTGGGCATTGCGGGGGTACTAATCCTTCCCCGTATGTAACCGACTCCCGAACCTATTTTCTCTATTCTTCGTAGACCAAAATGTTTTATAAGGTGATCCAATCAGACCTAAAAGGTTGGTGGTGACTCCCATTTTCGTTTTTTAAAATAAGTCGACTCCGTTTTTCAAAACTTCTTTAAAAAATGGTTTCGACAGCTTGGCGACTCCACTGGGGACACTAAGAAAGTCAAGCCAAAAATTGATTATTTTCTCTCTTAATGTCAGAAATTTGGAAAAATTTTAAAATATGATCTTTTTACATGTGATTGTTGCATATGTTTGTTATTTTTCCTCGCACACATTGCATTTGCATGACCGTTGTGGTCACACCCTTAAGTGGGAGTGAAAAGCTACGCCTTCGTGAGGTTTTCACCTCCGCATGGGCTAGTGGATTGCTTCCGGGATACATCTGTACCTATGTCTTCGTGAGATTTTCATCTCTGTATGGCCATAGGGAAATGTGTCCCCCTGAATTGAACTTGGTCCACATGAGCCTATAATGGGTGAGGATCGAGGAATCTGCTGGTTCAGGTACCCTTTCCTTTAGAGCTAAAACACATATAGTGAACCTTAAGTGCCTACCCTAGGTAGTACGATGATAACCTTTAGTAGCTACCTATATAGGTGCTTGTTTATTTTCTTGGAATTGTATCTTTTATATATGACACTGACCTATTTTATTTTGTTATCATTGCATGTCATTCAACATTTAAAGGTGTCAATTCACGGTTCGATTTCTAAATTAGAAAGTTTTGTAATGGGGAATGAATATCTTGATAAAGTGGAGGACAATGCTACCGTCTGTGCATGGTCAGAGAAAACCTAGTTAGAGAAGGGAGATAGTGTCACCGAGGGGTATGCATCGGAGTTGTAGGACTTCACTCGTATCAGTTCGACACAAAATGAGTTTCAGGAGTTGAAGGACATTTGGGCCCAATGAGATGATGAGGCTAAGCATCTGTTCTACCAGAATTATAGAGACCTTCCCTATTTGCTAGACATTAAGGTGGATAAGCACCTGTTTCGAGCTATGGTACAGTTTTGGAACCCCGCTTATAGTTGTTTTACATTCGGAGAGGTAGACTTAGTACCTACTTTGGAAGAATATACTACCTTGCTTCTTGTCCAAGAATCCAAGATAACAAAGCTTATGTTAGGGCTGCTAATCTCCCAACTTTCGTAAAAAAAATTAATGATTATCACAAGGATGAGTGAACAGTGGGCCGCAGCTCAAATCCAACGAAAGGGTGATGGTAAATGCATTCCATGGGCAAGTCTAAGGGATCTGATATTGGCGCACCCAGATGCGAAGAGGAAGGTTGATGTCTTGGCCTTAAGTATTTATGGGTTGGTGATCTTCCCCAAAGCTATGGGGCACATAGATGAGGCAGTCACGGATTTATTCGATCGACTCGGTAAACAGGTCACATCTGTGCCTGCAATCATAGCTGAGACATTCAGATCCTTGAGTGCATGTCAGAGAGTTGGTGAAGGTAGATTCATTGGATGCGCACAGTTGTTGTTAGTATGGTTCCACAGTCATTTTTGGAAGGTTGATAAGGGTCATTGCCGAGTGTTCTTGGAGGACTATTCTCCCTTAAAAGAAGCAGCAACTACACTGAGAAGGGATGATATTACAGAAGAAAGGTGGTTAGAAATACGTCAAAATCTCCGAGAGGAAGACGTTGTGTAGAAAGCCCCTTGGATAGCTCCTAATGAAATCCTCTATCGTTGTGGAAGTTTTGATTGGGTACCTCTTCCTGGAATTTGAGGAGTTATTGGTTATGCACCATTACTCGTCCTAAGGCAATACAAAGCGGGGCAGTTTATACCAGTAACACAAGGTTTAGCTCAAAGCGATTTCTCATATAAAGGCGATCATTATAAGAAGAAGATGCAAGAGATTTTTGAAGCTTGGAAGAAGACTTGCTGTGTAAAGATGCTGACTAAAGGTCCGATGATGACCCTTGAATACAAAAGGTGGTTTAGCAAGAGGATCAGTGATAACATCCCTGGGCTGAGTTTGGGTGCTGCTCGATCAATGGAGAAAGCTTACGAGTGGTTCCGTCAGAGTTAGAACTTATAAAGCAAGAGTTTGAAAGAAAGAGTTTAGAGCTCGGGAAAAAGATAGAGAAGTTGGAGGAAGAGAAGATGTACCTATGCTTAGACATTGATGTTCAGAAAATTGAGGTCGAGAAAGTAAGGAAAGAAAAGAGGAAAGTGGAGGAAGATCGAGATGACTTGAAGACACAATATAAGAGGATACAACTGTCGATGAAGAGAGTTGGATTGGGGAAGACTTCAAAGTAGTGTCAACAAGAGGTTCAAGAAGAAAGAGCTAAAGTCGATCATTGGGAGAAGAAATTTCAAGAAATGTAGGCACAGAATCAGGCCCTAGAAAGAAGCTTGGCAGAAAGTCAGAAGGAGAATCGAGGATTGAAAGCTAAAGTGACTAAACTGGGACGGTCCCTTCATCTCCACCGAAGTCGTAACTCTACAGTCGAGTTAAAGGCAAGTCTGAGCAAGATCGAGGAAATGAACCACAAGATTGGGGGGTTAGAAGCAGCATTGCAGAACTATTGACTCCGGATTGAGTAGCTCGAGGCAAGAGAAGGACATTGGAAGGGAGAGCTTCACCATTCCCAGGATCAAGTCAAAGATAGGGATTACCTCATGAGAGAAGCGATAGTCCAGATTCGAGAAGTCGCTGATTATCTGTAAGACTTGGCGGCGAAAGCTGATATGTTAAGTATAAAGTATGAGCTAGAATCGAACAGAGGTCGAGAATTGGCTACGTTGTTTAGGAAGGTTAAAATTCTAGGCCTGAGGGCGAAAGCGTACCTGTAATCCGTTTTGTGTAAAGATTTTTCTTCCTTAAATAACGTTTTCTAAAAGAAACTGAATCAGAATCGATATCTTTTGCATTCATGCATTTGCATTACATCACATCACATACATTTAGACCCGTAGAAAGACCCTAATTAGTGGAAGTTATTAAGTAGAAAAGAATCTGGAAACTACATACCTTTACGGTACACACGCCAAGACGAAGAATATGGATCAGAGGTTTGAACAACTCCAAAAGGACATGCAAGACCAGTTACAAGAGCAGTTGGCAAAAATACAACATGATATGAGAGAATAAATGATGGAAGCCCAAAGAAGTATGATAGCTGAAATGGCTCAACTACTGAACGGGGCAATGGATAAAGGAAAGGCCCCTATGGCTATCACTGGAGAGGATAGTAAGGATTATCCTCTGGGTTTTACCCCACCCCATACACAAATACAAACTGAGGTGCCTCTGCGAAGACCGCCTGTTACAATTAGGCCTAAACAGGGGCAAGTTGATACTGGAGTACCCGTGAACTCTCAAGATGGCTCGGGATCCAATCCAGGAGATAACCCTACCAATCCACTCATCCCTGATCTAGACCTGGCCGAAAGAGAGAGGACGAAAATTGAATCCTCGAGGCAATTAGAGGAGGGTTGCAGATGGTTGGAAGAGAAGTTCAAAGCTTTGGAAGGTGCTGATAGTCGTCATGGAATAGATGCCAAAGAATTTAGCTTGGTCCTAGATTTAGTCCTTCCTCATAAGTTTAAAGTGCCAGAGTTTGAGAAATACAATGGGACTAGTTGCCCTGAGGCCCACATCACCATATTTTGTAGGCGGATGACCGGTTATGTAAACAATGATCAACTTTTGATTCATTATTCCTAGGATAGTTTGGTTAGGGCTGCAACTAGGTGGTACAATCAATTAAGCCGCGCTAGGATCGGTTCTTGGAGAGATTTAGCGCAGGCCTTCATGCAGCAATATAGTCATATGACTAACTTGACACTTGATCAAATCACTCTTCAGAACATGGAAAAGAAGCCTAGTGAAAGCTTCAGACAATACGCACAGAGATGGAGGGAGGTTGCCATGCAAGTTCAACCACCGCTCTTGGAAAAGGAAACTACCATGCTATTCATTAATACCTTGAAAGCCCCATTCCTTACTCACATGATTGGAAGTACCACTAAGAGCTTTGCTGACATAGTTATGGCAGGGAAAATGATGAAAACGCCATAAGAGGTGGTAAGATAGAAGGGGAAACTACTAAAAGATCAGTCCCAAGAAGGAAGGATAATGAGGTGAACAATACGAGTAGTTATAACTCGAAGGCAATTACGGTTAGCTAGCCAAGAGCAGCTATGATTGGGCAACAGGGTTCCCAAAGGCATGAATCTGGTATGAGACAGAACTCTAAAAAGATCCAGTTCACACCCATTCCGGTGATGTATAAGGAACTTTATCATAGTTTATTTAATGCACACGCGATAGCTCCCTTTCACCTGAAACCACTGCAACCCCCGTATCCTAAGTGGTACGATGCAAACGCCAAATGTGAATACCATACAGGAATTCAAAGGCATTCAATCAAAAATTGCATAAGCTTTAAGAAAGCAGTAGAAAGACTCATCAAGATGAGGGTCGTAAAATTTGATGATACCCCTAATACAGAGAACCCGTTGCCAAACCATGGAGATCAAGGGGTGAATGCAATCAGGGAAACTGGCGTGAGAAAAATCAAAGAGGACATTGCTGAGGTGAGGATGTCGTCAAAAGTAATTTGGGAAGAAATGACGAAGAGAGAAATGTTAATTTCTAAAGAAGGAAGCAAAAGAGCAAGGGATTACTATGAGTTCCACAAAGAAGAGGGGCACGAGATTTAGGAATGTGCCAGGTTTAGGGCTTTGGTACAAAGCCTCATAGATAATAAGGAGCTGGAATTTTATGAAGGTGGCTCAGATGAGGGACACATATGCGCGTTGGAAGGAGAATTGATGAATCAAGGAACCAACCGGGCAAGGATCATTATTTCTCTACCAAAGAATAATAAGGTTGGGACACAAATAACGCCGAAAGTCATTATTTGCAAACCCGTTTCTTTTCCTTATACAGATAATAAAAGGGTACCCTGGAATTATAACTGTAATGTAATGATGCCGGAGGGAGAAGAAATAGCTAATGCTTCCAAAGAGACCCAAGCTGAAGGTTCCTACACGCGTAGTGGGAAGCGTTATGACGTAGGAGGCATCAGGGTTGAGCCCATGAAAGCAAAAGCCCTAGACTTCGAGAAAGAAAAAGGGGCTAAAGCACTTATTAATGAACCAGTGAAGGAAGAAGAGGCTATGGAGTTTCTAAAATTCCTGAAACACAGTGAGTATAGTGTGGTTGATCAGTTACGCAAACAACCGGCTCGTATATCAGTGTTAGCACTGCTTCTAAGTTTAGAAGTACATCGCGAGGCATTGATGAAAGTGCTTAATGAAACCTATGTTACCAAGGACATATCCGTCAATAAGTTGGATAGTCTTGTTAGTAACATAAGTGCTGACAATTTCATCTATTTCAACGATGATGAAATCCCACCTGGTGGCATGGGATCAACTAAGGCTTTGCACATCACCACTCATTGCAAAGGATATACACTGCCAAGTGTGCTTATCGATAATGGGTTAGCCTTGAATGTCCTGCCATTATCTATATTAAACAGATTGCCAATAGATAGTTCTCACATGAAAACATGCCACAACATAGTAAGAGCATTTGATGGTACGAGAGAAAGGTGATGGGAAGAATTGACATCCCTTTAATGACTGGGCCAAACACATATGAGGTGGATTTTCTAGTAATAGACATCAAGCCCTCTTATAATTGCTTGTTGGGGAGGCCTTGGATACATTCAGCAGGAGCAGTGCCCTCATCTTTGTATTAACAATTGAAGTTAGTGACGGGCGGATGGCTAGTGACCATAAATGCGGAAGAAGACATCATAGCAGCAGTTACCAGTGCCGCACCCTATGTGGAGGCAAATGAAGAGTCTATTGAATGTTCTTTTCACTCCTTGGAATTTGTCAATGCAACATTCGTTTCAGAAGGAAATGAGGTGCCATCACCCAAAATATCCAAAACCACAAGAATGGGCTTATAGATGATGGTGAGAAAAAGGGCTTTGCCTGGAAAAGGGTTAGGCAGATACCTCCAAGGTGGAATCTGAGTCCCTGAATTAAGAGAGAAAAGGGATCATTTTGGCCTAGGTTTTAGGCCAGATCACAAGCAAAGTAGGAAGGAGATAGAAAAGCGTCAGGAAAGAAGAAAGGCGCGTTTGAGCGAAAGAGAAGTTGAATGGGAATCGATGACGTTCCCTCACATATCCCAGACTTTTATATCAGGAGGGATAATTTGCCCTGATATGGGGTTGCTCGAAGAGGGAAGCTATCACGTCAACGCCATACATGATAGAAAGACTGAACAAAGAAATTTGGAGGACATCCGTCCTTACGAACTGGAAAGCTCTTTAAACAATTAGACTGCTGAAGAACTTCCTGTAATCTTTAGGAATTTTACAGAGTAATTTTCCAGAACACTCTTGTTGCTCTAAAGCCTAGGAGTAATAAGATTTTGTTTGTGAAATAGGCTTATGTTCGGATATTTGGTTTCAAAAAAGTACACTTTTGTCAAATCGAGCAAATGCTCTTTCAGTCTTCTATCGATAAATATTCTTTTGACCTTTTAGTTCCATTCAAAGTTTTTTAATTCATTCATAACATGTAGACAATCATTCTTAAATTCATTCATTCTTTGTACATTCTTTCGTACCCCGTAGGTCCCTAGATATCAATGACATGAGCAATGATCCTACAAATCCTAAATCCTCTTTTGAGGAAGACGTGTGTATAGAGGAACCTCAGGACTTTGAAGATGACAGGGATTGTGACGTGCTTCCAGATCTATTGAGAATGGTGAAACAAGAGGAGAAGCAAATTCTACCCCATGAGAAAGAGGCAATAGAAAACATAACCTTAGAGGAAGGGAAAGAAGTGAAAATAGGGACACAAATTACTAAGGAAACAAGGCAAGATCTTGTTGAGCTACTAAGTGAATTTAAAGATGTCTTTGCATGGTCATATTAGGACATGCCGGGGCTGAAGACTGATATCGTAGTACATCGCCTTCCCATAAAAAAAGATTGCAAGCCAGTCCAACAAAAATTGCGAAGGATGAGGCCTGATATTGTGCTGAAAATAAAAGATGAAGTCAAGAAGCAGTTTGATGCTGGATTTCTGCAAGAGGTTAAGTACTCAGAATGGGTAGCTAACATTGTGCCTGTCCCTAAGAAGGATGGGAAGGTACGAATGTGTGTCAATTATAGAAATTTGAACAAAGGTAGCCCAAAGGACAACTTTCCCTTGCCACATATTGACACTCTAGTGGACAATACAGCGGGTTATTCGTTGTTTTCCTTTGTGGATGGCTTCTCAGGGTACAATGAAATAAAGATGCATCCTGAAGACATGGATAAAACTACTTTCATAACATTGTGGGGCACCTTTTGTTACAAGGTAATGCCCTTCGGGCTAAAGAATGCAGGTGCAATATACCAAAGGGCTATGGTGACTTTATTCCACGATATGATGCACCAGGAGATTCAGGTGTACGTAGATGACATGATTGCCAAATCTCGAACAGAGAAGGAACACATTGAAGTCTTGAGGAAATTGTTCCTGAGATTGAGGAAGTTTCAGTTGAAGCTCAATCCGGCAAAGTGCACCTTCAGAGTCAGGTCGGGGAAATTATTAGGCTTTGTAGTCAGTGAAAAGGGAATAGAAGTTGACTCAGACAAATTTAGAGCCATACAAGAGCTGCCTCTACCACATACTCAGAAAGAAGTTCGAGGTTTTCTTGGAAGGTTTAATTATATTGCTCGGTTTATTTCACAACTAATGTGATCCCATATTTCACCTTCTTAGGAAGCACAACCAGGGTACCTGGGATGAGGAATGCCAAAATGCCTTTGATAAAGTCAAGCAATACTTGTCAAACACTCTAGTACTGTTTCCGCCCAGTCCAGATAGATCTTTAATATTGTACTTGTCCGTGTTCAGTAACTCCATGGGATGCGTGCTTGGTCAACACGATGAGTCAGGAAGGAAAGAGAGGGCGATATATTACCACAGTAAGAAATTAACTGAGTGTGAAATGAGATATTTGCCAATTGAGAAGTTGTGTTGTGCCTTGATTTAGTCGACCCGAAGGTTGAGGCAATATATGCTTTATCATACAACTTGGCGAATTTCGAAAATGGATCCATTAAAGTACATGATGGAGTCAACAGCCCTAAATGGAAGAATGGCAAGGTGGCAGATACTACTTTCTGAGTTTGATATAGTGTATGTGAGTCAAAAAGCCATAAAAGGAAGTGCAATATCAGAATTTTTGGCTAGCAGGGCTCTGGAAGAGTACTTTTCCCAACGAGGAGTTGATGTATGTGGCTACTACTAAAAAATATCCATGGAAGTTGAACTTTGATGGAGCATCCAATGTAGTAGGAAATGGAATCGGGGCAGTCTTAATATCTCCAGATGGAGATCATTATCCATTCACATGCAAATTAGATTTTGACTGTACAAACAATATGGCAAAGTGTGAAGCATGCATCATGGGGATTCGAGCGGCCATAGAGCGAAAAATTAGAACACTGGAAGTGTATGGAGACTCCGCGTTGGTGATTTACCAGCTTAAGGGAGAATGGGAGACAAGGGACCCCAAATTGATTAACTATCGAAGGGTAGTTTTGGGACTACTTGAGGAGTTTGACGACATCACTTTCAATTAACTCCTACGGGATGAAAACCAGATGGCAGACGCTTTGGCAACCCTAGCTTCTATGATTAAAGTAAATAGAGAGGAGGATATGAAGCCTATTCAAATGAGTATTTTTGAAGCTCTGGCTCATTGTGGTAACATCGAAGGAGAAGAAAGGGATGACCACCCTTGGTATCAGGATATATTATGATATGTGAAAAATCGTGAATATCTTGAACAGGCAACGGAGAACGACTAAAGAACCTTAAGAAGGTTAGCTTGCGACTATGTATTGGATGGGGATATCTTGTATAAAAGAAGGAAAGATCAGGTGCTTTTGAGATATGTCGACGCTGGGGAAGCTAGGAAAATCTTGAAAGAAGTGCATAAAGGTGTTTGTGGGACACATGCTAATGGCTTCACGATGGCAAGACAAATCATGAGATTTGGATACTATTGGTCTACTATAGAAGGAGATTGTATCAGTTATGCCAAAAGGTTTCATAAGTGCTAGATCTATGGGGATAAGGTTCATGTACCGCCTTCACCTCTACATGTTATGACTTCTCCATAGCCCTTTTCCATGTGCGGCATGGACGTTATTGGGCCAATCTCACCAAAAGCTTCGAATGGCCATTGTTTCATCTTCGTGGTCATTGATTACTTCACGAAATGGGTAGAGGCTACTTCTTATGCTAATGTTACCAAGTCGGCAGTGAGTCAATTTTTGAAGAAAGAAATCATCTGTCGGTATGGAATGCCTGAGAGAATCATATCAGACAATGCATTGAACTTGAATAACAGCATGATAGCAGAAGTTTGCAATCAGTTCAAGATTAAGCATTGTAATTCATCTCCATATCACTCAAAAATGAATGGGGCAGTGGAAGGGGCCAACAAAAACATTAAGAAAATAGTTGGGAAAATGACTGAGACCTACAGAGATTAGCACGAGAAACTACCGTTTGCACTCTTTGCCTATCGAATGTTTGTTAGAACCTCTACTGGGGTAACTCCATTCTCGTTGGTTTATAGGATGGAGGCAGTGTTACCCACTGAAGTGGAAATACCTTCTCTTTGAATTCTATCAGAGATAAAGCTGGATAAAGCAAAATGGATTCAATCGAGATATGATCAATTGAACTTGATTGAAGAAAAGAGGCTAAGGGCTATTCGTCATGGTCAGATGTATCAGAAGCGAATGATGCGAGCTTATGATGAAAAAGTTTGTCCAAGAGAATTTTACGACGGGGACCTTGTACTGAAAAAGATCCTTCCCATACAGAAGGACTTTAGAGGAAAATGGATGCCAAATTGGGAAGGGCCGTATGTTGTGAAGAAGGCTTTTTCTGGTGGTGCGCTGATTTTGACAGAAATGGACGGGAAGAGTTTACCCAACCTAGTAAACTCGAACTCAGTCAAAAAGTACTTTGTCTAAAAGAAAAGAGAAGCCAAGGTGAAAACCCTCAAAGGGCGCCTTGAGACTAAAGGGGTTTTGAGTTGAAAACCTGGAAGGGCGGCTCAAATTTTGAAAGGCGTGCAGTGATCTTGCTATACCTAATTCGTCGAGAAGTAAAACATGTTACATACTGAGGCATCAACAAAAGTACTTTGGATCTTCTAAACACATGTAGTCCTCATGGAGTTTGTACATAAAAGCTCAAGCTGCGAGATCTAAGGCATCTGATTTTTGTCCTGTTTATTATCTTTGGATTCTCTTTCTTCTCAAAGATATGTTTCCAGATCAATTTCCTTTATATTTTTGATAATTTACTCAGATCTAACTATTCTCAAGATCAATTTATTTATCCTCCATTATTCATGAAGCATGTTGCATTGAAATAATGATTGATGAACTAAAATATTTTTACAAACAAAGTTTTGCATATTACTCTGGAAATCTCTTAATAATACAAGAAACCAAAACAAAACAATTGTTTAAAGAATCCCTATGTGTAAGGGTTGGAGATACTCAAGGAAAATTTCCTCTTCAGTCCAAATGATGATTAGGCAATTCAAACGATTCGATCCTAAGAGAAGATCACTTTTCAGCAAGTCGTAACAGAACCAAATTAATTCAAAGCATACGAGCGGAGTATGAATGATACTTCAAGTGAAACTTTGATGAATGAGTAATGACAGCCGAAATAGGGACCATTCTCATAACATTTTTGCATCATAATATGTTCAATTAGGGAACATTTGACTCATTTCGATCATGGCATCCTAATTATTTGGCATAAGCATAAATCTCAGGAAATCAATTCTAAGATGGATTCCCCAGTGGATAATGTAGCAAGATTGATTGAAACCACAAATTCCAGCAGATCTTAACCCCCTAGGCAGTAGGGTAACAGATCAAATTTTGGCAAATCTTATCTCCATATATCAGCAACAGAGCAGATTTCAGCCACTTGCCTTAATTCCCTAAGTAGTAGGGTAACAGGCTAAAGATTACAGATCTTATCTCCCTAAGCAGTAGCGGAGCGGATTGAAGACTCAATCCCCTAAGCAATAGGGTAACGGGCTAAAATTACAGATCTTATCTCCCTAAGTAGTAGCGGAGTGGATCAAAGACGATGAGCCTTAACTCCCTAAGCAGTAGGGTAATAGGCAAAATACAGCAGATCTTATCTTCGCTAAGCAGGAGCGGAGCAGATCAAATTCCAGCAGATCTTAACCCCCTAGGCAGTAGGGTAACAGATCAAATTTTGGCAAATCTTATCTCCATGGAGCAGATTTCGGCCACATGCCTTAATCCCCTAAGCAGTAGGGTAACAGGCTAAAAAGTACAGATCTTATCTCTCTATATTGGCAGAGAGCAGATAAAAAAAATAGATTTGGCAATCTCTGTATTGGCAGGAACCAGATCAGAAAAGCAAATTTGGCAATCTCTGTATTGGCAGGAACTAGATCGAATAAGCAAATTTGGCAATCTCTGTATTGGCAGGAACCAAATCGGAAAAGCAGATTTGACAATCTCTATATTGGTAGGAACTAGATCGAATAGCAGATTTGACAATCCTTGTATTGTTTCAGCAGAGAAGATCGAAGTTACAAATCTCTTCTCTCTGAATTATTATATCTCTAAAGATGCGATTAGATTGAAGCTACAAGGCATCTCTGAAGTTGCAGTGGATTGAACCAAAGCTACAAGATACGGTGGACTAGAAAGAGACCACCTGAACAAGAAAGAGCACCAAAAAAGTCAAGACTCGGCAAGACCGAGCAAAATTTTCCTTTCTTTATGTCTTTGCTCTATTCCCGTTGCACGAAAATGAGCAAAGAGGGGCAGCTGTACAAAGCCCATTTTGCCCAGGCCCATCTAAACCCAACTAACCCTACCCACTTAACCAAATTAACCCTAAACCCACCTAAAACTACCGACCTATTTACATCAGCCAACCCAATTACAACCCAAATTCCAAAACCCCTAAACCCAACACTCTAACCTAGCCCATACCTGTTACAAACAAACCCAAACCCGGAGCCCAAATAACCCTAATCTGCCCTAACCCGAGGCTCCCACTTGCACTGACCAGTAGTCCCATCCACCGCCTTTGGCCACCGCCCTTCACATGCAAACATTAAAAGGAAGAGACAGAAAGCAGAAAAATGCAAGCAATTTGTAAAGAAAATAGGCTATAAAAGCCGAATGAATTTACTAGTAAACAGATCAGCAACTTTTATTATTCTAGGAATACAAACATCAAATTTTGAAAAAAACACAAAAGTAGCAATTTCAATCATATTACAGCGAAGGGATACCTCCGAATCAGAGAAAAAATACCTAAATCAAACATCAAAAACCAATGTGATCCTTTTAGTTTTTAAATCGGTTTTCTTTTCTTTTTTTTCTTTTTTCGACACATATACATACATATATTATATTATAATAGCAATAAATAACAAAAAAATAAAAAAATATAAAATATAAAATTTTTATCTTTCCAGCCACCGTGTACGTGGCCGGCGGCGGCGACAGGCGACTGTCTAGCGACAGGCGACTGTCCGGCGATAGGACGGTGACCGGCCCGATGGCCGGAAATCTCCTTTGCTCTCCCCTCTCTCTTCTTTTTTTCCCACACCCGGACAAATGATTTTTATTTTCAAGGATTTTCCCCTTTTATAGCCTCCCAAAGCGACGTCGTTTTGGGGGCTGTCCTTAAACCCCAAAACGACGTCGTTTTGCTGACCCGACTCGAAATCCGACCCGCTCCGACTAAGATTCGCGTGTTTTTTTAACGGAAGGGCTAATTGCACTTTTAGCCCTTCCGCTTTTTTTATTATTTTACAATTAAGTTTTATTTATTTTAATTTGGCCCGTTAATTTATTTTTGTTTGCAATTCGACCCTCCCTGTTGCTGTGCGTTTTGGAAAGAGGGTTATTATCCGTTTTGGTCCCTCTCTTGCTTACACGTGTTCAAATTGATCCTTTATTATTTTAAATTTGGCCCAGAATTTCTGTTTCATTTCTAAATTAATCCCTTTTTACTATTTTGGTATTTTATTAATTAATTGCGTTATTGTTATTATTCTTATTATTATTAATATTAGTATTAGCCTTAATTAATATTTCTACTATATATGTATATATATATATTTTTTTATATAGTATTAAATACTCATTCTCAAATACTATTTAAATATTATACTAACTTCTATATTCTATTACTATTACTTTATAATATTACTATATTATGTTTAGTTTTTTATATATGTCACGTTTTACTATTATATATATATTACTATCATATTTATTCTCTAAAACATATACATATTTTAGTACTGCCTTATATTATCCTTATTATCATTATTTTTATTACTATTACATTTATTATATTAATATTATTACTACTATTATTATTTTATATTATTACTATATTACATTTAGTATTATGTTTTAATATTATTATATTTATTATTTTCACTACTACGATTTATTACTTTATTTTAGATATTATTACTATGGTTACTATTATTATTTCTAATATACATATTATATATAAACTTTTAATATTACTATTATGAATATTTTTATACACGTGTGTATCTATATAGTATTACTAATAGCCGTTTTTTTATATTATTACCACCTCTAATATATATATCACATATTTTTATATATTATGTATATATTTTTATATATTACGTATATATATTTCTAGTATTATAGTCTATATATAATGCATATTTTTAATATCATATTATTTATATTTTTTATATTATCTCATGTATATATTTTGTTTTAACTATATTATGTATGTATTTTTAACGTTATATTATGTATATATTTTTGAATACTACGTACATACCTTTTAAATACATTCTTTCTATTTTCTTTTACTGTAAATATTATTGCTATTATCATTTCTAGTATTCTAATATTCTATTTTAATATTTCTATTAATTGCATCATTATTTCAAAAAGTATACATTTCATTCAATCCAAAAGATGTTTTAAAAACGAGGCAATACTTTTGTGTTTAGGGATTCAGGAAATAGTGCCCTAACGTGCTGGGTTACGATTTCCCGTTTGTCTAAATACCTAAGATATCCTTCTAAATAAATTTTGCAAACCACGAGATGATTTTAGTTTCGAAGAGTTTAAGAACCTCGTGTCCAATTGTGCTGGATGTGATGTTTGAATTCTCTCGGAGCAAAGGAATCTCAATTTTTCAAGTCAAATTATTTCGGTTTTAAAAAAGGGATCAAACTTTTAAATCTTTCCAAAATTTTGACCTAAGACAGAAAACTACTCAATTTGGTACCGATTTTGGGCGTTGCGGGGGTGCTAATCCTTCCCCGTACGTAACCGACTCCCGAACCTGTTTTCTCGATTCTTCGTAGACCAAAATGTTTTATAAGGTGATCCAATCACACCTAAAAAGGTTGGTGGCGACTCTCATTTTCGTTTTTTAAAATAAGTCGACTCCGTTTTTCAAAACATCTTTAAAAAATGGTTTCGACAGGATCCGATGACTGTCAACTTGTAAGATTGGCATAAGAAGCGACTTTCACCCTCTGAGTGAAGTAATTAACGATCACGAGGATGAATTGATGTCAGCTAAAAACCATTAAGGAGATTGGCTGGATAACATCCATGCCCCACATTGAGAGTCTATGAAGAAGTGAATGAGATACATAAGTCTTATTATCCTCGAATTTTATGGCTGATGCAATGTGTTCTTTAAACAACCTTATGGACCTCTTTTAAGATCTTCCCAAGCGTCTTTTAATATGATTGTGTGAAAACATCTTTGAATTGTTGGAAATAACTCAATGATGTCTTGTCTTATTTCTGCGGTGAGCTAGGCTTCGATCTTCATCTCCTTCCTTGGCTTGCAATATTCACTGACCCTTTATAAGGTAGGATCTATTTTTCATCTTATTTTAATATCCTTAACAAATTAGAAGATAATCTCTGTCACCTTCAAAGTCCTAAGATCCCTCTAAACACATATCTTACTCAAAAAGAGACTCTCGGTTAGTAGCAGCGTCACTCATGTCATTGATATTTGAGGATCTATTGTAGGTACAAAGGCATATTCCAAAGAATAAATTATTCTAAGGATGATTATTTGTATGGTATGATCATGAATAAAGGATGAAAGAATATTTGAAAGAAAGTCCAAAGAATAGAAGAATCTATAAATAGAAAGAATAAAAGAATATTAGCTCAAAAAGTTGCATCTTATTGAAATAGAAATTCTAGACACAAGCCTATTTCACAAAAAGATTCTTATTGCCTCAAGGCTTAAAGCAATAAGCATGTTCTAAACATTACTCTGAGTAAGCTCTAAAAAATACAGGGATCCTTTCCACAGTTCCATTATTTAAAACACTCCCAAGTATGTAAGGGCTTGGAAACTTTTATTCCCCGGTTCCCTCTTTAAATACGTCATTAATGTTCAAATTCCCCATTCTGGAATTCTGACTTCTTCAAGAAATCGCGACTCTCTTACCACTACATTCAATTATTGCATTTACTGATTCGTCAGAGTGATTAGATTCTAGTGAATCATCAAACTTCACAACTTCCATTTTAATGAGCTTTTCGACCAACTTTTTAAACGTAGTGCAGTTCTCGATTAAGTGACCTGTTATTCCTACATAGTACTCGTATTGGGCATTCTAATTATACTATTTTGGGAATGGAGGTTGCATTGGTTTCTGTAATGAGGAGACACCACATGCATATCAAAAAGATTTTGATACAGCTCATTGTACGTCATCGGGATGGGTGTAAATTAGAGCTTTTCTGTATTTGGCCTTGAGTTGGATTCTTTCCTTGAAGGGCCTTGATTGCTAGTGGTTACGGCCCTCGACTGGCCTACAGTAATCGACTTGGAATGCATGCTCAAGATATTCACTTCATTTTCCTTATTCCTTAGGGTTGATCTTTTGGCACTTTCTCCTGTGTCTATCTTCCCACTCCTTATCGCATTTTCAATCATCTCACCTGACAAAGATCTAAAAAGCTCATAGTAGCGCTTCCCAACATATGATTAATGAATGGGGCTTCCAGGGTATTGATAGAAAACATCGTGGTTTCTTTTTTGAGAACAGGTGGTTGGACTTACGTTGCGACTTCCCTCCATCTTTGGGCATATTGCTTGAAGCTCTCATTTTGTTTCTTTTCCATGTTTTGTAGGGTGATTCTGTCGGGTGACATGTTTGTTATATGGCTATATTGCTTCATAAAAGCTTGTGCTAGGTCTTTCCATGAGTTGATTCTAGCACGGTTCAATTGATTGTACTATTTAGATGCGGCCCCAATCAGACTGTCCTGAAAGTAGTGGATAAATAGTTGGTTGTGATTAACATATTCTGTCATCCTTCGATAGAACATTGTGATGTGAGCTTTAGGACAACTAGTCCCATTGTACTTTTCAAACTCTAAAGTCTTGAACTTTGGTGGGAACACTAGATTGGGAACCAAACTCAGATCCTTGGTGTCAATCCCACAACAGTAGTTAGCACTGTCTATTGCCTTAAAATTTTCCTCTAACCACCTATACCGATCCTCGAGTTGTTTTGGTAGTTCCATCCTTAGTTTTTCTAGTTTTGCCATCTCAAATCAAGAACTATATGAGTAGTTGGATTGCCCCCTGGATTGGAGCCTGAGCCAATTGGGTAATCGGAGGTGCTAACCCGATTTTGTTTGGGTCTAATAGCGACAGGTGATCTTCACGTGCATACCCCAGATTGCATTTGAGCATTTGGTGGGGTGAAACCCGAGGGATATTGAGTGTACTCATTATTCTCTCCAGCATTGACCATGGGATTTTTCCCATTATCCATTATCCCATTCAGCAACTAAGTTACTGAGTCATCATACTTCTTTGAGATTCACGCATTCAGTTCATCATATATTGCTAGATCTTAACCAATTGCTCTTGCAATTGCGATTGTAGTTGATCTTGCATCTCTTTTTGGAGTTGCTCAAGCCTTTCTAATCTCTGGTCCATATCTTTGGTCTTTTTCCGTGTACAGTAAAGATGCTTAGTCGATCGACTTTTGTTGGTTCCCAGGTTAACTGAAATAATTTTACCTAATTAGGGTCCTTTTGTGAAAATCTAATGCAAATGATGCAATGCAAATAATGTAATACAAATGATGCAATGCAAATGCATGAAATGAATGCAAGAAAGAAAGGCATTCATTTTGAATTCAATTCCATTAGAACAACTTTTCTAGAAAACAAATTTCTTTACATAAAATAGATTACATATGCGGCATTGCCCTCATATTCTAGGCAAAACATCAACCCCTTTCTTCATATCTGGATGTTAAGGTTAAATCTCGCGAACTTTCCAATATATGCCTCTATTAGCTCCTTTTCGCTTGATCCGAGTCGTGACCCATTGCTTACTCATCCTAGTGAGGCTCGTTAGCTTTTTTAAGGAAGTTTAAACATTGATGACTCTTTGTCAGCTTGAATCCTCGGGCAATAAAACAAAGTCGTGTATTCCTCCATGGGCTATTAGCCTTTTCGTGTTGTGTTTACTCGGACTATATTCGGACGGCCGTATTATAATCCACTTTATCAAAAAATCCATTTTCTCATGACAAGCTCATTTATTTAGCAATTGAATATGAATCAAAACCTCCTTTCTATGATGATGCAATGTAATGCAATCAAAACAAAAGTTAGTACAGCAGAAATAAACAACAAAATAAAGTACCTATCTGGGTGACCACTAAAGTTTAGCATGGCTCTACCTAGGGTAGACTCTTAGGGCTCTCTATATGTGGTTCGGCTCTAGAGAGAGGGTACCTAAACCGGCAGATTCTTCAATCCTCACCCATTGTAGGCTCATATGGATCAAGTTCAGTTTAGGGGAATACATTTCCCTATGGCCATGCGGAGATGAAAATCTCATGAAGACGTAGGTATGGATGTATCCCGAAAGCAGTCCACTAGCCCATGCGGAGGTGAAAACCTCGCGAAGGCATAGTTTCTCAATCCCACTTAAAGGTGTGACAACACGGTCATGCAATGCAATGCAAATGTATTCTACAAGATTCAAAAAACAACAATCACATAAAACGACCCAACCAAGTGCAATAAAACATTATTTTCAAATCAGATATTTAATTTTTGACAAAACGATAAAATTTAATCAATTTATGGCTTGACTCTCTAAATGTCCCCAGTGGAGTTGCTAAGCTGTCGAAACCATTTTTAATTTTAAAAAACGGGGATCGACTTTAAAAAGAAATATGGGGTCGCCACCAATCCTTTTTGCTTAGGTGTGATCAGATCACCTTATAAAACATTTTGTTTTCTTGAAATATTGATTTCAGTCTACGAATTTCAAGAAAATGGGTTCGTAAGTAGGTTACGTATGAGGAAGGGTTAGCACCCTCGTACGCCCAAAATTGGTACCAAATTGATTAAATGATGTCCTAATGCTGAAAACATGAAAAGTTTTGAAAATACAATTCCTTTGAAAAATGTTTGGATCACTCGAGTTGGAATTTAAGATCCGCTAATTCCAAAGGAATAAAATGCCACGTCCCATGTAACACCCCAAACCCGGCCTAGGCCAAGTCTGGTGAGTCACATCGACGATAGATTAATCATGCTCCTCAGTTAATACGACTAGGGTGAGTTTTTGCAAAACTGTACCGGTGATTTGGGAAGAAAATCCAGGTTTATTTTGTGTTTGTCCTATCCACTAACAGGTTAAAATTCCTCTTGTTATCGAATCTTTTTCATGGACTTGTTATCAATTTGTTACGAGTGCTTTTTTTTGAAAATGTTGATTAATTTTATAAAAAGCCTGCACAGCCCTAATCTACTCGTTTAAATCAAATTGTAAATAAAGAATTAAAAACTCAAAATAAAATACTTAAAGCGACCTTATTACAAACCCAAAACCAGAATGGAAAATAATTTAAAACAAGTATGAAAGTGAAAAGACTTAATTAAATTATCAAATGCAGTCTACGTGGCCACTCTGAATCTCTCCCAGCTCCAAGTCCACCAGTCTAGGGCTCACCTGCATAGATGAGAGGAAGGGGTGAGTTTGGAAACTTAGTTTGTAAAGAAAGCCCATCTAGAGCCCAAAACAGCTCAAGCTTACCGAAGCCCTATTCAGTATTTAGTTACTGGGCCGAAGCCCTATTCAGATACAGTTTAACTGGGCCTTAGCCCTCTTCAGTGAATAGTGCAGCCCATAGGCCTATTACAGTAACAGATCAGAGATAATGCATGTATGCAAAGCCCAGACCTAAATCCATCCATTACACACCACCCGTACCAGCCCTACACACCATGTGGGGAATAACTCAACCCACCCATCCCTAGACACCACAGCCGCAACATAGCTGTTCAGATAACGTGGCCAAGCCACTAACAGTAAAACTGAGGCATAGCCCCTTTCAGTAAAACGAGGCAAAGCCCCTTTCAATAAACGTGACATTGCCACTTAGCACTTCCTGCATCAATAAACCTAGTCCCATGCAACAGTAAATCATGTCATGGCATGCAGTGAACAGATACAGTAAAACATGCATTTCAGTCAAATTTAGCTCTAAGTGTATAATGGTCATTTCGCACCAAGGGGTAAAATCGTAATTTTTCACCCTTAAGGGGTATTTCAGTAATTATACCAGTTTTTAGGGTTTTATGCATATTTTAGTTATTAACAGTCCAATTTTCACCTAAGCAGCTTATCCACCCCATCTTAGCAATTTAGAGCTATTGGGCCCTAAAACCCCTAATGGCCGTACAATGTCAATTAGCTATTTTAGCCCATTTAGCCCAAATTCCATAAATGTCTTAGCGGTTTTATCCTCCAGTATACCAGAAAATGTTACCACTAGTTTTCACCCAAATGGGCTCGTAAGCCTATTGGGCCTATATTTAGCCTATCGAGGCCCAAATTTATCGAGGTGCATGAAATCGTGCACTCACCAACTTTATCGATTTCGGTTACAGATCTTACTGTTTCTAATCGACCCACAAGCACTCGCACACTCACAAGCCTATGAAATGCCAGAATTTCAGCATTTCAACTTTTCAGGTTTTGCCAATTTAGTCTACTAGAGGGTGTTCGTTTACACACATGATTTGCGACGAACGATAGTGAGATCTCCCACGAGTATCCTACAATTGGTCACTAACATATTAGACTTATGAATCAACGATAACTAATGTAACTATGCTTACCATATTCGGCCAACCTCCCTCAAGGCCTTAGAACGCTTACCTTTGTCAAAAATAGGCACTAGATCTAGATCTAGTCGTTCCAATTGTCCAAGCCCTCGATCAGTAGCCTTTAATCCATACTAGCGCAAAACACATCAAATAACTCCACTAACCCTTTTAGTCTTAGTCAACAGCCACCCTATGCATATAGGGGTTTTCAGCTTTTCTTAAATCCCAAATAACAAATAGAGAAAAGATCTAAGCACTTACCAAAGATTCACTAAGCAAGAACACTTCCAATCCTACTTTAATCCTGATCTGACGTAGATCAATCCTCAACCACGAGCAGAGAATGAATCTAATACATCTAAGGGTTTAATTCCCAAATCACTTATGAATGTGAAGATTCGGCTTTTGGTATAATGATGGAGAAAGAAAATAGAAGTTTTGTAGAGAAAAGAAAAAGATGTCGACAAGGGTTATAGGAGTTGAGAATAAGGAGAAAAGACAGAGTAGATTTAGCTTTTGTATGAAGAAATAGAAGAAGTTCACGAATGGGTAAAAGAGATGTAAGTTTCGGCTATCATTGAAGGAAAACAAAAGGAAAAAATTAGTAATAGGGGTAGAATATTTGGCGAAGAAAAGATGAGCAAAAGTAAAATAAAAATAAAAATCGATTGAAAGAAAGAATAAAAGAAAATCGGCTAATAGGCTAAGAATCATCCCAAATTAAATCCCGTGCTTATCACCTTGTTTTTGGCCAAATACAATGTTTGAATTTCATTCAAACTCCCTGCACGATCAGTAGCACAGTCCACCGCTTGGCCGACTACTGCTCAAAAGAGTTTTGGTCCACTTGAAACACTCTTCCCACTCGTGCAACAAAAACCCAGCACCTCGCACGCACAGAAGCTCGAACCCGAGACCTCTAGGCACCCACACACGCTATTGGCCACTACGACGCGACTTCTCTTCGATATAATAGCATTACGACTACTTTTAAGCCTTACCTGCTGGAGGCTTGACTGTTTAAAAACAAAACCAAAATTTTCGCCTACCTAGGGTTCGAACTCGTGCCCACTCGGCATTCCTAGCATGCTGCTACCACTACGCCACAGACACTCTTTGTGTTAAGCTCCGTTCGTAACTTCTTTTAAGGCCTATTTTAACACTACCTGATTATTCTAAAAAAACAAACATTTGGCGTGCATCGTGCCTTGAACCCATCACCTCTATGCTCTTAGTGCCTTTGGCACTGGGCAAGGTGTTTTCTTGTGTCCAGTTTTAACCCAACTTAATTATAAGGCCTTCTTGCAACAACTCCCTTTACCTTAAAAAAATACAATTTATGCGCATGCTGTGCCTTGAACCTGGTTCCCCTTCCTATTTCCTAGCATCCCTAGCCACTGGGCTAGGCACTTCCTTGTGCCTAATCTTAGCCCAACTTACTTATAAGGCCTAATGCCTGGATTTCCCTAAGGAAACAAAATTAATTTTTTTGCTAGAGCCCTAAGTCGAGCCCAGGACTTTTCCCATACTATGACTCCCTCCTAATGTATTTAAATACTAACCTAAACTTGAAACTAATAGTAATAATAATAATATTTTTTTCTTTTATTAAAACATTTAAATTATTCAAGCCGTCTTCTACCAGAACCTAGACTCAAGGCCCAATACTTCTAGGCCCAAAATTCAGGGTGTTACAATTCACCCCTCCTAAAAAAATTTCATCCTCGAAATTTCTAAATAATAAGATAGTCATGCATCAACTACTCTACTACGTTACCGCTGCGCACTCTGATCTAAATAATTTTTAGTACAGCCCAGAACATCTAATCACCGAAGTAAATAAACATTTATCAAGCATGCATACAATTCGTATCCAAACATCATACACACCTAACTAGAATAAACTGGGCAATCCTGATCCCGATGCTTCCTGGACCTACATCTAGGGCATGCTCCTTTCTTCCTATGGTATTCACCCGGATGACGCCCGTTGCATTTCTTGCAGGTCGGAAAATTTGGTCGTGTCTTAACATATTTCACAGAATGAGGCTTAGTCCTCTGAGAACTAAGATCCTTCTTCTTCTTACACTCCAAGAACCCTGCTTGAAGCGTTTCCCTAATCTCCTTAGCTTTGGAATCCAATACTTCTTCTACCACTTTCCTTACTAACTCGGCCAGTGCCTCAGTACCAAGCTCCGAGTTACCGCTACCCAAAGTTGGCAGACTTTGCTTACCCTTCGATTCCATATCAATACTCAACATTACAAGAATACATATCAAATAACTACAAAGATCTCGATTCAAAAATTTTAGTATTTATCCATATCTTTTATGCTGAGATAGTATTTCAAAGTTTTTATTTTTACAGGATCGTAGCCTAGCTACAGTCTTAGTCTTCTAGGGTTTAGTTTCCCCTACAGTCTCAGTATTATAGTTTTCAGTACTACCCTATCTATAGTATCATAGTAGGTCTCAGTTCTAGAGGGTGTTTGTTTACACACCTGATTTACCACGAACGATAGTAAGATCTCCCACGAGTATCCTACAATTGGTCACTAACATATTAGACTTATGAATCAACGATAACTAATGTAACTATGCTTACCATATTCGGCCAACCTCCCTCAAGGCCTTAGAACACTTACCTTTGTCGAAAATAGGGACTACATCTAGATCTAGTCGTTCCAATTGTCCAAGCCCTCGATCAGTAGCCTTTAATCCACACTAGCACAAAAAAATCAAATAACTCCACTAACCCATTTTGTCTTAGTCGACAGCCACCCTATGCATATAGGGGTTTTCAGCTTTTCTTAAATCCTAAATAACAAATAGGGAAAAGATCTAAGCACTTACCAAAGATTCATTAAGCAAGAGCACTTCCAATCCTACTTTAATCCTGATCTGACGTAGATCAATCCTCAACCATGAGCAGAGAATGAATCTAATACATCTAAGGGTTTAATTCCCAAATCACTTATGAATGTGAAGATTCGGCTTTTGGTATAATGATGGAGAAAGAAAATAGAAGTTTGGTAGAGAAAAGAAAAAGATGTCGACAAGGGTTATAGGAGTTGAGAAGAAGGAGAAAAGGCAGAGTAGATTCGGCTTTTGTATGAAGAAATAGAAGAAGTTCACGAATGGGTAAAAGAGATGTAAGTTTCGGTTATCATTAAAGGAAAACAAAAGGGAAAAATTAGTAATAGGGGTAGGATATTTGGCGAAGAAAAGATGAGCAAAAGTAAAATAAAAATAAAAATCGATTGAAAGAAAGAATAAAAGAAAATCGGCTAATAGGCTAAGAATCATCCCAAATAAATCCTGTGCTTATCACATTGTTTTTGGCCAAATACAATGTTTGAATTTCATTCAAACTCCCTGCACCATCAGCAGCACAGTCCACCGCTTGGCCGACTGCTGCTCAGAAGAGTTTCGGTCCACTTGAAACACTCTCTCCACTCTGTAGCAAAAACCCAGCACCTCGCGCGCACAGCAGCTCAAACCTGAGACCTCTAGGCACCCACACACGCTACTGGCCATTGCGACGCGACTTCTCTTTGATATAATAGCGTTACGACTACTTTTAAGCCTTACCTGCTGAAGCCTCGACTATTTAAAAACAAAACCAAAATTTTCGCCTACCTAGGGTTCGAACTTGTGCCCATTCAGCATTCCTAGCATGCTGCTGCCACTGCGCCACGGGCGCTCTTTGTGTTAAGCTCCATTCGCAACTTCTTTTAAGGCCTATTTTAATGCTACCTAATTATTCTAAAAAAACAAACATTTTGCGCGCATCATGCCTTGAACCCAACACCTTCATGCTCTTAGTGCCTTTGCCATTGGGCCAGGCATTTTCTTGTGTCCAGTTTTAACCCAACTTAATTATAAGGCCTTCCTACGACAACTCCCTTTGCCTTAAAAAGAATACAGTTTATGCGCATGCTATGCCTTGAACCTGGGTCCCCTCCTACTTCCTAGCGTCCTTAGCCACTGGGCCAGGCACTTCCTTGTGCCTAATCTTAGCCCAACTTACTTATAAGGCCTAATGCCCGGATTTCCCTAAGGAAGCAAAATCAATTTTTTTGCTAGAGCCCTGTGTCAAGCCCAGGACTTTTCCCGCACTATGAATCCCTCCTAATGTATTTAAATACTAACCTAAACTTGAAACTAATAGTAATAATAATAATATTTTTTCCTTTTATTAAAACATTTAAATTATTCAAGCTGTCTTTTTCTTGAACCTAGACTCAAGGCCTAATACTTCTAGGCACAAAATTCAGGGTGTTACTTCCCGTACATTGGGATACGACATTTTAAACTCTCAAAATTGAGATCATCTTATGATTTCCAAAATATGAAATTAAAAGGATATTTAGTTATTTGGTCGAATGAAAAACCGGAACCCAACACTTTAGGGCACAATTTCTCAAATTTCCAAATACAAAACATTGTCTTATTTTGAAAAGTTTGAAAATAAACAATTTTAAAACTAACCTGAAATGCGTTTATTTAATTTGTTTGGGATAAAAAATGAAACAATTAAAATCGGCCCAAATACATTGGAATTACAACATTATACAAACAGATGACGAGAATCGGATGACGAGAATAACAATATGAACATACGATAACGATAATATCACAATCCTATTCGAAAAACTAACGTTAATAATAAAAATTAATAAAATCTTAAGAATATAACTAAAAATGCAACAAGCGTTCAAATGCAAATAAAAATTAAAAAAATGTGAAGGTAACCAAATTTGAAATCAATACGATATAAGAACGATTTTAAATAAGTAAATGAAAATGTATAAAAACTTAAAAAAAGCCATACATGAGGGAGTTTAAAATAAATTATATAAAGAAATAATAATAATAATAATAATAATAATACATAAATGATTTTTAAAAATAGATATTATGCGAGAGGAAAATTGAAACGAATAATATACAAAATAATTTGAAACTAAATATACCGATTTGAAATTGATAATGAACATGAAATGAATGACTTAATTTAAATAATGTATGTACAAGTCATAATATATAAAAGTGTTTGACACAAGCAAAAATATATAATAAAATGGGGTCTTTAAAAGAAATAAATTATATACATAAATAGATTTTAAAGAAAATATATATGTATAAATAGGTTTAAAAGAAAATATATACATAAAATAGTAAGAAATCAATAACATATATACATAGAATAAAAATAATTTTGATATAAATTATGTATGTAGGTATAAATAATAATATAAGAGTATTTAAATTAAACATAGTACAAATCTTTGAAACAAGATGATATAAAAGAGAATTTTAAAATAAACAAATTATAAAATAAAATAATTTTAAAAAATACAAATGAAAATATAAAAACAACAAACTAAAACAATGTAAAATTAGTAAAATAGTACAAAATAATATGTTAAAACAATCTCTAAAAGATAAATAATAAATAAATTTAAAAATAAAAGAATTACATAAACTAAAAAAAGGAAAAAAAAAAAAACTCAACTGGAATGAAAACAAACTAAAAGGGTTAATTAATAAATAAATAAACTATTGAAACTGAATTGAGGACTAAAAAAACAATGAGTGGAAACGAAGGAGGATTAAGAACGCAAATATTCCAAGTTCCCAAAATGTTGTGTTTGCGCTGACTAAAATGAAATGGGGCATAAATTTCAGGGAAAAATTAAATAAACGAAGAAAATGCAAACAGGTCCTAATTAAATAGCGGAGCAAAAGAGAGGGACCAATCGCGCAAATAACCCCTTCATCGCAGAACATGCGGATACTAAGGGTCGGGATCGGATCCTGTCGGATCGGCTACGCCAAAACGACGTCGTTTTGGTGCCTGGGGAAGCCGAATGAAAACGACGCCGTTTCTACATTAAACAAATGCTCAAATTTTCCTTCAAAATTCATTTTTAACCCTAGTTCCCCCAAATAAAACTCATTCTCTCCTTTCCCTTTTCTTTCCTCTGACGACAAAGCTTTCTCCACAAGCCTGTCTGTTCACCGTACCACAACCATAACTGGCGGCCGACGATTCACAAAAAGGGCCCTAAAGCCTTGCTTTAAACGGATCCAAAGGCCTAATCAACGGAGATCGAACAACGGAGGTATGTCCCATTTTTTATTTCGTTCTCTTTTTCATGCAAAATGGAAAAAAAAAATTTAAAACAAGAATCAATCACCACAAAGCCCGAGTCAGCTTCCATCCTTCTGTGTTTATTTCCTTCATTTCCATATATCAGAAAAATATATATAAAGAAGATCAAAAAATGAATTAATAATAATCACCTTAAAAAAAAAAAAGAAGATAAAAAATTTCGTATGTGTGCGTGTATACAAAAAGAAGGGGGGATCCATTTACAATTGTTTTTGGCCTATACTTATAGCCACATGGAATAGAAAAATAAAAAGAAAAATACAATTTCTTTGCTGTAATTTGCTTTTATTTGCTGTCAATTGATGTATATTGGCTATTGTTGTTTGTTAGTCTGTTGTAGATATAACTAGAAGGCCATCGGTGGTGCTGGCGCACGTGGGAGGAATGGTCACAATGCTGGAGGCTGCGTGGGAGACTGTTGCGGCGCAAGAAGGCTTGTTAGGTTTAGGGTTGCTGAAAATATTAGAAAAATAGGCCATTTATTAGGGTTTGGGTTTAATTAGTCTAAGGTTTATTTTTTATTTGGGCTAAATTTTATTGATTTGGGTTGTTGGGTTAGGTTGTTTTGATTTGTAATTGATGGATTGTTAAATTGGACTTTTATTGTTTTTATTTATTTTGTTTTTATGGTTTAATTTAGTTTAAAAAGCCCGAGCAAATTGAGCTGAATACAAGTCATATTTGGACTTATCTCAATCTTTGTCGGTGAAATCACGTGTGATGGGTCGGAGCGATAATGGCGTAGCATAGATACATGAAACACATCATGGACTTTCTCCAGCTCGGATGGCAATGCTAAATGGTATGCTACTGGTCCAATTCTCTCGGTCATCTCATAGGGTCCAATAAATCGTGGACTCAACTTGCTTTTCCTACCGAAGCGAAGGACTTTCTTTCACGACGAAACTTTCAATAACACTTTATCCCTGACTTGAAACTCAATCTCTTTTCTTTGCAAATCCGTGTAGGATTTCTGTCTATCCGAGATGGCTTTCAAGCAATCTCGAATCACCTTAACCTTCTCTTCTATCTCCTTGACCAAATCAACCCCGTGTATCTGATTTTCTTTAAGTTTTGACCAATATAAGGGTGTTCGGCACTTGCGCCCATAGAAAGCCTCATAAGGTGCCATCTTAAGCCTTGATTGATAATTGTTGTTGTAGGCAAATTCAACTACTGGCAAGTACTTCTCCCAGTTGCCTTGGAACTTGAGAATACAACATCTCAACAAGTCTTCGAGAATCTGAATTACCCTCTCTGACTGGCCGTCTGTCTGAGGATGGAAAGCCATGCTAAAATTCAGTTTTGACCCTAATGCCTCTTGAAACTTTTTCCAAAATCGAGATGTAAATCTTAGATCTCTGTCTAAAATAATTGAGAAGGGCACTCCGTGCAGTCTCACTATCTCAGAAATGTACAACTTGAATAATTTCTCAAGTGAGTAGTCTATACGAATTGGTATGAAATGTGCAGACTTGGTTAGTCTATCCACAATGACCCATACTGCATCTTTCTTCTTTGGCGACAAAAGCAGCCCAGAGACAAAATCAATGGTAATACGGTCCTATTTCCACTCAGGAACCATTACGGGCTAAAGTAAACCCGAAGGTACTTGGTGTTCAGCTTTTACTTACTGACAAACTAGGCACTTAGAGATGAACTCTAATATGTCTCTTTTCATTCCCGACCACCAATACAATTTCTTCAAATCATTATACATTTTCACACTGCCCGTGTGAATAGATAAGAGACTACTATGTGCCTCTCGTAGGATCCTCTAAATAGGCTTCTCATCCTTAGGTACACAAATTCTGTTGATAAATGATAAATTATATGTATTTTTACCTTATGTTAGCCTATATTTTGGATGAATTATTATTAATTTTTTGAGAATTGGTGTTCTTAATCCTTCTTTTTCATATCTTATACTCAGGAGAGCATAGGGAAGAGAAAAGAACGAAAAACGGACCAAAAATGATGAAAATGGGCCAAAACGTGAAAATGACACGGCCCAAGGAGTCACCACACGGCCGTGGCACACGATCGTGGCACACGACCGTGCCACACAAGGTCCAACACGGCCCAGCCTCGACAAGCATGGCTAAGCTACATGGCCGTGCCACCCTTAACAGGCCCATACGGCCTCTTGTCGAAACCACACGGGCGTGGCACACGGTGGTGTCCCTGTCGTGAGAAAGTTTAATTTCACTCAGATTTGAATACATAGAGGCTAAGGAAGGTATCCCAAAGCTCTATATAAGACCCTAGGAGGCAACTCTAAGGGGGGTACTCTTTTCTCCCAAAAAGGAGCGCCATATTTATGCCAACACAAGGAGTGAAAGCAAGGAATTACTCCAAGGGAAGCTAATTGATTCATCCCAGAAGTCAGAATTCTACATCAAGACAGAGGATCTCCCTAAATTCCTTCAGGGATTTTTAGGTTCTTTTATGTTTTGTTATTTTATATCTTCTGAGATGTTTTCTTTCTTAATTATGAACTAAACCTCTCAAATACTTGAGGGGGATGAAACCTAAGACAGATCTTGTTATTATTTATTCTTGAATTATATGATAAATACTTGAATTGTTCTTAATTATGTGTTCTTAATTCTTGATTTAATAGTCCTAAGTATTACATCAAGAAACTGATGTGCTTAGGCAGAGGAGAAAAAGTCCCTGTTTTAAGAGTAGATCTACTATAATTAAGCGGAGTTGCATGCAACCCTAGACATAGGGCGACATAAATCTGCCAGATTAGGGTCAAACCTAATAGGGGGATCCATAGATCAAATTAATGCAACCTATGGGTGTTAATTAATAAAGAAACTTTAGTTAACCACCTAGGATTAGTTGTTCTTATCCTCGACGGAGGTATTAACATAGGTTAGGGATCTCTACAGATCAAGTCAAGTGAAGAAATCGTCTAGTTCAAGAAGTTAATAACAAGTGAAGTCTAGGTGGATTCTCCCTTGAATATTGCTTATATCAATCAGTTTTCCCAAAGAATCTTTCCCCACTTTACTTTTTGTGCATTTTAGTTAGTTTTAGAATTAGTTTCAACAATCCTCTTTTATTTTTAGGCTAGATAATAGAAAAGAAGTAAGTACTAGTACTTTTGGTTCCCTTGGGTACGATAACTCGGTCTTGCCGCTAAACTATACTACTATTTGATAGGTGCGCTTGTCTTTAAAATCGTGATATTAGTTAGTTTTTGGTGTGATCAATTTTTATAAATTTTATTACTTAATATCGCAAGTATCAAGTTTTTGGCGCCGTTGTCGAGGGACTAAAATATTAAGAAAACTCGATTTCTATTACTTTAGCCATTGCTATATTTATTTATTTTATTTATTTTATTTTTTTATTTTTCTTTTATTTTATTCTATTTTAATTTTCTTTGCTTTTCCCTTCTAGGTATTTCTAGTTTATGACTAGAAATAACCCAACAGGACCATTACTTTTTGACGAAGATTTAGAAGCGACAGTTTGCAGAACTCGCAGAGAAATCAGACGAAGCCTACATTATCCAGAACAAGATCAAGAACAAGGGCCAGAACCTACAGAAAAGATGGAAGCAAACCAAAACATTCCACCACCTCCCGCAATAGCCGTGCAACCAATAAATCCAGATGAAGCTCCTCGTACTATGTATGATTATGCTAAACCTAGTTTGGCTGGTACTCAAACTAGCGTTATTAGACCTGCCATTGCTGTTAATAATTTTGAATTAAAACCTAACACTATTCAGATGATACAGCAATTGGTGCAGTTTGATGGTTTACAGGATGAAGATCCAAATTCACACATAGCCAATTTTTTAGAACTTTGTGATACTTTTAATATTAATGGTGTTTCTGATGATGACATTCGTCCAAGGCGATTTCCATTCTCTTTGAGAAATAAAGCCAAACAATGGTTAAATTCTTTACCACGAGGCTCAATCACTACATGGGAATAGATGACAGAAAAATTTTTACTTAAATATTTTCCTCCAGCTAAAACAACTAAATTACGAAACGATATCTCTTTTTTTGTGCAGATGGATTTAGAAACACTTTACAATGCCTGGGAGAGATGCAAAGATCTTTTGAGAAGGTGCCCTCATCATGGATTACCTTTGTGGCTACAAGTTCAAACCTTTCACAACGGTTTTAATCCTTCAACAAGGCAAATGATTGATACAGCCGCAGGAGGAACAATCAACAATAAAACGCCCGAAGCAGCTTATGAGTTTATAGAAGAGATGTCAGTGAATAACTATTAGTGGCAAGTCATGAGGACAAAGCCGACAAAAGCCGCAAGAGTTTATAATATTGATGCTGTCACTATGCTTACTAATCAGGTAGAACTTTTAAATAAGAAGTTTGATAATTTTGTTGGTTTTATGCAGGCACACCCAGTGATGCAGTGCGACGCAACTCTAGAAAATATGTTCAATCCAGACTACTCATCTTATGGACATAGCGCAGAAACTGAGTAAGCCAACTATATGGGTAACAATTTTAGATCTCAATTTAACCCTTATAGTAACAACTACAATGCAGGTTGGCGGAATCACCCCAATTTTTCACGGGGAGAGCAAAAAAATCAAAGACAACCACCTCATCCCGGATTTCAGCAGCCACCACCACAACATGAGAAAAAGCCGAACCTAGAAGAGATGTTCACCAAATTTATGGCCATGTCAGAAACCCGTTTCCAAAATACCGAAATGGCACTAAGGAACCAGCAAGCATCTATTCAAGGACTTGAAACTCAAATAGGCCAGCTCGCCAAGCTAATCTCTGAAAGACCGCAATGTGGGTTACCAAGCAACACTGAGACTAACCCTAAGGAGCAACTCAATGCCATGGATACGATAGATGACGAGCGGTTAACCAAAACCAACCCAGAGCCATGCAAGGAGCCTGTGGTAAGCAACAAAAAGAATGAGGTAAGTTACAAAGATGAAATTGTCAAAGAATATAAACCTCATATCCCATACCCAAATGCGCTAAAGAAGGACCGTACGGATGAGCAATTCGGTAAGTTTCTTGAACTCTTAAAGAAATTACATATCAACTTACCATTTGTTGAAGCAATTTTGCAGATGCCAAAGTACGCAAAACTTTTAGAGGAACTTCTCACAAATAAAAGGAAGTTGGAAGAACTGTCTACAGTGGAATTCAACGAGGAATACTCAGCTACTCTCCAAAATAAACTGCCAACCAAACTAAAAGATCCAGGGAGTTTTACTATTCCTTGTTTACTTGGTAACCTAGACACCAAAAATGCTTTAGCTGATTTAGGGGCTAGTATAAAAGTCATGCCTTTTAAACTGTGTAAACAACTAGGTCTTGAAAAACCTAAGCAAACCAAGATGAGCATTCAACTAGCTGATAAAATATTAGGTTTCCTAAGGGAATAATTGAATATGTGCTTGTCAAAATTAATAGATTCATATTCTCAGTTGACTTTGTTATTTTAGACATTGATAAGGATAGCAATGTACCCTTAATTATAGGGTGACCCTTTTTAGCAACTGCCAAAACAATAATTGATTTAGGAATAGGTGAACTTACACTACGTGTAGGTGGTGACCAAGTTACCTTACAAGCTCAAAACTCGATTAAGACTATTGATAATAATATAGTCACGAGTCCTTGTAAAAACACTGAACTCACCACCCAACCTTCTGTGCAGGATACACTCCACATAAAGGCAACCCAATCACAGACAAGTCCATCCAAGGGAGATGCACCTGAAAAGCGAATGCTTCAGATCGAAGAACTAGATAAGTGGCTGAACTATCATGAAAAGCCCAAAGTATGCCAAACCAACCCAGAGCATCACCAAGACGACCCTCATATGCAAATGAATCAAATCAAGGTAGGAGATAAGGTAATATTAGGGGAAGATGATCCTCGAATCCTGAATTCAAAAGAACATACAAGTGACATACCCTACTTCACGGAAATGAAAATTTTTCCATATGGTACAGTAGAAATAAAACATGAGTCACTCGGCACTTTCAAGGTAAACCACACTCGACTCAAATTTTACATTGATAATAAAATTTTAAACAGGATAGAAAAGTATCAACTCTTCAAGCCGCCGTGACCGAACAAACTTGAGAAGAGTTGAGCTTAAACTGTAAATAAGAGCTTCTCAGGAGGCAACCCGAGCACTAACTTCGTAACTTTTCCTCTATTTTGATTTTAGTCTTTCTATACAGCAACTAACCCTTTTTAATGCAGGAATTTAGGACCACACGGTCTGGTACACGGGCATGCCTAAGGCCGTGTGACACTTTAAAGCAATGACACGGTCGTGCAATCAGGCCGTGTACAAACAGAGCTCAATTTTTCCCACAGCACGGGCTGACAATAAATCCCCACAGCCGTGTGACATGGCCGTGGCAACCTTTCAACTTAGACACGGGCTTGCACAAAGCCGCACGCCTGTATCCCTAGACTATGGCCAACACTGTCAATTTAGACACGGCTGTGTGACTACCTACACGACCGTGTGATTAACGAAGCACCGATCGCAAACGGCCGCGTGACATGGCCATGTGCCTCAACATGCCCTCGATACACGGGCGTGTGCCTCAAGCCAGGCGCACCAAAATCCCTGGGATTTTTCATTTTAATTTTAGTATTCTCAGAATTAGTTTATGATATTTCAGTTATTTTATATCAGTTATTTCCTAACGAGTAATCTCTCTTAATCCAAAATTCCCACGACTAATTAATATTTTCTCAGTTTCAAAAAGGAGCTCTACAGCTCATATTCAAATGGAAATGGGAACACCTCGCCACAACTGACGACTCTTCCAATTTCTGTCTCACAAATTCATCCTAAATTTAGGGAGTTTCCGTTCTCTCCCTATCTTATGATATTATGCTTCTCTTGCTATTTAGGTATCTTTGTACATTGAGGACAATGTACATCTCAAGTGTGAGGGGGAAGCTTACTTTAAACTTTTACATTATCTATGAAATCCCTAAAATTTTTCTTTTTGCATTGTTCTCAACTCTGCATTATCTTCAGTCTCCTATTAGGAATTAATTCTGATTGATTTATGATTTTTATTGATATGTTGAGAATTAAGATATAGGTGCTTTTACTCTGATTATTCAAATTTTAAAACATTCGGGAATCAAGCATGATAAGTTGAAATTTTTGAGAACCCCATTTTTTGCATAAGTAATTTTCCCTGATTCTAAGTATTAGCTTGAGATTTGAAATTTACAGGATTGACATCAAAAGCCATAGTTCTAGTGAGATTTTGAGCCTTTTTTAGCATACATTCTTTCGTGCTCACTTTTATTATTGCTTTGAGTGAGTTAACACTGATTTGTTGTTCTAGAACTTACTTTGATTATACACGTCAAGACCACATCATTAATTTGATATACCGAGATGATAAAGGCACTTAGGATTTAACCCACTTACTCCATAAAGGCCTACCTCCATAAATTAACCCCTAGTGAACGCCGTTGAGCCTAACAACCCATTCTTTGACTTACCTTTTAATTATTAACCAATAACCCATTTTTTGTTGAATACCATTCAATTACTTTAATCCCCATTTTTGTCGAGATTTGAGTTGAAATTATTATCTAGCTTTAATCTCTTTTCCAGATTGTAAAGTTGTAAATATTCAATTTATTGTATTGTTCTTAATTAAAAAAAAGTGTATATACAGTTAAATTCAGTTGTAATATGTAATAATTCCAAAATTTTTGCATATTTCTATTTTAAGGCTACCAAGGCATAAATGAAGTTATCATAAGAATTAGCCCTAGAAGTATGTTCTAAGTGATAGAGATTTTTCTAGCTAGATAATTTTTCAGTTCAATCTCGATTCTAACCCTCTTTTGCAGCCTGTGACAACACCCCTAACCAAACCCCGTTACAACCATTACAAGACCTTTTGATCGATGTGTCATGTCAATCTATAGTGGTAGAGATGTGATTTTATTGCAAGCCTATGGTAATAACTTTTTCAGGTTGACTAAAGAGTACTTAATTCTTGAACCCTAAACACTTCGAGTGGATAGAGTGAATATTTAGTGAGGATGTCAACTTCTGTTAATTAAGATGGAGAGATAATTCCTTAGGAGAGGGGAGAAAACTTATGTTTCAATGATAAAATTCTCAACTTAGAGTGATTGAGTCTTTAATGTTCTTTTGATTGAATTTTCATTGTATGATTACCTGTGAATTAGTTTGAAACATTACTGATAAAGATTGTAAGTTGAGAAGAATGATTCTTTATTAGGGATTGAGATTTTGCTTGAGGACAAGCAAAGGCTTAAGTGTGGGGGTATTTGATAAATGATAAATTATACATATTTTTACCTCATGTTTAGCCTATATTTTGGATGAATTATTGTTAATTTTGTGAGAATTGGTGCTCTTAATGCTTCTTTTTCATATCTTATACTTAGGAGGGCATAGGGAAGAGAAAAGAACAGAAAACGGACCAAAATCGATGAAAATAGGCCAAAATGTGAAAATGACACGGTCGAAGGAGTCAACACACGGCCGTGCCACACAAGGTCTAACACGGCCCAGCCCCGACAAGCACAGCCAGGCTACACAATCGTGCCACCCTCAACAGGCCCACACGGTCTCTTGTCGAAACCACACGAACGTGGCACACTAGCGTGTGCCTGTCATGAGGAAGTTCAATTTCACTCAGATTTGGATACTTAGAGGCTAAGAAAGGCATCCCAAAGCTCTATATAAAGACCCTAGGAGGCAACTCTAAGAGGGGTACTCTTTTCTCGCAAAAAGGAGCGCCATATTTCTGCCAACACAAGGAGTGAAAGCAAGGAATTACCCCAAGAGAAGTCGATTGATTCATCCCAGAAGCCAGAATTCTACATCAAGACAGATAATCTCCCTAAATTCCTTTAGGGGTTTTTGGGTTCTTTTATGTTTTGTTATTTTATATCTTCTAAAATGTTTTCTTTCTTAATTATGAACTAAACCTCTCAAATACTTAAGGGGGATGAAACCTAAGACAGGTCTTGTTATTATTTATTCTTGAATTATATGATAAATACTTGAATTGTTCTTTATTATGTGTTCTTAATTCTTGATTTAATAGTCCTAGGTATTACTTCAAGAAACTGATGTGCTTAGGCAGAGGAGCAAAAGTCCCTGTTTTAAGAGTAGATCTACTATAATTAAGCGGAGTTGCATGTAACCCTAGACATAGGGCGACATAAATCTGCCGGATTAGGTCAAACCTAATAGGGGGATCGATAGATCGAATTAATGCAACCTAAGGGTGTTAATTAATAAAGAAACTTTAGTTAACCACCTAGGATTAGTTGTTCTTATCCTCGACAGAGGTATTAACATAGGTTAGGGATCTCTACGGGTCAAGTCAAGTGAAGAAATCGTCTAGTTCAAGAAGTTAATAACAAGTTAAGTTTAGGTGGATTCTCCCTTGAGTATTGCTTATATCAATCAGTTTTCCCAAAGAATCTTTCCCTATTTTACTTTTTGTGCACTTTTAGTTAGTTTTAGAATTAGTTTCAACAATCCTCTGTTATTTTTAGGCTAGATAATAGAAAGGAAGTAAGTAGTAGTACTTTTGGTTCCCTTGGGTACGATAACTCGGTCTTGCCGCTAAACTATACTACTGTTCGATAGGTGCGCTTGCCTTTAAAATCGTGATATTAGTTAGTTATTGGTGTGACCAGTTTTTATAAATTTTATTACTTAATATCGCGAGTATCATCTATCTCGGTACATCAAGCAACCATCTGTGCTAACTTGAAAATCTGATTCATTACCTGTCTAGCACTGACCTATCTTGGCTTGCAATTCCTTGTCACTTTTCTAAGCTTCACAAATTTCTTGAAGAAATGTAAGTCTAGCTCTCATCTCAGCTATGATCGATCCATCATCACTTACAGTCAACTGAGCATTCATGGCCCTTAAGGAGAATAATGACTTCCTACTCAGGGCATCGGCGACTACATTTGCCTTTCCGGGATGATAATCAATTATTAGCTCGTAGTCCTTTATCAATTCCAACCATCTTTGTTGTTGCAAGTTTAACTCCTTTTGAGTCATCAAATACTTCAGGCTTTTGTGATCGGTGAATACTCGACACTTCTTGCCATACAAGTGGTGTCTCCAAATCTTCAATGTGAAAACTATGGCAGCCAGCTCTAAGTTGTGGGTTGGGTAGTTTTTCTCATGTGGTTGTAGTTGTCTCAAGGCATAGGCTATCACATTGCCTTCTTGCACGAGTACGTACTCTAATCCATTCAAGGAAGCATCACTATACACTACGAATTCCTTTCCCGATTCTGGTTGCACTAACAGTAGGGCTTCGGTCAACAAAGCCTTTAACTTCTCAAAACTCTATTGGCACTTTTCCGTCCACTCAAACTTAACATCTTTTTGAAGTAACCTCGTCATTGGAGTAGCGATCATTGAAAGCCCTTAAACAAATCATCGATAGTAGCCCGCTAGGCCCAAGAAACTTCAAATCTCTGATATGTTCCTTGGTGGTTTCTAGTCAACAATAGCCAATATCTTGCTCAGGTCGACTCTGATCCCATCTCTCGACACAATGTGTCCCAAGAACCCGACCTCTCGTAGCCAAAATTTACTATTGCTGAACTTGGCGTACAATTATTTATCTCTCAAAGTTTGCAAGATGGTCCTCAAATGCTCTGTATGCTCACTCTCGTTACAAGAATAGATGAGTATATCATCAAGGAAGACGACGACGAACTTATCCAAGTAGGGTTAGAAAATGCAGTTCATCAAATCCATAAATACCGCAGGAGCATTCGTTAAGCCAAAGGCATGATGAAGAACTCATAATGGCCGTACCTCGTTTGAAATGCAGTTTTCGGCACATATTGTTCCTTGACTCTCAACTGATATTACTCTAACCTTTAGTCTATTTTAGAGAACATGGTTGCTCCTTTCAACTAATCAAACAAGTCATCGATCCTCGGGACAGGATACTTATTCTTCACTGTAACCTTATTGAGTTGACGGTAGTCTATGCACAGTCTCATTGAACCATCCTTTTTCTTAACAAATAATACCGGAGCTCTGCATAGAGAATAGCTCGGTCTCGCAAAACCCTTATCTATTAACTCTTGCAACTGAGCATTCAATTCTTTAAGTTCCATCAGAGCCATATTATATGGAGCAGTTGAGATAGGTGCCGTACCAGGGACCAACTTGATACCAAACTCAACTTCCCTCTCTGGAGGTAATCCGGGCAACTCTTCTGGAAACACATTCTGGTACTCGTATACCACTGGCACTGAATCAATCTTTATCTCTGATGTTTGAGTATTCAATACAAAAGCAAGGTATGACTCATACCCCTTTATCAAATACCTCTAAGTTGTCATAGAAGACATTACTATAGGCAAGCCATCTGGTTCACCTGATTTAACCTAAAGAACATCCCCATTTTCACATTTCAGCTCAATAAACTTCTTTCCACAATTTACCACTACATCATGGGCAGTCAACCAGTCCATACCAAGGATTATATCAAATTCGTCAAACGGCAATAACATTAAGTTAGCCGGAAAGCAATTGCCTCTAATTGTCAAAGGACAACTCCTACATACTTGGTCAACCAACACAAGCTTGCCTAGTGCGTTTGACACTTTTACCATGAATTCAGTAGACTCAACTAGCATTTTCATCCTAGACAACAGTTTTATGCAAATATAGGAATGGGTAGAACCTAGATCAATCAAAGCTATCACAGAAATATCATAGATAGAAAAAGTACTCGTAATCACGTCGGGAGATGAAGCTTCTTCATGAGCACGGATAGTATAGGTCATCGCAGGCGCTCTGTCCTCGGACCTCACAGGGGAATCGCTAGGGGCACCTCGGCTACTAGCCCACTACTCGGGTTCTTCTGCGGTCTACCCCTCGAATGAGCACTACTTGCTCTTTCCTATTGTCTTTTGTCTTTTTCATCCGTCTCAGGATAGTCTCGAATGAAGTGATCAAGTGAACTGCACTTGAAGCAACCTCTTTCATTTCCTCGGCACTCACCAAAGTGTCACCTACCACATTGTGAGCACTTAGGTCTATCCTGTTGATCACTACCAACACTCGCAATAGAGGTAGTCTGAGCTTTAGACGCCGTATGTTGCTTATTCTTGCTTCTACCCAAAAATCCCACCGAAGCATTGGATCGGGTGGTAAAATCTCTAGATCTCTTGGATAAGGATTGATGCGATTTCCCCATCTGTCTTTTCTTTAAGTCTTGAGACTCCATATCAGCTTTTCTATTATCCTTGGCCAACTCTTCAGCCTTACATGCTCTATCAACGAGCACCACAAACTCTTTCAACTCAAGAATACCGACCAATAATCGAATGTCCTCATTCAGACCATCTTCAAATCTTCTGCACATTGTGGCTTTGGTAGACATGCACTCACGCGCATACTTGCTGAGCCTTATGAATTCGCGCTCATATTCAGCCACTACTATTCGGCCTTGTTTAAGTTCTAAAAACTCTTTTCTCTTCTGGTCGATAAACCTCTGACTGATATACTTTTTGCGGAACTCCTCTAAGAAGAATTCCCAAGTCACCCTCTTCTTAGTACCACTGACATGAGAGTATTCCACCACTGGTAGGCGGAATCTCGTACAAGTGATACTACATATTTGATGCATTCTTCAGGTGTGTATGATAGCTCATCGAACACTCTAATGGTGTTCTCCAACCATAATTCGGCTCTCTACGGGTAATCATCTTTATTTGCCCTAAATTCCTCTGCCCTATACTTTCTAATTCTGTCCATCGATTGCTTTTCTCTTCTACTCATTTCTGCTCCTTGAGGAGTTGTAGGGATAGACTAAGGAATTGGTGGAGGTGGGGGAGGCGAAGTATTTGGATTTGCTCGAATTTACTTCGTATACCAAGTATTCATCATTTGGAGGTAGGCTTCTATAGCCCCTCCTCTTTGACTCATCGTCACGGGCCTAGTCTCAACTGGCGTAGTCCTTTCAGTGAGAGCCAGCATGTTACTTTCCACATTGTCCATCATAGCTCTTTCAAAATTCATTACTATGTGAAAAATACAATTTATAATCGTCAGGAGTCGTCACACTATCATATTACAATTATGGCATGTATAGCTAGACTCATACACAAGCTAGGTTAGTCCTAGAATTGACTAAACCATAGCTCTGATACCACTAAATGTAACACCCCTTACCCGTCTCCAACACCGGGATAGGGTATGAGGCATTGCCTTACTAAAACACATGCAAACATTTAACTTCAACTTGATAAAATGCGTCCCAATTTAAAACTTTTCCAAACATTGACCTACAGTTCTTCATATGGCTCTACGAGGCTTAAAACATAGTTTAGAAACAATTTGGGACCATTTTAGGGACTTAAGAAAATTTCATCAAAAACTACTAAAAATAGGGCACCTACCTGTGTGGAAGGGCAACACGCCCGTATGGCCTCTAAACATGATCGTGCTAATGGCCCATGTGATTCACACGGCCTAAGCACCTAAGGACACGCCCGTGTCCCACCTCTATGTGGATTTATTTTCCAACTTCAACCTACAGGGGTTTTCACACGGCTGAGCACACGCCCGTGTCCATAGCCCGTATCCTTTACACGACCATAATTTGCCACCCTGAAACAATGTCAAACACATACCAAACATAACAAATCTCCAAGGCTCAACAAAAGCCATAATTTGGCAATCACTCAACTCAATATAATTGATCCAACCATGCATTCAATCTGTTACTCGTAGCACATACAATCACTCATGCTAAATTCTCATTTTTGAAAACATCATGATTTGTACTTAATAACTAATAATGTAACACCCCTAACTTGTATCTGTCACCGAAATAGGGTTACGAAGCATTACTGAATGAAACATGACATCTAAACAACCACATTATAGAATAAGTCACATTCGAGCATTTACAAATTATGTCACAGAGCTCAAATAGAATCAAATTACAAGACCAAAGATCTATAACTAGGACAACATTTTAACAAATGCCAAAATGAATGAAATGTGCATTATTTTCTCATGGCCGAATATGTATATTATCTCAGTCAAAATGCAAGCTTTTAGCCCATATAATATATACACATACTAAACCAAAAATTATATTCAGCATTTCCAATATATATAAAAATATATATATCTATTACTACATGTCATATGCACATAACATGGATATTACTAATGGTACAATCAATTATACTAACATGGATCATAAAAAGTGCACATATTTAAAGCACATATCACCATTTACTATACCAATTTCTTATAAAACTATCTTGACCTTTAATAGCTTAAGGTACTATTCATTTGGTCATTTTTCTTGAGCTTGGCTGAATAATAATATGCTTATTAAAAAAAACTCCATCTATTCTCACGCATAGATCATAACATAGAAACCAAACCAATAAATAAAACAAACATGATTTGCCTTTAACATCGAACACACCACTCCACAAATTTATATAAATAGATATTGTAGCTAACCCTTAACTAATAAATTTAAACTTATCAAAGCCAAATTTAAACATATTATTAAAATCAATCTTACATTCAGCAAAATGCATATATTTATAAATTTATTACTTATCTTAAACACTATCATTTCCAACCTAAATAACCATTTCAAAATCATTAGCTCATCTTGTATTTTTTGAATCCAATTAATCACATCATGTATATCAAAACAATAAACAACTATCACCTATTGTATATCAACCCAATTTCAATCTCAGTTACCAAATATAAAATATATTCATCCATTATCTGAAATATAGCTCTCACATATATCATATCTATCAACTTTACTTGAATACCACATTCAATATGCATAAATCATAACGGCCACTTTGACTATCACTTTAACTTTCCACAACGAATATAAACATGCTTTTCCATTGCTTAGTAAGCAAAGCTATAAAGGTCATAACCAAAACTAATTCTTTGATCACAATTTCGGTTAAGGCTATAGGCATACTTATAACTTAAATTCATAACATTTCCTCCTATAATCCAACACCGAATTCATTTAACAAAATAAACTATAATTTTGAGCCGTAATAAGCACATCAACCAATTACAAATACTCACATATAAGCAAAACATGGTTGAATTACCATTACCAAAGTCAAACATAAACATTATAAATTCTTATAACATGAACCATGCTAACCACTTCATTAATACCTCACTCATTCATCTAAACACCAAACATAAGATTAACAACCATATCACTTAATCCAAGCATAAGTCTTTGATTGGTAGCATCAAATTGCATCGAACGTGGTCTACTGCTGATTTGTAGGCTACATCGTTTGGAGCAGTGGGGGTAACCAACATAAATGAATTTGATAGCGGATTGTTTCAGTAATTTTAGCTCTAAGCGTAACTAATGTTGATCATTGGATTGGTATTCTTTTAGGTGTGTTGTAACTCAGGAGCGTTGAGTATCAGGAATCATAACCAAATGTGTAACACAATCCCGACTATGGAAATCAATAAAAGCCAAAATAAGCAAACGTCGACGCCACACGAGCGTGCGCTCGTTCATGTGGTAGTCCGTGTGACTAAACACGGGTTTGTGAAGGATGAGGCTGGCCATCTGTAATTTCATGGGCAGGGCCAAATTGGGCCTAACTAGACCGTGTGGGGCCCACGGGCATATGAGCCCCATACGGGTGAACCACATGAACGTGTCAAAATATTGGGCTAGGCCGTGTGATTCACATGGCCAAGGCCATTTTAGGTTATGTGGGCCCACATGGACCAGCAACATGGGCCGTGGGCCCATTTTTATTGTTTGACTGCTAAGGTTGCACGGGTCGCCCAAGACGACTATGGACCTACCATGGGGTCAATAAGCTTACCTAGACCCCTATTTGATTGAATGACTGATATACCCCTGTTGATATTTATGTATATAAATGTACGTGTATGGCTGTATTGAGCATGCGATTTAAACTGTACCAAATACGTGTATGATACCATGATTTGGCATGACATAATTGTATGATGCATTGCATGGGGATGGGTTTTATACTGATTGGAGGAAGTGTACTGAAAGGCTTCAAGTGTAAATTACTGGCAGCCCAGCTGCATAATATTGTATAGTGTCGCATTCAGTACTTCCTAGAGTGTAGGCATGGGTGGGTTGATTATATCCCCAAATGGAGTGTAGGGTTGGATAGAGATGGAGTGTAGAGGCTGGATGGGTAGGACTTGTATACCGTTTAAACTGTTACTGCACTAATTATTGTTACTGTAATGGGCTAGGGCCCAAACACATGACTGTTTCTATATTGTGATGGGCTAAAGCCCAAACAGATATTGTCACTGACCTTAAAAAGGGCTTAGGCCCAGACTGTGTTTGTTTTTTATCTGTTTGCTTAGATGGGATTACACACTGAGTTTTCTTAAATTGACCCTTTTGTTATAACTGTATAGGTAATTTCTAGACATAGGCAGATTGGCGCGACAGTGGACTCAGTAGTGGCCCCACAACCTATCTAATTCGATTTAGTATTTTACGATTCTAATTTAAATTTTTGAGGTATTTTACTAAAATAATGGCCTTTTTGGATTTTTATTTTTAATTTGGGATATTGATTGTTTTGATTTATAACAGTTAGTAATAGGAAAAGATATGATTTTTCAAAAAGATAAATGTTTTAGTAAAATTACCACGAATACGCAACCTTTTTAAAAGCTTCCGCAATAAATGATGTTTTGAAAACTAATACCGTATAAATGTGAATAACTTTTTGAAAATGAACAACACATCTTAGAATCATCATTGGAATAACACAAAGAGGTTAAAATGGAAAAAAAAGTTTTCACTGATATCACACCTTATGAAAAACACTTCAATGTGACGTCCCAGATTCGACCATAAACGTCTAGCAATTTTAGGGTGTTACAGGGAAAGCTTGGGAGTTTCGGCCATTGCTAAGCTCAATTAGGTAAGCTCTCGAGCTCGGTTTTTGATGATTTTTATGTTATTGTAATCGTTACAGCTCGTACTAGCTAGCCCATGCCCTAATTTTTGAGTTTGTTGATGATTCTATGAACTGCCATTGATAAATGTTTGAGCTTTGTGGTAGTTGATGAAGAAAATGTTAGATAAGTGATAGATTATCATGTTTTATAAAGTGATATTTAGTGAAATTGCTAAATAGGTATTAAATTGTGAAATATGTAAATTGTGGGGTTGAAATGTGAAATAAATGAAACTTTTAGGTTGGTAGGGACTCTCATGAAATTTGGCTAATCATAGGTCTTGTGAGATTGTAACACCCCTAACCTATATCCATCGCCGGACTAGGTTTACGAGGTATTACCTAACAAACATATCACAATACAATTATATCACAAGTGGATATAATTCAACATCACATCAAAGTAACTATCAATCATGGAGTTCCTTCAGAGGTCTACGAGACCTTAATCATGCTTTAAAAAGGGGATGCACCAAATTCAAAACATTTGAACACTTTAACAATCATATAAAAATTTTGCCTTTGAAATAGGGCACGCGCCCGTATGACTAGGTCGTGTACCTTTCACGGCCATGTCATGCACCTTACCTCAGTCCGTGTGCAACACTGACTAGGGTCACATAGTCCCTAGACACGTCCGTGTGTTCGACCCGTGTGTCATTCTTAGTTAGCCACACAGTCACCAGACACGCCCGTGTGTCTATCCCGTGTGCTAAACTATATAAATGACTACAAAACAAGGTTTACACAGTCACCAGACACGCTCGTGTGTCTAGCCCGTGTGCAAAACTGACCACAGTCCCATGTGGCACGAAATAGGCTTGGTTTAAGCCACTTTCACACCCCAAAATGCTTAGTTCCTACAAGCACAAATTAAGCAACACTTACAACCCAATTTCAGCTAATTTCACGCTTTAACACAATTAGCAATATGACCAAATCAATGACTACCAATTCATGCATAAAATCCCTTTCAAACCTTACCAATTTTACAAGGCATAAACATAGTCAAACTATTGCTTCACAAGCCATTCATGTACTAGATCAATTCATGCTCACAATCTGTTAAACATCCACCATTTGGTTCATACCAAAATAACCATTTCCACATTGACCATATATGCAACATTTATCACATATCATCTCAAGCATTTACACATACTTAGTTAGCCAAATCACTTGGCATAACATATAGAACATTCAAATTATATTCAAAACTCCCTAGCTTATACATGCCATACTTAGCTATATATACAACCATGAAAGATACCAAAAGAGTTTGGATAGTACGATGAAGATCCTCGACGATTCTCGAGCCTTCAGTAGCTTTGATGATCTATAAAATGGGAATAAACACATCAAGTAAGCTTTAAAAGCTTAGTAAGTCATAAGTAAGTAATTAAATAAAAAAATTCAATGGTAGAACATTCATTCATTCAAATCAATCCATTCACAACCCATTATCCATGCCTTACCACATGGTTCATACAAATTCATGAACTTCATCTCATAGATGTAAAAGATCTTACAATACAGACATCCATAACCATATGTACATCTTATGTACCTATTTATTCCGTACAAACTCACTCATTTCCATAACCGAAGCTCATTTTGTGACTGCCCGAAATAGGGCCTAATCAGAATAGTGGTTTTGCAACCACAAATCTGAGATGAAATAAGTTAATTTTGTGAATTTTATATCGCGTTTGTTTATTGATTAAGTTCTGTGAGAAAATTGTTTAGAAATTTATTGCTTTTGTGATTAATTGAAAATTTTAGATTAAATTGCAAATAGTGAAAAATATGAGTATTAGACGAAATAGGGACTTGATTGAAATGTGACATGAATATAGGAGTGTTTATGATGTAATTATGCCATGAGTTAGCAGTATGGACACAAAAGGGCATTTCTAGAAAAGTTTTTGAGAAACAAGGCTAGGGGCATTTTTGTCCACTTTGTAAAAATTATCATAAAAGATGAGAAAAAGATGAAAATGTTCATCTTCTTCCCTAATTTTTCTGCCGAAATTTCCTCCTCCATAGCCAAGAGAGCTTTGGACTTTTTAAAGCAATTTGTCAGTGCATTTCAACCCCATTTTCAATTATTTTTGTATTTTTTAGTTCCTTGAGGCTTGAATTTCATGATTTTTCCATTTCTTTGAGAAGAAATTAGGGTTTGAAAATCCCCCATTTTAGAGAAATATGTTATTTGATGAGTTTTGGTAGTAAATGAGTTATTAATGTATTAATTACGTGTTTTTACAAGTAGTTTTCGATAAAAACGTCCCTAAGGGACTAAAATGAGAAAAGAGAAAAGTTTGTTCATAAGTATGTGAATGTGAGTGATTCTTGGATTGTTTTATTGGTAAAAAGGGTTAATTGAGTCTAAAATGCAAGAAAATGAAGTGGAATTGAATTTTCGAGACTAGGGGCAAAATGGTCTTTTTGCCCAAGAGTCCAGGTTATGAATATGTTTGGATAGAATATTGATAAAATGTGTTAAATGCATTTAATTAGATCAAGAAAGAAGAGAGGGTGATCGAAATCGTGGAAAGAAAAAGCTAGTAGATTAGTACGAGCTAGTCGTTTTGTAATCGAGGTAAGTCATGAGTAAATTATCATGCACTTGCATTATCGTTAATTATTTGATAAATTACATGTGAAAATGTATGAATATGAATGGTGAATTGAATAATTGCATAATTTGTATATTATGGAAAATCCCGTTTGAACTGTAAGATTGATTTTGGATATGGGTGACATGTCACTTGAGGGTTCCACTTCCGTATCCCGGGTGCTGGGTGTACTAGCATGTGTTGCAGTCACCTGTCAGTTTTTGTAAGTAGACCCGTGGATTACATTTGCGATTCATTGATTGTAGTAGCTTCGGCTACATATTGGAGTAGCTTCAGTTACATATTGTAGTACCTTCGGCTACATATTGTGGTAGCTTCAGCTACATATTATGGTAGCCTCGGCTACATATTGTGGCAGCTTCGGCTACATATTGTGGTAGCTTCGGCTACATATTGAGGTAGCTTCAGCTACGTATTGTGGTGGCTTCGGCCATATTATTGTGAGGCACTTGATGCCAACCTCTGCATATCCTTTTTCATTTCTGAAAGTTCAGCGAGAAAATATTAACGTTAATGTGGGAAGCCATGGTGCAGGGTAATAAAATTGAATAGGACATGTGCATGGAATATCTATAATTGAACAATGTGGTAAGAGTATGTAATTAGTAAGTTCAGAAATGTTGCATTTGTATTATGTGGAAATCAATTGCTGAATTGGATAATGTGCATCTGTTTTTAAATTACTTATGTCTTACTAAGCTACTTGTAGCTTACTTCTCTTCCTTGCCCTTCTTTTAGATTACCGAGCACATTACAACTTGGATTGGTGATCGAAGGAAGCTCGTCTTACACTATCAAGCCATCTTGGTATTTGAAAACATAGTTTGTATTTTGATTTTTGGCATGTATAAGTGGCTATTCTTATCATAGATATTCTTTTATAAGCCTATCAAGTAGGTGTGTAAATGATAATTACCTTGTAAATGGTATTTGTAAATATAGTTCTTGTGGGTAGATGCCTTAGTTTGGTTGAATTTGAATGGTATGGATATTTGTTGGGTTTGGAAGGGCCAAGGCTTGGCATATAGCCTAACACGGCCTGCACAGCAGGACACACGGGCGTGTGTCATGACCGTTTGGAATTTGGCAGAATGCTCCATGGTCTCATGGAACGGGCGTGCCTAGGCTGTGGGTGACACACGTCTGACCCCATGGGTGTGTCCCTGGACCGTGCCTCCCCTGCACTTTAAATTGAATTTTGAGTACCATACGGGCTAGAGACACGGCCGTGTGTCTTGACCGTGTGGAGTACACGGCCCCCAAACGATCGTGTAGGGTGACCGTGGCAAATTTGACAGATTCGACCACGGTCTCTGGACATGGGTGTGTGAAGGCCACTTGGCCTTATCACACGGCCGTGCTGTATGTTATATGGGCGTGTGACGTTGTTTTGAAAGAGAAAAATTTTTCGAGTTTTCAATGTGATAGGATTTGAATCCTAATCATCCGAGATGTTCGTATTGATTTAGAAAACCCTCAATAAGATAAATTTATAATAATTTGGCTAAAAATTAAAGTTTGTAGTCCGGTAAGTTTGGTAATGCCTTCTACTCGATTCCGATGATGATTTCGGGTAAGGGTGTTGCATTTTAATTGGTATCAGAACATGGTTTAGCCAATTCTCGGACTAACGTAGCAAGTGTAATAGTCAGTCTATACATGCTAAAATAAGACTTGATAGTTTGACGACTTCTAATGATTTCAAATTGTTTTCTATTATAGTAAATGGATCCCAATCGAGCTCTTGCTGATGATGCTCAGAGTAATGCGCCTGCTCCCGCGCAAGAGACAGCGCCTATTGAGAATAAACCCGAGGCTCAGGGTCAAGGAGATGAGGCTCAGACAGCCTTTCTCCATATGATGAATAATTGGTATACGAGTTCATTCAGGCGAATCCGAATGCTCAACCTCCCCTGCCCCCTCCTATCCCTCAAGCTGTTCCTATAGCTCCTCCACAACCAGAAGTGGTAAGACCTTCTAAACCCCCAGTGGATAAGATCAGAAAATATGGGGCCAAAGAATTTCGAGCCAGTGTGGATGATGATCCCGAGAAGGCTGAATTCTGGATAGAGAATACTATTAGAGAGTTGGAGGAATTGTCTTGTACTCCAAATGAGAGCTTGAAATGTGCTGTCTCATTGCTAAAAGATTCTCCTTATCATTGGTGGAGGACCTTGATATCCATTGTGCCTAGAGAAAGAGTGTCATGGGATTTCTTTTTAGAGGAATTTCGTAAAAAGTATATTAGTCAACACTTTATCGATTAAAAGCGGAAAGAATTTTTGGAATTGAAGTAAGGGAGTATGTCAGTAGCCAAATATAAAAGAGAGTTTGTCAGATTGAGCAAGTATGCTTAAGAGTTTGTAACTACCAAAGAAATGCTTTGTAAGAGATTTGAAGATGGGCTGAATGAAGGCATCCGACTGCTTGTGGGAATCTTGGAAATTAAAGAGTTGGTAATGTTAGTTGAACGAGTTGTCAAGGTCGAAGCATTAAGCAAAGATAAGAAGAAGGTTAAGAATGAAGCTAGAGATTCTAGGAAAAGATCGATGGGCCAATCATTTCAATCACAATCGAAGAAATCAAGAGAGATGAATTCTCGGTCAAATGTTTCGGTAAACTTTTCTCAAAGGGATAGTAGTAAGCAACGTTTCAAATCGAAGCGACAAACTACTTCTGCAACAAGTGTTGGTAGTGTGAGATCTGATAGGCTCGAATGCCAATATTGTGGGAAGAAACATTCGGATGAATGTTATGTGCGTAATCAGGCTTGTTTTAATTGTGGATCTTAAGACCATTTTGTTAAAGATTGCCCGAAAAGAGAAGAATTCGGGAAATCTCAAAATGTAAAACCAAGTAATGTGAGTAGGGGAAGACCATCAAGAAATGTGGGGTCTGGGAATAACAGTAAAGGTGAAAGAAAGGACACCCCTACAAGATCTGAAGCGAGAGCTCCGGCTTGGGCATATGCTATATGAGCTCGTAAGGAAGCATCTTCACCGGAAGTGATTACTGGTACATTTTCTCTCTATGATAATTCTGTTCTTGCTTTAATTGATCCAGGATTGACTCATTCGTATGTGTGTGTGAATTTAGTATCTGATAGAAATCTTCGTGTTGAGTCCACTGAATTTGTAGTTAAAGTGTCAAATCCGTTAGGAAAACATGTGATATTAGACAAAATTTGTAAGAACTATCCTTTGATGATTCATGGTCACTGTTTCCCTGTTGATTTAATGTTGCTTCCTTTTGATGAGTTTGATGTTATTTTGGGAATGGATTGGTTAACCATGCATGGTGCTAAGATAGATTGTAGACGAAAGATCCTTGAGTTGAATTGTGATAATGATGAAATACTCTGAATTGAAACAGATAAGTTAGATTGTGTTCCGACTGTGATCTCCATAATGTTGGCTCATAAATGTCTGAGAAGTGGGTGTAATGCATATTTAGCATATGTGTTGAATACCAAAATTTCTGAGAAAGAGATCAGATTTGTGCCTATAGTTTGTGAATATTTAGATGTCTTTCTAGAAGGATTACCTGGTTTACCTCTTGACAGAGAGATAGAGTTTGGTATTGAATTACTTCCGGGTACTGCTCCGATATCGATTGCTCCGTATAGAATGGCACCGACTGAGTTAAAAGAGTTGAAGACACAATTGCAAGAGTTGACTGACAAGGGTTTTGTAGGCCAAGTTTCTCTCCATGGGGTGCTCTGGTTTTATTTGTCAAGAAAAAAGATGGGTCATTGAGGCTTTGCATTGATTATCGTCAGCTTAACAGAGTGACAGTGAAGAACAAGTATCTGTTGCCTAGAATTGATGATTTGTTTGATCAACTTAAGGGTAATTCAGTGTTTTCGAAAATTGATTTGAGATCTGGGTATTATCAATTGAAGGTTAGAGAATCTGATGTGCCTAAAACTGCTTTTAGGACCCGATATGGTCACTATGAATTTTTGGTAATGCCATTTGGATTGACCAATGCTCCGGCCATTTTCATGGACTTGATGAATCGAATTTTCAGACCTTATTTAGATAAATTTGTGGTGGTTTTTATTGATGATATTCTGATATACTCTAAAAGTGAGACCGAGCATGCTGAGCATTTGAGGATAATATTGCAGATTTTGAGAGAAAAGAAGCTTTATGCTAAGTTCAATAAAAGTGAATTTTGGCTCAGTGAAGCGGGATTTTTTGGACATGTTGTTTCGAGAGATGGTATCTGAGTGGATCCGAATAAGATTTCAGCAATTGTAGAATGGAAGCCTCCAAAGAATGTGTCTGAAGTCAGAAGTTTTCTAGGCCTTGCCGAATATTACTGTCAATTTGTAGAGGGTTTTTCGATTATAGCTTCACTGATTTCGAAGCTGTTGCAAAAAGAAGTTAAATTTGCTTGGACCGATGAATGTCAGCGAAGCTTTGAAAAGCTTAAACAATTTTAACCGAAGCGCCAGTGTTAGTACAAGCTGAGTCGGGAAAAGAATTTGTCGTGTATAGTGATGCGTCTTTAAATGGACTCGGATGTGTATTGATGCAAGAAGGAAAAGTAGTAGCCTATGCTTTTCGGTAATTAAAATCGCATGAACGAAACTATCCGACCCACGACTTAGAGCTGGCCGCTATAGTTTTTGCTTTGAAGATTTGGCGGCACTATTTGTACGCTAAAAAGTGTAGAGTGTACACCGATCATAAGATTTTGAAGTATGTTATGACTCAAAAGGAATTGAATTTGCGACAACGGAGATGGTTGGAACTACTAAAAGACTACGAGCTTGTGATAGATTATCATCTAGGTAAAGCAAACGTGGTTGCTGATGCCTTAAGTAGAAAATCTCTATTTGCTTTGAGAGCTTTGAATACGGAATTATCGATGTCTGATGATGGTTCGCTAAATACTGAGTTAGTGGCGAAGCTGTTGTTTTTGCAAGAAATTTGCGAAGCTCAGAAAGCGGATAATGAGTTATTGATGAGACGGACTCAATGTGAAATGAAGGATGATTCTAATTTTCGAGTTGATTCAGATGGTTGTCTATTGTTTTGTGATAGAGTGTGTGTACCGAGAAATACTGACTTGACTCAGAAGATTTTGCACGAAGCTCATGATAGTCAATGGTCAGTGCACCCCGGTAGCGTGAAAATGTGTCAAGACTTGAAGAAAGTATATTGGTGGCCGGGCATGAAACGAGATATTTCTGAATTTTTGTCAAAGTGTTTGGTATGTTAAAGTGTTTGGTATGTCAAAGAGTAAAAGCAAAACATCAATTGCCTTCAGGATTGCTCCAACCAATTATGATTCCCGAGTGGAAATGGGAAAGAATTACCATGGATTTTGTTTCCGGATTGCCTATGACGCCGAGAAAGAAAGATTCTGTTTGGGTAGTAGTTGATCAGTTAACCAAGTCAGCTCATTTCATTCCAGTGAAAATAGACTTTCCTATGGACAAATTAACAGAGTTGTATGTCTCTGAGATAGTTAGATTACATGGTGTGCCTATATCTATTATTTCTGACAGAGATCCGCGTTTTACTTCGAGGTTTTAGAAGAAATTGCAAGAGGCATTAGGTACTAAGTTAAATTTTAGTACTGCCTTTCATCCTCAGACAGACGGACAATCGGAAAGAGTGATTCAAGTGCTCGAGGATATGTTGAGATGTTATGTTTTAGAGTTCGAAGGTAGTTGGGACAAATATCTGCATTTGATTGAATTTGCGTACAATAACAGTTATCAGTTGAGCATTAAAATGGCACCGTATGAAGCTCTATATGGGCGAAAATGTCAGACTCCATTGTATTGGACTGAACATCGTGAAAGATATGCTCATGGGACTGATTTAGTAAAAGAGACTGAAGATAAAGTAAAGATAATTCGAGATTGTCTAAAAGCTGCATTAGATCGACAAAAGTCATATGCGGATTTAAAAAGGAAAGAAATTGATTTCCAAGTGAGAGATAAAGTATTTTTGAGAGTCTCCCCGTGGAAGAAAATTTTAAGGTTTGGTCGAAAAGGTAAACTAAGTCCGCGCCATATTGGTCCATATGAAGTAGTTGAAAGAATTGGTCCAGTTGCCTATCGGTTATCTTTGCCTCCGGAATTAGAAAGAATTCACAATGTGTTTCACGTTTCTATGCTTCGTCGGTACTGATCAGATCCATCATATGTGATTGAGCCTACTGAGATTGAGATTTGTCCAGACATGTCATATGATGAAGAACCGATTAAAATTCTAGCACGGGAAGTAAAACAGTTAAGAAATAAAAGGATTGAGCTAGTAAAGGTGTTGTGGCAACGTCATGGAGTGGAAGAGGCAACATGGGAAACGGAAGAGGTTATGAGAAGTCAATATCCCCATCTGTTTACTGGTAAGATTGTTGAGGATGAAAACCCCTAAAGGAGGGGAGGATTGTGACAGCCTGAAATAGGGCCCAATCGGAATAGTGGTTTCGCAACCACAAATCCGAGATGAAATAAGTTAATTTTGTGAATTTTATATCGCATTTGTTTATTGATTAAGTTCTGTGAGAAAATCTTTTAGAAATTTACTGCTTTTGTGATTAATTGAAAATTTTGGATAAAATTGCAAATAGTTAAAAATATGAGTATTAGATGAAATAGGGACTTGATTGAAATGTGATATGAATATAGGAGTGTTTATGATGTAATTATGCCACGAGTTAGTAGTATGGACACAAAAGGGCATTTCTAGAAAAATTTTTGAGAAACAAGGCTAGGGGCATTTTTGTCCACTTTGTAAAAATTATCATAAAAGATGAGAAAAAGATGAAAATGTTCATCTTCTTCCCCAATTTTTCTGCCGAAATTTCCTCCTCCATAGCCAAGAGAGCTTTGGACTTTTTCAAGCAATTTGTAAGTGCATTTCAACCCCGTTTTAAATTATTTTCGTATTTTTGAGTTCATTGATACTTGAATTTCATGATTTTGCCATTTATTTGAGAAGAAATTAGGGTTTGAAAATCCCCTATTTTAGAGAAATATGTTATTTGATGAGTTTTTGTAGTAAATGAGTTATTAATGTATTAATTACGTGTTTTTACAAGTAGTTTTCGATAAAAACGTCCCTAAGGGACTAAAATGAGAAAAGAGAAAAGTTTGTTCATAAGTATGTGAATGTGAGTGATTCTTGGATTGTTTTATTGGTAAAAAGGTTTAATTGATTCTAAAATGTAAGAAAATGAAGTGGAATTGAATTTCCAAGACTAGAGGCAAAATGGTCTTTTTGCCCAAGAGTCCGGTTTATGAATATGTTTGGATAGAATATTGATAAAATGTGTTAAATGCATTTAATTAGATCAAGAAAGAAGAGAGGGTGATCGAAATCGTGGAAAGGAAAAGATAGTAGATTAGTACGAGCTAGTCGTTTTGTAATCGAGGTAAGTCATGAGTAAATTATCATGCACTTGCATTATCGTTAATTATTTGATAAATTACATGTGAAAATGTATGAATATGAATGGTGAATTGAATAATTGCATAATTTGTATATTATGGAAAATCCCGTTTGAACTGTAAGATTGATTTTGGATATGGGTGACATGTCACTTGAGGGTTCCGCTTCCGTATCCTGGGTGCTGGGTGTACTAGCATGTGTTGCAGTCACCTGTCAGCTTCTGTGAGCAGACCCGTGGATTACGTTTGCGATTCATTGATTATAGTAGCTTCGGCTACATATTGTAGTAGCTTCGGCTTCATATTGTAGTAGCTTCGGCTAATATTGTGGTAGCTTCGGCTACATATTGTAGTAGCTTCGGCTACATATTGTGGTAGCTTCGGCTACATATTGTGGTAGCTTCGGCTACATATTGAGGTAGCTTTGGCTACGTATTGTGGTGGCTTCGGCCATATTATTGTGAGGCACTTGATGCCAACCTCTGCATATCCTTTTTCGTTTCTGAAAGTTCAACGGGAAAAGATTAACGTTAATGTGCGAAGCCATGGTGCAGGGTAATAAAATTGAATAGGACATGTGCATGGAATATCTATAATTGAACAATGTGGTAAGAGTACGTAATGAGTAAGTTCATAAATGTTGCATTTGTATTATGTGGAAATCAATTGCCTTAATTAGATAATGTGCATCTGCTTTTAAATTACTTATGTCTTACTAAGCTACTTGTAGCTTACTTCTCTTCCTTGCCCTTCTTTTAGATTACTGAGCACATTACAACTTGGATTGGTGATCGAAGGAAGCTCGTCCTGCACTATCAAGCCATCTTGGTATTTAAAAACATAGTTTGTATTTTGATTTTTGGCATGTATAGGTGGCTAGTCTTAGCATAGATATTCTTTTATAAGCCTATCAAGTAGGTGTGTAAATGATAATTGCCTTGTAAATGGTATTTGTAAATATAGTTCTTGTGGGTAGATACCTTATTTTGGTTGAATTTGAATGGTATGGATGTTTGTTGGGTTTGGAAGGGCCAAGGCTTGGCATATAGCCTAACATGGCCTGCACAGCAAGACACACGGGCGTGTGTCATGACTGTGTGGAATTTAGCAGAATGCTCCACGGTCTCATGGCACGGGCGTGCCTAGGCCGTGGGTGACACACGGTCTGACCCCACGGGTGTGTCCCTGGACCGTGCCTCCTCTACACTTTAAATTGAATTTTGAGTAACATACGGGCTAGAGACACGGCCGTGTGTCTTGACCGTGTGGAGTGCACGGCCCCCAAACGACCGTGTAGGGTGACCGTGGCAAATTTGACAGATTCAACCATGGTCACCGGACATGGGCGTGTGAAGGCCACACGGCCTTATCACATGGCCGTGCTGTATGTTACACGGGCGTGTGACGGTGTTTTGAAAGAGAAAAATTTTTCTGGTTTCCGATGTGATAGGATTTGAATCCTAATCATCCGAGATGTCCGTATTAATTTAGAAAACCCTCAATAAGATAAATTTATAATAATTTGGCTAAAAATTAGAGTTTGTAGTCCAGTAAGTTTGGTAATGCCTTCTACTTGATTCCAATGACGGTTTCGGGTAAGGATGTTACACATTCATTACACCATTCGAATTACAAGTCAAATACATGAATATTTCATTAGATAAGTACTCATACGATAGCCCAAAGCCAAATCAGAGTAGCTTATCTTGGAGCACCTATATCATGGCCCGTAGCCAAATCGAGCTCACTCCCTCTTGATACCTATACCATGGTCCGTAGCCAAATCAAGGTATCTCTCGCACCTGTAGTGCTGATATCATGGCCCGAAGCCAAATTAAAGCCTAGTGACATGTCACTACATTCTAAAACTAATCTTACGATTCAACCAAGCGTTCTCTATATCATTTCCTATAATAACATATCGATAATCCTCAATTTCAATATCTCCACCTCCTCTGAGGCTTCGTTCATCACAATTCATGTCATGTTTATGCAATTAACAACATTTACAATTAAATTACTACTTATGAACTTTCCTCAAATGTGATTCGTTGAAACAAGTCGATTACTCATCGACTTTCGTTTTCCTGCGATCCAAGTTTGGATTTCGCTTCTCTTGATCTATACGTATTAAAATTAAGTCATTTAGTCACACACTCAATCAAATTAATCCATAAAAACATAATTAGGGCATTTTACAAACTATCCCTCACAGTTGCACAATTTGACATTTTAGTCCCTAATTCATAAAATTACAAAAAACACAAAATTCACTAAGACCATAACTTGGCTGAATTTTCCTTTAGTCTAACCATGTCCACATGTTTCATAAATTTCATATTTTAGTCCTCCCAAATATCATTTCCTCAATTTAGCCCAAATTAGCTAAATTTACCAAAAATCCAAAGATAAAAGATATTAATCAACACATATCATTTCATTATTCATGAACTATCATCACAAAAACCACCATTTCATCAATGGCATATCTCATAAACATTATCAATTTCTCAAATAACAATATGGGCTTGATATAGTAAACTAAGCAACGATGTCAAAAATGTAAAAATCATCAAAAACCGAAACAAAACATACCTTAATTTATGCTTCAATATGGTCGAATGTTTAAAAGCTAAGAACCCTTGTTTTCTTTCGTGAATTTCGGCAAGAACAAAGCAAAAATAATAGCGATTTTTTGTTTTTTTATTAATATAACATTTAATAAACCATTTACTAGTCTGCCGTTAATGAAACATTAGTAAAACCATTTTAAACCATGGACATAAATGTCCGCTATCCTTATAATGGTTTAATAGCCTTTTAAGGACTTTAAACATTTTTAATCATGGCAATATAATATATCAACAATTAGAATGCTACTTTTACCAACTATCCAATTTAATCCTTTCTCATAATTAATCGCACAAAGAATCAAATTTTCATACGAAAGTTCCACACATACTAATTAACATATTAAAAACACAGAAAACAATAATAAAATATTATTCCAACCTCAAATTCATGGTCATAAAACCACTATTTTGACTAGGGTCTAAACGGAACTATTACAACTCTCCCACCTTAGAGATTTTCGCACTCGAAAATCTTACCATTAAATAGATTCGGATACTTTCATGACATCTTCAGGCTCCCACGTAGCCTCTTCAATCCCATGTTTGTGCCACAACACTATTACTAAAGTAATTTTCTTATTTCTCAATTCTTTGATCTCACGTGCTAAAATTGAAATCGATTCCTCACTATATGACAAATCAGGCTAAATCTCAACCTCCGTAGGAGAAATCACATGTGTAGGATCCAATCGGTACCTCCGTAACATCGAAACATAAAATATATTATAAATTTTTTCTAGCTCAGATGGCAACAAGCAACGGCCCAATACGCTCTATTATCTCATATGGTCTGATGAACCTCGAACTCAATTTGCCTTTCTGGCCAAACTGTAACACTTTCTTCCATGGTGACACTTTCAGAAACACTTTATCACCAATTTTAAACTCAATGTCTTTCCATTTCAAATCCGCATGCTGCTTTCAAACTTTCTCAAGTAACTTTCACTTTTTGCTCTGTTTCTCAGATCAAATCGACCCCGTGTATCTTATTCTCATTGAGTTCAGTCTAGTACAAAGGTGTTCTACATTTACGACCGTAAAGAGCCTCGTATGGCGCCATTTTCAAACTTGATTGAAAACTATTATTGTATGCAAATTCAACCAATGGAAAGTATGGTTCCCACATACCTTCAAACTTGAGAATGCAACATCTCAACATATCTTCGAGAATCTGAATAATCCGCTCAAACTGGCCATCTGTCTGCGGATGAAAAATAGTACTAAAATGAAGTTTCGTACCTAAAGCATCTTATAGTTTATTCCAAAACCATGACGTAAACCTCAAATCTATATCCGATACAATAGAAATAGGTACTCCGTGTAGTCTCACAACCTGAGAAATATACAATTTCTCAAGTTTATCAAGTGAGTAATCTATGCGAAATCGAAATAAAATAAGCCGATTTAGTCAGTCTATCCAGAACAACCCATATTGCATCTTTCTTGCTCTGTGTCAATGGCAAGCATGATATGAAATCCATTGTGATTCTGTCCCATTTCTGCTTAGGTGTGAAGTTGATGCTCAGCTTTAACTTGCTGACATATCAAGCATTTCAAAACAAATTTTGATATGTCTCGTTTCATACCTTTCCACCAATAGAGCTATTTCAAATCGATATACATTTTCGTACTACCCGGGTGAATAGATAACCACCTATCATGAGCTTCACTCAAAATCATCTGAATCAACTCTGGATTCCTCGGAATACAAATTTGATTTCTGAACCTCAGATAACCCTCGGCATCAACTAAAAACACTAAATCATTACTCAAATCACATTGAGCCCGTTTTGCTATGAATTCATTATCAATTCTCTAAGCCTTGTAAATCTGCTAAATGAATAACAGCCTCGCTTCTAACTCAGCTACAATCATGCCATCATCAGACATAGACATTTCTGCATTCATTGCACGAAGAGCAAACAATGATTTTTAGCTTAAAGCATCAGTAACCATATTAGCCTTTCCCGGATGGTAATCAATCATGAGTTTGTAATCCTTTTATAACTCTAACCATCGTCTCTATCTCAAATTCAAGTCTTTCTAAGTCATCAAATATTTTAAACTTTTATGATCAGAATAAACATGACATTTCTCCCTGAACAAGTAGTGACGCCAAATCTTTAGTGTAAACACGGTAGCTACCAACACCAGGTCATGAGTCAGATAGTTCTTTTCGTGCGGCTTTAACTATCTTTAGGCGTAAGCGATAACTTTGCCTTCCTGCAGTAAAACACAACCTAAACCGTTTAAAGATGCATCACTATAGATAACAAATTCTTTACTTGATTCTGGCTGAACTAACACCGGAGCTTCAGTCAATAGAGTTTTCAGCTGATCAAAACTCTTTTGGCATGTTGCTGACCACTCGAACCTAACATCCTTCTGTAGTAATTTCATCATCGAACTTGCAATCATTGAAAAGCCTTTTACAAACCATCTGTAATAAGCAACAAGTCCCAAAAAACTTCAGACTTTAGAAGCACTTCTTGGAGGTTTCCAATCAAGTATAGCCAAAATCTTGCTCGGATCAACTCGAATACCTGATGCTGATACAACATGTCCCAAAAAACTGACTGCTCATAGCCAGAACTCACATTTACTAAACTTTGCATACAACTGTTTATCTCGTAAAGTCTACAGTACTATTCTCAAATGTTTAGCATGCTCTAACTTATCACATGAATAGATCAGTATGTCATCTATAAACACAACCATGAATCGGTCCAAATATGGTCTGAAAATTTAGTTTATCACGTCCGTAAAAATAGTAGGTGCATTAGTAAGTCCAAAACCCATAACGAGAAACTCATAATGTTCATACCTCGTTTGGAAAGTAGTCTTTGGTACATCTGTATCTTTAACTCGTAACTGATAATATCCCGATCTCAAGTCTATCTTTGAAAACACAGTAGCCCCTTTCAACTGATCAAACAAATCATCAATTCTGGGTAAAGGATATTTATTCTTTACAGTAACTTTATTTAGTTGACGGTGGTCTATACATATTCTTATCGTGCAGTCTTTCTTTTTTACAAACAGAACCGGAGCACCCCAAGGTGAGAAACTCGGTCTCACGAACCCTCTATCTGTCAACTCTTGCAACTAAGACTTTAACTCTTTTAATTCTGTTGGTGTCATTCTATATGGTGCTATCGAAATCAGAGGAGTCCCTGGCATCAATTCAATGCCAAACTCAACTTCTCGAACAGGTGGTAGTCTTGGAAGTTCTTCAGGAAATACATCAGAGAACTTACAAACAACAGGCACTGATTCAATTTTCTTATCAATCACATTTGAATCTATCACATAAGCTAAATAAGCTTCACAACCCTTTTTCACATATTTCCGAGCTTTCATCACAGATATTACCGTAGGCTTGCTTGGCCTCTCCCTCATGGCTACTCATAACACCTTTAGATTCAAATGGCACTGCCCCTTGAGTAGGAGCCGATGCGTTACTCTCAACATCGTCAGCTACGACTCTTTCGGGATCCATTTACTATATGAAAACACATATCAATTGTCAGGATTCATCATACTATCTCAATTCATGGCATGTATAGCTAGACTCAAACACGCTATATTAGTCTTAGAATCGACTAAACCACAGCTCTGATACCAACCAAATGTAACACCCTTAACCCGTGTCCATCATCAGACTAGGGTTACAAGGTATTACAGATTAAACATATCACAATACAATAATATCACAAGCAGATATAATTCAACATCATATCAAAGTCATTATCAATCATATAGTCCGTTCAGAGGTCTACGAGACCTTAATCATGCTTTAAAAAGGGGTCGAGACCAAATTGAAAACATTTGAAACCATTAACAATCACATAAAAATTTTGCTTTTGAAACAGGGCACACGCCCATGTGACTAGCCAGTGTACCTTGCACAGCCATGTCACGCACCTTACCTCAGTCCATGTGCAACACTAACTAGGATACACGGTCTCTAGACACGCCCGTTTTCTGACCCGTGTGTCATCCTGAGTTAGCCACACGGTCACCAGAAATGCCCGTGTGTCTATCCTATGTGCTAAACTAACATAAATGACTATAAAACCAGGTTTACAGGGTCACCAGACATGCCTGTGTGTCTAGCCCGTGTGTAAAACTGACCAGATTACCTAGAAAACAGGGGTCACATGGTCGAGTCACAAGCCCATGTGCTCTGGCCGTGTGGCACGAAATAGGCTTGGTTTAAGCCACTTTCACACCCAATTTCAGCCAATTTCATGCTTCAACACAATCACCAATATGACCAAATTAATGACAACCAATTCATGCATAAAATCCCTTTCAAATCTTACCAATTTTACAAGGTATAAATATAGTCAAACTATTGCTTCACAAACCATTCATGTACTAGATCAATTCATGCTCACAATTTGTCAAACATCCACTATTGGGTTCATACCAAAATAACCATTTTCATATTGACCATATATGTAACATTTATCACATATCATCTCAAGCATTTACACATACTTAGTTAGCCAAATCACTTGGCAAAACATATATATCATTCAAATTATATTCAAAACTCCCTAGCCTATACATGCCATACTTAGCTATATATACAACCACGAAAGATACCAAAAGGGTTTGGATAGTATGATGATGATCCTTGATGATTCCCAAGCCTTCAATAGATTTGATGATCTATAAAATAGGAATAAACACACCAAGTAAGCTTTAAAAGCTTAGTAAGTCATAAGTAAGTAATTAAATAAAATAATATTCAATGATAGAACATTCATTCATTCAAAACAACCTATTCACAACCCTTTATCCATGCCTTACCACATGGTTCATACAAATTCATGAACTTCATCTCATAGATTTAAAAGATCTTACCATACACTCATCCATAACCATATGCACATCTTACGTACCTGTTTCTTCTGTACAAACTCACTCATTTCCATAATCGAAGCTCATTCGTTAACCCATTTGAATTTCAAGTCGAATACAAGAATATTTCATTTGTTAAGTACTCATACCATGGCCTGAAGCCAAATCAAAGTAGCTTATCCCGAAGCACCTATACCATGGCCCGTAGCCAAATCAAGGTCACTCCCTCTTGATACCTATACCATGGCCTATAGCCAAATCAAGGTATCTCTCGCACCCGTAGTGCCAATATCATGGCCTGAAGCCCAATTAAATCCTAGTGACATGTCACTACATTTCGAAACTAATCCTACGGTTCAACCGAGCATTCTCTATATTATTTCCTCTAATAATATATCCATAATCCTCAATTTCAATATCTCCACCTCCACTGAGGCTTCATTCATCAAAATTCATGTCGTGTTTATGCAATTAATAGCATTTACAGCTAAATTACTACTTATGAATTTACCTCGAGTGTGATTAGTTGAAACAAGTCGATTATTCGTTGACTTTCGTTTTCCCGCGATCCAAGTCTACATTTCACTTTTCTTGATCTATACATATTAAAATTAACTCATTTAATCACACACTCAATCAAATTAATCGATTAAAACATAATTAGGGCATTTTACAAATTATCCCTCACATTTGCACATTTTGACATTTTAGTCCCTAATTCATAAAATTACAAAATACATAAAATTCACTAAGACCATAACTTGGTCGGATTTTCCTCTAGTCTATTCAAGTCCACATGTTTCATAAATTTCACATTTTAGTCCTCTAAAATATCATTTCCTCAATTTAGCCCAAATTAGCTAAATTCACCAAAAATCTAATGACAAAAGATATTAATCAACACATATTATTTCATAATTCATGAACTATCATTACAAAACCCAGCGTTTCATCGATGGCATATCTCATAAACATTATCAATTTCTCAAATTACAACATGGGCTTGATAGTAAACTAAGCAACGATCTAAAAAACGTAAAAATAATCAAAAATCAAAACAAAAATGCCTTAATTTATGCTTTAATAAGGCCAAATGTTTAAAAGCTAAGAACCCTTGTTTTCTTTCATGAATTTTTGCAAGAACAAAGCAAAAATAATAGTCATTTCTTTGTTTTTTTTTTATTAATATAACATCTAATAAACCATTTACTAGTTTGCCCTTAATGAAACATTAGTAAAACCATTTTAAACCATGGACATAATGTGCACTATCCTTATAATGGTTTAATAGCCTTTTAAGGACTTTAAACATTTTAAATCATGGCAATAAAATATATCAACAATTAGAATGCTACTTTTACCAACTATGCAATTTAATCCTTCTTCATAATTAATCATACAAATAACCAAATTTTCATATGAAACTTCCACACATACTAATTAACATATTAAAAACATAGAAAATAATAATAAAATATTATTCCAACCTTGAATTCATGGTCCTAAAACCACTATTCTTACTAGGGTCTAAACCGAGTTATTACAGAGATTTTGTTTAATTTGTGATGTTGTGAAATTAGGACTAAATTGTGAAAAATGTGAAATATGTGAGGTAAAAGTGTAAATGTGCTTTAAAGTGTGATTTGGATTAAATTGAATAAATATGTGATTGAATGAGTTGAATTTGACATTATATAGATCAAGAAAAGAGGATCTTGGACATAGATTGAGGCAAGAATAAAGTACTCAATTAATTAGCTATTTTCATCATTTTTACGTCCAAGGTAAGTTCGTATGTAATACGTATCATTTTAACAATGTTTATATGCTTTGAAATGAAATGAAATATGAATATGAAGTTATAAATGTGTTCGATAATGATTTGGTGATACGTGGCACAAAGTGTGCGAGACCAAATAGCATTCGTTCAAGTAATTGTCACTAAGTGTGCGGGAACAAAATAGTTTCCGAAAAATGTTATGGCACTAAGTGTGCGATATTATTTTAGCTTTAGCTATTCATTTGGCACTAAGTGTGCAATATTATTTTAGCTTCGGCTATTCATTTGGCACTAAGTGTGCGAGTTCATCGAATGTTTAAAGTTTTCGAATGACTTAACATATTATGCAAAGAGATGATAAGTTATTAGATAAATACGAGTAAGTACAGGTACGTACTAAACCTATGTGCTTATTGGTACTATGTGTATGAAACTTGATGGAATTGCATGGAAACGAGTAATGACCATAAGTAAAAAGAAAGTTTAGTAATGTGATATGATATACTAAGCTTAATGTTGAGTAATACATGGAAAGGTTTGAGTAATTATAGGTGTTTTACTATGAATGTACAATGCTTATTGATTGAATTAGTTTATTTGTTGACTTAAGTTTATTACATATGAGCTTACTGAGCGTATAAGCTTACTGTGTGTAATTTTTCCCTGTTTTACAGTGATTTAAAGCTAACTCAGACTCAAGGATCGTCAAGAAACGTCACCACACTATCGATCTTATTTTTGGTACTTTTGAAGCTTATAAATATGGTATATGGCATGTATAGGCTAGTGTAATTTTGGTATGTTATGAGTTGTGAATTATAGCAATGTGATTTGGCTTGTAAATAATGTTAATGTAGGTATGTATTTGGCCATATGAAATGGCTCATTTTGAGAAGTATGATATATGGAAAATGATGTGTTTATAGTATTACATGTTGGGAAATGTTTGAATTGATTATTTTTATGGTTGAATAAATAAGTAATTGGTAAGTTGATGATGATGTATAATGGTTGTGAATTAGTTTATTGAATGATGAGTATATGTTATGTTGAGACAAGATGGAATGATTGTTTTGGCATGTAAATTTTGGTGTGTTTTGGTATAGCAATTGTGTATTGAATTGGTTGTGATTTTAGGATAAGAAATGTGCATATTTTGGATATGTTTTGGCTGTCATTTGAGCGTTAATTAGTGCCTTGATTTATGCTTGTAGGTTTGACCCTTTTGAGGTGGCAAATTGGCCTTTTAAATGGCTTATATTTGTCCATACGGGCGTGTGTCTCAGCCATGTGCGACACACGATCATGGTACACAGCAATGTGTCTGTTGGTGTGGCAATTCAAATTAAGTCAGTATGCTCCACACAGCCTCACACATAGGCGTGTGACTTGTAACACCCCATACCCAGCCTGGACGTTATGACCAGATCTGATGTGTCCCATGAACCTATAACTGAGTTTACGACCTTTCGCTTGTTGTGACTTAGGTGATATTTTTAGTAAAACAGCAAGATTGTGAAAAATAGTTTTGATAAGCCTTTAGGTTATCCATATTTGATATTTGTTGAGTTTTAAAAACCTTTTTAGGAGTTTGAAAAACCTGCGCAGCCTATAACTAGCAGTTTCAATAAAATATGAATTAAACCATAAAAGAAAACAAACCAATAAAGAAATTTAAATAGCGGCCTTATTACAATTAAAACCCAAAAATAAGATAACAAAATACTTAAAATGAAAAAGAAAACTGAATTGGCTGATGCTGTGGCCACTCCGAATCTCTCACAGCTCCAAGCCCACTATGGTTGAGGGTTACCTGCAGAGATGAAATAAAAGGGGGGTGAGTTTGACAACTCAGTGAGTAACATAATCTCAACCATAGGGCAAAACAGATCAAGCCTCAAAGTCAGATTAATTGGGCCTTGGCCCATTACAGAAATCAGGGTAAGCCCATAGGCCCATAATAGATACAGATCAGATATAATATGCAGACAGAAAACCGAACCCAGATCCATCCATAACGCCCCCGTACAAGCCTTACACCATGTAGGGAGACTACTCGACCCACCCAACCGCTACACACCACAGAAATTTGCAGCGAGGCTGCCAGATAAAATTTGCAGCGAGGCTGCCAGATATTGTGACGAGGTCACCATATACAGATATTGTGGCGAGGCCACCAGAACAGATGTATATACGTGGCGATGCCACCAGATTGCAGCGAGGCTGCCAGAACAGATATATATGTGGCGAGGCCACCAGATTGCAGCGAGGTTGCCAGAACGCTTCCCCCATCATAAAACCCCATACCCCATGCAACAGATATATACTTACTAGCATGCAACATATAGCATCTCATGCATCAGATATATTCATATTAAATGGTAACTCATGCAGATACATAAAATTATACATTTCATACAGAATTGACCCTAGGGGTATAATAGGCTTTTTACAGCTAGGGGTATTTTGGTAATTTTCCACCTTCAGGGGTATTTTAGTCCTTTATCATATTTTCAGAGATTTTATCCAAGTTCAATAAATTATCAGTCCATAAATAACCACGGAAGTCCATTTAAGCCAAATTTCCAGTTTTACCATTTTTAGCTTAAAACCCCTAATGGGCCTTACTAAGTCCATTATCATCTCAAGCCTGTTAAGTCTAATTTTTAGGTTTAGTTTACCAACTTAGCCATGTTATTACTATCCGTGTTGCCAGAAAGCCTTTTAACGGTCATTTTCCGGTTTGGGCTCGGAAGCCCATTGGGCCCACCTTGGCCCATCGAAGCCCAACTTACCAAAAATGTTCAGAATTTTACCTTCTGCAATTCCTTCACCACAGAATTCATGGTTAACCCCGCCGGAGTAAACGATTACTCTTAAATATTACACGAGTGCGTTTTTGGTCACTTTCCACCAGTTGTTGGTCACTTTATGGCCATTTCGGCTTTTACCACTTTAGTCTAAAAGTTGGGATTAGTTACACACCTGTTAACTGACGAAGCGTTGAAGAACCCACGAACGAATAGCCTACAATTGCACCCTATTGCGTTAGCCTAAAACCTAATAACCAATAAGCTACAAGTCCTTTACCCAAAATCAGCCATCATGGCCTAAGTCCCTAAAAGCCTTACCTTTCTGCCGATTATGGACTAGATGTCCACTTGCTAGCCTTCAGGATCCTCGATGCACGCTCCTCTCCTTGACTACCCTATTGCACCTTCCAACAAAAGAGAAAGGCCAAAGAGCCTTAATACCAGGAAACTAACACTATAAAGTCACGAAATACTTACCGCTCTAGCCCCAATTCACACTAGCCCTGGTTGCTATAACAAGGAAAGAAGAACGTTGAAAAGAGTTTAAACACAAGAAGGTTCGGCTATGGTGTTATGGAAGATGTCAACAACAAAGAGGGAGGAAAAGAAGAGAAGTATGAGACCAGAGAGCAATCGGCAATGGAAGTGAGATGAAGAGGAAGAGTTAAGTTGACTGGGAGAAAATAGATTCGGCTAGCAGGAGATTGGTGGTATGAAGTCGGTTTATGTGTGAGAAGAAGAAATAAGAGAAATGAGTAGAAGAGAAGGGAAAGAAAGTAGTTCTCTGACAAATGGGGATTCGGCAAAAGAAGGGTAGTAGGGTTCGGCTACAAGTTTAGAAAAGAAAGACGAAATGGCAAAAACCCAAGTATTTGGCTATGCGAAATGAGCAAAAGAAAAGGAGTTTACTTCACCTAGAAAAATCAGCATAAAACTCAAAAGAACCAAAAGTAAATTCGGCACAACTAACACCTATTTGTCAAAAATACACTATCAAGAACCCCTTGGCCGGCCACCTCTTTTCGAAATTCAAACTCACCTTAAAATTCTCCTCAACAAGCTCCCCTTATCACTCCACCAAAACCTCTCATGACCGATTCAAACACTCCTCAACAGAGTTCAACTCTGCCTTAAACTCTTACCTGCTTCCTGCACAAAAATAAAACGCCACCTTACCTACTCTGGGACTAGAACCTTGGACCTCCAAGCTCACTTAGGCACCACTTTTTAAGGAGCCTAGTGGCGCCTCCCTTACCACTTTACCGCTACTTGTTTTGTGCTATACTTCGCGCACAATTTCTTAAGACACTTACTTCCAACGGTCCCCTAACCCCTCCCTAAGTCAAAAATCCAAAATTTTGCCCACGTTTTAGCCAGCACCTGGGCCTTCCATAGGCCCATTAACACTCCGCAAACATGCATTACACACCCAAATACCTAGATTTAAACATTTTAATGGATGAACAATAACCTCAGAAAAACCCAAGATTTAGGGCGTTACATGACTAGTCATGTGTTACAAGTTAATATACTTTACAAATTTTGCACGACCGAGCACACGGCCTGGACACGGGAATGTGAGGCCATTTTGAATAGGCACACATGCTGGACACATCAGCTTGTGACTGGCCATGTGACCTAAGTCAGTATACCTTCTAGTTTTCACACGACCTGGCACACGGGCATGCAGCCGGCTGTGTGACCTAATTCAATATGTATGCCCTGCTTTCACACGATCTGTGACACGAGCATGTTTGTTGGCCATATAAGGCACACAGCCTGTTCACACGAGCATGTGACTTTTAAAAGTTAGAAAATTTTACAAGTTTTGGAAATTTTTATAGGTGATCAGTTTAGTCCCGAACCTTCACTAAAGCATGTTTAAGGTCTCGTAGACCTTCTAAAGGGACATTGTGCTTATGAATGAATGTGATATGATGATATATGATCAATGTATAAGAAATGCTTGTATATTGATATGAATTGTTCAGTAATGCCTATTAACCCTAATCCGACAATGGATACGGGTTAGGGGTGTTTCAAGACAAGTGTTTATACCATATGAAAATATCAATCCATCCATCAACTTAACATTATATCACGTAAGACTTCCTAAGGAACATACCATTAAGTTAATAAAAACATCACCAACACACTGAGTCCAGGATTATGGTTGGATGCTTATATCTACAGATAAACATGATCAAACCTATCCTGTGCATAGAAATAAAACTGTGTGTTGAGTCTAACTCAGTCATATTCCTATAATAGAACATTAAAACATAATATAAATCATATAATATGATTTAATATGTCAAGCTACAAGTCCTAATATATCACCAAATTAATTAATCCAAATGCATATTGTAACACCCCAAACCCAGCCTAGAAGTTAGGTTCGAATTTGGCGTGTCACATTAAAGTGTTTTTTCGAAAACCATGTTTTCATTGAAAACCCTTCTAATTTAAAACTTGTTTCTAACTAAAATCTTGTGTTTGTTTATTTTCCAAAATGTGGTTTTTTAAAAAGTTAATCCTTTTTACAAAGTCGTTATTACCTTTAAAATCTTATTTATTGCAGAAGCTTAATTTAAACAGTTACGGAAACGTGATGTTTGAAAAACAGTTGTTGTTTTGGAAAAACCCGTGTCCTACCTCTAACGATTATAAAACCATAAATAAAATTCCAAAATTTAAAATCCAAAAATCTTAAAGGCCTTACTACAACCCAAATCAAAATACTTGTATGTAGATAATCAAAACCGAAAAACATAAGCAGTGTGTGGCTCTCTCTGAGTCCCGGGCAGCTCCAATCCGCCTAAGGCTGGGGATTACTTGACAGATTAATAAACGGGGTGAGTTTATGAAACCTCAGTGTGTAATTCCCTATTAATTTAACAATTAGTCTATAGAACAGAAATAGAAACAGCTTGGGCCAGAGCCCTTTAACTGTAACAGTACAGTCCAGTTTAGAACATACGTGGGCCAAAGCCCACTGCACAATATCATTTGGGTCACAGCCCATAACAGAATCAACTGGGCCTAGCCCATAACCAATAACAGAACAAGTGGGCCTAAGCCTAAAATAGAATAGAATAGTATGTGAACGTGACCCCAACCCAGTCTAATCGTCATACCTTCTGTACCAGCCAACACACCATGTGGGGAATAACTCGACCCACCCAGCCCACACACCAATACACAACCATGTTGCTTATAATAGATAACGTGGCAGTGCCACCAGACTCAGAATACGTGGCGTAGCCACTAGAACATAACTTCCTTCAAATCAAGCCCAACCCCATGCAGAATGTCGTGGATGTCATGCTCAATCATCACACATGTATGCATAATGGCCAAGATCAGCAACAGTCATTTAAACACATATATTAAAAACATATTAGTCATACAACCTCAGTCAAATCAGTTAAAACACAATCATACAATCATAATCGAATCAGTTAAAACACAGTCATACCATCACAGTCAAATCAGTCGAATTCATAGTCTAAGTCCGTCACTTGCCCACAAGGGCAAAACAGTCATTTTACACTCTAGGGGCAAAATGGTCATTTTACCCTACAGAGGTATTTCGATAATCCTACCCTATAGGGGTATTTTGGTAATTTTACAAATCAAGGTCACTTCAATAATTCCAAAAATCGAGGGTATTTTGGTAATTTTACAAACCAAGGGTATTTCAGTAATTTACAAACTAGGGGTATTTTGATAATTTCACAAACTAGGGGTATTTCGGTAACTTTAAAAATCAAGGGTATTTCGATAATTTCACAATTAGGGGTATTTTGGTAATTTCAAAAATAATAGGGTATTTTGGTAATTTTTCAAATCGAGGGTACTTTGGTAATTTTACAAACTAGTGATATTTTAGTAATTTTACAAACCAAGGGTATTTCTATAATTTTGCAAACCAAGCGTATTTCTGTAATTTTGTAAACCGAGGGTATTTCTGTAAATTTGTAAACTGACGGTATTTTTGTAATTTTGTAAACCGAGGGTATTTCTGTAATTTTTTTAAATTAAGGGTATTTCTGTAATTTTGTAAACTGAGGGTATTTCTATAATTTTATAAATCGAGGGTATTTTTGTAATTTTATAAATCAGGGTCTTAACGACCCCATCGAAGGTCCATCTTCGCCTTGAGTGACTTTTGTAACCTAACCAGACAAAACGGGGTAATTGGGCCTAAGGCCCATTACTCGGCCCGAGTGGGCCGACACACTCGTGTGGCCCATTTAGCCGATAAACAACCATGGCTATGCAAACAACACAGCCCAAAACAATCACTTATCACATCACATACATTTTAACCGTGTCAGCCCACACGGCCCATTTAGCCCAACCAACACTAGCCACGTGGACGACACGGCTCAGTCAAACATTTACCACAATATACAGTTTTAACCTGTGTAGGGCCCACAGGCCCATTGGCCCATTGGGCCCACACGGCCCATCTTGGCCCTACGCGGCCCAAAACAAACTCAGCCCATGAGAATGCTCATGGTGGCCTCAACCATCTTACGCCCATATTCGTGGGCTCGGTCCACCACACGTACGATCGCATGCTTGTGTGGCATCATTTGCCATTATTTCAGCTTTTTGGCATTCCGGCATTTGCTAATCTAATCTAAATAGTGTGAAAACACACCTGTTGCGATGTCAAAACTGAACCACTTCCGAAATCAAGAACCTAAGATTACAACAAACCCTTATTAGCCTAAAACCATCATTAAACCAAACCACAAAACCGAAAAGGATTTGCTTGATCCCCTGCCACTTACCAAACCAACACTCGCAGATCCCTACCGACTTCACAGCCATGTACCATTCCAAAACTTCGATCTTCAAGAACATTCGATCAATACATAAGTATTTAATGTCCAATAAAAACACATCTCACTTAAAGCACTTACCCCAATATTGAAAAGACCGCCTGCAAAGAGAAGAATAATTGACCCGAACTTCTATAATAGAACCCACACTCCTAGCAAGATTAGGCAGATTGTAAGATGATTGATGATAGGCATACATTCGGCCCCAAGAGAAAGAGAAGGTAAAACCGAAACTTGGCAGTAGAGCTAACAAAGATTCGGCTAGAAAAGAAATAGTGATGCGACTGAACTTACCCTTACTAAAAACTCAAATGACTTTTGGCAATAGTCAATCAAAGAGATTCGGCCCAAGAAAAAAGAACAAAAAGATTTGAGAGAGAGAAGAAGGAGAATCAATGAAGCCAACCAAATCGAAAGCAATGGAAGAAAGTTGATAAGATATTCGGCCTAAGGCAACAGAAAAGGTAAACGTTAATGTTTGACTGGGAGAGGGGAAAAATAAAGTAGAGGTTTGGCTAAGGCTTGAGAGTAGAAACAAGAAGAGAAAAGAGGAATAAAGAAATAAGAAAGAAGAGCGTAGAGACGAGGATAAATAATCGACACAAAACAAAAAAGGGAAAAAGATCAGAAAGAAAAAGGAGAGGACTAGAAGAGGAGAAAATATTCGGTTTAAGAGAAAAGAGAGCTAGCTACATTCGGCTTTTGAGTGATAACCAATAAGAAGATAAAAAAAACTGAAAAGTAGAAAGAATAGAAGGCTTGTAATGCTCCCAAAAGTAATCACTTGGCAAAAGAAACCCCAAAAGTTCACAGACAGGGAAATAGAGAGAAAAGACTTGGAGATGTAACCAAAAATGAAATCGAAACAAAAGAATTCCCTTTAAGCCGAATTGTCATAAACAACCCCCTAAAATCGGTTACAACATTCCCCATATCAAATCCTTTAATTATCTCCTTAATTTCCTACACCGCACATTCAAATTCCAAGACCACTTCAAACCTCCACATCCATAACCACCATTTCCAAATTCCCAGATTTCCTCCCTATGACCAAGTCCACAACCACCTTAGGAGAATCCCGCTACCACACAACCACTAGGCGTCTATGTAGCAAAATAATAGTCCCATGAGCACGCCAGGATTCGAACTCAAGTCTCCTAGCAGAAGTACCACGCCACTTGCCACCTTGGCACAAGCTCTCTTGTGCCACAAAATATCCTCAATTAATTAAAAGGTCTATAGGCCAAAGTCCAAGTTCCTTTAAAAGAAAAACCAAAATAAAATTACAAGAGCCAAGACTTGAACCTCAAACCTTACAGTTATACAACACGCCACCTTGCCACTAGACTACAAGCTCTTTTGTGACATATTTCAACCAAAAAATATTTATAAGGCCTTCCAAGTAACGCCAAGATCCACGAAAGGGAAAAACTAAAAATTTTGCTAAAGCCCTGGTTTGAACCCAAGACTTCTCCAACACTTCCAAACACTCTTAATTACTTAACCAATACACTAAACACACAATTGTGATATTTCCATACATAACAAAATATTATAAGCCGCCACCATGGCCCAGTACTTCTAGGCCCAAAATTTAGAGTGTTACACATATCTTAAACCAAGCTATCATAGTTGTAGCATATACATTTTTCCCTATCTCAATCGAATTGATTAAATCATACAATTGCAAAGTCATAATCCCAAGCTTTTAGTTTGATATCCACCATCCAACCTTATTTCATTTTCATTTATACTCAATTTCTGAATTCAACATATCTAACCGCTTACTTCATCATGAAACTGATTCAATTGCACATTTACGACAATATACAATATTTTCAAAACTATTCGATTTAGTCTTTATCACTAACCATCAATTCAATTCAACTTATTTTATCATTTCTATCTTACAATATGATTATACTATGAAACACAGCTCATAAATACATCAATTGAAAAGGTCCAGATTATAGTAATACATACTGTAAACTTTGTAACACCCCTATCCTGTATCCATCACTAGATTAGGGTCAGGAGCATTATCGGACAATTTAGAACATTCACAAATATTTCACAATCATTATCATCAGAACAAAATCATACATCATCAACGAGTCCCTTATAAAGGTCTATGAGACCTTAAACATGCATTAGAAGAAGGTCGGGACTAAACCTAACTCATACAAAACTTTTCAAAACTCAAACATTTTTCAAAGCTATAGAGGTCACACGCCCGTGTCAGGCAGGCTGTGTGCCTCACATGGCCTTAGACAGGCACGTGTGTCTAAGCCATGGCAAAATAGGGCATACATTTTGACTTGCACCACACGGCTGAGGACATGCCCTGTGCCAAGCCGTGTGAAAATTAGAGAGGCTACTGACTTGGGTCACACGGCTGACCAGACGCCCGTGTGTCAGCCTGTGTGCCACCCACTGCCACTAGACACACCCGTGTGTCTAGGCCATGTCAAACTGGTAGGGTATACTGACTTAATTTCAAAGGTACCCCAAGGGACACATGACTGTGTACTATGACCGTATGTCACACACGGCTCTGACACGCGTTCGTGTCTCTACCTGTGTGGAAAAAAATAGGCCATTCGAAAGGCCAACTTTGCCACCCATTCTGGGTCATCCCTACAAGCCAAAATCAATACATTTTATGCCAACTTTTCTCAGCCAAAACACAACCAAAATATGCACAATTTATGGCATATAATTCTCATCTAAAATCAAACTCAATCAATATATTTGGAATGCAAATCGGATACTCGAAGATTTGGATCAATAAGTACCTATACCATGTCCCCTAGCCAACTCAAGGTAGCTTATCCCGGAGTACCTATCCCTTAGCTTGTAGCCAAATCAAGGTAACTCTATAAAATACCTATACCATGGCCCGTAGCCAAATCAATGTAACTCCATAAAATACCTATACCATGGCCCGTAGCCAAATCAAGGTATTACTCGCACCCGTAGTGCCGATATCATGGCTTAAAGCCAAATCTCAACCTAATGACATGCCACTAGCACCCCAAACTATTTCCAAGGCTCAACCGAGCCTTTCCACATTTCATTTCCATCATTGTCCACATTCGTATCATTACATTTAGTATTACAACCTTCTCCAAGGTTTCATTCATCAACTTTCATACAATATCAATGTGTTTAACATTCATTTATAAAGAAATTACTACCTATGAACTTACCTTGAGTATAAAACGAAGGAATGAGTCGATTATTCGTCGACTTTCAATTTCCCCCGATCTAAATCTGGATTCCTCTTTTCTTAATCTATATGTATTAAAAATTAACTCATTCAATATCACATTCATTCAAATCAATCCATAAACACATATTTAGGGCATTTTACAATTTAGCCCTCACATTTTCACATTTTCACACTTTAGTCCTTAATTCATAAAATCATAAAATACACAAAATCCCATTCAATACATACTTGGTCGAATATTCCTTTCACTCATATAAATACACACATTTCATTTATTTTACATTTTAGTCCTCCAATTTCTCATTTTCTCAATTTAGCCCATAATGCTTAAATTCATCAAAAAAATCCAAAGACAAAATATATTTATCAAACACATATCTTTCATAATTCATCAAAAATCATCACGAAGCTTCCAATTTCATCAATATCACGTCTCATATTCTTCATCAAACTCTTAAATTAAGACATGGCCTTTATAAAATGCTAAGCAACAATCACAAAAACAAAAAAAAATCATCAATAACCAAAGTCAAAACATACCTTAATTAAGTAGAATATGTGCCGAAACCTTCAAACCCTTTTCTTTTTTTTTTTTTGCTAATATTCGGCTAGATGAACAAATAAATGGCCAAATTTCACGCTTTTGTTTTATTATAAATCATTTAATTATCAATTTTCAATTTTAACCTTAATTAAAACCATTTATAAACATTCATTTAATGGCCATTTATGTCAAATTCCAATAACAATGGTCTAATCAAAACATAAGGACCTCACATTTAATAAGCCATGATAATTAAACACTTTAAATGAATAGCATGTCACTTTTGCATTTTATGCGATTAAGTCCTTTTTGCAAATTAAGCACACAAATGGTGAAATTTTCATACGAAAATTTCACAGACATTAATTCACATGCTATAATCATAGGAAATAATATTAAAATATTTTTATGATCCAGATTTGTGGTATCAAAACCAATATTCTAATTAGGTTCTAAACCGGGCTATTACAACTCTCCCCCTTAGGGATTTTCGTCCACAAAAATCTTACCGGTTAATAGGTTTGGGTAACATTCTCTCATAACATCCTCAGGCTCCCACGTAGCTTCTTCAACCCCGTGTCGATGCCATAAGACTTTCACTAAAGAGATTTTCTTATTTCTCAATTCCTTAACCTCGCGATCTAAAAGTCAAATATGTTCTTCTTCGTATGTCAAATTAGATCGAATCTCTATCTCAGATGGGGAAATCACATGCAAAGGATTAGATCGGTATCTTTGGAGCATCGAGACATGAAATACATTATGAATCTTTTCTAACTCAGATGGCAATAACAATTTGTGAGCAACTGGCCCGGTACGCTCTATAATCTCATACGACTCAATAAATCTCAGACTCAATTTGCCTTTACGACTAAATCGAAGTATTTTCTTCCATGGTGAGACTTTCAAAAACACTTTGTCCCTGATCTGGAACTCAATGTCTTTTCGTTTCAAGTCTGCGCCTGATTTTTGACGATCTGACACTGCTTTTAGACTTTCTCAAATCACTTTCACTTTCTATTCAGTCTCTTTAATCAAATCAACTCCATATATTTTATTCTCACTAAGCTCAGTCCAATACAAAGGTGTTTGACATTTGTGACCGTATAAAGCTTCGTAAGGTGCAATTTTTATACTCGATTAAAAGCTATTATTATATGCGAATTAAATCAATGGCAGGTAACGTTTCCACTTACCTTCGAACTCAAGAATGCAACATCTTAACATGTCCTCGAGTATCTAAATGATTCGTTCAAATTGACCATCTGTATGCGGATTGAAAGCAGTGCTAAAGTATAGTTTCATACCTAGTGCATCTTGCAATTTCTACCAAAACCGTGATGTGAACCTCGGATTTCTCTCCGAAATAATAGAAATAAGTACCCCGTGCAATTGCACAATCTGAGAAATATACAGTTCAACAAGTTTATCAAGTGAGTAATCTGTACGAATCAGAATGAAATGAGTCGATTTAGTCAATCTATCCACAACAACCCAGATTGCATCTTTCCTGCTCAGTGACAAAGGCAAACCCAATACAAAATCCATTGTGACTTTGTCCCATTTCCATTTGGGTATCATAATTGGCTGAAGTAATCCAAATGGTACCTGATGCTCAACTTTAACTTGTTGACAGATTAAACATTTTGATACAAAGTCAGAAATGTCTTGTTTCATACCATGCCACCAGTAAAGCTGTTTCAAATCATTATACATTTTTGTACTACCTGGGTGAACAGATAACCTACTGCTATGAGCTTCATTCAAAATCATCTTAATCAACTTTGAATTTCTCGGAACACACATTCGGTCTCTGAATCCCAAACAACCTTATCAACTTGAAACTCTAAATCAATATTCAAATCACATTGAGCCCATTTTGCTAACAATTCATTATCAACTTTTTGAGCTTTGCAAATCTGTTGAATAAATAACAGTCTTACTTTAAACTCAGCTATTATCGCACCATCATCAGACATAGCCATATGTGTATTTATTACACGTAGAGCAAATAGAGATTTTTGGCTTAAAGCATCAGCAACAACATTAGCCTTTCCTGGATGATAATCAATCACAAGCTCGTAATCTTTTAACAATTCCAACCATCGTCATTGTCTCAAATTCAAATCTTTCTAAATCATAAATATTTTAAGCTTTTGTGATCAGAACAGATGTGACATTTTTCACTGACCAGATAGTGGCGCCATATTTTTAACGCAAACACAATAGCTGCCAATTTTAGATCGTGCATTAGATAATTCTTTTCGTGCGGCTTTAACTGTCATGAGGTATAAGCTATGACTTTACCTTCCTACATCAAAACACAATCGAGGCTGTTCATTGAAGCATAACTGTAAATCACATATTCTTTACCCGATTCTGGTTGCACGAGTATAGGAGCTTCGGTCAACATAGCTTTCAAATGATCAAAATTTTTATGGCATTTATCAGACCATTCAAATTTTACATCTTTTTGTAACAATCTCGTCAACGGAGTTGCGATCATAGAAAACCTTTTACAAATAGAGGATAATACTCGACAAGTCCCAAGAAACTACGGACTTTAGAAACATTTCTCGGAGGCTTCCAATCTATTATTGCCGAAACCTTGCTCGGATCAACCTGTATACCTATTGCTGACACAATATGTCCCAAAAAATAGACTTCATGCAACCAGAACTCATATTCACTAAACTGTGCATACAATTGTTTATCTCACAAAGTTTGTAGTATAATTCTCAGATGTTCGGCGTGCTCGAACTCATCACGAGAATAAATCAAATTGTCATCAATAAAAGCGACAACAAATTGATCTAAATACGGTCTGAAAATTATGTTCATCAAATCCATAAACACAGTAGGAGTATTCCTTGTTTAAAAGGCATAACTAAGAATTCATAGTGTCTATACCTAGTTCGAAAAGTTATTTTTGGCACATCGGAGTCTTTCACTCATAGCTGATAGTAGCCTGATCTTAAATCAATCTTTGAAAATATTGTAGCCTCTTTCAACTGATTGAACAAACCATCTATACGTGGTATGGATATTTATTCTTTATGGTCACTTTATTTAGTTGTTGGTAGTCGATGCACATTCTCATAGTTCCGTCTTTCTTTTTCACAAGCAAAACTGGTGCACCCCAGAGAGAAAAACTCAGTTGTGCAAAACCCCTATCTGTCAATTCTTGTAACTGAACTTTCAATTCTTTTAATTCGACTGGTGCCATTCTGTATAGAGCTATCGAAATTGGAGTTGTCCTTGGCACTAATTCAATACAAACTCTACTTCTCGAATTGGCAGCAAACCCAGTAATTCTTCGGGAAACACATTTGGATACTCACACACAACTAGTACTAATTCAATCTTCTTTTCAGTCAATTTAGTGTCGAGTACATAAGCAAAGTAAGCTTCACAACCCTTTCTCACATATTTTCGAGCTAACATAGAAGAAATTACTTTCTGTAAACCATTCAGATCATTAGACTCAATTCGAATAATCACATCATTCTGGCATCGCAAATCAATAGTTTTCCATTTGCAATTCACCATTGCATCATGTAACGTTAGCCAATCTATACCCATAATTATATCAAACTCGTCGAATGGCAACAATATCAAATCAACTGGAAAACATGAATCTCGAATCATCAACGGACAATTCTTGCACATTTTATTAACCAAGACACGCCACCTAAGGGGTTTGATACTCTAATCACAAACTCAGTTGACTCTACTTGCAAAGTCTTACTATGCACTAAATTCATGCATATATAAGAGTGCGTAGATCTAGGATCTATCAATGCAATCACAAAAGGATCATAATGAGTGAAAGTATCGGTAATAACGTCTTGTGATGACGCTTCTTTGTGAGCGCAAATAGCGTAAGCCCGTGCAGGTGCTCTAGCTTCAGACCTCATAGCTATATCTTTCATAGCCCCTCGACTACCACTTACATTCCCAGCACCTCTGGGTGGTCTCCCTCTTGCCATAGTATTAACAGGCCTCAGATTTTGTAATGTTTCTTGTTCAGCCAACTCGGCACAATATCACTTAAAATGATCTAACGATCCTCATTTATAACAAGCTTTATTACTTTTGTTCCAACATTCACCAAAATGTCATCTCCCGCACTGTTGACACTCAAGTTTATTATACTTTACACTACCAACACTCGACACTGAAGTAGTTCGAGCTTTAGAATCGGGGTATTGTTTTACACAATCCTTGTTTGAATATCCCATGGAAGCATTCAGGTAAGTATACAAATCTCTAAATTTCTTTGAGGAATATTGATGTTGTTTACTCATCGAGCTTTTTCTAGAATTAGTAACCTCTGAACCTGCTTTCTTCTTTTCTTTACTGAGGTCCTTGGCTTTACAAGCCCTTTTGACTAAAACAACAAATTCTTTCAACTCTAGAATTCCAACAAAAAGTTTTATGTCTTTATTCAACCCATCAACAAACTGTTTACACATAATCTCTTCAGTAGAAACATACTCTCGGGCATACTTGCTCAATCTTACAAATTCTCTTTCATATTCTATCAATGCCATTCGACCCTGTTTTAACTTGAGAAATTCTTTATATTTCTGATCGAGAAATCGCTGACTTATATACTTCTTTCGAAATTCAGATTGAAAGAACTCCCAGGTGACTCGTTCCCTCGGAACCACAGATATTAACATTTTACACCAATGATACGCATTATCTCTAAGCAAGGATACCACACACTTGATACATTTATTGGGAGTACAAGAAAAATCTTTAAATATTCAGATTCTATTTTTGAGCCAAAACTCAGCTCTATCCGTGTCATCATCAACGGTAGCCTGAAACTCCTCAGCCTCATATTTTCGAATCTTATCTACTGGTGGCTTACTCAATCACATTGAATCTATAACTTGAGGAACAACAGGTACTTATTGAGGAATAGGTGGGGGTGGAGGTTGTTGTGCAACTAGATTCGTACGAACAAATTTCGTGAACCATTCATTCATCATTTGGAAGAAAGCTTGCTTGGCCTCTCCCTCATGGCTACTCGTAGCCATTCTAGAATCAGGTGCCACTGCCCCTTGAGTAGGAATGGGTGTGTTACTTTCAACATCATTAGCCACGGCTCTTTTAGGATCCATTTACTATACAAAAACACATTTTAATTATCAGGAATTGTAACAGCCTGATTTTGGGCTTAGTCAGAATAGTGGTTTCAAAACCACTATTCCGAGGCCGGAGAAAATTATTTTGATATTATTTTCTGTGATATAACATGTTTATAAAGGTGCATGAAAATTTAGGTAATTTATTTTCGCAATTTCTAGCTTAATTTCGAAAAAGGGCTAAATCGCGTATAAGGTAAAAGTTGTGGTTTATTAGAAAAAAGTAATAAATAGCTAGAGCACCAAATTTGGGAGGTTTAAAAGGGAAATTGACCCTTCCCAAGATAGTTGGCCGGTTATGCCTAGTGTTAGGGGACAAAATTTGAGTTGAAAAGTCAAAAGTGATGGGGTTAAGTGACTAAATTGGGTAATAAAATAAAATAAATAAAAGGTTGTCATTTTCTTTCATTTCCTTCTTTCTCTTTCACTGAAAATGGCAGCAAAGAAAGGGTTTTGAAACTGGAAAATTTCAGCAACATATTTCCCTAACAAGTAAGTGTTTTCAATGCATTTTCTTGATAATTTTTACACTTTTGGAACCCCCAAATCATGAGCTTTCATAAGAGGGGACTATTTTGCAAAATAATTAAGAGTCTAGGGTTTTGCCATGAAAGCATATGTGTTGTTTGCTGAATTTTTATGGAAGTATATAAGTCTTGGTAGTGTTATAGACAACCTTTATGGAAGAAATTGCATGAAGACACCTAAAATGGGGTATTTTGCAAAAGTTGTAAAAACAAGTTGTAAATGCATGAAATAGTTGAAATTATGAGTTGCTATAGTCATGAAATGGTCATCTAGGCCTAAGGAGTAAATAAATTGAATAAAATTCATTATACGAGTCTAGGGGCAATTTGTTAATTATGGCAAAGTATAGGGGCAAAATTGTAAATTTTTCCAAAATGTGTCATTGGACTAATTGGATTAGTATATTGTTTTAATAAGTTAATGTGATTTATAGATGACAAAAAATGAGATTCGGCCTTAAAACAAGGAAAAACGAGATATTGATGTTTAGGCCTCTTTTACCAATTTGGTGTCGAGGTAAGTTCATATGGTAATAATAAGGCAAATTTATGTTTGTATTGCATTCCTTATTAATATTGCACATATTATATGATTTAATATATTGGAAGTTTGATGGAATATGATGTTCTTTGAAACGAGTAAAATTGTATGAAAGTAATTTATCAACTTCATTATCATGTGTTTAATACTTGATATTGTACAAATATGGACATATGCCTTATTGGGATTTACTTGTGATGATTTAATGAAAATGTGATGATAGCTTTGTATCTTGGATATCCCGGGTTACTCTGAGGAATGCTTAGGATTTCGGGTATCAGGACATCACATTAATTGTGCGCCACTGTAAGACCATGTCAAGGACATGGCATCAGCAATGATATGTGTGTTTGTATAAGACCATATCAGGGATACGGCAACAATATGTGGATCCATGTAAGACCATGTATGAGGCATGGCTTTGGTATTCTATTTGGTGTATGATAATTCCCAACATCCTTTAGCATCCCGAGTGCTCAACTGGTAATGAAAGGGATGATGTGATAAAAGCCCTAAGGAGAGCATGTTAAAGAAGGTTTGATTATATAATTTAACACGAGTTGGTACAGGTATGTACACTAAACTCACGAGTAATACCATGATATATGATCGCTCATGATAAAGATGTATATGAGGACAAGTAGGCCAAGGATTTTGAATGATGAATGAGCTCATTTTTATGTTTATTATGTCATCATATAAAAGTTATCATGATTTTTCACAAAAATAGTTTTGGGCTACTGTAGTGGTTTAAATTTGAAAATACACTAAAAATATTAGGAGATGAGTTATAGGCTGAATAAAATATGGAATCAAAGCCTAATTAATTTAGTTTCACATAGAAGAAATGGTGGAAGCAAAAGAGTTTTGTAGTATGAAATATTTAAATTGTTTTGAGATAGAGTTAGAGTGTCTTCAAAATCCCCTATTTTGATTTGAGAAAGTCATTATAAATTATAAAAAAATATTTATTAGTTACAAATTATATGTGTAGAATCCTTAGTGAGTCTATTTTCAATAGAAATAGACAGAAACATTATTCGAGTCCTGTGCTATGAGATAATAAGACTTTAGTGTAGAAGGGTTGGAACTGTCTGACATTGAATCAGGGGTAATTTGAGGAATAAGCTGTACTAATTGGCTAAGCCAAAAATTCTAAAAATTTTATGGTAGAAAGGTACATAAGTTTAGTTTCAAGGAAAATTAATAGAACTTAATTTAGAGTTTTGTAGCTCCATATATAAATATTTTATTTACTGTGGTGCAAGAAGATAGCTTATTATGAACTTAAGAAAATGTTGGGAACATTGATAAAAACATTTTCATATGAACTTCCTGAGCGTAAAGCTTACCCCTTCATTTCCCATGATCTCTAGTGTTGCCAGGTTAGCTCGGGTTGGAGTTCGTCGGAGATATTATCACACTGTCAAGCTATCGCCATTGGTGTAAGTGATTTTAAGTACTATGAGTCTATGGCATGTATAGAAGTTTAAATGTTTAAGTGTGTGACATCTGTTTTAGTCAAATGTATTAGCTTATATTAGCTATTGAGGTTGTAAATCTAGTTATATATGCATGCATGTGCTATGGTCTTATGTGATGAGTTTATAATGATTATGGCATGAATGTGGTAAAGATGTGAGTAAAATCTATGATGTCTATTGCATGAGAAATTGACATGATCATAACATGTTTATGGACGTTTAAGTGCCCGTGTATGCCTTGTTGTATTCTATTGTATAAATATGTGTGCGTATGATATGTGGGTGATAAAAGGGCTTGGTAAATAGCCCGACATTGTCCACACGACTGAGCACACGGGCGTGTGCCTTGGCCGTGTGATTTTGACAGGATGCGCCACGAGATGTAGGCACGGACGTGTCTAGGCCATGTGATGGAACACAGGTCATAGACACAGACGTGTACTAAAGCCGTGCTAAAATCTCAGTGGCTTAAATTATAGACTTGATTCAACATGGGTTGTGGACACGACCGTGTTAGTAGCTCACACGGGCGTATAAAGCCTTAAAGCATGAATTTTCCAATGTTTTTCTGAAGTTCTCAGTTTGGTTCTGAACCACCCCAAATGTATGTTTTGGGCTTCGTAAGCCCGTCTAAGGGACAGTATGCATGTGAAATGAAACGTTTTAAATTTGAACGAAATTTCATGGTCAGTTTAGTTTGAAAGTGTTGGTTTAAATCCAGTAATACCTTGAACCCTATCCCGGCATCGGATACGGGCGAATGGTGTTACATTTAGTGGTATCAGAGCTATGGTTTAGTTGGTTCTCGGACTAACATAGCATAAGTGAGTCTAGCTATACATGCCATAGTATTACATGTGATAGTGTGATATCTCTCGGCACTAACGAAACTATTTCCTAAGATAGGAAATACTACCAACCGAGCAAACCTTGTTAATGGTAAACGTAATATTAAGATGATTGAAATGTGCTTGTGATATGTTGAAATTTGGAAAGGTATAAAAATAATTTCATGATTTTTACGTGAATTAATACTGTGACAGCCTTAAAACGACCCTAGTCGGAATGTGGTTTCGGGACCACAAAACTGAGGCATAAAATAAATTCAATATTCATTTTGATGCCTATGATATGTGTTAATTCATGTGTGACATGTTTGATGGGTTGATTTAGAGTTATAAAATTTAATTTCACTAAAAGGGACTTAGTAGTGAACTTTGAAAATGTGCTAGACAAATGTGTGATGACCTATTAATGCATGCATGAGAAAAGAAGGAGTTGCATGTCAAATTGCCCAATTTTACTCTAGTGGACGGCAATGATGGCTAATTTGGCATGTTGTGTGTTGTATTTTAGCTTAATAAATAAACTTAATATTTATTTTAAGCTATAATGTGATTATATTATTATTATTATTATGAAATGGGAGGAAAAACCAAAGCTAGTCCCTTTCTTCTTCTCTTTGCCGTGAGTTGAAGAAGAAAATAAGAATTTTTGAGCTTGAGGCATTCGGCTAGGGGAAGCTGAAAATTAAGGTAAGATTGTTAGGTATTTTTCTTTAGATTCCGTGAAATTTAAATGATAGTGAGACTCTTTTCTTTACCATGTTCAAATTCGTTGAGTCTTGGGTGTTAGAAGCTTTCGGTCATGGTTAAATTGGTTAAAAATGAAAGCTTTGAAGCCTTGAAATTTAGGAGAGTAATGAAGTGCCAAGTGCCTTTGTAAATGAGGTCATTTGTATTTGGAAATAAGAGAAAGTGTAACTAAGGTATTCGGCCATGACCTTGATGAGCTTAGGTTGTTGTTAATTGATGTTGTGTACCAAGGGATGAAAATATGTGAATCTAGATTAGTTAAAAATTTTGTTATGAGTGACTATCTTGAGCAAATTGCATTCGGTTAATGTGGTAAAGTATGGAATTTTGTTTAATTTTGGGATCCTATAATTAAATTATTCATATATGATTTTGTATTAGTTGAATGTGAAATTTGAATGAATTGGGTAGTAAGTGTGCTAATTCTTTGTTAGTTGGTGTTGTGTAAAGAGGGATGGATATGGGTAATTATAAACTAGCTAATTGTTATAATTGGTGAATAGATGTTAATTTCGATATGGAGGGCCTCTTAAATTGTTGACCGAAACTTACTTGTAGGTTGAAATTGGTGAATCATGTTAATTTCGGTTAAGTAGTAATATGACAAGGGAATTTATGTTTTGATATTGAAATTGAGTGTATGATTGCCGAGTGTGCTTGGAGTTAGTATAATAGTGCTAATGCTATGTGAAACTAGAAATTTGATAATTGATTAATGTGGTTCAAATTCTAAAGTGAACTTCATTAAATTGTATTTTGGCGGTGAGTAAGGCCGAATGGAGCTTTGTAGTAATGGGAAACTTCTTGAATGTTTTATTTGTTAGAAAGGGGGACATTCGGCTATGCCCTATTTGCAAGAATGAAATTGTGCTTGTGTATGTGTTAGCTAGTTAATTGGTGTATTCGGCCATTTGCGTAATGTGGCCATGGTTATATGTTGTAGCTTGAATGGATGTGAATTGTGTATGTACATTGTGTTAAGAGCAATGACTACTCTAAATGGTGCCTTAGGAAATGCTATGTTTTAAGTATGTGCATAAGAATATTAAAGAGTGAATTTTGTATAAAAATCTGCTTGGTACAGCAGCAGTAACATGTTTTGGAAAAATCACCATAAATTGTGTGAGTTGAATTAGAGGCTGAATAACTTGTGTAATTGAATCTTAATGAGTCTAGTTTCTTATGAAAGAAACCTTGCAAGCAAAGGAATTTCCGATAAATAGATTTTTAGAGTAGAGTGAGACAGTGTCAGATTGACTTCGAAGTCCCCTGCTCTGTTTTTGGAAAATCACTATAAATTGTATAAAAATTGTTATGAGACAAAATTTATATGCTTAGACTCCTTAATGAGTCTAGTTTCGAATAAAATAGGTGAGGACATATTTGGAATCCTGTACAAGGAGAAATTCGGTTCGTAGTATAGAGTGGTCAGTCTAATCAAGCAGTGAAATAGGGAAACTTTAAGAAAATTCTGGTATTGATTGACCAAACCAAAAATTATGAAAATTTTATGGATTAAAGATAAATGAGTCTATTTTCATGCAAAATTTGCAGCACTACATTTGGAGTTTCGTAGCTCCAGTTATGAGTAAATTATTGAATGCTGCTCAGAAAATCAGCTTGTTGTGACTTATGATATGTATGTGAAATGCTCCAATGTGCATGTGTGTTCGCAATGAGAAGAATATGCATGTATGATTTGACTATGACTGAAAATGATTCATTGAGGTGCTTGAATAAGGATTAATAGAATTAAATGTTTTATTTAGCTCAAGAGCATAGAGGGACGAGTTCGGATAAAGGGAAGGCTAAAGTGGTCGAATAGCCAACTCGTAATTCCTCGTGAAAGTTCAAAGTAAGTTTTGAGTAATCGAATTTGGTATTTAAGTTAAAATGCCATGACATACATGCTGATATTTGAACGATGTCCCATTGAGAAAGACACCTTATTTATGTTTGCTATATAGCCGAATGGCTCCTAGAGAAAAAGGACCGAAATGAGATTTGAAATGCATTGCTCATGTATGTTTGATCTTTGGGCCAAAAGTCTAGAAAAGAAGAGTATAAGTGTATAAGTTCTGAATTATATGTACCTTTATGATATAAAGTCGAGAAGCATGTTATATGTTTGTATGCACATGAATTGATTGAATTGCAAGTGAAATCTTGCTATGTGAAACTTGGCTACATGCGAATATATATATAGGTATGAGAATTTGTGATGTGAATCCGGGATTTAAGTCCCGCTGACTATATGTGGAGACTATGTCCGGGTTAAGACCCGAAGGCTATATGCAGAGATGATGTCCGGGTTAAGACCCGAAGGCTATATGCGGAGATTATGTCTGGGGTAGAGACTCGATGGCTATGTATAGAGTTTATCCGAGCTAAAGATCTCGATGATGATGAGAATAAAGCCTAAAGACTAATGGTCTTCAAGGTAACAATCGCTAATGAATTGCGCTGAAAGTGTTAAGCTATACAGGTATGTACCCTTGGCTTATATGCAAGCTGGATTTTGGACCGAATACTAAGGTCATTATGTGATTTCATATGTGTTCATGAAATGAGATTATTAATATGATCGAAGTACAATTGGCCTATGTGAAATGTTATGTGAATTTTTGTGACATGTATATGTTATGTGAACTTACTATGAGTGGAAGCCATCCATTTTCGTATGTGATGTGAATGTCTATGTTTGGAAAAAAGGGTGACTTACCCAAATATGAGAGGGAAACAAAGATATGATCAACTATGTTAGAATTTAATGCTTTATCTGTGACATTGCTTAAAACTTACTAAGCATTGTAATGGTTACTCCATTTCCCTTATTTCCTCTGTTTTATAGATCTCATTTTGGAAGCTACGGACTCGGGGATTGAGGCCTTAATCACCTACACTATCGCTGTTATTTTTGGTACATTTGATGGTTAATTTGGGTCAATGGCATGTATAGGCTATGTTCCTTCGGTTGAATCAAACTTCATTTTGAGTTGTAAATATTTCTAGCCATGCGAAAATGGCTTGCTTAGTCTTCGAGTTTGATTATATGTGTTGGAGTGATTCTCATACTATTCGATGTTGTGGCATGATATTTAGTTAGTACCTAATATGCAATGACTTTTTTAATATGATGTTTGGTTATTGAATTTGTTCGATTTAGCCAATTTGTTAGTAGTCACAAGGTAGAGATTTGCTAGTATACTTATAGAATGATTTTAATGAGATACGATGTTCTGACCGAACCGACCTAAGTGTTATATTCAACTATTAAACTCAATGAATTCACGTCCAGCTTTGTATCTATGAACCTCGTTAGTTTGTATTTTGATTTGTAATACCTTAAACCCTAATCCGGGGACGGACAGGGGCGTAGGGTGTTACATTTTTATTGGTATCAGAGCTACGGTTTAGTCGATTCTCGGACTAACGTAGCGTGTGTGAGTATAGCTATACATGCCATTTTGTGATAATGCGATAGTGTGGTGATTTCTGACATTTGAAATGTGTTTTTCATATAGTAATGGATTCCGATCCCGATCGAGCCGTAGCGGAAGATATTGAGAGTGTAGCGGCCGCTCCCACGTAAGGGATCGCGCCGATCGACTCTCAACCGAATGCCAGTCATCGAGATGATGACATGAGGCAGAAGTTGTATGCAATGATGAGTGATTGGTTCGCTCAATTCCTACGAAATAATCCGGCTGTTCCACAACCTCCTCCCCTGAATAACCCACTTCCGACCTCTGTGGCTCCTCCTGAGGCCGACCCTGTGAGGTCAAGTAAACCCCCGGTCGATAAAATTACAAAATATGGGGCTGAAGAGTTCTGGGCTACAGTTGATGACGATGCTGAGCGGGCCGAGTTTTGGCTCGATAATGTAATCCGTGTGTTTGATGAGCTGTCGTGTACGCCCGAAGAGTGCTTCAAGTGTGCCGTGTCTCTGCTGCGTGATTCTACCTACTATTGGTGGAACACATTGGTTTCGGTGGTGCCGAGAGAGCGAGTTAGTTGGGAGTTTTTCCAAGTTGAGTTCCGAAAGAAGTACATCAGCCAAAGATTTATCGATCAGAAACGGAAGGAATTCCTCGAACTTAAACAAGGCGGAATGTCAGTGACCGAATATGAGAGGGAATTCGTACGACTCAGCCGATATGCTCGCGAGTGTATATCATCCGAAGCTATTATGTGTAAACGCTTCGAGGACGGGTTAAATGAAGACATCAATCTGCTGGTTGGCATTCTGGAAATTCAAGAGTTCGTTGTTCTTGTCGAGCGAGCCTGCAAGGCCGAAGAGCTTTGAAATGAAAAGAGAAAAGCTGATAGCAGAGCCAGAGAGTTCCGTAAGAGATCTTCTGGGAGGTCTATTCAAAAATCCTCAAAGAAGTTTCGAAGTGAGTCGGACAGACCATTTGTTACTTTGGGTTTTTCTAGGCGAGACCGTGATCGACCCCCTATGAGTTCACGTGCTACTTCTGCTGCCAGTGTTGGAAACGACCATCGAGACAGAGTCGAGTGCAAGTATTGTGGAAAATGGCATTCGCGGAGCTGCAGATTTCATGATCGCTCTTGTTATAAATGCGGGTCGGCTGATCACTTTATAAGAGATTGCCCTAGATGGTCCGAACAAAATGTGAACCCAAGTGGAAAATCGAATACGACTTCAGCTCGAGGGAGGCCACCTAGAAATCCGGGGAATGCTAGCGGTGGTCAGAGAAGGTTTAAAGATGGTACGACAAGATCTGAGGCTCATGCTCCTGCTAGAGCTTACGCAATTCGCGCACGAGAGGATGCCTCTTCCCCCGATGTTATCACCGGTACTTTCACTCTCTTTGATACTGATGTAATTGCTTTGATTGACCCCGGTTCAACTCATTCATATGTATGTGAAACTTTGGCATCCAGTAAGACTCTTCCTATTGACTCTACTGAGTTTGTGGTTCGAGTGTCCAATCCCTTAGGTCGTTGTGTTTTAGTGGATCGAGTGTGTAAGAAATGTCCCCTTATGATTCAGAATTCCTGTTTTCCGGCCGATTTGATACTTTTGCCATTCGATGAATTCGATGTTATACTCGGAATGGATTGGTTGACTGTGCACGATGCGGTAGTGAATTGCAAACGAAAGACTATTGATTTACGATGTTCGACTAATGAGATCATTCGGATTGAGTCTACGGATTTAAACGGGCTGCCGGCAGTAATATCTTCTATGTTGGCTCAGAAATTTATGAAAAAGGGTTGCGAGGCTTATCTTGCTTATGTTTTAGATAGCAAAATATCCGAACTAAAGCTTGAGACTGTTCCTGTAGTTTGTGAGTATCCAGACGTGTTTCCCGAAGAATTACCAGGATTACCGCCTGTTAGAGAGGTTGAGTTCGGCATTGAGCTAGTTCCGGGTACAACTCCAATTTCAATTGCTCCATATCATATGGCTCCGACGGAGTTGAAAGAGTTGAAATCCCAGTTACAAGAGTTGACCGATAGAGGTTTCACAAGACCGAGCTTTTCTCCCTGGGGTGCACCCGTCTTGTTCGTGAAAAAGAAGGACGAGACTTTGAGGATGTGTATTGACTATCGGCAGCTGAACAAGGTGACTATAAAGAATAAGTATCCATTGCCTCGTATCGATGACTTATTCGATCAGTTAAAGGGAGCCTCAGTGTTTTCAAAGATTGACTTGTGATCCGGTTATTATCAGTTGCGAGTTCGAGACTCAGACGTGCCCAAGACTGCCTTCAGAACGAGGTACGGACACTATGAATTTTTAGTAATGCCGTTTGGGCTGACTAATGCCCTCGCTGTTTTCATGGATCTGATGAATCGAGTGTTTAAGCAGTACCTAGATCAATTTGTAGTCGTATTTATCGATGACATTTTGGTTTACTCTCGCGATGAGATCGAGCATGCCGAGCATTTAAGACTTGTGCTACGGGTTTTGCGTGATAACCAATTGTACGCAAAATTCAGCAAGTGTGAGTTCTGGTTGCGCGAGGCCGGCTTTCTGGGACACATTGTATCTGCTGCGGGTATTCGAGTTGATCCGAATAAAATATCCGCTATCCTTGATTGGAAGCCCCCTAAAAATGTCTCGGAAGTCCGAAGCTTTTTAGGACTTGCCGGGTACTACCGACGGTTTGTGAAGGACTTTTCGATGATCTCAACCCCGTTGACGAAGCTATTGTAGAAGGATGTTAAATTCGAATGGTCCGAGAAGTGCCAAAAGAGTTTCGACCAATTGAAAGCCCTATTGACGGAAGCTCCAGTCTTAGTTCAGCCTGAATCCGGTAAAGAGTTTGTAGTATATAGTGATGCGTCCTTGAATGGCTTGGGGTGTGTTTTGAAGCAAGAAGGCAAAGTTGTTGCTTATGCTTCGAGGCAATTAAAGCCTCATGAGAAAAACTATCCGACTCACGATCTCGAATTAGCTGCCATTGTTTTTGCTTTGAAGATTTGGCGTCACTACCTTTTTGGTGAGAAATGTCATGTCTTTTCTGACCATAAAAGCCTCAAATACTTGATGACGCAAAGAGATTTGAATCTGAGACAAAGACGGTGGCTTGAATTGCTAAAGGATTACGAGCTTGTCATTGACTATCATCCTGGAAAGGCGAATGTAGTTGCTGATGCTCTTAGCCGAAAATCATTGTTTACTTTACGAGCCATGAATGCGCATTTATCGGTATCTGATGATGGTGTGATGATAGCGGAATTAAAAGCCGAACCGGTATTTCTCCGAAAAGTTTGTGAAGCTCAGAAAGCGGATGACGACTTAATTGCCAAGTGAGCTCAATGCGATGTAAGTGCAGATCCTGAGTTCCAAGTTGACGACAATGATTGTTTGAGGTTTCGAGGCCGAGTATGTATTCCGAGAAGTTCAGAGTTGGTTTCGATGATTTTAAATGAAGCTCATAATAGTCGAATGTCGGTTCATCCGGGAAGCACAAAAATGTACAATGATTTGAAATGTCAATATTGGTGGCATGGTATGAAACGAGACATCTCAAATTTTGTGTCGAAGTGTCTGATATGCCAACAAGTAAAAGCGGAACATCAGGTGCCATCGGGTTTGTTGCAACCGATTTTGATTCCCGAGTGGAAATGGGATAGAGTCACGATGGATTTCGTATCTGGGCTACCGTTGACATCGAGCAAGAAAGATGCGATTTGGGTTGTCGTAGACCGATTAACTAAATCCGCTCACTTTATACCGGTGCGTACAGATTTCTCACTTGATAAGCTAGCGGAGTTGTATGTTTCTCAGATCGTCAGGTTGCACGGGGTCCCTATCTCTATCGTGTCGGATAGAGACCCGAGATTTACATCGCGGTTTTGGAAGAAACAACAAGATTCATTGGGTACTAAGCTACATTTTAGTACCGCGTTCCATCCTCAGACAGACGGTCAATCGGAACGAGTAATTCAGATACTCGAGGATATGTTGAGATGTTGTGTCCTTGAGTTTAGTGGTTCGTGGGAACGGTATCTACCTTTGATCGAATTCGCTTACAACAACAGTTTTCAATCGAGCATTAAGATGGCACCTTACGAGGCTTTGTACGGTCGCAGATGCCGTACCCCGTTGTTTTGGTCCGAACTCAGTGAAAGTAAGATCTTTGGAGTTGATTTGATTAGAGATTCTGAGCAGAAAGTAAAAGTGATTCGTGATAGCCTTAAGGCAGCTTCAGATCGTCAAAAGTCTTACGCGGATTTAAAGCGGAAGGATATCGAGTATCAGGTCGGGGACAAAGTATTTCTTAAAGTGTCACCTTGGAAAAAGGTATTCAGATTCGGCCGTAAGGGCAAATTGAGTCCGAGGTTCATTGGACCATACGAAATATCTGAACGGATTGGACCGGTAGCATATCGATTAATTTTGCCTCCCGAACTTGAAAAGATTCACAACGTTTTTCGTGTTTCGATGCTTCGACGATATAGATCCGACCCATCACATGTGATTAATCCGTCTGACATTGAGATTCGATCCGATATGAGTTACGAGGAGGAACCAATTCGTATTTTGGCACGCGAGGTTAAAGAGTTGCGGAATAAGAAGATTTCTTTAGTGAAAGTGTTATGGGTCAAACACGGGGTCGAAGAAGCTACTTGGGAGCTTGAGGATTCGATAAGAGAACGTTACCCAAACTTATTTTCCGGTAAGATTTTCGGGGACGAAAATTTCTTAAGTGGGGGAGAGTTGTGACAGCCTTAAAACGACCCTAGTCGGAATGTGGTTTCGGGACCACAAAACTGAGGCATAAAATAAATTCAATATTCATTTTGATGCCTATGATATGTGTTAATTCATGTGTGACATGTTTGATGGGTTGATTTAGAGTTATAAAATTTAATTTCACTAAAAGGGACTTAGTAGTGAACTTTGAAAATGTGCTAGACAAATGTGTGATGACCTATTAATGCATGCATGAGAAAAGAAGGAGTTGCATGTCAAATTGCCCAATTTTACTCTAGTGGACGGCAATGATGGCTAATTTGGCATGTTGTGTGTTGTATTTTAGCTTAATAAATAAACTTAATATTTATTTTAAGCTATAATGTGATTATATTATTATTATTATTATGAAATGGGAGGAAAAACCAAAGCTAGTCCCTTTCTTCTTCTCTTTGCCGTGAGTTGAAGAAGAAAATAAGAATTTTTGAGCTTGAGGCATTCGGCTAGGGGAAGCTGAAAATTAAGGTAAGATTGTTAGGTATTTTTCTTTAGATTCCGTGAAATTTAAATGATAGTGAGACTCTTTTCTTTACCATGTTCAAATTCGTTGAGTCTTGGGTGTTAGAAGCTTTCGGTCATGGTTAAATTGGTTAAAAATGAAAGCTTTGAAGCCTTGAAATTTAGGAGAGTAATGAAGTGCCAAGTGCCTTTGTAAATGAGGTCATTTGTATTTGGAAATAAGAGAAAGTGTAACTAAGGTATTCGGCCATGACCTTGATGAGCTTAGGTTGTTGTTAATTGATGTTGTGTACCAAGGGATGAAAATATGTGAATCTAGATTAGTTAAAAATTTTGTTATGAGTGACTATCTTGAGCAAATTGCATTCGGTTAATGTGGTAAAGTATGGAATTTTGTTTAATTTTGGGATCCTATAATTAAATTATTCATATATGATTTTGTATTAGTTGAATGTGAAATTTGAATGAATTGGGTAGTAAGTGTGCTAATTCTTTGTTAGTTGGTGTTGTGTAAAGAGGGATGGATATGGGTAATTATAAACTAGCTAATTGTTATAATTGGTGAATAGATGTTAATTTCGATATGGAGGGCCTCTTAAATTGTTGACCGAAACTTACTTGTAGGTTGAAATTGGTGAATCATGTTAATTTCGGTTAAGTAGTAATATGACAAGGGAATTTATGTTTTGATATTGAAATTGAGTGTATGATTGCCGAGTGTGCTTGGAGTTAGTATAATAGTGCTAATGCTATGTGAAACTAGAAATTTGATAATTGATTAATGTGGTTCAAATTCTAAAGTGAACTTCATTAAATTGTATTTTGGCGGTGAGTAAGGCCGAATGGAGCTTTGTAGTAATGGGAAACTTCTTGAATGTTTTATTTGTTAGAAAGGGGGACATTCGGCTATGCCCTATTTGCAAGAATGAAATTGTGCTTGTGTATGTGTTAGCTAGTTAATTGGTGTATTCGGCCATTTGCGTAATGTGGCCATGGTTATATGTTGTAGCTTGAATGGATGTGAATTGTGTATGTACATTGTGTTAAGAGCAATGACTACTCTAAATGGTGCCTTAGGAAATGCTATGTTTTAAGTATGTGCATAAGAATATTAAAGAGTGAATTTTGTATAAAAATCTGCTTGGTACAGCAGCAGTAACGTGTTTTGGAAAAATCACCATAAATTGTGTGAGTTGAATTAGAGGCTGAATAACTTGTGTAATTGAAGCTTAATGAGTCTAGTTTTTTATGAAAGAAACATTGCAAGCAAAGGAATTTCCGACAAATAGATTTTTAGAGTAGAGTGAGACAGTGTCAGATTGACTTTGAAGTCCCCTGCTCTGTTTTTGGAAAATCACTATAAATTGTATAAAAATTTTTATGAGACAAAATTTATATGCTTAGACTCCTTAATGAGTCTAGTTTCGAATAAAATAGGTGAGGAGATATATGGAATTCTGTACAACGAGAAATTCGGTTCGTAGTATAGAGTGGTCAGTCTAATCAAGCAGTGAAATAGGGAAACTTTAAGAAAATTCTGGTATTGATTGACCAAACCAAAAATTATGAAAATTTTATGGATTAAAGATAAATGAGTCTATTTTCATGCAAAATTTGCAGCACTATATTTGGAGTTTCGTAGCTCCAGTTATGAGTAAATTATTGAATGCTACTCAGAAAATCAGCTTGTTGTGACTTATGATATGTATGTGAAATGCTCCAATGTGCATGTATGTTCGCAATGAGAAGAATATGCATGTATGATTTGACTATGACTGAAAATGATTCATTGAGGTGCTTGAATAAGGATTAATAGAATTAAATGTTTTATTTAGCTCAAGAGCATAGAGGGACGAGTTCGGATAAAGGGAAGGCTAAAGTGGTTGAATAGCCAACTCGTAATTCCTCGTGAAAGTTCAAAGTAAGTTTTGAGTAATCGAATTTGGTATTTAAGTTAAAATGCCATCACATACATGCTGATATTTGAATGATGTCCCATTGAGAAAGATACCTTATTTATGTTTGCTATATAGCCGAATGGCTCCTAGAGAAAAAGGACCGAAATGAGATTTGAAATGCATTGCTCATGTATGTTTGATCTTTGGGCCGAAAGTCTTGAAAAGAAGAGTATAAGTGTATAAGTTCTGAATTATATGTACCTTTATGATATAAAGTCGAGAAGCATGTTATATGTTTGTATGCACATGAATTGATTGAATTGCAAGTGAAATCTTGCTATGTGAAACTTGGCTACATGCGAATATATATATATGTATGAGAATTTGTGATGTGAATCCGGGATTTAAGTCCCGCTGACTATATGTGGAGACTATGTCCGGGTTAAGACCCGAAGGCTATATGCAGAGATGATGTCCGGGTTAAGACCCGAAGGCTATATGCGGAGATTATGTCCGGGGTAGAGACTCAATGGCTATGTATAGAGTTTATCCGAGCTAAAGATCTCGATGATGATGAGAATAAAGCCTAAGACTAATGGTCTTCAAGGTAACAATCGCTAATGAATTGCACTGAAAGTGTTAAGCTATACAGGTATGTACCCTTGGCTTATATGCAAGCTGGATTTTGGACCGAATACTAAGGTCATTATGTGATTTCATATGTGTTCATGAAATGAGATTATTAATATGATCGAAGTACAATTGGCCTATGTGAAATGTTATGTGAATTTTTGTGACATGTATATGTTATGTGAACTTACTATGAGTGGAAGCCATCCATTTTCGTATGTGATGTGAATGTCTATGTTTGGAAAAAAGGGTGACTTACCCAAATAGGAGAGGGAAACAAAGATATGATCAACTATGTTAGAATTTAATGCTTTATCTGTGACATTGCTTAAAACTTACTAAGCATTGTAATGCTTACTCCGTTTCCCTTGTTTCCTCTGTTTTATAGATCTCATTTTGGAAGCTACGGACTCGGGGATTGAGGCCTTAATCACCTACACTATCGCTGTTATTTTTGGTACATTTGATGGTTAATTTGGGTCAATGGCATGTATAGGCTATGTTCCTTCGGTTGAATCAAACTTCATTTTGAGTTGTAAATATTTCTAGCCATGCGAAAATGGCTTGCTTAGTCTTCGAGTTTGATTATATGTGTTGGAGTAATTCTCATACTATTCGATGTTGTGGCATGATATTTAGTTAGTACCTAATATGCAATGACTTTTCTAATATGATGTTTGGTTATTGAATTTGTTCGATTTAGCCAATTTGTTAGTAGTCACAAGGTAGAGATTTGCTAGTATACTTATAGAATGATTTTAATGAGATACGATGTTCTGACCGAACCGACCTAAGTGTTATATTCAACTATTGAACTCAATGAATTCACGTCCAGCTTTGTATCTATGAACCTCGGTAGTTTGTATTTTGATTTGTAATACCTTAAACCCTAATCCGGCGACGGACAGGGGCGTAGGGTGTTACAAATACTCAATATGAGATAGTCATAAGTTAAAGAATGTGGAAATGTGGAATGAAAGGTAAGTTGTGTGCAATAATTTAGCTTTTATGCTTTATAAATTTAAAATGATGAACCTTCTATGAAATTATGATATCTCATGATGCCATGAAAGTAACCTTATGTGTATCAAGAATAAGATTCATGATATTGATCATTGAGATTATGTGAAAACTCTATAAGAATAATGATGTGAGAATTTTATTAAGAAATGATGAATCATGAAAGAGAAATTATGTGTAAGTAAAGAAAGGATACGAAGGGTACCGTGATTATGCTATGAGCAATGTAGGTCTCATATAAGACCATGTCTGGAACATGGCATCAGCGCCGAACCGAGATCCCATGTAAGACCATGTCTGGGACATGGCATTGGCATCAAGATGTGATCCCCTATAAGACTATGTCTGGGACATGGCATGGGCATCCGAGATGAGGTCCCGTATAAGACCATGTTTGGGACATGGCATCGGCACCATGATGAGATAGTGATCCCCTATAAGACCATGTCTGGGACATGGTTTGGGCATCCATTATTAGGTATAAGACCATGTTTGGGACATGGCATTGGCATCGAAATATGATCTCGTGTAAGACCATGTCTAGGACATGGCATCGACATCGACATGAGAGCCAGTGTAAGACCATGTTTGGGACATGACATCGGCATCAAAGATTGATCCCATGTAAGACCATGTCTGAGACATGGTTTTAGCATCATTTCACGAGGCTTGAATCACGGGTATCCTTCGGTATCTTAAAAAGGAAGTTAACTGAAAATAAAGTAATCAAGCTGATAAATCTCAAGAGAAATGCTAAAGCTCTATGCTGAGTGTTGCAGGTGCATGAATGAATGAGTTAAATATTTGAAAGTGCATGGCTATGATGTGCCACACATTAATTCAAGTAAGATATGAGAAAGAGCTTAGCAAGAGAATGAGTAAGACTTATGCATGATATAAACTCAAAGATGAGTAAGTTATGTAACTGAGCAAAAAAATGCATGATATTCCTTCCAAGGTCTATTTAGCAAATATATGTATAAGTACTTCTATTTAATAATGTGTAAACAGTATATACGTGTGATTGACATTTATGTTTAAATCTCTGAATTAAAGTTTTCATAAATGTTATAATAGCATGAAAACTGAAATGAAAGATCAAATTGAGTAGAACTCTGGAATTGAGTACAATCGTTTGATTATGAATTGATGGATAAGACCATGGTTGAACCATGGCAGTGCAGGTAATATGTGTCAGTGTAAGACCTGTCTGGGACACGGCATCGACACAAATGGAAGTGAGAGCTAATACAAGACCATAGTTAGACTATGGCATCAAGTGAATGATGTACTCAAGACCGTAAGACGTTCTCTAATTTGATAAAGGTTGGTAAGTAAAATAAGGCTAATTGCTGAAACTTGATTAGACATTAATGATGATTCGAGTAAAAGAAATGAAAGTTTGTATTGTGATAAGTTCATTGATGTATGGCTAGTGTTCATATGAAATTAAGTTGCATGTGTTACTAAGATATGTAAAAGTGTGTCCATAACAAGTTGGAAATTTGAAATGCTTGAATCGATGTGCATGATATTATGTTGTTGTTAAATGTGTATATGTGTGAGAGTTGAAAGTTTTGAGGCTTTACAATCTTCACCCCCTTACCAGAATAGAGTTATATGACAAGATTTGCGAGAGATGTATAAAACAAGCTTGTGAAAGTGGAATTAAAGAGTGCAATGATGGAGTATTATAGGATTAGTGAGGACAAAATTAATCAAAGGAAGGATGTCTGAGTATAACGGATTCAATTAAGTAAAAGTTATAATTATATCTCTTTTTTCTGAATATTCTATATTTTTCTTTTATTCTTGGGATTACGTATGGTTGTTCATCTCTAGTGAAAATTTTTATCGTATGAAGATGCTAGCAACTATGATATTAGTCGAAAGCTCTGTTGATCCAGTTAGTTGTGATCAACATTTCCTATCTTTGGAATTCTTTTCTGATATGCCGGAAAGAAGTCGACGGTGAAAATTCAGGTGATATCATTCTGATGTTTCTATTGACTATGGTTTTACATATATGTGGGAATATATTATCTCTATTATGATGGAATTCCAGAGCATATAGATGGTAGTTTCCTTCTGGTTATCTCTGAGGGATTTTTTTTCTAGATTTTCCCTTATTATTTTCTTCGGGGTCATATTCTCAGATTTCTGGTATGGTTTTATATCTGGGATTCTGTATCTTGGTTTTTCCTATCGTTCTTATTTTGAGAATTTTCAAACTTGGCTGATCCTTAAGTACATTCTTTAATTTGCAATAATAGTATCTACTATGATTATGCTTGTGGCTCGACTATGGAAGTGTGGGGATTCTAGTACTTTGATCTCTCAAATCTTTGTGTAAATAATTATTATCAGCAAAGGTAAATTAAGTTATGTACATCTAAGTTTATTCTCTGGCCCAGAAATAATGTTGCGCATTTACGAGTAAGTAAACGTGCAGTCAAAAATGGAGGAACTGTATTATAATTATGATGTGGAAACATATTAGTTAGACTATTCTTATTCGAAAGAGGTGGGTATAAGTAAAGTTGTTCTGATTGATAAAGAGATCACACTCATGAAGTTTGAATCATTTGATACATGTTTGTAAAGTTTTTAAATGGTTGAAGACCTGATTTCTGATATCTGTTATTATTATTTGAGAGTAAGATTTGAGTACTGAGAAACTCTAGGTTATGTAGAGAATTATGTAAAGAGCTCACAGTAGCATATTGTCTGTCCTTCCGAAGGATATTGAATTGTCTACAAGGTAAAGCCGGATATCAAATGTACTTGAAAATATTATTGTCGATGATGACAGTGAAAAAAATGAGGAAAGGTTATTATAAATTTCATATCAGGATATCTCTCATCCCCAGGAAAAAAGGAGAAAGGGCAATTGGATTGTGATAGATTGAAAATGAAAGTCTATGTGATTATTTTTGTATGTGCATATATATTATTCAACAAATTTGGCTAAGCTGTATATTTCTGAGTTTATAGTTCGTAGGATGTCAGTCTCCAGTATTTTGATTTGAGCCCCGAGGTTTATATTGCAACCATGGAATGACAACAGGAAATCTTGAATATGAGACTGAGTTTATTTGTAATTTTGAGAAAAGGGTGAAAGTGACTCGTGAAAGTTGGAGGCAACTTCTTCTGGTAAGATTTTCGGGGACGAAAATTCGTAAATGGGGGAGAATTGTAACAGCCCGATTTTGGGCCTAGTCGGAACAGTGGTTACGAAACCACTATTCTGAGGCTGGAGAAAATTATTTTGATATTATTTTATGTGATATAGCATGTTTATAAAAGTGCATGAAAATTTTGGTAATTTTATTTTAGCGATTTCTAGCTTAATTTTGAAAAAGGGCTAAATCGCGTAAAAGGTAAAAGTTGTGGTTTATTAGAAAAAAGCATTAAATAGCTAGCACCAAATTTGGGAGGTTTAAAAGGGAAATTAACCCTTCCCAAGATAGTTGGCCAGTTATGCCTAGTGTTAGTGGACAAAATTTGAGTTGAAAAGTCAAAAGTGATGGGGTTAAGTGACTAAATTGGGTAATAAAATAAAATAAAGAAAAGGTTGCCATTTTCTTTCATTTCCTTCTTTCTCTTTCATCGAAAATGGCTGCAAAGAAAGGGTTTTGAAACTGGAAAATTTCAGCAACATATTTCCCTAACAAGTAAGTGTTTTCAATGCCTTTTCTTGATAATTTTTACACTTTTGGAACCCCTAAAGCATGAGCTTTCATAAGAGGGGACTATTTTGCAAAATAATTAAGAGTTTAAGATTTTTCCATGAAAGCATATGTGTTGTTTGCTGAGTTTTTATGGAAGTATATAAGTCTTGGTAGTGTTATAGACAACCTTTATGGAAGAAATTGCATGAAGACACCTAAAATGGGGTATTTTGCAAAAATTGTAAAACAAGTTGTAAATGTGTGAAATAGTTGAAATTATGAGTTTCTATAGTCATGAAATGGTCATCTAGGCCTAAGGAGTAAATAAATTGAATAAAATTCATTATACGAGTCTAGGGGCAATTTGGTAATTATGGCAAAGTATAGGGGCAAAATTGTAAATTTTGCCAAAATGTGTCATTGGACTAATTGGATTAGTATATTGTTTTGATAAGTTAATGTGATGTTATAGATGATGAAAAATGAGATTCGAGCTTAAAACGAGGAAAAACGAGAGATTGATGTTTAGGCCTCTTTTACCAATTTAGTGTCGAGGTAAGTTCATATGGTAATAATAAGGCAAATTTATGTTTGTATTGCATTCCTTATTAATATTGCACATATTATATGATTTAATATATTGGAAGTTTGATGGAATATGATGTTCTTTGAAACGAGTAAAATTGTATGAAAGTAATGTATCAACTTCATTATCATGTGTTTAATACTTGATATTGTACAAATGTGGACATATGCCTTATTGGGGTTTACTTGTGATGATTCAATGAAAATGTGATGATAGCTTTGTATCTTGGATATCCCAGGTTACTCTGAGGAATGCTTAGGATTTCAAGTATCAGGTCACCACATTAATTGTTCGCCAGTGTAAGACCATGTCGAGGACATGGCATCGGCGATGATATGTGTGTTTGTATAAGACCATATCAGGGATATGGCAACAATATGTGGATCCATGTAAGACCATGTATGAGGCATGGCTTTGGTATTCTATTTGGTGTATGATAATTTCGAACATCCTTTAGCATCCTGAGTGCTCAACAGGTAATGAAAGGGATGATGTGATAAAAGCCCTAAGGAGAGCATGTTAAAGAAGGTTTGATTATATACTTTAACACGAGTTGGTACATGTATGTACACTAAACTCACGAGTAATACCATGATATATGGTGGCTCCTGATGAAGATGTATATGAGGACAAGTAGGTCAAGGATTTTGAATGATGAATGAGCTCATTTTTATGTTTATTATGTCATCATATAAAAGTTATCATGATTTTTCACTAAAATAGTTTTGGGCTACTGTAGTGGTGTAACTTTGAAAATACACTAAAAATAGTGGGAGATGAGTTATAGGCTGAATAAAATATGGAATTAAAGTCTAATTAATCTAGTTTCACATAGAAGAAACGGTGGAAGCAAAAGCGTTTTGAAGTATGAAATATTTAAATTGTTATGAGATAGAGTCAGAGTGTCTTCAATATCCCCTGTTTTGATTTGAGAAAGTCATTATAAATTGTACAAAAATATTTATGAGTTACAAATTATATGTTTAGAATCCTTAATAAGTCTATTTTAAATATAAATAGACAGAAACATTATTCAAGTCTTGTGCTATGAGATAATTAGACTTTAGTGTAGAAGGGTCAGAACTGTCCGACAGTGAATCAGGGGTAATTTGGAGCCATAAATTCTAAAAATTTTATGGTAGAAAGGTACATAAGTCTAGTTTCAGGGAAAATTAACAAAACTTAATTTGGAGTTTCGTAGCTCTAGATATAAATATTTTATTGACTGTGGTACAAGAAGATAGCTTATTATGAACTTAAGAAAATGTTGGGAACATTGATAAAAACATGTTATTAAGTTGCTTATTGTTTTCATATGAACTTACTAAGCATAAAGCTTACCCCTTTCCTTTCCCATGATCTCTAGTGTTGCTAGGTTAGCTCGGGTTGGGTTCGTCGGAGATATTATCACACTGTCAAGCTATCGCCATTGGTGTAAGTGATTTTAAGTACTATGAGTCTATGGCATGTATAAAAGTTTAAATGTTTGAGTGTGTGACATTTGTTTTAGTCAAATGTATTGGCTTATATTAGCTATTGAGGTTGTAAATCTAGTTATATATGCATGCATGTGCTATGGTCTTATGTGATGAGTTTATAATGATTATGGCATGAATGTGGTAAAGATGTGAGTAAAATCTATGATATCTATTGCATGAGAAATTGACGTGATCATAACATGTTTATGGACATTTAAGTGCCCGTGTATGCCTTGTTGTATTCTATTGTATAAGTATGTGTGTGTATGATGTGAGGGTGATAAAAGGGCTTGGTAAATAGCCCGACATTTTCCACACGGTTGAGCACACGGGCGTGTGCCTTGGCCGTGTGATTTTGACAGGATGCGCCACAAGATGTAGGCACGGGCATGTCTAAGCCGTGTGATGGAACAGGGGTCATAGACAGGAGCGTGTACTAAAGCCATGCTAAAATCTCAGTAGCTCAAATTATAGACTTGATTCAACACGGGCTATGGACAGGGGCGTGTAGAGCCTTAAAGCATGAATTTTCGAATGTTTTTCTGAAGTTCTCGGTTTGGTTCCGAACCACCCCAAATGTATGTTTTGGGCTTTGTAACATGTGAAATGAAAATTTTTAAATTTGAACAAAATTTCATGGCCGGTTTAGTTTGAAAGTGTTGGTTTAAATCTGGTAATACCTTGAACCCTATCTCGGCGTCGGATACGGGCGAAGGGTGTTATAGGATTCATCACACTATCACAGTTTATAATTATGGCATGTATAGCTAGACTCAAACGCACTACGTTAGTCCGAGTATCGACTAAATCGTAGCTCTGATACCAACCAAATGTAACACCTCTATTCTGGATCCGTCACTGAACTAGGGTTAGGATCATTACCAGACAATTCAAAACATTCACTAATATTTCACAATCATTATCATCATAACAAAATCATACATCATCAATGAGTCCCTTGTAAAGGTCTACGAGACCTTAAGCATGCATTAGAAGAAGGTGGGACTAAACTGAACTCGTATAAATTTTTTTAAAAATTAAACATTTTTCAAAGCTACAAAGGACACAAGCCCGTATGGCCTGTGCCTCACACGGCCTTAGACACGCCCGTGTGTCTAAGTCGTGGCAAAATAGGGCATACATTCTGACTTGCACCACACAGTCGATGACATGCCCATGTGCCAGGCCGTGTGAAAATTAGGGAGGCTACTGACTTGGGTCACACAACTGACCACACGCTCGTGTGTTAGCTCGTGTGCCACCCACAGCCACTAGACGCACCCGTGTGTCTAGGTCATGTCAAACTTGTAGAGTACACTGACTTAATTTGAAACGTACCCTGGGGGACACATGACTGTGTACTAAGACCTTGTGTCACACACGGTTCAGACATGTGCTCATGTCTCTGCCCATGTGGACAAAAATAGGCCATTCGAAAGGCCAACTTTGCCACCCATTCTGGGTCATCACTACAAGCCAAAATCAATACATTTTATGCCAACTTTTCTCAGCCAAAACACAACCAAAATATGCACAATTTATGGCATGTAATTCTCATCTAAAATAAAACTCAATTTCCTTACTAATTCATGCCAAAATAAAAATAAAAAATCATGTCAAACACATACTTCATATCTCATTATAAACCATTCCATTTCATATCTAAACCTTACCATAATTCACTACATTAATCCCATCAAAATGATCATTTCTCATTAGGCCATATTTGCATTATAAAACATACCAAATTTATAACACAAAACACATACTAAATTCAAACATAATTGCATCCATTATCAAGTCATACCACATAGCAAGATTTATATACAATACAAAACATATTCATCTACTTATAGCCTATACATGCCATAATTCATTATTCACATTTTCAATAGAGTTTCGATAGTGTGATGATGATCCTTGATGATTCCCGAGCCTCTAGTAGCTTCAATTATCTATAAAATAGAAATGAACACATGAAGTAAGATTTATAGCTTAGTAAGTCCATAAGTAAAATAATTCAATGTATAGTAATGTGATAATTATGATCGTACCAAAAAACTAACTATTATCATGATAAAGGCAAGTGCACCTATCGAACAATAGTGTAGCTATTGCAAGACGGAATGTCGAACCCACAGGGACTAAAAGTACTAGTATTAACTTTCTTTTTATTATCTAGCCTAGAAATAAATGGGATTTGTTTTAATTAAACTAATTATTAGCTAAACTAAGGATGCTAATGCACAGAGAGTAAATTTGGGAAAATACTTTTGGAAAACTGATTGGTTAAGACAATACCTAAGGAAATATCCAACAAGACTTCACTTGTTATTCAACTCTGAGCTAGACAATTTATTTACTTGACTTGAACCGTAGAAATACGTAATTTATGTTGATATCTTCTTCAAGACTAAGAACAACTAACCTTAGGTTGATTAATTGAAATTTCTTTCTAATTAAAACCCCTAGCGTTGCATTAACTCGATCTATAGATTTCCCTATTAGATCTGACTTTAATCCAGCAGATTTTCATCGTCATATCTCTAGGATTGCAATCAACTCCGCTTAATTATATTGGATCTACTCTTAGACAGGAACTTTTTCTCCACTGAATATGCACATTCGACTTGAATTAACATCCTGAAATATTAACGCAAGAATTAATTACACAATTAAGAACAAATCAAGTATTTATCATATAGTTCAGAAAATAATAACAAGATCCGTCTTAGGTTTCATCCCTCTCAGGTATTTACAGGATTTAGTTCATAATTATGAAAGAAAACATCTCAAAATTGGGAAAACAACAAAACATAAAGAAAACCCAAAAGCCTCTGAAGGAAATTGAAGGGAGATCTTCAGTCTTGATGGAAATCCTGCTCTTAAGATGAATCAATTGGTGTTCTTCGAGTAATTCCTTGCATTCTACTCTGTGTCTCACTTTTGTTCCTCTCTTTAGGTGTTTTTATAGACTTTGGAATACCTCTCTTAGCCCAAAATTAGCCTTTTCCGAGTAAAATTAAAACAGGTCTCGTTAAATAGACGCCCGTGTGAGGCTACTTAAGTCGTGTGCAATTCTGTTTGTCACACATGGACGTGTGGTTTACCCGTGTAAGGATGTCTAGGCCATGTTGAAGGCTGATTACGACCTATTTTATCTATTTTTAGTTCGTTTCTTGCTCTTTTCACTTTCCAATGCTCACCTAAGTGTAAAACATGAAATTAAAGGATTGGGAGCATCAAATTCATTGAATTGTAAGTAAAATCATCCAAAAATATGCCAAGCATGGGTTAAAATTATGTTATCATTACGGTTTATCAAATACCCCAACACTTAAGCATTTGCTTGTCCTCAAGCAAAATCCTCATCTCACAATTAAAATTAATTCTTCTCAACTTATATTATAAATAAATCTCAAAATAATCCACAAGTAATCATGCATTGAGAATTCAACTAAAAGAAAATTAAAGTTTCAAACAATCCAAGTTGAGTATTTTATCAAAAAAACATAGGCATCTCCCCTTACCTAAGTAATTACCTTAATTCAAGATTACACAGAGTTGATGTAACACCCTAAATTCGGCCTAGACGTTATGGCCGAATCTGGCGGTGTCACAGTGAAGGGTGACTAGTACAAATCGAAGACGTTGGAAGATTTTGAAAACATACGTCAGTTCGTAATTTAAAACAGTGTATGCACTATGTGTGTCTATTTTCAAAACTAGCCTCATTAGAAAAATGCTTCAGTTTGATAACAAGAAACCGATTAAACCTTAGGTGGCTATCTGAAAATCCCAGTTTAAACTATGTGGAAACCAAAGTTCGTATTTACGCATTCCTTAAATAGATTTCTGGATTCAGTTAAAAATGGAAGCTCAATCCTCTAAAAATTGTTTAGGTTTTTTGGTTGATTTCAAAGTGATATTTTAATTTAGAAATCGAATTTAAATTTGGAAATCCAGCAATTATGAAATTAAAACCCAAATATAAAATCATACCAGAGATAAAAGGCCTTAATACAACCCAATGAAAATTAAAGATAAAGTAAAGGAAACTACTAAAAATTATTAATCCATTTGCAGTGTGGCCACCTTCGAATCCTCTCCGATGTCCAGCCGTATACTGAGGATTACCTGAAAATTATTAAAATAGAGGGTGAGTTTTCGAAAACTCAGTGTGTACAACCCTTAACAATCATACGTCATGCAACATTCAATCTGGGCCTAAGCCCATTTCAATAACGGTGGCCTGTGGGCCTTAGCCCATAATGGCCTCGGTTGGGCATGAGCCCATATCACAACAAACAGTGGCCTTTAGGCCTTAGCCCATAATGGCTTCAGCCGGGCCTGAGCCCATATCAAATATCACATATCACATTTATTGGGCCTAAGCCTATCCCAAATATCAAAATCAATATGCAATGCATAAATGCCCATACCAACATTGCACTCCATCTCTTCTCCAGCTCTACACTCCCGTGGGGATAAAATTGACCCACCCATCACTACACTCCAATGTAGCACCGGTTGCAGCACTAACCAATATCCGTCGGTAGGTCCATAGTCATCTTGGGTGATTCGTGCGACCATAACAAATCAATCATTTCATCCAATCCATAATCCCAACCCCATGCAGCATAATATCGAATGAATGCAACATATCATATACAAGGCATACATATCAATCATAAATCATGTAGGGGTATCTTAGTCATTTTGCCCTTAACAGCATTACGGTCATTTACTGTTATTATGGCCTAAGTACATATCTCGGCCCATTATCAAGTCCACTATCATTTAGTACACATATAATGACATTTTAACAATTACAACACTATACAGCCCTAAAGGCCAATACGCAGCCCAAATGGGCCCACACTCCCATATGGCCCATTAAGCCACTCAGTCAAAGTGACCTACTCGTCAATTGTTATCAATCCATCAATTTCGCTCATCTCGTGCCCACGAGCCCATCGACCCATTTGGCCCATTTTGGTCCAGTTGGCCAAAGAGTGGCCCAAGTCCATGAGATCGCTCATTGGGCCTCTGTCATCATATCAATCTTTCCATACAAGTGTTCGTATGATCGTGTGGTTGTTAGTGCCAACCTTTTAACTTTTCAGCATTTTGGTTATTCGAGATTTCGGCTTTTACTGATCTGTAGTGTGTGCAGTGTGTGTACACACCTTTTACGAAGCGTGCTATGATTCTTTAGCCATGAACCTTGAGCGATTCAGCCTTATTAACCCTTCACTTATTCACTAACCACGATTGACTCTAAGATCTCACCAGAACAAGATACACGAAGAATAATTCGACAAAGAACCAAGAAGATTCAACACAGCCTTAAGAAGAATAAATCGATGCCCACACTTGAGAGGGAGAAGAAAGAAACAACTCGTTCCCTGACACAACGGAGAAGTTGGCTATCGATGAAGTGAGGGATAGAGAGTTTAGATCCCAGAAATCGACACAAAGACTGAGATGTGAGAGAAAGGGAATGGCACAATATATCCAGGTAATCAGTTAAGGAAGTGAAGAGAAAATAAAGATCTTCAAGAGAGATTCAGTTTAGGTACTTTGTAGAAGAGAAAGAAGATAGTGCCCACAAACAAAGAATTCGAAAAAAAAAAGGGGGTGAAAGTTTTCAGCAAAGAGCAGAAGGATTAATCTATTTCGGCTTTTGAGTGACTAGAACCCTAATGGCAAAAAGGTTGCAAGAAGGAAAAACGTGAAACTCCCCCTTAGTAAATATTCGGTTGCACAAAACAAAGTAAAGCTCTTCAAAATTTCGAAATACCAAAAGAGAATTCTGCAATAGCTTCCCCAAAAAAAAAAATGGCACACAATTACTACCTTAGCCGAATTTGCCTTCCACACTTACCAAATTAGCTCCAGCTCATCCATACACCTCATCTCCTAAATTTTCTCTAAGATATGCTCCATAATCCCTTCCTTAAATTTCTCATATGACCACTTCAAACTCCTCCCTTCAGTGTTCAACTTTAACTTCACCAGTGGTTATCCAAATATGGCAAAAATAAATCCCCAATGTAATACCAAGCAAGCACTCGAACCTTAGACCACCCTACCTCTCTGTGATGCCACCTCCATGCCCCTATGTGGGGCCACTTTGCCACTAGGCCACTTATCTTCTTGTGTCTTATTTTCACCTCATTAATTTAAAAGGCATATCACTTAAGGTCAGAGTTTTATTAAGACTAAAAGTCAAGATTTTTCCTATACCTTAACTTGATCCCAAGACTTCCTAGAAACCTCCTAACTACCAAAATCACTTAACCAATAGTGCCAACACGCTATTTGTGTCATTTTCTTGCTGACTTAAAATAAATTTATGAGACCCAACATTCAAGGCCCAATCTATCTGGGCCCAAAATTTGGGGCGTTACAGTTGACATCCTTACTAGAGATTCATTTAAATCACTCAAAGTGTTTAGGGTTCAGAAATTAAGCACTCATTAGCTAATATGAAAAGTTATTACCATAGGCTTTCATGAAAATCAAATCTTCACCACTATGGATTGAGATGATATATCGATCAAATGGTCTTTAGAGGGTTGTAATGGGGCTTTGGTTAGGGGTGTGGACACAAGCTGAAAATAAGGTTAGAATCGAGATTGAACTGAACAATTACCTAACTAGAAAAATACTAAAATTGAGAAATTACATTACCTAATAAATAATCATAAAATTGAGCTTTTCCTTATGAATTACACTGTTTGAGATCAGGCGCATTAGAAATTCATAATAATATACTTAATGGCAAATTAACAACTGGAATAACTTTGTATATTTAAGAACAAATTGTAGCGACGTAAAAATTTTAGCTTCGGTCGCTAATTAAGGTGATTATTTGAAACTTTTGAAAACCGAAGTTTGATTTTGAAAAGAAAGAGGAGCTGCCACTGATCCTTTTTCTAGGTGTGATCATACACCTAATAAATCTTTGTTTTAACTGAAAGTTTATTTTTGATAAAAAAAAGACGAATTTAGGCCAGTATGAAAATTCAGAGAAAAATAAGGTCCGGGAGTCGATTACGCACGCGGAAGGTATTAGCACCCCCGCGACGCCCAAAATTGGTATCTTATTAAACATGTGTTGTCTCAAATTTCAAACATGCGAGTTCAATTGTAAAATTTAATCATGATCCGATCAAAACATGAGAAATTCTGAGTTTTTTTTTTAGTTTTTAAGAAGGATGTGCCTTTTTTTTAACACGAGCCAATGCGATTCACCCAACATAGCGATGAAGTCGCAAACTTAATGTTAAAATCGGTACATCCTTCTTAAAAACTAAAAAAAAAAACACAAAATTTCTCTTGTTTTGATCGGATCACGATTAAATTTTACAATTGAACTCGCATTTTTGAAATTTGAGACAACACATGTTTAATAAGATACCAATTTTTGGCGTCGCGGGGGTGCTAATACCTTCCCCGTGTGTAACCGACTCCTGGACCTTATTTGTCTCTAAATTTTCACGCAGGCCTAAATTCATCTTTCTTTTATCAAAAATAAACTTTTTGTTAAAACAAAGATTTATTAGGTGTCCGATCACTCCTAGAAAAAAGGATCGGTGGCAGCTCCTCTTTCTTTTCGAAATCAAACTTCAGTTTTCAAAAGTTTCAAATAATCACCTCAATTAGCGACCGAAGCTAAAATTTTTACGTCGCTACAGCTGGCCACTCCACTGGGGACCTAGTTTTTGAGAGTCGAGTCTAGAAATAAACATGTGTTGTCAAAATTTTCAAAATTCCTCATTCAATTTGATATTTAGTTGTGATCCTAAAATTTTGTTTTTGAAAAATCTTGCATTTGTAAGTATTCTTCTAACTTGTTTTATCTTGTTATTTTTCAGCTCTAAGTTTTTATGGTTTTAGTTTTTAGTTTTAGCTTTAAAATAAAAACGAAAAGGTTTGCGAGTTTCTCCCCACACACCGTGCACTTGAATTTTGCATAACATGATCTCTCTACTCGGGCTCCATCTGTTTAAGTGAAAGTAAACGCTACGCCTTCGTGAGTTAACTCGTCCCTCCGCACAGGCTAGTGAATACTTTCAGGTTACAAATGACTTATGCTTTCGTGAGTTAACTTGTCCCTCCGCATAGGCATAAGTAAATATAATCCCTCGAATTCAACTCGTGAGCCTGTGATGGGCTACGACCGAGGCTTCATACTAGTCTTAGTACTTGTTTAGAACCAAAACCACATGTAGTGAACCATACGAGCCACCTAACTAGAGCCATGCCAAACCTTCGTCTGTTAATAGTCACCAAAAATAAGTACACGGGAGGAACGCCTCTTACCTTTTTCATTTTCACTTTCTATATGAGGGGATTAGGTCTGTTAATAAACTGGATTGGGTAGTTTAATTTGTTAAATTTTCCATGTTTTGCCCATATTTGATTACTACAAGGTTGCTTGTCTTTATTTTATTTTTCATCATGCACCATAGGCATCATATTAGGAAGGTGTTGACTAGAGATCGGTTGCCAAAAAACGGGTTTCTGATGGAAGAGTCGATTATACAAACAACCGAGAAGAATGCCGTGGTTAGGGACTGGTCTCTAAAAACCTGGAAAGAGAAAGGGGACAGTCTAATGGAAGGATGTGTTGCCAATCTACTCGAGCACATAACTGTGAATGTTTGTTAGAATAACCTCTCAGACTTGGTTCAAATCTAGAATCAATGGGACCCAAACACTAAGGGAATCTTCACTGAAAGATATGGAGATATAGCCAACTTGATCGCCATCAATGCCGATGAGCGATTGATCCAAGCCATGATCAGATTCTGGGATCCGGCTTACCAATGTTTTACGTTCAATCAAGAAGATATGACACCAACTATAGAAGAGTACACGGCTTTACTTCGTATCGACAATGCACAGCCCTATAAGATATATGTGAAGGAGCCTAAGCCAATGACCCTCAAAAAGAAGCTAATGAAGTTGACAGACATGACTGACACTTGGGCCGAAAAACAAATAAAGAAGAAGAATGAAGTCATCTGTGTCCCGTGGTTTTCCCTACGAGATTTGGTTCTAAATCATCCCGATATGTTGAAGAAAGTGAATTTGTTCGCCTTGGCCATATATGGATTGACCGTCTTCCCAAAAGTTCTCGAACGTATAGAAGTTGCAGTAGTGGACTTCTTCGAAAGGTTAAAGCAAGGAATCAACCCTGTCCCGACTATCTTGGCCGAGACCTTCAGATCCCTAAGCAGTTGTAGGAGGAAAGGCGAAGGGCGTTTTATTGGATGCGCGCAGTTACTCAATGTTTGGATTTTGAGCCACTTCTAGAAAGTGGAGCGTACACCGTTCCATATGTTTTAAAAAGCGTTTGCCCCATTGGAAGCGTATCTTAAGAAAGAATGGCCAAAAGAAGTCTCTGAACAACATTGGGTTTCAGTCTTTCAGAACCTTCGAGCCGAGGATGTAACTTGGAGAGCACCGTGGATACGCCCGTCAGCTATGTTGTACAAGGTTGGAAACCAAGATTGGGTGCCACTACTCGGGTTATGGGGAGGAGTTGGATATGCCCTACTAATGGTCCAAAGGTAATTTTATTCACGGAAATTTATACCCGCCGCCGGAGGATTAGCACAATCCGAGTTTGCTTTTGCGGGTGAGGGTTATATGAAGAGGGTCCGAGACACTGCCAAGTATTGGAAGAAAATTCATCTGATGGAGTTGGCCCTATATGCTGATACCCTCACCCAAGATTACAATATATGGAGAAAGCAACGGGTGAATAGCCAGCAAGCTTCGTTAACAAATTACTCCTTCCAGAATCCCTTTTCAGAAGAAATGCCATCCGAGCTAGAAATGGCAAGACAAGAATTCAAATGCGAAAAGTCCAAGATGGTACGGAACCTCAATGCTCTTCAAGAAGAAAACTACTAGCTGAAGATCGACGTTCAGATTGAAAGATCCAGAACCGAGAAAGTGCAAAAAGAAGCTGAAGTCGTAAGAAATGACTTCAGAGATCTCCATCTGGAAAATAAAAAGTTAAGAAGCACAATAAAGAATAGTGGGCTGGGCAAGTTGTCTGCTGAATGGAAGGAAGAATTAAACAATATCAAAGGTGGGATGGAATTTTGGAAAGGGAAAGTGAAGAAAGAGGAAGAAAAGGCTGCTCGGGCTACGATAGAGCTAAGGAGGAAGAACGCCGAGTATGGAACTATGTCTGCTGAACTCACGACTAGTCGGTCTGAACGCCTAAAGTTAAAAGAGAGGATACGGGATTTAGAAAACATGCTGCAAGCTCATCAACAGCAGTTGGATACTCTTCTAAAAGCTCTAGAAGAAAAGAGGGATCAACATGATAGAGACATTCGTGTTTACAAAGAGGGCCTCCAAGAAAAAGAAATGCAACTTGACTTTTTGATCAATGAAATTCGTAAGGTAGCCATGCACGTAGTACAACTATCGGATGAAGCTGAAGATCTCAGTTGTCGGTTCCCTCTAAGCCAAATATCGAGCATATTGAAGTTCTTGGAGCGAGTAAAGAATTATAGCGATATAGCTAGGAAGTTTGTGTAACGGTTGAATCAAAAGATAGCAAAATGTTTTGTAATTGACTCTTTTGATAAATGAAATGCCTAAATAGGGGCTATCTTGAAATCAACACTAAAGTCTTGCATATGCATTCATGACTAACATTCATATGGCATTTATGCATTCATTCATTGTATGTACATATCTCATAATCATTCACTAAGGTCAAAATCACACAATTCACAGTTACGACAGTATAAAGGCTGGAACCACATCATTCGTATAGGACGCACCGACAAGTTAGAGTAATGGAGGCTGAATTTAATGAAACAATCGAAAGAATGGAAAGAGTCCAAAGGGAATTACAAGAGCAACTGGCCAAATCACAGCAAGAAACGAGGGATCTGATGGTGAGATCTCGGGAGGAATCGCTAAAACAAAAGGACCAAATGGCTAAGATGATGGAAATGATGTCAGCTCTAGTAAAGGGGAAGGGACCCATGCAAAACCCCAAAGTTGTTAATCTCGATTAGGACCCACTTTATCCCCTGGCATTCACTCCACCGCACGCCCATGCAATACAAAGAGGGTACACTCAAGGGGAATCTGCAGGCCTAGAGCAACGACCCGCACCACCTGCTCACTTGGGGCAAGGTATATTTGTGTCAAATCCTGGAACCACTCCTGCTAATCCACCCGTTCTAGATTTAGATGATCTGGCAGAAATCGCCAGGTTAAGGATGGATGACCACGAGGCTTAAGAGAAGTATAAGAGTTTGGAGGAAAGACTCAAAGCAATAGAAGGCACTGAGGTCTTCTCGGCATTAAGCGCCAAAGAGCTTAGCTTGGTACTCAATTTGGTCTTGCCCCCAAAATTTAAGGTACCTGATTTTGAAAAGTACGATGGGACGAGATGTCCGAAGGCGCATCTTGTAATGTTCTACCGAAAGATGACTGGCTATGTGAATGAAGATAAGCTGCTCATACATAGTTTTCAAGATAGCCTGGTTGGATCAGCTCTTCGATGGTACAATCAGCTTAGTAGGGACAAGATTTGATCTTGGAAGGACTTGGCATCAGCATTCTATGAGCAGTACAAGCATGTATTAGACATGGTGCCTGACTGGATGACGCTACAAATGATGGAAAGGAAACCGTCAGAAACCTTTAGGCAATATGCACAAAGGTGGAGAGATATCTCGGCCCAAGTGGAACCGCCACTAACTAAGACTGAGATAACAGTCCTTTTCATCAATACTTTGAGAGCACCATTTTATGACAAACTAGTGGGAAGTGCCATGAAGGATTTTGTGGATATTGTGATATCCGGCGAGCTTATTGAGAATGTCGTTAAGAGCGGAAGAATAGAAGGTCAAGAAAGTTCAAGAAGGGTAGCGCCCATGAAGAAGAAAGAACCAGAAACCCATATGGTGGGAACTGGTAGCCGTTATACCCCTAGTCCATATCCAAACCAGCCCCGGCCTCAAAATTACCCATCTCCAAATTGCTATTATCCTTGTAACACCCCAAACCCGGTCTGGACGCTATGACCAGATCTGGTGTGTCACATGATCCTAAACTACGAATGTAACCTTTTAATACGCGTTGAGACTTAGGTGATATTTTATAAAACTAGCAAGGTGAGAAAAGTTCTTGTTAAAACTACTTTAAGTTATCATTATTCAAGATTGTTTAAATTTTATAAACGTTATTTTGAAAACGTTATTAAGGTTTTGAAAACCCGCGCAGCCTGCATCTAGCAGTTTCGATAACGTACGAACCAAACCCTTTAGAAAGTTAAAACCCAAAAAGAAAATTTAATAGCGGCCTTATTACACATTAAAACCCAAAAATTAAGGTAAAATTTAAAATACTAAAACATAAATGAAAACCAGTTTTATTGCAGTCACTGTGGCCACTCCGAATCTCTCGCAGCTCCAAGCCCACTATGGTTGAGGGTTACCTGCAGAGATTAATTAAAAAAAAGGGTGAGTTTGACAACTCAGTGTGCAACATTATCTCAACCATAGGCCAAAACAGATCAAGCCTCAGAAACAGATTTAATTGGGCCTTGGCCCATTACAGGAATCAGGTTAAGCCCAAAAGGCTCATAACAGAAACAGATCAGATATAAGCATTATGCAAACAGAAACCCAACCCAGATCCATCCTTAACACCCCCGTACCAGCCTTACACCACGTGGGGAGACTACTCGACCCACCCAACCGCTACACACCACAGATATTTGCAGCGAGGCTGCCAGATATAATTTGCAGTGAGACTGCCAGATAACATTTGCAGCGAGGCTGCCAGATATATTTGCAGCGAGGCTGCCAGATATTGTGACGAGGTCACCAGATACAGATATTGTGGCGAGGCCACCAGATTGCAGCGAGGCTGCCGGAACGCTTCTTCCATCATAAACCCATACCCCATGCAACAGATAATCATACTAGCATGCAATATATAGCATCTCATGCATCAGATATATTCATATTAATAATTAACTCATGCAGATACATAACATCATACATTTCATACAGAATTGACCCTAGGGGTATATTAGTCTTTTTACACCTAGGGGTATTTTGGTAATTTCCCATATTTAAGGGTATTTTAGTCCTTTTTCATATTTTCAGAGATTTTATGCAAGTCTGATAAATTAACAGTCCCTAAATAACCACGGAAGTCCACTTAAGCCAAATTTCCAATTTTGCCCTTTTTAGCCTAGATCCCCTAATGGGCCTTACTATGTCCAATATCATCGATAAGTCCGTTAAGCCCAATTTTAGGTTTTAGTTTACCGACTTTACCAAGTTTTTATTATTCAAGTTACCAGAAAGTCTTTTATGAACATATTCAAATTTGGGCTCGGAAGCCCATTGGGCCCACCTTGGCCCATTGAGGCCCAACTTACCAAAATGCTCGAAATTGCACCTTCTGCAATTTTGCCATCGCCAATTCCCAATGTGACCACAACAGAGTATTCGGTCACTCTTATTTCTTTCCAAGGATGATTTTTCGGTCACTTTTGATCGGTCACTTAGCACAGTTTCGATTATTTCGGCTTTTAGCCATCCTAGTCTATGATGGAGATACGTTACACACCTGTTAACTGTCGGAATCGCTGAAGAACCCACGAATGAAATCCTACAATTGATCACTAAATGTTAGTCTAAGATTCGGCCACATATATAAGACCTTCACCCACTAAGCACAATCGGCCAACATGGCCTAAGGTATTAGATCTTACCCCTTTCGGTTTTGGACTAGATCACAGTGTCCAACTGCGGTAACCTACAATCGCCTCCCTTGCTGCACGCCCCTTGTCCACTCTAATGCATATGAACTAAAGAGAAAAGCCATAAGGCCTTAGTCCAGAAACGTTAACCTCCCCCCTAAGGGGTTTCGGCATCTAGCCTTATACTTGAAAGAATAAACGAGATAATGCTACAAAATACTTACCGACCCAAATACCAAACCACAGCCGTTCCCTTTGTAACAACGAGAAAGTAAAGGGTGTTGAAGGATTACAATTTTAGAAGAGAAAGAAATAGAGTTTTGAGCACTAGAGGGTTCGGCTAACCAAGAGGGTTAGGAAGGAGAAGTGATAGATTTCGATCAATAGGCAAACAAAGGAGGTATGGTTTCGGTCATACAAGGTATTCGGCCAGGAGGGTTGTGATCAAATAGACATTCGGTTTAGGGGTTTGAAAAAAAAGAAGAAAGGAATGAGAGTGTAAAGGAGGTGTTTCGGCAAAGTGGGTATTTACTTTCGGCTTTTTGTGACTATCAACCAGAGAGTAATGCCAAAAGAAGATGTGTGAATGATAGAAGAAGAAAATGAAGAAAAGAAGATAAGAAAGAAGGTTCGAGAGAGAGTAGAGAATGAGTAATCATTTTAACCAAAAGAAGAACGGTACACAATAGGCTTCTTTGGAAGTTCCAAATTCGGCAATGAAAAGAAAGGGAAATCGACAATGGGGTTCACTAGGATTCGGCTACTCGGTTTGGATGGAAAGAGCAAAGTGGCGAAAAGTACCTATTAAGCTATGTAAAATCAATACAAGGTTGGAAGCTTACTCTCATAGGAATATCGGCACCAGCACACTCCAAAGAATCTAAGGAATTCGGCACTACCAAACCTATAGCCGAAATTACCACACCAAGAGTCCTTCAACCGATCATCATTTTCAAAATTCAAAGGCTCCACAAATCACTCCTTGATTTGCTCCTCAAGTTGCTCCCTTGACCAGTTCAAATTCTCTCAAGCAGAGTTCAGTTCTGCTTCAAACTCCTACCTGCACAAGCTGAAAAATAAAACGCTACCCCTGCAACTTCTGGCGCTTGAACCCCTGACCTCTAAGCTCATTTAGGCGCCACCTTTTAAGGAGCCTAGTGGCGTCTCCCTTGCCACTTTACCACTGATCCACTTGTGTTATATTTCTCACACAATTTCTTAAGACCCTTACTTCCAAAGGTCCCCTAACTCCTAAGTCAAAAATACAAAATTTTGCCGGGCTTCTAACTAACCCATGGGCCCTCCATAGGCCCATTAACACACCTCAGACATGCATTTCACACCCAAATACTAGCATTTAAACATTTTAACCAATCATGATAAATCTAACAAAAACCCGAAAATTTAGGGCGTTACAACTCTACCCTCCTTAAAGAAATTTCGTCCTCGAAATTTACCTTATCTAAACAAATGAGGATGTTGCTGTCGCATAGCCTCCTCTGGTTCCCAAGTAGCTTCTTCTCTGCCATGATTACGCCATAGTACCTTCACCAATGGGACTGATTTTCTTCTTAAAACCTTCACGTCTCGATCCAGAATCTGCACAGTTTCTTCCTCGTAAGTTAGGTCAGGCTGAACTTCCACTTCTGCAACTGGTAGAATATGGGCAGGGTCAGAACGATATCGTCTCAGCATGGATACGTGAAACACATCATGAATTCTATTTAACTCTGGCGGTAATTCTAACTGATACGCCACCGAACCCACTCGCTTAAGAACCCGATACGGCCCAATAAACCTCGGACTCAGCTTGCCCTTCTTACCAAACCTTAATATCTTCTTCCAAGGCGAAACTTTCAGAAAAACCATATCACCTACTGAATACTCAATCTCTTTACGCTTCAAATCTGCATAAGATTTTTGTCGATAAGATGCCTCTTTCAAACGGTCCCTTATCACCTTGACCTTCTCTTCAGTCTCTGCTACCAATTCAGGTCCAAGAACTTGCCGCTCGCCCAATTCAGTCCAACAACTAGGTGAACGACACTTACGCCCATACAGTGCCTCATAAGGTGCCATGTGGATACTAGCCTGATAACTGTTATTATACGCAAACTCTGCCAACGGTAGATAATCCTCCCAACTACCTCGAAAATCGATAACACAACCCCTCAACATATCTTCCAGAATCTGAATAACCCTTTCTGATTGACTATCAGTCTGAGGATGAAAGGCCGTGCTAAAGTTCAGCCGCGTTCCCAACACCTCATGCAACTTTTGCCAGAACCGAGATGTGAATCTAGGATCTCGATCAGAAATGATAGACAATGGCACCCCATGCAGTCGTACGATTTCTGCCACATACAATTTAGCTAACTTCTGAAGGGAATAATCAGTACGTACAGGGATGAAATGAGCAGACTTAGTCAATCTATCCACGATCACCCAAATCGAGTCCTTCTTTGACGGCGTCAAGGGCAACCCACTTACAAAATCCATGGTCACCCTCTCCCACTTCCAAAGTGGTACCTTTACTGGTTGCAGAAGTCCAGAAGGTAACTGATGTTCAGCTTTCACTTGCTGACAAGTCAGACATTTTCCTACAAATTCTGTTACCTCACGCTTCAGTCCAGGCCACCAATACAACTCCTTTAAGTCATGATACATCTTATTACCTCCAGGATGCATAGCACACAACCCTTTATGAGCTTCATTCAGAATTGTTTGCCTCAAATTGAAATCCTTAGGAATACAGATTCTACCGCGGAAACATAGAACTCCCTCACTATTCAATCCAGACTCAGAAGTACTCCCTTCTTCCATCTGTTGAAATCGAGAAACCAGAGACTCATCCCTCAACTGCTTTTCCTTAATCTCATCCATCCAGGTTGGCCTTACTTGCAGTTCCGCTAATAGACTACCATCATCATATAGACTCAAACGAGCAAACATCGCTCTCAGATCAGACACAGCTCTACGACTTAGGGCATCAGCCACCACATTAGCTTTGCTTGGATGATATTCAATCGCACAATCATAATCCTTAAGCAACTCTATCCATCTTCGTTGCCTAAGATTCAGCTCCTTCTGAGTTAACAAGTACTTAAGACTCTTATGATCTGTGTATATAATACACCTTTCTCCATACAGATAATGTCTCCAAATCTTAAGTGCGAAGATCACTGCTGCCAACTCCAAATCATGGGTAGGATAGTTCACTTCATGAGGTTTAAGCTGTCGCGATGCGTAAGCAACCACTTTACCTTCTTGCATCGACACACAGCCCAACCCAACATGCGATGCGTCACTGTACACGGTAAAATCTTTTCCAGACTCTGGTTGAATCAGTATAGGTGCCTCGGTCAGAACCTTCTTAAGCTTCTCAAAAGCTTCTTGTTGCTGCTGAGTCCGACAAATGGTACGCCTTTCCTTATAAGCTTTGTTAACGGCGCTGCCATCACAGAAAATCCTTCTACAAACCTCCTGTAGTATCCAGCTAAACCCATAAAACTCTGAATTTCTGCCACAGACCTCGGTGGTTTCCATTCCAGAATTGCTTCGATCTTTCGAGGGTCCACCTTAATCCCCTCAGCAGAAACAACATGCCCCAAGAAAGTTACTTCCCTCAACCAAAACTCACACTTGCTAAATTTCGCATAAAGCTCCTTTTCCCTTAACACTTGCAGCACAATACGGAGATGCTCATCATGTTTCTCCTCAGATTCCGAATAGACCAAAATATCGTCGATAAAGACGACCACGAATCGATCCAAGTATGGCTGGAACACTCGATTCATCAGATCCATAAAAGCTGCAGGTGCATTGGTCAGCCCAAATGGCATAACCAAGAACTCATAGTGACCATAACGAGTTCTGAATGACGTCTTGTGAATATCCACCTCCTTCACCCTTAATTGATGGTACCCAGATCGAAGGTCAATCTTGGAAAATACTGAAGCTCCTCTAAGCTGGTCGAACAGATCATCGATTCTAGGTAACGGGTACTTATTCTTGATCGTCAGCTTGTTCAACTGCCGATAATCAATGCACATCCGCATTGACCCATCTTTCTTTTTAACGAAAAGCACTGGTGCTCCCCACGGAGACACACTTGGCCTAATGAAACCTCTATCCAACAGTTCTTGAATCTACGCTTTTAACTCCACCAACTCCTTTGGTGCCATCCTATACGGTGCAATGGACACCGGTGCCGTACCAGGCAACAAGTTGATCCCAAACTCAACCTCTCGATTCAGAGGTAGCCTTGGAAGCTCTTCTGGAAACACATCCTGAAAGTCCTTAACGGTTCTAACTTGATCCACAGTTAGCTCCTCAGATTCAGCTTGACTTATGTATGCCATAAAAGCCTCACATCCTTTACAAATCCATTTCTCAGCTCTTAATGCTGATACCACATTAGACAGATAACCTCTACGTTCACCAATCACCCTAACTTCCTCATCCTCTGCGGTTTTTAAACTCATCCGCTTTGCAGCACAATCCAAAGTAGCCCTATGCTTTGCAAGCCAATCCATTCCTAAGATGAGATCGAATTCTCCGAAGGGCAGCTCCATCAAATCTCCAGAAAAGATCTTCCCTTGAGTTTCTATAGGCACGTTTCTATACAGTTTGTCTACCCTAACCGAGTGACCCAAAGGACTTAGTACAGTTACCCCACTCACTGTCTCCTCAGAACGCACTCCCAGCAACCCAGATATGGCACATGCAACATAAGAATGGGTAGATCCAACATCTATCAATGCAGTGTATGGCATACCAGAAATTAAGAACGTACCGGTTATAACGTCAGGAGCATCACCCTCCTCTCGGCGACGAGCTGCATAGACTAATGTTGGCTGACGAGCCTCAGCAAAACCAGCACCCCTGCCAGGTGCTCCTCGTCCTCGTCCATTTCCACCTCTGCCTTGCCCATGACCTCTTGGAGTTGATGGTCCCCCTCTCACTGGCTGAGCAACCCTCTGATCTCTAACTTTATCCTGATCTGGTTCCTGAGGACAATCCTTAATCCTATGCTCCATCGACCCATATCGAAAACAGGCTCCAGTACGTTTTCGACACTCGCCCAAATGGACCTTTCCACAATTCCTGCAAATCTGCGGTCTGACAGCATTCATTGGCACCGCTCGCACTGGTTCTGCCATTCTGGCTCTCTTAACATTCCTATTATTCCCACCTGATGGTCCAGAATCCCTCCGGAAGCGGTTCCGATCCTTCTCGTGGTTCTGCCTCTCAGTACGCTTTACTTCCTCAGCTATCTTAGCTTTCTCAACCAACGCAGCAAAGTTACGCTCCCTCTGCGGAGCAATCAGCACCCTTAGCGCATCCCTCAAACCGTCCTCGAAGCGCACGCTACGCTTGTATTCAGTGGCAACTATCCTAGAAGCATATCGACTCAGCCTCAAGAACTCAGCCTCGTACTCAGATACCGTCTTACCTCCCTGAACCAAATTCAGAAATTCCTTCCGACGAGCGTCCACATAGCTAGCTCCAACGTATTTTCCTTTAAAGGCTGTCTTAAACAGCTCCCATGTTACCTCACCAGCTGTAGTTCCATCTCTTACTGTGAGCCACCACTGATAAGCCTCATCTCTAAGCAACGATACAGCTCCCTTCAGCTTTTGCTCCACAGAACAGTCCAGATCGTCCATAATTCGCTCTGTGGCCTCCAACCAATACTCGGCCACATTTGGGGCTACTCCAGACACACCCCTAAAGAATTCTGCTCCATTAGCTCGGAGTCGCTCAGATATCGCACCCCGAAATCCATTACCAGTACTCGCCCCAGCAACCCTTTCCAAAACTCGAAGCATCGCTTGTGATAGGGCATCATCCCCTACACCCCTATCATGAGATTCCACCTCTGTTGCCGGTGGTACTGGTATCTCAGCTGCTGGTGCATGACCTGAAGAAGAAGATTCAGCTCGTGCACTACCTCGGCCACCTCCACGGCCCCTACCCCGAGCTGCTCGCGTACTCATTTCGTATTTTCTGTTTTAGAAGTTTTATGAGTCAGATTAATATTTCAATGTTTATTACAGATGTCTTATGAAGAAGTAGAGTTTCAGAGTTTATCTTCTTTCGCAGTAGCCTAGCTACAGTCTCAGTCTACCTATCAGAGTCTCTACAGTTTCAGTAATACCCTAGCTAAAGTATCATAATAAAGTCTTTAGTCAGGCATGCAATCAGAGTTTTCAGAAATAATCAGAAAAGTTTAGAGAACTTACAGGCTTGGGCCGGAGATTCGGTGTGCCACTCATTTGAAAGATTTCATAGAAAAACTTAATAAATTTTTGTTTTCTTTGAAAATAAATTATTTATGCTTGAAAAGAAGTTCATCAAAACTAGTTCCAAATAATTTTTGAAAAATCATGATCTTTTGAAAATCTTCATTTTGATTGTTTGAAAACCTTCATTTCTAGACCCGTTCCACAGCCGAGTTGTTGCAACCTGGCTCTGATACCACTAAATGTAACACCCCAAACCCGGTCTGGACGCTATGACCAGATCTGGTGTGTCACATGATCCTAAACTACGAATGTAACCTTTTAATACGCGTTGAGACTTAGGTGATATTTTATAAAACTAGCAAGGTGAGAAAAGTTCTTGTTAAAACTACTTTAAGTTGTCATTATTCAAGATTGTTTAAATTTTATAAACGTTATTTTGAAAACGTTATTAAGGTTTTGAAAACCCACGCAGCCTGCATCTAGCAGTTTCGATAAAGTACGAACCAAACCCTTTAGAAGTTAAAACCCAAAAAGAAAATTTAATAGCGGCCTTATTACACATTAAAACCCAAAAATTAAGGTAAAATTTAAAATACTAAAACATAAATGAAAACCAGTTTTATTGCAGTCGCTGTGGCCACTCCGAATCTCTCGCAGCTCCAAGCCCATTATGGTTGAGGGTTACCTGCAGAGATTAATTAAAAAAAAGGGTGAGTTTGACAACTCAGTGTGCAACATTATCTCAACCATAGGCCAAAACAGATCAAGCCTCAGAAACAGATTTAATTGGGCCTTGGCCCATTACAGGAATCAGGTTAAGCCCAAAAGGCTCATAACAGAAACAGATCAGATATAAGCATTATGCAAACAGAAACCCAACCCAGATCCATCCTTAACACCCCCGTACCAGCCTTACACCACGTGGGGAGACTACTCGACCCACCCAACCGCTACACACCACAGATATTTGCAGCGAGGCTGCCAGATATAATTTGCAGTGAGACTGCCAGATAACATTTGCAGCGAGGCTGCCAGATATATTTGCAGCGAGGCTGCCAGATATTGTGACGAGGTCACCAGATACAGATATTGTGGCGAGGCCACCAGATTGCAGCGAGGCTGCCGGAACGCTTCCTCCATCATAAACCCATACCCCATGCAACAGATAATCATACTAGCATGCAATATATAGCATCTCATGTATCAGATATATTCATATTAATAATTAACTCATGCAGATACATAACATCATACATTTCATACAGAATTGACCCTAGGGGTATATCAGTCTTTTTACACCTAGGGGTATTTTGGTAATTTCCCATATTTAAGGGTATTTTAGTCCTTTTTCATATTTTCAGAGATTTTATGCAAGTCTGATAAATTAACAGTCCCTAAATAACCACGGAAGTCCACTTAAGCCAAATTTCCAATTTTGCCCTTTTTAGCCTAGATCCCCTAATGGGCCTTACTATGTCTAATATCGTCGATAAGTCCGTTAAGCCCAATTTTAGGTTTTAGTTTACCGACTTTACCAAGTTTTTATTGTTCAAGTTACCAGAAAGTCTTTTATGAACATATTCAAATTTGGGCTTGGAAGCCCATTGGGCCCACCTTGGCCCATTGAGGCCCAACTTACCAAAACGCTCGAAATTGCACCTTCTGCAATTTCGCCACCGCCAATTCCCAATGTGACCACAACAGAGTATTCGGTCACTCTTATTTCTTTCCAAGGCTGATTTTTCGGTCACTTTTGATCGGTCACTTAGCACAGTTTCGATTATTTCGGCTTTTAGCCATCCTAGTCTATGATGGAGATACGTTACACACCTGTTAACTGTCGGAATCGCAGAAGAACCCACAAATGAAATCCTACAATTGTTCACTAAATGTTAGTCTAAGATTCGGCCACATATATAAGACCTTCACCCACTAAGCACAATCGGCCAACATGGCCTAAGGTATTAGATCTTACCCCTTTCAGTTTTGGACTAGATCATAGTGTCCAACTGCGGTAACCTACAATCGCCTCCCTTGCTGTACGCCCCTTGTCCACTCTAATGCATATGAACTAAAGAGAAAAGCCATAAGGCCTTAGTCTAGAAACGTTAACCTCCCCCCTAAGGGGTTTCGGCATCTAGCCTTATACTTGAAAGAATAAACGAGATAATGCTACAAAATACTTACCGACCCAAATACCAAACCACAGCCGTTCCCTTTGTAACAACGAGAAAGTAAAGGGTGTTGAAGGATTACAATTTTAGAAGAGAAAGAAATAGAGTTTTGAGCACTAGAGGGTTCGGCTAACCAAGAGGGTTAGGAAGGAGAAGTGATAGATTTCGATCAATAGGCAAACAAAGGAGGTATGGTTTCGGTCATACAAGGTATTCGGCCAGGAGGGTTGTGATCAAATAGACATTCGGTTTAGGGGTTTGAAAAAAAAGAAGAAAGGAATGAGAGTGTAAAGGAGGTGTTTCGGTAAAGTAGGTATTTACTTTCGGCTTTTTGTGACTATCAACCAGAGAGTAATGCCAAAAGAAGATGTGTGAATGATAGAAGAAGAAAATGAAGAAAAGAAGATAAGAAAGAAGGTTCGAGAGAGAGTAGAGAATGAGTAATCAGTTTACCAAAACAAGAACGGTACACAATAGGCTTCTTTGGAAGTTCCAAATTCAGCAATGAAAAGAAAGGGAAATCGACAATGGGGTTCACTAGGATTCGGCTACTCGGTTTGGATGGAAAGAGCAAAGTGGCGAAAAGTACCTATTAAGCTATGCAAAATCAACACAAGGTTGGAAGCTTACTCTCATAGGAATATCGGCACCAGCACACTCCAAAGAATCTAAGGAATTCGGCACTACCAAACCTATAGTCGAAATTACCACACCAAGAGTCCTTCAACTAATCATCATTTTCAAAATTCAAAGGCTCCACAAATCACTCCTTGATTTGCTCCTCAAGTTGCTCCCTTGACCAGTTCAAATTCTCTCAAGCAGAGTTCAGTTCTGCTTCAAACTCCTACCTGCACAAGCTGAAAAATAAAATGCTACCCCTGCAACTTCTGGCGCTTGAACCCCTGACCTCTAAGCTCATTTAGGCGCCACCTTTTAAGGAGCCTAGTGGCGTCTCCCTTGCCACTTTACCACTGATCCACTTGTATTATATTTCTCACACAATTTCTTAAGACCCTTACTTCTAAAGGTCCCCTAACTCCTAAGTCAAAAATACAAAATTTTGCCGGGCTTTTAACTAACCCATGAGCCCTCTATAGGCCCATTAACACACCTCAGACATGCATTTCACACCCAAATACTAGCATTTAAACATTTTAACCGATCATGATAAATCTAAGAAAAACCCAAAAATTTAGGGCGTTAAAATCCTCCTCAAATCCCTTACTACTAAACACCACCTCCTTACCCTTCTTACCCTGTTTACACCACCAGTAATCAGAGACCGGTTGCCACATTTCCATAAAATACTACACCCGCCCATGGCCAACCCTAAAACGAACAAAGGCCAACAAGATCTAATCTCGAAAAACCACAATTTACTCCTATCCCTGTGTCGTATGGGGAACTGTACCCAAAACTCTTGGAGAAACAGCTGATATCCCCACACTACATGGCACCTTGAAGCCTCCGTACCCGAAATGGTATGACCTGAATGCTAGCTTTGTATACCATGCTGGGAATCAAGGGCATTTCATGGAAAACTGCCTCGCTTTTAAGAGGCGGGTTCAAGGACTCATTGATGCAGGTATCCTGCGATTTGATGGTGGTAGTAATACGACTAGGAATCTATTCCCTAACCACAGTGGAGGGAATGCGAGTGTGATAACTGAGGAGAATGGCTGGCAAACTAAAAACTGTGTTTCAGAAGTGAAGACACCTCTGCAGAAAGTCTGGGAGGTACTGGTTGAGAAGGGGTTACTCAGTCGCCCCAATGGAATTCTTGAACAAAGGGGTCAAATTTTTTATGACTTCAATGGCATAGAAGGACACGACATTCAGTCCTGTGATGAATTCAGGAGTTGGCTACAAAATATGATGGATAATAAAGAAATTGGCATTTTTAGCAAGGGAAAAGAGATCGATGAAGGAGAAATATGCGCCTCTGACGATCAATTGCCAGGGTGCCCCTATAGCGCCGACCGACGGCTGATAATTTATTATAATGGGAAGAAAGAGCCAGTGAAACTGAAAGTGATAATCGAAATACCGTCACCTTTTCCTTATAAAGACGATAAAGCAGTGCCTTGGAAATACGATGTTAACATTGTCACACCTGAAAGTGAAAAGTCTAGAACCACGACCGGAAGTGTGGGAGAAGTGGGCCATTTCACCCGCAGCGGGCAGTGTTATTCCAAGGAAGGTGAACCGAAGAAGAAAAATAGTGACCTGAAATAGAAAGGAAAAGCAATAATGCATGAAGCCGAAGCCGAGCATGAAGCCTTGCTTGAACTAGAAACTGAAAAGCCTGTGGACGAGGAAGAAGCGCAGGAGTTCTTCAAATTTATCAAGCATAGCGAGTATAATGTGGTGGAGCAATTGAGCAAGCAGCCAGCACGAATTTCGGTATTATCTCTATTATTAAATTCAGAGCCGCACCGGAATGCCTTGTTAAAGGTGATAAACCAAGCTTATGTGGCAAATAATATATCCGTTGAGAAGCTTGATAGGTGGATAAATAATCTGAACGCGGATAATTTCATTTCTTTTAGCGATGATGAAATACCACCCAATGGTAGAGGCTCCGTGAAAGCATTACATATCACAACGCGCTGCAAAGGCTACATAATACCAAACGTGCTCATCGATAACGGGTCGGCACTTAACGTCATGCCTTTGGCCACGCTTTCCCAGATTCCAATGGATTTGTCCTATCTACGGCCTTGTCATTCCATGGTAAGGGCATTCGATAGGACAAGGCAAGAAGTCATGGGAAAAATCAAGATCCCTTTAGGAGTGGGCCCTTACATATATAATGTTGAGTTTCAAGTTATGGACATTACATCATCATACAATTACCTTTTGGGAAGGCCCTGGATCCATTCAGCTGGAGCAGTCCTGTCCTCTCTCCACTAAAAGGTGAAGTTTATCATGGATGGCTGTTTGGTCACTGTTGAGGGCGAAGAAGACATAGTTGCATCTATTTCTACGGATGCACTGTACCTCAAAGTAAGCAAAGATGCCGTGGAATGCTCCTTTAGATCCCTCGAATTTGTCAATGCCACGTTTGTTGTGGAAGGAAATCAAATTCCTGTGCCTAAGCTATCTAAAAATACCAGGATGGGAATTAAGCTAACTGTAGGAAGGGGAGCCAGAGTGAGAAAAGGCTTGGGAAAATATCAGCAAGGGATAGTCAGGGCTTTAAAGCTAGTACCTCACCAAGCTCGATATGGTTTAGGTTTCCAACCAGATGTGCTTCAAAGGAGGAAACAGTGGAAGAAGGATCAGGAAAGAAGGATCGCAAGAACCCTAGGTCGGGAGCCGAAATGGGATCCCATAGAGTACCCTCCTCTGTTGAAAACCTTTACATCTGCGGGAATGATATACCTGGGGTAGGGTAATACACGAAGCAGGATGTTGTTGATCGAAAAAGGTTTCCAGAACATCAGTATCAATGTCATTGACAAAGAAGCTGATATGAGCAAAGACGTCTCCATGATACGCCCTTGTCCCCCCTGTTTCGTGTTGAACAATTGGACTGCTGATGACCTTCTAGTACTTTATAAATCTTCTTCAGAGTAATGCCCGATATTAACCCTCTGTTGTATTCCTAAATACGATGGGGTTTCTTTTATAAGAGCGTCCATTTGCTCTTTATTGTTTAAATGAATATCAATGAACATGTATTTTGTCATAATCTTTTGCATTAACTTCATAATTATTTTCTCATTCCACGGCCTATCTTTACATTCACCTCATACCATGTCATAACATTTTGTTTGTTGGTCCCAATGCTTGGATGCCTTTCTATAGTTTCCTTTTTCATTCAACTTTCAGGTGCTCAGATATCAATGACATGAACAAACCCGTTCCGAGTCTTGAAATCGATTTTGAGAAAGCTGTTTGTTTAGGAGAATTCAAAGCCGAGAAAAATGCTGAGGACTATGTCTCATCACCTGACTTGCTGAGAATGGTGGAACAAGAGGAAGAGGATAAACAGATCTTGCCTTATCAAGAATCTGTTGAAAGAATTAACTTGGGAACTGAAGAAAGGAAGCAAGAAGTAAAGATTGGAACTTCTGTTTCAGGGGACACCTGGCATAACTTGATTGCTTTGCTTCGTGAGTATAAAGATGTATTCGCTTGGTCATATCAGGATATGCCAGGATTAGATGAGGATATAATGGTCCATAAACTCCCATTGAAGCCACAATGCAAACCCATTCAGCAAAAACTAAGACAGATGAGGCCGGAGATGTTGTTAAAGATAAAGGAAGAAGTCAAGAAGCAATTTGATGCTGGCTTCTTATAGGCCTCCAAATATCCAGAATGGGTGGTTAATATTGTCCCGGTACCAAAGAAAGATGGCAAAGTACAAATGTGCGTGGATTATCGTGACCTAAATCGGGCAAGTCCTAAAGACAATTTTCCCTTACCGCACATAGATACATTGGTGGATAATACGGCAACACATTCATTATTTTCCTTCATGGATGGATTCTCGGGGTATAACCAGATCAAAATGGCTCCTGAAGATATGGAAAAGACCACCTTCATAACGATGTGGGGAATTTCTGTTACAAGGTGATGCCATTCGGATTAAAGATTGCTGGGGCAACATATCAGAGGGCCATGGTCACGTTGTTCCATGACATGATGCATAAAGAAATGGAAGTCTACGTTGATGATATGATTGCTAAATCCCGAGGGGAAAGAGAGCGTATTGAGAATCTCATAAAGTTGTTCGAAAGACTAAGAAAGTTCCAGCTAAAGCTTAATCCAGCCAAGTGTACGTTTGGGGCTACCTCAGGAAAATTGCTAGTCTTTATTGTCAGCAAAAGAGGCATTGAAGTTGATCCAGATAATATAAAAGCCATACAAGAATTACCACCTCCCCACACGTAAAAAGAAGTCAGAGGATTTTTAAGGAGATTGAACTACATCGCTCGATTCATTGCTCAGCTTACCAACCAGTGTGACCCAATTTTTCGACTCCTTCGAAAAAGCAATCCTGGAGAATGGAACGAGGAGTGCTAAGATGCTTTTGACAAGATAAAACAATATCTGTCCAGTCCTCCAGTGTTAGTGCCGCCAACTCCAGGGAGACCGTTAATATTGTATCTGACTGTGTTCGAAGGATCAATGGGTTGCGTACTGGGGCAACATGATGAGTCAGGTAAAAGAGAAAAGGCGATTTACTACCTCAGCAAAAAGGTCACAGAATATGAGGCAAGGTATTTGTCAATTGAAAAGTTATGTTGTGCTTTAGTTTGGATAGCTCAGAGACTCAGGCAATATATGTTGTATTATACGACATGGTTAATTTCAAAGCTGGACCCAATAAAGTACATGATGGAATCGCCTGCACTCTCAGGAAGAATGGCACGGTGGCAGATCCTACTATTAGAATACGACATTGTCTATGTGAACCAAAAGTCGATAAAAGGATGTGCAATAGCTGACTTCTTAGCAGCTCGAATAACGGAGGAATACGAGCCATTGAGATTTGATTTCCCGGATGAAGACTTGATGTGCATTACAGAAGAAGAATGTGAGTCATTAAAAGCAAAGTCATGGAAGATGTACTTTGATGGTGCATCGAATGCATTGGGGTATGGGATCGGAGCAGTCTTGATATCACCAGAAGGGAGCCGTTATCCATTCACCGCAGATTGAACTTCTTCTGTACTAATACCATAGCGGAATATGAGGCTTGTATCATGGGACTTCGTGCAGCAATTGGACGAAACATCAACATGTTGGAGTTGTATGGAGACTCAGCATTGGTGATTTACCAAATTCGTGGAAATTGGGAAGTGAGGGATCCTAAATTGGTTAAATACAGCAATCTAGTGGCAGAACTGATCAAAGGATTCGAAGAAGTAACTTTTAATTACCTTCCACGAGAAGAAAACCAATTGGCGGATGCCTTAGCCACTTTGGCTTCGATGTTCAAAGCAAATAGAGAAACAAAAATAATGCCCCTCAAAATGAGCATACATGAGGCCCCTGCACATTACTGTAGCATTGAGAAAGAGACAGAAGGACGGCCATGGTTCCATGATATCTTAGAATACGTCAAGAACCAAAGGTATCCCGAACAAGCAAATGAGAACGACAAGAGAACAATTAGAAGAATGGCGGTGGGATTCGTTCTTGATGGAGACATCCTGTACAAAAGAGGTAAAGATCAAGTACTTCTGAGATGTATGGATGATGTCGAAGCCAGAAAAATACTCAAAGACGTCCATGAAGGAATTTGTGGAATGCATGCCAATAGTTTCACTATGGCCAGGAAGATTATGAGACTTGGTTATTACTCGATGACGATGGAAAGCGACTGCATCAGTTACGCACAAAAATGCCACAAATGTCAAATTTACAGCGATAAAATTCATGCAGCCCCTTCGCCCCTTCATGTCATCACTTCTCCATGGCCTTTTTCTATGTGGGGCATGGATGTCATAGGGTCGATTTCCCTTAAAGCCTCCAACGGACACCGATTCATTTTTGTAGTTATAGACTACTTCACCAAATGGATAGAAGCCGCCTCGTTTGCCAACGTGACAAAGACTGCAGTTTACAAGTTCTTGAAAAAGGAAATCATTTGTCGATATGGTTTGCCTAAGAGAATCATTTCAGATAATGCCTTGAATCTGAACAATAAGATGATGAAGTGTGTGAGTAATTTCAAATAAAGCATCATAACTCCTCGCCCTATCGCCCGAAGATGAATGGAGATGTTGAAGCGGTTAACAAGAATATCAAGAAGATTATCGGGAAAATGACTGAGACATATAAAGACTGGCACGAAAAGCTACCATTCACTTTGTATGCATACCGCACATCTGTGAGGACATCTACAGGAGCAACTCCTTTCTCTCTGGTCCCTGGGATCCGTGCTGCCCATCGAAGTTGAGATCCCCTCTTTACGAGTCTTAATAGAGTCAAAGTTAGAGAAAGCAGAGTGGGTTCGAGCTTGATATGACCAGTTGAACCTGATTGAAGAAAAACGCTTAAAGGCAATCTGCAACGGACAGACGTACCAAAAGAGAATGATCGCGACCCATAACAAGAAAGTACGGCCAAGAGAATTCCATGAAGGAGAACTTGTGCTGAGAAAGATTCTCCCAATATAGAAAGACTTTCGAGGAAATTGGGCACCGAATTGGGAAGGACCATATGTTGTAAAGAAGGCTTTCTCAGGTGGAGCTCTGATCCTCATTGAGATGGATGGGAAAAAGTTACCTAATCCAGTGAATTCAGATGCCGTGAAGAAGTATTATGCCTAAAAAAAAGAAGAAGAAAGAAAGAAAAAAAGAAAAAAGATCAAGATGAAAACCCAAAAGGGTGTCTTAGTAAACAAAAAAGGGGATCAAGATGAAAACTCGAAAGGGCATCTTGGTAAACAAAAAGGATTAGGATGAAAACCCGAAAGGGCGTCCTAATGAAGCAGATTTGAACTCAAGGGACAAGATGATGTGAACGAGGAGTCAAATGGCAAGACTACAGTATTTGAAGCATTTCTGAAAGCTCAAAATCTTCTACGCAAAAAGCCATGCTCAAAAAGATTCTTGATTAAGAAATGTGAAAGAGTTCATGCGTTGAATATCTGGAGCATTTGTATCCACTGAATATAATCCCCTTTCTCTTCATGACACTTTTAACTGTTTTTGGTCCACTTTCTTTGTTTGTTACCTTTAGAATAAATAAATGTGAAGTTTCTCTTTTATACCTACCTGACCATTTTCATGCATCCCATTGTATGGTTTATTTAAATGCTAAATAGCAAATGACATACTCTGAACAAAAGAAATGTTAAGCATTACCTGGATGAAAATTGATAAGAACAAGAGCTTTAAAGTAAGGACAAAAGTTCAACCAGGGGCAAAAGAGTGATATCAGAGAAACGCAGATTGCTCATATGGCTAGAAGACGAGTACAAGGCCTGAAGAGAATAAAAAGTCAAAACAATGAACACAGATCTTCAAAAATCACAACAAAAGGGAACATATGACAAATATGCCTAGGACGCATAGCATAATCATGTAGGCATAAAGGCATTTAGGGCCAACATATGCATATCATGATAACATCATACATGACATATACAGGTATTCTAGCAAAGCAAGAGATTTTGATGATAACTACTGAATCAAAGGAAAAGACACCTGGGTTCCACCAGATGATATGTTTTGGTACTTTGAGGTACCTTTAATTTATGTTTCTCAAAATCAACTCATATTGCGAGAAGTGAGTTGAGCCTTGAGACACACTGAGGTATTTTTAATTTCAGTTTTTTATTTCTGTTTTTCAAAAATCAACTCATATTGTGAGAGGTGAGTTGAGCCTTAGCTCACACGCCGAGGTATTTCCAAGTTATGTTTCAAAAAATCAACTCATATTGCGAGAGGTGAGTTGATCTTCTTCAATTTCTGGTTTTCAATTTCTGTTTTTCAAAAATCAACTCATATTGCAAGAGGTGAGTTGATCTTTTTCAATTTCTGCTTTTCAATTTCTATTTTTCAAAAATCAACTCATATTGCAAGAGGTGAGTTGATCTTTTTCAATTTCTGCTTTTCAATTTCTATTTTTCGAAAAATCAACTCATATTGCGAGAGGTGAGTTGATCTTTTTCAATTTCTGCTTTTCAATTTCTGTTTTTCAAAAATCAACTCATATTGCGAGAGGTGAGTTGATCTTTTTCAATTTCTGCTTTTCAATTTCTATTTTTCAATTTTTGTTCTTCAAAAAGGCCAACTCATATTGTGAGAGGTGAGTTGAGCCTTTAATTTCTGTTTTTCAAAAGACCAACTCATACTGCAAGAGGTGAGTTGAGTCTCAAGTCATGCACTGAGATGCTTTCAATTTATGATCCAAAATTTAACCCATATTGCGAGAGTTGTAGGCCGAGCTATTTTTGATGTTTGTTTTTCAATAAAGAATAAAGGTTGGAGCCGATCGAAGATACCAGATTTTGCCTCCCTGAAGTTGCAATGGAGCTAATCGAATATACAGATTTTGCCGCCCTGAAGTTACAGTGGAGCAGGTTGAAGTTACAAGTTTCATCTTCCTGAAGTTACAGTAGAACAGATTGAAGATGCCAGATCTCATCCTTGAAGTTACAGTAGAGCAGATTGAAGAGACCAGATCTCATCTCTAAAGTTGTAGAAGAACAAATCATGACGAATTTAATATTTCTGAAGTCACGATGGATTAGACCAAAATTATAAGAAGCAGTGGAGTTGAAAGTGTCTGCCTGAACAAAAAGAGCACCAAAGAAGTCAAGAATTGGTGAGACCGGGCAAAATTGGCCTTTCTTTATATCTTTGTTCTATTCCCATTACACGACGATGAGCAAAGAGGGGCAGCTATTATAAGCCAATTTTGGCCCTGTTACAAGTCAAACCCAACACTTAACCAAATTACAAAACCCAAATTTTAAATACCAAACCCGTTTACCATTTAAACCCAATACCCGGATGACCCAAACCCCTGACCCAATTACTAAACCTACCCAACACCCGTTACAGCATTAACCCCCAAACCCAATACAACTAAACCTACCCGTTACACTAACCCAACAAAATAACCCACTTACCAGACCCACTAACCCATCTAAATGAAACCCTAACCCGATCCAGGTTGCTCCCACTTGCCTCTGCCAACAGTCACATCCATCGTTCGTCACCGCCCTTGGCTCCTCTCAGCACTGCCTTCACCTGCAAGCATTAAAACAAGACAAGACAGAAAGTAGAAAAACAGAAAGCAACTTGTAAAAGAAAGGGTTATAAAAACCCGAATCAAACTTTGTAAGGGGTTCGGAACATTTTCTAATAAAAAGTACCAAATTTTAAGCACAAAACACTAGTCCTAGTGATACAATAGCAAGAAAGATACCTAAATCAGACAACCAAAACGTTGAAAACCGAATCGGAAGTTTAAGGTAAAAGTTTCATTTTGAATCTGTTTTATCTTTCCTTCCCTCTATTTCGTTCTTTTTCTTTCAAGTAACACACAAATCTATATTTATTTTTGAAAATAAAATTAATAATAAAAATTAGAAAAATTTTATCTTTCCGGCCACCGTGTACGGTGACCGGCACCGGCGACGGCGACGGCGCGGCGGACGGTGGTCGGACGGTGATCGGGCCACCACTGGAAATCGTTCTCTCCCCTTCCGCTCTCCCTTCTTTTTTTTTGCTCGGGTGAAAGTGATTTTTTTCACGGTTTTGTCCCTTTTATAGCCAACCCGCGCACGGACCTGACCCGCTCTGGAGGATCCGCGTGTTTTTGCTGGAGGGTCTATTTGCGCTATCGACCCTTCCCCTTTTTCTGGACTTTGCAATCAAAGTCTCTGTTTGTTTTGAAATTGGCCCCGTAATGTTTGTTTGGAATTCAAATGAGTCCCCTGATGAGTAGCGTTTTTAAAAAAATGCGGGAATATTTCCCCTTTGGCCCTTCGTGGTTTCACGCATGTGCAAATGGGCCCTTTTCCTTCTACTTTTATTTCAAATTTGCCCAAAACTTTGATTTTTAATTCAATTTCGTCCTTTTTTTCATTATTCTCTTTTAATTTTAATATCAGTAATATTATTATTATTATATTTTATTATTTTCATTATTATTACGAAATTTATTGTTTACTAAATGTTTTGCTATTATTAGTGTTTGTATTATTTTTGCTCAATATTTTTACATATATATATTTTATGTTTCTTTTATATCTTATATATTATGTATATACCTTTTAACATTAATTTATTATTTGTAAATATCTGTATGTTAATAGTTGTTTTTTAATATTTTAGTATACATTATGTATTCATACTTTTAATATTATATTACATTTGTGTATATATTATGCATAGATTTTAATAGCATATTGTACTTATTATTTTCACTACTATTATTTATTTTTAATATTATTATTATCTACATATATATATATAGGTATGTACTTATAAAAAACACTGTTTTCTTATTGTGGTATTTTGTATGTATTATGTTTCATACCATATTTCTAATATTATATTACATAAACTTTTCATCCATATTATTATATTTTAATATGTTCACATAGATATATAAATATATTATGTACGAACATTCAATATTACTATTATTTATTTTAGCATATGTATATATATTTTGGTGAAATATAACTAATAGTTGTTATTATTATTATTAGTTCTAATACTGGTACATTATATATATATTTTTACTATCATGCACATATTTTTATATTACGTATATGTATTTTTTAAACATTATAGTATACATACATATATATTTATTATTCTTTTATATCATCTCATGTGCACATTATATTATTATTATTCCTATTATGTTACTAATACATCATTTTCACTATTTTTGTTAATATTATTATTATTACTATCATTTGTTTTAAATACTTTTATCGCAAATTATGTGACGTTTTGCCCTACGCCGAGATAATCTTTTTACAAAAGGCAATGCACCGATTTTAACATTAAGTTTACAACTTCGTCGCTATGTTGGGTGAATCGCATTCGCTCGTGTTAAAAAAATGGCACATCCTTCTTAAAAACTAAAAAAAAAAACTTGAAATTTTTCGTATTTTGATCGGATCACGATTAAATTTTACAATTGAACTCGCATTTTTGAAATTTGAGACAACACATGTTTAATAAGATACCAATTTTGGGCATCGCGGGGGTGCTAATACCTTCCCCGTGCGTAACCGACTCTCGGACCTTATTTTTCTCTGAATTTTCACGCAGGCCTAAATTCGTCTTTCTTTTATCAAAAATAAACTTTTTGTTAAAACAAAGATTTATTAGGTGTCCGATCACACCTAGAAAAAGGATTGGTGGCGGCTCCTCTTTCTTTTCGAAATCAAACTTCAGTTTTCAAAAGTTTCAAATAATCACCTCAATTAGCGACCGAAGCTAAAATTTTTACGTCGCCACACAAATCAAGTAATGAAACTTTACTAACTGAAAAGGAGAACATAGCTAGGTAATTATTCAATTCAAATCTCGACAAAATAAGGTTCAAATTAATTGAGGGGATTTCAACAATAATGAGTTATAGGTTAATATTTAGGGTAATTCAACAAAAGGTTCGTTAAGCTCAAGGGGTTTTACTAAGATTTAATTATGAAGCTAGGCTTTTATGGAGTGAGTGGGTTAAAACCTAGGTGTCTTTATCATCTTGGTGTATCAACTCAATGGTGTGGTCTCGACATGTATAATCGGAGCAAGTTTTAGAATAACAAATCAATATTGACACACTCATAAGCAACAATAAAAGTAAGCAAGAAAGGATATATGCTCTAGAGGCTCAAGATCTCACAAAAATTATGGCTTTTGATGTCAATCCTGTGAATTTTAAACCTCAAGATAATACCTAAATTTGGGGAAACAACCTAGGAAATTTAGACAAAATTTCAACTTATCGAGCTTGATTCTCTAATGTTTTAAAGTTTAAATAGTCAAAGCACAAACACTTATGTTTTAATTCAAGACATGTTAATAAAAATCATAAATCAATCAAAATTCAATCTAAGAAAATTACTTGAGAACAAGACAAAATTCAGGGATATTCTGATAACGATATCAATGTACAAAAATAATAAGAATATGGGCATAATATCATAAGATAGGGTGAGAAGTGAAACTTCCTGAATATTGGATGAAATCCTTAGAATTGGAGTTGTAGTAATTAACTCCGAAGTGAATTTGTAACTAGGGCAGATGTGAGGTTGGAGGAGGACACTCCAGTAGTGGTAGAGGGTGTTTGTCCACAAGTTAAATGCCAAAGGAAGACTATTATTATGGTGTTCAGTGTTGTGGTCGCTATGGTCGTGGTCGAATAGGACATGGCAATCGTGGAGTACCTTTCCAGTGGAGTTGTATATTCCGGGGTAATATTGAGCGTTTGAGCTATTTGTAATTGTGATAGCATCAATAATGTTTTAGGAAATATGGATTAGAAAAATAAAGGTAAAGAAATAGAAAAATAAAAATAAAGATAAATGGAAAAGAAAAATAAAAATAAAGATAAATGGACTCAAAAGTCCTTATCGGCAGATGGGTTGTGAGGTGGCGGCAGTGGCGGTGAAATGTGGAGATGCTGACAAATCTGCTGTAGAGTTGCATCTTCTGCTCGAATCGAGTGAGGCATTCAGAAATGTCAGTCAATGAAGCAGCCACATGAACTGGTCTATGCTAAGAAGGTGGATCCTCAAGAGGTGGACGGATATCATCAGTAATATTCGCGGGGTCATCTTGCTCGGTAGAATGAGCTACACTATATTGAGGAGGATTGAACCCATAATGATGCTCTATCCTCCTCATATGAAGCATACTCGATATGCCCTATGGGGACATCTGGCCGATTAGTGTGAGCGATGAGGACTGTACCACTATGTTGAGGAGGCCGATGTGCCCTACGAGGTATGTCACATATGGACCGATGCAAATGGCTCCCTTCCTATGTCGCTCAATTTGATGACGAATGGCAAGGGCAATAAAATATGCTAGGTCGAAAACGTGCCCGTGCGCCATGCTCCATAAGAAAGAAGTGTCGTGAGTATTGACGACGCCAGTGCTCTCTCGCTATCCCGTCAAAGTATGAGCAAAGAGGGTGTGTAGGTATCGTAATGCTGGAGATAGAGCTGATGCCTTGGAGCGACTAGGGTCGTAGGTGGCTGAAGCAAGGATGAGGGCCCTCCAATAGGAGGAAGGTGCGTAATGGACATGGCGGTGAAGATCAGAGAAGTCGTCTTCATCCATAAATTCTTCTGTATACAGTCCCAAAGCGACTCCGAACTTAGGAACACTCAGTTGGCGTGCCAAGCCGCCGAGTCAAAATTCTATTGTTCCTAGGTCATTGAACTCTGACATAACTGTCTAAAGATGGAATGTCGAGCAAAATTCTACGGTGAGCTCCATCTATGTTAGCTCGATAATGTCGAAGAAACTCCCCCATGGTTCGGTAATAAGTAGGGCTCGAACTAAGTCAGCGAAGTGGACCTGCTCTAATGCGGCCCAATTGATGCATCTGCCTACGCCAAGGGGTCTCGCTCTAAGTATCAGGAATAGTTCCTCCTGAGATTCCAATGGAAATTGTAAAAAAGGTTGGCGCACTTCGGCTGATGCACTTGATGAAGTCGTACCGGGCCCTTCCACTTTTTGGAAGTGGGGATGGCAACCTTCGACTTGCCACGTGTATCCGTCATAATAAATCTGTAATTAAACGATAACATATGCTAAGCGAAACTCAACAATTTGGGTTAAGCTCAATGGTAAACTCAACAATAAGATGGACCAAAGATATATAATGTGGCACGAAAAGACCAATTAAGAATGAGTAAAAATTTACACTAGCAGGAAGATTATAACAAATCAGTAGACCCAAGTATGAGTATGCTATAGCTAAACTAATAAAACTAATCATGAAAGTCAGAGTTATGTTATTCAACTAGACCAAATAAGAAGGAAGCATAATATCAGTGTATGAACAGTATAATATGAAAATGGAATATAAGATAAAATGTCCAAAATAGAGATACCAATTCATCATCAAGAAAATATGAAATCAAGAATAAAGAATAATAATCTCGGAAGAAGTAATAATAATGAAAATAATAAAAATTTAAAATGGTAAAATAGAACAGAGGGATTTTGGGTGGTTTTGGCCAGAATAGGGGAGGATGGTGGTGAACTGGTGTTTGGTGGAGGAAGGTGGTGGTATTTTGGCTAGAATAGGGGAGCGGCGGCCAGAGTTAGTGGTGAGGTGTTGGTGCAGCGGCTAGGGTTTGGTGAGGGGGTTTTGGGAAGATGATGAACAGTGAAAGGGTGTTAAGGGTTTAAATAGAGGCACGGTCATGTAATCGTCCACACCCATGTCCTCAAATTTAGCCCGTGTTTTTCTTGAATTCTTAGTTGGGGTTGTGTACACGGCCTAAAAACACACCTGTGTTAATGCCGTGTTGCCCCACACGGCCGTATTGTGCAGCTGTGTTTAGCTTCATTTGTTTCTCCCATGCCCGTGTATTGATTCACACGCCCGTGTGTTTTGGTTAGATTCACACACTCCTTTAAGGCACGATCATGGTTTATGACCATGCTCTTTAGTCAGTGTTGTCTCACTTTGTTTCTTTTTGTCCAAGTTACTTCTCTTTTTGTCCAAGTTGCTTCTCTTTTTGTCTAACTCATTTCCTTTTTTCTTTGTGAGTTTTGGGAATATCCCTATTCATAGGTCTGAGATCCACATCTATGAATTGAAAGGTCCGAATGATCAACTTTGCAATCAGTTGTTAGAATCAATAGGTATTCATATCGTTCATTTGAAAAAATTGAAACCTTTCTTATTGGATGATCATAATACTTCTCAAAAACCAAAATTCTTGATCAATGGAGGAACAATATCACCATTTTTGGTCAATAAGATACCAAAGTGGATGATTGACTCATTCCATACTAGAAATAATCGCAGGAAATCTTTTGATATTTATGGGCACATGAGTGTCACACGCCTGTGTTGATTTCTCAGTGTTAACCATGGATTATGGGCACGGCTGCCAGGTTTGCGCACGGTCTGTAGGCACGCCTGTGTGGATCTATTGCATCCCGTGTCTCGACATATTTTGAAAAGTCAAGGTCCAGTTTTAACATGGTTGTGGCCATGCACGTGTTTCCCACCCGTAATGTCTTCCACAGTCGCATTGCACGACCGTGTTTGGATTTGTTCGCTTCTCCCACGCCTGTGTGTTAATGCACATGCCAGTGGGATTTAATCAGAGGTGTCCACGGTCTTAGGCACGATCGTGGGGATCCTACCGTGGAGTTCACACGCCCAGTCCACACAGTCGTGGTAATTAGTCGCATCCCATGTGGCATCCTGAGTTTGGGAAAAATTAAGTCTTGTTTTCACATGGCCAAGGACACGCCCATGGCTCCAGTCCATGATGGGAATAAGGCCTAAGGCACGCCAGTGTGCCAGGCCATGTGGTTAGAAAAACCTGCATTTTAGTTACTCAATTAGTGATTGTTAGATGTTATAAACTAAAATTAAGAAAGTCAACAATGTTAGTGCTCGGGTTGCCTCCCGAGAAGCACTTATTTAGAGTCTAAGCTCAGCTTACCTTGTACATACCTTTACGAGGGTTCGTGGAGCCAAAGCTCCTCACCATTATAAAGTTTAAGTCGATGACCGTTTACTTTGAAAGTGCCGTGGTTTGGATGAGTTACCTCTACTGTGCCATATGGAAAGACGATTTTAACTACAAATGGGCCTGACCACCTTGATTTTAGCTTTCCAAGGAATAATGTGAGCCTCGAGTTATATAGCAAGACAAGATCACCGGCTTCAAATTGCTTAAGTTGTGGCATCGCTTTGTTGCTTCCTTATATAATCGTGAATTATCTTATGCATTAGCTCACCACTCATCTAACTCATTAAGCTGCATTAGTCTCTTTTCACCTGCAAGTTTAAGATCGAAGTTGAGAAATTTTATAGCCCAAAATGCCTTATGTTCTAGTTCAAAAGGTAGATGGAAACTTTTCCCATAAACAAGCCTATAAGGGGATGTTCCTATGGGAGTTTTGAATGCAGTTCTATAGGCCCATAAAGCATCATCTACTTTCATTGCCCAGTCTTTCCTATTTGACTCTACTGTCTTCTCTCAAATGCGTTTAAGTCTTTATTAGCTACTTCCACTTGTCCACTAGTTTGAGGATGGTAGGCGGTAGTCATTCTATCGTGCACTCCATATTTCTTTAAAACTTTATCAAACTGAGCATTACAAAAATGAGTACCCCTATAACTAATGATCACCCTAGGTGTTCCAAATCGAGAAAATAGTTTCTTAAGAAATCTTACTACCATTCTAGCATCATTAGTAGGTAAAGGTTGGGTGGGCTTCTACCCACTTCGACATGTAATCAACTGTTACTAAGATATATTTGTTTCCAAATGAACTAGGGAATGGACCCATAAAATCTATACCCCATACATAAAATATTTCACATGAGAGCATGTATATCTGAGGCATTTCATCATATTTGGAGGTATTACCTGTTCTTTGACATTTATCACAAGAAGTAACATACCTGTTGGCATCTTTGAAAGTGTGGGCCAATAAAAACATGATTCGAGCGTTTTATGAGCGGTCTTAGTCCCATAGTAATGTCCTCCAGTTGGTCCTGAATGGCAATGATCCAAGATCTTGTTTGCTTCTGACTTCGTAATGCATCTTCAAATTACTTGATCTGCACATATACGAAAAAGAAAATAATCCTCCCAAAAATAGTTTTTCACATTAGCAAATAATCGCTTTTTTTGCTGATGTGTCAACCCTTTTAGGCTTATGTTAGCAGCTAAATAATTTGCAATATCAGCAAACCAAGGTACCTCAAAATCTTAGACAAGTAGGAGTTGTTCTTTAGGAAATGAGACATTTATTTTGGTTTCATCAAGCTCCTTGAGGTGTGGATTCTCGAGCTTGGAAAGGTGATCAGCTTTAAAACTTTCAGCCCCTTTTTTTATCTTGTATTTCCAAGTCAAATTTCTGCAATAATAAAATCCATCTTATTAATCAAGGTTTAGCATTAGACTTAGTTAACAAATAACAAAGGGCAGAATGATCAGTATAAACGATGACTTTAGACAATATCAGATATGGTCTAAATTTGTCAAACGCAAAAACCACAGCTAGCAATTCTTTTTCCGTGGTAGTGTAATTTTCTTGTACGGCTATCAAAGTTTTGCTAGCATAATAAATTGACTGAAAATGCCTGTCTCTTCGCTGTCCAAGAGCTGCACCTACTACAAAATCACTTGCATCACATATTAGTTCAAGAGGTAAATTCCAATCAGGTGCAATTATAATCCGAGCATTAGTTAATTTCTCTTTGAGAGTGTTAAATGCTTCTAAACATTCCTGATCAAAGTTGAAGGGCACATCTTTTTCTAGTAATTTTGTTAAAGGCTTAGCTATTTTAGAAAAATCTTTAATGAATCTTCTATAAAAACTAGCATGTCCTAAAAAACGTCTAACCGCCTTAGTCGAACTAGAGGGTGATCTCATGATTGTGATGAAGTAATAAAATTGATCGTACATAGAAACTAACTATTATCATGATAAAAGGCAAGCGCACCTATGAAATAGTAGTGTAGTTAGTGGCAAGACCGGAATATCGAATCCAAGGAACTAAAAGTACTAGAACTAACTTTCTTCCTATTATCTAGCCTAAAAATAAAGAGGTGGTTTGTGTAAACTAATTAACTCTAAACTAAACTAAGGATACGACAAAAAGTAAATTGGGAATTGCTTTGGGAAAACTAAATGATAAAGACAATACCTAAGGAAGAATCCACCTAGACTTCACTTATTATCTAACTCTGAACTAGATGATTTCTTCATTCGACTTAATCCGTAGAGATCCCTAAATTATGTTAATATCTCCATTGAGAATAAGAACAACTAATCCTAGGTTAATTAATTGAAATCTCTTTCTAATTAAAACCCCTAGTCTTGCATTAACTCAATCTATGGATCCCCATATTACATTTGACTCTAATCTAGAGATTTTTGTCGTCCTATGTCTAGGATTGCGATCAACTCTGCTTAATTGTGTTTGATCTACTCTTCAACAGGGACTTTTGCTCCTCTGCCTAAGCACATTCAACTTAAATTAATATCCCAGAAATATCAATTCAAGAATTGAAAAAACACAATTAAGAGCAAATGGAATATTTATCATATAATTCAGATAACAATAACAAGATTCGTCTTAGGTTTCATCCCCTTCAGGTATTTAGAGGTTTAGTTCATGTTTATAAAAGGAAATCTTAGAATAAAGAAAATAACAAAACATAAGAAAACTCAAAACTCCTAAAAGGATTGAAGGGCGATCCTCTGTCTTGATGTAGATCCTGGCTTCTGAGATGGATCAGTCAGCTTTCCTTCGAGTAATGCCCTGCCTTTTACTCTCTGTCTTGGCGAGGATACGGTACTCTCTTGTGGTGGCCGCTTAGGGTCTTTATATAGAGTTTGGAATGCCTTTCTTAGCCCCTAAGTAGCATTGTCTGCGTGAAATTGAACTTTATCACGACAGGGACACACCCGTGTGACACGTCCATGTGAGTCAATGTTGGGTCGTACTCAAGCCTATTAATGTGGCACGGCCGTGTGGGTTGCCCGTGTGCTGAACTCTAAGCCGTGTTGTTTCCTTGCTTTGGCCCATTTTCTCCGTTTTCGGCTCGTTTCTTATTCTTTTCACTATCCTATGTTCTCATAAGTATAAAACATGAAATTAAAGGATTAGGAGCATCAAATTCTACAAATTCAATGATAATTCATCCATAAATGTGCTAAATGTGGGATAGAAATATGTATAATTTACAGTTGATCAAATACCCCCACAGTTAAGCCTTTTCTTGTCCTCAAGCAAAATCTCAACTCATAATTAAAAATCATTCTTCTCAACTTATAATCCTTATCAATAATGTTTCAAACTAATCCACAAGTAATCATACATTGAGAATTCAACCACAAGAAAATTAAAGTCTCAAACAATCTAAGTTGAGAATTTTATCACAAAAACATAGGTTTCCTCCCCTCTTCAAGGTAATTACCTTGAACTCAAAACCAACAAGAGTTGACATCCTCATTAGAGATTCACTCTATCCACTCGAAGTGTTTAGGGTTCAGTAATTAAGCACTCATTAGTCAACATGAAAAGTTATTACCATAAGCTGAAAAAGAGGGTTAGAATCGAGATCGAACTAAAAAATCATCTAACCAGAAAAATCTCTATCACTGAAACATATTCCTAGAGTAAAGCCTTTTTCTTTTCGATAACATCGTTTAAGAACAGAAGCTCAAAAATTACATGGAAATATGCGAAACATTGAATTACAACTGAAATATACATTTTTTTAAGAACAAATCAAATATTTATACACTTACAAGCTGAAAAGGAGAACATAGCTAGATAATTATTCAACTCTAATCTCAACAATAATAGGGATCAAAATAATTGAAGGGATTTCACAAAAAATAGGTTATAGGTTAATATTAAGGGTAAGTCAATGAAGGGTTTGTTAGGCTCAATGGGGTTCACTAGGGGTTAATTATGAATGTAGGCTTTTATGGAATAAGTGGGTTAAAACCTAGGTGCCTTTATCATTTTGCTATATCAAATCAATGATGTGGTCTCGACATGTATAATCGAAGCAAGTTTTAGAACAACAGATCAATATTGACTCACTCGATGCAACAATAAAAGTGAGCACGAAAGTATGTATGCTCAAAAGGCTCAAAAATCTCACCAAAATTATGGCTTTTGATATCAATCCTGTGAATTTCAAATCTCAAGATAACACTTAAAATTGGGGAAAACAACCTAGAAAATTTTAAATTCTTAAAAACTTCAACTTATCATGCTTCATTCTATAATATCTTAAAGCTTGAATAATCAAAGCATAAGTACCTATGTCTTAATCCTTAACATATTAATAAAAATCATAAATCAATCAAAATTCATTCTATTTGTTAAGGCCAAGATTCAGGGATTTAAGAACAATGCAAAAAGTTAGTGGCAAAAATTTTTAGGGGTTCAAGGATAATGTAAAGAATGAAAGTGAATTCCCCCCCACACTTAAGATGTACATTACCCTCAATGTACAAAGATAAAGTTAGTGAAAATAGAAGCATAAAATCATAAGATAGGGAGAGAAGTGAAACTCCCTGAATATTGGATGAATTCTTTGAGTTGGTGGTGTGAAGATTTGTAGGGAAGGGTGTTGATCCACAATTTCTATGCCAAAAAAAATATGATGGTCAGTGTCATGGTGGCTAGAGTTGTGGTCATGTAGGAATCGGTAGTTGTAGCAGGGTTTTCCCATTAGAGATAGATTTGAGCTGTAAAGCTCTTTTGAAACTGCGATAGCATTAATAAATATTTAGGGAATTTAGATTAGCACAATGTACTCGTTAGAAAATAGCCAATACGAATTGTTTGAAATAAAAAAACTAAGTTCTTAAAATACTGAAATTCAAATAATGAAAATGATAAAGTTTAAATGAAATAAAAGGAAAAATAAAAATAAAAAGGAAAATAAAGAAGAAGATAAGAGGCTCGTGAGTCCTAATCTTCAGATGATTCGTGAGGTGGTGGTGGTGGTGTGAGATGGAGATGCTGACAAATCTGATATAAAGTAGGATCAATGTGATCAAGGCACTGAAAACACTGTTGCTCGAATCGTGTGAACTGCTCAGAAGTGACAGAATCTGAAGCTGTCGCATGAACTGGATGGTGAGTGGGTGGTGGCTTCTCGTGGGATGGAGGGACATCATCAAGAATGTCTTCTGGGTCCTCCTGCTCGATAGACTGAGATAAGCGGTATTGAAGAGGGTCGATCCCGCATCAATGCTCAATCATCCTCATATGAAGCATACTTTGGATGCCCTGCGGGGACATCTGGCTGATGAGAGTGTAGTAGGATGTCTAGGCTGCTGTGCAGAGGAGGCCGAAGTAGCGGGCCAGGCGAGTCACATATGGGCCCATCGAGATCACGCCCCTACGATGCCACTCTGTTTGGTGCTGAATGGCATGGTTGATAAAGGAAGCAAGGTCAAGCACGTGCTTGTGTGACTTGCTCCAAAGGAAGTAGGCGTCGTGGGTGTCGATAACACCGGTGCTCTCTCGTCTACCTGTCAGTGTACGTGTAAGTAGAGCATGTAGGCACCTCAACAATGCAGCCAGAGCTTTCGCCTTGGAGCGATTGGGGTCGTATGTGGCCGGAGTAAGGACCAGGGCCTGACAACACTTAGAAGGTGAGAAGTGGATATGGCGGTGAAGCTCGGGGAGGTTTTCCTCCTCTAAAAACTGCTCAGTGTATAGACCCAGTACTGTACCGAACTTCGGTACACTAAGCTATCGAACAATACCCCCGAGGTGAAACTGAACCGTCCCTGGATCGTCATATCTGGACATGACTGTTTGGAGGTGGAATGTGGAGCAGAGCTCTAAAGTAAGCTCGAGGTAAGTGGGCTCGACGATCTGGAAGAATTGGTCCCACGGGTCCGTCGTTAACAGGGCCCGAACTACGTCTACTAATTGGACCTGCTCTAATGTGGCCCAATCAATACACCTCCCTATTCTAAGGGGTCTTGCTTTGAGAATTTGAAGTAGTTCCTCTTGGGAACTTTGTGGAAACTAGAAGAAGGGGTGTCAAATTTCAGTTGTGGCTATAGAAGAGGAACCACTAGACCCCTTTCGCTTTTTAAAGGCGGGGACAGCGGCTTTCTTTCCTCTTGATGATGACATTGTTCTTGAAATAAAAACAAAAGAAAAATAATAAAAATGGGCATGTATTATTATTCATGAGTTAATAACTAAGTGATGACTAATGGTAATCAAGACTAGATTGTTCAATCAGGGATTAATACCTATTTCAATGCAAAAATTAATTCTAGGAAAGAAATTTATTATTCGACTCATTCTAAGCATGGAACTGAATAGAATAATGCTTGCTATGATGAATTTGAAAATAGCAAAATACACTAACAGTCAATTACCTAAGATAACTAAAGGTGGCAGCGAAAGGATTATTTAAAATGGCATTCTTCTAATTCAATAGATCATGTGTATTGCATAGGCATCAAATAAATATTGAAAATAACTTAAAAGGATAAAATATGAATGAATATAACAATGAAAGTAAATAGAAACTAAATAAAATAGAAAAATAAGAGGTAATAACAAAGAGAAAAGAGATAAAGAGGAACCGAATGGACAGTTATAGGGGCGGAGCACGATCGTGGCGGTGGTACATGGGCGTGGTGGCTTGGCTAGGTCGGCAGCGGCGCTAGGAGGGTTGGAGTGGGTTGTGGTGGGAGAGGGTTTTAGGGTTTTGAGTGAGGGAGATGATGAATAGTGAGGGGTTTATATAGAAATTGGGGCACACGGGTCTGTGACACGCCCGTGTGAATCATTTTTAGCTCGTGTCATTTGAATTTTAAGGGTTTTGGCATGTCTAAGTCATGGCACACGATTGTGTTCTTTGGGCGTGTTAGGGAACATGGTCGTGTCACACGGCTATGTCCTTCGATGTTCGCTTCTCCTACTCCCGTGTATGGGATCGCACGCCCGTGTATGAATTAGCAGGCTTGTCCACGAGTCTAAGACACAGGCATGTTACATGCCCGTGTTAAATTAACAGGATCGACCACGGCATTAGGGTACGGTCGTGCCCTACACCCGTGTTGATTTGTCAGGATTGGCCACGGCCAGCTCACACGGTTGTGGCTATTTGTTACTACCCGTGTGTTGGGAAGGTTTTGTCCTGCTTGTATACGGCCGTATCGCACGGTCGTGTCTTTACCCATGGTGTCCCTACGGTCTTAGGCACACCCGTGGGCATGGCTGTGTGGCTTGATAAACCTGCATTCAGGAAGTTAGTTGATGAATTAGAGCTCGAGAGCTTAAATGAAAGAAATTTACTATGTTAGTGCTCAGGTTGCCTCTCGAGAAGCAATTGTTTATAGTCTAAGCTCGACTTCTTTCAAGCTTGCACGGTCACGGTGGTTTGAGGAGTTTGAACTCCTCTCTCCTACTATCAATCTCAATATCAAAATAAGGTTTAAGTCGAGTATAATTTACCTTGAAAGTGCCAAATGTCTTATGTGTTATCTCGACTATACCATAAGGGAAAATTTTCATTACCGTGAATGGAGGTATGTCACCTGTATGAAGTTTTGAATTCAAAATTCGAGGATCTTCCTCCTCTAAGTATACCTTATCCCCTACCTTAAATTGATTTGTTTTTACCTTAGGGTCATCATGGTGATACTTCGGTTTGATGTGGCATGTCTTTGGTTTCTCTTGGCGGTAGTTCAGCCACTCGTCTAGTTCTTCAATCTATAGCGTTCAGTTTTCATGTATTGTTCCCTTAGATGGATTCGTCTGGGGTTCGGTCGTACTTATGTGAGGAGTATCCTACAAAGAAGGTTGGATGGTGAGATCATTCTTATTACAAGGACTTGTAATAATATCTTTATCATTGACAGTCTTATTAGAGTTACGAACCAAGTTTGTCATCACCTACACAAAATGTGAGCTCGCCTGTACCTACATCAATTATGGTTCTAGCAGTTGCTAAAAAGGGTCACCCTAAAATTAGGGGTACATTGCTATCCTTATCTATGTCTAAAACAACAAAGTCGATTGGGAATATAAATTTATCAATTTTGACGAGCACATCTTCGATTATACCTCTAGGAAATCTAATGGTTTTATCAGCCAATTGAATGCTCATCCTAGTCTGTTTAGGTTTCCCAAGACGCAGTTGTTTAAACAATTTATATGGCATTACATTAATACTTGCTCCTAAATCAGCTAAAGTATTTTTAACATCTAAGCTGCCAAGTAAACAAGGAATTGTAAAACTCCCTGAATCTTTTAGTTTGTTGGGTAGCTTATTCTGCAGAATGGCTGAGCACACTACATTCAACTCAACATGTGACGACCCATCCAACGTTCGTTTGTTTGTCAGAAGCTCTCTTAAAAACTTAACGGCGTTTGGCATCTGTGAAAGAGCTTCAATGAATGGTAAGTTAATATGTAATTTCTTTAAAAGTTTAAGGAATTTACCAAATTGCTCGTCTGTGCAGTCTTTCCTTGTCGCGTTAGGATATGGGACACGAGGCTTATATTCTTTGACAACTAGTTCTTTGTGACTTACCTCGTCCTTACCTTTACTTACCACAGTCTCCTTACTTGGCTCTGATTTGGTTTTAGCTAAACCTTCTTCATCAATCGTGTCAATGGCGTGGAGTTGCTCCTTAGGGTTAGTCTCGGTGTTGCTCGGTAAACCACTTTGTGGTCTTTCAGAAATTAGCTTAGCGAGCTGGCCTATTTGAGTTTTGAGTCCTTCAATGGATGCTTCCTAGTTCTTAAGTGCCATCTCATTGTTCTAGAAATAGGTTTCTGACACAGAGATGAATTTCGTGAGCATCTCCTCAAGGTTAAGCTTTTTCTCTTGTTGGTAAGGTGGTTGCTGAAATGCCAGGGGAGGTGGTGGTCTCTGATTTCCTTGGTTACCTTGTCCTCTCCATGAAAAATTGGGGTGGTTCCTCCAACCTGCATTGTAAGTGTTACTATAAGGGTTATTTTGAGATCTAGGATTATTACCCATATAGTTGGCTTGCTCGTTTTCCATGCCATATCCATAGGTGGGGTACTCAAAATTGCTCATGTCACACTGCATCACTGGATGTAGCTGCGTAGAACCAACGAAACTATCAATCTTTTTATTAATAAGTTCTACCTGATTAGAAAGCATGATAACTGCATCAATATTAAAAATTCTGGCACCTTTTTGCGGCTTTGTTATCATGACTTGCCGCTGATAGTTATTTAGTGACATCTCCTCTATAAACTAGTAAGCTACTTCTGGTGTTTTATTATTGGTTATTCCACCGACGGCTGCATCAATCATCTGTCTTGGTGAAGGTTCCAAACTATTGTGAAAAGTTTGAACTTGTAACTATAGAGGTAACCCATGGTAAGGGCACCTTCTCAATAAGTCCTTATATCTCTCCTAGGCATCGTAAAGTGTCTCTAAATCCATCTACACAAAAGAAGAGATATCATTCCTTAATTTTTCTGTTTTGGCTGGCAGAAAATATTTAAGTAAAAATTTTTTGGTCATTTGTTCCCATGTAGTGATAGACCCTCGTGGTAGAGAATTTAACCACTGTTTAGCTTTATTCCTCAAGGAAAATGGGAATAACCGAAGACGAATGGCATCATCAGAAACACCATTTATTTTAAATGTGTCGCAGAATTCCAAAAAGTTGGCTAAATAAGCGTTAGGATCTTCATCCTGCAAACCATCAAACTGAACAAACTGTTGTATCATTTGAATAGTGTTAGGCTTCAGTTCAAAATTATTTGTAGCAATAGTAGGCCTAACAATACTCGATTTAGTGCCAACCAAATTAGGTTTAGCATAATCATACATAGTACGAGGAACAGGACTTTACTCGATAGGATTTGCGGCTACTACAGGAGGTAATTGATTATCTTAATTTGCCTCCATCTCTTCAGTAGATTCGGATTCTTCTTCTTGTCCTTGTTCTGGGTACCGTAAGCTTCTTCTTATCTCTCTGCGATTTCTGCAAATTGTAGCTTCTAAGTCGTCATCAAAAAGTAAAGGTCTTGACGGGTTTCTTCTAATTATAAACTAGAGATACCTGTCAGTGAAAAATAAAGAAGAAAGAAAAATTTAGTAAATAAAACCTAATATAGAAACTGAAAATAAATAAAAGTAGTAATGGCAAAAGTAATAGAAATAGAGTGTTCCTAATATTTCAGTTCCCCAAAAACGATGCCAAAAACTTGATCTCGTGATTGTGATGAAGTAATAAAATTGATCGTACCTAGAAACTAATTATTATCATGATAAAAGGCATGTGCACCTATCGAATAGTAGTATAGTTAGTGGCAAGACCGAAATATCGAATCCAAGGAACTAAAAATACTAGTAATGACCTTCTTCCTATTATCTAGCCTAAACATAAAGAGGGGGTTTGTGTAAACTAATTAACTCTAAACTAAACTAAGGATGCAACAAAAAGTAAATTGGAGAATTGCTTTGGGAAAACTGAATGATAAAGACAATACCTAAGAAAGAATCCACCAAGACTTCACTTGTTATTTAACTCTAAACTAGACGATTTCTTCATTCGACTTGATCCATAGAGATCCCTAAATTATGTTAATATCTCTATCGAGAATAAGAACAACAAATCCTAGATTGATTAATTGAAATCTCTTTCTAACTAAAACCCCTAGTCTTGTATTAACTCGATCTATGGATCCCCATATTAGATTTGACTCTAATCCGGTAGATTTTCGTCGTCCTATATCTAGGATTGCGATCAACTCCGCTTAATTGTGTTGGATCTACTCTTAAAGAGGGACTTTTGCTCCTCTGCCTAAGCACATTCGACTTAAATTAATATCCCAGAAATATCAATTCAAGAATTAAAAAAACACAATTAAGAACAAATCAAATATTTATCATATAGTTCAGATAACAATAACAAGATTCGTCTTAAGTTTCATCCCCCTCAGGTATTTGGGGTTTAGTTCATGTTTATAAAAGGAAACTTCTCAGAATAAAGAAAATAACAAAACATAAGAAAACCCAAAACTCCTGAAAGGATTGAAGGGTGATCCTTTGTCTTGATGTAGATCCTGGCTTCTGAGATGGATTAATCAACTTGCCTTCGAGTAATTCCCCGCCTTTTACTCTCTGTCTTGGCAGGGATACTGTACTCTCTTGTGATGGCCTCTTAGGGTCTTTATATAGAGTTTGGAATGTCTTTTTTAGCACCTAAGTAGCCTTTTTTACGTGAAATTTAACTTTATCACGACAGGGACACGCCCATGTGACACGCCCGTGTGAGTCAATGTTGGGCTGTGCTCAAGCCTGTTACTGTGGCACGGCTATGTGGGTTGCCCGTATGCTAAACTCTAGGTTGTGTTGCTTCCTTGCTTTGGCCCATTTTTTCTTTTTTCAACCCGTTTCTTGTTCTTTTCACTCTCCTATGCTCTCCTAAGTATAAAACATGAAATTAAAGGATTAGAAGCATCAAATTCCACAAATTCAATGATAATTCATCCATAAATGTGCTAAATGTGGGATAGAAATATGTATAATTTATAGTTTATCAGGGGGTAATCTTTCTATGGTTTCGATCTTTGATTTATCAACCTCTATCCCTCTATTAGAAATTTTGTGTCCTAACACAATACCTTCTTGAACCATGAAGTGACATTTTTCCCAATTAAGCACAAGATTCATTTCCTCACATCTCATTAAAGCTCGTTTTAAATTATTGAGGCAAAGATGAAAAGAATTATCGAATACTGAAAAGTCATCCATAAATAACTCTATGATATCCTCCACGAGTTCGTCAAAGATGGCTAGCATACAGCGTTGAAAAATAGCAGGAGCATTACATAATCCAAAAGGCATTCTATGATAAGCAAGCGTATCATATGGCCATGTAAATTTCATCTTCTCTTGATCTTCAGGGGCTATTGGGATTTGAAAGTAGCTAGAGAATCCGTCTAGGAAGTAGTAATACATGTGCCCTGATACTCTTTCCAACATCTGGTCAATGAACGACAAAGAAAAATGGTCTTTTCTCGTGGCGTCATTCAATTTCCTATAGTCAATGCAGACTCTCCAACCGGTGACTGTTCCTGTTGGAATTCATTCGTTCTTTTCATTGGCGACAACAGTCATGCCTCCCTTTTTAGGAACAACCTGCATAGGACTTACCTAGGCACTTGCAGAAATAGGATAAATAACTCTAGCATCTAGAAGTTTAATTACCTCAGCTTTGACAACTTCCTTCATGTTGGGATTCAATCGTCTTTGAGCTTGCACACATGGTTTATAATCATCTTCCATCAAAATTTTGTAGGTGCAAAAAGAAAGGTTGATCCCTTTAATGTCAGAAAATTTCCAAGCTATGGCCTTTTTATGTTCTTTTAATACTTGGAGTAATTCCTCTTTCTTTTTGGGTTGCAAGTTCGAAGCAATTATTACTGGTAATGTGGAGTTATCTCCCAAGAATGCATATTCCAAGCGATTGGTAATTGCTTCAATCCCAGTTTGGGAGGTTCTTCAATTGTGTGTTTTTGTCTAAGTTCGTCATTTATCTCAATACCCTCATGTTCTGTTTGCCTTAAAGATGGTTCGTTATAGTTCAAATCAAATTTTACCATCTCCAACTCAGTGATGCCTTTGTCTCCCTCCTCACCTTGGACGAGACACAGTTCCAATGTGTCCTTAAGAGTGATTTCCTGAAAAGAATCTTGAATAGAATAGTCAATAGAATCAATAAAATAACAAGAATTGTCTTGTTCTCTAGAGAATCGCATGGCACCATAAATTTTAAAAACGATTTTTTCATCATCCACCCTAAGCATAAGTTTACCATCCCCCACATCAATAACAGCTCTAGCAGTTGCTAAAACTAGGCGTCCTAGGATTAAAGGTACTTCAACATCCTTATCCATGTCAAGCACAACAAAATCAACAGGGAATATGAATTTATCTACATTAACTAGCACATCTTCAACGGTACCCTTAGGGTATTTAATAGATCTATCAGTTAATTGAATACTCATTCTAGTGGGTTTTGGTTCCCCAAGACCTAGTTTTTTGAACATTTAAGGCAACAAGTTAATACTAGCACCTAAATCAGCTAATGTCTTTTCAATATTTAAACTACCAATTAAACAAGGAATAGTAAAACTCCCTAGATCTTTCAATTTGGTTGGTAGTTTATTTTAGAGGATAGCTGAACATTCCTCGTTGAGTTCCACTATAGACAGCTCTTCAAACTTCTTTTTGTTTATAAGAAGCTCCTTCAAAAGTTTTGCATATGTGGGCATCTACGAAATAGCTTCAACAAAAGGTAAGTTAATATGTAACTGTTTAAAAAGTTCAAGAAATTTACCGAATTGTGCATCCATGCGGTCTTTCTTCAACTTTGCTGGATATGGGATGGGTGGTTCGTATTCTTTAAGCACTGGTGTGATATCCTTATTGGGTTTAACCTCCTCACTTTTTTCCTTATCAGGCTCTTGTTTAGCTAATACTTTCCCGTTCTGTAATGTAATTGCTTTCACATGCTCCCTAGGATTGGGTTCAGTATTACTAGGCAAGCTACCTTGTGGTCTATCAGAGATCATCTTGGCAAGTTAACCAATTTGGTTCTCAAGTCCTTGAATTGATGCTTACTGGTTTTTATTCACTGTTTCGGTATTTTGAAAACGAGTTTCTGACACCGATATGAATTTTTTCAACATCTTCTCAAGGTTCGGTTTCTTTTCCTGCCGATAAGGTTGTTGTTGAAATTCCAAAAGGGGTGGTGGCCATTAATTCCTTTGGCCTTCCCATGAAAATTTTGGGTGATTCCTCCAACCTACATTGTAAGTATTACCATATAAATTGTTTTGCGGTCTAGATTTATTACCCATATAATTCATCTACTCATTTTCTGTGCTATGTCCGTAAGGTGAATACTCAAGATTGTTAACACCACCTATACTCGAGTCACACTGCATCACTGGATGTACTTGTGTAGAACCATACAAACCATCAATCTTTTTATTCAAAAGTTCTACCTGATTTGATAGCGTCGTGACTGTGTCAAAATTAAAAACGACGGCTGCCTTTGTTGGCTTAGTCTTCATGACTTGCCACTGATAATTATTCAGTGACATCTCCTCTATAAACTCATAAGCCTCCTTAGGTGTTTTATTATTTATGGTACTGATACGCTCGTGATATTAAGTAATAAAATTTATAAAAACTGATCATACCAAAAACTAACTAATATCACGATTTTAAAGGCAAGCGCACCTATCGAACGGTAGTATAGTTTAGCGGCAAGACCGAGTTATCGTACCCAAGGGAACCAAAAGTACTAATACCCAAGACCGGCAGATTTATGTCGCCCTATGTCTAGGGTTGCATGTAACTCCGCTTAATTATGGTAGATCTACTCTTAAAACAGGGACTTTTGCTCCTCTGCCTAAGCACATCAAGTTCTTGAAGTAATACCTAGGATTATTAAATCAAGAATAAAGAACACATAATTAAGAACAATTCAAGTGTTTATCATATAATTCAAGAATAAATAACAGCAAGAACTGTCTTGGGTTTCATCCCCCTCAAGTATTTGAGGGGTTTAGTTCATAACTAATAAAGAAAACATCTCAGAAGAAATAAGATAACAAAACATAAAGAACCCCAAAACCCCTGAAGGAATTTAGGGAGATCCTCTGTCTTGATGTAGAATTCTGGCTTCTGGGATGAATCAATCAGCTTTCCTTGAAGTAATCCCTTGCTTTCACTCCTTGTGTTGGCAAAATTATGGCACTCTTTCTTCAAAGAAAAGAGTATATCTTTAGAGTTGCCTCTTGGGGTCTTTATATAGAGTTTAGAATGGCTTTCTTAACCCCTAAGTATCCAAATCCGAGTGAAATTCCTCTTCCTCACGACAGGGACACGCCCGTGTGCTATGCCCGTATGTCGCGACAAGAGGCCGTGTAAGAGTCTGTCGATGGAGGCACGGCCATGTGGCCTGGCCGTGCTTGTCGGGGGCTAGACCGTGTGGTCTTCGTGTGGCACGGTCGTGTGGTGACTTCTTAGGCCGTGTCGTTTTCTCATTTTGGCCCATTTTATCCGTTTTTTGTTCTGTTTTCTGTTCTTTTCTCTTCCTTATACTCTCCTGGGTATAAGATATGAAAAAGAAAGATTAAGAGCACCAATTCTCACAAAATTAATGATAATCCATTCAAAAATTAGGCTAAACATGAGGTAAAAATATGTATAATTTATCGTTTATCAAATACCCCCACACTGAAGCCTTTGCTTGTCCTCAAGCAAAATCTCAATCCTTAATTAAGAATCATTCCTCTTAATTTACAATCGTTATTAATAATGTTTCAAACTAATCCACAGGTAATCACACAATGAAAATTCAATCAGAAGAACATTAAAGATTCAATCACTCTAAGTTGAGAATTTTATCATTGAAGCATAAGTTTCTTCCTTCCTCCTAAGTAATTATCTCTCTATCTTAATTAACAGAAGTTGACATCCTCACTAAGGATTCACTCTATCCACTTAAAGTGTTTAGGGTTCAAGATTTAAGCGCTCTCTAGTCAATCTGAAAAGTTATTACCATAGGCTTGCAAGAAAATCACATCTCCACCACTATAGATTCATATGACACATCGATCAAAAGGTCTTGTAATGGTTGTAACGGGGCTTGGTTAGGGGTGTTGTTACAAGCTGCAAAAAAGGGTTAGAATCGAGATTGAACTGAAAAATTATCTAGCTAGAAAAATCTCTATCACTGGAACATATTCTTTGGGCTAATTCTTATGATAACATCATTTCCACCTTGGTAGCCTTAAAATAGAAATATGCAAAAACTATTTGAACTATTATAGATTACAACTGAATTAATACATACGTTTTTTTTAAGAACAGTTCAAATATAATACAATAAATTGGAAAAAAAATTTACATTCTGGAAAAGCGAATAAAGCTAGATGAAAATTTCAACTCAAATCTCGACAAAAATAGGGGTCAAAATACTTGAATGGAATTCAACAAAAAATGGGTGAAAGGTTAATATTAGAGGAAAGTCAAAGAAAAGGTTGTTAGGCTCAATGTGGTTCACTAGGGGTTAATTTATGGAAGTAGGCTTTTGTGGAGTAAATGGGTTAAATCCTAGGTGCCTTTATCATTTCAGTGTATCAAATCAATAATGTGGTCTTAACATGTATAATCAAAGCAAGTTCTAGAGTAACAAATTAGTGTTGACTCACTCAAAGCAATAATAAAAGTGAGCACGAAAGAATGTATGCTCAAAAGGCTCAAAAATCTCACCAGAATTATGGCTTTTGATGTCAATTCTGTGAATTTCAAATCTCAAGATAACACTTAGAATTAAGGAAAATAACTTATGAAAAAAAACGGGGTTCTCAAAAATTTCAACTTATCATGCTTGATTCCCTAGTGTTTTAAAGTTTGAATAATCAAAGTACAAGCACCTATGTCTTAATTCTCAACATATCAATAAAGATCATAAATAAATCAGAATATATCCCTAATAGGAGATGAAGAAAATGCAGATTTGAGAATAATGCAAAATGTTAGAAAAAGTTCAGGGATTTCAAAGAGAGTGAAGGTAAAGTAAATTCCCCCCACACTTAAGATGTACATTGCCCTCAATGTACAAAGATAACATTAGTAGCAATAAAAGCACAAGATCATAAGATAGGGAGAGGTATGAAACTCCCTGCTTTGGATGGATTAGTGAGACGGAGATTGGAAGAGTTGGCAGTTGTGGCAAGGTGTTCCCTTTTTCGTAGAGATTTGAGCTGTAAAGCTCTTTTGAAACTGTGAAAGAATTTATTAGTCATGGGGAATTTGGATTAAGAGAGATTACTCATTAGGGATTAGCCGATATGAAAAATAGAAAAAGAAATAAAAGGAAAATAATAAACTAAGTTCTAAAAATACTAATATTCAAATAATGAAAAAGATAAAGTGAATTAAAAATAAAAAGGAAAAAGAAAATAAAGTTAGAAGAAAGGAAAAGGTAAAAATAGGGATCAGAGTTAAAATAAAAATAAAAATAAAAATTAAGATAAAAATAAAGTTAGGAGGAATAGACATCTCTAATCCTCGTGTGGGTCACGCGGCGGCGGTGGAGGGATGTTGAGATGCTGACAAATCTGTAATAAGGTGGCATTGATATGATCGAGGCGCTGGAAGTATTGCTGCTCGAACTGTGAGAAGCGCTCAGATAGGTCAGCATGGGAGGCTGTTGCATGAGATGGGTGGCGAGGGGGTGGTGGCTCGGTAGGTGCATCCTCCTCCGGTGGTGGTGGTGGGACATCATCAGTAATGTCCTCTGGGTCTTCGCCCTCTTGAATAAGGTGGAACTGTAAGGGGGTGCCTCCTGGCCTCCGCTCGATCATCCTTATATGAAGCATAGTCTGGATGCCTTGAGGAGACATCTGACCGATGAGTGTGTAGGAGGATGTCTGGGCTGAACTGTTGAGGAGCTCGAAGTAATGGGCCAAGCGTGTAATGTAGGGCCTCATGGATAAGACGCCTCTGCGATGCCTCTCCGTCTGATGTTGCATGGCGTGCACGATGAAGTATGCCAAGTCGATGACGTGTCCGTTGGCCATACACCATAGGAAGTAGACGTCGTGAGTGTTGACGACGCCTGTGCTCTCCTGTCTACCTGTCAGAGTGTGAGCAAGGAGAGCATGAATGTACCTCAGAGATGGAACGAGGGCGGTCGCCTTGCTGACACTGGAGTTATAGGTATGATGCCCCAGGGTGATTTCTTGCCAACAATCGATGGGCCAGATGTGGATAAGACGGGAAAGGTTGGGGAAGTCTTCATCTGCCATGAATTGCTCTGTGTAGAGCCCAAGTGCTGAGCTGAACTCTAGAACGCTGAGGTGTCGCACGAGACCTCCCAAACGGAACTGGATTGTCCCTGGATCATCGAATCTGGTTATCATGGTCTGCAGATGGAATGTGGAGTAGAACTCGAGGGTGAGCTCTAAATATGTGGGCTCCACGATCTGGAAGAATTATTCCCATGGCTCGGTTATTAATAGGGCTCGGACGTCATCCACTAGGTGTATTTGCTCGAGGTCGGCCCAATCTATGTATCGGCCAGTGGATATAGTGTGAGCTTGGAGTAATTGGTAACGTTCCTCTTGGGAGGCTTGGGAAAAAGTGATGAACGCGTGTCGAGCCTCGAAGGTGGGCCTCGATGATGAACTTCCTAGGCCCTTTCGTTTCTTTGAAACGGGGACGGCAGTTTTCCTACCGCGTGATGATGACATAGTATCTGAAATAAAATAACAAGCATTAGTCCTAAGGATTGAAATTAAACTAGATAGATAATAATTAAAATGTAGATTAGGATGAAAATGTTCCTAAAAAAACATAAAAATGAGGATTAACCTGAATAGTAGAAATTAACCATTTGTAAATTTGTAGCAACACTAAGAAATATGGGTATGTATTTATACTAAAATTATGAGAAAAATGGTAGGCAAATAAGAATTTAAGTGGCAAACAAAAATGAATTTAAATGGCATGCAATCCTAATATGTTCTATATAATTCTAGATTATTCATCCTAGTTTACCTAATTCCATACTTGAAGTAACATCTAGAATAAAGTAAGATTAACTAAATAGATAGTAAAAACGAAATATAAATAAATAAATGAGAAAAATGAGAAAATAGAACCAAAATAGAGTTGCGTGGTCGTGGGTTGAGGTCGAACGGTCGTGGGGTAGGTTTGCACGGGCGTGGGTCGGCTGTGGACGAGCGTGGTGGTAGTTTTAAGGTCAGTGGCAGTGTTTATGGTGGTTGGGGAGGGAGGATTTTAGGGTTTTGAGTGAAGAAGAGAATGAATAGTGGCTTCCTATTTATAGTTTTTGGGTCACACGGGCATGTCACACGCCCGTGTGACTCGGGGGTTTGCCCGTGTGAATCAAAATTCGGTGGTTTTAGCGCGCCTGGTTCGAAGTACACGCCCATGTTGCTATCTCGCATGGCCGTTTGTGATCGTGTTCGCCTTTCACACGGTCGTGTGATAAGTTCCACGGCCGTTTGCGATTGGTTTCATTCTTCACACAGCCGTGTGGCCGTATAGAAGGGCACACGGCCGTTTCCAAATTGACAGTGTTGGCCACGGTCTGGGGGCACGGGCGTGGGGATTTCTCCAAGCTCGTGTTGATATTGCAGGGTTGCCACGGCCATGTCGCACGGCCTTAGGGATTTGTCGGTAGCCCGTGCTAAAGTCGGAAGGTTGGCACGGCCATATCGCATGGCCGTGGCTATTTATCGGTGGCCCGTGTTTTGGGAAAATTTTTGCTCGGGTTATACACGGCCTCGGTACACGACTGTGTCTCTGATTGAAGTGTTCACATGGCCTTGGACACGCTCGTGGGCATGGCCGTGTGGTCCTAAATCTCTGCATTTAAAAAGGGTTAGTTGATGCATGAAAATTACTAAAATTTTAAAGAAAGAAAAGTTACTAAGTTAGTGCTCGGGTTGCTTCCCGAGAAGCGCTTATTTAGAGTCTAAGCTCAACTCTACCTGGATGTGTCACGAAAGGATTTCGTGAAGCTGAAGCTCCTCCCTGTAATCTTTGAATTTCTCACCTCTGTAGTGTTTAACCCTATGTCTGTTTACCTTGAACGTACTGTGGTTGGGGTGGGTTACCTCGATTGTGCCGTGTGGAAAGACAGTTTGAATAGTGAATGGACCTGACCACCTTGACTTGAGTTTTCCAGGAAATAGTTTCGGCCTTGAGTTGTAGAGTAAGACAAGATCACCTGTTTTGAACTGCTTAGGTTATTTCAGTTGTTTGTCATGATGTCGCTTCATGGCTTCCTTATATAGTCGTGAGCTCTCGTAGGCATTGCAACGCCATTCATCGAGTTCGTTTAATTGCTTTTATCTCTTCTCACCTGCAAGCTTAAAATCAAGGTTTAAAAATTTGATAGCCCAAAACGCTTTATGTTCAAGTTCAAATGGCAGATGACAACCTTTTCCGTAGACAAGTCTATAGGGAGATGTACCTATGGGTGTTTTTAAAGCAGTTCTGTAAGCCCATAAAGTGTCTTCTATCTTTCTTGACCAATCCTTTCTATTTGTTTCTATTTTTTTCTCTAGGATGCGTTTTAGTTCTCTATTTGTCACTTCGACTTGGCCACTGGTTTGTGGGTGATAAGGGGTAGCTGTTCTATGGTGTATTCCATACCTTTTAAGACTTTTTCAAACTGGGCATTGCAAAAATGTGTGCCCCTATCACTAATAATTATCCTAGGTGTTCCAAATCGAGAGAAAAGTCTCTTTAAAAATCGTACTACCATTCTAGCATCATTAGTAGGTAAGGCTTGGGCTTCCACCCATTTTGACATACAATCTACCGCTACTAGAATGTACTTATTCCCAAATGAAGTAGGGAATGGACCCATGAAATCAATACCCCATACATCAAATATTTCGCATGAAAGTATATAGTTCTGAGGCATTTCATTATGCTGAGAAATATTACCTGTTCGGTGACATTTATCACAAGAGGTCACATACCTGTTAGCATCCTTGAAAAGTGTAGGCCAGTAAAAGCCTAATTCGAGTACCTTATGAGAAGTTCTAGCTCCACTGTGATGTCCTCCTGTAGGTCCTGAATGGCAGTGATTTAAAATTTGGTATGCTTCTGTTTCAGTAACGCATCTTCAAATAATCTGATCTGCACAAATTCGAAAAAGAAAAGGATCCTCCCAAAAGTAATTTTTCACATCAGCGAAGAATCGCTTCTTTTGCTGATGGGTTAGCCCTTTTGGGGTTTTGTTAGCTGCTAAATAATTTGCAAAATTAGCAAACTAAGGAACTGTTGCATTTACTAAGGATAGGAGTTGTTCTTCAGGAAACAAGTCATTTATTTTGTCGAGGTATTTGGGTTGCGTGTTTTCTAATCTGGAAAGGTGATCTGCTGCCAGGTTTTCAGCTCCCTTCTTGTCCTTTATTTCTAAATTGAACTCCTGTAATAATAGAATTCATCTTATTAATTGAGGTTTTGCATCAATTTTAGTTAAAAGGTAACGAAGAGCAGAATGGTCAGTATAAACAATGACTTTTGACAAAATCAAATAAGATCTGAATTTATCAAATGCGAAAATAACAGCTAGCAATTCTTTTTCTGTGGTAGTATAATTTACTTGAGCGGCTGCCAAAGTTCTGCTAGCATAATAGATCGGTTGAAAGTGCTTGTCTCTTCGTTGTGAAATCATAATTGGGGCATTGACTAACTTTTCTTTTAGAGCATTAAAAGAGTCTAAACATTCTTGGTCAAAGTTAAAAAGCATGTTTTTTTCTAGCAACTTTGTTAAAGGCTTGGCTATTTTAGAAAAATCTTTAATAAATCTGCGATAAAAATCGGCATGTCCTACAAAGCTTCTTATAGCCTTAACTGAATTAGGGGGAGGTAATTTTTCAATGGTTTCAATTTTTTCTTTATCTACCTCTATCGCTTTACTAGAAATTTTATGTCCTAATACAATACCCTCTTGAACCATGAAGTGGCATTTTTCCCAATTTAGCACTAAATTTGTCTCTTCACATCTTATCAAAACACGTTTTGGATTATTAAGGCAAAGTTGGAAAGAATTATTGAAAACTAAAAATCATCCATAAATACCTCCATGATGTCTTCCACGAATTCATTGAAGATAGCTAGCATGCATCGTTGAAAAGTAGCAGGAGTGTTACATCAACCAAAAAGGCATTCTACGATAAGCAAACGTACCATATGGGCATGTGAATGTCGTTTTCTCCTGATCTTCTGGAGCTATCGGGATTTGGAAGTAACCAGAGAGGCCATCTAGGAAACAATAATACATGTGACCTGATAATCTTTCCAACATCTGATCAATAAAAGGTAAGGGAAAATGATCTTTTCAAGTGGCGTCATTCAGCTTCGTATAATCAATGCAAACTCTCCATCCAATGACTGTTCTTATAGGTATTGACTCTTTTTTGTCATTAGACACCACAGTCACGCCTCCCTTTTTAGGAACAACCTGCATAGGACTTACCCAAGAGCTGTCAGAAATAGGATAAATAATGCCTGCATCTAGAAGTTTAATTACCTCGGCTTTTACGACTTCTTTTGGGATTCAATAGTCTTTGAGCTTGCACCGATGGTTTAAATTCATCTTCCATTAAAATTTTATGGGTGCAGAAGGACGGATTAATTCCCTTAATATCTGAAATTTTCCAAGCTATAGCATGCTTGTGTTCCCTTAACACATGGAGTAGTTCCTCTTTTTCTACAATGCTCAAACCTGTTGCGATAATGACTGGTAAAGTTGAATCTTCCCTTAAAAAGGCATATTCTAAATGATCTGGTAGTTGCTTCAACTCTAATTTAGGGGGTTCATCAATGGAAGGTTTCTGTCTTAACTCATCATTCATTTTTATACTTTTATAACTTATGTGTCTTGAGATGATTTCATTAGAATCTAACTCCTTTCTTACTTCTTCAATTTTAGTGGTGACTTCGTCTTCTCCACCACCTTAAACAAGACACAGTTCCAATGTGTCTGCGATAAAAAGTTCCTGAAACTTATCTTGAACAAAATAATCAATAATATCAACAAAATAACAAGAATCATCTTGTTCTTTAGAAAATTTCGCATCATAGATTTTAAAAACGACTTCTTCCTCACCAACTCTGAGTACTAATTTACCATCCCCTACATCAATAACAGCTCTAGCAGTGGCTAAGAATGGACGTCCGAAAATTAAAGGTACCTCAATATCCTCATCCATATCAAGCACAACAAAATCAATAGGGAATATAAAATTATCTACCTTTACGAGTACATCTTCTATGATTCCCCTAGGATATTTAACAGATCTATCAGCTAGTTGAATACTCATCCTAGTGGGCTTTGGTTCCCCTAGACCTAATTGTTTGAACATTTTGTAAGGCATGAGATTAATGCTAGCACCTAAATCAGCTAAGGCTTTATCAATAAGTAAACTACCAATTAAACAAGGAATAGTAAAACTCCCTGGATCTTTCAGTTTTGCCGGCAGTTTATTTTGGAGAATAGCTGAGCATTCTTCGTTGAGTTCCACTGTGGCTAATTCTTCCAACTTCCGTTTATTTGTCAGAAGTTCTTTAAGGAACTTCGCGTACTTCGACATTTGCGAAATTGCTTCAACAAAAGGTAACTTAATATGTAATTGTTTAAAAATTTCAAGAAATTTACCGAATTGAGCGTCTGTATGGTCTTTCTTAAACTTTGCCAGATATGGAATGGGCGGTTTGTATTCCTTGAGTGTTGGTGGAGTGTTTTCCTTGGATTCCTCTGCCTTGTCTCCTGAAGGTCTGGAGTAGATTTCTTTTCTGGTTCAACTAGGACTTTCCCATCTCTTAGAGTAATTGCTTTGACATGTTCTCTAGGATTTGGCTCAGTATTACTTGGTAGTCCACCTTGTGGTCTTTCTGAAATTAATTTTGCAAGCTGACTGATTTGATTCTCAAGCCCTTGAATTGATGCTTACTGGTTCTTTAGTGCCGTTTCAGTGTTTTGGAAACGGGTTTCTGATGCGGCCATAAATTTGTTGAACATTTCTTTAAGATTCAACTTTTTCTCTTGTTGTGGTGGTGGCTGCTGAAATCTCGGAGGAGGTTGTTGTCTTTGATTTCCATGTCCTCCCCATGAAAAATTGAGGTGATTTCTCCAACCTGCATTGTAAGTATTACTATAAGGGTTATTTTGAGGTCTAGAATTGTTACCCATATAGTTGGCTTGCTTAGTTTCCATGCTGTGTCCAGATGATGAGTAGTCTGAATTGAACATATTTACTAGAGTTGTGTCACACTGCACCACTGGCTGTGCCTACGTAGAACCAACAAAATGATCAAACTTTTTATTTAAAAGTTCTACCTAATTAGTAAGCATAGTGACAGCATCAATATTATAAACTCCTGCAGCTCTTGTCGGCTTTGTCCTCATGACTTGTCATTGATAGTTATTCAGTGACATCTCTTCTATAAACTCATAAGCTGCTTCGGGTGTTTTATTGTTGATTGTTCCTCCTGCGGCTGCATCGATCATTTGTCTTGTTGATGGATTCAAACCGTTGTGAAAGGTTTGAACTTGTAGCCATAAAGTTAGACCATGATGAAGGCATCTTCTCAAAAGATCTTTGTATCTCTCCCAGGCATCGTAGAGTGTTTCTAAATCCATCTACACAAAAGAAGAGATATCGTATCGTAATTTAGCTGTTTTAGCTGGAGGAAAATATTTAAGTAAAAATTTTTCGGTCATCTATTCCCATGTGGTGATTGAGCCTCGTGGTAAAGAGTTTAACCACTGTTTGGCTTTGTTTCTCAAAGAGAATGGAAATAGCCTTAAACGAATGGCATCATCAGAAAGGCCATTAATTTTAAAGGTATTACAGAGTTCAAAAAAATTGGCTATGTGTGAATTTTGATCTTCATCCTGTAAACCATCAAATTACACCAATTGCTGTATCATCTGAATAGTGTTAAGCTTTAATTCAAAATTATTAGCAGCAATAGTAGGTCTAAGAATGCTAGTTTGGGTATCAACCAAACTAGGCTTAGCATAATCATACATAGTGCGAGGAGCTGATTCTTGATTTGCGGGTGGCACGACTATTGCGGGAGGTGGTGGAACGTTTTGATTTTCTGCCATCTCTTCTGTAGGTTCTGGCCTTTGTTCTTGAACTTGTTCTGGATACTGTAGGCTTCGTCTGATCTCTCTGCGATTTCTGCGAACTGTCGCTTCTAAATCTTCATCAAAAAGTAATAGTCCTGCTGGGTTGTTTCTAGTCATAAACTAGAAATACCTAGAAGGAAAAATAAAAAATAAAAATAAAAAAATAAAAACTGAAAATAAATAAATATAATAATGGCTAAAGTAATAGAAATTGAGTTTTCTTAATATTTTAGTTCCCCGACAACGGCGCCAAAAACTTGATATGCTCGCAATATTAAGTAATAAAATTTATAAAAACTGATCACACCAAAAACTAACTAATATCACGATTTTAAAGGCAAGCGCCCCTATCGAACAGTAGTATAGTTTAGCGACAAGACCGAGTTATCGTACCCAAGGGAACCAAAAGTACTAATACTTACTTCCTTTCTATTCTCTAGCCTAAAAATAAAAGAGGATTGGTTGAAACTAATTCTAAAACTAACTAAAAGTGCACAAAAAGTAAATTGGGGAAAACTTTAGGGAAAAGCTTATTGATATGAGCAATGCTTAAGGGAGAATCCACCTAGACTTCACTTGTTATTAACTTCTTGAACTAGATGATTTCTTCACTTGACTTGATCCGTAGAGATCCCTAACCTATGTTAATACCTCCGTCGAGGATAAGAACAACTAATCCGAGGTGGTTAATTAAAGTTTCTTTATTAATTAACACCTTTAGGTTGCATTAATTCGATCTATAGATCCCCCTATTAGGTTTGACCTTAATCCGGTAGATTTATGTCGCCCTATGTCTAGGGTTGCATGCAACTCCGCTTAATTATGGTAGATCTACTCTTAAAACAGGGACTTTTGCTCCTCTGCCTAAGCACATCAAGTTCTTGAAGTAATACCTAGGATTATTAAATCAAGAATGAAGAATACATAATTAAGAACAATTCAAGTGTTTATTATATAATTCAAGAATAAATAATAGCAAGATCTGTCTTGGGTTTTATCCCCCTCAAGTATTTGAGGGGTTTAGTTCATAACTAATAAAGAAAACATCTGAGAAGAAATAAGATAACAAAACATAAAGAACCCACAAACCCCTGAAGGAATTTAGGAAGATCCTCTGTCTTGATGTAGAATTTTGGCTTCTGGGCTGAATCAATCGGCTTCCCTTGGAGTAATCCCTTACTTTCACTCCTTGTGTTGGCAGAATTATGGCGCTCTTTTTTCAGAGAAAAGAGTATATCTTTAGAGTTGCCTCTTGGGGTCTTTATATAGAGTTTAGAATGGCTTTCTTAGCCCCTAAGTATCCAAATCTGAGTGAAATTCCTCTTCCTCACGACAGGGAGACGCCCGTGTGCCACAACAAGAGGCCGTGTGAGAGTCTGTCGATGGAGGCATGGCCGTGTGGCCTGGCCGTGCTTGTCGGGGGATGGACCGTGTGGTCTTCGTGTGGCACGGCCGTGTGCCACGGCCGTGTGGTGACTTTTTAGGCCGTGTCGTTTTCTCATTTTGGCCCATTTTCTCCATTTTTGGCCCATTCTCCGTTCTTTTCTCTTCCTTATGCTCTCCTGGGTATAAGATATGAAAAAGAAAGATTAAGAGCACCAATTCTCACAAAATTAATGATAATCCATTCAGAAATTAGGCTAAACATGAGGTAAAAATATGTATAATTTATAGTTTATCAGGTACCACTGGCAATTGCATCGATCATTTGTCATGTTGAGGGATTCAAACCATTATGAAAAGTTTGAACTTGTAGCCATAGAGGTAACCCATGGTGAGGGCACCTTCGTATTAGATCCTTGTATCTCTCCCATCAATCGTAGAGCGTTTCTAAATCGCATCTATACAAAAGAAGAGATATCATTCCTTAACTTTGTCGTTTTAGCCAGCGAAAAATATTTAAGTAAAAATTTTTCAGTCATTTGATCCGAAGTAGTGATAGACCCTCATGGTAGAGAGTTCAACCACTGTTTAGCCTTGTTCCTTAGAGAAAAGGGAAATAATCAAAGATGAATGGCATCATCAGAAATGCCATTTATTTTGAAAGTATCGTAGAATTCCAAAAAAGTTCACTAAATGTGTATTAGGATCCTCGTCCTGCAAACCATCAAACTAAACAAACTGTTGAATCATTTGAATAGTGTTAGGTTTTAGTTCGAAATTATTTGCAGCAACAGTAGGTCTAACAATACTTGATTCGGTATTAGCTAAATTAGGCTTAGCACAATCATACATAGTACAAGGAGTAGGATTCTGATTTATAGGAGCTGCGGCTACCATAGGAGGCAGTGGATTATTTTGATTCGACTTCATCTCTTTGGTAGTGCTGATCACGTCCTCTTGCTCTTCCTTTATGTACTGTAGGCTCCACTTTGTTTCTCTACAGTTTCTGTGAGCTGATGCTTCTATCTCACTGTTGAATAATAAAGGTCTTGGTGGAATCCTTCTAGTCATAAACTAGAGACACCTGTAAAGGAAAAATAAAAAGAAAGATTTAGTAAATAAAACTTAAAAAAAAAAAAACAAAATGTAAATTGCAATAAAAGTGAAAATGGCTAAACTAATAAAAATCGAGTATTCCTAATATTTCAATTCCTTGGAAACAGTACCAAAAACTTGATGTGATAATTATGATCGTACCTAAAAACTAACCATTATCATGATAAAGGCAAGCGCACCTATCGAACAGTAGTGTAGCTATGGCAAGACTGGAATGTCGAACCCACAGGGACTAAAAGTACTAGTATTAACTTTCCTTTTATTATCTAGCCTAAAAATAAATGGGATTTGTTTTAATTAAACTAATTATTAGCTAAACTAAGGATGCTAATGCACAGAGAGTAAATTGGGGAAAATACTTTTCAAAAACTGATTGATTAAGACAATACCCAGGAAGAATCCACCTAGACTTCACTTGTTATTCGACTCTGAACTAGAAAATTTATTCACTTGACTTGATCCGTAGAAATCCCTAATTTATGTTGATATCTTCTTCATGATTAAGAACAACTAACCCTAGGTTGATTAATTGAAATTTCTTTCTAATTAAAACCCCTAGCGTTGCATTAACTCGATCTATGGATTTCCCTATTAGATGTGGCTTTAATCCGGTAGATTTTTGTCGTCCTATCTCTAGGATTGCAATCAACTCCACTTAATTATGTTGGATCTAATCTTAGACAGGGATTTTTGTTCCACTGAATAAGCACATTCAACTTGAATTAACATCCTAAAATATTAACACAAGAATTAATAACACAATTAAGAACAAATCAAGTATTTATCATATAATTCAGAAAATAATAACAAGATTCGTCTTAGGTTTCACCCCCTCAGGTATTTAGGGGATTTAGTTCATAATTATAAAAGAAAACATCTCAAAATTGGGAAAACAACAAAACATAAAGAAAACCCAAAAGCCCCTGAAGGAAATTGAAGGGAGATCTTCAGTCTTGATGGAAATCCTGCTCCTAAGATGAATCAATCAGCATTCTTCGAGTAATTCCTTGCTTTCTACTATGTGCCTCCCTTTTGTTCCTCTCTTTAGGTGTTTTTATAGACTTTGGAATACCTCTCTTAGCCCAAAATTACCTTTTTCAAGTAAAATTAAAATAGGTCTCGTCAGAGACACGCCCGTGTGAGGATGTCTAGGCCGTGTTGAAGGCTGATTACGACCCATTTTATCTTTTTCTGGCCTATTTCTTGCTCTTTTCACTTTCCAATACTCACCTAAGTGTAAAACATGAAATTAAAGGATTAGGAGCATCAAATTCATTGAATTGTAAGGAAATTCATCCAAAAATATGCCAAGCATGGGTTAAAAATATGTTATGATTACGGTTTATCATATAACATCAATATAATTCAAACAATTATACAACTCAATGCTGAATATACCATACCACAAACCTTTCTCATAACACAAACATAATCAAGTCATATTTTCGAACCTTTCAATATATTCCTCATATAGCCATCATACATACCTATATCATCTCGTTTAAATTCCTTTCTCAAATACAACCTTTGCTCATTCGTAGAACCATTTGGAATGCAAATCAGATACTCAAAGATTTGGATTGATAAGTACCTATACCATGGCCCATAGCCAACTCAAGGTAGCTTATCCCGGAGTACCTATACCATGGCTCGTAGCCAAATCAAGGTAACTCCATAAAATACCTATACCATGGCCCGTAGCCAAATGAAGGTATTACTCACACCCGTAGTGCCGATATCATGGCCAAAAGCCAAATCTCAACCCAATGACATGTCACTAGCACCCCGAACTATTTCCAAGGTTCAACCGAGCCTTTCCACATTTCATTTCCATCATTGTCCACATCCGTGTCATCACATTTAGTATTACAACCTTCTCCAAGGTTTCATTCATCATAGTTCATACAATATCAATGTATTTAACATTAATTTACAATGAAATTATGACCTATGAACTTACCTCGAGTATAAAACGACGGAATGAGTTGATTATTCGTCGACTTTTGATTTCCCCCGATCTAAATTGGGATTCCTCTTTTCTTAATCTATATGTATTAAAAGTTAACTCATTCAATATCACATTCATTCAAATCAATCCATAAACACATATTTAGGGATTTTACAATTTAGCCCTCACATTTTCACATTTTCACACTTTAGTCCCTAATTCATAAAATATAAAATACACAAAATACCATTCAATACATACTTGGCCGAATATTCCCTTAGCTCATATAAATCCACACATTTCATTTATTTTACATTTTATTCCTCTAATTTCTCATTTTCTCAATTTAGCCCATAATGCTCAAGTTCATCAAAAAAATCCAAAGACAAAATATATTTATCAAACACATATCTTTCATAATTCATCAAAAATCATCACAAAGCTTCCAATTTCATCAATATCACTTCTCATATTCTTCATCAAACTCTTAAATTAAGACATGGGCATTATAAAATGCTAAGCAACAATCACAAAAACATAAAAATCATCAAAAACCAAAGTCAAAACATACCTTAATTAAGCATAATATGTGCCGAAACCTTCAAACCCTTTTTTTTTTCTTTCTTTGCTAATATTTGGCTAGATGAAAAAATAAATGGCTAAATTTCTTGCTTTTGTTTTATTATAAATCATTTAATTATCAATTTCCAATTTTAACCTTAATTAAAACCATTTATAGACATTCATTTAATGGCCATTTATGTCAAATTTCACTGTCAATAGTCTAATCAAAACATAAGGACCTCACATTTAATAAGCCATGACAATTAAACAATTTAAACAAATAGCATGTAATTTTTGCATTTTATGTGATTAGGTCCTTTTTTACAAATTAAGCACACAAATGGTCAAATTTTCATATGAAAATTTCACAGACATTAATTCACATGCTATAATCATAGAAAATAATATTAAAATATTTTTCTGCCTCAAATTTGTGGTCCCGAAACCACTATTCTGATTAGGGTCTAAACTGGGGTGTTACAAACTTTGAGTTATTCGTTGGTCACTTTTTCTTTTCCTTTCCGTTTTGAGGAATATGGGTCGACATTAGTTGCAAATTAACACAAATACACAAAATCATCAATACAAAATCAAATTCACATTCAATTGCAACTTTGCACATATTAAAATTTATTCAATTTAGTCCCAAAAACCAGAACTAAGGTAACTTCCAATTTAGAACTCAAATTTTTAATTTGATTTCACTATAGTCCATTTGGGACATCCTATTTCTCATTTCTACGGTAAATTTTGAAAGTTATGCATTTTAGTCCCTATTGAACAAAACTATAAATTATCTTCACAATCTAGTCATTTTTCATCTTTAAGCTTAAAATCTATCAATTTACTTAAACTCTATCAATTTAGTGCCTAAAACTTTAAGATACCATGAATGGTATCTTTCCAAAACTTTAACAGTTCCCAAAAATAACACACAGGTTAGCTAGATTAAGCTTCCGGACTCAAAAAATAAATATTACAAAAAAGGACTAAATTGCACTAACCAATTAAAGCTTCAAAATCACAAACCCTTTTGCCAAAAGTTATCTTCTCTTTGACTATGGAGGTTCGACTATTTGGAGAAGACAAGAGATAATTTCTCTTTCTATAACACCTTTATCCCATCTCTGTTACTAAATTAGGGATTTCAAAATGTTATCGAACAAAACAGAATAATTTGACTTCTTTACAAAATAATTAAACAAATAAATTACAAACATATAACTTACTAATCAATTTATTATATAATTGCACTTATGGGCCTTAAATCGAGCTTAAGAGGCCTTAAAAATAGTTTGAGAAAAATCTGGGATCAAATTAAAACAAATCAGAAAATTTGAAAAAAAAACCTTAAAATTTGCAAAATAGGGGTCGCACGGCCGTGTGACATAGCCTAGACCGTGGGAACATTCAAAGTCAGGACACAATCGTGCCCAACCCGTATGTCTGCCCGTTTTACAGGCTATGTGCCAAATCGTGTGTGTATTTGAAGTTGGGTCACACATTCATATGAATACTACACCTAAAAACAATAAATACACAAGGTCATGTGAGGAGACTGTATGTGGCACATAGCCATGTGACAGCCCGTGTCTCAGGACATGTGCACCATTTTTTACCCCTAAACCTAGCAATTCCATGCACCATTCCTTGCACAACAAGACATTTCATATCTAGATCATTTCCTAGGTTCAAAAACACATTAAAATTATCAATTACATACCAACATTTTATCCATCTTATACCTAACCAATATGCCATTCAAAGGCACCATAATAAAAAAAATTATTCATTCAAACAACCAAGTTAAGAAGAACACATGACATTAACCCCCAATTCAAGATTAAACCATCAACCAAGATGGTCAAATGTAAAAACTAACATCAAGTTACCAATCTAAGCATCATGACCTAATATATAGCCTTAAAGATCACCAACCCAAACACTTCAAATACCTACATTCAAAACTAACCATTTCACTAGAATTACCATTATAACATAACATTTACATATTCACAACAAAACACCTATATACATGCCACATCCCAAAACAAAATACAAAAGCTACCAAAATGGCTAGATAGTGTGAGTTTCCAATCTATCCGTGTAACGCCCCAAAAATATAGGGGTTGTAATTTTGCATGATTTGATATAAATTGCAAGTTTGGCATGTGGGCTAAGTGATTTGGGTGTGTTTGGGAAGCCTGGGTTCAAGCCTTAGCTTTGGCAAACCTTTTAGTTTTCTCTTAAATGAATCTAGACACTAGGACATAAGCCTTTTAAATAATAATGGCTGTTTTTAAGACACAAAAAGCCTAGTGGTCTAGTGGCAAATGGCATGTTGTGCATTGATGGAGGTCTGAGGTTCAAGTCATAGGATGAGCAATAGTATGTTTATTTTTGCTACTTGAGTTGGAGAGGTGTTGGAATCGAACTGGAACTCTTTGGTTGATTTGTTCATAAGAGTTTGAATTGAATTTGAATGGGAGGTTAGAGTAAATCAATGAGGAATCGGTGGAGTGATTTGTGGAGATTTTCATGGAGTTGGAAGGGTATGGGAAGTGCGTGCTGAAAATTAGCTTTAAAGCCTAGGGGATATCAGTTTTGGGGAAAAAGGGATTTCGGCAAATGCCTATTTGGTGCCATTATTGGGCAGTTTTAGTGTTCTTTTCGTTTGAAGCAGTTTTGTGCCTCTTTTGCTAGCTAAATTGAATAGGTAAGACTTCATGGTCTCGTTTTACTTTTTCTATCAGTCATTACCTACCTTCTCTTCTACTCTCTCTGGGTTTGCCGAAACTTTTAGGCATCTACTACTGAATCTAAGTTGATTCTCTCCAAAGCCATTCTTTTCTCTCTTCATTCTCATAATACCTCTACTGAAACTACTCTTCTCCCTGAGCCCTCAATCCTCTTTCTTTTCTTCCTAGCAGAATGTCTTTTGCTCCTCTTCCTGATTTTTTATCTAGTTGAATCCCTTTCTCTTCTTTCTCCCTTTATTCAGTTGAGATTCTTCTCAATAGCTGAGACCTCCATTGCTTATCTCTTCAACATTTTATGCTCTTTCTTTTTGAACAGGAGACCGACCTTCTTCTTTGTGGTGCTAATCAGTTTTGAATAACTGAACGACGGTTCTTCCTTGGATCATAACTATGGGATAAGACAAATACTACACTCTATCTTGTCTCTCTTTTGTTCTTTGTTTCGATGTTAACTAAAGATCATAAACCTTGTTGTACTCCACACCTTTTGGACGTTAGCCGCTAACAATCGGGGGAGCGTTGACTAACTCGTTTCTCCGCACAGCTCCGATATGTTATTCAAGGGATTCTTGGCCAAATAATGTGAGGTAAGGGGATTGTTCTTGTTTTGATAGTATTGGCCAAATACCCAATCCACTTTGATTCTAATTCTTTAGATTTTGGACATTAATGCAAGTTTTGTGGTAAACGTTTAGGGCTAATAAAATCAGTCTTATGTGCAGTAAATCGTGAAGGGAGGTACAATCGGGAGATCTAGCGGTTTAAGGGAAATAAATCGCTTATTTTCATTCAAGGTAAGTGATGGTAGCAAATAGGGGATTTGGTTTATCAAACATGAAAGGTTGGTGGATTAACTGTTTAAGTGGGTGAATGTAGGTTGATCGCTCGTGGGATTAATCCGCTTGATTCGTAATCAGGTGTGTAATCACACCCTTATATGTTGTGAATCGGCAAAAGCTAAAAAGCTGGAATGCCGAAACTTTGGCATTCAAGGCCTCACGAGCATATGAACGCACGTGGGGTGAACCGAGCCCACCAATCATGGGCGGCAAACCATAGAAGCCTCGACGAGCATTTTCATGGGTTTAGACCGTTATGGGCCTCGTTGGGCTGAAATGGGTCGTGTGGGCCAACGAGCTAGTGGGCCCCACACAGTGGAAGTGCATGGTAAGAAATAAATACTGGACTAGGCTATGGAGTTCGCATAGCTGTGACTGCAATTGGGTTAAATTGGTTGCACGAGCGTGAGGGCTCACTTGGGCCAAAAGATGGGCCTTAGGCCCATTTACACTGTTGTGGCCATATAGGTTACCTGAGTCGCTCGAGGTGACGGAAGACCTTTCGTGAGGTTGTTATCTGTGTCGAAACCCCTAAACTAGTTAAATGACCAAAATACCGCTGAGCAGAAAAATTTCGATTTTACACCTATTTAATGAAAGGACTGATGTACACCTAGTGGTAGGATAATTGATGTGTGAATGATACTTATATGAGTAATATTTGGTATGAAATATTGCATTGACATTATATTTATGACATGACATGCTACATGGGCTCGGGATTCTGATTCAGAGGAAGTATTGTACTAGTGGCCTTGCCACGTTTTTACTGTTCTAGTGGTTCTACCATGTATTCTGATATTAGTGGCTATGCCACGTTTGCTGTTATTAACACCTTTGCTGCATTATCACTGCTAGCAGCTTCGCTGCCATATTGTTGTACTGGCTGGGTGGGTCGATATAATCCCCACATGGCATGCTGGATGGTACGGGTGGTGTGTTGGCTGGACTGGGATGGGTTGCATATATGTACTGTACTGTTGCTTTAATGGGCTTAAGCTCATACTGTTACTATATAGGGCTAAAGCCCAGACTGTTCTGACACTAAATTGGGCTTAGGCCCAGACTATTTTGCATACATTGTTCACTGTTTTACTGATAGGGGATTACACACTGAGCTTTCGCAAACTCACCCCTTTCTTTTAATTTTACAGGTAATCCCCAGTCTTAGGCGATTTGGAGCCAGAGGGACTCCGAGGTGGCCATAAGATCACTGCTAGTCTACTTTTGTTTTTCTATTCTCTTAAATTGGTTATTGGGTTTTAATTATGTAATAAAGCCATTTGGAGAGTTATACTTTTTATAAGGCGTTTGATTTCATATTTTAAACTGCTAGTATAGGAAAATCGAGTTTTCAAAACAATAAACGGTTTTAAAGAAAACATGCATTTTTAACCCTAAGGGTTTTTTTTAACTGAAAAGGCTTCTGCAATTTTATTCAGGTTAGGTAACCAACAATAATAAATATGGCAACTACTTTCCTAGCAACTGATTTTAAAGTATAATAATGAATTTTACCGAGTTTTCTCAACCAATAAAATTAAATGGTTTCAACTTAATTATTGGTCTTTATCAACAAGACAAATTCTTGGAAAGCTTTTGACTAGATCTTTTACTAAACTAAATCAAAAAGCAATTTAACATGAAAATGAATGTTTATCGACAACCAGTTTTTGAACGACCCTTTGGTGTGACACATTAAATTCGACCATAACGTCTGGGCCGAGTTTGGAGTGTTACAATCTGTCTGGTCAATCTGCAACCTTGACAACTATAAAAGAACATAAATGAAAAGAGTAAACTAAAGTAGCTTAGTAAGCTCATAGTATAACATCAAATTAACTTACCTTAATCAAAATAAATATTCAAAGAGATAATTTATAATTCTTGATAACCAAACAAATTCACAAATCACATTAGTAGTTGATCACATATTCAAATATATCATAACAACTCCCTTCTCATGGGACTTACTTATACCATAAATCACAATCCTTCAATATAACAATCCATACATGTAACAAAGAAATTTTTTATAATATTTCTCACTCACTAGTACTTATGATTATGCAATAACATTTTAGCACTTAGATAAGATGTAATCCAACTTTTACATAGCCCGATGAATTAGTAACTTGACTTGGATACTCGAGTAACTACACCACACTAGAAGCATCGTAGATACCTAACAGAAACACCAAAGTGCAAACAAATGCACGATTATTCAATCAGAGGCATCGAAGTTCAAATAGAGACACTAAAGTGCAATCTCGTACAAGCGCACATTATATTTTACCTTTAGACATATTTATCAACTAGAGGCACTTCATCATTTTTGTACACATAATATAAATTCAATATACTCATGTAAATAATGTGCAATCACAAGGATTGTCACCATCCATTTTTCATTTTTATATGAACTTGATTTCAATATCGAATATTATATAAGTAACTTATGAAGTTTTCACATACATTTATACAAATAATTAGAAACCAAAATATTATCTCAAGAAACTTACATTTACATGCCCAAACACTATGAACTTACCTACAGTCACTTCCGACTAAAATGCAGGAACTACTCTGCAATTTTTCCTTTTCCTCAATTATTGTCTTTTTGACTCAGGTCTTGATCTATATAATAATTAATTTCAATTTATCACAATCACATAGAATTCAAATTCAATTCAATGCATGAGACCCTTAAATTTTCATTATTTACACATTTCCCTAAACATTTATATTTTTACAAATTAGTCTCTAAACCCTAAAATTCTAAATTAACAAAATCTTATAACTTATCATACCAACCGAATTTTTACCCTTCTATTTACAGCCTACATTTATTCTAAATTCACAAAAATTCCCTATAAATTCTAACATTTAATCAGTTTAATCCTTTAACCAAAAACTAACAAAACCGACTTTATAAATTAATTATAATCAACAACCAATGACTCAAATTCATCCTTTAACATCAAAACATCAAGAATTCATCAATGGTGAAATCCAAAATTTTTAATAATTTCAAAAACGAAGGTACGAGTTAGCTGGACCTAGTTGCAATGATCTCAAAAATATAAAAATTATAACAGACTGATTTAAAAATCATACCATGCAAGCCTAAAAGAGAAGACTGAAGCTCAAAAGTCCCCTTCCATGGAGGTTTCTGTTGTCCAAAAGAGAAATCAAGATGATGCTACTTTTGTTTTATGATTTTACGATTTTATTATATCTTTTATCATTAATAATGAATATTTTAATGTATAAAAACAATGAAATTCACCTAATAGCCGTCCCACGTAAACATAAATGGTATATTTACCATTTAAATCCTTCTTTTTATAATATTTAAGCCATTTAATCTATATAATTCAATTATAACTATTTTTTTTTTCATCTTTTACAATTTAACCTTTTTTCTTAAATCAACTAAGTAAACATTTAAATTTCTTCACCAAAATTTAATACAACTCTAATGGAACTCCATAACATTAACTAAATAAATAAAACAAGACCTTACATATCAAAATTGTGATCCCAAAATCATTATTGGATATTACACTTTCTCTTTGGTACAAGTTTTATTTCATTGTTTATTAAACTTTATTTTACATTTTTATCTTAATTTAATTAAAATTTAACTATATTAATCATCACTTAACCATCCACCACCGTCCACTTCCTTTTATATAGTGGTATAATTGCCACTTAAGTCCCTTATCTAAGTTCTAATTAAATATTTCTTAGCAGTTAAACTTTTACCACTTTTACAATTTAGTCTTTGTACCTTATTTAATCACTAATTCGATAAAATTACCTATCCAGAATTTAATTCACTTATAATATAACTCCGTAAATATTAAATAAAATATTTACAAGTTAGATTTACGAGAACGGGGTCTCGAAACCATGTTTTTCGTTAGCACTAATTTTCGGATCGTTACAATTTTTTAATAAATGTAAAATTATATAATTCACATATAAACCCATTCATCTTATTTCTTACATGATATATAACATATAATATAATTTTATAATAAATATAAAATTATGCAAGCTAAAATATCATACATATGATAAACTAGTATTTCTATCAAATAAATAATTCATGAGACAATCATACTTTTTGTATAATATAATTAATATCAGTATAATTTAACCATTCAAATCTAATTCAGGCAACACAAGTAAAACAATAAATTTGGCATACATTTTCTCTTGATATTTCATCCATATCAGAATTTAATAAGATTATTGACCTTGATGCAACCACATTTATCAATAGTCGTCCTTATAGTACCATGCTTGTAATGGCATGTAAATGTGTGATAAATGAACACACCTTCTTTAATTTCTCATAAATTGGAAAAGTAAAACCTTAAAGTTGTTTGTGCATGGGGATAAAAATAAACTTATGAGGAATTAATTGAAGGTTTCAAGGCGTGTAACCATACCCCTATATTTAAGGTTCTATTCACCCCACTTATATTATGGTGTACAAAAAAGTGACTAGCAAATGAATCTCGATGATACAATGAAGCCCAATGACTATTGGTGTTTTGCACTAATGAAAACAATCCACTTAGCATTGAGCGGAGCATAGCAAGAACATTAATTTCTATAAAGAACTTCTACAGTAATTATTTATAGAGCAAGATTTAAATATAAAAGATTGTGAGAGAGTAGAAAATAACTTTATTTCTATATTTTTAGTTGTGTTATGCAAATTAGAGTTTTAAAATTTGAGTCCATTTGTTATCTATATTTTAAAGTATTGTTTTGCAAATGTATATTTAAATAAAATAACATGATTTGTTGGACAAATGAATCTCTTAAAAATCTTAATTTCTAAAATATCTAAATTTAGTAGATGATATAATATTTTTAAATAAGATAATATAATCTTTTAAAGTATAAATTTAAAAAATAAAATAGATAACAAAAAGTGGAAATTAAAAAAAGTTAAGAGTGCTCACTCTTAATTTCCCAAAGAGAAAGTGATTATTATGGTTGGGCTGGAGGTGAGTGGTGACTTTTGGAGAATGCTGAGGAATGAGATTTCTTCCTTGAAGAAGAACTTGTTAAACTATTAGTGACAAGCTCATTGTTAGTTCTGAGTGATAATCAATCGCTAATATGATTTGTCTGGACTAGGAAGTCTTATAATCCTAACCGTTTTCGTGCACAAATTAAGAGCAAATAGAAAACCAAAAAGAAGTTTGAGATTCAAGTGGTGGGACAAAATTTATTATTGATTTCGTTTGAGGACGAAGATGATTTGGAGATGATTATTGAGGGACTACCATGGCTATTCCGAAGGAAATTGATTATTTTTTATCGACTGATCAATCCTATTGAAAGGAGTAAGATTCACATTGTCTTTTCTCCGTTTTGGCTTAAGATAGATCTGTATCTGTCGGAGTAAGACAAGAAAGATCTTATGCATATAATCGGCTCCACCTTTTTTGGATTAATCAAATCAGAAATTAAAAGGGAGTTGCTGCTTAAGGGCAAAATTAAATGCTCAGAGGCCATTGAAGAGAGGGGTTTTTATATCTACTGTTAATTAAGAAAAAGTTTAGCTTTCTTTTCAAGTATGAAATTTTGCTGATTTTTTACTTTGGATGTGGTCAAATGGGACATAGTGTTAAGGAATACACCAGGATTTCGACTGAAGAACGTGAAAAATCTGATGATGAACACTCATATTCAATGGCGTTTAAAGCTAAATCCAATATTATAGGAAATGAAAGCCTGAAGCTTGTTTTTTTCCACAAAAAAGACAACGAAACAATATCACTACGCAAGTGATGATGAAGTCAATTAGGGGTGAGCAAAACTCAATTCGATTCAAAAAAATTGAAAAAAATTTCAAATTTCGAGTTAAACAAATCGAGTTATTCGAATTAATCGAGTTATTCGAGTCAACTCAAATTTTTTTCGAATTTCTAGTTCCAATCGAGATGAGTTTTCAAATTTAAATAACTCGAATAATTCAAATAATTCGAATATCAAACTATAATATTTTACATATTTACCCCAAACTTTCAAACCTTTTTACTTTTCCCTCAAAACTTATATTCCTTCCCACTTTCTTCCCAAAACTTTTACTCTCCTCCCATCCCAAACCCCCATCTACCCAAAATCCATTTCCCACCAAAATTTTACTCTTCCATTTACTTTTCCTCAAAATTTTACTCCCAAAAACCCTCAAAACTTTTTATTTTCCCCCAAATTTTTTACTCACTCCTATTTTCTCCTAAAACTTGTACTCCCTTTCCATCCCAACCCCCCATCTACCCTAAACCCATCCCCCCCTAAATTTTTTATTAATAATTTCCCTCCAAAATTTTACTCTCCCTTATTTACTCTCCTTCAAAGTTTTACTCCCTAAAACTTTTTATTTTCGCTTTAAACTTTTACTTCTCACCCTTTATTCCCAAATAAAAAATCAAAATTATCCATAAGAAATCCTTAAATATAAATAGTAATAATTTTATTTATATCTACTATTTATATTATTAAATTAAATTTCACATTTTATATTATTTATATTATTGAATTGGTTACTCATATTGAATATTTATATTAAAATTTAATTATTAATGATGCCATAAAATATTCGTGTTAAAACTTTATATTGGTATCAATTTCACATTTTATCTTTAAAATAACTTTTATAAAAAAATCACATTTTTACATTTAATATATTTTTTAATTCCAAAATACATAGTGACAAGAATCTGAAGATAATTGAAATAACTAAGTAAGCTAAGAAGCTAACCCGAATATAAAATATTAATAAATAAAATATGAGGTGATGAAAGTTAATAAAAAATTTGATTACGGTGGACAAATTTTGTTACAGTGGGTGATAGTGGTTACAAGGACCTAAAATTATTTTTTAAAAATTTAACTCAAGCAAATATATTCGATTCGGTTTTATTCGAATTCCAACTCAGTCAACTCGATTCGAGAAAATTTCAAAGCAAATTAGGATGATAAAATATGATTCGTCAACTCGATTAACTCGAAATTTTTTCATTCAATTCGATTCGATTTGATTGAATGCTCACCCCTAAAGTCGATAGGGGAGCTGTTTCTTTTAAAAAGTTACCGAAATTAGGTCAATAGAAGGAGAAGCAAACCAGATCGGAGACGACATCTGAACTTTTTGCAACTAATAGATTGCAGTGTAATTTTGAGGATCTTGTAGCTTTATCACTTCCTCCAATCAAGGAGTCCAGGAAGATAATTAATTATTTATTTCCTTATCAGATTTTAAATGGTAATAATGCCGCCACTAATAATGTATTAAACCCCATGATACAGGCTACTAATTTTAAGTTGGTGGGTCAGGAGGTATTAAGCCCATATGATGAGTTGGATAACATGGATAAGGGAGGTAGTATGAGTGGGCTTGTTGGTTCATTAGGTGCTAATACCCATGATCGCAAGAAGAATGGCTGGCGAAGATTTGACAGAATAGAGACGTTGTGTATGAATGATAGGGTGATTTGTAAGCGAAAAGATTGTATGGAATAGACATAGGTGTTCGAACAATCCAACTTTTCATCTGATGGAGCGAAGTGTATTCATTTTTCTACTAGCACAAATTTGGTTTATGAGATATAGGATTCTAAAGATGTGGGTAAGGTTTCTTTGGACCTTTTAAAATCAGCTAAACCTGTGAGCTAGGTTAGCCAAAAATTATGAAAATCTTATATTGGAAAGTCTGGGGACTGGAGAATCCTCAAACAGTGAAACGTCTCAAAAATGCTTTATAAGACATCAACCCCACAATTTTATTTTTTAGTGAGACGAAGTTACAAAATTCTCGTATGGAGAAAGTGAGAAGATTATGTGGATTTCAATGTGGTATTGAGGTTAATGCTTTTGGTAGTAGAGAGCGGCATTCATATGGTTGGAAATCTGATAATTTGTTGAGCCTCAAAAGATTTTCCCATTGGCATATTGATGTTATGATTCAATAGGATTCGAATATAGATCCATGGAGATTTATTGGGTTTTATGGTAATTCGAAAGAACAACATCGATACAATTCATGGAACCTCTTGCAAAATATGAACCAAAACTCTGATATTCCTTAGCTTGTGGCTAGTGACTTTAACGAAATTTTTTATGCTACTGAAAAGAATGAGAAATATTCGGCAAATGGATAATTTTTTATCGGCCCTTAATTATTTTTATTGCATGATTTGGGCTATGAAGGGTCTTGGTTCACTTAGAAGAGGGGGCATTTGGAAGAAACAAATATTAGAGGAAGGTTGGAGAGGGGGTTTCCAATGATAACTAGAGACGAAAACTCCCTAATGTTAGTATGATGCATCTTTCATATTCTTTTTTTTTATCATTGTCCAGTCCTTATTAACACGAAGGGTTTTCATGTAGAGTATCACCCACAGAAATGAAAATTCGAGGCCCATTGGATCATGGAGGATTCTTGTGAACAAGAAGTGGAAAGACTATTGAGTCATTTAGTAGGGCTTGCGCTTGAGAAAATTGTAGCTATGGTTGATGGATGATGGTCTTGGTTAACACAATTGAAACATGAAAATAAAGCAAATGAAGCTTGCCTGAAAAGTAAACTTAATGAACTTAATTAGTTGCACCCCAATGATGATGTTTTAATGCAAATTGTTGACACTAAGCTTAAGATCAATTGGGACGCTAATAAGGTAGAGTGATACTAGAATAGAGAGTTAGATTCAACTAGTTGAAAGGAGGGGATTGCAATACATCTTTTTTCCAAAATTTTGCTTCCAAGAGGCGCCACGTTAATAGAATTAAATCTTTGAAGGACTCAGATGGTAGGGATGTATATGATCAAAAGGATTTAGAACATGTGGCTACAAGGTATTTGGCTAAATTGTTCTCTTTATTGTGAGATGACCATTCATGCAGCAAGCACACTTGGTGAACCCATTAAGATTGGTGAGCTCATTATTTTTGGTGAACTAAAAATATGAACAGGATTTAAAGAGATTATTTGCAAGTCAAGTTTACTTGCAAGATAAGTTAAACAAAATATATTTACTTTCGAAAAGATTTTGTAACCTCCCAAAATCAGCCTAGACGTTAAAGCTAGATTGAGAAGGCTATGTTAGCCACCGAAATAGCTAAGCTAACTTACGTTGCTTTTTAATACTTTAAATAAACTCATTTTAGAGAAAACCATAGTTCTACTTTGAGTTAGCTTAAAAGCATTCATCCATTAGGTCGTGTATGCTTAGGATTCATTTTATTGTTGACAATGTTGTTTAAAAAACTATTTGCTTGTTGCTCTTCTTTAAAAAAAACTCGATGTTAAATAATGCAGCAGAAAAAACTATTTTTCAAGTCATTTAGGAAAATGTGCCTTATCAATTTAAAAAAAAAAAACAATTCTTTTGTAATGTAGTGCAAACTAGGGAACAACATCAAATTTTACTTAAGCTCGATATAATGCATTATCCAGTTATTATGCTTGAGTAATCCATTCATGCAAACATCCCCAAAAGAAAAGTTACCAAGCCACAGACTAGAAATAATTAAAAATTACAAGTCAAAACCAATAAAGACTTCATAATACTTAATTAAAATAATAATAATTAGAAGTCCAAGTTGATTCTCTGAACGCCGAGTCCAATCCTAATTTTGAAGTTTACCTAAAAAGTTAAATACTATTGGGGGTGAGCTTATGAAAAGCTCAGTGTGAGTTGAATATTTATTTAAACGGGCAAAAACATCAAATACAGTGAAACGTATTAGCATTAGCAGAAGAAAATAGAACCATCATAGGAATTTCACCTCATTACATAGTCATTAGCAAATTGATGTCAAACGGTGTATGAGCATAGGCCATCATTCATTCGAGTAACAATCATTAATTTCGATAACATTTTATACAACAAAATACAATGTGTAACATATATCAATAACATTCGAATATATTGTGCACATGATGCAATGCAAAAAGGTTCCTACCCATGCCATCTGCTACACACTACGAGTTCCCTAGAACCCGTCTGCCAAACTCGAAAATATTATGAGCATAGCTTGATATGGTAAAACCACAGAATAATCAATAATGCAGAAAATCTGTCGAATATTAAATAGTGTGATACAATCGCCAATAACATATAATATGCGATAAAAACATCAATCCCCTCGATACTCCAGGTGCAGTGCACAGATTACGAATAATGTGAACTTAATATGCCACCGGTACTCCACGGAACTCCTCTGTCAACCATAAAATCTCATCCCAATGCACATACAATATGTCATACAAATTCATACACAATCACATTTAAGTACTTTTCACATTTATTCAACATGCTCAGCATGTCCTCAATAATCACATACTTTCAGAGAAAGGAAACATTGTTCCAATATTTCAAATTACCATTGTGTTGGTATCAATCAATATCGTTCAATTTCAAATACTTTACGAATTTTCATTGTGCATAAATAGCACTCTTTTTCAATACATAATATAATAAATATCTCATGCGTTTAAATCATACATAATCTTAATATCTCAACACATTATATCATCCAGTCAAACATTCTCATATCTCATAACTCAAATATGCAATTACAAACTCAATCAAACATCCATACTATTAAACTAGGTTTTTTGCCAACATGGCAATCTTTTAAGGCTCAAAACATATCTGGTTTAGCAACTCACAAAATAAATAATTTGGCTATTAATCCAATCCAATCAGCAAACTAATTTATCAAATATAATATGATATTTAACATTTTCAAACAATTTTATGAGTTTAGGACCCACACCTTTTTTTTTCTTCATCCCAGCACACTAGCGAATTTTCCAATTTTCCTTAATAATTCCTTAAACGAACTTAAACCAAAATTAGAATTTAATCAGTTTACCATTAAACCAGCCTCAAACACTGACTTATGCGTTCAAACCAATCATTGAAATTATAACTATTTTATGAATCCAAACTAGTTAGATTTCTTACATTGTATTGATGCAAACCATACGTACAATCATTGTTCGCCTTTACGGATGGTTTGAGGCATTTGGGTCAGCACCTAATTCAATAATATACTGGAAAATCAGTAGCTAATTAATGATTAAATTCCTTCATTTAATCAAATCATAACATTTACCCAACAATTATGTCAAAATAACAAACTAGTTACCCTTAATTGCACTTACGCTTCACGATTTGTGGAATCTGAATGGCTAATCGATCAAGAAAATTTTTACCTAATTGAAATGGATTTAAAATCTGATTAGGAGGGTTCAAAAAATCAAATCAATGCTGGAAAAATATAGGCTAGAACCAAGAAACAAAACAACTCCCTTTTTTGTACATAGGCGCACGCACCACCACCCATAGTGGCCAAAATTGGGGTTGAATTTTAAAATGATTTGAGATCTCATTAAATTTTGGAAAAATACCTTTGAAATCATTTAAAATCCCCAAAATTCCAGATCTGGAAATTTAGGTATTTAATGGACAAGTTTAATTAAAAATTTGAAGAGAAAAGAGACCTTACCCAAGCTAGTCGAGAGAAACGACAATGGCACTTTCTTGGCAATGTTTGAGAATGATCTTGGAGCTCAAGATTTCAGATTTGGGGCTGATTTTAATGAGGAAAAATACCAGTAATATGGTGGAGAATATGTTAACAAATCTTGTGGCAAAAAGAAAAAGAAGAAAGAGATGGTAAAACTAGGTGTAGGCGACGACAATAATGGGAGAAAGAAAGAAAATTGAAGAGAAGAGGAGAGGAAGAGGGTGAATGGCTTGGGTAGGTAAAAGTTGAATTAAAGGCTAAAAAATACAAAAAAAAAGTTATATTTATACTTAGGGTTCACGGGTATGGATGGTACACGCATTAAAAAAATAAGGGATTTTGCAAAATTTAATTATTTTGCAAGGGAAGGGATTCGAACTTGGGACCTCATTTAATTTCCATGCTTTCTCATATTTCTTTTAACCATTAGGCTTTTTCCTCATTCTTGAAATAATTTCGCAATATTTATTTTAAAAAAAAGGTATGTCACATACTAGGGTTTAAGGTAAAATTTGTAAAATAATAAAATGGTGATAGAGAAGGGATTTGAATTTGAGTTTCAAGGAACATTTCACTAACAGTTAACCAACAAGCCAATACCTCATTTATTCCCAAAAACACATAGGTAATCTTAAAAATTAAGGCATGACCACTCTCTCTCAATTCCCAAACCTGATTCTACTAACCTCCGATTTTCGGGATGTTACAGATTTAGTTTTTTTTATTAGTATAAATGTCTTTGTTATTTCTTTCCATATTTATGAGTTTTTTCTTATTATATATACCCTTGTTACATTGTTCAAAATAGATGAATAAAAAATAAATAAAAAAACCTTAGCAGACAATTTTGTTGCTAAATTTTTCCCATTTCTTCTCTGCTATTCTTTCTTTCTTAGTATTGAAATTCCTACAAGTGGTATCAGAGCTATCTTCTTAAGGGCTAAAATTGTTCGTTTTGAGTTACACATGGCTTCCGCAAGTTTTTCACCACCATCACCGTTTGTTTTCAATGGAGAAATTTATCATATATGGGTTGTTAAAATAAAGACCTATCTACAAGCTTATGACTTGTGGAAGGTTGTGAATACTGATATTGAGCTTGCACCATTGAGGGACAATCCTACAGTTGTTCAAATTAAACACCATATTGACGAGCGAACTAAAAGATATAAGGCAATGTTCTATATAAAAAAATGGCATTTTGGATGTCATATTCACATGCATTATGGCTTGTAAAACCCCAAAAGAAGCTTGAGATAAGCTAAATGATGATTTTCAAGGTTTAGATAAGACCAAACAATAATAACTCACTAATGTTAAGAGAGATTTTGAGAATTTGAAGATGAAGGAGTTAGAAACAGTGAAGCAATATGCAGATAGGATTATGGTAGTTGTAAATAACATCAGGTTACTTGGGGAAGAGTTTACAGATAGCACGGTCATTAAGAAGGCCATAACAACACTTCCTGAAGGGTATGAATCAAATATTTCCTCACTCGAAGACTCAAAGGATCTCTCGATGATCTCTCTTTCAAAATTGATAAATACACTGTATGCTCAAGAACAAATAAGAGTATCAAGGCATAAAGAGCACGCAAAAGAAGAAGCTTTGCGAGCCCACAGAAACGTAAGGGAAAGAAAGGTTGGTCAAAGAGGAAGGAGAAGTCGATGCAAGATGGTGGAAATAAGAAATATTCACCATGTTCGCATTGTAAGAAGAACACTCATCTTGAGAAATATTACTGGTACGAACCAGATATTAAGTGCAGATCATGCAAGTAGTAGATCATATAGAGAAGGTATGCAAGAATAAAGGGTGAATCTCTTAATAGAATGTGCAAACTCAGGTAGTTGAGGATGATTGCACTCAAGAGGAGTAGGTGTTCGCGGCCACAAGTTCTGCATCAAAGAATAAAGTTGTGAAAGGTTAGTTGATTGATAGTGGATGCACCAACCATATGACCTCAGATGGAAGCATCTTCAGAAAGATTGACTGAATTTGCGATCTTAAAGTAAGGATTGGTAATAGTGAACTCTTAAAAGCTAAGGGTAAAGGCAAAGTTGTGATTAATTCTTCACCATGTATTAAAGAAATTTTTGATGTTCTCTTTGTACCTGCGATAGATCAGAATATTCTGAGCATTGGTCAACTACTTGAGAAAAATTACAATATAGTTTTTAAGAATTATTGCTGCATAATATTTGATCAATCGGGACATGAAGTTGTAATTGTCTCGATGAAAAATAAAAGTTTTATGTTGGACTAGAATTTGGCGAACTCAAAGGCCTACACCAATATGATCAACGATGTAAACCTTTGGCACAAAAAATGGGACATGTGAACTATAAGTCCCTTAGTCGAATGTGCAATGCAGGTTTAGTTTAAGAACCAATCAGTGTTGAGAAGAAAAATGGTACTTGAAAAGTCTACCAACTTGGAAAGTAGGTGAGGTTACCATTCCCAATGAACAAAGCTTGGCAAGATCAAGAAAAGCTACAGTTGATGCACTCTGACGTATGTAGGCCCATGAAAACACCCTCATTAAATGGGTGTAGATATTTTGTTTTGTTCATTGATGACTACATCAGGTATTGCTAGGTGTATTTTTTGAAACAAAAAACTAATGTTGCAGAAGTATTTTTGAAACTTAAAGTACAGGTTGAAAACCAGACTAAGAGGAAGCTAAATAAGATCAAGTCTGACAATGGAACCAAGTACATTTTGAGAGATTCCAAAACTACTGTGAAGAAGCTAGAATCTATCACCAGCTCACTAATATTTACACTCCATAGTAGAATAAAGTGTGTGAAAGAAAAAATAGGACAGTAATGGATATGGCGAGGTTCCTATTATTAGAAAGCAAGTTGCAAAATGAGTTTTGGACTGAGGCAATGAACACATCAGCCTATTTGCTGAACAGGCTACCATCTAAGACAGTAAAAGAGATGACTCCATTCAAAGCATGGTTTGGAAACAAATCTTCTGTTTCTCACTTAAAAGTTTTTGGTTGTATATGTTTTGTTCATGTTCCACAGGTGAAAAGAAGCAAGTTAGAAATGTGGTCACAGCCAGGTATCTTCCTTGGGTATAGCAACAATAGGAAGGGTTGTAGAATTTATGATCCTTCCTCCAAGAAAATTTTGGCGAGCATGGGATGCTGTGTTCGATGAAAGGAAAACATGGAATTGGGATGCTACTGAGGCTGAGCAAAGGTAGGGCAAACTGTTTCATAAAACCACTATGATGATGGCTAGTTAAGGTCCTAGTTTGGCAATGAGTTAACTTAAGAAGACTTTGTTGACACTCTAGTAAGGGGCACACGATCTATTGATGAGATCTATCAAAGAGCTGACATAGCACTACTTCAACCTACGAGCTTTGAAAAGGCTGGAACTATTAAAGGCTGGAAAAAAGCCATATGAGAGGAAATGAGCATGATTCATAAAATCCAAACTTAGGAGCTCGTTGACAGACCATCACACAAAAAGTTCATTGGTGTCAAGTGGGTGTTCAAAACTAAGTTAAATGTTTATCGTTCGCTTAACAAGCTGAAGGAGGGATTGGTTGTGAAAGGTTTTAGTCAACAATATGGCATTGATTACTAGGAGACGTTTCCACCAGTAGCAAGGTTGGACACAATTAGATATTATTAGCCTTAGCAGCATAGATGTGTTGGAAAATTTATCAATTGGATGTTAAATCAGCCTTTCTGAATGGCTATTTGTAGGAAGAAATATATGTGGAGCAACCTCCTGGGTTCACAGTTAAAGGAAAAGCGGAGAAGGTATATAGGCTGAAGAAAGCTTTATACGGTTTGAAACAGGCTCTCGAGCTTGGTACGCAATGATAGATTAGCATTTTGTGTAACAATTCGAATTTGAGCTTAGTCAAAAAAGTGGTTTTGGAACCACAAACCCAAGGTTAGAGAAATTATTTCTATTATTATTCTATGTGTTATAGCATTTTTATAAGGGTGCATGAAAATTTTGGTGAATTAATTTATGTGATTGAGAGCTTAATTGCGAAAAATGACTAAATCGCATAAAGGGAAAAAGTTGTGATTTACTAGAAAAAGGTGTCAAATGGCCATGAATCATAATGTGGGGGTCTTTAATGGGCAATTAGGCCATTTCTAGGGTGATGGCCGGCCATAGAGATAAAGAAATAAGAAAAGTCAATTTTTGGTGGTATTAGGTGACCTATTTGACTAGAAATAGAATACAAAAATTTAGCTTCATCTTTTTCATTTCTTCTTCTCTACTAAAAATATTAGCCAATGTTGGGGTTTGGAAGCTCAAAAATTTCAGCCACTTATTTCTCTCTCAAATAAGTCAATTTGAAGGTCTTTCTTGATAATTTTTACATTTTTGGAAACCTTGTAGCATGGGCTACCTATTGAGGGGACTATTTTGCAAAATGATAGAACGTCTAGGGTTTTCCCATGAAAGTGTTCATGTGGTTTGCTAAAATTTTATGGAAGAAAATGAATCATAGTTGTTAAATAAACAACTTTTGTGAAAAGGTGTTCATGGAAAACACCTAAATTGGACTTAGTTGTAAAAGTTATAAATTGTGTAGTAAATGCATGAAATAATGGAAATTGTGGGTTGCCATAAGAGTGAAAAGAATTCAGTTAGGCTTGGATAATAAGGAAATTCAATAAAGATTAATTTTCGAGCCTAGGGGTAAAATGGTTATTTTGCTAAAGTCTAAGGGCAAAATGGTCATTTTACCAAATTATGAATTTTGGATTGTCTTAGTTAATATAGTGATTAAATTAGTGAAATTTTATTACTATAGATCAAAAAGTACGAAATCTGAATTTAGACCAGCGGAAGGCGAAGCAAACGGACTAAATAAAAAATCGTACAAATTTTGTATATCGAGAGAAGTTGTAGGTAACTAATGCAACTTTTCTATAATTATGCATGAGATTATCTATTTTGTATAAAATGATTAATTGTGAATATGAGTTATGCATGATACCATTTATTTAGCATTCAAAGATAAATTATGATTTTGAGTAATGAAATGATGAGAATTTATGTGATAGAACCCGATTGAACCTTAAGAATAGACTAGATGTTCATGCCATGATCTAGGGTCGATAGGAGTGCTAGTGTAAGACCATACATGGGACATGGCATCGGCCTCGTTACGTGTCAGTGTAAGACCATGTCTGGGACATGGTATCGACACCGATATGTGCTAGCCAGTGTAAGACCATGTTTGCGATATGGCATCAATGTTGATACGAGTGCTAGTGTAAGACCATGTCTGGGACATGGCATCAGCCTTGACACGCAAGCTAGTGTAAAACCATGTCTGGGACATGGCATTAGCTTGGATATGTGTTAGTGTAAGACCATGTTTGGGGCGTGGCATCGGTACGGATAGAGGAGAGCTAGTGTAAAACCATGTTTGGGAAATGGCGTCGGCCTCGATAAATGAGAGTTAATGTAAGACCATGTCTAGGACATGGTATCGACTTGACATGTCAGCCAGTGTAAGACCATAACTAGGACATGGCATGTGTAGGATACCCTTTGTATGAGGCTTACTGAATACCCTTTCATATTCTAAATGGTTCAAAGGGAAATTTAAAATTTGTATCAAGATCAAGAGATATTATGATGACCTTGTGAGTGGTACAGGTACCTATATGAAAATGTATGAAATGTGGAAATTATGTTGTATGATTAGTAAAAGATGAAAATGAGTAAGTTATGCTTGTAGCCATTCTTTTTACATCATGCACAATTGTGGTGTGTTGTGAGTATATTATAGATTGGTAAATTGTTGTTCATTTATTTACTTGCAACTTACTAAGCTTTTTGCTTACCCCTCTTCTTTCCATTTTCTTATAGTACCGCTTAATTAGCGCATGGATCAACAGACGTCTGAGACTTCGTTCACACTATCAGCTAAAGCATTCGGTATAGTTAGTTTCTAGAATTTTAAGAAATGGCATGTATAGGGACTAGTCATTGTTAAGTGTTATTTTATTTTTTGGGCCAAGTGTGTTGACTTGATTTTGAAATACCTCATTTTGTATAAGGCCAAAGATATTGGCTAATATTTGCTATTGGTTTATAAATACAAATGTTGATGTTTTCATGAATGTGCAAGTAGTATGGATGAACAAGAGTATTAGGATAGTAATATGAATGCTTGTTTGGATTGATTATGTGAAGTGTGTGGATGCCAATTTATGATCATTGGTTGAGTATTGGTGCCTTGTGATGTTTTGGTTTGTGTTTGATCTTGTTTCAGAGTGGTAAAAGGCTTGGTAGATAGCCTTATTTTTGTCCACACGGGTAGACACATGGGCGTGTGTCTAGGCTGTGTGTGACATACAGTCCACCCCACGGGCCTATGGTTAGGCCGTGTATCCCCTGCACCTTAGGTTGACAAAAATTAAATGCCCAGTAGTAAGCACACGGGCTGAGACACAATCGTGTTTCAACCGTGTGAAAGACATGGCCTAGTACACGGGTGTGTGCCACGGCCGTGTGACCTTAAATGGTTAGTGACGTCAAAAATAGAATACCAAGGTTTTTTCACACGAGCTACCACACGGGCATGTTAAGGCCGTGTAAGGGACACGGGCTGAGCAAACGGGCTATGCCAAGTCGTGTGAAAACCCCTGTAGGTTCAAAGTTAGAAAATAAATCCTCACAGTCGAGAGGCTATCCCCAAATGCGTAGGCCATGTGAACCACACAGGTCTTTAGCACGGCCATGTCTAGAAGCCACACGGGCGTGTTGCCCATCCACACGAGCATGTGCCATGTTTTTAGTGGTTTTTAATGGAATTTTTCTAAGTATTCGTAATGGTCTCGGATTGCTTCCCAACCATGTTTTGGGCCTCGTGGGTCCATATTAAGGACCGTAAGACAATGTTTGAAAGGTATTTGTTTGGAACGAAGTTTTATGACTCGAAAATGAATGTTTGTATGTGTTTTAATAAGTTAACTCCTCGTACCCTATCCTAACGTAGGATACGGGTAAGGGGTGTTACATTCAGTGGTATCAGAGCTATGGTTTAGCTGATTCTAGGACTAACCTAGCTTGTGTTCGTGTCTAGCTATACATACCATAAATGTAATATGATAGTGTGATGACTCTTGACGATTATAAATCGTATTTTCATATAGTAAATGGATTCTGAAGGAGCTATGGCAGATGATGTGGAGAGTAATACGCTAGCTATAGCAGAAAGGAACATGATAGTCGAAATTGGGCCCGTAAAATAAGTTAGGGCGGAGGGACTAGAGAAGCCTTCCTCCAGATGATGAACGCTTGGTACTTGGAGTTTATTCATGCCAATCTGAGTACTCCACCTCCCCCACCTGCTCCGATTCCTCAGTCTGCCCATGTAGCTCCTTAAAGAGTAAAAATGAGTAGAAGAGAGAAACCACTGGTAGACAGGATTAGAAAGCATAGGGCCGAGGAATTTTGGGCAAACAAAGTTGATGACCCGGAGAGAGTAGAGTTCTGGCTAGAGAATACCATTAGGGTATTTGATGAGCTATCATGCACGCTTAAAGAGTGCATGAAGTGTGCAGTGTGATTACTACGAGATTCAGCCTATCAGTGATGGAATCTCTTGTGTCAATTGTACCGAGAGAGAGTAACTTGGAAATTCTTCCTAGAGGAGTTCCGTAAGAAGTACATTAGCCAGAGGTTCATAGACCAGAAAAGGAAAGAATTTCTTGAATTAAAGCAAGGCTAAATGACAGTGACGGAATATGAGCACAAGTTTGTAAGGCTTAGCAAATATGCACAAGAGTACGTCTCTACAAAAGCAATAATGTGTAAGAGGTTTGAAGATAGACTGAATGAAGACATTCAGCTTTTTGAGGGCATTCTAGAGTTAAGGGAATTTGTAGTGCTCATTGATAGAGCATGTAAGGTCGAAGAGTTGGCCAAGGAGAAGAGAAGAGCTGATATTGAGTCTCGTGACTCAAAGAAAAGATAGATGGGAAAATCACATTAGTATTCGTCTAAGAGGTCTAGAGAGTTCGCTACTCAGTCGAATGCTTCAGTGGGGTTCTCGGGAAGAAATAAGAATAAGTAATACATGACGTCTAAAGCTCAAACCACTTCTATCGTGAGTGTGGGTAGTACTCAGCCAGATAGACTGGAATGCTCGTAATGTTGTAGACGACATTTTGGTGAGTGCCGAGGGAATGAGAAAGGTTGTTTCAAGTGTGGTTCATTAGACCATTTCATCTGTAATTGTCCTGAGATGGATGAGAAAGATAAAAAGCAAGTCATGAGGGCAAATAGTACTCCTTCGAGGGGTAGACCACAAAAGAACTCGGGTAGTGGGGCAAGTAGCAGAGGTGCCCCTAAAGATTCTGCTGTGAGGTCTGAGGGCAGAGCACCTGCGAGGACCTATGCTATTGGTGCTCATGAGGAGGCTTTGTCTCCCGATGTGATTACAGGTACCTTTTCTATCTATGATATTCCTGTGATAGCTTTGATTGATCTGGAGTTTACCCATTCCTATATGTGCATGAAATTGTTATCTAGTATGAATGTGCATGCCAAGCCTATAGAGTTTGTAGTAAAGGTGTCAAACCCACTAGGCAAGCATGTGCTAGTTGACCAAGTGTGTCAGGATTGTCCCTTGACAATTAGAGGTCATTGTTTTGTGGCTAACTTAATGTTATTGTCGTTTGATGAGTTTGATATAATCCTTGGTATGGATTGGTTAATTGCTCATGACGTAGTGATAACTTGTGGGAGAAAATTTATTGAACTGAAATGTGAAAACGGGGATGTTCTTCGAGTTGAATTAGGTGAGCCAGACAGCTTACCAGTAGTGATGTATTGTATGACAGCTCATAGATACTTGAGGAAAGGGTATCAGTCATATCCTCCTTTTATGTTGAATACCCAAGTGTCAGAAGCAAAGATTGAGTCAGTGCCAGTGGTATGTAAGTACCAAGATGTATTTCTGGAAGAGTTACCTGGATTGCCTCCGACTAGGGAAGTTGAGTTTGGTATCGAGTTGGTCCCTGGTATGACACCCATATCGATTGCCCCGTATAGGATGGCCTCAATAGAGTTAAAGGAACTAAAAGTTTACTTGCAAGAATTAACGGATAAAGGTTTTGTAAGATCGAGCTATCCTCCATGGGGTGCACCGGTTCTATTTGTTAAGAAAAATGATGGTTTGATGAGATTATGTATAGATTACTGATAGCTCAACAAGGTTACAGTTAAGAACAAATATCCTTTGCCGAGGATTGCTGACTTGTTTGATCAACTGAAGGGAGCTACCGTGTTTTCTAAGATAGACCTAAGGTCGGGATATTACCAATTGAGAGTCAAGGAGCAAGATGTGCCAAAAACTGCCTTTCGGACAAGGTACGACCACTATGAGTTTCGTGTCATGCCTTTTAGTTTAACGAATGCCCCTGCGGTGTTTATGGACTTAATGAATTGCTTTTTTTTACCCTACTTGAACAAGTTCGTCATCATCTTTATTGATGATATCCTCATTTATTCTCATGATGAGAGTGAGCATGCAGAGCATTTGAGAACTGTATTCAGACCCTGAGAGATAAGCAGTTGTATGCCAAGTTCAATAATAGCAAATTTTGGCTACGAGAGGTCAGCTTCTTGGGAAACATTGTGTCGGGAGATGGGATTAGAGTTGACCCGAGCAAGATTTCAGCTATTGTTGAGTGGAAACCACCTAGAAATGCGTCAAAGGTTAGAAGCTTGTTGGGCTTAATAAGTTATTATAAATAGTCTGTTAAAGGGTTCTCCATGATTGCTACGCCTACGCCGATGACGAGACTACTACAGAAAGACGTCAAGTTTGAATGGACGGAAAAATGCCAGCAGAGTTTTGAGAAACTAAAGGCTTTATTGACTGAGGCTCCAAATTTAGTGCAACCAGAATCAGGAAAAGAATTTGTAGTGTATAGTAACGTGTCTTTGAATGGATTAGGGTGCGTACTCATGTAAGAAGGCAAGGTGATAGCCTATGCCTCGAGACAACTGAAACCACACGAGAAAAATTACCCCACACACGATTTGGAGCTGGCTGTTATAGTTTTTGCATTGAAGATTTAGAGACACCACTTGTATGGTGAGAAATGCTGCATATTCATTGATCACAAAAGTCTAAAGTACTTAATGACCCAAAAGGATCTGAAATTGCACAATGGAGATGGCTAGAGTTAATAAAAGATTATGAGTTGATAATCGACTATCACCCCGGGAAGGCGAATGTAGTCACCGATGCTTTGAGTAGAAAATCATTGTTCGCCTTGAGGGCTATAGATACCCAGTTGTCTGTAATTGATGATGGTTTGATTTTGGCTGAGTTGAGAGCTAGACCAACATTCTTGCAAGAGATTTACGAGGCTCAGAAAGGAGACAAAGATTTGCAAGCTAAGTTGACTTCATGTAAGATGAGTAATGAATCAGATTTCTGAGTAGGTACTGATGGCTGTTTGATGTACCAGGATAGGATTTGCGTATCTAAGGATAATGAGCTTATTTAGAAGATTTTGCGAGAGGCACATAGTAGTCATTTATCTATTCACCCGGGTAGTGTGAAAATGTATAACGACTTGAAGAAAATGTATTGGTGGTCAGGAATGAAAAGAGATATTTCAGAGTTTGTCTCCAAGTGCCTAATTTGTCAACAAGTAAAAGCCAAACACCAAGTACCAAGTTCTTTCGGTTTTGCTTCAACCAGTGATGGTTCCCGAGTGGAAATGGGACCGGGTTACCATGGACTTCGCATCAGGGCTGCCTTTGTCACCAAAGTAGAGAGATGCCGTATGGGTTGTTATGGATAGACTAACAAAGACGGCTCACTTTATACCAGTGCGTACTGATTTCTCATTTGGGAAACTAACCAATTTGTATATTTCTGAGATTGTGAGACTTCAAGAAGTGCCCTTGTCGATTATCTCAGATAGAGATCCGAGATTTACGTCATGATTTTGGAAAAAGTTACAAGAATCCTTGGGGACGAGATTGAATTTTAGCACTACTTTCCATCCACTTATCAACGGTTAGTTAGAGAGGGTAATTTAAATTCTTGAAGACATGTTACGATGTTATGTTCTTGAATTTCAGGGAAGTTAGGAAAAGTACTTACTGCTGGTTGAATTCGCCTACAACAATAGTTATCAGCCGAGTCTGAAAATGGCGCCTTATGAGGCTTTGTATGGCTGTAAGTATCGAACACCCTTGTATTGGTTAGAACTTAAGGAGAATCAGATACACAGGGTCGATTTGGGAAAAGAGACGGAAGAGAAAGTTAAGGTGATTCATGATTGCTTGAAAAGCAGCCTCGGATAGACAAAAACCCTATGCGGATTTGAAATGAAAAGAGATTGAGTTTCAAGTCGTGGATAAAGTGTTTTTGGAAGTGTCCCAATGAAAGAAAGTCTCCGATTCAGTAGGAAAGGCAAATTAAGTCCATGGTTTATTGGACCTTATGAGGTGCCCGAGAGAATTGGACCAGTAGCTTACCGATTAGCATTGCCATCCGAGTTAGAAAAGATTCATGATGTCTTCCATGTGTCTATGTTGTGTCGTTACCGTTCCCAGGCCTCACATGTGATTTCACCGGCAGAGATTAAAATAAGTCCAGATATGACCTACGGTGAAGAAACAGTTAAGATTTTGGCTCAAGAGGTTAAGAAATTAAGGAACAAGAGCATAGCACTTGTGAAAGTGTTATGGCATTGACATGGCATGGAGGAAGCCACATGGGAACCCAAGGAGACTATGAGAGATCAATACCCAAACCAGTTCATTGGTAATATTTTCGGGGACGAAAATCCCTAAAGGGGAGAATTGTAACAACTCGAATTTGGGCTTAGTCAAAAAGTGGTTTTGGAACCACTAACCCGAGGTTAGAGAAATTATTTCTATTATATTTTTTATGTTATAGCATTTTTATAAGGGTGCATGAAATTTTGGTGAATTAATTTACGCGATTGAGAGCTTAATTGCAAAAAAGGACTAAATCACATAAAGGGTAAAAGTTGTGATTTACTAGAAAATGGTTTCAAATGGCCATGAATCATAATGTGGGGGTCTTTAATGGATAATTAGCCAGTTTTAGGGTGATGGTTGGCCATAGAGACAAAGAAATAAGAAAAGTCAAATTTTGGTGGTATTAGGTGACCTATTTGACTAGAAATAGAATAAAAAAATTTAGCTTCATCTTTTTCATTTCTTCTTCTTCTCTACCGAAAATATCATCCATTGTTGGGGTTTGGAAGCTAAAAAATTTCAGCCACTTATTTCTCTCTTAAGTAAGTCAATTTGATGGTCTTTCTTGATAATTTTTATATTTTTGGAACCCTTGTAACATGGGCTACCTATTAAAGGGACTATTTTGCAAAATGATAGAAAGTCTAGGGTTTTGCCATGAAAATGTTCATGTGGTTTTCTGAAATTTTATGTAAGAAAATGAATCATAGTTGTCAAATAAACAACTTTTGTGAAATGGTGTTCATGGAAAACACCTAAATTGGACCTAGTTGTAAAAGTTATAAATTGTGTAGTAAATGCATGAAATAATGGAAATTTTGGGCTGCCATAATAGTGAAAAGAATTTGGTTAGGCTTGGGTAATAAGGAAATTCGATAAAAAACAATTTTCGAGCCTAGGTGTAAAATGGTCATTTTGCTAAAGTCTAGGGGCAAAATGGTCATATTGCCATGGATTCTCTTAGTTAATATAGTTATTAAATTAGTGAAAATTTATTATTATTGATCAAGAAGTACGAAACCCAAACTTAGACTAGAGGAAGGCCAAGCAAACAGACTAAATCGAAAATCGTTCACATTTTGTATACCGAGGTAAGTTGTAGGTAAATAATGCAACTTTTCTATAATTATGCATGAGATTATCTATTTTGCATAAAATGATTAATTGTGAATATGAGTTATGCATGAGAGCATTTATTTAGCATTAAAAGATAATTTATGATTTTGAGTAATGAAATGATGAGAATCTATGTGATAGTACCTGGTCAAACCTTAAGAATAGACTGGATATTCATGCCATGATACTAGGGTCGATACGAGTGCTAGTGTAAGACCATGTCTGGGACATGGCATTGGCCTCGTTTTGTGCCAATGTAAGACCATGTCTGGGACATGGCGTCAACATCGATATGTGCTACACAGTGTAAGACCATGTCTGGGACATGGTATCGACATTGATATGAGTGCTAGTGTAAGACCATGTCTGGGACATGGCATCAGCCTTGACATGTAAGCTAGTGTAAGACCATGTCTGGGACATGGCATCAGCCATGACATGTGTTAGTGTAAAACCATGTCTAGGACATGGCATCGGCACGGATAGAGGAAAGCTAGTGTAAGACCATGTTTGGGACATGGCGTCGTCCTCGATATATGAGAGTCAGTGTAAGACCATGTCTGGGACATGGCATCGACTTGACATGTCAGCCAGTGTAAGACCATGTCTAGGACATGGCATCGGTAGGATACCCTTTGTATGAGGCTTACTGAATATCCTTTCATATTCTAAATGGTTCAACAGGAAATTTAAAGTTTGTATCAAGATAAAGAGATATTATGATGACCTTGTGAGTGGATCAATGGACATCAGAAACTTCGTTCACACTATTAACTAAAGCATTTGGTATAGTTAGTTTCTAGTATTTTGAGAAACGGCATGCATAGTATAACTACCCGAAATAGGGCCTAGTCGGAATAGTGGTTTCGAGACGACAAATTTGAAGTAAAAAATTTAGTTGCATGATTTTTATTGAGCTTATGGCATGCTTGCATGATATTGAGAAAATTCCATGAAGGAAATTTCATGAAATAGTGAATAATTTGTCTTTTAAGACTAAATTGCAAAAGATGCAAATTATGACTTTCTAGAAGGTTTGAGTATTAAATAGCATAAGAGGAATTATTAGGAGTCCTTATTTGGCAATTAGATCAAATTTTTAGCATGGTGGACAAAAATGCCCATAGAAGGGAAAAATATCATAGAAAGGACCTAAGGGCATTTTGGTCATTTGGTAAAGTTAAGTAATAAAAAGGGAAAATAAGCCAAAATTGTGTCCATCTTCTTCCTTCTTGTGCCAAAAATTGAAGGGGTCTCCATAGCTAGGGTTTCTTTCATTTTCAAGCTCCAAGTGAGTGTCTCCAAGCCCCGTTTTTCATGCTCTTCGTATTTTTGAAATCCTCGTAGCTTAATCTAGCTATTTCTACCACTAATTTAAGCTAGGGTTTATATTCAAAAATATACCCATGCATGACATGCAAATAAAATGATGTATAGTGGTAGAAAATGAATGATTAAGGTGTAGTAAACCTCTTTTTCTAAGTGATTTTGAATGAAAATCCCTAAAAGGGACTAAATTGCAAAGTATGAAAATGTGTAGTAAAAGTATGAAATGGTGAATAATATGGGCTTGTATAGACACTAGTGGGTGTTGGCTAGGCTTGGGTAACCAAAAAGATGGATACATTTCATTTTACGAGCCTACGGACTATTTTGCAATTATACAAAAGTTTATGGGTAAAATTGAAAATTTTTCCCAAACGTCAATTATGAACTAATTAGACAATGTGGTTACTAAGCAAGTTAAATTTTCCATTTTAGATCAAGAAACATGAAGCCCGGATCGAAACCGGGGAAAGAATAAAATCGAGGACTAAACCAAGCGATTTCCTACATTTTGGACTCGAGGTAAGTTGTATGTAATACGTTAGCTTACTTACTTTATAAATTCATTTAATGATGTTCTATGAAAATATTGATATGAATTTCTATCTGGAAATGATGAAAAACATGAAAGAGAAATTACATGCAAGATTATATGATACGAAGGATACCGTAATCATGTCATGAGTATTGTAGGTCTCGTATAAGACCATGTCTGGGACATGGCATCAGCATCAAACAGAGATCCCATGTAACACCATGTCTGGGACATGGTGTTGGCATCGAGATGTGATCCCCTGTAAGACCATGTTTGGGACATGGCTTGTGCATCCGAGATGAGGACCCGTATAAGACCATATCTGGGACATGGCATCGGCCTCGATATATGAGAGTCAGTGTAAAACCATGTCTGGGACATGGCATCGACTTGACATGTGAGCTAGTGTAAGACGATGTCTGGGGCATGGCATCGGCGTAAAAGTATGATCTCATGTAAGACTATGTCTGAGACATGGCATCAACATCAATATAAGACCAGTGTAAGACCATATCTGGGATATGGCTTCGGTTTCTATTTGAGATCCCATATAAGACCATGTTTGGGACATGGCATTGGCATCATTCTATGAGGCTTGAATTACGAGTATCTTTCGGTATTCGAAAAGAGAACATTAGTTGAAAGGTATCCGAGTTGATAAATTGAAGAGAAGGGCTAAAGCTCTTTATTGAGTGTTGCATGTTCATAAACATGAAAGTCTAAGTATTCGAAAGTACATGACTATGAGAAATGGTACAAAATAAATACGAGTAAGATATGAGAATGAGCAAAGTATAAGAGTAATTAAGATATATGCATGTTATAAGATAGAGATGGTAGTAATGCAAACAAGTAAAGAAGTACATGATATCATTTCCTTTGCCTATTTAGGCATATAAACCTTGAACTATGGCTCTATTATTCATGCAACTTACTAAGCATTTTATATGCTTACTCTCTTTCATTTCCCTTTTTATGTAGGTTTGCCGAATTAGCTCAAGGATCACTCGAAGTCGGAGTTCGTAGTCACACTATCAAGTCATCTATTTTGGTATAATAAGTGATCGTCGATGAAGTAATAATGATCGTACTGGGAACTAACTATTATCACTGTAACACCCCTATCCTGTAACTATCGTCAGAACAGGTAAGAGGCATTACCGAACTTGTAACTCAGACCAGAGCAGTAAAACTTTAAACTTTTATCAAACATCAACTCATTTCAGCAATATATATATCATCTATCACCATATCATACTTAAAATAGACATATAAAACTCCATTCATACATCAAGTGGACTATTCAATTTAGCCTCGTTCCTCATCTCATTTACTATCAAAACATACTAACTTACCATTCCTCAATGTTATCAAATAAAATACATATCATATAATACTTTCATACCAAAACATCCATATCAAGACCAAGCCATATCACATAGCTTGAGTATGGGCTAAAGATTATACTAAATCCATCCACATGGATAACAATAAACATCAACTTACAAACTAGCCTATACATGCCATATTATGCCATTTCAAAGAGTTCAGAAATACCAATTGTCTCTTGGATAGTGTGATGAAATCTTCGATGACTTTCAACCCGAACGAGCATTTAAATCACTGTAAAATACAGAGAATAAACTGAGTAAGCTAATAAGCTTAGTAAGCTCGTATAATTAACACTTTTATTTATGGTTTAATAAATATTTCACCATTTAAATAAACTTGAGTACATGTAATCCAACTCTAGCAATTTCAATATCTTTTACTTGTACTACCAAACAATTCATGTATGAATTTATTAGTTTTCACTTACTTATCGAGTTTACCACATATACCTTTACTGATTCGTATCATCATTTCTATTCTTGTAACACCATCTTTTCCGTTGAACCATTGAGACGAACATCAAATACCTGATATCCTGCACACTAAGTGCCATATATGTAATTAAATCATTTATATCACGTATTACCTATATAACAACGATATCATATAGTTCACATAACACTTGTATCAATTTATTTCACTATGTATAACCTGTAACACATTCATATAACCAACAGCAGAATTATGCCCGTATAAATATTAACTCATCAATAACAACAGTGATTCATTTTCCAATTAGTCACTTAACAACAATATATTCATCTATTCATAAGGATGAAACCAATATGTAATGTCTATATAACATTTAATTCATCTCCCATTTCAAATATACCTTCTATATAAATCATGCCACATTTCATAATTATATTTCATTAAACCATGTATCAATTCATCTATATATATCATTGATCTCATGTAACATTTCAATACACGTATCCTTTCTTCTATCTTTTACGTATATTATATCACATATCATCTTTCATTAGTATACATTCATATCATTCAATGTCATATATTTCACATACCATCATTTGAAACATATTGCCTTTCATTTCTAAATTACTTAATCGAACACATGTACCTGAATCATATAAGGCAAAACACAAGTACCCTTCCACATTGTTCATATAGCCTATAAATAATCATAGTCCATTTGTATATACACATCTTTTTCTCATACTTATTTTATGACATCATATACAACTCTTGTCTTAGCCAAATATACTCATAAATCCCTTATCAAAGAATCATTTATTTCCAAGCCATAATATAATTACTTAAACTGAATATATATGTACAATCACGAATCAAACTTCATTATCACATGTTTATACATTAAACCACATATAGATTGTTATATTCACAAACATCACCATTAACATCCTTTATAACTTGTATCACATATTAATAATCAACTTACCTTACTTACAAGCAGGAAAATCAACTTTTACAGACCTGATCATTTTAGCTTGTTTAATACATTTGATTACATTTATCATTCATATACACATAAACACATAGATCATAAATATAATATCCCATATACTTGTCATAGACCGAATATACACAAGTCTACTCTCAAATTCAACTTGTATTTTTTTTACATTATAGTTACCTTAATTTGGCCAAATATACACACATTCAACTTAACATTTAATTATATATCAAATTCATTTGACCAAATACACAAACTAATACCAACATATATATATATTCTTCACTTCTAATATCATTAACATATTTGTGGCCAAATATAATCACTTACATAAGCATACTTATAATTCAAGATTATAATACCACTATTTCTTGTCATTAGGCCGAATATGAAACAACTCAATGACATATTCAAATATCACTTTTAATATCATAAATACATTAATTTGGCTTATTATAAATATATTGAAAATCACATATATTCAATGATCATGCTTACCTTATTTTACATAGCATATAATTAACACATACCTGAGCCTTTGTAATTCAATTTCACATTCAGTCTCTACTTAACAATTCCCGTTTTAAGTCTGCTAGGCATAGAGCCTAATATAATACTCCGGTATGAAGCCTGCTAGGCATAAAAGCCCAATTATCACTGATACAAAGTAGGTCTTACTTGCACACATATATCAGAATCACATATCACTAGTCAAAGTCTCATATATATATATATATATATATATCCATGTATCAATGTAAACTTGGCCAAAACACAAATATATTCATGATTCATACTTTAACATCACATACATAAACTTATCTTGTTTAGCTGAATATAAACTTGCAATTTATATACAAATAATCAATGTTTTAATATGTATAGCTCATGAATTATTACTTATTTTCATATCATTTCTTCAAACTCACACACAAATATCATCAACCACATAGGTTTCGTATGTACCTATACTTTCTCGTATTTATCTATCACATTTTTCACTTCACCTTTTAGATCAATACGCTAAATCATATAGTAATCTTTAAGTATTCAATGCACTCTCACACTTAGTGCCAAATAAATAGTCAAAGCTATAAATATATATATCGCATACTTAGTGCCAAATGAATAGCCGAAGCTATAAATATATATCGCACACTTAGTGCCAAATGAATAGTCAAAGCTATAAATATATATCACACACTTAGTGCCAAATGAATAGCTGAAGCTATAAATATATATCGTACACTTAGTGCCAAATGAATAACCGAAGCTATAAATATATATCGCACACTTAGTGCCAAAAGAATAGCTGAAGCTATAAATATATATTGCACACTTAGTGCCAAATGAATAGACGAAGCTATATATATAAATATATATCGTACACTTAGTGCCAAATGAATAGTCGAATCTATAAATATATCGCACACTTAGTGTCACATATCGCTGAATCATCGTTGAGATTATTTATACATCACATTCACCTTTTTAACTCATTTCATAAAATATAAACTTTACTAAAATAATATGTATTACATTCGAACTTACCTTATTTCATATATCAACATTAATCATATCATTTCAACATTTATGCATGTATGCATATTAAAAACTATATAAGTCATATCACACCACTTAAAGACCAAATTTACTCATTCTGTTACTCATGATATACATATAAGTATATCAAATGAATCTTAAAAACTGATTCTCAAAAGGTCAACTTAAACATTGCTTAATCATCGAACATAAATCATTTTTTTTCTAGAATATTAACCAACTAAAAAAGGTACCATTTCATTTACCATAATTCAAGCCAAAAATCTCATATTTAATACAAATATCTCATAAATTAACATTCGGCTATCACTTATATATTTTCATATAATTCAATACAGCTTATAAATTTCATATTTATTCAAAAATAACAGCATTTATTTGCTTATAGACTTACGAACTTACCTCGTGTATTCGTCGACTGTTCGTCTATTGTTGTTTTTCCACGATCAAATTCTGGGATTTGCTTGTCTGGATCTATATTAATTCAAATTTAATTCTATTATTCACTAAAACTTTCAATTTAATCCAAAAACATATATTTTGGCCTATTTACAAAAGAGCCCTCATATTTCCATACTTTCACATTTAAGTCCTTAATTCATAATTAATCAAAATACATAAATTTTCCCCAATCCTCTTAGCCGTATTTTCAAGTGTATAATACAAGTCCATACTTTAAATTATTTCACATTTTAGCCCATAAATTTCTCATTTTCACAAATTGATCCATAAAACTCAAATTCATCAAAATTTAATTACAAAATATATAAATCTCAAACCAAGCTTTCATATTTCATCAAATATCAACACAAAACTCTCTTAATTAATTAACATCATCTCATAAAAATATCAACAGTTTCAAAAATTATAACATGGGTTAGATAGAGCACATAACAACGATCCCAAAAACGTAGAAATTACTAAAAACGGATCAAAACACATACCTAATTGCTCAAATGTGTTAGCCGAATGAAAAACCTATTTTTTCTTCTTTTTTTTCTTCAATATTCGGTGCATGAATATGAACAAGACCATATTTTCATTCATTATGTTTTATTAATTAAAACATATTAATTATATTACTAATATACCCTTATTTAATACATATGAAATCATGCAATTTATGGCCCCAAACCGTCCACTCAAATTTGCAATGGTATATTTACCATGCAAAGACATCCATTTAAAAAGCCATGGTCATAAAAGTCATTTTTCTAATAGAACTCATTTTTTTCATCTTACGCAATTTAGTCCTTTTTACCGAATTAACCATCTAAACGACAAAATTTCTTTACGAAATTTTAGTATGGTAATTCTTTCAGCCTGTAAACATTAATAAAATAATAAAATAAATATTTTGACTCTATTAAGTGGTCCCAAAACCACTCGTTCCGATTAGACTCAAAATTGGGCTATTACAATCACGATAAAAGGCAAGCGCACCTATCGAGTAGTAGTATAGTTAGTGGCAAGACCGGAATATTGAATCCAAGGAACTAAAAGTACTAGTAATGACTTTCTTCCTATTATCCAGCCTAAAAATAAAGAGGGTTTTGTTGGTAAATTAAAATTCTAGCTAACTAAAAACACGACAAAGAGTAAATTGGGAAATTACTCTAGGAAAACTTAATTGACAAAGGCAATACCTAAGGAAGAATCCACCTAGACTTCACTTGTTATTTAACCCTAAACTAGACGATTTCTTCATTCGACTTAATCCATAGAGATCCCTAAATTATGTTAATATCTCTGTCGAGAATAAGAACAACTAACCCTAGGTTGATTAATTGAAATTTCTTTCTAATTAAAACCCCTAGTTTTGCATTAACTCATTCTATGGATCCCTTATTAGATTTGACTCTAATCCGGCAGATTTTCATCGTCCTATATCTAGGATTGCGATAAACTCCACTTAATTGTGTTGGATCTACTATTAAACAGGGACTTTTACTCCTCTGAATAAGCACATTCCACTTGAATTAATATCCTGAAATATCATCTCAAGAATTAAAAACACAATTAAGAACAAATCAAATATTTATCATATAGTTCAGATAACGATAACAAGATTCATCTTAGGTTTCATCCCCCTCAGGTATTTGGGGATTTAGTTCATGTTTATAAAAGAATACGTCTCAGAGTAAAGAAAATAACAAAACATAAAGAAAACCCAAAACCCCTAAAAGGATTGAAGGGAGATCCTCAGTCTCGATGTAGATCTTTGCTTCTGAGATGGATCAATCGGCTTTTTTCGAGTAATTCCTTATTCTCTACTCTGAGTCTTGGCAGGGACACTATACACCCTTATAGTCGCCTCCTAGGGTCTTTATATAGAGTTTGGAGTGTCTTTCTTAACCCTTAAGTAGTTTTTCCGCGTGAAATTAAAACTCATTATGACAGGGACACGCCCGTGTGGCACGCCTGTATGAATCAAGCCCAGGCCGTGTTCAAGCTTGTTAATGTGGCACAGGCGTATGGTTCACCCGTATGAGGAACTCCAGGTCATGTTGATCTCTTACTTTGGCCCATTTTCTTCGTTTTTGGCCTATTTCTCGTTCTTTTCACTCTCCTATGCTCACCTAAGTATAAAACATGAATTCAAAGGATTAGGAGCATCAAATTCCACAATTTAAGGGATAATTTGTCCAAAATTATGCTAAGCATAGGGTAAAAATATGTATAAATTATGGTTTATCAGTAAGAAACTTCTTTATTGTATGGCATGTATAGGAGGTTGATCATTTTGTTAGTTGCCACTCTAATTGGCTATATGTGTTGGTCATTATTGTGCTTGAGTCAAGTTGTAATGGCCTTTGGATATGGCCTAATATTTTCTACTTAAATTATATGTAATGGTAAATGTTTCTTGTGTGTGATGCACTTTAAAGTATGAGATGATATGTATGGATTGGTATGGTTTTTGGCATTGTTTCATGGTGGCAAAAAGGGTTGGAAAATAGCCTATTATTGTCCACACAGTTGGGCACACGGGCGTGTGCCTAGGCCGTGTGTGACACACTGCTAGCCCACGAGCATGTGAGTAGGTCAAGTGTCCCCTGCACTTTTCATTTTTGAAAATAAAATCAAATAAATTACCACACGGGCTAGTGACACGGCCGTTTGTCCTGGCCGTGGGAATAGCATGACCACTGCACGGGCATGTAGTGTGGCCATGGAAGAAAAATAGAATGCTCCTAATGGCTCTTCGAGGTCATGACATGGGTGTGTCTAGGCCGTGTGAAAGATACAGGCGTGTCTTATACCCACACGGGTGCATGACCTTGATTTAGATGAAAATTTTCTAAATGTTTGAAAGTTCACAGATTGGTTTTGAAACATCTCCGGCGTATGTTTAGGGCCACGAAGGTCCACGATAAGATTATTAAAATGTTGAATGAGAAGTTTAAAAAAAAAAAGAAAAGAAATTTTATGGCCCGATTTCACGAGATTAAGTATGTCCAAGTACAGTAATGTCTCATATCCGGCGTCGGACTCTGGTAAGTGGTGTTACATTTAGTGGTATCAAAGCTAGTGTTTAGTCAATTCTAGGACTAACCTAGCATGAGTACGAGTCTAGCTATACATGCCATACTTATGTATATATGTGAATTGATAGTGTGACGACTCCTGACAATCTAAATGAGTTTTATTATAGTAAATGGATCCTGAACGAGCTACGATAGACGATGTAGAGAGTAATGCACCAGCTCCCACTGAAGGGACGGTGCCAGTCCAAACCGAAGATAGGGCGGCTACTATGAGTTAACAAGGAGAGGCCCGAGAGGCCTTTTTCTGAATGATGAACGAGTGGTTCACTAAGTTCGTTCGAATGAACCTAGCCAATCAACCTCAAGCTCTACCCCCCTCAAGTTCCTCAAACTACCCAGTAGGTCCACAGGTAGTAGAGGTATTAAGATGCGAAAAGCCCCCGGTTGATAGGATCTGAAAATAAGGGGCAGAGGAATTTCAAGCCACTAAAGACGATGACCCAGAGAGGGCCGAGTTCTGGTTAGAGAATACCATCAGGGTATTCGAGGAGCTATCATGCACCCCTGAAGAGTACATAAAGTGTGTAGTATCCCTCCTATGAGATTCCACCTATCGTTGGTGGAACACCCTTGTGTCTGTTGTACCAAGGGAAAGAGCAAATTGGGAGTACTTCCAAGAGGAGTTTCGCAAGAAATACATCAGTCCAAGGTACATTGACCAGAATCATAAAGAGTTTTTAGAATTGAAGAAAGGTCGGATGACGGTGGCAAAGTACGAGCGTGAGTTTGTGAAACTTAGTAAGTATGCTCGGGAGTGTGTTTCTACCAAGGCCATCATGTGCAAAACGTTTGAAGATGGATTAAATGAGAATTTTAAAATGTTTGTTGGTGTTTTGGATATAAAAGAGATGGCAGTGTTAGTGGATAGAGCTTGTAGGGCCGAGAAACTGACCAAAGAAAGGAGGAAAGCTGAAATGGAGTCTCTTGACTCGAGAAAGAGATCATTTGGTAAGTCATTCCAATCATCTTCTAAGAGGTCAAAGGAATTCTCTACAGAATCCGCTACTTCAGCTGGGCTTTTGGATAAAGGCAAGAGTAAACAGTATTCAGTCTCTAAGGCTCAGACCACCTCAGTTGCTAGTGTGGGCAATACTCGACCCAACAGACTGAAGTGCCCTCAGTGTGGTAGACGCCACCCTAGCGAGTGCCGGGCTCACGAGATAGCTTGTTTTAAGTGTGGTTCTCAAGACCACTTCATTAGAGAATGCCCAAAGATGGCCGAAAAAGATAGAGATCAAAGTGCAAGATCGGGTAATGCTCCCTCTAGAGGTAGACCTCAAAGAAACCCGAGTATGGGAGCGAGTAGTAAGGGCGCACCAAAAGAACAGACTACGAGACCTGAGGGTAGAGCCCCAGCAAGGACCTACGCCATTTGCGCTCGTGAAGAGGCATCCTCCCCTGATGTTAATGGGTACATTTTCTCTTTATGAAATTTCTGTTATTGCCTTGATAGATCCCGAATCTACCCACTCGTATATTTGCATGAAATTAGTCTCAAGCATAAACATACCCGTGGAGTTTATAGAAATTGTAATAAAGGTCTCTAATCCTTTAGGCAAATGTGTACTAGTAGACAAAGTATGTAGAGGTTGTCCATTGATGATTAGGGGTCATTGTTTTCTGGCTAATCTCATGTTATTACCTTTTGATGAATTTGATGTAATTCTTGGTATGGACTGGTTAATTACTCATGATGTAGTAGTGAAATGTGGTAGTAAATTTTTTGAATTGAAATGTGAGAATGGTAGTACTCTTCAAGTTGAATCAAATGAATCAGAAAGGTTACCAGTGGTGATTTCCTCCTTGGCTACTCAAAAGTCTACAAGAAAAGGGTGTGAAGCTTATTTAGCTTTTTGTGATGAACACTAAATCAAAGATTAAAATAGAGTCAGTGCTGGTAGTCTGCAAGTATCAAGATGTGTTTCTGGAAAAGTTACCTGGATTGCCACTAGTAAGAGAAGTTGAGTTCAGTATAGAGTTAGCTCCAAGTACCACCCCCATCTCTATTGCTCCTTATAGAATGGCTCCGACTGAGTTAAGAGAATTAAAGGTTCAGTTGCAAGATTTGACAGACAAAGGCTTCACAAGACCCAGTCATTCTCCATGGGGTGCTACTGTGTTATTCGTGAAAAAGAAAAACGGTTCGATGAGATTATGTATCGATTACCGTCAGTATAATAAAGTAACTATAAAGAATAAGTATCCCTTGCACAGGATCGATGATTTATTTGATCAATTGCGAGGAGCCACAGTGTTCTCCAAGATAAACTTGAGATCAGGGTACTATCAGCTCAGAGTTAAAGAGTCTGATGTGCCAAAGACCGCATTTTAGACGAGATATGGTCATTATGAGTTTCTTGCCATGCCGTTCAGTTTGACTAATGCCCCAGCAGTATTCATGGACCTAATAAACTGTATTTTTCGGCCATATCTAGATAAGTTTGTGGTAGTCTTTATTGACGATATCCTGGTTTATTCTCGAGATAAGGTCGAGCACGCCAAGCATTTGTGGACAGTTTTGTAGATCTTATGAGATAAGTAGCTTTATGCTAAGTTTAGTAAGAGTGAGTTTTGACTTAAGGAAGTTGGATTTTTGGGCCATATTGTTTTGGGTGTTGGCATAAGAGTAGATCCAAGTAAGATTTTGGTGATTGTTGATTGGAAACTGCCGAGGAATATGACCAAGGTTAGAATCTTGTTGGGCTTAGCCGGTTATTACCGGAGATTTATTAAAGGATTTTCTATAATCGCCACTCCTATGATGGGACTGTTTCAAAAAGATGTTAAATTCGAGTGGAATGAAAAGTGCCAACTGAGTTTTGAGAAAATAAAACTGAAGCTCCTATTTTAGTACAACCTAAGCCAGGAAAAGAGTTCATAATTTTTAGCGACACATCCTTAAATGGATTGGGCTGTGTGCTTATGCAAGAAGGCAAAGTTATCACATATGCATCGAGACAATTGAAGCCTCATGAAAAGAATTATCCTACTCATAACTTAGAGTTGGCCGCAATAGTATTTGCGTTAAAGATATGGAGACATCATTTATACGGTGAACAGTGCCAAGTATTCACAAATCACAAGAGTCTTAAGTATTTGATGATGCAAAAAGATTTAAATATATGACAACGATGATGGCTTGATTTATTAAAGGATTATGAGATGGTCATCGACTACCATCCTGGGAAAGCTAATGTTGTAGCAGACGCCCTAAGTCAAAAGTCCTTGTTCGCCCTGAGAGCCATGCCCACACAGTTGTCATTGACCTATGATGGTTCGGTTTTAGCAGAAATGAGAGCAAGACCAATGTTCATCCAAGAAATTCATGAAACACAGTTAAAAGACAGAGATTTGTAAGCTAAGAAAGCTCAGTGTGACTTAAGTACTGATTCAGATTTCTAGATTGATTCAGAGGGTTGCCAAAGGTTTCGAGAGCAGATATGTGTACCAAAAAATGATGAATTGATTCGGAGAATTTTATATGAGGCCCATAATATTCGTATGTCGGTTCACCTTAGTAGTACCAAGATGTATAATGATTTGAAGAAATGGTATTGGTGGCCGCATATGAAAGGAGATATCTCTGAGTATGTTTCAAGATGTTTGATTTGCCAACAAGTAAAAGCAAAACACCAAGTACCCTTCAGATTGCTACAGCCTATCATGGTTCCTAAATGGAAATGGGGCTGTGTCACCATGGACTTTGTAATGGGCTTGCCGACGACTCTGAAAAAGAAAGACTCCGTTTGGGTTGTGGTAGATAAGCTTACAAAGTCAGCCCATTTCATACTTGTGTGTATAGATTATTCACTTGATAAGTTAGCCGACTTGTAAATTTTAGAGATGGTGAAATTACATGGAGTACCATTGTCAATTATCTCAGATAGAGATCCGAGATTCACGTCACGATTTTGGAGAAAGTTACAAGAGGCATTGGGCACAAAGTTAAACTTCAGTACTGCTTTCCATCCACAGACCGACAGGCAATCGAAAAGAGTAATACAAGTACTTGAAGACATGCTCAGATGTTGCGTGTTAGAATTCTAGGGTAGTTGGAAAGGTATCTACCATTGGTTGAATTTTCATACAACAACAGTTTCCAGTCAAGCTTGAAGATGGCACCGTATGAGGTTTTGTATGGGCGTAAGTGCAGAACGCCCTTATATTGGTCAGAACTTAAAAAAAAATCAGATTCACGGGGTCGATCTAGTCAAGGAAATAGAAGAGAAAGTAAAAGCTATCTGAGACTGCTTAAAAGCTGCTTCTGACAAACAAAAGTCTTATGCCGATTTGAAAAGAAAGGAAATAACGTTCCGAGTCAGTGACAAGGTGTTCTTGAAAGTCTCTCCACGGAAGAAAGTTCTTAGATTTGGTCAGAAGGGCAAGTTAAGTTCACGTTTTATTAGACCTTATGAGGTCACCAAGAGGATAGGGTCGATAGCCTATCCGCTAGCTTTACTGCCCAAATTGGAAAAGATTCACAATGTATTCCATGTTTCCATGCTAAGACATTACCGATCGGACCCATCACATGTGATTACCCCTACTGAAATTGAGATCCAACTGGACATGACCTATGAGAGGAACCGATTAAGATTTTAGCCAGAGAAGTCAAACAATTAAGAAACAAGAGTATACCTCTAGTGAAAGTCTTATGGCAGAGACACGGGGAAGAAGAGGAAACATGGGAACTTGAGGAAAGTATGAGGAATCAATATCCCAACTTATTCACCGGAAAGATTTTCAAGGACGAAAATCCATAAGGGGGAGAATTGTAACAACCCAAAATAGGGCCTAGTCAGAATAGTAGTTTCGAGACCACAAATCTAAAGTAAAAAATATTATTCCATGATTTTTAATGAGCTTATGGCATGCTTGCATGATATTGAGAAAATTCCATGAATGAAATTTCATGAAATAGTGAATAATTTGTCTTTTAGGACTAAATTACAAAAGATGCAAATTATGAGTTTCTAGAAGGTTGGAGTATTAAATAGCATAAGAGGAAATATTAGGAGTCCTTATTTGGCAATTAGACCAATTTTTAACATGGTGGACAAAAATGCCCATTGAAGGGAAAAATATCAAAGAAAGGACCTAAGGGTATTTTGGTCATTTGGTAAAGTTAAGTAATAAAAAGGGAAAATAAGACAAAATTGTGTCCATCTTCTTCCTCCTTGTGCCGAAAATTGAAGGGGTCTCCATAACTAGGGTTTCTTTCATTTTCAAGCTCCAAGTAAGTGTCTCTAAGCCCCGTTTTTCATGCTCTTCGTATTTTTGAAATCCTCGTAGCTTAATCTAGCTATTTCTACCACTAATTTAAGGTAGGGTTTATATTCAAAAATATACCCATGCATGACATGCAAGTAAAATGATGTCTAGTGGTAGAAAATGAAGGATTAAGGTGTAGTAAACCTCTTTTTCTAAGTGATTTTTAATGAGAATCCCTAAAAGGGACTAAATTACAAAGTATGAAAATGTGTAATAAAAGTATGCAATGGTGAACAATGTGGGCTTGTATGGACATTAGTGGATGCCGGCTAGGCTTGGTTAACCAAGAGGATGGATACATTTCATTTTACGATCATAGGGACTATTTTGCAAATATGCAAAAGTTTAGGGGTAAAATTGAAAATTTTCCCAAGTGTCAATTATGAACTAATTAGACAATGTAGGTACTATGCAAGTTAAATTTTCCATTTTAAATCAAGAAACCTGAAGCCCAGATCAAAACCGAGGAAAGAATAAAATCGAGGATTAAACCAAGCAATTTCTCATATTTTGGACTCGAGGTAAGTTGTATGCAATAATTTAGCTTACTTACTTTATAAATTCATTTAATGATGTTCTATGAAAATATTGATATGAATTTCTATCTAGAAATGATGAAAAACATGAAAGAGAAATTACATGCAAGATTAAATGATACGAAGGATACCGTAATCATGTCATGAGTATTGTAGGTCTTGTATAAGACCATGTCTGGGACATGGCATCAGCACCGAACAGAGATCCCATGTAAGACCATGTCTGGGACATGGCTTAGGCATCCGAGATGAGGACTCGTATAAGACCATGTCTAGGATATGGCATCAGCCTCGATATTTGAAAGTCAGTGTAAGACCATGTCTGTGACATGGCATCGACTTGACATGCGAGCCAGTGTAAGACCATGTTTGGGGCATGGCATCGGCATAAAAGTACGATCTTGTGTAAGACCATGTATGGACATGGCATCGACATCGATATAAGACCAGTGTAAGACCAAATCTGGGATATGGCTTCGGTTTTGATTTGAGATTCCATATAAGACCATTTTTGGGACATGGCATTGGCATTATTCTACGAGGCTTGAATTACGGATATCCTTCGGTATTCTAAAAGAGAACATTAGTTGAAAAGCATCCGAGTTGATAAATTCAAGAGAAAGGCTAAAGCTCTATATTGAGTGTTGTAGGTTCATAAACAAGAAAGTCTAAGTATTCGAAAGTACAGGACTATGAGAAATGCTACAAAATAAATACGAGTAAGATATGAGAATGAGCAAAGTATAAGAGTAAGTAAGATATATGCATGTTATAAGCTAGAGAATGAGTAGTCATGCAAACAAGTAAAGAAGTACATGATATCATTTCCTTTGCCTATTTAGGCATATAATCCTTGAACTATGGCTTTATTATTCATGCAACTTACTAAGCATTTTATATGCTTAGTCTCTTTCATTTCCCTTTTCATGTAGGTTTGCCGAATTAGCTCAATGATCACTCGAAGTAGGAGTTCGTAGTCATACTATCAAGTCATCTATTTTGGTATAGTAAGAAACTTCTTTATTGTATGGCATGTATAGGACGTTGATCATTTTGTTAGTTGCCACTCTAATTGGCTATATGTGTTGGTCATTGTTGTGCTTGAGTCAAGTTGTAATGGCTTTTGGATATGACCTAATATTTTCTACTTAAATTATATGTAATAGTAAATGTTTCTTGTGTATGGTGCACTTTAAAGTATGAGATGATATGTATGGATTGGTGTGGTTTTTGGCATTGTTTCAGGCTGGCAAAAAGGCTTGGAAAATAGCCTATTATTGTCCACACTGTTGGGCACACGGGCGTGTGCCTAGGCCGTGTGTGACACATGGCCAGCCCATGGGCATGTGAGTAGGTCGTGTGTCCCCTGCACCTTTCATTTTTGAAAATAAAATCAAATAAATTATCACACAGGCTAGTGACACAGCCGTGTGTCCTGGCCGTGGGAATGTACGACCACTGCACGGACGTGTAGTGTGGCTGTGAAAGAAAAAATAGAATGCTCCTAATGGCTCTATGGAGTCATTACATAGGCATGTCTAGGCCGTGTGAAAGACACGGGCATGTCTTATACCCACACGGGCGTGTGACCCTAATTTAGATGAAAGTTTTCTAAATGTTTGAAAGTTCACAGATACGTTTCAGAACATCTCCGGCGCATGTTTAGGGCCATGAGGGTCCATGATAAGATTATTAAGATGTTGAATGAGAAGTTTAAAAAAGAAAAGAAAAGAAATTTTATTGCTCGATTTCACGAGATGAAGTATGTCCAAGTACAATAATGCCTCGTACCCCGTCCCAGCGTCGGACTCCGGTAAAGGGGTGTTACATATAGGGACTAGTCATTGTTAAGTGTCATTTTATGTTTGGGACAAGTGTGTTGGCTTGATTTTGAAATACCTAATTTTGTATAAGGCCAACGATATTGGCTAATATTTTTTATTAGTTTATAAATGCAAATGTTGATGTTTTCATGAATGTGCAAGTAGTATGGATGAACAAGAGTATTAGGATAGTAATATGAATGCTTGGTTAGGTTGATTATGTGAAGTGTGTGGATGCCAATTTATGGTCATTAGTTGAGTACTAGTGCCTTGTGATGTTTTGGTTTGTGTTTGATCTTGTTTCAGGGTAGCAAAAGGCTTAGTAGATAGTCTTATTTTTGTCCATACAGGAAGGCACACGGGCGTGTGTTTAGGCCGTGTATGACACACGGTCTACCCCACGAGTGTGTGGTTAAGCCGTGTGTCCCCTGCACCTTAGGTTGGCAAAAATTACATGCCTAGTAGTAAACACATGGGCTGAGACATGGCCGTGTGTCTCAACCGTGTGAAAGACACGGCCTAGCACACGGGTGTGTGCCACACCCGTGTGACCTTAAATGGTTGCTGACGACAGAAATAAAATACCAAGATTTTTACACACGAGCTATGACACAAGCATTTCAAGGCTGTATGAAGGACACGGGCTGAGCACATGGGCATGTGCCAAGCCATGTGAAAACCCCTGTATGTTCAAAGTTAGAAAATAAATCCACACGATCAAGGAGCACGGGCGTGTCCTCATATGCGTAGGCTGTGTTAACCACACGGGCCTCTAGCACGGCCATGTCTAGAGGCCTCACAGGCGTGTTGCCCATCTATATGGGCGTGTGCCATGTTTTTAGTGGTTTTTAATGGAATTTTTCTAAGTATTCGGAATGGTCTCGAATTGCTTCCAAACCATGTTTTGGGCCTCGTGAGTCTATATTAAGGACCGTAAGATAATTTTTGAAAGGTTTTAGTTTGGAACGAAGTTTTATGACTCGGAATGAATGTTTGTATGTGTTTTAGTAAGGTAACTCCTCATACCCTGTCCCGATGTTGGATACGGGTAAGGGGTGTTACACTTTGCAAGGTTGGGATTTGGAAAGAGTCCTAGCGAGCCTACTTTATATGTGAAGAAAAATGGCGAACTCACTTCGCTAATTGTTTCCCTATGTGTAGATGATCTACTTGTGATTGGAAGCAGCAAAGTCTTAGTAAAGAAGTTTAAATAATAAATAGAGAACATGTTTCAAATGTCAAACCTTGGGGAAATGAGATATTTCTTTGGGATGGAAGTTAAACAAGTTTAAGAAGGAATTTTCATAAGTCAACAGCACTTTGCATTGAAGATTTTGAAAAGGTTTTGCATGGCAATGTGAAAACCAATCAGCACCCCTATTGCACTTGGAGAAAAACTCTACAATAGTGAAAATTTTTAGAAAGTTGATGAGAAGAACTATCGAAGCCTTGTAGGTTTTTTGTTGTACCTACCAGCAACACGACTAGTTATCATGTTAGTAGTAGGCTTGTTGTCAAGATTTATGCACTGCTGTGATACTTCTCATTTCAAAGCGACGAAGAGGGTGTTGTGATACATCAAAGGAATAATTGATTTTAGTGTTTGGTTTGCAATAGAGAACACCACAATGGCGAACTCCTTAAAACTTATTGGGTACACTAACAATGATTAGGCTGGATCAGTGGATGATATGCGAAGTACCTCCGAATATTTCTTTTCACTAGGATCTAGGGTACTCTCTTGGAGTTCGAAGAAGCAATCAACAATTGCTCAATCCATAGCTGAGGCTGAGGGTGTAGCTACAACAATAGCAATAGTTAAATCAAGCAATTTGGTTGAGAAAAAATTTGTTTGAGTTGAATCATTTGTAGGTTGAAGCAACTTAATTTTCTTTGCAACAATCAGCCTACCGTAGCAATTACGAAGAACTTATTTTTTCATGGAAATACAGCATTTGAATATCCAGTCTTACTTTGTAAGAGAAGTCAAACAGAGTAAAGAAGTGACTCTAGTTCATTGCAGTACTAAGGATCAACTTGTAGACATCCTGACCAAACCACTTGGAAAGTCAAGGTTTGAAGAGTTAAGGAAGAAAATTGGTGTTCGCAGCATGAAGGTCACAGAGGAGTGTTGCGAGATGACCATTCATGCAACAAGCCCACTTAGCGAACCCATCAAGATTGGTGAGCTCATAGAAAGTGGCGAGCTCATTAATTTTGGAAAACTAAAAATATGAACAAGATTTGAAGAGTTTACTTGCAAGTCAAGTTTACTTGTAAGACAAGTTAAACAAAATATATTTACTTTTTAGAAGATTTAGTTTTTTTATTAGTACAATATATTTAGCATTTATTAGTATAAATATCTTTGTTATTTCTTTCCATATTTATGAGTTTTTTCTTGTTATAAATAACCTTGTGACATTGTTCAAAATAGATGAGTGAAAAAATAATAAAAAACCTTAGCAGACAATTTTGTTGCTAAATTTTTCTCATTTCTTCTCTGCTATTCTTTCTTTCTTAGTATCAAAATTCCAACACTCTTCGCAAGGCATCAGCAGTTGTGATAATTTGCTTGAGTGTGTGCCTTATTGTATTATCGAGGAAATGAATGTCTGGCTATGATCACCTTTTTTCAATGAAGAAAGCTATGTGGCTCTCAAAGAAATGCATCCTATGAAAGCTTTAGGAAATAATGGTATGCCAGCTCCATTTTTTCCAAAACTTTTGGCATATTATTGGTTCTAAAATAATAGACTACTGTCGCTCTTTGCTCAAAAAATGAAATTTCCGTGGATGTTATTAATTTTACAAATATTGTATTGATTCCAAAGTGTAATGCTCCAAACTATATTGCTTATGTCTATCCTATTAGTCTATGTAATGTGTTATATAAAATTGTTTCTAAGACAATTGCAAACTGTTTCCAAAAAGTTTTAAATATATGTATCGACAAAGCTTAAAGTGCTTTTGTCCTAGGATGATTAATTTATGATAATATTATTAGTTCTTATGAGATGTTCCATAGCTTGGAAAAGAAAACGATAGGGAAAGTAGGCTTTTTTGCTCTAAAGCTTGATATGAGCAAAGCCTATGATAAGGTAGAATGGGGTTTTTTGGGAAAAATGTTAAGGAAGATGGGTTTTCAAGATAATTAGGTGTCTTAGATTATGAATTGCATTACAAGTGTTACCTACTTTGTTGTCATTAATGGTAAACAAGGTGATTGCTTGAGACCATCTAAAGGGTTTTACCAAGGGGATCCACTTAGCCCCTATCTTTATTTGATATGTAGAGAGGCTTTTTCCTCCCTCTTGAAAAGGTCCTATAATGAAGGTACTTTTAGAGAAATCAAGGTGAGTAGAGGCGGTCCAACATTGGCTCACCTATTCTTTGTAAATGATAGTTTTATTTTTGGACAAACCACGGTTGAATCGGTGCGCACTATTAGAAGAATAATTAATGAGTTTGCTAGCTGTTTAGGTCAGTGTATCAACTATGAGACATCAACCATATTTTTCAATAGTAATACTTCAGAAAACACTAAGGCAATGGTAGAGAGGGAATTGGGTCTTCGAATTATCTTTTGTCTTGATAAATATTTAGGCCTTCCTCCTATTGTTGTTAGAATTAAAAGATTGATCCTTTAGGATATTAAGGATAGAATTCATAATCGTGTTGTGAGCTAGTGTTCAAAGCTATTACCATAAGTAGGGGTGTGCAAAATTCGGGTAAAACTGAAAAATTCAATTAACCGATCAAATTCGATTAATCGGTCGGTTAACCGAATTTTTTCGGTCGAGGGTCGGTTAATAATTTTTTAATTTTTCTGTTAACGGTTAATTCGGTTCGAAATCGGTCGGTTAACTGAATTTTTTGGTTTAACCGAAAAAATTAATAAATAAAATTATAATATATAAATAGCCTACTATTCACTCAAACCCAATCCAACATAAACCCCATCAAACTAAAACTAATTACCCAACCCAATTACCCAACCCAATCATAAAAATTACAAATAATTTAATAAATAAAAATGAAAAATGAAAAATAAAAATAAAAATAATTCGGTTAATTCGATTAATTCTATTAAATCGGGTAATTCAGGTAAATCGATTAATTTAAGTAAATTGGGTAATTCGATTAATTAGGGTAAATCGATAATTCGTTTAATTTTATACTTTTTTTTTAACCAAAAATTAAAAAATATATAATTTTTGGTTAACCGACCGAATTAACCGAAAAAATTTCGGTTTGGTTAATTTTTTTGAAAAAATTTCGGTTCAACTAATAGTTAAAATTTTTGAAGGATCGATTAATTCAATTAATGGTATTTCGAGTCAGTTAACCGATCGATTAATCTACTGAACACCCTCAACCACAAAGACGTAAACGGGTTTTTAAATCTATTTTATAGGCTATTCCCATTTACGCCATGTCCTGCTTTTTACTACCCAAATCTTTATGTCATAATATAGAATCAATTATTGGCAAGTTTTGGTGGCAAAAGGATAAGGATCAAAGAGGGATACATTGGTGCTAGTGGAGGGACCTTTGCATTTCGAAGACCAATAGAGGTATGGGGTTTAAAGACCTTGCAAAGTTTAATATTGCTATGTTAACTAAGCAGGGATGGTGCGTATTGATAAATCCTAACTCTCTTAAGGCGAGAGTGTTGTGTGGTAAATAACTAAATATTTTTACAATTTTAATTTTTTAAAAGCAAGGTTAGGAAATCAACCTTCCTTAGTCCAGCGTAGCATATGGAGTGCTCGGGGTCTTTCAAAAAAAGGTCTTAAATGGATATTAGTTCTGGGAATAATATGAGTATTTGGGAAGACTACTGGATATCAGGGGCAAAACCTTGCAAAATCCAAGCACCTCGAGTTAATGGTTTAGAAATGGTTGTTGATATTATTTTACCAAATCAAAGATAATAGGATGAGAATTTGATCTGTACCTCCTTCGATGAGCAGATTGCTGAGGATATTCTTTGTATTCCTCTAGCAAGTGTGATGAGTGATGATAGGTTGGTTTGGAGGTCGGATAATACGGATCTCTGTACTGTTAAGTCTGGGTACAGGTTGTTTCAAAGTAATAATGGTACAGAAATACAGCCTACTGATAAAAAACTTTACAATAATATTCGGCAATTACAGGTGCCTTCAAAGATTAAAATTCCTAACCGGAGATTTCTCAAAAATTACATTCCCTCTAGGCATAATCTTTGTATTAAAAGGGTAGCTTCTGATCCGGTTTGTTCTCATTGTGGTGTGGGGGTGGAGAATGTCTTCAATGCTATCTGTGATTGTCTATTTGTGTATAACGTGTTTGGGAAGTTGGGTTTTGCTGGGATGCGACTCAGGTCTTTGATGTAAAAAGTCTTTTTGGCAGTATCTTCCAGACCTATACAGGAGACAAAAGAACAAAATTTGTAATTACAACATGGGCATTATGGTTCTCTTGAAATAAACTCTTTTATGACAGGAAAATACATACTGTGGATGATTTGGTTACTTTTGTCGAGGGGTACTGTTTGGAACTCTCGATGCTTCATGTTAGTGTATTGATATAGTCGGTTGTGAGTTGTTAGCCAAGTAGTTAGTTAGCTAGTGAGCTGTTACGGTGAGTGGTTAGCAAAAGGCTATTTGATCTTCTCTATAAATATTAACCAAAATGTAAAGAGACGCTATGCTATCAATATACAGAATTTGTTTCTACTGTAGTTTGAATTCTAATAGTTAGTCATTGAATTGTGATGTTTACCTACGTTTTCAACATGGTATCAGTTGCTGTGGTCTGATCCTGGTGTATCATCGTTTCTGCTTGCTCTATTGCGTCTTCGTGTTGCTTCTACTCTTGGCTCATGGATCCGTTGACTGGTGAATCTTCTACTTCTATTTTTGCAATTTCAACTTTAATTCATAGTTTTCCTCGCCATGAAACATTGAAACTCGATGTAAAGTCGTTCGTCCAATGGCAGTCCCAGATTTGTCTAATCACTGAAGGATATGGCTTGTTCGGGTTCTTGGATGGCACCTTAGCTGCCCCTCTGAGGTTTGTTGTGTCGACCGACAGAGATCTCCAACTGAATCCAGTGGCGGTGGTGTTTGTCCAATAGGATAAGTTGCTCTCCTCGTGGCTTATATCTACGATTGATTCGTTGTTTTTATCTTCGTTTATTACTACTAAACATTCTTCTGAGATCTGGAGTATTGCGACTAATCTCTTTGCAGCCTCTTCTAGCACAAAGGTGTCTCGGCTTCGTTATGATCTCTACTCGACGAAAAAGGGTAGATCGTCTGTTCAAGAGTTTGTGTCGATGATTTAGAATCTTTGTGCGTTGCTTGAAGCATCGGGATCGATTGTATCTGATGTTGAGAAAAAGGAGGTTCTTTTGGCCGTTCTTCCTGTTGAATTTGATTCGGTGTTTATGTTGGTCTCGGCTTCACCAAATAAGTTTTCCTTTCAAAAATTGGTTAATATTTTACTGGAATTTGAACTCCATCAAATGCAAGCGGTGCGTGAGGTTCCTCTTGTTGTACATCATGTGGAGGCTTCTCATATGGAGGCTCATGCGGTCACTGTTTCTGATTCGCGTGGGACTCGTGATGGATAGCGCGGTGGTCGTAGTTTTTGGCCACGGTTGTAGTGCCTGATCTGCAACAGGTTCGGGCATCTGGCACAGCGGTGCTATTACTACTTTGATCGGGACTTTGAGTCAGGTGCTGATGACTCTGCTTGGTTTACTCCAGCGCCAAGGACGGCGCTTGCCGCGAGAGGTCGTTGGTCTCAGTATCGAGGCTATCGGCAAGAAGATGGACTGATGGCTAGTGTTGACTTTTCAACACCTATGTGGGCTAGGCATCAATCTGCCTATTATATTAATCTGTATGGGTCTGATGTAGGCCGCTATTGTAACATGTATGGGCCTGATGTAGATCGCCCTTTTTATGGGCCATATGATAACACAAATATGGGCGTTGGTGGAGGTGTTAGGCGTGTTATACCCCAACGGAAAGAAGCCGGGTATGATCCTGGTTTTGGGTCGTATGGTACAGGCCCAAATATTTTGAATATGGGGCTCCCTGGTTCACGTATGGAACCGAGTGGGTCAGGCCCTGCTCGTCCTACTGTTCCTCAGATATCCCCTAGGTCACTTATTGCTAATTGTGTTAGTATTACAGGAAATCATTTGACTGATCCTCCTGAGGTTCCATGGCGAACCAAACCTCGAGTACGGGTGTTTGATGCTAATAATTCACAATGTGTCGGTTTACCTAGGATTCCTGATTTTCGAGCATCTGATTATTTAGATACTACTTCGTATGATTCGAAGTTTGATGGTGCTGATCAGTATATTCCTATACCAGTCGGGACTACGTCATGGTATCCAGATTCTGGTGCTTCGAATCAAGTTTGTCAAAATGCTGCTGATTTAAATACTGCTACTCCTTATACAGGTACATCTGACCTTTTAATGGGCAATGGGGCTCCTACTAAGATATTATTTGTCAGGGACTCTATTATTTCTACGAATTTGAAATTACTACATTTGATTAGTATGCTGTGTGTTCCAAGTATTCGCAAGAATCTGATGTCTGTCTCATAGTTTGCTCGTGACAATAACGTATTCTTTGAATTTCACCCGTCATTTTGTGTTGTTAAGGACATTCAGTCGCGGGAAATCTTGCTTTAGGGTCGTATTCGTGATAGCCTCTATCAGTTTTCGCCTAAATCGACGTCGACATCTTCTTCAGCTAGTACTATTCATCATGTTGATCTTTCCTCCAGCTCACCTAGTTTTGATATGTTTCAAATTTGGCACTATAAGCTTGGTCATCCGTCCACTAAATATTTCTAATAAGAAGTCTCTTGAATCTGTTTGTGTTGCTTATCAGAAGGGAAAATCCCACAAATTACCTTTTCTTTCCTCTAATACTGAATATGAGCATCCATTTGAGTAAATTGTTTCTGATTTATGGGGTCCAGCTACTGTTACGTGCGAGGGTCACTTGTATTATATCTTGTTTGTGGATATGTGCAGTCGGTTTACGTGGGTATATCTTCTTAAACGGAAATCTCAAGCAGTTAACTATTTTTTTCATTTTCAGAAGATGGTTTCTAATCAGTTTGGGAAACGTATTAAGCAGTTTCAGAGTGACTGGGGTGGAAAGTTCCGTGCTTTTGCCTCTGTTCTTGCTGATCAAAGAATTGTTCATTGTCTATCTTGTCCTCACACGTCTGAACAAAATGGTGTTGTTGAACGGAAGCATAGACATATTATAGAGACAGGACTTACACTGTTAGCTCAAGCTAGTTTGCCTATGGAATACTGGGGATATGCCTTCTGCACAACAGTACATCTTATCAATAGGCTTTCTACTCTGGTTCTTAAAGACCAATCACCATTTCAGGTACTTTACGGGGTTATGCCTAAATATGATTATTTACGAGCGTTTGGTTGTTGCTACTTTTTGTATTTACGGCTGTTTGGGCATCGTAAGCTGGAGTTTTGGTCTCAACCGTGTACATTTCTCGAGTACAGTTCACAACATAAAGGGTATTAATGTCTTACTCTAGATAAGAAGGTTGTGGTCTCTTGACACGTTGTTTTTGATGAAAATCAGTTTTTGTTTTCAACATCTACAATAGCTGTTCTTAGTGTTAAATCCTCATCTGCGGTTCTTCCTGTTATATCTCCTAGGATTTCTTCCTCTTCTCTGTCTGATTCCTCACCCGTTTTTGAGCAAGCTGATTCTGTTACCTCAACAGTTCCGTTTCAGGATGTTTCTCCTACTGTAGAGTTAGAGGTAAGTGAGCAAGCTGATTCTGTTACTTCAACAATTCCATTTCAGGATGTTTCTCCTACTGTGGAGTCAGAGGTAAGGGAGCAACTACTTCAGTCTCCTACCGCACCACCTGAAACTACTGCACCACCCCGTGCTCCGTTTGCTCTACTTGGGAATACTCATGCTATGGTTACTAGGTCAAAGGCAGGGATTTTTAAGCCTAGGGTTTTGTCTGTTGAGGCTAGTGAGTTTGAGCCGTGTATTGTTGTGGAGGCTTTTTCTCATCCAGACTGGAAGTCTGCTGTTCATGCTGAGTATGATGCTCTAATGGCCAATTCAACTTGGGACCTTGTCTCTTTACCTCCTGGATGGAGAGTGATAGGGTGTAAATGGTTGTTCAAAATCAAGAGGAATTCTGATGGGTTTGTGAGTCGTAGGAAGGCTTGGTTGATGGCTAAAGATTGTTCTTAGATACCCGGGTGTGATTTTAGTGAGACGTTTAGTCCTGTAGTCAAACCGGCTACTATTCGAGTGATTCTGTCCATTTTTGTATCTCGAGGATGGCAACTTTGTCAGGTAGATGTGAACAATGCCTTTCTAAATGGGGATCTTGATACTGAAGTTTTTATGCAACAACCTCTAGGGTTTGTCTAACATGATTCGTTGGGTAACCCACTTGTTTGTCGAGTAAAGAAGACTTTATATGGGCTTCGGCAAGCTCCACGGGCTTGGTTTACTAAACTTAAGCAATTCTTCGTGTCCGTTGGGTTTGTAATCTCTAAGTCAGATGCTTCGTTGTTCATTCAAATTGCATCTGGTTCTACTCTCTATGTGCTTGTTTATTTTGATGATATTATTATTATTGGTAATGACTCTACTATTATATCTAACTTTGTTCAACAGTTGAATGCTCAGTTTTCACTTAAGGATATGGGTGATCTTTACTATTTTCTTGGGGTAGAGGTTCTGCATTCTTCTTCTGGCTATCTTCATCTTTGTCAGCTCAAGTATGTTCGTGATATTCTTGCTCGAGTGTCGATGACTGATGCCAAAACAGTTCATACTCCAATGATTAGCTCGTCTAATCTCTCCAAAGAGGATGGTGATTATTTAATAGATCCTACGGAGTATAGAAGCCTTGCTCGGGCACTTCAGTATGTTGTAATTACTAGACCTGATATAGCATATGCTGTCAACAGGATATGTCAGTTTATGCATAGACCTACAACAGTTCACATGACTGCTTTAAAGCGCATTTTGCACTGCTTGTGTGGGACAATAGATTTTGGGATTGTGATTCGACCGTCTACTCGTTTGTCGCTAGTGGCGTATGCTGATGCTAATTGGGGGTTGGATTTTGATAACTGCCGCTCTACCTCCGGGTATTATATTTACTTTGGGTCTTCTCCTGTGTCGTGGTGCTCTAAAAAGTAGCAAATTGTTTCCCGTTCCACGGCAAAGGCTGAATATCGGAGTCTTGCTGCGGCCACTAGTGAGGTTACCTGGTTGTTTTCCTTACTTCAGGAACTCTAAGTTAAGTCTAATGACACTCCCAATATTTGGTGTGATAGTTCTAGTGTTGTTACCGTTGCAGCTAATCCAGTGTTGCATTCTAAGTTCAAACATGTAGAGCTTGATTTGTTTTTTGTTCGTGAACGGGTTGCTGATGGGTCTGTTGTAGTTGGTGAAGTTCCTGCGTGTGATCAGGTAGCGGATGTATTTACTAAGCCCCTATCTGTATCAACCTTTACTCGGTTTCGTAATTTTCTTCGGGTCTTACCGATGGAGAAGCTGGATGGATATTAGTGTATTGATATAGTTGGTTTTAAGTTGTTAGCCAAGTAGTTAGTTAGCTAGTGAGCTGTTACGGTGAGTGGTTAGCAAAAGGCTATTTGACCTTCTCTATAAATATTAACCAAAATGTACAGAGACGCTATGCTATCAATACACAGAATTTGTTTCTATTGTGGTTTGATTTCTAATAGTTAGTCATTGAAGTGTGATGTTTACCTACGTTTTCAACACTTCATAGCAGGATGGATCCTCCTATGAAAAAACATTTGAATCGATGGAAACCCCCTAAAGATCCTATCCTAAAGGTCAATTTCGATGCAAGTTTTTGTAAAAATACCAACAAATCCAGTACTGGGGTTGTAACAAGAAATGAGAAAGGGCATTTTATGGGTACTTGTATCGTCCCTAATGTAAATGTCCCCACTCCATTTGCTACAGAGGCATTGGCTTGTCTTCAATCCATGACTTTTGCTCGAGATTTGGGACTTGATAAGGTGGTTGTCGAAGGGGATTCTCTTACTATGATTAAAAAGGCCTCGTCTAGCTTGAGCTCTCTCCTATTAGTCTCATTATGTATTAGACACATGAGAATTTTTTCAATATTGTGATTTTGTGTTTACTCCAAGACAAGGGAATATGGTCGTTAATCTCTTGGCAAGGTTAGATAAAGGATTATGGAGAAAATTCCTTTTAGGTGTAGGACGGCCTAGAGTAGATTTATCGACTTCTGGAAGAAGATCAACATTTTCTCCAAGCAGAATAGTTTGTTTTGATTTTCTTCTGCTTCCTTAGTCCAATTTTGTTTCTTGCATGTGGGTAGTGGGAATGTTGTCGCACAACATCTTGGTTGCAAGATTCGAAATTGTTCTCCCTTTTGGCTTCTTTGATCCAAGTTTTTCAGTGTTCTTTCTTTTCTTTAAGTTGGGGATTTTTCTGATCTGGCTCTTCAGCTTCAATAGACATTGAGAGGGTTTTGTTTTTTTCCTGATTTGTTTTAGCTGCGAAAAAATTCATTTCTTTTTAGCTCTCCTTCTAAAAGTTATTTATTGGTTTTTTTAAGTTTGAGAACTGATTTTATCAGGTGATTGGAAAACACCTTGCATTTGCTTTGTATTTCATTTCTTTTTTGCTCTCCTTCTTTTACGAATGACAGTTGAAAATACTTTCAAATAATAAAATAAAATAGATAATAAATTTATTCAAGTCCATAAGTAAAAATTACAATATCCAAATCCAAATTTATCTAAATTTGGATACTAAAATCATAAAAATATGTATGGAATATTATAAAGATCTGAACTTACGCTAAGGAAAAAGAAGCTTCCTTATTCTCAAATAAAACATTTGCCCCCACCTGTTCTCCAGGGTTAAAGCTCGCAATACATTCTATATTTCTTTCTTTTCCGTAGCAAAGCTTGACCACCACCTTTAATCATTTGAAAGCATCAATTTCAACAACAAAGAGAATATAAAGAAAGAAACCCCACGATAGCCCAATTTGAATAACCCAACCTTTTCTTCATTCCTCTATCAGATTAACAAATTGTTAAGAACAGAAAAAGAATCTCTTTCACTTTATAGTTCACTGTCGGACTGAACTCTCCAGAGACATCCATGTAGTTTCATGGTTTACTTCACGGTTTTAATACTTAATTAACCCGTAGCCCATCCAGAACCTGATGTCGAGTTGTCGACATATCTTCGTCTTGTAACATGCCTTCTTTTAACCTGTTTAAGTATCATTTTCTGCCATGGTTATTTGATACGTGTATATTTGTATGTATTTTAAGGATTCTTGGAAGATTATAACAAAAAATATGTCTGACATAAAGACGTTGGCATGACTTGTTTCTTCAGAAACCAGGCCATGCAAAGAAAGTGCTTTCGATTCTGCTTTATATTTGATTCGGGTCCACATTTATATTTCTTTAAGCAATAGCCACTTCTTTAGTTATTTCAATAGCTTAAAGCAGGAGACAAGATCGTAGCCCTTCGTGTTCAAAGCTTGAAACACCTTTGATTATATTTAGAACCCAAATTTGGGCAAGTTAAGTATGTTTATCTCAAGTTTTTTTGTTTTAGGGGAAACTATAATAACAAGCTTTATATTACATTACATCTCAACTGATGCATACTTTTGCCATTGATTCACCACCACTCAAGTCATGACTTCAGTTCAAAGCGGCAGCTTCTGGCAACATTCACAGTCGTATTTAGATGATGAAATCCTGATAAAGAAGCTCCTCCTTAGCCATGACCCGGACCGCCGTCGCCTCAATTCCGAGATGCTACTTTCTGCAGTGGAGAACATCGTGTTTCATGCTACTCCATCAGAAGAACTAGTAACTCTCTGCTTGGTTACACAGTTGCTCTGAATTTAGATGTTTGCTTTGATCCCTATCTAGCTTGAATTCTTAACTTTTGACTCTCATTGCATCAACGAAGCTTTATATTAAATAATTTTTGTGTTTGTTCTTCATTTTGCTAACTCTGTCATGCCTGAAATACATTGAGTCAAAATGCTTTGTAATATGTAATACTCCAACAATGTGCACTAATTTAAAGATTTGTTATTTCTGATATGGGTGTAAGGAATTGAAGTATGTTTTCAATGACCTTGATGATGTTTTCTGACACAGGTTTCTGACAAACCTGTTAATGCAAATTTCAAGAGTAACATTAGCAACATTGAACTAATTGAATCACCAGAACCACTGATGCATACCATCTATAAAATTGCACATGAGGTAAGTCTTTCTCTCAATTTCTCTTGTCCTGTTGAAGTAAAAAATGTATTGATTTTACCTTTTCTTTTTCTTTTTCTTTTTTTGTGGTTGCAGATGCTTTGCAAGAGCCCTGGTAAAGAGGATCTTCATACGAGAACAATGGCGTTGTTCGATTTTCTGGGAAGCCATAGATGGGGTGCGAAAGCTGCATTAGCACTTGCGGCTTTTGCAATTAGCTATGGTGAATTCAGCCTCCTAAGGCAGCTACGCCCTCATATTCCCTTGGCAGTATCAATTGCAAATTTTAAACAAATTCCAAGTAACATGAGTATGTTGAAGCCTCAAGTGAAGGCCTTAAGATCGCTTTCTAAGACCATGGTGGACTTGACAAAGTGCATCATCGAATTTGAAGCTCTGCCTCTTGTACATGTTGGACCAGATATGGAGGACCTAGCCGTGATGAAGCCCAAAATCTATGTTACAGCTTACTGGATCATTAGAAGCACCTTGGTTTGCTCTTCTCAAATCAAAAGCCTGATGGCCATGAAGCCTGAGCAAGTGCATGTTCTGACCTGTCATAAATCTAAGAAAATTCTAATTTTCTTTTTACATGTTCCAATGATTTTTCTTCATATATTAAGGCCAAATACTTCAAGTTGAATAACTCTGCTAACTTCAGCTACTTCTCCAGGTATTCAAATATAACGATTGCGGCATGGGAGCTCTTGAGTTTAGACAACAGGTTAAGCAGCATATACAGTCACCTTAGGCCGCAGGTGGATGCTTTTCGTCGACAAACAGGTTATTGTCTGGATTGTTTAGAATGATTTAGAAGCCTTTCAATGAAAACAAGATTACATTTACATACACTGAGAGTGTGATACATGTATTTCTATTGCCTTACAGAGGCAAAGATGCACCAGAAGCTACTGAGCCTTTTTAAGAAGTCCCATATCGACAATCAAGACGTTCTTCAGATGTTGTTTGCTCTAAAAGATGACTTGCCACTTAAGGATTGTTCTACACAAGAAAAGGTAAAACCTCTAGTTCTTTCTTTCATTTCTTGTTTATTTACTTTCTCTCATTAAATGAATTATTCATTTCTACTTTGATCATCATTTAGTTACAGTGAAGAATAAATAATGGTGCTCTTCTGTTAACCCTTCACTCTAAAATGTTTCCATCATTTAGCAAATTTATGATTAAAAACTCTGCTTATCTTATTTAGCAAACTCCTGGATTGATTGCCAGTTAGGTGTTTCTGCATTGAAAAGCAAGGTTGTCCTACTTCTGATTTCCAAGCCAGATCTCCTTCCATTTGAGCAGTTGTTTTTTCTAGTGAACCAAACATATGATCATCCTCACAATGACAAGATAGAAGGAAGCTATGCCATTATATGGGTTCCCATTTCGTTTTATGAAGCATGGACAGATGCCGAGCACAAATTGTTCGACTTTGTATCAAACTCCATGCCATGTTACTTGGTACGACAACCTTGGTCTCTAAACTCTGCTGTGGTAAACTTCATGAAACAAGAATGGAATTATGGAGGTGAAGCCATTATGGTAGTTTTGGATTCAGAAGGGATGATTACAAACTTGAATGCGCTTGATATGGTATTCATATGGGGTTCTAAAGCATACCCTTTTTCACTTTCAAGAGAAAATGAGCTTTGGGATGGGGAGCAATGGAAAATGCAACTTATCACAAATGAAATTCACCCCATCCTCACACAATGGGTAACTTATTGAAATTCTTGTTTCTTTTCTTTTCTTCTGGATCTTTCATATTCTGCTTATTACTTCTGAATTCTTGTCAGGTTGAAGAAGGGAGAAATATTTGCATCTATGGAAGTGAAAACTTAGATTGGATTAGAGAATTCAATGCTAAAATGAAAGATATAAAGGATGCAGGTATGCAGCATGAGATGATATATGTTGGTAAGAATAACCCTGGTGATCATACAAAAGAGATTTTAAGCATTATGAATAGAGAAATACACAGCAACTTACTCTCTTTCACAAAGATACAGCTCTTTTGGCTTAGATTAGAGAGCATGAGAAGATCTAAATCCAGACTAGGGAACAATGCCAGTACTGATAATGTTCTAGCTCAGGTCTCAGCCTTGCTGGATAACAATAATGACAATGGCTGGGCAGTATACGGCAAAGGATTGTCAACAGATATTGTAAGGGTTGAAGGGGATGAAATCTTTCGATGCTTGAATTTGTTTCGACAGTGGGGCGAAAATGTGGGTCGGTTGGAGCTCATAGATGCTCTCAGGACTGTCCTTGAACCGCCTCTGGTTGATGGGCCTTGCAATCACATACAAGTTGTTCCTTATTCTGAAGGGTTAGTTCAAGGAAACATGGTATGCCAGAATTGCAAGCGGCTTATGAAGAAGTTCACCATCTATGAATGAATGGTCAGTAATTAAAGTAGGAAATCTCGGAGAAGATTTTCCGACTCAAAAAACTTTTGTTGAATGGACTGATGATAATGCTGATTTAATCATCACACTTCTATGTGATCATTTCCGAAGCTAAATATTTATTGCAAATAAATTTAACTTAAATGAAATTCAACCCTGAAAACCTTGAATCCTTTAACTTGGATACCAATACCATTGTTATACTTATAGCAAGTGTTATTACGACCAAGCAAAAAGGTTTATTTTTGCTTTTAATACAAATTGGTGTGGTTGGTAGTTGAACTCATCAAGCTCTTTTAGAGTTTTTAATAAAAATTCTGATAATTAATATTTAGAATCAACATACATTTTCAAAATATTTATAATGTTTTAATAGTTATAATTCAAAAGTTACAAGTGATCCAAAAGCTAGTCACTCAATTATGAATTCAAGAGTTACAATTATTCATAGTGATAAATTATATATCTTATTATAAAAAATTATAACACATAATTATTAGAGAAGAGTCATGATAATTCAAGTAGACATCTATTAAAAATTGTTTATTATTAAAAGATCTTACTCCATTTAGATAATTATATCTCTTATAAATAAGACTTGAATTTTATACTATAAAAGACTAAGAGACTAACCAATAACTTATAAACAAAACTTTCATTTGTTAAGTTGTCTACACCTACAAAACTAAAATCTACTTGAAAATATAAGATTAATAGAAAGTAGCAAGCAGGATCATAATAATTCTATTACTTATGTAAAAACAAATAAAATAAATTGAGGGGGTTTTATAAAATAAAAAAAACTAAAATTAAAATTAAAAGCTTAACAAAGAAAGCAATAAATAAAATTTTTGGGAAAAATCAATGGTGAGAAACTCTAGCACTTAGACTCAATCATCAACACAATAATGTATTTAATCAGTGGTGAGAAACTCTAGCACTTAGACTCAATCATCAACTGTATTTAATGCCTTCAATAAATTTGTTATAGTTGTTGACTCAACATTGAGCAACCGATCTCTCCTTAACTGTTTAATAACCAAGAGAAAGCTTGTTTGAAATTACTTTCCTTACTAATAGATAACGTTGTAACTCAACACCCAATATTTTTCTTACTGGCAACATTAAGAACGAGAGAGACCTAATTCTAACTAACAAACCACCTTCACAAGGTTCATTTAAGCTAGATCACAAATCTACACCATATAATCATAAACTACGACATAAACAATTATGCAGTTTGTTAGTAGATGATACTCGCGATATTAAGTAATAAAATTTATAAAAACTGATCACACCAAAAACTAACTAATATCACGATTTTAAAGGCAAGCGCACCTATCGAATAGTAGTATAGTTTAGCGGCAAGACCGAGTTATCGTACCCAAGGGAACCAAAAGTACTAATACTTACTTCCTTTCTATTATCTAGCCTAAAAATAAAAAAGGATTGGTTGAAACTAATTCTAAAACTAACTAAAAGTGCACAAAAAGTAAATTGGGAAAAACTTTAGGGAAAAGCTGATTGATATGAGCAATACTTAAGGGAGAATCCACCTAGACTTCACTTGTTATTAACTTCTTGAACTAGATGATTTCTTCACTTGACTTAATCCGTAGAGATCCCTAACCTATGTTAATACCTTCGTCGAGGATAAGAACAACTAATCCTAGGTGGTTAATTAAAGTTTCTTTATTAATTAACACCTCTAGGTTGCATTAATTCGATCTATGGATCCCCTTATTAGGTTTGACCCTAATCCGACAGATTTATGTCGCCCTATGTCTAGGGTTGCATGCAACTCCGCTTAATTATGGTAGATCTACTCTTAAAACAGGGACTTTTGCTCCTCTGCCTAAGCACATCAGTTTCTTGAAGTAATACCTAGGATTATTAAATCAAGAATGAAGAACACATAATTAAAAACAATTCAAGTATTTATCATATAATTCAATAATAAATAATAACAAGATCTGTCTTAGGTTTCATCCCCCTCAAGTATTTGAGAGGTTTAGTTCATAATTAATAAAGAAAACATCTCAGAAGAAATAAGATAACAAAACATAAAGAACCCGAAACCCTTGAAGGAATTTAGGGAGATCTTCTGTCTTGATGTAGAATTCTAGCTTATGGGATGAATCAATCGGCTTCCCTTGGAGTAATTCCTTGCTTTCACTCCTTGTGTTGGCAGAAATACGGCGCTCCTTTTTGGGAGAAAAGAGTACTCCCCATTATAGTTGCCTCTTAGGGTCTTTATATAGAGCTTTGGGATGCCTTTCTTAGCCTCTAAATATCCAAATCGGAGTGAAATTGTACTTCCTCACGACAGGGACACGCCCGTGTGGTTTCGATAAGGGTCGTGTTCGGGCCTGTTGAGGTGGCACGGCCGTGTGGCCTGGCCGTGCTTGTCGGGGCTAGGCCTTATTGGACCTTGTGTGGCACGGCCGTGTGCCACGGCCGTGTGGCGACTTCTTGGGCCGTGTCATTTTCACACTTTGGCCCATTTTCTTCATTTTTGGTCTATTTTTCATTTTTTTCTCTTCCCTATGCTCTCCTGAGTATACAGCATGAAATAGAAGGATTAAGAGCACCAATTCTCACAAAACTAATAATAATTCATCCAGAAATTAGGCTAAACATGAGGTAAAAATATGTATAATTTATCGTTTATCAAATTCCCCCACATTTAAGCCTTTGCTTGTCCTCAAGCAAAATCTCAATCCCTAATCAAGAATCATTCTTCTTAACTTACAATCGTTATTAATAATATTTCAAACTAATCCACAGGTAATCATACAATGATAATTCAATCAGAAGAACATTAAAGACTCAATCACTCTAAGTTGAGAATTTTATCATTGAAACATAAGATTTCTCCCTTCTTCTAAGTAATTATCTCTCCATCTTAATTAACAGGAGTTGACATCCTCACTAAAGATTCACTCTATCCACTTAAGGTGTTTAGGGTTAAAGAATTTAATACTCTCTAGTCAACCTGAAAGGTTATTACCATAGGCTTGCTAGAAAATCAGATCTCAACCATTGTAGATTGATATGATACATCGATCAAAAGGTCTTTTAATGGTTGTAACAGGGCTTGGTTAGGGGTGTTGTCACAGGCTGCAAAAGAAGGTTAGAATCGAGATTGAATTGAAAAATTATCTAGCTAGAAAAATCTCTATCACTGGAACATATTTCTCGAGCTAATTCTTATAATAACATCATTTCCGCCTTGGTAGCCTTAAAATAGAAATATGCAAAAACCATTTGAACTATTACGATTACAACTGAATTAATACATACGTTTTTTTTTTTAAGAATAATTCAAGTACAATACAATAATTTGGATAAAAATTTACAATCTAGAAAAGAGAATAAAGCTAGATGAAAATTTCAACTCAAATCTCGATAAAAATAGGGGTCAAAATTAATCCAATGGAATTCAACAAAAAAATAGGTGAAAGGTTAATATTAGAGGTAAGTCAAAGAAAAGGTTGTTAGGCTCAATGGGGTTCACTAGGGGTTAATTTATGAAGGTAAGCTTTTGTGGAGTAAGTGGGTTAAATCCTAGGTGCCTTTATCATTTCAGTGTATCAAATTAATGATGTGGTCTTGACATATATAATCAAAGCAAGTTCTAGAATAACAAATCAGTATTGACTCACTCAAAGCAATAATAAAAGTGAGCACGAAAGAATGTATGCTCAAAATGCTCAAAAATCTCACCATAATTATGGCTTTTGATGTCAATCCTGCGAATTTTAAATCTCAAGATAGCACTTAGAATTAAGGAAAATAACTTATGAAAAAAATTGGGGTTCTAAAAAATTTCAACTTATCATGCTTGATTCCCAAATGTTTTAAAGTTTGAATAATCAAAATACAAGCACCTATGTCTTAATTCTCACATATCAATAAAAATCATAATTCAATCAGAATATATTCCTAATAGGAGATTGAAGATAATGCAAAGAGTGAAAGTGAGAATTTTAGAACAATGCAAAATGTTATCAAAAAAGTTCAGGGATTTCAAAGAGAGTGTAAAGACTAAAAATAGATCCCCTCCCACACTTAAGATGTACATTGCCCTCAATGTACAAAGATAACATTAGTAGCAATAAAAGCACAAGATCATAAGATAGGGAAATGTATGAAACTCCTTGCTTTAGATGGATTAGTGAGACGGAGATCGGAAGAGTTGGCAGTTGTGGCAGGGTGTTCCCATTTTCGTAGAGATTTGAGCTGTAAAGCTCCTTTGAAACTGCGAAAGTATTTATTAGTCGTGGGAAATTTGGATTAAGAGAGATTACTCGTTAGGGGTTGGCCGATATGAAAGATAAAAAAATAAATAAAAGAAAAATAATAGACTAAGTTCTAAAATACCAATATTAAAATAATAAAAAAGATAAAGTGAATTAAAAATAAAAAGAAAAAGGAAAATAAAGTTAGAAGAAAGGAAAAGGTAAAAATAGGGATCAGTGTTAAAATAAAAGTTAAGATAAAAATAAAGTTAGGAGGAATAGAAATCTCTAATCCTCAGGTGGATCACGCGGTGGCGGTGGGGAAGTGATGTGAAGGTGCTGGCATATTTGCTGTATTATGGCGTTGATGTGGTCGAGGCGCTGGAAGCATTGCTGCTCGAATCGTGATAGGCGCTCAGATATGTCAGCGTATGAAGCTGCTCATGAGATGGGCGAATAAGGGGTGGTGGCTCGGTGGGTGCATCCTCCTCCTGTGGTGGTGGTGGGACATCATCAGGAATGTCCTCAGGATCCTCGCCCTCCTAGATGAGGCGATACTGGAAGGGGCTACCTCTTGGCCTCCGCTCAATCATCTTCATGTGAAGCATGGTCTGAATGACCTGAGGGGACATCTGGCCCACCAAACTGTATGAGGATGTCTGGGCTACGGTGTTGAATAGGCCAAAATAGTGGCCTTATCTCGTGATGTACGGGCCCATAGAAACTACGCCCTTGCGGTGCCTCTCTATCTGATGTTGGATTGCATGGGCGATGAAATAAGCTAAGTCGATGACGTGTACATTCGCCATGCACCATAAGAAGTAGGCGTCGTGGGTACGGACGACCCTTGTGCTCTCTCCCCTACCGATCAATGTGTGTGCAAGAAGAGAATGTAGATACCTCAGGGCCGGGATAAGCTTAGTCGCTTTAGAGCGACTAGGGTCGTATGTTGATGACGCAGGGACTAGGGCCTCCCAACACCTAGATGGTGCTAAATAAATGTGGCAGTGAAGCGTAGAGAGGTCTTACTCTTCCATAAATTGCTTAGTATAGAGGCTGAGAGCTATGCCAAATTCTAGGACACTGAGCTGTCGCACGAGACCTCCCAAGCTAAACTGGACTGTTCCTGTATCATCATATCTACTCATCACGGTCTGAAGATGGAAAGTGGAGCAGAACTCGAGAGTGAGTTCTAAGTATGTGGGCTCCACGATCTGGAAAAATTGCTCCCATGGATCGGTTATCAATAAGGCCCTGGCCTCGTCCACTAGGTGTATTTGTTCAAGGGCGGCCCAATCTATGCATCGGCTAGCGGTTATAGTGTGAGCTCGAAGTATTTCGTATCGCTCCTTCTAGGAAGCTTGTAAAAAATAAAGGAAAAGATCGCGATTTTCAGTAATGGGTCGCAAGGACGAGCCACCGGGTCCCTTGCATTTCTTTGAAGTGGGAACAGCAGCTTTTTTACCGCGTGATGATGACATGATGCCTAAAAAAAATAAAATAACAAGCACTAGTCCTAAAATTAAAATGAAAATGACTATAAATGAAATACAAGGAAGATTAAAATAACGATGTTCCTAAAAACATAAAATGGGGATTGACCTAAATAATCTAGATTATTCATCTTAATGTGATATTAAAAATAGGCAACATGAGTATGTATTTATACTAAATGCATAAGAAAAATGGCAATCAAGTGTGATGTTAAGTGGCATGCAATCATGAAATGTTCTATACTATTCTAGATTATTCATCCTAGTGTAACTAATTCCATGCTTGAATTAATTCTAAATCTGAATATAGAAAAATAAATAAAATAGAGTAATAAAAATTAAAGAGAAAAATGAGAAAAATAGAACCAAATAGAAGATGTGCACAGTCATGAGGGAGGTTCCAAATGGTCGCAGGGGTTTTACACGGGCGTGGGGTAGTCCTTTACAAGCATGGTGGTGTTTTGAGGGTCGGAGGCGACATTTACGGTGGTTGGGGGAGAGTTTGGGTGAGAGGATTTAGGGTTTGAGTGAAGGAGAAAGTGAATAGTGACCTCTTATTTATAGTTTTTGGGTCACACGGGCATGAAACACGCCTGTGTGACTCAGGGTTTACCTGTGTGATTTGAAATTCAGTGGTTTTGGCGCACCTGGTTCGAAGTACACGCCCGTGTTGATATTTCGCACGGCTGTTTGCGATCGTGTTTGCTTTTCACACGTCAGTGTGAGCAATCGCACGGCCGTTTGCAATCGGTTCTTCGTTAAGCCCACGGTCGTGTAGGTCGTCACATAGTCGTGTCTCAATTTACAGTGTTGGCCACAGTCTAGGGACACGAGCGTGGGGATTTGTACAAGCCCGTGTCTAAGTTGAAAGGTTTCTATGGCCATGTCGCACGGCCGTGTCGATTTGTCAGTAGCCCGTGCTTTTGGGAAAATTATGCTCTGTTTACATACGGTCTGGGTGCACGACCGTGTCTCTGCTTAAAATGTTCACACGACCTTAGGCAGACTCGTGGGAAAGGCCGTGTGGTCCTAAATTTCTGCATTTAAAAAGGGTTAGTTGATGCATAAAAAATACTAAAATTTTAAAGAAAGAAAAGTTACTAAGTTAGTGCTCGGGTTGCCTCCCGATAAGCGCTTATTTAGAGTTTAAGCTCGACTCTACCTGGATGTATCACGAAGGGATTTTGTGGAGCTGAAGCTCCTCCCTGTTATCTTTAAAATTCTCATTTCTATAATGTTTAAGCCTATTGTCGTTTACCTTGAACGTACCGTGGTTGGGGTGAGTTACCTCAATTGTGCCATATGGAAAGACAGTTTGAACAGTGAATGGACCTGACCACCTTGACTTGAGTTTTCCAGGAAATAGTCTCAGCCTTGAGTTGTAGAGTAAGACAAGATCACCTATTTTAAACTGCTTAGATGGTTTCAGTTGTTTGTCATGATGTGGCTTCATGGCTTCCTTACATAGTCGTAAGCTCTCGTAGGCATTGGAACGCCATTCATCTAGTTCATTTAACTGCATTAATCTTTTCTCACTTGCAAGCTTGAAATCAAGGTTTAAAAATTTGATAGCCCAAAATGCTTTATGTTCAAGTTCAAATGGCAGATGACAACTTTTTCCGTAGACAAGTTTATGGGGAGATGTACCTATGGGTATTTTAAAAGTAGTTCTATAAGCCCATAAAACATCGTCTATATTTCTTGACCAATCTTTTCTGTTTGTTTCTATTGTTTTCTCTAAGATGTGTTTTAGTTACCTATTTGTTACTTCGACTTGGCCACTGGTTTGTGGATGATAAGGGGTAGCTGTTCTATGGTGTACTCTATACCTTTTTAAAACTTTTTCAAACTAGGCATTGCAAAAATGGGTGCCCCTATCACTAATAATTATCCTATATGTTCCAAATCGAGCGAAAAGTTTCTTCAAAAATCATACTACCATTCTAGCATCATTAGTAGGTAAGGCTTGGGCTTCCACCCATTTTGACATATAATCTACCGCTACTAGGATGTACTTATTCACAAATGAAGTAGGGAATGGACCCATGAAATCAATACCCCATACATCAAATATTTCGCATAAAAGTATATAGCTCTAAGGCATTTCATTATGTTGAGAAATATTACCTGTTCGCTGACATTTATTACAAGAGGTCACATACCTGTTGGCATCCCTGAAAAGTGTAAGCCAGTAAAAGCCTGACTCGAGTACCTTATGAGCAGTTCTAGCTCCACTGTAATGTCCTCCTGTAGGTCCTAAATGGTAATGATTTAAAATCTAGTATGCTTCTGTTTCAGTAACGCATCTTCGAATAACCTGATCTGCATAAATTTGAAAAAGAAAAGGATCCTCCCAAAAGTAGTTTTTCACATCAGCGAAGAATCGCTTCTTTTACTGATGGGTCAGCCCTTTTGGGGTTATGTTAGCTACTAAAAAATTTGCAAAATCAGCAAACCAAGGAACTGTTGCATCTGCTAACGATAGGAGTTGTTCTTCAGGGAACAAGTCGTTTATTTTATCGAGGTACTTGGGTTGCATGTTTTCTAATCTTGAAAGGTGATCTGCTACCAAGTTTTCAGCTGCTTTCTTGTCCTTTATTTCTAAATTGAATTCCTGTAACAATAGAATCCATCTTATTAGTTGAGGTTTTGCATCAGTTTTAGTTAAAAGGTAGCGAAGAGCAGAATGGTCAGTATAAACAATGACTTTTGACAAAATTAAAAAAGATCTGGATTTGTCGAATGTAAAAATAACGGCTAGCAATTCTTTTTCCGTGGTAGTATAATTTGCTTGAGCAGCTGTCAGAGTTCTACTAGCATAATAGATCGGTTGAAAGTGCTTGTCTCTTCGCTGTCCCAAAACTGCACCTACTGCAAAATCACTTGCATCTCACATTAGTTCAAAAGAGAGATTCCAATCAGATGAAATCATAATCGGGGCATTGACTAACTTTTCCTTAAGAGTGTTAAAAGATTCTAAACATTCTTGGTCAATGTTGAAAAGCACGTCTTTTTCTAGCAGCTTTGTTAAAGGCTTAGCTATTTTAGAAAAATCTTTAATAAACCTGCGGTAAAAACTGACATGTCCTAAAAAGCTTCTTATAGCCTTAACTGAATTAGGGGGAGGTAATTCTTCAATGGTTTCAATTTTTTCTTTATCTACCTCTATCCCTTTACTAGAAATTTTATGTCCTAATACAATACCCTCTTGAACCATAAAGTGGCATTTTTCCCAGTTTAGCACTAAATTTGTCTCTTCACATCTTATCAAAACACGTTTTAGATTATTAAGGCAAAATTGGAAAGAATTATCGAAAACTAAAAAATCATCCATAAATACCTCCATGATGTCTTCCACGAATTCATTGAAGATAGCTAGCATGCATCACTAAAAAGTAGCAGGATCGTTACATAAACCAAAAGGCATTCTACGATAAGCAAACGTACCGTATGGACATGTGAATGCCGTTTTCTCCTGATCTTCTGGAGCTATCGGGATTTGGAAGTAACCAGAGAGGCCATCTAGGAAATAATAATACATGTGACCTGATAATCTTTCCAACATCTGATCAATAAAAGGTAAGGGAAAATGATATTTTCGAGTTGCGTCATTCAGCTTTCTATAATCAATGCAAACTCTCCATCCAGTGACTGTTCTTGTAGGTATTGACTCTTTTTTGTCATTAGACACCACAGTCAAACCTCCCTTTTTAGGAACAACCTACACAGGACTTACCCAAGAACTGTCAGAAATAGGATAAATAATGTCTACATCTAGAAGTTTAATTACCTCGGCTTTTACAACTTCCTTCATGTTGGGATTCAATCGTCTCTGAGCTTGCACCGATGGCTTAAATTTATCTTCCATTAAAATTTTGTGGGTGCAGAAGGAAGGATTAATTCCCTTAATATCTGAAATTTTCCAAGTATGGCATGCTTGTGTTCTCTTAACACATGGAGTAGTTCCTCTTTTTCTGCAATGCTTAAATCTGATGCGATAATAACTGGTAACGTTGAATCTTCCCCTAAAAAGGCATATTCTAAATAATCTGGCAGTTGCTTTAACTCTAATTTAGGGGTTTCATCAATGGAAGGTTTCTGTCTCAATTCATCATTCATCTTTATACTTTCATAACTTATGTGTCTTGTGATGATTTCATTAGAATCTAACTCCTTTCTTACTTCCTCAATTTCAGTGGTGGCTTCATCTTTCCCCCTACCTTGAACAAGACACAGTTCCAACGTGTATGTGATAGAAAGTTCCTGAAAATTATCTTGAACAAAGTAATCAATAATATCAACATAATAACAAGAATCATTTTGTTCTTTAAAAAATTTCATAGCATCATAAATTTTAAAAACGACTTCTTCCTCACCAACTCTAAGTACTAATTTACCATCCCCTACATCAATAACAGCTCTAGCAGTGGCTAAGAATGGATGTCCCAAAATTAAAGGTACCTCAATATCCTCATCCATATCAAGCACAACAAAATCAATAGGGAATATAAATTTATCTACCTTTTCTAGCACATCTTCGATGAGTCCCCTAGGATACTTAACAGATCTATTAGCTAGTTGAATATTCATCCTCGTGGGCTTTGGTTCCCCTAGATCTAGTTGCTTGAACATTTTGTAAGGCATGAGATTAATGCTAGCACCTAAATCAGCTAAGGCTTTATCAATAACTAAACTACCAATAAAACAAGGAATAGTAAAACTCCCTGGATCTTTCAGTTTTGCTCGCAGTTTATTTTGGAGAATAACTGAGCATTCCTCGTTGAGTTCCACTGTGGCTAATTCTTCCAACTTCCTTTTATTTGTCAGAAGTTCTTTAAGGAACTTCGCGTACTTTGGCATCTGCGAAATTACTTCAACAAAAGGTAAGTTAATGTGTAATTGTTTAAAAAGTTCAAGAAATTTACCGAATTGAGCGTCTGTATGGTCTTTCTTCAACTTTGCCGAATATGAAATGGGCGGTTTGTATTCCTTGAGTGTTGGTGGAGTGTTTTCCTTGGGTTCCTTTGCCTTGTCTCCTAAAGATTTTGGAGCAGATTTCTTTTCTGGTTCAGCTAGTACTTTCCCATCTCTTAGAGTAATTGCTTTGACATGTTCTCTAGGATTTGGCTCAGTATTACTTGGTAGTCCACCTTGTGGTCTCTCTGAAATTAATTTTACAAGTTGACCGATTTGATTCTCAAGCCCTTGAATTGATGCTTGCTGGTTTTTTAATGCCGTTTCAGTGTTTTGGAAATGGGTTTCTGATGCGACCATAAATTTGGTGAACATCTCTTCAAGATTCGGCTTTTTCTCTTGTTGTGGTGGTGGCTACTGAAATCTCGGAAGAGGCTATTGTCTTTGATTTCCTTGTCCTCCCCATGAAAAATTGGGGTGATTTCGCCAACCTGTATTGTAAGTATTACTATAACGGTTATTTTGAGGTCTAGAATTGTTACCCATATAGTTGGCTTGCTCAGTTTCCATGCTGTGTCCATAGGATGAGTAGTCTGGATTGAACATATTTACTGGAGTTGTGTCACACTGCATCACTGGCTGTGCCTGCGTAGAACCAATGAAATTATCAAACTTTTTATTTAAAAGTTCTACTTGGTTAGCAAGCATAGTGACAGCATCAATATTATAAACTCCTGCAGCTTTTGTCGGCTTTGTCCTCATGACTTGCCACTGATAGTTATTCAGTGACATCTCTTCAATAAATTCATAAGCTGCTTCGAGTGTTCTATTGTTTATTGTTCCTCCTACTGCTGCATCAATTATTTGCCTTGTTGAAGGGTTCAAACCGTTGTGAAAGGTTTGAACTTGTAACCATAAAGGTAAGCCATGATGAGGGCATTTTCTCAAAAGATCTTTGTATCTCTCCCAGGCATCGTATAGTGTTTCTAAATCCATCTACACAAAAGAAGAGATATCGTTTCGTAATTTAGCTATTTTAGCTGGAGGAAAATATTTAAGTAAAAATTTTTCGGTCATCTATTCCCACGTGGTGATTGAGCCTCGTGGTAAAGAGTTTAACCACCGTTTGGCTTTATTTCTCAAAGAGAATGGAAATAGCCTTAAACGAATGGCATCATTAGAAACGCCATTAATTTTAAAGGTATCACAAAGTTCCAAAAAATTGGCTATGTGTGCATTTGGATCTTCATCCTGTAAACCATCAAATTGCACCAATTGCTGTATCATCTGAATAGTGTTAGGTTTTAATTCAAAATTATTAGTAGCAATAGTAGGTCTAATAATACTAGTTTGGGTACCAGCCAAACTAGGTTTAGCATAATCATACATAGTGCGAGGGGCTTCTTCTTAATTTGCTGGTTGCGCAGCTATTACGGGAGGTGGTGGAATGTTTTGGTTTGCTTCCATCTCTTTCGTAGGTTCTGGCCTTTGTTCTTGTCCTTGTTCTAGATAATATAGGCTTCGTCTGATCTCTCTATGAGTTCTGCGAACTGTCGCTTCTAAATCTTCGTCAAAAAGCAATGGTCCTGCTGGGTTGTTTCCAGTTATAAACTAGAAATACCTAAAAGGAAAAAGTAGAGAAAATTAAAATAGAGTAAAAGAAAAGTAAAAGAAAAGAAAATAAAAATAAATAAAAATTGAGAATAAATAAATATAGTAACGGCTAAAGTAATAGAAATCGAGTTTTCTTAATATTTTAGCTCCCCGGTAACGGCACCAAAAACTTGATACTCACGATATTAAGTAATAAAATTTATAAAAACTGATCACACCAAAAACTAACTAATATCACGATTTTAAAGGCAAGCGCACCTAGCAAACAATAGTATAATTTAGCGGTAAGACCGAGTTATCGTACCCAAGGGAACCAAAAGTACTAATACTTACTTCCTTTCTATTATCTAGCCTAAAAATAAAAAAGGATTGGTTGAAACTAATTCTAAAACTAACTAAAAGTGCACAAAAAGTAAATTGGGGAAAACTTTAGGGAAAAGCTGATTGATATGAGCAATACTTAAGGGAGAATCCAGCTAGACTTCACTTGTTATTAACTTCTTGAACTAGATGATTTCTTCACTTGACTTGATCCGTAGAGATTCCTAACCTATGTTAATACCTCCATCGAGGATAAGAACAACTAATCCTAGGTGGTTAATTAAAGTTTCTTTATTAATTAACACCCTTAGGTTGCATTAATTCGATCTATGGATCCCCTTATTAGGTTTGACCCTAATCCAACAGATTTATGTCGCCCTATGTCTAGGGTTGCATGCAACTCCACTTAATTATGGTAGATCTACTCTTAAAACAGGGACTTTTGCTCCTCTGCCTAAGCACATCAGTTTCTTGACGTAATACCTAGGATTATTAAATCAAGAATGAAGAATACATAATTAAGAACAATTCAAGTATTTATCATATAATTCAAGAATAAATAATAACAAGATCTGTCTTAGGTTTCATCTCCCTCAAGTATTTGAGAGGTTTAGTTCATAATTAATAAAGAAAACATCTCAGAAGAAATAAGATAACAAAACATAAAGGACCCAAAACCCTTGAAGGAATTTAGGGAGATCTTCTGTCTTGATGTAGAATTCTGGCTTCTGGGATGAATCAATTGGCTTCCCTTGGAGTAATTCCTTGCTTTCACTCCTTGTGTTGGCAGAAATACGGTGCTCCTTTTTGGGAGAAAAGAGTACTTCCCCTTAGAGTTGCCTCCTAGGGTCTTTATATAGAGCTTTGGGATGCCTTTCTTAGCCTCTAAGTATCCAAATCTGAGTGAAATTGTACTTCCTCACGATAGGGACACGCCCATGTGCCACACCCATGTGGTTTCGATAAGGGCCGTGTTCGGGCCTGTTGAGGTGGCACGGCCCTGTGGCCTGGCCGTGCTTGTCGGGGCTCGGTCGTGTTGGACCCTTTGTGGCACGGCCGTGTGCCACGGCCGTGTGACGACTTCTTGGGCTGTGTCGTTTTCACACTTTGGCCCATTTTCTTCATTTTCGGTCTGTTTTTCGTTCTTTTCTCTTCCTTATTCTCTCCTGAGTATACAGCATGAAATAGAAGGATTAAGAGCACCAATTCTTACAAAATTAATAATAATTCATCCAGAAATTAGTCTAAACATGAGGTAAAAATATGTATAATTTATCGTTTATCAGTAGAATTAGAATGGATTAAAAAATTACAAATTTAATTATTCTAATTGACAAGATAGTCATTCTAAGCTATCAAATATTGGTGAAATATTTGACAAACCTAAACAACTGTAATTTAAACGGAAGATGTACAAATACTAAAGAAAAAAAGAAGAATTTAAGCATAAATTAGGTCTCACAAATTTATAGATCAAACTTAAATAATCCTTTGACTAGAAAAGGAAGTTTAGATAATGATAGAGTTAGAAAAATGCAATGAACAAGAAAATAACTATAAAGCCAAAAAATTGTCAAAAGGTCTTAACTCCCTTTAAAAATATGATATTTATATAATTTAATTGACCTAAACTAGGTTACAAAAGCTTGTTTGAGCTCATACAATCCTTAAAATACCAAAACACCTCAGAACTTGTTCAAAACACTGAGAATTTTGTCAAGGCAACAAAGCCGTATTGGGGCACGGTGGCTTTGACATAAAGGCATGGGTGTTGAGGCAATGGCGTCAGGCCAAAGCAAGGGAAGCAAACGAGGTTGGGGTTGGTCGCGCATTAAGGCATCATGATTGGGGTAAGGGTGCTAAGCTTGCCTAAGTCACTTGGTTTCAACTACACCACATCCTATTCGTCTCGGTTCCTCATTTTAGCTTCTATAGAAACTAATGTCAAAAATGATAATATAGAACAATTGCAAAGCAATAAGAAAACAATAAAACTCATAAATTTTATGTGAAAAACCTTTTCGAGAAAAACCACAGGCAGAGGAGAAGAAAATTCACTAATGTCAAATTCGAATAATACAAGAGGAGTTTAGACTACATCTATTTATAGGTTAAAAAACCTTATTCTAATCAATGTCAAATATATGAAGTGTAGTAAGGTTGAAAATTGTTATTCTAATCAATGAAAAATAAAATAAAAAAGTATAGTTCTATAAGGATTTTAATTTTATTTTATTTTACCATTATATTTTATTTTAACAAGGATTCGAGTCACTCAACTCTAGCAATCTCCACTTTGACAGAATTCTCAACAAACAAGTTCTTCACCACAAACTCTCAATGAACAAGTTATTCACCACTTCCATGAAACACCTTAAGGGATGTTCTTCAACAATTAACAGCAACCAAGTCCAATCAATGCTCAAACTTCGTTATAAGAAGTGACTTAGTCATCATATCTGCAAGATTTTCATGAGAATAGACTTTGCTCACAACAATATCTCCACGAGCAATAATATCACATACAAAATGATACAAAACATCAATATGCTTTGTTCTCTCATGAAACATTTGATCTTTCGTAAGGAAGATAGCATTCTAACTATCACAAAACACTATACTAATCTGAAGGTCTAAACTAAGTTCACCAAAGAGTCCCTTTAACCAAATAGCTTCTTTAAAAGCCTCAATAATCGCCATGTTCTGAGCTTCAGTAGTAGATAAAGCAACTGTAGTTTGCAAAGAGGCTTTCCAACTGATTACGCAACCTTCAATAGTAAAGACATACCCGGTGAAAGATCTTTTTTTATCAAGATCTCCAGCAAAATCAGGATTAACATACCCAATGACTCCATCTCTAGTTCTTCCAAATTGTAAGCAAACATTAGTAGTACCTCTTAATTATCTGAAAATCCACTAAACTACTTTCCAGTGTTCTTTACTGGGATTCGCCATGTATCTACTAGTTGCACTAACTGCATATGATAAATCTAGACATGAGCAAACCATAGCATACATAAGACATCCTACTGTAATAGAATATGAAAGATGTGCTATGTAGCCAATCTCATAATCTGATTGTGGAGACAAAGCCAATGAAAGTCTGAAGTGGGTTACTAATGGAGTACCAACAAGCTTGGCATTCTGCATATTGAACTTGCGAAGGACTTTTTTTATAAACCTTTTTTTTTTTACTTAAGTATAATTTACATGCTTTTCTATCTCTGAGAATCTTCATCCTAAGTATCTTCTTTGCTGCTCCCAAAACCTTCATCTTAAATTCTTTACTAAGTTGGGCTTTGACCTTTCTTATATCTCATTTATCTTTGCATGTTATCAACATGTCATCAACATAAAGTAGTAGATACACAAAATAATCATAATTGTTTTTCTTAAAATAAACACAACTGTCAAAGCTACTTCTTTTGAAATCGCAAGTAGTCATAAGAGAATCAAACCTCTTATACCACTACCTTGGAGATTGTTTCAAGCTATAAAAGGACTTTTTCAACAAGCAAAAATAGTCCTCTTTTTCTGAGACTATAAAAACTTCTAGTTGTTGTATGTAAATATCTTCCTCAAGTTCTCCATGTAAAAACGTTGTTTTTACATCTAACTGCTCAAACTCCAAATCATACATGGCCACAATACTAAGCAAGGCTCGAATAGAACTATGCTTCACAACTGGAGAAAACATATCTATGAAGTTTACACTGGGAATCTAACTATAATCTCTTGCAACCTGCCTTGTTTTATATTTGGGTTTTTTAACTCCTAGAGTTCCATCTTTCTTTTTGAACACCCATTTACAATGAACAACCTTTTTTTACCTTTAGGAAGCTTTACTAGATCCCATGTTTTATTCTTATAGAGTGATTCCATCTCTTCTTACTTGGCAATCATCTACTTTCCTAAATCTTCCCAGCTAACTGCCTCGAAATAAGTAGATGGCTTTTGATTTGCATCTATATCTTTAACCACATTTAAATCATAAGCAACTAAATCAGCCTCAGTATACCTTTTGGGAGGTTTAATTTCTCTTCTAGGCCTATTCTTGGTAATAGAATTTTGTGGTAAAGAAGCAACTCTACTCTGAGTTTCTGTACTAACTTGAAAAGTAGACTCTATTGTAGATCCTGGATTAATCTAAAGCTCCACTTGCTTTTGCTGGTCTTTATTGAAAAAGACTTTGAGAGATAAGTTAGGTAGCATAACAGTTTCATCAAAACTAACATATTTGCTAATCACAACTTTTCTATTTTTAAGACATAACTTGTACCCTTTAACACCAGCCTTATAACCAAGAAAAACACATTTAATGGATCTAGGTTCCAATTTCCCATTATCAATATGAGCATACGTAAGACAACCAAAAATCTTCAAATCAGAATAATTAGCAGGATTACCAAACTATACCTCTTGTGAAGTCTTTTTCTCAATGGCAACGGACGGAAACTAGTTAATCAAAAAACATGTAGTAGAGGCCACTTCAGCCCAAAATGACTTTGATTTACAAACATTCAACAACATACATCGAATCTTTTCTATGATTGTTCTATTCATCCGTTCTATAACGCTGTTTTGCTGCGGAGTATGATGAACTGTCAAGTGTCTTACGATTCCGTCTAATTTGCACAATTCATTAAACTCATCAAAACAAAATTCCAAGCCATTATCTGTATGGAGGTGTTTTATCTATTTCCTTTTTTCTTCTCTATCATAATTTTCCAAGCCTTAAACATGAGAAACACATCATTTTCTACTTCAAGAAGAATACCCAAACTTTTTTTGGAAAAAATCATCAATGATTGTCAACATATAATTAGCACCACCGCTTGAAGGCACTCTAGATGGTCCCCTAAAGTTCAAAATGAATATAAATTAGAGTTCCTTTTATGTTCTAGATTCCTCTGGTGAATTGAAATTTCTTTTGCTTCCCCAAAACGCAATGTTCATAAAACTTCAATTTGTTAATGCCTTGTCCATCAATAAGTCCTCTTTTGCTTAATTCTGCCATGTCGTTCTCACTCATATGCCCTAGACGTATATGTTAAAATCTAGTACCATCATCATCTGGCAAGAAAGAGGAAGCGACTATTGCATCACTAGTAATAGTAGAACCTTGCAAAACATATAACTTAATAGTTTTTTTTACCCTTTCATCACAACAAGGGAACCGTTACTAATCTTTAAAACCCAGTTTCAGCTGTGTACTTGTGCCCTTTTTAATCAATAGTAGTCAACAAAATCACATTCCTTTTCAATTCTGGTACATTGCATATGCCACTAAGTGTTCTGACAACCTTATCAAACATCTTAATTTTGATCGTGCCAGTACTTGTGATTTTACATGAAGTATTATTTCTCATCAAAATAACGCCTTCAGAAACTATTTCATATGTTGTAAACCAATCCCGATTAGGACTTATATGGAAGGTGCAACTAGAATCGAGGATCCACTCCTTGCTCACTTTAGAGTTATTGACTGAAGCAACTAGGATTTCACCATCGTTGCAGTATTCTACAATATTAGTTTTATAGAATTGTTCTAGTTGTTTTCCCTTTTGATTCATAGCCTCCTTTTTTATCTTGTTCTGCAACTTATAACACTCAGATTTAATGTGCCCTTTCTTCTTATAGAAGTTACAGGTTTTACCTTTGTTTGAAAATGTAACGCCCCTAACCCGAATCCAACGCCGGATTAGAGTTACGGAGCATTACTGGAGTTACTGATTTATTTATCAAATATTTTATTTCATCTAACATTTATATTTCGAACCACTTAAAATTAGACATATTTTCCCCCAAACATATTTATTTTTCTCGACATATTTTGTTTGGATTTATTATTCGTCTAAACATACTTAATTTCCTTGTATCAACGTCTCAAAGGTAATCACATATTTACATGTCATTTTTCTTTCCATATTCCAGTCTCGTATTTGAGTCATCCGGACTTTTATAATAAATTTGGTCATCATTTTCATTTATTCTATATTCTAATAAATTCAATTAATAATCTAGGAAAAATTACCATTTGGCCCCTAAACTTTTAATTAATGACGATTTTACTCTTAGGCTTAGAAAAATAAATTCTTGCAATTTAATCCTTATTTCCAGCCATTATCATCATACATATTAATAACAACCCATAAATTCTATAAAATATCAAAATTTTACATAATTTCAACACTTTTCAATTTAATCCTTAAAACATGTTTTTCCCCGATCTTGAACTAAATTAATAATTTCATTTAATTTTTCAATTTAAAAAATGAAATAATCCATTTCATGCAATTTGGTCATTTCTAACATTTTTACAAAATTACCCCTAAACTTTTACTTTATTCAATTTAGTCCCTAAGCCTAAAACATACAAATTGGGCATGCTAACTGATTATTCATACATATTTTCCTCCTCCTCCACTCCATTCCACATCCTTAATTTATATAACATGCTTATAAGTAACATTATCAAAACTTTCACTATTTACTTATATGTATTTTCAAAACTGTCCATTTGAGTCATAGTCACTAAATTATTTATATCTTGAGCTACAGAACTCCAAATTAAGATCCACTAATTTTCCCTGAAACTATACTCACATATCTTCTTACCATAATATTTTTTGAATTTTTTTGGTATAGCCAATTAGTACAGTTTATTCATTAAAATCTCCCCTATTTTACTATTTGACAGTTCTGACCACTCTTTGGTAAAATTTAATTATCTCTTTGTACAGAACTCAAATGATGTTCTAGTTTGTTTATTATAAAAATAGACTCATTAAAGAATCTAACCATACAAATTATGTCCCATAATCATTTTTATACAATTTTTAATGATTTTTCCAATTCAGAATAGAGGATCCCGAGATCATTCTAAATCAGTCTCACAAAAATATAAATATCTCCGAATACAGAATTCATTTACTTGTTTTGCTTCTTTTATATGAAAATAGACTCAACAATATTTAATTCCATATCCTATTCAACTTCTAATTTAGTTTCTACCATTTTTGGTGATTTTTCAAAGTTAGCTTACTGCTGTTGTCTAAAGCTGTTTTAGTGCAAGATATTAATTACTAAGTTTATAACACCCTTATTTCCTTTCTCTACGATATTTCCCATCACTTTCTCTTATTTCTCTTCATTAATATATCAAAAACATAGAACCATAAATAAGAAAACTCTACTTTAACATCATTTCCATGCTTTTTCAATAATATCAAACTTAAAAATATATTGAAATCTTGATATACTTACCTTGTCTCATTGTTTTCAATCTTTAACTTGATTTTTCTCTCTCCTCCAGCTTCTATTTCTTGAATCCAACTTGATATTCTAACTCCCCATAGTCTCCTTAACATTTTTCTCTTTGGTAGCTATGGAAATTCTTTTGATTTCTAGGTGAACATGGTAAATTTTTGGTGGAAGGACTAAATTGTAAAGAAAGTAAAACTTTCTTTCTTTCTCTCTTCCTCTCACGTTGGTGCATGGAAGATGGTGGGTTGATGTGTGTGTGTGTGTTTTTTTTCTCTCTCCTCTCTTCCTTTCCACACACATATATATATACTAAATAAAATAATAATAAAATAATAATAAATATCTTATTAAAATAATATTTATCTAATTAAATAATTATAAAATATCACCAACATCATCATTACTTTCTAGATTTCTCTCTCTTCCAATTGACCATTTTGCCTTTCGTGATCTTTTAAAATTCCATCCTTGAGTCGTCACTTAATTTGGTAAAACTACGATTTAGTCCCTTAAAATTCTTCACCTATTCAATTTAGTCCTAATTCATCCATTTTCCTTAGTTTCTAGATTATTCCACCCTTAAAATATTTGCACTATTGGTCCTTCAACTTTTCCATATTTACACTTTAACCCCTTAAATTTTGAGTATTTACTCTTGGGCAACAAAACTTTTCTCACTTTTACAATTTAGTCCTTTCTTGAATTAATTTGTAATAATATACTTCCCAATGACATAACTCAAAATTTCTCTCCTTGCCACTTTATTTCCTTATTTTACTATATCAATGATACTATCTTCTGTAAAAATGTTCGGGGTGTTACAGAAAATATCGATCTACCCTTAGATTTACTACGAGGATTTCGTTCCTGTGTCCTCCCACAATTATCATGAGTATTTCATTCTTGTCTCCCACGAATAATGAGATCCTTTCCCTGAGAGTCAAATCCAACCACAAAATGTTTCATTTTGTCATATGAGGTTAAGAAAGTATAGACTTCATCAACTGTGTGAGAGATTCGCGGCTATACTAAATTGTATCTCTAAAGGTTGAATAAGACAGGGGCAATGAACAAAGTAGAAATAACCTTAAATCTTCTTTATCATACTGAACCTCCATGGCCTTCAGGTCTAAGAGAATTTCTTTAAACACATTTAAGTGTTCGTGCACAGACGCATCTTCCTTCAAATGATAAGCATAAAGATGTTATTTCATTTGCAACTTGCTATTTAGGGTTTTTGACATGTATAGCTGCTGCAGCTTTGCCCACAATGTAGTAGCAGTCTTCTCCTTCATCACGTCATATAGAATTTCATTCAAAAAATGCAGATGTAATTGCATTAAAGCCTTTCAATCTTTATGCTTCTTCTCTTCCTCCGTCAATGCCGAAGGCATCTTATCCATCCCTAGTAGGGCATCTTATAAATCCATTTGTGTAAGAATTGTCTGCATATTTATCTACTACAACGTGAATTTGGTGTTGCGATCCAACAATGAAATATCATACTTTTATGTTGCCATTACCGTGATCGAGACAAACAACCTAAAAAGCTCTTGGTACCAGTTTGTAGAAACTACCATTGATAATGGCAATATCAAACGATCACAAAACAATAAGAAAAAGATAAAACACACATATTTTATGTGAAAAACCCTTTCGGGAAAAATCACAAGCAAAGAAGAAATTTCACTAATTTCAAATTCGAATGATACAAAAGGAGTTTAGACTACATCTATTTATAGGTTGAAAAACCTTATTCTAACTAATGTCAAATAAATGAAGTGTAGTAAAGTTGAAAAACCTTATTATAATCAATGTAAAATAATAACAAAAAAGTATAGTTCTATATGGATTTTACTTTTATTTTATTTTACTACTATATTTTATTTTAACAAAGGTTTGAGTCACTCAACTCTAACAACTTCTAATAGACTTCAAACTCGAGCCTCCTAAATACTTGGTTCAAGTTCAAAAACACCTAATTAAATCTAACACCTATTACCCGTGTCCTACGCTGGGACGAGGTATAAGGATTACCGTACTTAACTTACTCGAATGTGTAAAGTCGAACCATAAAATTTCATTTCCATTTATAAAATTTTCATAAATTCTCTTCAAATCCTTATCATGGGCCTATGAGGCCCAAAACATACATCGGGAGTGGTTCAAAAATAATCCGGGTGTAACATCCCGAAACTGGGCTTAGTCATAATTGTGATTTTGAAATCACTTCCTAAGGTTTAAAAAAAATATTTTAGTGTTAAATTATGTGTTGTGGTATTTTTATAAGTATGCATGAAAATTTTGGTGAACTACTTTACGCGATTGAAGGCTTAATCGTGAAAAAGGACTAAATCGCATAAAAGGAAAAAGTTGCAATTTTTAGTAAAATTGAGTTAAATAGCTAGAGAATAGAAGTTTGAGGGTTTTAAAGGGCAATTACACCCTTGAGGATGAGGTTGGCCGGCCATTGAGTAGCAAGGGAGACAAATTGCATAAGAAAAGTCAAAGTTTAGGTGGGTAGGTGACTTAATTTTGACTAGTTGTGTAATAAAATAAAACAAAAAAGACTTCATCTCTTTTCACCTTTTTCTCCACCGAAATTACTAGAAAAAAAAGGGTTTTAGAAGCTTGAAATTTTAGCCACCTTTCATTATTCCAAGCAAATGATTCTTAAGGCTTTTCTTGATAATTTTTGTACCTTTGAGACCCTTATATCATGAGCTATCTATTGAAGGGTATGTCTTGCATTTTGATTGAAAGTTTTGAAACATGCCATGAATGTATAAGTGATGTTTGCTGGAATTTTTGGGAAGAAAATGAGCTATTGTTATTAAATAAACAATTTGTGTGAAAGAGTTGCATGAGAACACATAGAATGGGGCTTAGTTACAAAGTTAGTAAATGATGTAATAGATGCATGAAATGGTAGGAATGTTGGGTTTCCATAAGAGTCGAAAGAGAGTTTGTTTGGGGTTGGTTAATAAGGAAATTTGATGGAAATCAATTTTCGAGCCTAGGGGTAAAATTGTCATTTTGTCAAAGTCTAGGGGCAAAATGGTCATTTTGCCAAATTTGTGAATTTGGATTTCTTAGTTTTAAATTGGTGACTAAATTAGTAAAATTTTATTGTTATAGATCCAAAATTGCCAAATTCGATCCTAGACTAGGAGAAGGCCGAACAAATTGATTGAACCGATTAACCACCTTCATTTTGTATACCGAGGTAAGTTGTAGGTAAATAATACAATGTTTCTAATTTTTATGCATGAATTCATTGTATTGACATAAATTGATAACTTATGTCTATGAGATGTTTATAAGAATACTATTTAAGCATGAATTGTTGAATGATGATGTTTAGTTACCAAGTGATGAAAGCTTGTTTGATAGAGCCCAGTTGAATAATTATAATAGAATTGGATATTCATGCCATGAAAATTGGGTGATGTGTGTGAGCTAGTGTAAGACATGTCTGGGACATGCATCGGCCACATTATGAGAGCCAGTGTAAGACATGCTTGGGACATGCATCAGCCTCGAGATGTACAAGCTAGTGTAGGACCTATTTGGGGCATGGCGTCAGCTTGTTGTGTGTCATTGTAAGACCTATCTGGGACATGGCATCGACAACAATAGATGAGAGCTAGTGTAAGACCATGTCTGTGACATGGCACTCAATACCTTATGTTGAAGGCTTAATGAATATCCTTTCTCATTCTAAATAGTTCAAAGGGAAAATTTGGAGTAAATGTTTTGTTGTGAGATATTGTGACGATCTCTGTAAGTAATGCAGGTACTTAGTGTAATGCATGAAATGTGAGCTCACTAGCATGTTATATGATTAGTAAAGAATGGAATTGAATAAGTTATATTGTAACTATTCTTGATATATGCATAATTTGAAATGAAATGAAAGTTATCATGTCTTGGTAAATTGTTGATATTTATTTACTTACGACTTACTAAACTTTACGCTTAATCTTCTCCTTTCCAATTTCTTTTAGAGTCACCCAAGTAATTTGGGAATCCAAAGACATCGGAGGCATCATACACACCATCAACTGAAACACTCGGTATAGTTATGTTTTGAGTTTTAAGTAATGTCATGTATAGGTTGTATGGTCATTTTGTATAAAATACTCTAGATAGCCAATTGTGTTGGCCATTTGTTTTATGAAATTCATTTTGTAAATGGTCTTTGGAATTGGCCTAAAACTGTCCAATTTACTTAGTGATATAAAATGATTTACATGGAAATTGAGCAATTTTGTTAGCAGTTTGCGCATGCATATTGAACATGATTTGGTTAATGTTTAGGCACCTATTTGGGGGCATTTAGATGAGTATTGATGTCATGATATGATGAATGAAGATTGGGTTATGTTTGTATATGTTTCAGGGTGGTTAAAGGCTTGGTAAATAGCCTTATATCGCCCACACGGGTAAACACACGGGCGTGTGTCTAGGCCGTGTGAGACACACAGGCTGCACACGGATGTGTGGCTCGACCGTGTGTCCCCTGCACCTTGCATGGATAACATTAAATGCCATCAGGATTTCCCACGGGCATGGGACACGGCCATGTGTCTCAATCGTGTGGAGGACACGGCCAGCACATGGGCGTGTGCCATGACCGTGTGCATTATGACGTCAGAAATAGAATGTCAAGGTTTTTACACACGGGCCACGACATGAGAGTGTCATGGCCATGTGAAGGACACAGACTGGGCACACGAGCGTGTGCCAGGCCATGTGAAAACCCCTATAGGTTAAAGGTTAGAAATTTAATTGGCACGGATGAGGGGCACAGGCGTGTCCCTAGATTGCTTAGGCCATGTGAGGTACACGGGCCATTAGCACGGCCATGTCTAGAGGCCACACGGGCATGTCGTCCTTCCACACGGGCGTGTGCCCTATTTTTAATAGTTTTTGAAGAAAACTTCTTAAGTATACGAAATGGTCCCGGTTGTTTCCAAATCGTGTTTTAGGCCTCGTAAACCCATATTAAGGTCTATAGGACATTGTTTGAAAAAGTTTCAATTGGGACGTGTTTCAGTAGTTTGTGATTGATTGTTTTACATGCATTTTAGTACAGTAATGCCTCGTACCCTGCCCTGGCAACTGATACGGGTAAGGGGTGTAACATCGGGAACTTTCGGGCACTTAGAAATTTTTTGCTCAAAATAGGTGCACACCCCCATGTGAAGTGGGACACGTCCGTGTGGGTAGGCCGTGTGGTCACACACACCCAAGTCCCTAGCCCATATCGAATTTATTTTCATTTTGACCCTAAAGGGGTTTTCACATGGCCTGGCACACGCCCGTGTCCCTAGCCCATGTCCTTCCTACAGCCTCGACATGCCCGTGCCTTAGCCCGTGTGTGAAAACCTGGGCATTCTATTGATGATGTCAGCATGCAATTTAGGTCACACGGCCAAGCCACACGCTCATGTTCTAGGCTGTGCTCTCCACACAGTTGAGAAACATGGCCGTGCCTCTGCCCGTGTGAAAATTACTAGGCATTCTTTTTTGCATAAATTGGGTGCAGGGGACACACGACCTATTTTCCAAGCCCTTTGCCACCCTAAAACTTAATCAAACACAAGGCCAACTTCAATAACACAAAATATGACATTTATAACCATCTAATACCCAAAACATAAGGCATTCACATGCCACAAAATACAACATTAATCATGCATTCATCATCATTCATTTCTCCTACTTGAATATGCAATTTCATGCTAGCACAATCGACATTCACTTTGCATAATTAGGCTTAATCAATATTAGCCCATTTCCAAAGGCCATTACAACTGAACTTGAGTAACATCAATAGCCAACACTTTTGGCTACCCAAAATGAAAAAATATCAAAATGACCAAGTTTTCTATACATGCCATACTCAAAATAATTACACTTTACTATACCAAAATGGAATGCTTGATAATGTGACTTCGAGCTCTGACTTTTAACGTTCCTCGAGCTAGCTTGGTAAAACTACAAGGAAAAGGGAAAAGAAATGGAGTAGGTATAATTGCTTAGTAAGTTGCATGAAATAAATAGCAACATAAATCAAGGAATAAGCACCCAAATAAGGTAACATGGAATATCATATAAATTCCTTACACATTTTCATGACTTACTCATGCTCTTTCTCACCGTCATACTCATATCATTGCGTATTCATTTTCTCGTGACTTAGTCATTTACACTTGTATCACTCATCACTACACTTTAGTCTTTTTCGTTAGATTCATCAACTTGAATACTTTTCCTGTTAAATTACTTAAAATGCCGAAGGATACCTGAAATGTCATTCTCATGGTAAGATGCCAAAGCCATATCCCAGATATGGTCTTACATGGGATCTCAAGTCGATGCCAAAGCCATATCCCAGATATGGTCTTACACGGGATCGTAACAGATGCCAATTCCATGTCCCAGACATAGTCTTACACAGGAACACTCTTTAGATGCCAACGCCATGTCCTAGACATGATCATACAAGGGATCTAAATCTCGTCTCGGTGCTGACGCCATGTCCCAGACATGGTCTTATACGGGACCACATGTCGATGCCAATGACATGTCCCAGACATGGTCTTACATTGGATCTCAATTCAGTGCCGATGTCATGTCCCAGACATGGTCTTACACGTGACCTACAAATTCTCATGTTATGACTGTGGTATCCATCGTATTCCTTAAAATTTAACCGGATTTCTCAAGTATAACTTCATCTTTTCTTGTTAAAAATCATATAAATCAAATTTAGGGAAATAACATAAATTTCATAGAATATCATCACAATAATTTTCATAATGCATAATGCTAATTTATTGTATACAACTTACCTCGGATCAAAAATATGGGTGAATATTCGATTTAGTCCATCACCTTGCTATTTCCCCAATTTCGGTCCAGGCTTCGTGTTTCTTAATCTAAAATGAAAAATTTCACTTATTTAGTATTCACATTGGCCAATTATCCCATAAATTATACTTTACAAAAAATTCTAATTTTTCCCCTAAACTTTTTGATATTTGCAAAATGGTCCCTAGGCTCGTATAATGAAATGCACTTATTTTCTTGGTTACCCAAGCCTAGCCAAAACTTATTTGTATTCATAACGGTCCCTATTTCTAATTAATTCACACTTTTACTACGCATTTTCCTACATTTACAATTTGGTCCCTATTAAGGATTTTCATGAAAAATCACCTAGTAAAAGATGTTTACTACACTTTAAACTTTCATATTCCACCACTAGGCATCAAAATACTTGTATGTCATGCATGGGAATATTTTTATGCATAAAACCTAGCTCAAATTAGTGGTAGAAATAGCTAAATTAAGCTACGAGGATTTCAAAAATACAAAGAGAATAAAAAAACGGGGCTAAATTGCACTTACTAGTGAGCTTGAAAATGTCAAAACCCTTGTTGTGGAGTCCCTTGAAATTTCAGCACAAGCATGTAGAAGATGAGCACATTTTTTACTTATTTTTCCCTTTTTATTTCGTTAATTATCCTAATGACCAAAATGCCCTTATACCCTTTATTTAGAAAATTTTTCTTCGTTGGGTATTTTTGTCCATCATGCTAATAAATGGTCTAATTGCTAAATAAGGACATCTAATAATTTTTCTAATGCCAATTCAACCTTAAAACTTCTAGAAACTCATATTTTGCAACTTTTGCAATTTAGTCCTAAAGGACAAATTAATCACTATCTTATAAAATTCTTTCATGGAATTTTCTCACTATCATGAAATCATAACATAAGCTTAAAAATAATCATGAAATATATAGTTTTACTTCATATTTGTGGTCTTAAAACCACTATTCTGTCTAGGCCCTAATTCGGGCTGTTATAATTCTCTCCTTTAAGGATTTTCATCCCCGAAAATCTTACCAATGAATAGATTTGGATATTTGTTTCTCATGGTTTCCTCAAGCTCCCATGTTACCTTTTTTGCCCCATGTCTTTGCCACAATACTTTCACAAGGGCTATACTTTTGTTTCTTAACTGTTTGATTTCCTGAGCGAAAATCTTAACCGGTTCTTCACCATAAGTCATGTCCAGTTGAATCTCAGCCTTTGTTGGGGTAATCATATGTGAAGGGTCTGATCGGTAGCGTCGCAACATGGACATGTGAAATACATCATGGATCTTTTCAAAGCAGATAGAAAAGCTAGTCGATAAGCTGTCGGTCGTATCCTTTCAGTGATCTCGTAGGGTCTGATGAAATGCGGACTTAGTTTACCTTTTGGGCCAAATTAATGAACTTTTCTCCACAGAGAAACTTTCCAAAATACTTTATCCTCGACTTGAAACTTGATCTTTTTCCCTTTCAAATCCGCATATGAATTTTGTTTACCAGAAGCAGCTTTCAAATAGTCTCGAATTATTTTTACTTTCTTCTCTGTTTCCTTGACTAAATCAACCCCGTGAATCTGATTTTCCTTAAGTTTTGTCCAATACAAAGGCATTCAACATTTACGCCCATATAATGCCTAATAAGGCGCCATTTTCAAACTTGACTGGAAACTGTTGTTGTAGGCAAATTCAACCAAAGGTAGGTACTTTTCCCAACTACCTTGGAATTCCAATACGCAACATCTGAGCATATCCTCAAGCACCTGTATTACTCTCTTCGACTAACCGTCAGTCTGTGGATGAAAAGTGGTGCTAAAGTTCAGCTTTGTACCCAAAGCTCTTTTGTAATTTCTTTCAAAATTGTGACGTGAATTGTAACACCCCAAACCCAGCCCAGACATTATGGCCAGATCTTGTGAGTCACATGGATAGTTAATTACACCTTGTTCCTCGTTTCGTAAATTCAGGTTGACTTAGTAAAACCATTTCAAGTGTTTTCAGAAAATAGAAGGTTATTTAATTTATAAAAATCCTATCCACTATCAGTTGGGGTTTGCTTTTAAAAGATCTTGCTAGTGAGTCGTTATTACTAAGTTATCTATTTGTCACGTAGAGAATGTTTTGAAAACATTGTTAATTTGAAATAAAAATCTGTGCAGCCTTAGTCTATCAGTTTTAAACAAGTAATAATCAAATAAATAAGTAAAACAGAATTGAAAATAACATAATTATCGAGCGGCCTTATTACAGTTTTAAAACCCAAAAAGTACTGAATGCTAAAATAAGTAACTTAACAAATAATAATAAAACCAGAAAGCAGTCCACGTGGCCACTCCAAATCCCTCCAGCTCTAAGTCCTCTAAAGTTGGGGTTCACCTACCTGGATGAAAAGGAAAGGGGGTGAGTTTACGAAAACTCAGTGTGTAAGCTCACCCTACCAGAGTCAATATCAGTTCAAGCTCAAACTGGGCGGAAGCCCTATTCAGGTACAGTGTTAACTGGGCCTTAGCCCTTATTCAAAAAATAGTGATTACTGGGCCTTAGCCCCATTACAGTAACATATCAGAAAGTTATTCATGTATGCAAAGCCCAAGCCCAATCCAGCCCTACACACCATGTGGGGAATAACTCAACCCACCCAGCCCTACACACAACAGTCACAGCCTAGCTGCTTAATCAAATATAGTGGCCAAGCCATTAAAACAGTAATACGAGGCAGAGCCTCTAAACAGTATACGTGGCATTGCCACTTTAGCACTTCCTCCGTCCATATAACCCAATCCCATGCAATAGAGTATATTATGACATGACATACAGAGAACAAATATAAACTAGCATGCAAATCAGTCAACTTAACCCTAGGGGCAAAATGGTCTTTTAGCATTTAGGGGTAAAATAGTAATTTCCACCCTTAAGGGGTATTTCAATAAATTTTCTAGATTTTAGGGTTTCATGCACTTTACAGTATACTAGCAGACCTATTTCCATCCAAGTAACATGTTTAGTCCGTTTCGTTATTACAGAGTCATTGGGCCCTAAAACCCCTAATGGGCCCAACGAAGTCTACTAGCTACTACGGCCCACTAAGCCCAAATGTTACACCCGTTTTAGCAGATTAACAGTCAAACTACCAGCATAAACTTAACGCTCATTTTAACCCATATGGGCCCATAAGCCCGTTGGGCCCAAGTTCGGCCCTTCGAGGCCCAAAACCACCAATGTGCACAAAAACGTGCACACAACAGTTTTACCATTCGCGATTACCCACTTTATCGTTTTAATCGACCCACGAGCACTCGTACGCTCGCAAGCCCTTGAAATGCCAGAATTTTGACATTTCAGCTTTTCGGCTTTTGCCGATCTTGTCTACTAGAGGATGTCGATTACACACCTGTTTGCGTACTACGTCGAGATCCGTACCAAATTAACCTACAATTTTTTTAACCATGCTATTAAACTATAAACCAACAAAGACAACGAAATCAACATCCTACCATATTCAGCCAACACCATCCAAAGCCCTTAATCACTTACCTTTGCCAAAATTTACAACTAGATCTAGATCTAGATTGCTTCAGTGCCCCAAGTCTTGAACCGCTCCTCGCTAGATCGCCCTTTTTCCACACCAACATACGAGATCCAAAAGAAAAGGCTCAATTAAGTTTTAATCCTGAAAAGGAGTCAAAATGACAACCACCATAGGCAATAGGGTTTTCGGCTTTTCTTAATTCGTAAGAAAGAATAAAGTAGGAAGGCTACTTACCCAACAGTCTGCTTGACAGCCTCGCTATACGAAACAACCACCAATCACTAGCTTAAGCTAGATCTATTGTCGATCTAATCAAAATCACAAGAAGAAAAGAGATCCAAAGGGATTCAGCTTTCAATACCAAACTAGAAGGTAGCGAGGTTTCAATTTCTGAGTGAAAGGTGGAAGAAGGTGAAATTAAAAGAGAAGCGATTGTCAGGTGGTTTCGGCTTTTCAAAATAAAGGTGAGTGAGGTTCAGTTTAAGAAGAAAATGGCAAGAGAGGATTCAAGGTTTTGAGATTTCGACTTTTATGGTAATCGGCTAGGTGAGGTTCCAAATGGTTCTAGACAGGCTTTGAAGTGAAGAAGAGAGGGGCGAAAAAAGAAATGAATTTGGCTTGAGAAGAAAAAGAAAAGAAAAGAGTTTGGCTAAGAGAAATAAATCGACAGAGGACAAGATGTGCACAAGTTTTCAGCTTTTCTAAATAGAGAAAAGAGGAGAAAAAGATGGAATAAAGGAGCCCAAAAGAACCTATACCTATTCAGCAACCAAAAGAACGACCCCAAATCAAATCCCGAAGAGTAGGCAACAAGCAATCGGCACACACTCTCCTAATCGACCAACTCTCCTCTCTTCTCCAATCCCTAAATTTTCTCCCCTTATCACTCCCTAATACAATCCCCTGAACACTTCAAACTCCTCCTAATAGAGTTTCACTTGGAGTCCACCACATGCCTTGCACATGCATTAAAAATAAAACAACACCTTGCTTACCACGGGATTTGAACCTTAGCTCTTACATAGCCTCTACATGCCACCTCCTAAAGCCCTAAGTGGCGCTACATTGCCACCTTACACAGGTCTTCTTGTGCCTTAAATTACCAACATCTATTTAAATGCCCACTTAGTCAATGCCCCTTCTCCCTTAAGTCTAAAATTTTAAAATTCTACCAGGTTTTAACTTAAGCTAAGGCCTTCTAAAGGCCCACTAAACACACTCAAAGCATAATTTAGCACATCTAGACAAGCAAAAAATTAAAATTAAGCAAAATCTTTAAATCCCAAAAATTGGGGCGTTACATGAATCTTGGATCTCTATCGAAAATGATCAATAAGGATACTCCGTATAGTCTCACAATATCAGAAATATACAAGTCAACCAACTTGTCAAGTGAATAGCCCATGCGTACTGGTATAAAATGAGCTGACTTTGTAAGCTTGTCAACCACAACCCAAATGACATCTTTCTTTTTCGGTGTCATTGGTAAACCCGTCACAAAATCCATAGTAATACGGTCCCATTTCCACTTGTGAACCATGATAGGCTGTAATAAACCGGAGGGTACTTGGTGTTCCTTTTTTACTTGTTGACAAATCAAACACTTCGATACAAACTCAGAGATATCTTATTTCATATTCGGCTGACAATACCATTTCTTTAAATTATTGTACATCTTGGTACAACTGGGGTGAATAGACATACAACTACTATATGCCTCATGTAGAATTCTTCGAATAAGCTCATCATTCTTTGGTACACAAATTCGGCCTCGGAACTTTACACAACCATCTAAATCGATCTGAAAATCTGAATTGGTACCTAGTTCGCACTGAGCTTTCTTGGCTTGCAATTCTCTGTCACTTGGCTGTGCTTTACAAATCTCTTGAACAAACATTGATCTAGCTCTCATTTTTGCCAAAATCGAACCATCATCGGTTAAGGACAACCATGTGTTCATAGCCTTCAAAGCAAATAGCGATTTCTAACTTAAAGCATCGGCAACAACATTCGCTTTCCCCGGGTGGTAATCAATAACCAACTCATAATCCTTTAATAACTCAAGCCATCTTCGTTGTCGTAAGTTCAAATCTTTTTGTGTCATCAAGTACTTAAGACTCTTGTGATCGGTGAATACTCGGCATGGCTTGCCGTACAAATGATGCCTCTAAATCTTTAACGCAAACACTATTGCAGCCAACTCTAAGTCATGAGTCGGATAATTCTTTTCATGGGGCTTCAATTGTCTTGAGGCATATGCAATCACCTTGCCCTCTTGCATAAGTACGCAGCCCAATCCATTTACGGATGAATCACTGTAGATCACAAACTCCTTCTCGGGTTCAGGTTGTACTAGAACAGGAGCCTCAGTCAATAATGTCTTTGATTTCGCGAAACTCTACTGGCATTTTTCTGTCCACTCAAACTTAATGTCTTTTTGCAATAACTTTGTCATTGGAGTAGCGATCATGGAAAATCCCTTGACAAACCTTCAGTAATAACCGGTCAAACCCAAGAAGCTTCTGACCTCAGATACATTTCTCGGTGGCTTCCATTCAACAATTACCGAGATCTTATTTGGATCAACTCTAATGCCATCACCCGAAATGATGTGGCCCAAAAATCCAACTTCTTTAAGCCAAAATTCACTCTTATTGAATTTGGCATAAAGTTGCTTATCTCGTAGAGTTTGTAAAACTGTCCTCAAGTGCTCGGCATGTTCGTCCTCATTGCGAGGATAAATCAGGATGTCATCAATAAGACTACAATGAATTTATCCAAGTATGGCCGAAAGATACGGTTCATTAAATCCATGAATACTGCAAGAGCATTAGTTAAACCGAATGGCATGACAAGAATTTTAAAATGGCCATACCTCATTCGAAATGCAGTCTCCGGCACGTTGGACTTCTTAACTCTTAACTGATAGTACCCGGATCTCAAGTCTATCTTGGAGAACACTGTGGCTCCTCTCAACTGGTCAAATAAATCGTCGATCCTTGGCAAAAGATACTTGTTCTTTATGGTCACCTTGTTAAGTTATCGATAATCAATGCATAACCTCATAGAACCATCTTTCTTGTTCACGAATCATACGGGAGTACCCCATGGAGAATGGCTTGGTCTTGCAAAACCTTTATCTATCAATTCTTGTAGCTGAGCTTTCAATTCTTTTAACTCAGTTAGAGCCATTCTATAAGGAGCAATTGAAATAGGTGTAGTACTAGGAGCCAATTTTATACCAAATTCTACCTCTTTAACCGAAGGCAATCCGGGCAACTCTTCCGGGAATACATCTTGATATTCGCAAACTACTGGCACAGACTCAATTTTCAACTTCGACTCTTTTGTATTCATCACAAAAGCAAGGTATGCTTCATACCTTTTCTTATACATTTCTGAGAAACCATGGAAGAAATCACTGTAGGCAAACTCTTAGATTCATCTGATTCAACTCGAAGTGTATCACCATTCTCACATTTCAGTTAAATAAATTTTCTACTACAATTCACTATTACATCATAAGTGGTTAACCAATCCATACCAAGGATTACATCAAATTCATCCAACGGCAAAAGCATGAGGTTAGTTGGGAAACAATGACCCCTAATCATCAAAGGACAATCCCTGCATACTTTGTCTACTAACACACATTTGTTTAGAGGATTGGAGACTTTTATCAAAAATTCCATAGACTCTACAGGTATACTCATGCTAGATACTAATTTCATGCAAACATAGCAATCAAAGAAATAGCAGGAGTTTCATGGAGAGAAAATGCGCCCATAATTACATCAGGTGATGACGCCTCTTCACAAGCGCGAATAGCGTACGTCCGTACTGGTGCTCTACCTTCGAGTCTCGCAGTCTATTCTTTCGGTGTGCCTTTACTACTCACTCCCGTACCCAGGTTTCTCTGGGGTCTACATCTTGAGGGAGCATTGCCTGATCTTGCACTCTAATCTCTGCTTTTTTCAATCATCTCGGGGCATTCTCTAATGAAGTGGTCTTGAGAACCACACTTTAAATAAGCCCGCTCATGTGCCCGACATTTGTCGAGGTGGCGTCTACCACATTAGGGACATTCAGGCCTACTGGGTCCAGTATTAGCAACACACGCAACTGAGGTAGTCTGAGCTTTGGAGACTGGATATTGTTTACCTTTGCCCTGGCCTAAAAACCCCACTGGAGTAGCTGATCGAGTAGTAAATTCTTTTGATTTCTTGGAGGAAGATTGGAACAACTTGCCTAACTTTCTCTTTCTTGAGTCATGAGACTCTATCTCAGCTTTCTTTTTCTCTTTGGTCAATTCCTCGGCTTTACAAGCTCTGTCCACTAGCACCACAAACTCTTTTAATTCTAGAATTCCAACCAATAGCCGAATGTCTTCATCCAATCCACCTTCGAACCTTTTACACATAAGGGCTTTGGTGGATACACATTCCCAAGCGTATTTACTGAGTCTTACAAACTCACATTTGTATTCCATCACAGTCATCCAACCTTGCTTCAATTCTAGAAACTCCTTGCGCTTCTGATCAATAAACCTTGGACTGATGTACTTCTTACGAAATTCTTCTTGGAAAAATTTCCAATTAACTCTTTCCCTTGGTACCATTGACACAAGGGTGTTCCACCACTGATAGGTGGAAACTCATAGGAGGGATACTACACACTTCATGCACTCTTTAGGTCTACAAGACAATTCATCAAATACTCTGATGGTATTCTCTAGCCAAAATTCCACTCTTTTCGGATCATCATCTTTAGTAGCCCAAAACTCTTCTGCCCCTTGTTTCTGGATTTTATCAACAGGGGCTTTTCTCGTCTTACTACCTCTATGATTTGGGGAGCTATCGGGGTAGGTTGAGGATTTGGAGGGGGTGGAGCTTGTTGTTGAGCGGCCGGGTTCGTTCGAACAAACTCTATGAACCACTTGTTCATCATTTCGAAGAAGGCGTCTCGAGCCTCTCCTCCCTGACCTACAATAGCTGGTCTATTTTCTGTTTTAGCTGGCACCATCCCTTCAATGGGAGCCGGTGCATTACTTTCTACATCATCTGCCTCAGCTCTATCGGGATCCATTTACTATGAAAAAACACATTTAAATCGTCAGAAGTTGTCACACTATCATATCACGTATATATATAAGTATGGCATGTATAACTATACTTGTGCATATGCTAGGTTAGCCTTAGAATCGACTAAACACTAGCTCTGACACCACTCAATGTAACACCCCTTACCCGTGTCCTACGCCGGGACGGGGTACGAGGCATTATCGTACTACCTTACTCGAATTTGTAAAGTTGAACTATAAAATTTCATTTCCATTTAAAAACTTTACATACATTCTCTTAAAATCCTTATCATGGGCCTATAAGGCCCAAAACATACATCAGGTGTGGTTCGAAACAATCCAAGAACTTTCGAGCACTTAGAAAATTTTTGCACAAAACAGGGCCACACGCCTATGTGAAGTGGGACACACCCGTATGGGTAGGCCGTGTGGTCACACACGCCCATGTCCCAAGCCCGTGTCGAATTTACTTTTCATTTTGAACCTACAGGGGTTTTCACACGGCCTAGCACACCCTGTGTCCATGGCCTGTGTCCTTCACACGGCCTCAACATGCAAGTGCCTTAGCCCATGTGTGAAAACCTGGGCATTCTGTTTATGACGTCAGCATGCAATTTAGGTCACAACGGTTGAGACACAAGGCGATGCCTCCGCCCGTGTGAAAATTACTGGGCATTCTGTTTTGCATAAATTGGGTGCAGGGGACACACGGCCTATCAACACGCCCGTGGGGCTGACTGTGTGCCACACATAGCCTAGACACATGATCGTGTGCCTACCTGTATGGACAAATATAAGCTATTTTTCAAGCCCTTTGCGACTGTGAAACTTAATCAAACATAAGGCCAACTTCAATAACACATAATATGGCATTTATAAACATCTAATACCCAAAACTTAAGGCATTCACATGCCACAAAATACAACATTAATCATGCATTCATCATCATTCATTTTTCCTACTTGAATATGCAATTTCATGCTAGCATAATTGACATTCACTTTCCACAATTAGGCTTAATAAATATTAGTCCATTTCCAAAGGCCGTTACAACTTGACTTAAATAACATCAATAGCCAACACTTTTGGCTACCCAAATTGGCAAATATCAAAATGATCAAGTTTTCTATACATGCCATACTCAAAATAATTAGACTTTACTATACCAAAATGGAATGCTTGATAGTGTGACTTCAAGCTTCGACTTTTAACGATTCCCGAGCTAGCCTAGTAAAGCTACAAGGAGACGGGAAAAGAAAGGGACTAAGCATAATTGCTTAGTAAGTTGCATGAAATAAATAGCAACATAAATCATGGAATAAGCACCCAAATAAGGTAACATGGAATATCATATAAATTTTCTACATATTTTCATGGCTTACTCATGCTTTTTCTCACCGTCATACTCATATCATTACGTATTCATTTTCTCGTGACTTAGTCATATACACATGTATCACTAATCACTAAACTTTAGTGTTTCTCGTTAAATTCATCAACTTGAATGCTTTTCCCGTTAAATTACTTAGAATACTGAAGGATACCCTAAATGTCATTCTCATGGTAAGGTTCCAAAGCCATATCCCAGATATGATCTTACATGGGATCTCAAGTCGATGTCGAAGCCATATCCCAGATATGGTCTTACATGGAATCGTAACTGATGCCAATGCCAACACTATGTTCTAGACATGGTCTTACAAGGGATCTAAATCTCGTCTCGGTGTCGATGTCATATCACAGACATGGTCTTATACGGGACCACATGTCGATGCCAATGCAATGTCCCAGACATGGTCTTACATGGGATCTCAATTCGGTGCTAGTGCCATGTCCCAGACGTGGTCTTACAGGGGACCTACAAATTCTCATGTTATGACTGTGGTATCATTCATATTCCTTAAAATTTAATCGGGATTTCTCAACTATAACTTCATCTTTTCTTGGTAAAAATCTTATCAATCAAATTCATGGAAATAACATAAATATCATAGAATATCATCACAATAATTTTCATAATGCATAACATTAATTTATTGCATACAACTTACCTCGGATCCAAAATATGGGTGAATATTCGATTTAATCCACCACCTTGCTTTTTCCCCGGTTTCGGTCCGGGCTTCGTGTTTCTTGATCTAAAATGATAAATTTCACTTATTTAGTACTCACATTGGCTAATTATCCCATAATTTGTACTTTGACAAAATTTTTAATTTTGCCTCTAAACTTTTTGATATTTACAAAATGGTCCATAGGCTCGTATAATGAAATGCACTTATTTTCTTGGTTACCCAAGCCTAGCTAAAACTTATTTGTATTCATAATAGTCCCTATTTCTAATTAATTCACACTTTTACTACATATTTTCCTACATTTATAATTTGGTCCCTATTAAGGATTTTCATGAAAAATCACCTAGTAAAAGATGTTTACTACACTTTAAACTTTCATATTCCACCACTAGGCATCAAAATACTTGCAAGTCATGCATGGGAATTTTTTATGCATAAAACCTAGCTCAAATTAGTGGTAGAAATAGCTAAATTAAGCTACGAGGATTTCAAAAATACGAAGAGAATTAAAAATGGGGCTAAATTGCACTTATTAGTGACCTTGAAAATGTCAAAACCCTTGCTATGGAGTCCCTTGAAATTTCGGCACAAGTATGGAGAAGATGAGCATAGTTTTTACTTATTTTTCCCTTTTTATTTCATTAATTATCTAAATGACCAAAATGCCTTTATACCCTTTTTTTTAAAAATTTTCCTTGGGTATTTTTCTCCATCATGCTAATAAATGGTCGAATTTCTAAATAAGGACCTCTAAATGCCAATTCATCCTTAAAACTTCTAGAAACTCATATTTTGTAACTTTTGCAATTTAGTCCTAAAGGACAAATTAATCACTATCTCATAAAAATTCCTTCATGGAACTTTCTCACTATCATGAAATCATAACATAAGCTTAAAAATAATCATGAAATATATATTTTTACTTTGGATTTGGTGTCTCGAAACTATTATTCTGACTAGGCCCTAATTCGGGCTGTTACATTAAATATCAAATATCAAAATCCTATAAAAATAAAGCATAAGTAACTAAAAAGATAAATGAATGTAAATGAGACAAGAAACATTTATGATGAGCTAATATGTGATATTTCATTTAAGTATCGAGCAAGATTCTAAACATATGGGCCTAAAATATATGAAACATGGACACTTAATAAACCCCCATACTCAACCTTTTGCTTGTCCTCAAGCAAAACAACGAAAATGCAACCTAAACAACCTAACTAGAATCAATAATCAGAATACAATTTCATACCATTGAGATAACAAATGTGATTGCATGTACACTATCAAATTCCCATTTGCTAACAAGACATATAACAACAAAAATCCATACAACTAAGCATGATCAGAACTAATGGACCTTCAAGTTCATGTGAAATAGTCCTTCCTACGATATACAATGCATAAGAGATATTAAAAGAATCAAGAGAATATATTATGTAACAACTCGTTTTTTAGTGCTGCCAAAAATAGTAGTTTCAAAATCTCGTTTTTAGATGATTGAGTCAATAGGTATTATTTATTAATATTTATGAGTCTATTATAATGTTATATTGATTTTTGGTCCACTACTTTTTTTGGACAGTTAGTAATTAAGGTACACTAAATAAATCATAAAAATCATAAAAGTTAATTACTATTAATTTTTATAGTTAAGAGGATTAAATAGAAATTATTCAAGGGTTTAAATGGAAATTAGGCCATAAAGCAATAGCATGGACAGTTAATGTTTATTGATTAGTTGAATATATGTTAATTTTTAATGTTAAAATTGATTAAAAAGATATTATAACATAAAAGCAAAAGTAAATGGCAATTTCATTCAACTTTAGCCCCTCTTCTCCACTGAATCCACCATTGTTAAGCTAGGAAAATTCAGCCAAGCTTCTTCCATTACATGGTAAGCTAAACCAAGCACATTTTTCATAAATTATATATTTTTGAGATCGTTGTAACTCAATTTAGCTAACTCGGGTATTAATTTGTAAAACTGTTAAAGATTTTAAATGTTTCTATTGATGAATTTTGAAGTTTTTTATGTTAATATGTTAGTTTATAGACATAGAAATGAAAAAATGACTAATTTGTACAGTTAAAGTTGTTAGTTTTGATCATAGAAACTAAAATGTAAATATTCTAAATTTTACATGAAATTTCTATAATTATAGACATTAGAGGGCTGTAGAAGGATGTGGTTGAAATTGGATTGAAAAACGAGGCTTAAATGTGAAAGTTATGATTGTTTCGATTTTAATGATTAAATTGAATAAAATGCAAAAAAATTAGGAATTTTTTGTAAAATGAAATTGAACGGTCATATGCATAAAATAAAATATTATAAGGTAATTGAAACTGATAAATTGAAATGAATTATCGTACAGATCAAGATTTGAACCAATCGGTAGATAATAAAGGAAAAAGAAAATTACGAATTAGTCCTTGACATTTTGCTTGTTGTCGTTTTTGTCTGGTAAGTTCATTGGGTGTAGTTATGTTTGTAAATGTATTGGATGTGTTTGAATTATGAAAAAAAAAATATATATATATATATATCTTGTGGTTGTATTTTGGATTGGTTATAAAATAGTACAAAGGGTGTGTATCTTTATTGAAAAATGATAGATCATTCATATATAATATTTCTTTTCGTAGAGCGCATTCCATGTATGTGGTAGAATAGGACCCTTCATTTTTGTTATTTTGTAAGCTCCATAGCCTATCTTTTTACCAATTTGTAGTGTCTTTCCCAATTTGGGGTCATTTTTCCTTGTTGTGATGCTAGAAATCTGGCTTTAGTATTTATTAAAACAAGATCACCTACTTGAAACTGCTTGTTCCTGACTCTAGAATTATAATATCGAGCAACGTGTTGGGCTCGTGCGACATTTCTAATCTCTATTGTCTCCCTAACTTCATCAATGTGATCCAAGTTGAGTCGAATGGCCTCCTGGTTGGCACTCTCATCAAAACGAGTTGTTTTGTGAGATCGCAGGCCTATCTCAGCAGGGATCACTACTTTTGCCACATATACAAGTGAGAATGTTGTTTCTTCAATTGTTATATGAGGTGAGTTTGCAGGGCCCAAATGATTCCTGACAACTCTTTAAACTAAGCAGCTTTGGCCTCATCAACCTTTTTCTTTAGAGTTGTTAAGATCTTTTTATTTATTACTTCTACATGACCATTTGTTTGGGGAGTCTCTACAAAGCTTTGAACAAGAGTAATCTGTAGGTCATTACAAAAATTCTTGAATTTCATTGGAATTGGGTTTCATTATCTGTTATAATCAAGTGTGGGATGCCAAACCTACAAACAATGCATTTCTAAAGAAAATACTCTATTTATCTCTCTATGATTATAGCCAGAGCTTCAGCTTCTATCCACTTAGTGAAATAATCCACAAGTATAACTATAAATTTCTTCTGAGCTATGGCTATTGGAAATGGGCCCAAAATATCTATTCTTCGAGTTGCAAATGGCTAAGGGCCAAACATTATTTGCAGAGGCTCCATTGGTGATCGTTGTACTTGAGCATATTTTTTGGAAGAATGACAAGTTTGAACCATATAGGGTGTGTCCTTTTGTATAGTTGGTCAGTAATACCCCTACTTGAGAACCTTGTGCGATGACAATCTTTCACCTAGGTGATCGTCGTATATTCCCTCATGAATTTCTCTCATAACATATTTAGCTTCTGAGGGAGCAAGACGTTACAAAAGTGGTTGGGAGTAACCTTTTCTATAAAGCACACCCTCTAACATGATATATTTAACGGTGATAGAATAAATGGTTTTAATTACTTGAGAGTTGAATAACTTGAAAATAAATAGATGTTTAAAATATAAATAATAATCTCATACCTTGTAGCTTTATGTTGTAATTCAACGAGCTCTTTCTTATTAAAGTAGTGAATTTCCCCTTGTAGAGCTTGTATGATGAGGGTCAGCCACATTTCTTCTTGGCTCAAATTGAGAACTTGTTGGCTATTGTAGCTTGGGACATCTCTATATTCTAACAAAATTTTTCCTCTCTGCTCAATTGTAATATCCTTGACAGGATGATTCATCATGACAATCATAGGATGAGCCTGGAAGTAAGGTCATAACTTGTGACAACAAAGTGAAAATGAGTTTTTCTATCTTTGAATACCTTTGTTCACCAGTCTGTAGCACCTTGCTAACATAACACACTGGAAATTGGCAAACCCCTCTCTTCTAATCAAAATTGATGTCACCTTTACCTCTAAGGTCGCCAGATAAAGGTAAAGGGTTTCCCCTACACAAGGTGACATCAAAAATGGTGGGGATGTGAGATATGTTTTAAGATTCTAAAAAGCAACTTGGTACTCTTCTGTCCAGCTAAAAGAAGTTATTAAGGCTTTAAAGAATGGTAAGCACTTATCTGTCATCCTAAGGATGAACTTGTGAGTGCAACCACCCTCGTTGTTAGCATTGAATATCCTTGATAGTCTTTGAGAAAGGCATATCTAGAATGGCCCGAATCATCTCAGGGTTCACCTTTATGCCCCTTTCTGTAACCATAAAGCCTAAGAATTTATCTGCTCTTATACCAAAAGTGAACATCATGTTTTGAGCTTACAAAATAGCAAAAGCCTCTGAAAAATTCTAAATATGCCCCATCAAAGTAGAGCTCTTTACCAACATGTCATCAATATAGACCTCAACACTACGACCAATTTTTTCTTTGAAAATCTTATTAACTAATCTTTGGTAGGTTGCACTGCATTCTTCAGCCTAGAGGGCATAACCCGATATCAAAATAAACCTTCTTCTATGATGAAGGTTGTTTTATCTTAGTGTTTTGGAGCCATAGAAATTTGGTTATAAATCGAGAATGTATCCACTAGCCTGTTAATAGAGGGTAGAAAAAAACTATCATTTAGGCAAGCTTTTTAAATCTGGTGAAATCAATGCACATTCTCCACTTCGCATTAGTCTTTTTCACCATCACAACATTCGAAACCCATTTTGGGTATGCCACTTCCTTAATGAACACTACTAAAAGTAGCTTTGCTACCTCTTGCCTAATGCCCTGTAACACCCCCAACCTGGCCTAGGAGTCTACACTGAATTCGGAATGCTACATTGATCACCGAAGTGATCATAGAAAAATTTTACAAAACAACTTATCTTCGTAAACTAAAATCTTAAATAACCATACAGTAAAAATTTACTATAAATATTAACATAAAACATGTTTAAGTTATGTGAATAAAGCATAAATCAAAAACCATACCACAACATTATAAATCCTTACAGTTTAAACTTTAACCGAATAATGAATAAAGCAAAAATTTATAAAAACCAATAGTTTATCCACCAAGACTGTCTGAGACGTCCGCATACTGGGCCCAACATCCAGAAACCAAAACTGTACTTGAAAGAGGAAACATAAGAGGGGGTGAACTACTCGAGCTCAGTGTGAGATCAAAACCAGTAAAACTTCAAAAACAGAAACTGAACAAAGATAGTAAGGTTTGGAAACAGTTCTAAAATAGAACATACTTGCAGACTGTTTAAAACAAGAACAGACCATATGTAACTTTACAATCATATGGCTCTGTCAAACATAGTAGCAGTATTTCCCAAGTGTTATAGATTGGGCCTAAGGCCTTTCCAGAATCGATACCATTGTGGGCCTTAGCCTATCACATTAGTTATCTAGTTAGATAGTTGTAGACAAATCTACAAGGTTCTCATAGGCACGAGCGCCCTTCAGTCGAATACTACAATAGGATATTTCAGTCCATCAGACATTCAAATATTTCCATCGATCAGTCAATCAGATATTTCAGACAAACAATACAATCGCATACCATCACAGTATAACATTCAGTTAATCAGATTCAATCAAATGCATATGAGTACAAATGAGTTGTAAAATAACCCACCCATCCAGCCAACACACCATCTTCGTCCACCCCTATACATCCCGTGGGGTATAATCAACCCACCCATCTCTGCACTTTGAGTAGGACCTCGAAAAGCCCATCCAACCTTATACACCATAGGATGTTATCCCGGGTTGCCCGGCAACTATGATCATCAACATTGTCATCGATCCTCAGGGAATTAGGATCACCTTCGACCCTTCGGGAATTGGGGCTAACAGTGTGCAGATAGATTGCCCATCTCATATATTATGCAGCAATGCTAGCGTATAGGCTGTACTGTGCAATGCGATAAACCATGGTACAGACATGTAGTGTGAACTACCAGATCTGATAATAGTAAATAGCGTAGCTAACGTACACATGGTACAGTGCAATGCGGTAAACCACTATACCGACAGGTTGTAGTAAAACTACCAGATAGTTAAATTATCCACTACCCTCTGGGAATTGGGACTGCCCACGACCTTCTAGGTATTTAGGGCCTCAGTATGCAGATAAACTGCCAGATCATAAATCTCCCTTCTCTTCAACATCCCATTCCAGAATACTTTATATGCAGATGTATGCTTGCAGATGTATGAATGCAGATGCACCAATTCAAAATTCAATTACTTACAATCATTCAAAGGCAGTAATTCAGAAGCAGACATTCGGAGGCAAACATTCAGTATCAAAGACGTACACACTTGTGCCCTCAATCTCAGTACCTATTATTTCACACAACCAAACATTAGTAACAATTAAAATACAATCAGAGCAGAGTCGTGACAACCCTCAGTAAGCTTATTCGAGAAAAGGAGCACATAGAATTGCGATTGCACTTAAATCTCCCAATAACCAAAATTTGGCAAGTTAAAGCCACATGCCAGTGTGCTCCGGTCGTGTGGAGCAATCCAGGCTGTGTGGGGATCCAAACACCCGTGCAAAGGGTAGCACACGACTGTGTGACGGAGGCACACGCTCGAGTGGTGCAGGGGCACGGCCGTGTAAACAGGCCATGTAACTCACTATCTAATTTCACTACTTTAAGGTGCAGGGCACAAGCCCGTGTGGCCATCAGACATGGCCATGTGCCCCAAAGCACATGCCTGTGCGAAATTCGGCCGTGTGTCCTGAGGCATACGCTCGTGTGAAAGACCTAATTTCCTCTATCACACGACCGTGTGACAAGGCCGTGTGACTCCAAATCCCTAATTCCCAACCTCACACGCTTGTGTGGATTCCAACAAAAATCTCCAAATCGACCACACGCCTGTGTGGCTAGGCCATGTGGCATCTAATTTAGCCTAGAAACCCTATTTCCCAAATCCACACGGGTGTGTACCGGTAGTTGAGGAGGCTACAAAACCACCACAATTTAGTCTCAAAAATGATGTTTTAGCAACCATCACAATCCCTAACCTTTACCCTATCAACATATATCAGAAAACAACAATTTCCCTTCACTTCTATCGTCTAAAAACTCAAAAATGAAGGGGCACTACATAGCTACGAAAAGCCAAAGGAAGGAATTTGCCAAACAAGATAACAATTGATTTAAAAACAGAATGTAGTAATAAGATTTGAATCCCACACCTGATTTGATCGGAGATGGTGAAGACGAAAGAGGAGCAAATTTCCCAAATACTTAAGTCAAAACCTGTAACAGCCCGATTTAGACCTTAATCGGAACGGTGGTTTCGGGACCACAAATTTGAGTCAAAAAAATATTTAAAAATTATTTTCTGTGTTTATTTTTTGTGAATTTATATCTGTGAAATTTTCGTGATTTAATTTTTTCATTTGAGTGTCCGATTTAATAAAAGGATTTAATCGCATAAATTAAAAAATTGATGGTTTAAAGCATAAGGGCCGAATTGTTAATGGCTTTTTAAATTGAAGTATTTATGTTATAAATAAACCATAATCATGTGTAAGGGACGGTAGTGCCCTTGTTTATAATTGTTTGATATTTTATTATAAAGGATAAATTAGTAATTAAATTATATGTTAACATATATTATAATAAAACATTACACAAAAAAAAATGAAAGCCATTTTAGATGTTCATCTTTTATCTTCTTGCCAAAACTAAAACAAAAGTAAAGAAAAAGGGAAACGTAGGGTTTGGCCATTTCTAAGCTCAAGCAACGTATGTGTTTAGCTCGGTTTTTGATAACTTTTATGTTTTTGAGATCGTTGCTAAGTTATCTTCAAGACCCAAGCTTGAATTTTTTTATTTTGATGAATATTTTGAGTTATGCCATTGATGAGAACTTGTGATTTTTGTTGTTTGATGACAAAATATGAAAGATATGTTTTAGATTAACATATATTGTATAGGAGTTTTTGATGATTTTGAGTAATTAGGATTAAATTGCAAAAATAATAATTTGAGGGACTAAAATATGAAATAAATGAAATGTATGGACTTGTATGAGTACTAGGAATACTCAGCCAAACATGGGTATAGGGAATTTTGCATATTTTGTGTTTTGTGCAATAGGGACTAAATTGTAAAAAGTGTAAATTTAGGGGTAAAATGGTAATTTACCCATTTATGTGTTTTTGGACTAAATTGAATGAAAATATGTTTGAATGAGCTTAATTTGAATATGTTTAGATCACGAACCAAAGAAATCGGATTTGGATCGAGGGAAAATGAAAGTTCTCGACTGGTCATCCCGTTTTATTTTTCATCGTCTGAGGTAAGTTTATAAGCAAATAGTCGTACTAAATTCTAAATAAATGAAAAGTATATATGCTGAATTTGTATTTTTGAGTTATTATATGCTATAACTGAACATGAGTAAGCTTGATTAGTATGTTCCAAATTCGTTTTGACTGAATTACGATGTCTAAAAGTCTCGTATGAACCTTAGGAATAGTTAGGATGCATATGTCATGACATAGGATTCCGATATGTGTGTGTGAGTAAGACCATGGCATCGATATGTGACTCTAAAATATGTGTGCGAGTAAGACCCTATCTGGGACAGTGGCATTGTAATTACATGTAAGACCACGTTTGGGACGTTGGTATTGTACGATATATGAGTGATTATCCGAGTGTCCTATCCAATTCTGAACGGTTTATCGGGAAAAGATAAGTTGTGTTCGAGTGTGTAAAACGAGCTAAATGGCCAGGTATGAATCAGTTTATTGTTTACTTAAAATAAGGTAAGTGAACAACTTAATACTTATTACAAGCCATGTGTAATGGTAATAAGGTTTATATGTGATTATGAGCATTCGGCCTCGTAAATATTATTGAATGAGTTTCAAGTATATGCATATGTGATTATGGGTAATCGGCCACATAACTAATATTTGTATCTGAAATTATATTGTGACATATGAGCTTATGCATTTGTGTGTATGTGAACTAGGTTTATGATGACTATTTGGCTTTGGAAGTTAAATGATAATATGTAAAGGTTATATGGGTATTTGGACAAGGTGACATTTATAAATGATTATCTATTTATAATATGAACTTTATATGTTTAGATCTAAATGTGTTTTGATAATATAATTAGGGTTAGTTTGATTAAGTTGATAATATCATTGGGTTGTTTATTTGCTTATGAATTACTAAGCTATAATAGCTTACTCTGTGTGTTAATGTCACTTTGTTTTATAGATTTTTGGATCAAGTTATGAGCTCGGGGATCGTCAACAAAGTTCATCACACTATCTCCTACTTTGGTATTTAAATAGTTGAACTCAAATTATGGCATTTATAGGCTAGAATGTGTTTTGAAGTTTTGAATTTTGGTTATGTGTAACTAAAGCCATGTGAAAATGGCTTTACTTCTAAGTTTGATTTTTTATTATATTTGATCAAGGTTTTACTATTTTAGTGATGATATTATGTGTTTCGAATAAATGGCATGGGTGATAGATGATACATGTTTTGATAAATGGCTGTGGTTTGTAGTATAATTAATTGATTATAATGTAATGAATTTGGTAAATGAAAATGAGTTAATTTATAAGTTATTATATTGCACTTATGAAATTTAGTTATGAATGAAAATAGAAATTGATTTGATTTGCTTTAATCGGCTAGGCAATATTATGTTTATTTTGTATAGAAATTGATTAATAAGTACGGCTAGTAACATGAAAGGGGAAGATACAAGTTCAGTTTTTATACAAGTGTGCATGGATGTTATGTTTATGATATAAGTTATTTAATTTATAAATTTCTGTCGTGATATGAATACTGTCTTAATAAGGATATATATATATTCAATGATATAAGACATGATATGCAAATTATAAATGGCATATGTTTATATATATATACATTCGGTCATGGCTTTTAATTTAAATTATATATATATGTCTTATTTACTAATATTTGTAATGCTATAATATAGTTAAGTTGATGGATTAATAAATGCTACTTTGGTACATGAATGGATGCGCATAATTGGATGGAAACTATTGTTTGAGTTTAATTTGTGTTTCAGCTATGTGGCTATTATTGTTAGTATATTAAGTGTATGACACGTTTCTAATGGTCTTGCTAGGAATAAGAATAATTTAAGTCTATTTGTGTTCAGTTATGTTTAATATGAAATCTTGAAAGTACTTGACATGATATGTACTATGTTTAAAATAGGAATTTGATTCTATATGAACCTATATGCATGTTTCCATTCAGTTTAAGCATTGGAGAAAAATGTCCTAATGAATAGTAATGTGCTGATTGTGACATGGACATATGATGAGTGTTTAACTTGTTCATTTTATAAGATTCATGTAATCAAATGATTTGATTATTTAGATATGCGCATAAGCTTGTATGTGAAAGTGATATATTTGATAATTTGCTCATAAATTAAATGTTTACATTTATATTAGTTTTGTGATATGAAACGATTTAACATTTGATTGGTTTAAGAGTCTGGATCACGATTGGGTATATGAATATGTAATAGTTTGGTGGTTATGTCTCATCCGATAATACCTTGTAACCCTTTTTCTAGCGACGAATACAGGTTAGGGGTGTTACAGAACCCTTCACATAAAACGTAATTGGACCTAGAAACAAAAAGAAGTGCAAGAGGGAGAAGGAGGAAACATGAAAAAAAACCCAAAACCCAAAATAATAAAAAATAAACTCTTTATGACTCATGGGATAGATACAAGGACTTGTTGAGAAGGTTCCCTTACCATGGGTTACCCTTATGGCTACAGGTTCAGACTTTCCGCAATGGTTTGAACCCCTCAATGAGGCAAATGATTGATGCAGCTACCGGTGGAACCATAAGTTTTACTATTCCCTGTTTAATTGTTAATTTAAACATTAAAAAGGCATTAGCTGATTCAGGTGCTAGTATTAATTTAATGCCTTATAAAATGTTCAAGCAACTAGGTCTTGGGTAACCAAAACCTACTAGGATGAGTATACAATTCGCTGATAGATCTGTTAAATATCCTAGGGGTATTATTGAAGACGTGCTAGTTAAAGTAGATAAATTTATATTCCCTGTTAATTTTGTTGTGCTTGACATGGATGAGGATGTTGAAGTGCCTTTAATTCTAGGAAGCCCATTCTTAGCAACTGTTAGAGCTGTCATAGATGTGGGAGATGGTAAACTTGTTCTTAGGGTAGGTGATGATGAAATCGTGTTTAAAATTTATTATGCTATTCGATTTTCTAGAGAATAAGACGGATCCTGTTACTTTGTTGATTCTATTAACTATTCTGTTCAAGACACTTTTCAATAAATCACTCTTAAAGACACGTTGGAACTGTGTCTCGTTCAAGGTGGGGGAGAGGACAAAGTCACTGATAAGCGATAAATTATACATATTTTTACCCCATGCTTAGCCCAATTTCCGGATGAATTACCCCTTGATTTGTGTAAATTGATGCTCTTAAACCTTTAATTTCATGTTTTATACTCAGGTGAGCTTAGGGAAGAGAAAAGAGCAAGGAACGGGCCAAAAACGGGTAAATTAGGCCCAGGACAGTAATCAACACGGCCTGGAGGTTCGCCACATGGCCGTGCCACTTTAACAGGCTCAAGCACGGCCTAGGCCTCGGTCCACATGGGCGTGGCACACGGGCTTGTCCCTATCGTGGGGAAGTTCAATTTCACTCAGAAAAGGCTACTTATGGGCTAAGAAAGGCACTTCAAAACTCTATATAAAGACCCTAGGAGGCAACTACAAGGGTGTGTTTTTTCTCCCTACAAAAGGTGCTTGATTCCCCACTAAGGGAGTGATTTTCTCCCACCAAGGACATGCTTTATTCCCTCTAAGACGGGGAGTTAAAGGGGGGATCTACTCGAAGGGAAGTCGATTGATCCATCTCAGAAGCCAGAATCTACATCAAGACAGAGGATCTCCCTTCAATCCTTTCAAGAGTTTTGGGTTTTCTTATGTTTTGTTATTTTATTTCTTCTGAGATGTTTTCTTTTATAATTATGAATTAAAACCCCAAATATCTAAGGGGGATGAAACCTAAGACAGATCTTGTTATTGTTATCTCAGCTGTGTGATAAATATTTAATTTGTTCTTAATTGTGTTTTTAATTCTTAAATTGATATTTCCGGGATATTGATCTAAGTCGAATGTGCTTATGTAGAGGAGCAAAAGTCCCTGCATAGGAGTAGATCCAACACAATTAAGCGGAGTTGATTGCAACCCTAGACATAGGACGATAAAAATCTACCGGATTAGAGTCAAATCTAATATGGGGAGCCATAGATCGAGTTCATATGAGACTTAGGGTTTTAACTAGAAAGAGATTTCTGTTGATCAACCTAGGTTTAGTTGTTCTTATCCTCGATGGAGGTATTAGCATAATTTAGGGATCTCTACGGATCAAATCAAATGAAGAAATCATCTAGTTTAGAGTTAGATAACAAGTGAAGTTTAGGTGGATTCTTCCTTAGGTATTGCCTTAATCAATCAGTCTTTCCCAAAAGCAATCTCTCACTTTACTCTTTGTCGTTTCTTTAGTTAGTTTAGTTTAGTTTACAACCAAACCCTCTTTATTTTTAGGCTAGATAATAGAAAGAAAGTCATTAATAGTACTTATAGTTCCTTAGATTCGATATTCCAGTCTTGCCACTAACTATACTACTGTTCGATAGGTGCACTTGCCTTTTATCGTGATATTAGTTAATTTACAAGTACGATCAGATTTTATAAATTTTATTACTTCATATCGCGAATATCAAGTTTTTAGCGCCGTTGCAAGGGAGCTAAGATATTAGGAACACTCAATTTCTATTACTTTAGCCATTACTATTTTTATTTATTTTTAACTTTTATTTTTATTTGTTTTATTTATTTATTTTAATTTTCTTTGCCTTTTCCCTTCCAGGTATCTCTAGTTTATAACTAAAAGAAATCCGGGAGGACCACTGCTTTTTGACGACGATTTAGAAGTGACAGTTTGTCGAACCTGCCGAGAGATAAGATGAAGCTTGCAATATCCAGAACAAGGACAAGAAGAAGAGTCAGAACCTACTGAAGAGATGGAAGCCAATCAGGATAATCAGCTACCCCCTGTAGTAGCCGTAAATCTTGTTGAGCAAAATCCTGCTTCGCGTACTATGTATGATTGTGCTAGACCTAATTTAGTAGGAACTGAATCTAGCATTATTAGGCCTACTATTGCTGCAAATAATTTTGAACTAAAACTTAGCACTATTCAGATGATACAGCAATTTGTTCAGTTTAATGGTTTGCAGGATGAGGATCCTAACTCGCATCTAGCTAACTTTTTGGAATTATGTGATACATTCAAAATAAATGGCATTTCTGGTGATACCATTCGTCTTAGACTATTCCCATTCTCCTTGATGAGGATAGCAACGTACCCTTAATTCTAGGGCGACCCTTTTTAGCAACTGCTAGAACAATAATTGATGTAGGAACAGGTGAGCTTAGACTACATGTAAGTGATGACAAAGTTACTTTACAAACTCGAAACTCGATTAAGACTGTTGATAATAAGAATATAGTTACGAGTCCTTGTAAAAACACTGAACTCACCACCCAAGCTTCTGTGCAAGATCCACTCCACATAAAGGCGACCCAAGCACAGACAAGTCCATCCAAGGGAGACACACCTGAAAAGCGAATGCTTCAGATTGAGGAACTAGATGAGTGGCTGAACTATCACGAAATGCCCAAAATATGCCACACCAACCCAAAGCATCACCAACACGACCCTCAAGTAATAACAAATCAAATCAAGGTAGGGGATAAGGTAATCTTAGGGGAAGACAATCCTCGAATCTTGAATTCAAAAGACCATACAAGTGATACACCTTACTTCACGGTAACGAAAATCTTTCCCTATGGTACAGTCGAGATAAAACATGAGTCACTTGGCACTTTCAAGGTAAATCACACTCGACTCAAATCTTACGTTGATAATGAAATTGTAAGCAGGATAGAAGAGTATCAACTCTTCAAGCCATCGTGATCGAACAAGCTTGAGAAAAGTCGAGCTTAGACTATAAACAAGCATTTCTCGGGAGGCAACTCGAGCACTAACTTAGTAAATTATTTTATTTAGGCTTTCTAATACATCAACTAACCCTTTCGAATGTAGGTTTTTCGTGCCACACGGCCATGCCCACGGGCGTGCCTAAAGCCATGTGGCCACTACGAGCAAAGATACGGTCGTGCGTAATGGCCGTGTATGGGAAGGGTAAGATTGTCCTAACACACAGGCTTCGATAACTTGCCACGGCCGTGCGATGTGGCCGTGGCCAAACCTGTTAATCTAACATCAGCGTGCGACACATCCGTGCCTCAAGACCGTGGTCGAACCTGCCATTTCATACACTGGTGTGTGACCTCCGACATGGTCAAGGGAGAAGCGAACATCGAAAGACACGGCCGTGCGACACGGACGTGTGCACCAACATGCCCTAGGAACACGGGCGTGTGACACAAATTTGGCGCGCCAAAATCACCAATTTTTGAACCACACGGGCTAACCCCGAGTCACACGGGCGTGTGCCATGCCCGTGTGACCCAAAATCCTATTAAAACAGCCCACTATTCACCTTCTTCCTCACCTCAACCCTAAGATTTTCTCCCACCACCGTTCATACCTGTCTCTCCTAGTGTTGTCACCAGCTTCAACCACGCCTCCATGCCCGTGTAACCTCACCACGACCGTGGTCCGCCCTATAACCACCCATTCGGTTCCCCTTTTCTCATTTTGTCTCTTTATTTTTAATTTTTTTATCTATTTATCTATTAATTATCTCATTCATTTTGTTATTTACTTTATTTTTGATAGGAAATTCATTCATTTAGTATGATTACTCTAGAAAAATTCATTATGCCATTTAGACCTATCCTTTGGCTGCCACCTTTACCTATCTTGAATAGTTTATTGCTTAGTATAAATTGATACCCATGCATCCATCATATGATACCATGCTTAGGATGAATAAAATATATTATTTAGGTTAGTGAAATCAACGTCTCCATACAATACTTAATAATGTTTTGCTTTGTTTAAACTGTCGTTTAGCTTAAGAACTTATTATTACCATATTCTTTTTAGGAATGATAGATATCCATCTTATTATCTTTTTGCATTTTAGGTACAATGTCGTTTTTAAGAGGGAAGAAAGTTGTCGTCCCTACCTCTAAAAAATGCAAGGGACCCAGTGGTTCCTCTTCTAGACCCACTGTTGAAGTCAAACACCCATTTCTCCAATTCCCGCAGAACTTCCAAAAAGAGTTATTTCAGATATTACAGGCAAGACCCCTCAGAGTCGGAAGGTGCATCGATTGGGCCGCACCAGAATAGGTCTAGCTAACTGACGAGTCTGAGCCTATTAACAACGGACCTGTGAGAGCAATTCTTTCAAATCGTAGAGCCCACTTGTCTCGAACTCACCCTTGAGTTCTACACCACATTCCACCTCCAGACGGTGATGAGCCAACATGATGATCCAGGAACGATACAATTCTGGCTCAGAGGCCTCGTTCGTCAACTCAGTGTACCAGAGTTTGGTACAGCGCTAGGCCTCTACACTGAGCAGTTTGTGGAGGAAGAAGACCTTTCTAAGCTCCATCGACACATCCACCTCTCACCTTCTAAGTGTTGGCAATCCCTGGTCCCAGCCTCATCCACGTACGACCCCAGTCTCTCCAAAGCAACTGCTCTCACCCCATCTCTGAGGTACATACATGCTCTACTCGCACATACACTGACGGGCAGACACGAGAGTACCGACATCATCAACACCCACGATGCCTACTTTTTAAGGAGCATGGCACATATTCATGTGATTGATCTCGCCTACTTCATTGCCCATGCCATCCAACACCAGACGGAGCGACATCGTAAGGGCGCGATCTCTATGGGCCCGTACATCACACGATTGGCCCGCCACTTCGTCCTACTTAACACCGCGGCCCAGACACACCTTGATCGGCCAGATGTCCCCACAGGGCATCCAAACTATCTTGCATATGAGGATGATTCAGCGTCGACCTGGGACTGATCCTCTATAATACCGTCTATTCTAGGATGCCAAGCAAGAGGACCCCAAGGACATTACTGATGATGTCCCACCACCAGAGGAGGCACCGACTGAGCCACCACCCCCTTGCCAACCAGTTTATGCGGCAGCTTCTCATGCTGACTTAGCTGAGCGCTTCACACGATTCGAGCAACAATGTTTTCAGTGATTTGATCACATTGATGCAACCTTAGCTCAGATTTGTTAGCATCTTCACATCGCACCACCATCCCCACCTCGCGGACCATCTGAGGATTAGAACTTCCTAATGCTTTTATCTTCTTTTTTATTTACTTTTTTTTTTAATTTTTCCGTCTTATTTTATTTTATCTTTTTCATTATTTGAATTTTTTGAATTTAGTTTATTTTACTTCAATTATTTCATATCGGTTATTCTCTAACAAACACATTCTGTTAATCCAAATTCCCTAAAACTGATAAATGCTTTCGCAGTTTCAAAGAAGCTCTATAGCTTAAATCTAAAACCTAATGGGAACCTTAGCCACCTATACCGCCAAACATACCCTCTCGGCATAGTAGCTGCGGACAAACAACCGCTACCACCGCCAGAGTATTCACCTCCACCCTTCCTTTGTCCTAGACACTGTACAGCCACCTCCACCTCAAGGAATTTATCCAATACAGGGAGTTTCACTTCTATCCCTATCTTATGATTTTATGCTTCTATTGCTACTAATGTATCTTTGTACATTGAGGGAAATGTACATCTTAAGTGTGGGGGGGAACTTACTTTCAGTCATTGCATTCTTTTTGAAACCCTGAAAATTTTTTACAACTAACATTTTGTGTTGTTCTCAAAATTTTGAATTCTCACTTTCACTCTCTGTATTAGTCTCAATCTCTTATTAGGAATTAGTCCTGATTGATTTATAGTTTTTATTGATATGTTAGAAAATTAAGACATAGGTACTTATGCTTTGATTATTCGAACTTTAAAACATTAGGGAATCAAGCATGATAAGTTGAAATTTTTGAGAATTTAAATTTTTTCTAGGTTATTTTCCCTAATTTTAAGTGTTATCTTGAGATTTGAAATTCGCAGGATTGACATCAAAAGCCATAATTCTGGTGAGATTTTTGAGCCTTTTGAGCATACATCCTTTCGTGCTCACTTTTATTGCTGCTTTGAGTGAGTCAATACTGATTTGTTATTCTAGAACTTGCTTAAATTATACATGTTGAAACCACATCATTGATTTGATATACCGAAATGATAAAGGCACTTAGGTTTAACCCACTTACTCCATAAAAGCCTACCTCCATAAATTAACCCCTAGTGAACCCCATTGAACCTAACAACCCATTCTTTGACTTACCTCTAATATTAACCTATAACCTATTTTTTGTTGAATTCCATTCAATTATTTTGATCCCTATTTTTGTCGAGACTTGAGTTGAATTATTATCTAGCTTTGTTCTCTTTCTCAGTTTGTAAAGTTGTAAATGTTCAATATATTGTAATTGATTTAAAATTTTTTTTACATATACAGTTAATTCAGTCGTAATTCATATTTCAGCTATAGTTCAATATTTTTCCATATTTCTATTATAAGCTACCTAATCCAAAACGATGTCATCATAAAGATTAGCTTTAGGAATATGTTCAAGTGATAGAGATTTTTCTAGATAGATGACTTTTTAATTCAATCTCGATTCTAACCCTCTTTTTCAGGTTGTGACAAACACCCCTAACCAAAGCCCCATTACAACCATTGAAAGACCTTTTGATCAATGTGTCATATCAATCTATAGTGGTGGAGATTTGATTTTCTTGCAAGCCTATGGTAATAACATTTCAGATTGACTAAAGAATGCTTAATTCTTAAACCCTAAACAATTTGAGTGGATAAAGTGAATGTTTAGTGAGGATGTCAACTCTAGTTGATTTCGATTGAGAGGTAATTGCTTAGGAGAAGGGAGAAAACCTATGTTTCTTTGATAAAATTCTCAACTTAGAGTGTTTGAAACTTTAATGTTCTTCTGGTTGAATTTTCATTGTATGATTACTTATGGATTAGTTTGAAACATTATTGATAAGGATTATAAGTTGAGAAGAATGATTCTTAACTGTGAGTTGAGATTTTGCTTGAGGACAAGCAAAGGCTTAAGTGTGGGGTTTTCTTATGTTTTGTTATTTTATTTCTTTTGAGATGTTTTCTTTTATAATTATGAACTAAAACCCCTAATATCTAAGGGGGATGAAACCTAAGACAGATCTTGTTATTATTATCTGAGCTGTGTGATAAATATTTGATTTATTCTTAATTGTGTTTTTAATTCTTAAATTGATATTTCTGGGATATTGATTTAAGTCGAATGTGCTTATGTAGAGGAGCAAAAGTCCCTGCGTAGGAGTAGATCCAACACAATTAAGCGAATTTGATTGCAATCTTAGAGATAGGACAACGAAAATCTTCTGGATTAGAGTCAAATCTAATGTGGGGAGCCATAGATCGAGTTAATGCGAGACTAGGGGTTTTAACTAGAAAGAGATTTCTATAAATCAACCTAGGATTAGTTGTTCTTATCCTCAATAGAGGTATTAACATAATTTAGGGATCTCTACGGATCAAATCAAATAAAGAAATCTTTTGGTTCAGAGTTAGATAACAAGTGAAGTCTAGGTGGATTCTTCCTTAGGTATTGCCTTAATCAATCAGTCTTTCCCAAAAGCAATCTCCCACTTTACTCTTTGTCGTTTCTTTAGTTAGTTTAGTTTAGTTTACAACCAAACCCTCTTTATTTTTAGGCTAGATAATAGAAAGAAACTCATTACTAGTACTCATAGTTCCTTAGATTCGAAATTCTAGTCTTGCCACTAACTATACTACTGTTCGATAGGTGCACTTGCCTTTTATCGTGATATTAGTTAGTTTACAGGTACGATCATATTTTATAAATTTTATTACTTCATATCGCAAATATCAGTCACCACTGAGATGGAAAAGGTAATAATTGATTTGAACTCCAACGAACCTTCTTCATGACAAATAGATTACGAGGGCATTGAGATTAATGATGAACTAAGACAAAAGCCCTCTATTGACGAACCTCCTAAACTAGAACTTAAGCAATTACCTAAATACTTGAAATATACATTTTTGGGAGACGATTCTACATTACCAGTGATTATTGCTTCAAACTTACAACCCAAGGAGACGGAGGAATTAATTCAAGTGTTAAGAGAACATAAAAGGGCCATAGCTTGGAAAATTTCTGACATTAAAGGGATTAGTCCTTCTTTTTGCACCCACAAAATTTTGATGGAGGATAAATACAAACCATGTGTGCAAGCTCAAAGGCGACTGAACCTCAACATGAAAGAAGTGGTCCAGGCTAAGGTAATTAAACTTCTAGATGCTGGAATTATTTATCCTATTTCTGACAGTGCTTGGGTAAGCCCCGTGCAGGTTGTTCCTAAGAAAGGAGGCATGACTGCTGTTGCCAATGAAAAGAACAAATTGATTCCTACAAGAACAGTCACAAGTTGGAAAGTTTGCATTGACTACAGGAAATTGAACGATGCTACCAGAAAAGATCACTTTCCCTTGCCCTTCATTGATCAGATGTTGGAAAGACTATCAGGACATATGTACTACTGTTTCTTGGATGGACTCTCTGGCTATTTCTAGATCTCGATAGCTCTTGAAAACCAAGAGAAGATGACATTTACATGCCCATACGATACGTTTGCTTATCGTAGAATGCCTTTGGATTATTTAATGCTCCTTCTACTTTTCAACGATACATGTTAGCCATCTTTGATGAACTCATGGATGGTATCATGGAGGTGTTTATGGATGACTTCTCAGTATTCGGTAACTCTTTCCATCTTTGCCTTAAAAATTTGAAACGAGTTTTAATAAGATGTAAAGAAACAAATGTTGTTCTCAACTAGGAAAAATGCCATTTTATGGTTCGTGAAGGTATTTTGTTAGGTCATAAAATTTCTAGTAAAGGGATTGAGGTTGATAAAGTAAAGATTGAAACCATTGAAAAACTACCCACCCCTAATTCAGTTAAGGCTATAAGAAGCTTTTTAGGACACGCTGGTTTTTATAGAAGATTTATTAAAGATTTTTCTAAAATAGCTAAGCCTTTAACTAGATTACTAGAAAAAGATGTGCCTTTTGATTTTAATCAGGAATATTTAGAAGCATTTAACACTCTCAGAGAGAAATTAACTAATGCTCCGATTATAATTGCACCTGATTGGAATTTGTCTTTTGAACTAATGTGTGATGCGAGTGACTTTACAGTAGGTGCAGTTCTTGGACAATGAAGAGACAAACATTTTCAGCCAATATATTATGCTAGCAAGACTTTGACAGCCGCTCAAGAGAATTACACTACCACGGAAAAAGAATTGCTAGCTGTGGTTTTTGCATTTGACAAATTTAGACCATATCTGATATTATCTAAAGCCATCGTTTATACTAACCATTCCGCTCTTCGTTACCTTTTAACTACGTCTGATGCAAAACCTCGACTAATAAGATGGATTTTCTTATTACAGGAATTCGATCTGGAGATACAAGATAAAAAGGGGGCTGAAAATCTTGCGGCAAATCACCTTTCCAGGCTCAAAAATCCACATCTTGAGGAACTTGACGAGGCCGAAATAGATGATACGTTTCTTGAAGAATAATTCTTGCTTGTATTTGATTCTGAGGTACCTTGGTTTGTAGACATTGCGAATTATTTACCGCTAACATAACCCCAAAAGGTTTGACGCATCAGCAAAAGAAGCGATTCTTCGCTGATGTGAAAAACTTCTTTTGGGAAGATCTTTTCTTTTTCGTATAAGTTCAGATCAAGTCATTCGAAGATGTGTTACAAAGACAGAAGCATCCAAAATCCTGGAACATTGCCACTCGGGACCAACAGGGGGACATTACAGTGGAAACAAGACCGCTTATAAAGTGCTGGAATCAGGTTTTTATTGGCCCACACTATTTAAAGATGCCATCAGGTATGTTACTTCTAGTGATAAATGTCAAAGAATAGGTAATATCTCTCAACGCAATGAAATGCCTCAAACATATATACTTTCATGAGAAATATTCAATGTATGGGGTATTGATTTCATTGGCCCATTCCTGAGTTCGTTCGGAAATAAATACATCTTAATAGTAGTTGATTATATGTCAAAATGGGTGGAGGCCCAAGCTTTACCTACTAATGATGCTAGGGTGGTAATAAGATTTTTGAAAAAATTCTTTTCTCGATTTGGATCACCTAGAACAATTATTAGTGATAGCGATACTCACTTTTGTAAGGCTCAGTTAGATAAATTTTAAAAGAAATATGGAGTGCACCACAGAATAGCTACCCCTTACCATCTACAAACTAATGGCCAAGTCAAAGTAGCCAATAGAGAACTTAAACGAATCCTACAAAAGACGGTAGAATCAAATAAAAATGATTGGGTGATGAAGGTAGATGATGCTTTATGGGCCTATAGAACCGCTTTTAAAACTCCCATAGGAACATCCCCTTATAGACTTGTTTATGGGAAATGTTGTCATTTATCTTTTGAACTAGAACATAAGGCATTTTGAGCTCTCAAATTTCTGAATCTTGATCCTAAACTTGCAGGTGAGAAATGACTAATGCAGTTAAACGAGTTGGATGAATGGCGCAGCAATGCATACGAGAACTTTCGATTGTACAGGAAAGCAACAAAGCGACGCCATGACACTCGTTTAAAGCAACCTAAGAAATTTGAAGTTGGTGACCTTCTCTTGCTTTACAACTCGAGGCTCAAATTATTCCCTAGAAAACTTAAATCAAGATGGTCAGGCCTATTCGTAGTTCAAACAGTCTTTCCTTACGGCATAGTCGAGGTAACATATCCGAATCACGACACTTTCAAGGTAAACGGTCATCGACTTAAACTCTATAGAGGTGAGGATTTTAGGAATGATAGAGAGGAGTTTAGGCTCCATGAACCCTCGTAAAAGTTGCACACAAGGTAAAGTCTAGCTTAGACTCTAAATAAACACTTCTCAGGAGGCAACCCGAGCACTAACGTTGTTGATTTCTTTAAGTTTCAATTTATAACATCTAAATCACTAACTGAGTCCTTAAACACAGGTTTTTCTGAGCCACACAGCTAGGCCCACCGGCGTGCCTGAGGCCGTGGACACACCACGAGTAGAGACACGGCCGTGCAATACAGCCGTGTGAAAACAGAGCAAAATTTCCCCAAAGCCAAGGATGCGACACAGGTTTCGACAAATCGCCATGACCGTGCGATATGGTTGTGGGCGAACCTGTTAATTGAACACGGGTATGCGACACGCCCGTGGCCTTTACCCCTAGGCGAAACTGAGAAAACAACACGTGCGTGCAACACTCCCGTGCCAAAAGACCATGGTTTATACTGACTGCCAAAACACGAGCGTGTAAACCATAACACGGACGTGGGAGAAGCGAACAAAGCAGCACATGACCGTGTGACACGGCCATGTGCACTAACACTCCCAAAGAACACGGGCGTAGGCCAAGTATCAGACGCATTCAAAACCCAAAATCGTGAAACACACGGGCTAAAATAAGGGCACATGGGCGTGTACCACGGCTGTGTGCCCCAATCCCTATTTAAACCCCTCACTATTCATCTTCTCCCTAAATCCCCCTCCTCAAACCTAGCCCCGCCATCGACCCTAGCTCCGGCCACCACACCAAAAACCAACCTTTCTACTTCTTTTTCCTCTCCTCCTCCTACTTAACCCTTTCCAACTCAAAACCCCAAAAATCCTTCCTCATCTTTTCTCCCTCTCCTCCCCTCACCACCATCTAGCCACTCCCTTGCACCGCCCTCCCCCTCATGCCGACAACCCACTGCCATCTGACCACCATGTCACCGCACCTCTGGCCACTAATCCTTCACCTTCGGTTTCCCCCTTCTACCCTCTCTTTTGATTTCTAATTTTAGTTACTTCATTTTATTTATTATAACATTTTATTTCTTATTATTACATATTTGCTTCTCATATATTTCTTATGATCTACTAACTTAAACTATTTTTCATGCATTGTTGCACCCCTCTTTTAATGCCATTATTAGCCAAGGAATTGATTTTTTAGTTATTCTATTCTTATGCCCATTACTGTCAAATTCTTACCGTATCATCCATTCTTTATTGCTTTTCATCTTGTTAGTTTTATTAGTCTCTAGGATAGTTCGAACACTTAATTCACTTCTTGATATTAATTCTTACTTGAGTTTTGTTAGTTTTTGAGTGAGCATGCTACTAAAATAGGAAGTTGAGTTTTGTTAGCTTTCTTCGTTTCTTGGTTGATTAACTTGTAAATATAGATAATAAATATTCATCTTTATTGTTTATTAACAACGGTTAACTCTTTTTCAGGTACACTATGTTGAATCCTCGTGGCAAGACTAAGGTTGCCGTCCCTGTTTCAAAAAAGAAGAAGGAACCCAGAGCTACATCCGCGAGTACATCTTCTGAAGTATGACACCCTTTCCTACATTTCCTCCAAGGGTCTCAAGAAGAACTATTCCAAATTCTGAGGGTGAGGCCTCTTGGAGTGGGACGTTGTATTGATTGGGCCGCTCTCGAGCATGTCCAACTCACAGACGCGGTTCGGGCCCTCCTTACTTCTAATCCATGGGGGTTATTCTTCGAGATCGTCGAACCGACATACTTAGAGCTCACACTAGAGCTTTGTTCCACATTCATCTCCAGACGATTATGTCACAGTTCGACAATCCTGGCATAATCCAGTTCCATCTCGGTGGCTTGGTATGCCAACTTAACATGCTTGAGTTCGGTGTCGCATTAGGACTTTATACCGAGGAGTTCATGGATGACGACGACTTCTCTGATCTCCATCGCCACATTCATTACTCCCCTTCTACCTGTTGGAGGGCCCTGGTCCTTGCTTCAGCCACTTATGATCCCAGTCGCTTCAAAGCGTTAGCCCTCTCTCCCTCTCTACGATATCTCCACGCCATCCTCGCTCACACATTGATGGGTCGACGAGAGAGTACCAGCTTGTCAACACTCACGATGCCTATTTTCTATAGAGTATGGTGCACAGGCACGTCTTTGACCTTGCTTACTTCATCGCCCTCGCCATTCGACATCAGACGGATCGACATAGGAAGGGGGAAATTTGTATGGGCCCATATGTGACACGCTTAGCGTAATACTTCGATCTCCTCAACACAGCGGTGCAATCATCCTCCCTCACTCACATCGGTCAGATGTTTCCACAGGGCATCTTGAGTATGCTCCACATAAAGATGATCGAGTGACAACATGGATATAATCCTCCTCAATACCGTCTAGTTCAATCCACTAAGCAGGAGGACCCAGAAGACATTACTGATGATGTCCCTCCACCTCAGGAGGAGCCACCATCTCAGCCTCCACTGATCCATTACCCAATTCATACAGCTGCTTCATTGACAGATCTCTCTGAGCAATTCACACGATTCAAGCAGCAGTGCTTTCAATGATTCGATCATATTGATGCTACTCTACAGCAAATTTGTCAGCACTTCCACATTTCATCTTCACCGTCCCCACCTCACGAACCATCTGGCAATAAGGACTTTTGAGTCCATCTATTTTTATTTTTACTTTTATTTGTATTTTTACTTTTATGCTTCTTTATCTTTATCTTTATTTTTATTTTTATTTCTATGTTTTACAAAACTATATTAGTTTATCTTGAAATTTTATTTTTTCTTTATGGATGGTTTTTCGTGAGTAACCCCACTAATATATACCCCTAAAAATACTATTGATGCTATCGTAGTCTAAAGAACTCAAGAGCCCAAATCCAACTCCAATGGGAAAGGTACTCCACGACTGCCATGTCCTGCTCAACCACGACCATAGCCACTGCAACACCAAGTATAATATTCTTTTGGCGTAGCGATTATGGATTGGCACCCTCTATCACCACCGGAGTATCCTCACTTTTGCCCTAGCTACAGATACACCTCAGAATCAAATTTCCACACTTCCAACTCAAGGATTCCATCGAAATATTCAGGAAGTTTCACTTCTCTCCCTATCTTATGATCTTTTGCCTTTATTTTTTTAAGATCCATCTTTGTACATTAAGGACAATGTATATATTAAGTGTGGGGGGTAAATTATATCATTACTAGAAAATCCCTGAATTTTGCATTATCCTCAAATCCCTGAATCTTGGCTTTCACTATTAGAATGAATTTGGATTGTTTTATGATTTTTATTGATATGTCTTGGATTAAAACATAGGGAGTTATGCTTTGATTGTTTAAAATTTAAGTCATTAGAGAATCAAGCATGATAAGTTGATTTTTGAGAATTAAAATCTTTTCTAGGTTATCTCCACAAGTTTAGGTATTATCTTGAAGTTTGAAATTCATAGGATTGACATCAAAAGCCATAATTTCTGTGAGATTTTGAGCCTTTAGAGCAGATATTCTTTCTTCCTCACTTTTATTATTGTTATGAGTGTATCAATATTGATTTGTTATTCTAAAACTTACTTCGATTATGTATGTCGAGACCACACCGTTGATTTGATATACCAAGATGATAAAGGCACCTAGGTTTTAACCCACTCACTCCATAAAAGCCTACCCTCATAATTAACCATTAGTGAACCCCCTTGAGCCTAATAACCCATTTATTGATTCGCCCTCAATATTAACCAACAGCCTATTATTGTTGAAATCCCCTTAATTAATTTGATCCCTATTTTTTGTTGAGACTTGATTTGAATAAATTACTTAGCTATGTTTTCCATTCTCTAGTAAAGTTTCATATTTGATTTGTTCATAAAAAAATGAAGTTGTTCAGTTGGTTGATTTGTTGTTAGCATTACAAAGCTATGCTTAAGCATGGATGATGTTATTTATGAGGAAAAGTTTAATTCTAGGATCATTTATTCAGGAATGTAATTTCTCAGTATAAGTATTTTTCTAGTTAGGTAATTTTTCAATTCAATCTTGATTCTGACCTCTTTTTTTAGCTTGTGACCACACCTCCTAACCAAAGCCACGTTACAACCCTCTAACGACCTTTTGATTGATATATCATGTCAATACATAGTGGTGGAGATTTGATTTTCATGCAAGCTTATGGTAATAACTTTTCATGTTAACAATTGAGTGCTTAATTTATTGTTCTTAAACACCTCGAGTGATTCGAGTAAATCTTTAGTGAGGATCTTAACTTTGTGTGATTTTAAACTAAAGATAATTACTGAGATAAGGGGAGATACCTATGTTTTCATGATAAAACGTTCAACTTGGATTGTTTGAAACTTTGATGTTCTTTTAGTTGAACTCTCAAGGTATGATTACTTATGGATTATTTAAAAACATTATTGATAGGAATTATAAGTTGAGAAAAAGGAATTCTTAATTGTGAGTTGAGGATTTTGCTTGAGGACAAGCAATGGCTTAAATGTGGGGGTATTTGATGAACCATAATATATACATATTTTTTTACCCCATGCTTAGCACATTTATAGACGATTTATCATTAGAATCAATGTATATGATGCTCCTAATCCTTTAATTTCATGTTTTATACTTAGGTGAGCATAAGGAAGAGAAAAGAGTAAGGAATGGGCCAAAAAGGGACAAAATGAGCTCAAATTAGCATCAACACGGCCTAAGGAATTTTCACATGGGTAATCCACACTGTCGTGTGGATTTATCAGTGATGAACATGGCCTGAACCTGAATCACATGGGCGTGCCACAGGGGCGTGTCCCTGTCGTGACTTGCTTTAATTCTACGCAAAAAAAAGCTACTTAGGGGCTAAGAAAGGTATTCCAAAGTCTAAATAAACACCCTAGGAAAGGGCTAAAGAGGACACACAGAGAATAGAAAGTAAGGAATTACTCGAAGAACACCGATTGATCCATCTCAGAAGCATGATTTCCATCAAGGCTGACGATCTCCCTTCAATTTCCTTTAGGGGTTTTTGGGTTTTCTTTATGTTTTGTTGTTTTCCCATTTTTGAGATGTTTTCCTTTATAATTACGAACTAAATCCCCTAAATACTTGAGGGGGATGAAACCTAAGATGGATCTTGTTATTAATATCTAAATTATATGATAAATACTTGATTTTTTCTTAATTGTGTTATTAATTCTTGTGTTAATATTTCAGGATATTAATATAAGTTGAATGTTCTTATTCAGTAGAGCATAAGTCCCTGTCTAAGAGTAGATCCACACAATTAAATGGAGTTGATTGCAATCCTAGACATAGGATGACGAAAATCTACCGGATTATAGTGAAATCTAATAAGGGAATCCATAGATCGAGTTAATGCAACACTAGGGGTTTTAATTAGAAAGAAATTTTAATTAATCAACTTAGGGTTAGTTTTTCTTAGTCTCGAAACAGATATTAACATAAATTAGGGATTTCTACGAATCAAGTTAAGTGAATAAATCGTCTAGTTCAGAGTCAAATAATAAGTGAAGTCTAGGTGGATTCTTCATTGGGTATTGTCTTAATCAATCAGTTTTCCCAAAAGTAATTTCCCCAATTTACTCTCTGTCGTGTTCTTAGTTAATCAGTTTAGTTTAATTAGTTTAAGACAAATTCCCTTTATTTCTAGGCTAGATAATAGAAAGAAAGTTATTACTAATACTTTTAGTTCCTATGGGTTTGACCTTCCGGTCTTGCCACTAAACTATACTATTGTTCGATAGGTGCACTTGCCTTTATGGTGATAATAGTTAGTTTTTAGGTACGATCATATTACTTTATCATCACGCACACGATAGATCACTTTGTGTGTTATTTTTCCTTATTTTATAGAGAATCGAAGCTAGTTTGGACTCGGGGATCGTCAAGAATCGTCGTCTCACTATTGATCATTTATTCAGTACTTTTGAAGCTTGTAAATATGGTATATGGCATGTATAGGATAGTGTCATCTTGTTATGTTTGAATTGTGGATTTAGCCATATGAGATGGCTAGTAAAAGATGGTGATGATAGAATTCTTTTGGTTTATGTTATGAGATGAAATATGGTATATGTGATATATATATATATATTTGGTCTTGTGTTTTGGCAAGTTTAGTATGGTATTGGTGATGGTTTGGTAATGATTTGTTGGTGAATTATCAATGGTATATTATGCTTGGATATGGGCATCATTTGGTATGTTTTGAAAATGTTGAGATGGTTAGTTGAATATTTATTTGATACATATTGGGATTTGATGGAATGTATGAATTTGGCATATGAATTTGGTATGTTTTGGTGTAGTAAATGTAAATTGAATTGGTTGATGAATTTAAGATATGAATTGTACATATATTGGACCTATTTTGGTTGTCTTTTGGGTATGAATCGGTGCAAATTGGCCTTGTAAATAGCCTATTTTTGTCCACACGGGCAGAGACACGGGCGTGTGTCTCAGCCGTGTCCCTCGATGGTTTAATTCAAATTGAGCTAGGATGTTCCACACGACCTCACACATGGGCGTGTGACTGGCCATGTGGCACAAGTCAGTATACCTTACAGGTTTGACATAGCCAAGCACACAGCCTGGACACGAGCGTGTAGGGCCATTTCAAATAGGCACACGAGCTCGACTGTAACAGCCCGATTTAGACCCTAATCGAAATAGTGATTTTGGAACCACAAATCCAAGTCAGGAAAATATTTTTTAATTATTTTCTATGCTTATTTTGTGTGAATTTATATCTGTAAAATTTTTGTGACTTAATTTTGTCATTTGGGTGTCCGATTAAACAAAAAGACTTAATCGCATAAATTGAAAATTTGATAGTTTTAATTGTAAGGACTGAATTGGAAGTGGTTTATTAAGTGGAAGCATTTATGATGTAAAATGTCCATTTTGTATGCTAATGGACGGTATTAGGTAGGTTAAAATATGTTTTCTTAATTATATATATGTTATAATAGAAAAACATATGATTATATGTACATAAAATAACCATAAATTGGTAAACAATGTGTGAGTGGGGTGGACGAATATGTCCTTAATATATAAGTTTTAGTTATTAAATTTTAAAAGGGTAATATGGGAAACCAAGTTAAAAACTATATATTATAACTTATATCATAAAATAAGACTTAGTGTGTTCATATTTTTTCCATAGCCAAATAGCCAAACAAGAAGAAAAGGAAAAGAAAACCTAGGTTCGGCACTTTCAAGCTTGATACAAGGTAAGTTCTAGCTCGGTTTTTGATAATTTCTATATTTTTTAGATCGTTGCTTTAAGTACAACAAAACTCATGCTTAAATTCTAAATTTTGATGAATATGTTGAGGTATGCCATTGAAGGGAGCTTGTGATTTTAATTGTTTTATGATGAGATATGAAAGATAGGTGTTGTGTTAACATATTTTATATCGAATTTTTTTATAATTTTGAGTAATTAGGACTTAATAGCAAAAATAAAAGTTGAGAGACTAAAATATGAAATTGATGAAAAATATTAAAAGCTGTTAAAGGTTTAGATTCTTCTATTAGCATGATTTGCCAAAATCCTGACTTGCAATCGAACTTACTAAAATATCTAGCATGTTTAGCTTGATTTATTAAAACTTCCTTTCTTGGAATAAAATATCCATCAAAGATAATATTTTGGTTTAATCTTTTATAATTAATAACCATTCTGGCTTTTCCTCTTTTTATTTCTGCATGGTTTTTTACCATAAATGCAGGGCTAGAATGTGGACTAGTAGTTTCTTTTATTAATCCTTTTTCTAATAATTCTTTTATTTGAATGTCAAATTCATCTATATCTTGTTTAGTATAGATCATTGGCTTTACCCTGATAATTTTCTTAGGATTTTCTAGTTTAATTTCATAATATCTAGGGCTATTCTTCCATAATTTTAATGGTTCTTCACTAAAATTATTTTCTAGTATTTTAAACAACCAATGAGTTATTTCAATTTTTTTTAAAATGATCCTTCTTTGGTGGAGTAAAATCTTTATCACAAATATATTTATGATTTTCTATTAATGGTACTTCCACATAAGTATTTTCTGTGGTTAATATAATCATATTTTTATCAATAGAAAAAGGCAAATGTTGATATATAAAATTATTGCCTAATAATATATCTCCATGCATGTCAGGGAAACATAATATTTTAGGAATTATAAATCTTACATTATTTATGTAGACTGGTATATTCCTAGCTTTGTGAGCAATTAGAGTTTCTTTACCATCTACTCCAACTGCCATTATGGGATTGATGATTTAAATAAAAGAAATGTTGCTCAAGGAGGTATATATTTAGATTTAACTAAAATACCTTTATTAGATTATGAAAAAAACTATAGATGATTGGGCACAGTCTATGACTATTGTGCATCATGGCTTGCATCATCTTCCATCAACATCTTTTTAATGAGATAGTTGCAAGTCATCATCAAATTTTAAATGCTCCATTTTTGGATGACATTTTTACACGTATCTTGTCTCGGTTTTATCCTTTTTGGATATTTGTCAGATTCATTTCTTCTATCTCGTCTAGATGTAATGAATCCGGTAAGAGTGCTGGTGAATTCCAACTTTCCCACGTGTCCTTGATTTCCATTGTTAGTGGATAATCATCAATCTCCATTTCAGCTATCTTTTTTAACAGCTGTACGGATTCTTCATCACGATTTTGATGAGGTCTTTCAGTATTGTATGCCAGTATTCTCCTTCCATCAGTCCAAAGGACGTAAGTATTATGTTGAAGTAAATACTGAGCTTTAAGCATTAAATCAATTCCTGCTTGGACTTGATAATGAGAAAAATTATTATAACACATGTCAATGGTTTTTGACAAGTGATCTTTATCTTCATCAACCGATGAGAGGTTTATTCCTCCAAACATCGTTTGAATAGTCCAAATTTGATATGGCTGAAAAAATTTTTCTTGTTCAGCAATACCAATAAGACTGCTAATTTCTATATGAAAATAGTAAAAGAAATCCATATTTGGAAAACTTGCTAATCGTGATTTTACGATAGCTGGAAAATCCTTTAATAAATCAAAAGAAAGATTTTGGACTGTTATTTCTTTAACAAATCCCCATTCAATACTGGTTATATCAAATGGTTCATGATTAAGCCTAAATTTTATAGTAGGAAATTTTTCCCCTATATGATTTGTAAAAATATAGGCTTGTAGAAAGTATTCAGAAAAAGTTTTTCTAAATTGAATTTGCTGGTTGCAAATTATAGAATTTATTTTTGTAAAAATATCTACAGGTAATATCCTCCTGGCTTTATTAAATAAACATCGTCTAAACATTTTATTTATAACAGGACTATTTATCCCATTATCAATAAAATATTGAAATATATCAAGAAAATTATTTATTTCCTTAATATCCTATATTCTATATAGCATTCGTCCCAATCTCTATATGAAACAGATTTTAATAAAAGATCATGGGCTTTATCATCTTTAGTTGTTTTTTTAACTAAAAATTGAGAGAAATTAGTAAGAGCTCTTCGAAAATTTTCTCTTTGTTCTAAAATATGGGTTTTCCATATTTTGTTAATAAAATTATAATATTCCAGTGGTAATCCTGGATTATAAAAATCATTTATTTCAGAGAGCGATTGTTGTGATAAAAAGTTTTCTGCTCCCTTAATAATTTTAGCATAACTGGTTTGAAATGCCGAATTAGGGTCTTGTAACCATTGGGATTGACTTACTGGGTTTGGTGTCAATGAGAATTGAGATCCAATTGGTGATCTTACCATTGGATATGGTACATAATATCCTTGGTTAGGATAAAATTGTACTTGTGGAGACATAGGAACAAATCCTTGGTTGGATTTTGTTATCTTCCCTTTGTTGGGTATTTTATGGACAGTATTCCATTCTCCCATAAGAGGTTTTTTACCTCTATCCATAAGGCCTGCTAAGAAAATCAGCAAATAAAATTAGGATTTCTAACAATTGGTATTTCTACAGAAGTCTTTTCTATAGACAATTTAATTGATTTTTTATAAATGGAAAATGGTAAATATTGTTTTATAAAATCATTACCCAATAATATATATCCTTTCATTTTAGGAAAGCATAATATTTTAGGAATTACAAGTTTTACATTATTTATGTAAATTGGTATATTCCTAGCCTTATAATATACTAAAGTTTTAGTACTATCTATACCACTAACCTTTATTGGTCTTTTTACAGGTTTCCAATATTCTCTAGGAATAGCATTCATCTTACAACTACTTGTTGTAGCACCTGTATCTATTAAAGCATGTAAAGGATTTTTATCCTTAATTTTTATTTCAACATAATTACAATTTTTTATATCTTTTACCAAAGTTTGTATATCTTCTATTCTAGTATTTCTAGAATTTCTACTAGGTTCAGTAGGAAAGATAGGGATATGAACTGTTTTCATACCTATCGGTGTAGAGGATGTTGTACTTTTATTATCCTCTTCGTCCTCTATTTGAGAGGTTGAAGGTAGAACTAAATTATCATCTGTATTTGTTAACAGATTATTTTTAAAATATAACTTATCGCCTGAGGCCATATATTCAATAGTACTTACAGGTTTTGAAGTACTTGCATTATTTATATCTCCTATTATCCAGTCTTTTGGAATAGAAAGATCTTTTAAGTGTAATAATTTAGGCTGTATTTCTGTAGTAATTTTATTAGGTTCAAAGAGTTCAATAATTTTATTATTGACTTCTTTTATTTCTACCTCTACAATATTAGTATATTCATTAATAGCAGTCCAGCTTATTGCAAGATCTTCTGCTAAATCCTTAATATCAGAATTTTTTGTCTGAATTCTTAAACAAAGACACTCTTCTATTAGAGGGTCCGTAATGGATATAAAGTAATTTGGTTTTACCTTAAATCCTATTACCCCATTATATAAATTTGATTGAATTCCTCCAATAAGTGCTTTTATTAGATTTTCAAATCTTTTATCTAATAAAACTACTATTATAGGTACATCATGACCTCTTCTGAATAAAGTTCTAATCGTGATCATAATTATACCTACATGTATATATCTTACCTGAGGATATTTCTTTCTAATCCTCCTAAGTTTTTCTTTAATAAATAAAGGGATTTCAGTTAATCCTCCTTTAGTATCTTTAGCGACTGTATTACCGCTAATCTTTTCAATATGTCTTTGTGACCATATTTTAAACTTAGATATTTTATATATTTCTTCTTTAGAAATATGATTTTTAGTTATTTTTTCTATCATTTCTTCTGAGAAGTCTTTTTCTTCTCCGATTAAATTTCCTAATTTTATATCCTGTTGTTCAGTTTTAGGAATTTCTTCTAATTGATTATTATGTCTTAACATAAAGATATATTCTTCATTATCAGTGTCAGATTTTGTTTCTGATATCAACTCATATAATATTTCTGTAGGATTTATTTCCTCACTATAACATATTTCTAAATCTTGTTCTTCAAGACTTTTAATAATTTTTCTGGCATTTTTTCCTTTATTAGGACAGTTTGTGGCTATGTGACCTTCTTCATCACATATAAAGCATTTACAAATTTGTTTTATAGGTTTTTTAGAAGTTTTTCTTTTTACAAATTTTTTCTTTTTGTTATTATTACCAGTATATTTCTTATTTCCTGGTTTCCATTTTATCATCTTATATTTTTTATTTTTATAATTTTTATAAGCCTTAGGTTGTATGGGTTTACAACCAAACTCCCATTCACCTTCCAATAATTTTGTACAATATTTATGACTTAATTTATTTTTAACTTGTTTAGCTGTTTTACTCTGTAAACAGTGTAAAGTAATTCTTTCTTTAGCAAAATTAATCCTATTTCCTATACTATCTATATTTTCTTTATCTAAACCAGTTGCTTTACTGTGTTTATCTAAATAAGAAGCATATTTATTTATACAAATTTCATCCCAAGGTGGGGGTAACTTATGAAAATATTGGTTTTTTCAAAATTCTATATTACTATTTTTTAACTTTTGATATTCATGAAGGAATTTTTTAGAAAATTCCTCTAAATATCTAATATCACATAATTTTATTTTTGATAAAATATAACTAAATTGGCCATCCTGATCTTTTTTATCAGTATAACCACAAAATTCTGTTTTTAGAATTAAAGTTAAACCTTTTAATAGTTCCTTAGGAGTACCTATTTGATTAATAAGTTGTTCCTTTTGTTGCTTCCTTCTTTCAGATTCTTCCCAACGACGGAGAAATTGCAAAACATCTCCTTGGAAAGTTCCTACAAAATAATTTAAAAATTTTTCTTTTGACCAACTACTGCTATTATTATTAACAACAATAGTCATAGACTGTGCCCAATCATCTATAGTTTTTTCATAATCTGATAAAGGTATTTTAGTTAAATCTAAATATATACCTCCTTGAGCAACATTTCTTTTATTTAAATCATCAATCCTATATGGTATAGGTTGAATAGATGATTCACCTGGATTTTCATGTTTTACATCATTAGTAGCTATAGTTTCAAATATTCTAGTCGTTTGTTCGACTTATTCATTATCTTTATTAAAAGATCTCAGATAATCATCTTTTTGAATATCTGATTCTATTTTCCTTTTACCGTAAAAATCCTTTTTATCCTTTTCTTTAGGTTTCGGTATATATGGATCTGTATTTTCAGTATCCATGGGTTCTAGTATTTCTATATTTTCTTCTGTTGAAGTGTTTTCTTCGTCAGAATTATAACTAGTAGCATTAATTTCTTCTGAAATTATAGAATTATTATCTTCTGATTTATTATCATCATTAGAACTGCTACTACTATCTGTAATATCATTATTTAACATATAATGATAATTAAATATTTTAAACAGACCTTTATGTTTTTCAAAAAGCTCCTCTATTAATTTTAAATATTCTACTCTTTCATAACTATCATTAGTAGTAGAAAATTTATTTTTCCAATGTTCTATAAGTTTTTTATAACACTGGAAATCGTATTTTTGTTGTTTTGAATATTCTCTTTTTTGTTTTTCTTTATTATTATTATTATTATCCGACTCGTCCGAAGAAGTTTGCTCTTCCTCAGATAAAGCTAATATAACCTGGAAGCAATATATCAGATAATTATTATTACCAATTATGGTAATATTTTATTAGGTTATAATTTTACCAATTATGGTAAGTCTCCCCGTAATTGGTATCAGAGGGCCGGAGTAACGATACTTGGAAGCAAAATATCTTAGTAATATTGTAAGTTTCTATCTTTTGTTCACAATTCTGTTTATTTCATAGTTATTTATCTTGAAACCCATATATCTGTTGTTGTGTCTTTGTTTGCCTGTTTAAGTCCAGGGAGGACGTGTTTAAGGCTTTTGTTAAAGACATATTAAGATAACAGATGGTTTTAGATACCAAAGATAAGTAATATGGAAGAAATGGATTGTTTATATAAAGATAAAACTTGTAATCATACTATGCATATTGAACCAAAAAATGAAAACAATATTTCGGCTCTTAGTAAAGGTATTAATAGTTTGGTGGATATAACTTCTGTATATTTTAATAAGTTATATAATAAGGTTAAAGTAGAAAATATGAGTAAAGTAACTGAGTTAGACTTGAACAACGAGTCTAAAGAACTTTTAATAGACATTAATAATAAATTAGATAATGTTCTTGCTAATAAAAGTGAAGAACAAGAAATGGATTTAGGTCCATTATACTATGGTAATAGTAATGTTATATTAGCTTTATCTGAGGAAGAGCAAACTTCTTCGGACGAGTCGGATAATAATAATAATAATAATAAAGAAAAACAAAAAAGAGAATATTCAAAACAACAAAAATATGATTTCCAGTGTTATAAAGAACTTATAGAACATTGGAAAAATAAATTTTCTACTACTAATGATAGTTATGAAAGAGTAGAATATTTAAAATTAATAGAGGAGCTTTATGAAAAACATAAAGGTCTGTTTAAAATATTTAATTATCATTATATGTTAAATAATGATATTACAGATAGTAGTAGCAGTTCTAATGATGATAATAAATCAGAAGATAATAATTCTATAATTTCAGAAGAAATTAATGCTCCTAGTTATAATTCTGACAAAGAAAACACTTCAACAGAAGAAAATATAGAAATACTAGAACCCATGGATACTGACAATACAGATCCATATATACCGAAACCTAAAGAAAAGGATAAAAAAAGACTTTTATGGTAAAAGGAAAATAGAATCAGATATTCAAAAAGATGATTATCTGAGATCTTTTAATAAAGATAATGAGCTAGTCGAAGAAACGACTAGAATATTCGAAACTATAGCTATTACAGATGTTATGAAAAATTCTAATAAAAATTCTAGAAACTCTAGAATAAAAAAGGGAAAAACCTCAATAATAATTCAGCAAATGAAACTTGGGAAAAATGATATTATTACTTTTTCAAATTTCCAACCAAAGAAATATTATACTTATATAGAAGTTACATTTCAATTTAGAGAATATAAAACATATTCTTTACATGCTTTATTAGATACAGGAGCTACAACAAGTAGTTGTAGAAAAAATGCTATTCCAATAGAAAAATGGGAATTAATGAGTAATCCCATAATGGCAGTTGGAGTAGATGGTAAAGAAACCCTGATTGTTCACAAAGCTAGGAATATACCAGTCTACATAAATAATGTAAGATTTGTAATTCCTAAAGTATTATGTTTCCTTGACATGCATGGATATATATTATTAGGCAATAATTTTATATATCAACATTTGCCTTTTTCTATTGATAAAAATATGATTATATTAACCACAAAAAATACTTATGTGGAAGTACCATTAATAGAAAATCATAAATATATTTGTGATAAAGATTTTACTCCACCAAAGAAGGATCATTTTAAACAAACTGAAATAACTCATTGGTTGTTTAAAATACTAGAAAATAATTTTAGTGAAAAACCATTAAAATTATGGAAGAATAGCCCTAGATATTGTGAAATTAAACTAGAAAATCCTAAGAAAATTATCAGGGTAAAGCCAATGATCTATACTAAACAAGGTATAGATGAATTTGACATTCAAATAAAAGAATTATTAGAAAAAGGATTAATAGAAGAAACTACTAGTCCACATTCTAGCCCTGCATTTATGGTAAGAAACCATGCAGAAATAAAAAGAGGAAAAGCCAGAATGGTTATTAATTATAAAAGATTAAACCAAAATATTATCTTTGATGGATATTTTATTCCAAGAAAGGAAGTTTTAATAAATCAAGCTAAACATGCTAGATATTTTAGTAAGTTCGATTGCAAGTCAGGATTTTGGCAAATCATGCTAACAGAAGAATCTAAACCTTTAACAGATTTTAGTGCACCTAATGGTCATTATCAATGGAATGTAATGCCATTTGGACTTTGTAATGCTCCACAAATCTTTCAAAGGTGGATGGATTCTATTTTTAAAAATTATAAAAAATTTTGTGTCATTTATATTGATGACATTTTAATATTTTCTGATTCCCTAGAAAATCATAGAAAACATCTAAATATTATTTCTAGAGAATTTATAAAGCATGGAATAATATTAAGTCCTAAGAAAATAGAATTGGAAAAAACTGAGATCGAATTCTTAGGATTAAAATTATCTGCAGATGGTCTTCAATTACAGGATCATATTATAGTTAAAATAAAGGAATTCCCTGATAATATTAAAGACCAAAAACAGCTTCAACAATTTATAGGAATTGTTAATTATGGAAGAAATTTCTTTCCTAATTTATCTAAAAAATTAGATAAATTATATGAAAAACTAAAAAAAGGAATAGCTTTTGAATGGTCTAAAAAAGACTCGGATATAGTAAGAAATATAAAAGCAGAAATAAATTTTATTCCAAACGTTTATTTGCCTAAACAAGGTGATAAATTAATTTTAGAAACAGATGCTTCTGATAAACATTGGGGATGTATATTAAAAGCTAAAACAAAAAATGAAGAATTAATTTGTGGATATAGTTCAGGAAAATTTAAACCAAATGAAATCAATTCTGTTATATATGAAAAAGAGCTATTAGCAATAAAAAAAGGGCTAAAGAAATTCTTAATATATTTAGCATCTGAATACTTTATTATTAGAACTGATAATCAAGCTGTTAAACAATTCCTTACTAATAAAAGTTTGGAATCGGTACCAAGAAGGATACGATGGTATAATGATCTTTGTAGCTTCAATTTTGAAGTCATTAATATAAAAAGTGACGAAAATATTCTTGCTGATTTTCTTAGTAGGCCTTATGGATAGAGGTAAAAAACCTCTTATGGGAGAATGGAATACTGTCCATAAAATACCCAACAAAGGGAAGATAACAAAATCCAACCAAGGATTTGTTCTTATGTCTCCACCAATACAATTTTATCCTAACCAAGGATATTATGTACCATATCCAATGGTAAGACCACCAATTGGATCTCAATTCTCATTGACACCAAACCCGGTAAGTCAATCCCAATGGTCACAAGACCCTAATTCGGCATTTCAAACCAGTTATGCTGAAATTATTAAGGGGGCAGAAAACTTTTTATCACAACAATCGCTCTCTGAAATAAATGATTTTTATAATCCAAGATTACCACTGGAATATTATAATTTTATTAACAAAATATGGAAAACTCATATTTTAGAACAAAGAGTAACTTTTCGAAGAGCTCTTACTAATTTCTCTCAATTTTTAGTTGAAAAAACAACTAAAGATAATAAAGCCCATGATCTTTTATTAAAATCTGTTTTATATGGAGATTGGGACGAATGCTATATAGAATATATGGATATTAAGGAAATAAATAATTTTCTTGATATATTTCAATATTTTATTGATAATGGGATAAACAGTCCTGTTATAAATAAAATGTTTAGACGATGTTTATTTAATAAAGCCAGGAGGATATTACCTGTAGATATTTTTACAAAAATAAATTCTATAATTTGCAACCAGCAAATTCAATTTAGAAAAACTTTTTCTGAATACTTTCTACAAGCCTACGTTTTTACAAATCATATAGGGGAAAAATTTCCTACTATAAAATTTAGGCTTAATCATGAACCATTCGATATAACCAGTATTGAATGGGGATTTGTTAAAGAAATAACAGTCCAAAATCTTTCTTTTGATTTATTAAAGGATTTTCCAGCTATCGTAAAATCACGATTAGCAAGTTTTCCAAATATGGATTTCTTTTACTATTTTCATAGAGAAATTAGCAGTCTTATTGGTATTGCTGAACATGAAAGATTTTTTCAGCCGTATCAAATTTGGACTATTCAAACGATGTTTGGAGGAATAAACCTCTCATCGGTTGATGAAGATAAAGATCACTTGTCAAAAACCATTGACATGTGTTATAATAATTTTTCTCATTATCAAGTCCAAGCAGGAATTGATTTAATGCTTAAAGCTCAGTATTTACTTCAACATAACACTTACGTCCTTTGGACTGATGGAAGGAGAATACTGGCATACAATACTGAAAGACCTCATCAAAATCGTGATGAAGAATCCGTACAACTGTTAAAAAAAGATAGCTGAAATGGAGATTGATGATTATCCACTAACAATGGAAATCAAGGACACGTGGGAAAGTTGGAATTCACCAGCACTCTCACTGGATTCATTACATCTAGACGAGATAGAAGAAACGAATCTGACAAACATCCAAGAAGGATAAAACCGAGTCAAGACACGTGTAAAAATGTCATCAAAAAATGGAGCATTTAAATTTTGATGATGACTTGCAACTATCTCATTAAAAAGATGTTGATGGAAGATGATGCAAGCCATGATGCAGAGATGATGGAAGCAACCATTAATGCATCGATATATGGAAACAACCACCAAGAAAACGACAAATTAAACCGACTATGTGGAAGCAACCATCAAGTCAGCAATTATTACGTCCTTATCAAGATAATATTTGGATCTGAATTGTAAATGAATTAGAGTTCAATTTTTACACTATAAATAGGCATGGTTGTAGCCTAAACAAGGCATTGATTCCTACACCAATTCCTAAGATAGTTTTCTTAGATTTTGCTTTTTATAAACTTTCTTTCAATAGCCTTTTGTAAAAATCCCTTTACTAATCATAAAACTCTCTTTTTGTGTTTGGTGCAATAGGGACTAAATTGTAAAAAGTGTAAATGTTACGGGTAAAATGGTAAATTACCCATTTGTGTGTGTTTTTGGACTAAATTAAATAAAATTATTTTGAATGAGCTTAATTTGAAAATGTTTAGATCAAGAACCAAAGAAGTCGAAATTGGATCGGGGAAAAGCTAAAGTTGTCGACTAGCCATCCTGTCCTGTTTTTCATCGTCCGAGGTAAGTTCATAAACAAATAGACGTACTTAAATTTAATTAAATGTTAAATATGCATGCTGGAATGAGAAGTATGAATAATTATGTACCAAGGCTGAATGTAAGTAAGCTTGATTTTAAAGTTTCCAAATTCGTTTCGATCGTGTTAGATGTCCGAAAGCCTCGTATGAACCTTAGGAATAGTTAGGATACATATGTCATGACATAGGATTCTGATTATATGTGCGAGTAAGACCATGGCATCGATATGTGTTTCCGATATTTGTGTGTGAGTAAGACCCTGTCTGGGACAGTGGCAACAATTTGTGGCTACATGTAAGACCACGTCTGGAACGTTGGCATTGTACGATAATATGTGATTATTTGAGTATCCTACCCAATTTCGAATGGTTCATTGGGCAAGGGTAAATCATGTACGGATATGTAAAACGAGTTAATGCTCAAGTATGATTTAGCTTGTTAGCTACCAATAAGAAGGTAAGTTTATAACTCAGTAATTGATGCAAATTATGTGAAATGTCTATGATGAATGTATGTGAGATTATCTTGTGTATTCAGATGGGTGAGTAGATGATTTTTGTACTAACGAAATGATTCTTAACTATGAATATGTGTGACTATGTATATTCGGCCATATAGATTTGTATTTACGTATGCATGAGATTATGATATGATTTCAAGCTCAAGTTATGAATGGGTATTATATATATATGTGTACATATTGATAATTTGGCTTGAAGGAATGTATGGAAACTAATTATTTAAATTATAGTGGTAATCGGCCAAGGTAGAGGTTGAGCATGAAAATGCATCGTTAAGAAACTTGGAAATTGTAACTAGTTATGTTATCTATATTTTGCTATGGTTTAGTTATATTAAGCTAGTGAAAGCAATGAATTGTTTATTTACTTGTGGCTTACTAAGCTGTGGTAGCTTACTCTGTGTGTTTGCATTTACTTTGTTTTATAGATTATTGGATCAAGTTACGAGCTCGGGGATCGTCAGCAAGTCACTCACACTATCCATTGTCTTCAGTACCTTTATAACAGAGTTATCAAACCTATGGCATGTATAGCCTAAATTATCTTTTGAGATGTGGATTTATAGTTTTGTATAACTCGAGCCATGCGAAAATGGCTTAAACTCTATGTTCGGTTTTAGCTATATTTGCTTGTCGTTTGATGTTTATTTTGATTATATTAGTTAATGCTATGGAATGATAATATTAGGTAGTTGCTTGTTGCACATTCGTGGATGATTAGAGATTAAGGATTGATATGTATATGTGAAATATGTTCATGCTTAAGTGATTTTGATTGTGATATATGCATGTGTGTGGTGTGCTTTTCATAATCGTTATGTGTCATAATGTTTGGTCATGGTGTTTAATATTAATAAGTTGTAAGATAAATGATATTCTCATGATAAGATCTGACTGATGCTTGTAAACATTAGGTCAAAAAAAATTGCTACTACTTATGTAATTAGATATATATATATTTGTAATGTCCATGTAGCGAGATAAAAATTTAGGGCCGAATTATAAGGCTGATTTTGTGCATAGTTATACATGCATAACTTGTTGGAGAAAGAGAAACAGTCAATGAATAAAATACATGATTTTTGACTTGTTTATAAACGGTTTAAATTTTGGTCATTGACCATGAAAAACAATCCATTTTGTAGGAATTCATGATTGTTTAATGCAAAGTAAATACGTTTGGCTTTACTATTTGTGTTTTTAATTATTAAATGCACTTTGAAGGACTCCTAATGCTCATATTATATTCGGCCTAGTATATATATATGGACTGACTATGCTTATTTATGATCACATGCTTTGTCTATTAATGCTTAGATTGGTTTTGTTTACATTGACCGAATAGCTCTTTATTTTCAAAAAAAAAAAAAAGGTATCTATATTTATTTATCATGGATATTAAATTTAGGTTTATAATTCAACTTAGTTTTAAAATGATTACATGCAGCATGAAATAATTTGTAAATGGTTATTTTACCTTATGATTACGCATTGGATTATTTTAAAAGCTTGAACTTATGAGCATGGGAATGTACGACAGTTTAGCATCGTCCGGTAATGCCTCGGAACCCTTTTCGGTGACGGATACGGGTTAGGGGTGTTACATGGACACATGGGCATGTGACTGGCCATGTGACCTAAGTCAGTATACCCTCCAGTTTTCACACAACCAAGCACACGAGCGTGCGATCGGCCATGTGGTACAAGTCAGAATGTATGCCCTGTTTTCCCACGGCCTGTGACACGGGCGTTTCTAAAGCCGTGTGAGTCGCATGGCCTATTCACACGGGCGTGTGACCTCTGTATGTTAGAAAATTTTTAAAGTTTTAGAAATTTTTATACGAGATCAGTCTAGTCTCGAACCCTCTCTAAACCATGTTTAAGGACTCGTAGACTTATATAAGGGGCATTTTGTATGTGGATGAATGTTATTCGATAATGAATGAGTATTGAATTGTTAAATTTTAGTTAAATATTGTGTTTTGATCAGTAATACCTCGTAACCCTAATCCGGTGATAGATACGGGTTAGGGGTTTTACATTTTATTAGTATCGGAGCTACGGTTTAGTTGATTCTAGGACTAACGTAGTGTGTGAGAGTCTAGCTATACATGCCATATATATAAACTACAATAATGTGATGATTCTTGACAGCTAAAATGTGTTTTTCTATAGTAAATGGATCCCGATCGAGCCGTAGCTAACAATGTAGAAAGTAATGCATCTGCTCCTAGTCAAGGGGCAGCGCCGGATGATTCTAGGCCGATTACGAGTAGCCACGAGGGAGTGGCTAGGAAAGCCTTCTTCCAAATGATGAATGAGTGGTTTACGGATTTCATTTGAACAAATCCGGCTACTCAACAACCTCCACCCCCACCTAATCCTCCACAAATCCCTATTATGCCTCAGGTTGTTGATCCGATACATCTGAGTAAGCCTCCTGTTGATAAGATCCGTAAGTATGGGGCTGAAGAGTTTCGGGCTACCATTGATGATAATGTTGATAGAGCTGAATTTTGGCTTGATAATACAATATGAGTCTTCGACGAATTATCCTGTACTCTTGACAAATGCATTAAATGTGTTGTATCTTTGTTGAGGGATGCTGCGTATCAATGGTGGAACATGTTAATATCTGTTGTTCCGAGAGAACAAGTTACCTGGTAGTTTTTTCAAATCGAATTTTGAAAGAAATACATCAGTTAGAGGTTTATCGATCAAAAGCGTAAAGAATTCCTCGAGTTGAAGCAAGGTCGAATGACTGTAACAGAATATGATCGTGAATTTATGAGACTCAATAAGTATGCCCAGGAATATGTGTCAACAGAGGCTATCATGTGCAAAAAATTTGAGGATGGGCTGAACGAAGATATCAAGCTTCTAGTTGGGATTTTAGAAATTAAAGAATGTGTGGTACTTGTTGAACGTGCCTGCAAAGCTAAAAAACTCGGTAAATAAAACAGAAAAGTTGATTCCGAAGCTAGAGATTTGAGAAAAAGATCATCGAGTAAGTCATTTCATTCTGAATCGAAGTTTCGAGATGATTATAGCCGTTCAAAAGCTACTCTGGGTTATTCTAGACGAGACCAAGTGTAACACCCCTTACTCGAGTCCGACGCTGGGACGGGTATGAGGCATCACCGTACTTAATCCTGCTTAAACGTGTAAGCTCGGGCTAAAAAATTTCTATCCTTTTAAAAACTTTTCATTCGTTCTCTTCATAATCTTATAATGGGCCTACGAGGCCCAAGACATATATCAGGTGCGTTCCGGAACCAATTCGAGAACTTTCGGGTACTTAGAAAATTTTTACCTAAAACAGGGCCACACGCCCATGTGGGATGGGACACACTCGTGGGGGTAAGCCGTGTGGTCACACATGCCCATGTCCCTAGCCCGTGCTAAATTTATTTATAAAATCAACCTAGAATGGTTTTGACACTGTTTGGGTACAGGCCCGTGCCTATGGCTCGTGTCTGTCACACGGCCTAGACACGTCCGTGTCAAAAACCTGTGGAGTATTTTGACTTGAACACTATAACCATCAAAGGAGCACACAGCCAAGGCACACGCCGGTGTGCTCAGCCCGTGTTCTATACTGACTTAGCTGATTTGGATGCAGGGGACACAGGGTCTATTAACATACCCATGGGGGCTGGCCATGTGTCACTCACGGCTTAGGCACACGCCCGTGCGCTCAATCGTATGGATGATTATAGGCTATTTTCCAAGCCTTTTTGCCATCCTGAAACTGAACCAGAACACAACCAATCCATATCAACTATAAATTCTCCAATCAATATATAAACATACATTAAAACATTCATCATTGTGGCACTCAGTTGCCAACATGCATAACATGAATTTCATCTTCAAATCATAATATCACTTAGGCAATAGTAACCAATTTATATGGCTATTACAAAATGACACTTAACAACACAATTCAACATCCTATACACACTATACAACACAAAGACTAACTTTACTATACCAAAATGAATTCCTTGATACTGTGACTTCGAGCTTCAAATTTGAGTGATCCCCGAGCTAACTTCAGCAAATCTACATGGAAAGGAAAATGAAAGAGTATGCGTAAAAATGCTTAGTAAGTTGCATGAAGAAAGTAGCAAATAAAAATCATAGAACATTTATCTAAATAGTATCATAGGGAATATCATGGGCTTTCTTAATCATTCATATAACTTACTTCATCACATGAATTACTCATGCTCATAACTTGCTCATTCTCATGAATTGCTCATTCTTATGTCATACTTCATTTCATGTCATACGTTTTCATCTTTCTCATTACTTATACAATTGCACCTGCAAGACTCATCATGAAATTTAGTCTATCTAGTTAATTAATCAACTTGAAATAATTCTTCCTTTAAAGCCTCTTTTGGAATATCGAAGGATACTCGTAAGCAAATCTCATGTACGATACCAATGCCATGTCCCAGAATGGTCTTACATGGGATCACAAGTCAATGCTGAAGCCATATCCTAGATATGGCCTTACACAGGATCTCATATCGATGTCGATGCCATGTCCCAAACATGGTCTTATACGAGATTGTACTCTAATGCCGATACTATGTCCCAAACATGGTCTTACATGGGATTTCATGTAGGATGCCCATGCCATGTCCCAGACATGGTTTTATAGGGGATCCGTATCTCATCTTGGTGCCAAAGCCATGTTTCAGACATGGTCTTCCACGGGACCTCATGTCGATGCCAATTCCATGTCCTAGACATGGTCTTACATGGGATCTCAATTCAGTGCCGATGCCATGTCCTATACATGGTCTTATACGGGACCTACAAATACTCATGACATGGTTTCGGTATCCTTCGTATCCTTATTCACTTACATGTAATTTTCTTTTCATGTTTCGTTATTTCTTGATAGAAACTCATATCAATATTCTCATGGGGCTCATACATCATCTCAATAAGCATTAACATGAAACTTATACATAGCTTATACAAAAGGATACATCCATGACTTCATGGAGTATCATAATTTCATAGAAAATTATCAAAATGAATTTTCCTAACATGCGAGCTACATTATTGCATACAACTTACCTCGAGTCCAAAATGTGGGTAAATGCTCAGTTTATTCCACTACCTCGCTTTTCCCCCGGTTTCAGTCTGGGCTTCGTGTTTTTTGATCTAAAATGACAAATTTAGCTTATTTAGTACCCACATTGACTAAATAACACTTAACTCATATTTTTGCAAAATTTATAATTTTGCCCCTAAACTTTTGCATATTTGCAAAATAGTCCCTAGGCTCGTATAATGAAATGTATCTATTCTCTTGGCTACCCAAGCCTAGCCGACACTCACTAGTGTCCATAAAAGCCCACATTGCTCACAATTTCATAATTTTACTACACATTTTACTAACTTCACAATTTGGTCCCTATTAGGGACTTTCATGAAAAATCACCTAGAGAAAGGCGTTTACTACACTTTAATCCTTCATTTTCTACCACTAGATATCAAATTACTTGCATGTCATACATGGGTATGTTTTTGAATATAAACCCTAACTCAAATTAGTGGTAGAAATAGCTAGATTAAGCTACGAGGATTTCAAAAATACGAAGAGCATGAAAAATGGGACTTGGAGTCACTTACTTAAAGCTTGAAAATGAAGAATTAGCTATGGAGTCCTTAGAGAATTCAGTTGGTACATAGAGAAGATGAGCCTATTTTTAACTTATTTTCTCTTTTTATTTCATTAATTAACCAAATGACCAAAATGCTTAAAATTGGTTTAATTGGCAAATAAGGACTCCTAATAATTTCTCTTATGCTATTTCATACTTAAACCTTCTAGAAACTCAATTTTGTAACTTTTACAATTTAGTCCTAAAGGACAAATTAGTCACTAACTTATGAAATTTCCTTTATGAAATTTTCTCAATATCATGCAAGCATGCCATAATCTCAAAAATAATCATGAAAAAAAATTTTCTACTTCGGATTTGTGGTCTCGAAACCACTATTCTGACTAAGCCTTAATTCAGGCTGTTACAGTTCTCTCCCCTTAGGGATTTTTGTCCCCAAAAATCTTACCGATGAATAAGTTGGGATATTGGTTCCTCATGGTTTCCTCAAGTTCCCATGTTGCCTCTTCTACCCCATGTCTCTGCCATAGTACTTTCACTAGGGATATACTTTTATTTCTTAATCGCTTAACTTCTTCGGCTAAAATCTTAACCAGTTCTTCACCATATGTCATGTCTGGTTGAATCTTGATTTCTGCCGGAGTAATCACATGTGAAGGGTCCGATCGATAGCGTCGTAGCATGGAAACATGAAATACATCAGGAATCTTTTCCAATTCGGGCAGTAAAGCTAGCCGATAGGCTACCGGCCTTATCCTCTCAATGATCCTATAAGGTCCAATAAAGCGTGGACTTAACTTGGCTTTCCCACCAAATCTAAGAACTTTTCTCCACGGAGAAACTTTCAAGAACACTTTGTCACCGACTCGAAACTCTACCTCCTTTCGTTTCAAATCGGCATACGACTTTTTTCTATCGGAAGCAGCCTCCAAGTAGTTGCGAATCACTTTTACTTTCTCTTTTATTTCTTTAACTAGATCAACCCCGTAGATCTAATTTTCCTTGAGTTTTGTCCAATACAAAGGCGTCCTACACTTACGCCCGTGGTATTATTGTATGTAAATTCGTCCAAAGGTAAGTACTTTTCCCAACTACCTTGGAATTCGAACATACAACATCTAAGCATGTCCTCAAGCACTTGTATCACTGTTTTTGACTGATGATCAGTTTGTGGATGAATAGCAGTACTGAAATTTAGCTTTATGCCCAAAGCTTCTTGTAGCTTCCCCCAAAATTGTGACGTGAACCTCGGATCTCTATCCAAGATGATCGACAATGGTACCCTGTGTAATCTCACAATCTCAAAAATGTACAAGTCGGCCAACTTATCGAGTGAATAATCTAGACGCACGGGTATAAAATGGGCCGACTTTGTAAGCTTATCAATCACAACCCATACAGAGTTTTTCTGTTTTGAAGTCGTCGGTAAACTTGTTATGAAATCTATGGTGACACGGTCCCATTTCCACTCAGCAACCATGACAGGCTGTAGTAAACCGAATGGTACCTGGTGCTCTTCCTTCACTTGTTGACAAATCAGACATTTAGAAACATACTCAGAGATATCTCTTTTCATGTTCGGCCACCAATACCATTTCTTCAAATCATTGTAAATCTTGGTACTGCTGGGGTGGACTAACATTCTACCACTATGTGTTACACATAGAATTCTCTGAATAAGTTTATCATCTCTTGGCATGCAAAGTCGACCTCGGAACCTTAAATAACCATCTGAATCAATTCAGAAATTTATATCGGTTTTTAGCTCACATTGAGTTTTCTTGGCTTTTAATTCTCTGTCCTTTAGCTGTGCCTCACAAATCTCTTGAATGAACATTGGTCTTGCTCTCATTTCTGCTAAGATCGAACCATCATCGGTTAAGGACAACTGTGTGTTCATGGCTCTCAAAGCAAATAGGGACTTTCGACTTAAACCATCCGCAACCATATTTGCTTTCCCTGGATGAAAGTCGATGACCAACTCATAATCCTTTAATAACTATAGCCATCGTCGCTGTCATAGATTTAAGTCTTTTTGCGTCATCAAGTACTTAAGACTCTTGTGGTCCATGAACACTCGACACTACTCACCGTATAAATGGTACCTCCATATCTTTAGTACAAACACTATAGCAACCAATTCTAAATCATGAGTCGGATAATTCTTTTCGTGGGTCTTCAGTTGTCTCGAGGCATAGGTAATCACTTTGCCTTCTTGCATAAGTACACAACCCAATCCGTTTAGCGAAGCATCACTGTAGACCACAAACTCCTTTCCTAGTTTGGGCTGCACCAAAATAGGAGCTTCAGTCAACAACATCTTTAACCTTTCAAAACTTTGTTGGCACTTTTTGTTCCGTTCAAACTTAACATCTTTTTGCAGCAATCTCGTCATAGGAATGGCGATCATGGAATATGCCTTAACAAATCTTCGGTAATAACCAGCCAAACCAAAGAAACTTCTGACCTTAGATACGTTCCTCGGCGTTTCCATTCAACAATTGTCGAGATCTTATTTGGGTCAACTCTAATGCCATCACCCGAAACGATGTGGCCTAAAAATCCAACTTCCTTAAGCCAAAATTCACTCTTACTAAACTTGGCATAAAGTTGCTTATCTCGTAAAGTCTGCAAAATTGTCCTCAAATGCTTAGAACGTTCATTTTCATCACGAGAATATATCAAAATATCATCGATAAAGACTATGACGAATCTATCCAAGTATGGCCAAAAAATGCAATTCATTAGGTCCATAAATACTATTGGGGCATTGGCCAAGCCGAATGGCATGACAAGAAATTCGTAATGGCCATACCTTGTCCAGAAAGCTATCTTTGGCACATTAGACTCCTTAACTCTTAGTTGATAATACCCTGACCTCAAGTCTATCTTGGAGAACACTATGGCTCCTCGCAATTGGTCAAATAAATCGTCGATCCTTGGCAAAGAATACTTGTTCTTCATAGTTACCTTATTAAGCTGTCGGTAATCGATACATAATCTCATCAAACCATCTTTCTTTTTCACAAATAATAGGGGAGCACCCCACGGAGAATGATTGGGTACTGGAAAGCCTTTGTCTGTCAAATCTTGTAGTTGAGCCTTTAATTCCCTTAACTCGGTTGGGGTCATTCTATAAGGAGCAATAAAAATATGAGTCGTACCTGGGGCCAACTTTATACCAAATTAAACCTCTCTAACTAAAGGTATTCTTAGCAATTCTTCCGGAAATACATCTTGATACTCGCAAACTATTGGTACTGACTCTATTTTCGAATTTGTCTCTTTAGTATTCATCACAAAAGTGAGATAAGCTTCGTAACCTTTCCTTATGCACTTTTGAGCAACCAAAGAGGAAATCACTATAGGCAAACTTCCTAATTCATCTGACTCAACTCGAAGATTATTACCATCCCCACATTTCAATTCAATGTATTTTCTACCATAATTCACTACCACATCATGAGTGGTTAACCAATCCATGCCAAGAATTACATCAAATTAATCAAATGGCAAAAGCATAAGGTTAGCTGAGAAGCAATGACCCCTAATCATCAAAGGGCAATTTCTACATACTTTGTCTACTAATACACACTTGTCTAGGGGACTAAATACTTTTATCACCAATTCCGTAGACTCTACGGGCATACTCATACTAGGAACTAGTTTCATACAAATATACGAGTGGGTAGGTCCAGGGTCTATCAAAGCAATAACAGAAGTTTTATAGAGAGAAAATGTACCCGTTATAACATCAGACGATGATGCCTCTTCGTGAACGAGAATGGCTTAAGTTCTCGCTGGGGCTCTACCCTCAGGTCTCGCAATCTGTTCCTTTTGTGCACCCTTACTACTTGCTCCCGTTCCCGAGTTTCTCTGAGGTCTACCTCTGGAAGGAGCATTACCTGACCTTGCACTCTGATTCTTGTCTTTTTTAACCACCTCGGGGAACTCTCTAAGGAAATGGTCTAGAGAACCACATTTAAAATGGGCCTCTTATGAGCTCGACATTTTTCAAGGTGTCGTCTACTGTACTAGGGGCACTCGGGTCTATTAGGTCGAGTGCTACCCATACTCGCAACCGAGGTGGTCTGAGCTTTGGTGGCTAAATACTGTTTACCTTTGCCTTTACTTGAAAACCTGGCTGAAGTAGCTAATCGTGTAGAAAATTCCTTTGACTTCTTAGAGGAGGATTAAAAAGACTTACTAGATGATCTTTTCCTCGAGTCGCAAGACTCCATCTCAGTTTTCCTCTTTTCTTTGGCCAACTCCTTGGCCTTACAAGCTCTATCCACTAGCACCACAAACTCTTTCATCTCAAGAATGCTGAGAAACATTTTGATGTCCTTGTTTAGTCCATCCTCAAACCTCTTACACATGATGTCTTCGGTGGATACACATTCTCGAGCGTATTTATTGAGTCTCACAAACTCACGCTCATATCCAGTCACAGTCATCCGACCTTGTTTTAACTTCAAGAATTTCTTACGTTTCTGATCGATAAACCTCAGACTAATATACTTCTTACGAAATTCCTCTTCGAAGAACTCCCAATTAACTTTCTCCTTTAGTACAACCGACACAAGGGTGTTCCACTACTGATAGGCAGGGTCTCGTAAGAGAGACACCACACACTTCATGCACTATTCAGGGGTGCACGATAACTTATCAGATACCCCGATGGTATTTTCTAGCCAAAACTCGGCTCTTTCAGGGTTATCATCCTTAGTAGCCCGGAACTCTTTTGCCCCTTGCTTCCGATTTCTATCAACTGGAGGCTTTTCTTGCCTTGCTACTTCTACCATCTGAGGAGCTACTAGGGTAGATTGAGGAAATTGAGGGGGTGGAGCTTGGTGTTGAGTGGTCAGGTTCGTTCGAACGAACTCAATGAACCACTCATTCATCATTTGGAAGAAGGCTTTCCGGGCCTCTCCCCTTTGACTTACAGTAGCTGGCCATACTTCGTTCCAGCTGGCACCGTCCCCTCAGCAGGAGCTGGTGCGTTGCTTTCTACATCATCTACTGTAGCTCGTTCAGGATTCATATACTATAATAAAACACATTTAAAACATCAAGAGTCGTCACACTATCATTTCTCATAAATACATAAGTATGGCATGTATAACTAGACTCGTAAATGTGCTAGGTTAGTCCTAGAATTGACTAAACACTAGCTCTGATACCACTAAATGTAACACCCCTTACCCAAGTCTGACACTCGGACGGGGTACGAGGCATCACTATAACATCCCAAAATAGGGCCTAAACGGAATGGTGGTTGTGAAACCACGAATCTGAGATAGAAAAGTTTATTCCAATTAATTTTTATGATTTACCGTGTGATTAGATACATGTGTTAATGTATTGATAGAAATTTTTATGAATTGCATGACTAATTTTCCTATTAGGGCTTAATTGCAAAAGTTGATAAATATGAGTTCTAGATGTTAAAGGATTTAATTAAAGAGCATGATTGAAGTAGAGGTCCTTAAGTGGTAATTATACCATTAAGTTTTCATGGACAAAAATGGACATACATAGGTAGAAATAACCAAAGATTTTAATGAAGGGTATTTTAGTCATTTGGTAATTAAAAGATTAAAAAAGGGAAAAAGATGGCAAAATATGTCCATCTTCTTCATTAGGACGAAATTTCAAGGGTTCTCCATAGCTAGGGTTTGTTTCAAGCTTCCACGCTCCATAGTAAGTGATTCTAAGCCCCGTTTTTAATGTTCTTTACGTTTTTAGAGACCCGATAACTTGATTTAGCTTATTCTAGCAATAATTTAACCTAGGGTTCATATTTGGAAAAATACCCATAGGTGAAAAGTGTTTATTTTGATGTTTTATGATAGAATATGAGGTTTTAAATTATGTTAAACAACTTGTGCTACTCGGTTTTAAGTGAAAATGAGTAAAACGACATAATTGGTAAAAATACCTATTGTTCATAAGTAAATGTTAGAGTGCGAATTTGATGTTGCCACTAAGGGAAAATGATCAACATGTCATAAAATATAAGAATTATGGAAAAAGTTTAATTTCTGAGCTTTGAGGTAAAAGTGTAAATATGCAAAAATTTAGGGGTAAAATCGTAATTTTTCTAAAGTTAGAGTTAAGGATTATTTTGATAAATATGGGTATTAAATAAGCTAAATTTGCTAATTATAGATCAAGAAGAACGAAATTTAGGGATAGACCAAGGAAAGAAAAAGGTAGAAGATTAAGTTGTCAAGTCGATCGCATTTTGCACCGAGGTAAGTTTACGGTAAATAAATGTAATATTTTAATATCTTATATTAATTTTGTTAATTTCCAGAATATATACATTTACTTTATGGGAATATTCCAAGTTGAATTAAAGATGAGATAACAGAGAAAAGGTATCAGAAAGCCCGTTTGAACCTTGGGAATGTTTGGGATACGAAATGTCATGACATTTCGGGTTGAGGCAGTTGAGGAACATCCCATGTAAGTCCATATCAAACATATGGCATTGGTTGGTTGAGATAGTTGAGGAACATCCCATGTAAGTCCATATCAAATATATGGCTTTGGCAAGATAGGGAACATCCCATGTAAGTCCATATCAGATATATAGCTTGGGCAGGACAGGAAACATCCCATGTAAGACCATGCCTAAAGTATGGCATTGGCAGGCTATTATCAGGCAGAAAAACCCAAGTATCCTGAGTTTTCCAAACAGTTCAATGGGCTAATATACAGGTTATGTTATGAGAAGGTTCAGGTAAAGGAATGATAAACAGGAAAGTTAAAGAGTAAGTGAAGAAGTATAATAAAGATTTAGTTGTTGATGGTGAGTGTTGTTATTTATTTACTTGTAAACTTACTAAGCATTGTAGCATACCCTTTTTTTTTATTTTTCTCTTTTATAGTGTAGCCAAGCCTATTCAGGAACCAAAAGGACGTCGGAGCTCGTTTCACACTATCAAAGGCTATCTCGGTATTTTGTCATTTGAAATGTTTTGGGTTATGGCATGTATAGGGACTTGGTCATTATGGTGTGTATGTCCTTATGGTATGACTAAAGAATGGTATGTGAAAGCTTGATGATGGTTAGCTATTGAAATGACTAAGTAAAAACATGTATGGGTGCGATGTATGCTTAAATGTTAGTTTATGTAAAGAAATGATGAAGGAGGAAAAAGTTGGCCATGAAATAGATCTGTAACAGCAGCAGTGACATGAATGTGAAAAATCACTAAAAATTGTAAGAACGGAATTAAATGGTGAATGAGATATTGAGTTAAATATAATTGAGTCTATTTTCAAAGAAAAGAAACAGGGCAAGCAAAGGAAGTCTATATTGTGAGATATTTAAATTCTTGTGAGACTGGTTTAGAGGGATTTTGTGATCCCCTATTCTGATTATAAAAATTCACTAAAAATTATAATTTATATGTATAAACTCCTTAGTGAGTCTATTTTCATTACAAACAAGCAAAATCATAATATGAAAACAGTACTAAGAGATAATTGATTTTTAGTAATGAGAGGTCAGAATAGTAGGATTGTGAAACAGGGGAACATTTAACTAATACACTGTACTAATTGGCCACACCAAAAATTCTGGAAAAATTATGATAAGAAGATATATGAGTCTAGTTTTAGGAAAAATTACAGATTTAAATATTGAGTTCTGTAACTCAAGTTATAATTAATTTAGTGACCATTGCGTAGGTGGACAGTCTTACCATGAATAGTGAAATAAATTGTTTTAAATTGTGTAAGTAATCGAAAAATTTTTAATGTTCCCAGTTTGGTCCCGAACTGTTTCAATTGCACATTTTAGGGCCTCGAGGGCCCTTTTTAGGGATATTGGATGAACGTGAATGAATTGATTTTAAAAAGTAAATTTTTATGCCCTAAATTAGTATGGTAAGTTCAGTAACGCCTCGTGCTCGACTCTGGCGACGGTCTCGGGTACGGGGTGTTACAATCACCGTACTTAATCCTGCTTAAATGTGTAAGCTCGGGCTAAAAAAATTCTTTCCTTTTAAAAACTTTTCATCCATTCTCTTCAAAACCTTATCATGGGCCTACGAGGCCCAAAACATATATCAGGTACGTTCCAGAACCAATCCGAGAATTTTCGGGTACTTAGAAAATTTTTACCTAAAATAGGGCCACACGCCCGTATGGGCAGGCCGTATGGTCACACACGCCCATGTCCCTAGCCCGTGCTAAATTTATTTATAAAATCAACCTACAGGGGTTCATACATCATCTCAATAATCATCAACATGAAACTTATACATAGCTTATACAAGGATATATCCATGACTTCATGGAGTATCATAATTTCATAGAAAATTATCAAAATGAATTTGCATAACTTGTGAGCTAAATTATTGCATACAAATTACCTCGAGTCCAAAATGTGGGTGAATGCTTGGTTTAGTCCGCTACCTTACTTTTTCCCTAGTTTCAGTCCAGGCTTCGTGTTTCTTGATCTAAAATGAAAAATTTAGCTTATTTAGTGCCCACATTGACTAAATAGCACTTAACTCGTAAAATTTTGCCCCTAAACTTTTACATATTTGCAAAATAGTCCTTAGGCTCGTATAATGAAATGTATCTATTCTCTTGGCTACCCAAGCCTAGCCGACACTCACTAATGTCCATAAAAGCCCACATTGCTCACAATTTCATAATTTTACTACACATTTTACTACCTTTACAATTTGGTCCTTATTAGGGACTTTCATGAAAAATTACCTAGAGAAAGGCGTTTCACTTTAATCCTTCGTTTTCTAGAACTAGATATCAAATTACTTGCATGTCATGCATGGGTATATTTTTGAATATAAACCCTAGCAAAAATTAGTGGTAGAAATAGCTAGTTTAGGCTACGAGGATTTTAAAAATACGAAGAGCATGAAAAATAGGACTTGGAGTCACTTATTTGAAGCTTGAAAATGAAGAAACCCCTAGCTATGGAGTCCTTAGAGAATTCGGTTGGTACATGGAGAAGATGAGCCTATTTTTGGCTTATTTTCCCTTTTTATTTCATTAATTAACCAAATGACCAAAATGCTTAAAATTGGTCTAATTGGCAAATAAGGACTCCTAATAATTTCTCTTATGCTATTTCATACTTAAACCTTCTAGAAACTCAATTTTGCAACTTTTACAATTTAGTCCTAAAGGATAAATTAGTCACTAACTCATGAAATTTCCTTCATGAAATTTTCTCAATATCACACAAGCATGCCATAATTTCAAAAATAATCATGAAATAAAATTTTCTACTTCGAATTTGTGGTCTCAAAACCACTATTCTGACTAGGCCTTAATTCAAGCTGTTACACCAAGTAAGACCACTTGTGAGTTCGAAAGCTTAAGCTACTTCAATAGCTAGTGTTGGAAGTGCCAGACCAAATTAACCCGAGCGCAGACATTGTGGTAAACGACATCTCGATGATTATAGATTGAATGATCGGGCTTATTTGAAATGTGGATCATTAGATCATTTTATCCATGAACACAGTATAGAATATGAGGCCGAGTAACATAGTAGCTAAAGGTAGACCACCCAGAAATATGGGAAATATGAGTGGTAGCCAGAGAGGGACTAAAGATTCTATTATGAGATCTAAAGCTCAAGCACCTGCTAGAGCTTACGCTATTCGCGCTCGCGAAGAAGCTTCATCACCAAATGTTATTACCGATATTTACACTCTTTATGATACTAATGTGATTGCATTGATAGATCTAGGATCAACTCATTCGTATATATGTATGAACTTAGTATCCAGTAAGACTTTTCCTGTAGAGTCTACTGAATTTTTTATTAAAGTATCGAACCCCTTAGGCAAGTGTGTTTTGGTTGATAAAGTATACAAGAACTGTCCATTAATGATCCGGGACATCTGTTTTCCAGTCGATCTGATATTGTTGCCATTCGATAAATTTGATATAATTCTAGGTATGGATTGGCTAATGTTGCATGAGGCTATAGTAAATTGCAAAAGAAAGGCGATTGATCTGAGATGTTAGAATAATGAGATTATCTTGATTGAATTAGATGATTTGAATAGGTTACTGGCTGTGATTTCATCGATGTTAGCTCAGAGATATGTGAGAAAGGGTTGCGAAGCTTACTTTACTTACATGCTCGACACTAAAGTGACTGAAAAGAAAATCAAATCAGTACTAGTTGTGTGTGAATATATGGATCCATTTCCTGAAGAGTTTTCAAGATTACCACCAATTCGAGAAGTGGAATTTGGTATTGAGTTAATGTCGAGAACAACTGATAAACACAAAATTATACATATTTTTACCTCACATTTAGCCTATAATTTGGATGGTTTCTTACTAATTTTATAAGAACTGGTGCTCTTAACCCCTCTTTTTCATATCTTATACTCAGGAGAGCATAGGGGAGATGAAAGAACAGAAAACGGGCCTAAAACGGTGAAAAATGGACCAAAAAGCACGAATCACACGGGCCAAGAGATGCCACACGGCCGTGCCACACGGGCGTGCCTCATGAAGATCACACGGACAAAGCCCCGACAAGCACGGCTACTATACACGGGCGTGCTAAATCACACGGCCTCTATCGAACCCACACGGGCGTGGAACATGGGCGTGTTCTAGTCGCGGGAAAGACGAATTTCACTCGAATTGGGATGCTTAGGGGCTAAGAAAGAGTCCCCAAAAGTTCTCTATATAAAGATCCCATAAGGCAACATAGAGGAAGTCTTCTTCCACCTTTTACACACCCTCTATATTCTTTTCCTCTCGTCTTTCTGCCACACCACAGGTAGAAGCAAGGGATTACTCGAAGGGAGAAGCCAATCAATTCATCTCAGGAGCCGAAGTTCTGCATCAACATAGAGGATTCTCCTAAATTCCTTCAGGGGTTTTTGGTTTCTTTTATGATTTGTTATTTTACAACTTTTGAGATGTTTTCTTTTATTATTATGAACTAAACCCCTCAAATACTTGAGGGGGATGAAACCTAAGACAGATCTTGTTATTTATTCTTGATTTTTATGAGAATTACTTGAATTGTTCTTAATTATGTGTTTTTAATCCTTGATTTAATAGTCCTAGGTATTAATTCAAGAATTGGATGTGCTTAGAGCAGAGGAGCAAAAGTCCCTGTGAGAAGAGTAGATCTACCATAATTAAGCGGAGTTGCATGCAACCCTAGACATAGGGCGACATAAATCTACCGGATTAGGGTCAAACCTAATATGGGGAACCATGGATCGAATTAATGCAACCTAGGGAGTTAATTAATAAAGGAACTTTAATTAACAACTTAGGCCTAGTTGCTCTTCACCTCGACGGAGGGTTTAGCGTAGATTAGGGATCTCTACGGATCAAGTCAAGTAAATAACTCGTATAAATCAAGAAATTAATAACAAGTGAAGTCTAGGTGGATTTTCCCTTAAGTATTGATCATATCAATTAGCTTTTCCCTAAAAGGCTTTCCCACTTTATTTTTCCTATTTTTCCTTAGTTGATTTTAGAGTTAGTTTTAGACAAACCCTCATTTAATTTTTAGGTTAAATAATAGAAAGGAAGTGAGTAATAGTACTTTCGGTTCCCTTGGGTACGATACTCGATCTTATCACTAGACTATACTACTGTTGATAAACGCTAATTTATACATATTTTTACCTCATGTTTAGCCTATATTTTGGATAAATTATTATCAATTTAGTGAGAATTGGTGCTCTTAATCCTTATTTTTCATATCTTATACTCAGGAGAGCATAGGGAAGAGAAAAGAATAGGAAATGGACTGAAAATGAGGAAAATGGGCCAAAAATGACATAACACACAGCCCAAGGAATTACCACACGGCCGTGCCACACGGCCGTGCCACATGAAGATCACACGGTCCAGCTCTCGACAAGCACGGGCAGGCCACACGGCCGTGCCAAATCACATGGCCTTTGTCGAAGTCAAACGGGCGTGGCACACGGGCGTGTTCTAGTCGTGTGGAAGAGGAATTTCACTTGAATTGGGATACTTGAAGGCTAAGAAAGGCTCCTCAAAGCTCTATATAAAGACCCTAGGAGGCAACTCTTAGGGTGTGCTTAATTTCCACACAAAGGGAAGTATTCTTTGCTGCCAACACAGAGAGTGGAAGTAGGGATTACTCGCAGGGAAGCTGATTGATTCATCCCAGAAGCCAAAATTCTGCAGCAATATAGAGGATCTCCCTAAATTCCTTCAGGGGTTTTCGGGTTCTTTTATGTTTTGTTATTTTATTTCTTCTAAGATGTTTTCTTTCTTTATTATGAACTAAACCCCTCAAATACTTGAGGGGGATGAAACCTAAGACAGATCTTGTTATTATTTATTCTTGAGTTATATGATAAATACTTGAGTTGTTCTTAATTATGTGTTCTTCATTCTTGATTTAATAAACCTAGGTATTACTTCAAGAATTAGATGTGCTTAGAGCAGAGGAGCAAAAGTCCCTGTGATAAGAGTAGATCTACCATAATTAAGCAGAGTTGCATGCAACCCTAGACATAGGGCGACATAAATCTGTCGGATTAGGGTCAAACCTAATATGGGGAACCATTGATCGAATTAATGCAACCTAAGAAGTTAATTGATAAAGGAACTTTAATTAACAACTTAGGCCTAGTTGCTCTTCACCTCGACGGAGGGTTTAGCGTAGATTAGGGATCTCTACGGTTCAAGTCAAGTAAATAACTCGTATAAATCAAGAAATTAATAACAAGTGAAGTCTAGGTGGATTCTCCCTTAAGTATTGTCCATATCAATCAGCTTTTCCCCTAAAAGTTTTCTCAATTTACTCTTTGTGTCTTCTTAGTTTAGTTTTAGAATTAGTTTAAACAAACCCCTCTTTTATTCTTAGGCTAGATAATAGAAAGAAAGTAAGTAATAGTACTTTTGGTTCCCTTGGGTACGATAACTCGGTCTTGCCACTAAGCTATACTACTGTTCGATAGGTGCGCTTGCCTTAAAGCGTCGCGATATTAGTTAGTTTTGGTGTGATCAACTTCTTTATAAATTTTATTACTTAGTATCGCGAACGCGGATATCAAGTTTTTGGCGCCGTTGCCGGGGAACTAAAATATTACGAAAGCTCGATTTCTATTACTTTATCTATATATTTATATTTATTTATTTTTCTTTTATTTTTATTTTCAATTTAATTTATTTTTATTTTTATTTTTCTTTTCTTTTAAATTTTTTAGTTTTCTTTGCTTTTTCTTTTTAGGTATTGTTAGTTTATGACTAGAAACAATCCAACAGGACCACTACTTTTCGACGAAGATCTAGAAGCAACAGTCCGCAGAAATCGCAGAGAAATTAGACGCAGTCTACATTATCTTGAACAAGAACCTGATCTAGAGCCAGAACCTACAGAAGAGATGGAAGCAAATCAAGATGTTCTACCACCTCCTGCAATAGTCGCGCCACCAGCAATTCAAGAAGAAGCTCCGCGCACTATGTATGATTATGTTAAACCTAGTTTGGCTGGTACCCAAACTAGCATTCTTAGACCAACTATTGCTGCTAATAATTTTGAGTTAAAACCTAACACCATTCAGATGATACAGCAATTGGTACAGTTTGATGGTTTACAGGATGAAGATCCAAACTCACACATAGCCAATTTTTTAGAACTTTGTGATACCTTCAAAATAAATGGCGTTTCTGATGATGCCATTCGATTGAGGCTATTTCCATTCTCTTTGAGAAATAAAGCCAAACAGTGGTTAAATTCTCTACCACGAGGCTCAATTACCACATGGGAGCAGATGACCGAAAAATTTTTACTCAAATATTTTCCTCCAGCTAAAACAGCCAAATTACGAAACGATATTTCTTCTTTTATGCAGATGGATTTAGAAACACTTTACGATGCATAGGAGAGATACAAAGATCTTTTGAGAAGGTGTCCTCATCATGGATTACCTTTGTGGCTACAAGTTCAAACCTTCCACAATGGTTTAAATCTGTCAACCAGACAAATGATCGATGCAGCCACAGGCGGAACCATCAATAATAAAACACCTGATGAAGCTTACGAATTTATTAAGGAAATGTCATTGAATAACTATCAATGGCAAGTCATGAGGACAAAGCCGACGAAAGCCGCAGGAGTCTATAATATTGATGCTGTTACTATGCTTACTAACCAAGTAGAACTTTTAAATAAAAAATTTGATAATTTTGTTGGTTCTACGCAGGCTCAACCAGTGATGCAATGTGATGCAGCTCTAGGAAATACGTTTAATTCAGACCATCTACACAACATAGAAGCCAAACATGCCAATTATATGGGTAATAATTCTCGACCTCAAAATAATCCTTATAGTAACACTTATAATGCAGGTTGGAGAAATCACCCAAATTTTTCATGAGGAGGACAAGGAAATCAAAGACAACAGCCTCCGGTATTTCAGCAGCCACCACCACAAGAGGAGAAAAAGCCGAACTTGGAAGAGATGTTCACCAAATTTATTGCCATATCAGAAACTCGTTTCCAAAATACCGAAACGGCACTAAGGAACCAGCAAGCATCTATCCAAGGACTTGAAACTCAAATAGGCCAGCTTGCTAAGCTAATTTCGGAAAGAGAACAAGGTGGATTTCCAAGTAACACTGAGACCAATCCAAAAGAACAAATTCATGCCGTGAGCACAATAAATGAGGAGGTTTTAATCAAAGACAACTCAAACAAGGAGTTTGAGGTGAATAAAGGTAAAGTAGAGGTAAGCAGGAACAAGCCAGACATCAACGAACACAAGCCTCGTATCCCATACCCAAGAGCGCTTCAGAAAGACCGCACAGATGAACAATTCGGTAAGTTTCTTAAACTCTTAAAAAATTACATATTAACTTACCATTTGTTGAAGAAATTTTGCAGATGCCAGACGCGGTTAAATTCTTAAAAGAACTCTTGACAAACAAGCGGAAGCTAGAGGAGAAATCTCATGTGGAATTAAATGCAATCTGCTCAGCTATTCTTCAAAATAAACTACCAACCAAACTGAAAGATCCAGGGAGTTTTACTATTCCTTGTTTATTTGGTAGCCTAAACACAAAAAATGCTTTAGCTGATTTAGGGGCTAGTATAAATGTCATGCCTTATACACTGTTTAAACAACTAGGTCTTGGAAAACCTAAGCAAACTAAGATGAGCATTCAACTGGCTGATAAAACTGTTAGGTCTCCTAAAGGAATAGTTGAAGATGTGCTCGTCAAAATTGATAAATTTATATTCCCAGTTGACTTTGTTGTTTTAGACATTGTTGCGGATAGCAATGTACCCTTAATTCTAGGGCGACCCTTTTTAGCAACTGCAAGAACAATAATTGATTTAGGAACAGGTAAACTTACACTACGTGTGGGTGATGACCAAGTTACCTTACAAGCTCGAAACTCGATTACGATTGTTGATAATAATATAGTTACGAGTCCTTGTAAAAAGAATAATCTCACCACCCAACCTTCTGTGCAGGATACACTCTACATAAAGGCAACCCAATCACAAACAAGTCCATCCAAGGGAGATGCACCTGAAAAGCGAACACTTCAGATCGAGGAACTAGACGAGTGGCTGAACTATCATGAAAAACCCAAAACAGGTCACACCAACCCAGAGCATCACCAAGACGACCCCCAGGTACAAACGAATCAACTCAAGGTAGGGGATAAGGTAATCTTAGGGGAAGACGATCCTCGAATCTTGAATTCAAAAGAGCATACAAGTGACACACCTTACTTCACGGTAATGAAAATCTTTCCCTATGGTACAGTCGAGATAAAACATGAGTCACTTGGCACTTTTAAGGTAAATCACACTCGACTCAAATCTTACGTTGATAATGAAATTGTAAGCAGGATAGAAGAGTATCAACTTTTCAAACCACCGTGAACGTACAAGCTCGAGCAAAGTCGAGCTTAGACTATAAATAAGCGCTTCTCGGGAGGCAACCCGAGCACTAACATAGTAACTTTTCTTCTATTTTGTTTTCAGTCTTTTTATACAGCAACTAACACCTTTGATGCAGGAAATTAGGACCACACGGCCTGGAACACGGGCGTGCCTAAGGCCGTGTAACATCTTAAAACAGAGACACGGTCGTGCACTCAGACCGTGTACAAACAGAGTAAATTTTTCCCAAAAGCACGGAGGTCGACAAATCCCCACGGTTGTGCAACATGGCCGTGGCAACCATGCAGTATTAACACGGGCTCACACAACGCCACACGCCCGTGTCCCCAAGCCGTGGCCAACACTGTCAAATCAGACACGGCCGTGTGACTACCTACACGACCGTGCGAAAAAGCGAACAAGTTCTCCACGGCCGTGCAATATGGCCAACACGGGCTACCCCTGAGCCACACGGGCGTGTGCCTCTATTCTCCCATACGGTTCTATTTTTCTCATTTTTTTTCTTTTCTTTTAGTCTCTTTTTTATTTCAAATTTTATTTTTATTATACTTAATCCTTTTAATTCATTACAGTATTAGTATTTCTAGAACTTAGTTTATTATTTTTCTGTTATTTAAATTTCGATCTTTCATACCGGCCAAGCCCTAACGAGTAATCTCTATCACTCAAAAATTCCCATGACTAATTAATATTTTCGCAGTTTCAAAAACGAGCTCTACAGCTCATATTCAAACGGAAATGGGAACACCCTGCCACAATTGCCGACTCTTCCTCATAAATTCATCCTAAATTCAAGAAGTTTCAATTCTCTCCCTATCTTATGATATTATACTTCTCTTGCTATTTATGTATCTTTGTACATTAAGGGCAATGTACATCTTAAGTGTGGGGGGGAAGCTTACTTTAAATTTCTACATTATCTGAAAAATCCCTAATTTTTTTTCCTTATGCTTTGTTCTCAAATAATTCTCAGTCTCTTATTAGGAATTAATTCTGATTGATTTATGATTTCTATTGATATGTTGAGAATTAAGATATAGGTACTTGTACTTTGATTATTCAAACTTTAAAACATTAGGGAATCAAGCATGATAAGTTGAAATTTTTGAGAACCCCTAATTTTTGCATAAGTTATTTTCCCTAATTCTAAGTATTATCTTGAGATTTGAAATTCACAGGATTGACATCAAAAGCCATAATTCTGGTGAGATCTTGAGCCCTTTTTGAGCATACATTCTTTCGTGCTCACTTTTATTATTGCTTTGAGTGAGTCAATACTGAATTGTTATTCTAGAACTTGTTTGATTATACATGTCGAGACCACATCATTGATTTGATATATCGAAATGATAAAGGCACTTAGGATTTAACCCACTTACTCGACAAAAAGCCTACCTCCATGAATTAACCCCTAGTAAACCCCATTGAGCCTAAACAACATTTTCCTTGACTTACCCTCTAATTATTAACCAATAACCCATTTTTGTTGAATTTTATTCAATTATTTTGACCCCTATTTTTGTCGAGATTTGAAGTGATTTTTTTATCTAGCTTTACTATCTTCTCCATTTTTAAATTTTCAAGTTATTTAGTTTGAATTGTTCCCCAAAAAAAAAAGAAAAGAAAAGAAAAGAGTACATACAGTAAAATTCGATTGTAAATTGTAAATAGTTCGATAAATTTTTGCATATTTCTATTTTAAGGCTACCAAGGCAGAAATGATAGTATCATAAGAATTAGCTGAGAAATATGTTCCATTGATAGAGATTTTTTCTAGCTAGATAATTTTTTAGTTCAATCTTGATTCTAACCTTCTTTTTGCAGCCTGTGACAACACCCCTAACCAAGCCCCGTTACAACCATTAAAAGACCTTTTGATCAATGTATCATATCAAACTATAGTGGTGGAGATTTGATTTTCTTGCAAGCTTATGGTAATAACTTTTCATGTTGATTAAGGAGTGCTTAAATTTTGAACCCTAAACACTTCGAGTGGATAGAGTGAACCTTTAGTGAGGATGTCAACTCCTGTTAATTAAGATGGAGAGATAACTACTTAGAAGGAAGGAAGAGACTTATGTTTTCAATGATAAAATTCTCAACTTAGAGTGATTGAGTCTTTAATGTTCTTCTGATTGAATTACTCATTGTATGATTACCTGTGGACTAGTTTGAAACATTATTGATAAGATTGTAGGTTGAGAGGAATAATTCTTATTTAGGGATTGGGATTTTGCTTGAGGATAAGCAAAGGTTTAAGTGTGGGGGTATTTGATAAACGCTAATTTATACATATTTTTACCTCATGTTTAGCCTATATTTTGGATAAATTATTATCAATTTAGTCAGAATTGGTGCTCTTAATCCTTATTTTTCATATCTTATACTCAAGAGAGCATAGGGAAGAGAAAAGAATAGGAAATGGACTGAAAATGAGGAAAATGGGCCAAAAATGACATAACACACGGCCCAAGGAATTACCACACGGCCGTGCCACACGGCCGTGCCACATGAAGATCACACGGTCCAGCTCTCGACAAGCACGGGCAGGCCACACGGCCGTGCCAAATCACATGGCCTTTGTCGAAGTCATACGTGCGTGGCACACGGGCGTGTTCTAGTCATGAGGAAGAGGAATTTCACTCGAATTGGGATACTTGGAGGCTAAGAAAGGCTCCCCAAAGCTCTATATAAAGACCCTAGGAGGCAACTCTTAGGGTGTGCTTAATTTCCCCACAAAGGGAAGTATTCTTTGCTGCCAACACAGAGAGTGGAAGTAGGGATTACTCGCAGGGAAGCTGATTAATTCATCCCAGAAGCTGAAATCCTGCAGCAATATAGAGGATCTCCCTAAATTCCTTCAGGGGTTTTCGGGTTCTTTTATGTTTTGTTATTTTATTTCTTCTGAGATGTTTTCTTTCTTTATTATGAACTAAACCCCTCAAATACTTGAGGGGGATGAAACCTAAGACAGATCTTGTTATTATTTATTCTTGAGTTATATGATAAATACTTGAGTTGTTCTTAATTATGTGTTCTTCATTCTTGATTTAATAAACCTAGGTATTACTTCAAGAATTAGATGTGCTTAGAGCAGAGGAGCAAAAGTCCCTGTGATAAGAGTAGATCTACCATAATTAAGCGGAGTTGCATGCAACCCTAGACATAGGGCGACATAAATCTGCCGGATTAGGGTCAAACCTAATATGGGGAACCATTGATAGAATTAATGCAACCTAAGAAGTTAATTGATAAAGGAACTTTAATTAACAACTTAGGCCTAGTTGCTCTTCACCTCGACGGAGGGTTTAGCATAAATTAGGGATCTCTACGGTTCAAGTCAAGTAAATAACTCGTATAAATCAAGAAATTAATAACAAGTGAAGTCTAGGTGGATTCTCCCTTAAGTATTGTCCATATCAATCAGCTTTTCCCCTAAAAGTTTTCTCAATTTACTCTTTGTGTCTTCTTAGTTTAGTTTTAGAATTAGTTTAAACAAACCCCTCTTTTATTCTTAGGCTAGATAATAGAAAGAAAATAAGTAATAGTACTTTTGGTTCCCTTGGGTACGATAACTCGGTCTTGCCACTAAGCTATACTACTGTTCGATAGGTGCGCTTGCCTTAAAGCGTCGCGATATTAGTTAGTTTTGGTGTGATCAACTTCTTTATAAATTTTATTACTTAGTATCGCGAACGCGGATATCAACTGTCGACAGGTGCGCTTGCCTTAAAACATCGTGATATTAGTCAGTTTAGGTTTGATCAAGTTCTTTATAAATTTTATTACTTCATATCACGCGGATATCAAGTTTTTGGTGCCGTTGCCGGGGAAATTAACTGAAATATTACGAAAGCTCGATTTCTATTACTTTAGCCATTACTATTTATAATATTTATAATATTTATTTCTCTATTATTTTGTTTCTTCTATTTTTAATTTTTATTTTTTATCATTATTTTTATTCTCTTTCTAGGTTTTTCTAGTTTATGACTAGAAACAACCCATTAGGGCCACTACTTTTTGACGAAGATTTAGAAGCTACAGTTCGCAGAAATCGTAGAGAAATTAGACGAAGTTTACATTATCCAGAGCAGGAACTTGAGCAAGAGCCAGAACCTACTGAAGAGATGGCCGCAAATCAAAATATTCACCAACCTCCAGCACTACCCGCTGAACCAGAAGAAGCTCCGCGTACTATGTATGATTATGCTAAACCTAGTGTGATTGGTACTCAAACTAGTATTGTTAGACCTGCTATTACTGCTAATAATTTTGAATTAAAACCTAGTACTATTCAGATGATTCAGCAACTTGTGCAGTTTGACGATTTAAAGGATGAAGATCCCAACTCACATCTAGCCAATTTTTTGGAACTATGCGACACCTTTAAAATCAATGGCGTTACTGATGACGCCATTCGCCTAAGGCTATTTCCATTTTCCCTAAGAAATAAGGCAAAACAGTGGTTAAACTCTCTACCACGAGGCTTAATTACTACATGGGACCAAATGTCTGAAAAATTTTTGCTTAAATATTTTCCCCTGCTAAAACTGCTAAATTACGAAACGATATTTCTTCTTTTGTGCAGATGGATTTAGAAACGCTTTATGATGCCTGGGAAAGGTACAAAGATCTTTTAAGAAGATGCCCTCACCACGGATTACCTTTATGGCTACAGGTTCAAACTTTCCATAATGGGTTAAACCCGTCAACTAGGCAGATGATCGATGCAGCCGCAGGCGGAACCATCAATAATAAAACACCTGATGAAGCTTACGAATTTATTGAGGAAATGTCATTGAATAACTATCAATGGCAACTCATGAGGACAAAGCCGACGAAAGCCGCAGGAGTCTATAATATTGATGCTGTTACTATGCTTACTAACCAAGTAGAACTTTTAAATAAAAAATTTGATAATTTTGTTGGTTCCATGCAGGCTCAACCAGTGATGCAATGTGATGCAACCCCAGGAAATATGTTTAATTCAGACCATCTACACAATATGGAAGCTAAACAAGCCAATTATATGGGTAATAATTCTCGACCTCAAAATAATCCTTATAGTAATACTTATAATGTAGGTTAGAGAAATCACCCAAATTTTTCACGGGGAGGACAAGGAAATCAAAGACAACAGCCTCCGGTATTCCAACAGCCACCACCTCAACAAGAAAAGAAGCCGAACCTTGAGGACATGTTCACTAAATTCATGGCCGCCTCAGAAACCCGTTTCCAAAACACTGAAACAGCATTAAAGAACCAACAGGCCTCTATCCAAGGACTCGAGAACCAAATCGGTCAGCTTGCAAAATTAATCTCAGAAAGGCCTTATGGCGGGCTTCCAAGCAACACTGAACCAAATCCCAGAGAACATGTCAAAGCAATCACTCTAAGAGATGGTAAGGTGCTAGCAGAACCAGAAAAGAAGCATACTCACGAACTGCCAAAAGACAAAGTAGAGGAATCTAAGGATGACTCCCCTCCAACACTCAAGGAATACAAACTGCGCATCCCATACCTAGCAAGGTTAAAGAAGGACCAAACAGACGCCCAATTCGGTAAGTTTCTTGAACTTTTCAAACAATTACATATTAACTTACCCTTTGTTGAAGCAATTTCACAGATACCAAAATACGTGAAATTCTTAAAGGAGCTCCTGACAAACAAAAGAAAGCTGGAAGAATTAGCCACAGTGGAACTCAACGAGGAATGTTCAGCCATTCTCCAAAATAAACTGCCAACAAAGCTAAAGGATCCAGGGAGTTTTACTATTCCTTGTTTAATTGGTAGCTTAATTATTAATAAAGCATTGGCTAATTTAGGTGCAAGTATTAATCTCATGCCTTATAAAATGTTCAAACAACTAGGTCTAGGGGAACCTAAACCCACTAGGATGAGCATCCAATTAGCCGATAGATCTGTTAAATATCCTAGGGGAATCATTGAAGACGTGCTAGTAAAAATCGATAAATTTATATTCCCTGTAGATTTTGTTGTGCTTGACATGGATGAGGACATTGACGTACCTTTAATTTTTGGACGCCCATTTTTAGCCACTGCTAGAGCTATTATTGATGTCGGAGATGGTAAATTAGTTCTTAGAGTTGGTGAAGAGGAAGTCATTTTTAAAATCTATGATGCCATGAAATTTTCCAAAGAACAAGATGATTCTTGCTATTTTGTTGATATGGTTGATCACTTTGTTCAAGATAATTTTCAGGAAATCTCTATCACCGACACACTGGAACTGTGTCTTGTTCAGGGGGAGGGTGAAACCTCCCTAGAAGTGGAGAAAGTAAGAAAAGAATTAGACTCTAGCGAAACTATCACTAGACATATAAGCTATGAAAATTTAAAGATGCACGATAAGCTAAGACAGAAACCTTCCATTGAGGAACCCCCTAAATTAGAATTAAAACAACTGCCAGAACACTTAGAATATGCCTTTTTAGGGGAGAACTTAACTTTGCCAGTCATTATTGCATCAAATTTAAGCTCTAAAGAAAAGGAAGAACTGCTCCAGGTATTAAGAAAACATAGGCAAGCCATAGCCTGGAAAATTTTAGATATCAAGGGAATTAATCCCTCTTTCTGTACTCACAAGATTTTAATGGAAGATGAATATAAACCAGCAGTGCAAGCTCAGAGATGATTAAATCCTAACATGAAGGAAGTCGAAAAGGCTGAGGTAATTAAACTTCTTGAGGCAGGTATCATTTATCCTATTTCTGATAGTTCTTGGGTAAGCCCCGTGTAGGTTGTTCCTAAGAAAGGTGGGCTAACCATGGTATCCAATGACAAAGAAGAACTCGTGCCAACACGAACAGTCACAGGATGGAGAGTATGCATAGATTACCGAAAGCTGAATGACGCCACTCGAAAAGATCATTTTCCTTTACCCTTTATCGATCAAATGTTAGAAAGATTAGCCGGTCACATGTATTATTGCTTCCTAGATGGCCTCTTCGGTTACTTCCAAATTCCAATAGCTCCAGAAGATCAGGAAAAAATGACGTTCACATGCCCATACGTTTTAGGACAACGAAGGGACAAGCACTTCCAACCGATCTACTATGCTAACAGAACATTGACAGCTGCTCAAGCCAACTACACCACCACGGAGAAAGAATTATTAGCTGTTATCTTTGCATTTGATAAATTCAGATCTTATTTAATTTTGTCAAAAGTCATTGTTTTTACTGACCATTCAGCTCTTCATTATCTCTTAGCCAAACCTGATGCAAAACCTCGTTTAGTAAGATGGATTTTACTTTTACAGGAATTCGACTTGGAAATTAAAGACAAGAAAGGAGCTAAAAATTTAGCAGCAGATCACCTCTCGAGACTAGAAAATACACAGCCCAGGTACCTCGAGAAGATAAACAATATGTTCCCTGAGGAACAACTCCTAACTTTAGCAGGTACGACACTTCCTTGGTTTGCTGATTTTGCAAATTATTTAGCAGCCAATATAACCCCAAAAGGGCTAACCCATCAGCAAAAGAAGCGATTCTTTGCTAATGTGAAAAACTACTTTTGGGAAGACCCTTTTCTCTTTCGAATTTGCGCAGATCAGGTCATACGAAAATGCGTTGATGACGTAGAAGCATATCAAATTTTGGAACACTGCCACTCAAGACCCACAGGAGGACACCACAGTGGAACCAGAACCGCCCATAAAGTACTCGAATCAGGTTTTTACTGGCCTACACTTTTCAGAGATGCGAACAGGTATGTGACTTCTTGTGATAAATGCCAACGAACAGGTAATATCTCCCAACTTAATGAAATGCCTCGAAACTATATACTTTCATGTGAAATATTTGATGTATGGGGTATAGACTTCATGGGACCCTTCCCTAATTCATTCGGAAATAAGTACATACTAGTAGTAGTAGATTACATGTCAAAATGGGTAGAAGCTCAAGCCTTACCTACAAATGATGCTAGAATGGTAGTACGATTTTTGAAGAAGATTTTTTCTCGATTTGGAACACCTAGGATAATCATAAGTGATAGGGGCACACATTTTTGCAATACCCAATTTGAAAAAAATTTAAGAAGGTATGGAGTATACCACAGAACAACCACCCCTTACCACCCACAAACTAGCGGCCAAGTCGAAGTGATAAACAGATAACTGAAGCGCATCCTAGAAAAAACAATAGAATCAAATAGGAAGGACTGGTCTAGAAAATTAGATGATGCATTATGGGCTTACAGAACTGCGTTTAAAACACCCATAGGAACATCTCCATATAAACTCGTTTATGGAAAAAACTGTCATCTACCATTTGAACTCGAGCATAAAGCATTCTGGGCTATAAAATTTCTAAACCTTGATCTTAAAAGTGCAGGTGAAAAGCAACTTCTGCAGCTAAATGAGCTAGATGAATGGCGCCACAACGTGTACGAAAACTTACGATTATATAAGGAAGCCGTGAAGCGACGTCATGACAAAAGGCAAAAACGACCCAAGCAGTTCGAAACAGGTGATCTCGTCCTACTCTACAACTGAAGGTTGAAACTATTCCCTGGAAAACTTAAATCAAGGTGGTCAGGTCCGTTTACCATTCTCAAAGTCTTTCCATACGGCACTGTCGAGGTAACACACCCCAACCACGGTACTTTCAAGGTAAATGGCCATAGGGTAAAACATTATAAAATTGAGAATTTTACATAAAACAAGGAGGAGCTTAGGCTCCATCCCGTTTCTTCTTGACATCTCTAGGAAGAGTCGAGCTTAGACTCTAAATAAGCGCTTCTCGGGAGGCAACCCGAGCACTAACATAGCAACCTCCTCCTCTTTAAAAAAAAAGAAAAAAATTCATGTTTTATTGCATAAACTAACATTTTTCCTGCAGAAAATATGGACCACACGGCCAGGCACACGGGCATGCCTAAGGCCGTGCGCATACCGAAAAGCATAGACACGGTCGTGTGGGCAGACCGTGTGCAAACAGGGTACCATTTCCCCAAAACACGGGCTATTGATAAAATCCCACGGCCATGCAAAATGGCCGTGGCGACTCTTCGACATCTACACGGGTAAGATAGGCACACACACGGCCGTGTGAAATGGTCGTGGCAACCCTGCACCTTCTGCACGGGCAAACATAGAGACACACACCGGTGCCATAAGCCCGTGGAAGCTACTGCCAATTCAAACACGCCCGTGCACTTTATTACACGCCCGTGCGTTTAACGAATGACTGATCTCCACGGCCGTGTATACCTTACCACGCCAGTGCGCTTAATGAAGGACTGATCTCCACAGCCGTGCTCAAAATAAACACGGGCGTGCTCATCGAACGGGGCATGCCAAAAACCTCCGATTTTCAAAAAACACGGGCTAAACACGACTCATATGGGCGTGCGACATGCCCGTGTGACCCAAAATGTATATATACAGGGCCATTTCTCCTTTCCCATTTCATCCAAACCCTAAGATTTTTCTCTCAAAACTTCCCCAAACCTCCACATACACCACCACAGCCCTCTAAACGCCACCATACTAGATTTTCTCAATTCACACGCCCGTGCAACAGTACCCACGACCGTGTAACACCAAATTTGGTTCTATTTTCTCCCTTTCTCTCATTTATTTTATTTTTTCTGCATTCCTTACATTTCTATTAATGTTATTATTGATTTAGGCAATTATAGAACTAGGAAATAGAGAATAATCTAGAATAATTTCAAATTGTGATTTTGCTTGCCATTTAGATTCCATTTGCCAATTTTATGCCATTTAACACCATAGTTAGTTGCCACCTAATACACATTGCAAATATGCCACTTAAACACACATAAATATGCCATTTGTTATATAGTTCAGTATATATACATTCATTCATAAAAAGAATTATTATGCCAACCTTAAAAATGATTAGATTCTACTACCAAGGTTAATTCTCATTCATATTAGGAACATTTTTTATTTTATTTTTATTTTATTACTCAGCCTCCTTATTTTTAAATATTTGCATTTCTTATTTTTAATATCAATTACTGTTTTCCTAATATTTTTTGTAGATCCCATGTCATCTTCCCGAGCCAAGAAAGCTACCGTCCCTGCCTCTAAGAAACGAAAAGGGCCAGGGAGTTCTTCGACTAGGCCCACTTCCGAGGTGCGTCACCTATTTCTTACATTTTCACAAGACTCCCAGGAAGAGCGCTACCAGTTGCTACGTGCTCGCAATATCACGATGGGCCGATGCATCGACTGGAGGGCCCTCGAACAAGTACGCCTGGTAGATGATGTCCTGGCCCTGCTCGCCACTGACCCATGGGACCAGTTCTTTCAGATCGTGGAGCCCACATACCTTGAACTCACTCTCGAGTTCTGTGCCACATTCCACCTTCAGACGGTGATGACACGGTTCGATGATCCTGGGACAGTCCAATTTCGTTTGGGAGGGCTCGTTCGACAACTCAGCGTCCCAGAATTCGGTGTGGCACTCGGCCTTTACACCGAGCAGTTTATGGCTGAGGAGAGCTTCCCCACCCTTTCTAGGTGCATCCATATCTGACCCCTTGATTGCTGGAAAGAGATTGTCCCAGGAAGACAACTATACAACCCCAGCGTTAGCAAGGCCTCCGCTCTCCCTCCCTCTCTCAGGTATATCCACGCACTCCTTGCTCATACTATTACAGGTCACCGAGAGAGCACAGGCGTCGTCAACACACACGACGTCTACTTCTTATGGTGCATGGCGAATGGCCGCCCCATTGACCTTGCATATTTCATCGCACTTACCATGCAACATCAGACCGAGAGGCACCGCAAGGGAGTCATATCCATGGGCCCGTACATCACTCGACTAGGCCGTTACTTCGACCTATTTAACACTACAGCCTAGACCTCCTCTTACACCTTACTTGGCCAGATGTCCTCCTAGGGCACCCAGAGCATGCTTTCGATGAGGATGGTCGAGCGACGTCTCGGTGGCGACCACTTCCACTTCTGCCTTATCTAAGAAGGCAAGGATCCAGAGGACATTCCTGATGATGTCCCACCGCCACCACCAGCAAAGAACGCGCCAGCTGAGCCACCACGCCCTAGACGACCATCGCAGACGGCAGCATCCAGTGTTGACATATCCGAGCGCCTGGACCACTTTGAGCAGTGTCTCAATTACATCGACGCCACCTTAGCGCACATATGTCAACACCTTGGCATCGTCTCACCACCACGAAACCCATCAGAGGATTAGATCCTCTTTTATTATTTTTATTTTATTTTATTTTTACTTTTGTTTTTGTTTTATTTTTATCTTCTATTTTTCTTTTTCTACCTAGTACACACTAATCTTCTATTTTAACCTTTAATGTTAATTTTTCTTTTTCCTTTGCAGCTTTTAATTATCTTATTTTTTTCTTTATTTTGAATTTTTGTAAATTTTCTATTTTATTATCATAATAGTTATCTCCTAACGAAGTAATCCCTCTTCATTTTAACCTCCCAAGACTAACAAATCCCTTCGCAGTTTCAAAGGAGCTATACAGCTCAAATCTCTACGAAAAAGGGAATACCATGCCACAATTCCTATCGCGCAAACCTATCCCAATTTCAAGAAGTTTCATACCTTTCCCTACCTTTTGATCTTATGCTTCTATTGCTATTAATATTTTCTTTGTACATTGGGGACAATGTACATCTTAAGTGTGGGGGGGTATAGCACTTTTAATTTTTTTTTTTACCATCTTTGAAACTCCTGAAATGATTATAACTAAGGGAATTGTCTCAATAGCACTATCTTCAGTCTCCTATTAGGAACTATTACTGATTAATTTATGACCTCTATTGATGTGTTGAGAATTAAGAAATAGGTGATTGTACTTTAAATATTCGAACTTTAAAACATTAGGGAATCAAGCATGATAAGTTGAAATTTTTGAAAACCACCAATTTTTGCATAAGTTATTTTCCCTAATTTTAAGCATTATATTGAGATTTGAAATTCGCAGGATTGACATCAAAAGCCATAATTCTGGTGAGATTTTTGAGCCTTTTTGAGCATACATTCTTTCGTGCTCACTCTTATTATTGCTTTGAGTGAGTCAATACTGAATTGTTATTCTAGAACTTGCTTCGATTATACATGTCTAGACCACATCATTGATTTGATATACTGAAATGATAAAGGCACCTAGGATTTAACCCACTTACTCCACAAAAAGCCTACCTACATAAATCTAACCCATAGTAAACCCCATTGAGCCTAACAACCTTTTCCTTGACTCACCCTCTAATTATTAATCAATAACCCATTTTTGTTAAATTTCATTCAATTATTTTGACCCCTATTTTTGTCGAGATTTGAGTTGAATTTTTCATCTAGCTTTATTCTCTTTTCCAAATTGTAAAGTTTTACTCAATTTATTCCATTACTTGTTCTTAAAAAAAAAAGAGTACATACAGTTAAATTCGATTGTAAATTGTAAATAGTTCGATAAATTTTTGCATATTTCTATTTTCAAACTATGAAGCCAAAAATGATATTATCATAAGGATCAGCGGAGAAATATGTTTCAGAGATAGAGATTTTTCTAGCTAGATAATTTTTCAGTTCAATCTTGATTCAAACCTTCTTTTTGTAGCCTGTGACAACACCCCTAACCAAGCCCCGTTACAACCATTAAAAGACCTTTTGATCAATGTATCATATCAAAATTTAGTGGTGGAGATTTGATTTTTCTTGCAAGCTTATGGTAATAACTTTTCAGGTTGACTAAGGAGTGCTTAAATGTTGAACCCTAAACACTTCGAGTGATTCGAGTGAACCTTTAGTGAGGATGTCAACTCCTGTTAATTAAGATGGAGAGATAACTACTTAGAAGGAAGGAAGAGACTTATGTTTTCAATGATAAAATTCTCAACTTAGAGTGATTGAGTCTTTAATGTTCTTCTGATTGAATTACTCATTGTATGATTACCTGTGGACTAGTTTGAAACATTATTGATAAAGATTGTAGGTTGAGAGGAATAATTCTTATTTAGGGATTGAGATTTTGCTTGAGGACAAGCAAAGGTTTAAGAGTGGGGGTATTTGATAAACACAAAATTATACATATTTTTACCTCACATTTAGCCTATAATTTGGATGGTTTCTTACTAATTTTATAAGAACTGGTGCTCTTAACCCCTCTTTTTCATATCTTATACTCAGGAGAGCATAGGGAAGATGAAAGAACAGAAAACGGGCCTAAAACGGTGAAAAATAGACCAAAAAGCACGAATCACACGGGCCAAGAGATGCCATACGGCCGTGCCACATGGGCGTGCCTCACGAAGATCACACGGACAAAGCCCCGACAAGCACGGCTATTATACACGGGTGTGCTAAATCACACGGCCTCTATCGAACCCACACAGGCGTGGAACATGGGCGTGTTCTAGTCGCGGGAAAGACAAATTTCACTCGAATTGGGATGCTTAGGGGCTAAAAAAGAGTCCCCAAAAGTTCTCTATATAAAGATCCCATAAGGCAACATAGAGGAAGTCTTCTTCCACCTTTTACACACCCTCTATATTCTTTTCCTCTCGTCTTTCTGCCACACCACAGGTAGAAGCAAGGGATTACTCGAAGGGAGAAGCCAATCAATTCATCTCAGGAGCCGAAGTTCTGCATCAACATAGAGGATTCTCCTAAATTCCTTCAGGCCTTTTTGGTTTCTTTTATGATTTGTTATTTTACAACTTCTGAGATGTTTTCTTTTATTATTATGAACTAAACCCCTCAAATACTTGAGGGGGATGAAACCTAAGACAGATCTTGTTATTTATTCTTGATTTTTATGAGAATTACTTGAATTGTTCTTAATTATGTGTTTTTAATCCTTGATTTAATAGCCCTAGGTATTAATTCAAGAATTGGATGTGCTTAGAGCAGAGGAGCAAAAGTCCTTGTGAGAAGAGTAGATCTACCATAATTAAGCGGAGTTGCATGCAACCCTAGACATAGGGCGACATAAATCTGCCGGATTAGGGTCAAACCTAATATGGGGAACCATGGATCGAATTAATGCAACCTAGGGAGTTAATTAATAAAGGAACTTTAATTAACAACTTAGGCCTAGTTGCTCTTCACCTCGACGGAGGGTTTAGCATAGATTAGGGATCTCTACGGATCAAGTCAAGTAAATAACTCGTATAAATCAAGAAATTAATAACAAGTGAAGTCTAGGTGGATTCTCCCTTAAGTATTGATCATATAAATTAGCTTTTCCCTAAAAGGTCTTCCCACTTTATTTTTCCTGTTTTTCCTTAGTTGATTTTAGAGTTAGTTTTAGACAAACCCTCATTTAATTTTTAGGTTAAATAATAGAAAGGAAGTGAGTAATAGTACTTTCGGTTCCCTTGGGTACGATACTTGATCTTATCACTAGACTATACTACTGTCGACAGGTGCGCTTGCCTTAAAACGTCGTGATATTAGTCAGTTTAGGTTTGATCAAGTTCTTTATAAATTTTATTACTTCATATCACGCGGATATCAACAACTCCTATATCGATAGCTTCGTATAGAATGGCACCGATAGGATTAAAAAAGTTGAAAGCTCAGTTGCAAGAATTGACAGATAGAGGTTTTGCTTGACTGAGTTTTTCTCCTTAGGGTGCACCGGCTTTGTTTGTGAAAAAGAAAGATGAAACTATGAAAATGTGCATTAACTACCAGCAGCTTAACAAAGTAACGATCAAGAATAAATATCCTCTACAGCTATCGATGATTTGTTTGATCAGTTGAAATGGGCTATACTATTTTCAAAGATAGATTTGAGATCGGCTTATTATCAGTTGCAAGCTAAAGACTCCGATGTGCCGAAAACTACTTTTCGAACGAGGTACGGACATTATGAATTTTTGGTTATGCCTTTTGGACTAACGAACGCTCCTGCAGTCTTTATGGATTTGATAAACTAGATTTTTAGACTGTATCTAGATCAATTTGTCGTTGTATTCATTAATGACAGATTGATTTATTCACGTAATGAATCTGAGCATGTCGAACATTTGAGAATCATATTATAGACTCTGCATGATAAGCAATTATTTGTAAAGTTAAGTAAATATGAATTCTGGTTGCGAGAGGTTGGTTTTCTAGGGCATATAGTGTCAACAGTAGGTATACGAGTTGATCCGAGCAAGATTTCTACAATAATAGATTCGATGCCTCTAACAAATGTATCCGAAGTCTGTAGCTTTCTGGGACTCACTGGCTATTATAGATGATTCGTAAAAGGCTTCTCAATGATTGCAACTCTAATGACGAGATTGCTTTAGAAAAATGCTAAGTTCGAGTGGTCAGATAAATGCTACAAAAGTTTTGATCAGTTGAAAGCTCAATTGAATGAAGCTTCTGTGTTAGTTCAGCCAGAATCGGGTAAAGAATTTGTGATCTATAGTGATACATCGCTAAATGGTTTAGGTTGCGTTTTGATGCAGAACGGCAAAGCCATAGCTTATGCCTCGGGACAATTGAAGCTGCATGAAACGAATTACCCAACGCACGATTTAGAGTTAGCAGTAATTGTGTTCGCATTAAAGATTTGGTGACATTATTTGTTTGGCGAGAAATGCCATGTTTATTTTGATCATAAGAGTTTGAAATACTTAATGACTCAAAAAGATCTGAATTTGCGACAATAGAGATGGCTTGAATTATTAAAAGACTACGAGTTAATAATCGACTATCGTCTGGGTAAAGCAAATGTTATTGTTGATGCTTTGAGCTGAAAATCTTTGTTTGCTCTATGTGCGATGAATACTCGATTGAGTCTATTTGATGATGGTTCGATTGTAGCTGAGTTGAGATCGAGACCATTATTTTTACAGCAGATTTGTGAAGCTCAAAAAGTCTATAATGAAATATTAGCAAAACAAGCTCAATGTGATTTGCACCCTGATTCAGAGTTTTAAGTTGATTATGATGATTGTTTGAGATTCAGATGCCAAATATGTTTTCCAAAAAATTCAGAGTTGATTCAGATGATTTTTGAATGAAGCACACAATAGTTGTTTATCTGTTCATCCAAGAAATACGAAAATGTATAATGATTTGAAACAACTTTCCTGGTGGCCTAGTATGAAACGTGATATCTCTGAATTCGAATCAAAATGTTTATTTGTCAGCAAGTTAAAGCTGAGCATCAAGTGACGTCAGGTTTATTACAACCTATTATGATTCCCGAGTGGAAATGGGACAGAATAACGATAGATTTTATGTCAGGTTTGCCCTTATCTCCGAGAAAAAAAGATGCAATCTATGTTGTTGTTGACAGATTGATGAAATCGGCTTATTTCATTCTGGTACGTACGGACTATTCACTTGACAAATTGACTGAGTTTTATATTTTTTAGGTTGTGAGATTGCATGGGGTACCTATTTCTATTGTTTTGGATACAGATCCGAGGTTCACATCGTTGTTTTGGAAGAAACTGCAAGATACACTAGGTACAAAGCTACATTTCAGTTCTACATTTCACCCGCAGACGAATGGTCAATCCGAATGAATTATTTAGATACTCGAGGATATGTTACGATATTGCATTCTTGAGTTTGAAGGTACATGGTAAAAGTATTTGTTGTTGATTGAATTTGCGTATAATAATAGCTTTCAATCGAGTATCAAAATGGCACCTTACGAAGCTCTATACAGTCGTAAATGCCGAACATCATTATATTGGACTGAGCTTAGCGAGAACAAGATTCACGGGGTCGATTTGATTAACGAGACTAAGTAAAAAGTGAAAGTAATTCGTGATAGTCTGAAAGTAGCATTAGATCGTCAAAAATTGTACGCAGACTTGAAACAGAAAGATATTGAGTTTCAGATCGGGGATATAGTATTTTTAAATGTGTCTCCGTGGAAGAAAATACTCGAATCAGTCGTAAAGGCAATTTGAGTCCAAGATTCATAGGGCCGTATGAAATAATTGAAAGAATAGGTCCAATGGCATATCGACTAGCTTTACCGAGTGAGTTAGAGAAAATTCACAATGTTTTTCATGTATCAATGCTTCAACGATATCGATCTAATCCTTCGCATGTCATTTCCCCGATCGAAGTAGAGATTCAGTCAAATTTGTCATACAATGAAAAACTGATCTGAATTTTAGCTCGTGAGATCAAAGAGTTGAGAAATAAGAAAATCGCATTAGTGAAAATCTTATGGCATCAACACGGAGTCAAAGAAGCTACGTGGGAACACGAGGATACTATGAGAGAGCAATACCCAAACCTATTCACTGGTAAGATTTTCGGGGACGAAAATCCCTAAGGGGGAGAGTTGTAACAGCCAGATTTTAGCTAAATCAAAACAGTGGTTTCAAAATCACAAATTTGAGGCTGTAAAATTATTTTAATAATATTTTTTGTGTTTACAGCCTGTGATTATATATGTGTGAAAGTTACGTGAAATAATTTTATCGTTTGAGTGGTTAATTTGATAAAATGACTAAATCGCGTAAAATGCAAAAGTAGCTTTCTATTTGTTTAAGTGCTTATTTGCTATGATTAATTAAATATGAAGTCCTTATGATGTTATTATTCCATTGGTATGGTTAATGGACAAAAATGGGCTTATATGATGAAATTATTAATGATTTAGTTAAAGGTTAAAATTGTAATTTGTGAATTATGATAATAAAAATAAAAGAAACAAAATTTCATTCATCTTTTTTCATGTTGTCCACTGAAAATTAAAGAAGAAAGAAAATAAATTTAAGACTTTAAGCATTTGGCACCTTGGTAGCTTGATTAAGGTACGGTTTTAGCTTGTTTTTTTGATGATTTCTATGTTCTCTAATCGTTGCAGCTCGTACAAGCTAGCTCGTACCTTGATAATTGTTGATGATTTTATGAAGTGTCATTGATGAATATTTGAGCTTTGTGATAGTTGATGATAAAAAATGAAAGATAAATGATAGATTTTCATATTTTATTAAGCGATTTTTGATGAAAATACAAATTTGGGATTAAATTGTGAATTTTTTCAAATTGAGGGGTTGAAATGTGAAATATGGGCTGCTAGGGGTACTATGGTAATTCGACCAAGCATGGGTATATTGAAATTTTGTATAATTTGTGTTTTTATGAAATAGGGACTAAATTAAGAAAATGTGAAATTGCAGGGGCTAATGTTTAAAATGCCTCATTTGTGTGTTTTGGATGAAATTGAGTGAAATGGTAATTAAATTAGTTAAATTTGAATTTATATAGATCAAGAAAGAAAGAAATCAGATTAAGATCGAGGAAATCAAAGGTTATCGAGTAGTCGACCTGAGAAGTCAATTCCATATACGAGGTAAGTTCATATGCAAGTAAATGTCTTTAAATTGAATTAAATATGCTTATTTTTCATTGAACTGCATTGAATGCCGAATGATCAAATACGAGCAAGAATCGACAGAGTTATGACGTCCGAAAGCCCCGTACGAACCTTAGAAGTAGAATAGGATACAAATGCCATGACATTAGGATTACCGAGATGTGATTATGTGTAAGTCCATTTCTGGAACATTGGCATCGTTATGTGATTTCGTGTAAGACCATAGCTGGGCTATTGGCATCGATATTTGTTAACATGTAAGACCATATCTGGGATATGGCATTGTATGAGTTATTTGTGATTTTCGAGTATCCTTAATGATTTCAAATGGTTCAACGGGCAAAGTTAAAATGAGAAAGATAATGTAAGTGAATTAATGGCTTTAGGTACGTATAAGGTTCATTTGAGTATTACAAGGAAGGTAAGTAATGAATTAAATGTGGTTATGTGGATTACATGAGAAAGGTTGATAACTATGTATGTGTTTAGCTATAATTTCCATACTTGAATTGAAATGTACTTGTTTCATTTGGTGATTTTATTTGTTTATGGCTTACTAAGCTTTTAAAGCTTACTTTGTGTGTTATTTTTCTTTGTTTTATATAGAATCGAAGCTAGGTCGGACTCGGGGATCGTCAAGAATTGTCGTCACACTATCGATCATTTATTCGGTACTTTTGAAGCTTGCAAATACGATATATGGCATGTATAAGCTAGTGTCATCTTGTTATGTTTGAATTGTGGATTTAGCCATGTGAGATGGCTAGTAAATGATGGTGATGATGGAATTATTTTGGTTTATGGTATGAGATGAAATATGGTATATGTGATGTATATATATTTGGTCTTGTGTTTTGGCAAGTTTAGTATGGTATTGGTGATAGTTTGGTAATGATTTGTCGGTGAATTATCAATGGTATATTATGGTTGGATATGGGCATGATTTGGTATGTTTTTAAAATGTTGAGATGGTTAGTTGAATGTTGAATTGATACATCTTGGGATTTGATGGAATGTATGAATTTGGCATATGAATTTGGTATGTTTTGGTGTAGTAAATGTGAATTGAATTGGTTGATGAATCTAATATATGAATTGTGCATATATTGGACTTGTTTTGGTTATATTTTGGGTATGAATTGGTGCCTTATATTTAAGCTTGTAAGGTACACCCTTATGGGTGGTAAATTGGCCTTGTAAATGGCCTATTTTTGTCCACACGTGTAGAGACACGGGTGTGTGTCTCAGCCGTGTTCCTCGATGGTTCAATATGAATTGAGTCAGGATGCTCTACATGGCCTCACACACGGGCGTGTGACTCGCCGTGTGGCACAAGTTAGTATACCCTACAGGTTTAGCACGGTTAAGCACATAGCCTGGACACAGGCGTATGGGGCCATTTCGAATAGGCACACGGGCTGGGCACACAGGCGTGTGACTAGCCGTGCAACCTAAATTAGTATACCCTCCAGTTTTCACACGGCCAGGCACACGGGCATGCAGTCGGCCATGTGGTACAAGTTAGTATGTATGCATGTATGCCCTGTTTTCACACAACCTGTAACACGGGCGTGTCTATAGCCGTGTGAGTCACACGGCCTGTTCACACGGTCGTGTGACCTCTGTATGTTAGAAAAATTTTAAAGTTTCAAAAATTTTTATTCAAGATCGGTTTAGTCCCAAACCCTCTCTAAAGCATGTTTAAGGTCTCACAGACCTATATAAGGGACATTGAGTATGTGGATGAATGTTATTCAATAACGAATGAGTATTGAATTGTTAAATGTTAGTTAAATGTTGTGTTTTGATCAGTAATACCTTGTAACCCTAATTCAGCTACGGATACGGGTTAGGGGTGTTACAGGTATTTTGGCTAATGTTGGCCTAAATGTTCGATTATTGAAATGGCCATTTGGTTTCGCTTGTGTTATGGTATTTTGGTGTTTAATTGAATTTAGTTTTGGTATGTAGATATTAGCCTTAATATGATTGATGTTTGGCTTGTTTTGTTTGAATGTTGGAAGATGGAATGAAAGCCTAAATATGTATATTGTATTTATGCCTTGTGATATGTTGAATATGTGGTGAATTGATACCTTCTTATGTATGAGTTATATGGTTACTCAATACTAGTTATAGAATGACATTTTGGTACCAAATAGTATGCATTTTGGTAAGTAAATTTTATGGTATGTATTGATGCAAATCTAGTTGGAAGTTAGATGATCATTTTAACCAAATCGAGTACATGGTTATACATGTTTACATGTTGTCATTTGAGGTGCCTAAGGGCATATTGGTTGTATGTTATTATATCTTATGTACATAGCTTAATTTTGCATGATTGTGGTGCCTTGTTATGGCTTGTATATATGTGAAATTTTGGGTTGGTACATACCAAGATGGGTAAGAAAAATGGCTTGTAAAATGGCTTATTTTCGTCTACACTGGCAAAAGGATGGGTGTGTGTCTCAACCATATGTGACACAAGGCCAGGCGACATGGCCGTGTATCCCTTGTAGCTTCCAAAAGGTTGCAAGTTAGGCTATTACACGACCTAGCACACGGGCGTGTAGGGTTATTTCAAAGGGTAGATGACTTGGCATACAGGCATGTGGCTTGGCCGTGTGACCCAAGTCAATGAGTTATACGGGTATGGGCACAGTTGGGACACGGCCGTGTGTCCCTACTTCGAGTGCCCACACAGCCTGAAACATGGGTGTGTCTCTTGATTGTGTGAGTCACACAGCCGTGTGACCCCTGTAGTGTTGAAAATTTTCACTATTTTCTAAAAAATTCTAAGTTTTTGATTTAGTCTTGACTTGTTTCTAACATGTTTTTAGGGCCTCAAAGGCTCGTATAAGGGACAATATGTATGATTTGGATTGGCTTTAATATGATTATTGATATGATTTGAAATGCTTGAAATTTATGTTCGTTTGATTTGAAAACTTCGGTAATGTTCTGTAACCCTGTTCCAGTGACAGATACGGGTTAGGGGTGTTACACTCTCATAAAAATCTGTCAAAGTCTGTGGCCTATTATCAATAAATGGATGTTGCACCTGTTCATTTTGAAAACTAATGATAAAGGCATCAATGACTCATTAATCCTCTAAATTCTTTACGTTTAACGTAGCTACATGGAAACATTTAACATAATCTTGCAAAGGTTCTCCATCCCTCTATTTTACTAACATCAAGCCCATAGGAGTGCTCATTATTACTCTATGAGCTCAAAATCTTCTTAAGAACATCTACCCCAGTTGTGAGAAGCTCTGGATGGAGCCCTATGGTAAAGACAAATACCAATCTTTCGCACTTTCTTTAACGGTCATCCAAAAGGCTTTACACTTTGCTACATTAGAGGCCCCTAGCACATTCATATAATCGTTATATTGCATTAGATGTGCTCGAGGATCTCTTCTTCGTTCCAAAATTTCTTTCGAAACCTTAACTTAGTTGGTAGACTCACAGCTACTATCTCAGAAGCCAGTGGGTTGTTAGAACAAAACAAACAATCCATGTCCTGGGCATCAAGATGCAATGCTCGCACATTTTTACGCAAAGCATCCATTTTGTTTTGTCACGGCTTTGTATGTGCTCCTACATCCTCCTCTTGGCATGACATGATCTTGAAGATTAGAGTTGTCAAACTACATCTTCCTCATCAACTCTTCATTTTGCCTTAATAGTTCCTACTGAAGCACTTATTGTTGTTCGAACCTAGCACTTTGTTGAGCCATCTTCTCCTTCATCAACCTCAACTTCTCTTGCAATCCAAACAATTGTTGTGGTGAAACTCCCTAATCAGAGAGAAGTGACGGTCCCTAACTAGAGGAAGTGTTGAGATCGAAAGAGTTGGAAGCACCTACATGGCCTGAGTTACCTAAATTCTCTGCTCGGTTGGCAAACCAATTAGAAAAAAGGTCTATCTCGCTAGGTTGGTTGCCAGTGCCAGAACCTCCTACCTGTTCTGATGGGAAATTAGTGGGGAAATTCTCGTTGGGGTGAGTCATTTTGGTTTTTTAGCAATCTGAAAATATAAAGATCGGAATTCTGTCCACATTCACCGCATCAAATTGTTGAGTATTTTAGAGTGTGTATCCCCTTCAGATGGGTTAAACTATGTATGGTATAATTATTGTTCATGGATGTGATATCGTAGGTAGGTTACCATGCACATTAACACGTGTCCTACTTTAGGGTTAACATGTGTCTATACGATGTGAGTTCACCTGTATGATGGTGTGAACTCACATCCTGCAGTCTCATAGAAGGGTGAGAGTGTCTTACACACAAACCCAAAGTGCCACGTTAACTCAAAGTGCAAACCATGTAGAGTACGAATTAAAATCCAATCAGGTAGCGGATCGATAATAGTGAGTATCATAACAATGTTAAAGCACTATTTTTTTTTTTACTAAGATCATTTTAAACAAGCAAAACATAAGAACAACGGTAAAAAGAATAACAAAATCCAAATTTTGGAGATTTGAAGGGGGTGAGGTCCTCTTTTCCTAAATCTAAACGGTGGAGTTGTTAGGAACACGAGAATGTTATGATAAGATTTATATCTCCATCTTGGGATGGGTTTGAAAGAGCAAAAAAAAAAGATTAGGCGGAAACTTTTGGTTGTAAATTTGAAAAAGTGCTTTTTTAAAGTACCCCAAATTTAGAAAGAAGATATTGAAACAAGTTTAAGTATGCAAATTACTATCAATTGATCGCTGACTATGTGCAATGGATGGTAGGGTAACTCAATGCCAAATTCTGGGTTCTGCTATTTTTTTGTGTTTAAGGATACAGAGATAAGTAAGAATGGAAAGGAAAAAGAAAAAAGAAAGTCTTTATATTGAGAGGTTAAAATGATGCCATTTAAATATTAAGAAGATTTATTTCTGAATGACTTTTTATAAGAAAAAAAAAAGTAAGCTATATTCCAAGCAAATATGAATCTTGGATTTCCACTTAAACGCTAAGAAATTTCTTTATACAAAGAATTCTTTATCTCAAGCTTACGAGATTACACGAATATCTCTAAGCAAATCAAGTTACTTGTCAAAAGATTGACAATGTCAGGTTAAGGTTCAACGCTGAAAATTCTCATGTTAATCTCAATTAAAATATTCTTTATCAAGTGAATTATTTTTAAATATTGAAAATATTTTTAAAAAAATTAAGAATAACAAGTGCTTAAAGAGTATTGTTTTTTAATGCAGGTATTGCGAGGATATTAATCATTTTTCATATGTACAAAAAATTTTAAGTATGACATCAAACGTTAAAATATTAAAACATCTAAAAAATTATATAAATTAATGCAAAACAGTAATACCTGAAAAACAAATTTATAATATGCTAAAATTAAAACTATTACAAAACTATTAAAATAATAACTAAAAGAAAGGGTATATTATTCTTAAGAAAAATAAAAAATATATCAAATAAATTTTAATAACTTATATGTTTTTCAAAACTATTTATATACTTTCTCACGTGTTGAAAGTGTTTAATTATATTCTCTATTTAAATATTGTGAAAAGTAAGTTTTGCTTATTATAAAACTAAAAGGATAGCAACAAAAATAAAATAAAACATCTTTAATACTGTACTCTAGCAAATTCCATAGTCTTAGTATAAAATTTTCAATCCACTCCTGCGATTTTTATTTGGGAAAAATTGTAATTGTGAGGTGGATAAAGTCTTTTACAAATATGCCCATCTTATATTGTTTTTATAATTTGAAAGATAATTTATAATTTTAAATCTTAATATTGTATCTGTTAATAAGTTTTCGAAACTAAATTCAACTCATTTGGTCTTTTTTAATCTTTTTTATAGACCTCAAGAGTATACATAATATGTATTATGCATTAGTTATGCTAGAATAGGAAAATTCTAAATATATGGAAAGATATATAATATATTCCTAAATATATGCCTAAAAATATACAATATATATTTAAATATTCCTAAAACATAATATCTCATAATAATATCCTAACACCTCCCTAAAGTTGGAGCATGCATATCATAAATGCCCAACTTGCTAAGAAGGTATTCAAGTTGCAGTTTACCAAGCGCCTTTGTAAAAATGTCAGCTAACTAAACGGAGGTTGGAACATAAGAAGGTGCAATCAACCCATCTTGGATTGCATCCCTAAAAAATTGATAATACACTTCAACTGTAATATGTAACGTAAATTGACGACCACAAAAAAAAAAAAGCTTTAGGATGATGAACCCTTAAGCTCAATAGGAAGGCCTTTAGCCACTTTAGCTCACAAGTGACGGAAACCATATACCTATACTCAGCCTCAGCGAAACAATGAGAAAACATATCTATCACCACAGCCCCTTTACTCAAATGGGATAGGAAGATGACCAAATCAAAGGGAAATCTGAGGCACACATTGGTTCCTTATTGCATCCCTTACCCTTCTTAGAACTACCACTTCTTCAACAGTCTGTGGATAATCCATACTAACAACTCATCATCTAATGCATTCAAAAGCTACGAATATAGTGCGATGCGAATAGCATAATTCCAATCATTGAAATTGTCGAGATTTAATCGAATAGGAGTAATAAAATTACCAAGTCGATCTTGAAGACCCAAGAAAAACAAATAGTTAGGTTCTATTATGCAACAGCCCAAAATAGGGCTTAGTTAGAATAGTGGTTTCGAGACCACAAATCTGAGGTAGAAAGTACATTTTAAGATTATTCTTAAGTTTATGACATAAGTTGCATGATAGTGATAAATGCCATGAAGAAATTTTTATAAAGAGTGATCAATTTGTCTTTAAGGGCTAATTTGCAAAAGATGAATTTTTAGAAGGTTTAAGTATGAAATAGCATTAGAAAAAATTATTTGGAATTATTTTATGTGTTGTAGTATTTTTATAAGAGTGCATGAAAATTTTGGTGAGTTAATTTATGCGATTGAAGGCTTAATCGCGAAAAAAGGACTAAATTGCATAAAGGGAAAAAGTTTGATTTTATTAGAAAATGGTGTAAAATTGGCCATGAAACTAAATTTGAGGCCTTTAAAGGAAAATTTCACCCATTTAAGTAAGGGTGGTCGGCCATGGGTCATGAAATAAGGACAAGGTCAAAGGGTTGGTAGGATTTTTTTGATTAAAATTTATAAAATAATAACTATATACCTAGCTTTTGATTTTCCTCACTCTTAGTCATCTTCTTCACTGAAAATCAGCTTCCTAAGGGGGTTTTTAGAGCTTCAAAATTTCAGCAACCTTTAGCTCTCATTTGTAAGTAATTTTCTTTGTCTTCCTTAAATATTTTTGTATTTATGAGACCCTTATGATATAAGCTTTCTATTGAGGAGAGTATTTAGCATTTTGGTTGAAAAATTATAGAGTTACCATGAATGCCTATATGTAGTTTGTTGGATTTTTATGAGAGCAAATGGGTCCTAGTTGCTAAATAAATTATTTTTATGAAAGAATGTTCATAGAAAACACCTAAAAAGGACCTATATGTAAAATGAGTAAATGGTATGGTAAATGCATGAAATAAGTGATATTTGAAGTTGTATAAGGGATATTTGAAGTTGTCTTAAGAGTAAGAAGGGATTAGATAGGCATGAAAAGTGAGGAAATTTGATAAAAATCAATTTTCGAGCCTAATGGCAAAATGGTCATTTTGCCAAAGTCTAGGGGCAAAATGGTCAAATTGCCAAATTGTAAATTTAGGGTCGTTATAATCAATCCAAGGGCTTAATTAGTGAATTTTATTCATTATAAATCAAGAGACTCGAAGCCCAAACCAAAACCAAGGAAAAGGTAAAGCGGTGGACTAAACCGTGCATTTGTCATATTTTGGGACCCAAGGTAAGTTGATGTGATAAATTAGGTTTAAGCTCTATAAAATTTTATTATGATGATTTTTATAAATTCATGATATTGCATGAGATCCATTGTTATGACAATGTATGAAATTAGTATAATTCCATGAATTTGATTTCTACGATTTTGCTAAGTAAACATGAAATTAGAATTAAGCTATTCAAATCAAGTGTTGATGAATTCGAAGGATACCGTAGTCATAAGTATTGTAGGTCCCATATAAGACCATGTTTGGGACATGGCATCGGCACCGAACAGAGATCCCATGTAAGACCATGTTTGGGACATGGCATTAGCATCGACATGAGGTCCCGTATAAGACCATGTCTGGGACATGGCATTGACACCGAGATGAGATATAGATCCCCCGTAAGACCATGTCTAGGACATGGTATGGGCATTTAAGAGTGATCCCGTATAAGACCATGCTAAGACATGGCATCGGTATCAATTTACAATCCCGTGTAAGACCATATCTGGGATATGGCCTCAGCATCAGTTTGAGATCCCATGTAAGACCATAACTGGGGTATTGCTTTGGCATCCTACCAAGAGAATGGCATTACGGGTATCCTTCGATATTCTAAGTATATTTATAGCAAAAGTATTCAAGTTGATTGAGTTAATAAGAAAGACTAAAGCTTATGACGAGTGTTACAAGTACTCTTGAATAAGTTACGAGATAACGATAATGTAAGTTACGAGATTGACTAATTCATGAGAATGAGCAAGGTATGAGATTGAGTTAATATTGAGGATGTGTAAGTCATGAGTAAGAGTAAGTTATGAGAATTTGAAAGTTATGAGTATGAGAAGGAAATCAAATAAAGTCTCTAAATTACTTTAGGTGTAATAATGTTTCATTGGTTACGTTACTATTTTATTTCATGCAACTTACTAAGCATTTTATGCTTACTCTTTCAATTTCCCCTTTCCACGTAAGTTTGCCTAATTTGCTCGGGGATCATTAAAAATCGGAGCTCGAAGTCACACTATCAAGATTTCTATTTTGGTATAGTTATGTTAGTAAATTTGAATATGGCATGTATAGGACATTAGTCATTTTGTTACATGACTTATACTAGTGAGCCAATTGCGTTGGCCATTTATATTTACAAGTTTTATTTTGTAAATGGCCTTTGGAATTGACCTAAAGTTATCCAAATTGCTTAATGGAATGAGAATGAATTGCATGGAAATTGTGCAAATTTGCTTAGTAGTTTATGCATGCATTTTGAATATGAATTGGTTGATGTGTGAGCACCTATTAGGAGACATTTAGATGATTATTGGTGCTATGTTATAATGTATGAAGATTGTGTTATGTTTGAAGCTGTTTCAGGGTGGCTAAAGATTTGGTAAATAGCCCTATATCATCTACACGGGTAGACACACGGCCGTGTGTCCAAGCCGTGTGTAACACACGGGCTGCACACGGGCGTGTGACTCGACCGTGTGTCCCCTGTACCTTGCATGGAAAGAATTAAATGCTCATCAGTGTTCCACACGGACATGAGACACGGCTGTGTGTCTCAACCGTGTGGAGGACACGGGTAGCACACGGGCGTGTGCCATGGCCATGTGGCTACTGATGTCAGAAACAAAATACCCAAGTTTTTTCACACGGGCCATGACACGGGTGTGTCAAGGCCATGTGAGAGACACAGGCTGGGCACATGAGCGTGCGCCAGGCTGTGTGAAAATCCCTGTAGGTTTCGACGTTAGAAATTAAATCCACACGGGCAAGGGCACGTGCGTGTCCCTAGTGTGCCTAGGCCATGTGAGGTATATGGGCCATCAACACGACTATGTTTAGAGGCTACACGGGCGTGTTGCCCATCCACACGGGCGTGTGCCCTGTTTTCACTAGTTTTTGAAGAAATTTTCTTAAGTGCCTGAATGGTCTCGGATTATTTTCGATCCATGATTTAGGGCTCGTAGGCCCATAAGAAGACCCATAGGATAATGTTCGAAAAAGTTTTAATTGGGACACATCTCTATGAGTTTAAGTTGAATGTTTGCATGAGATTTGGATCGGTAATGCCTCATACCCTACTCTGACATCGGTTATAGGTAAGGGGTGTTACATATTAAACTAAGCTTTATTGGATAATACGTTTTGATATAACAAATTGAAGTGTTTTTGAATAAAAGTATAGTTGAGAAATTTGATTAAAATCAAGTTGAAACATTTTCAATTAAGTTAAACATTTTCAAATATGTTTTAACCATTTTCAAACAAGTTAGAATTGCTCTAGAAAAAAAAGTATTGATACTTTTTGTCTAAGTATCAATATATTACAAGATATCAATACCCTTTTGATAATCGATACCAATTTGACATTTTGTTTCTTTCAAACCCTGATAGGTATCTCCAGTATTGATACTTTTCTTAAGATATCGATATTTTCCTAAGGTATCGATATATTCATGCTCCAACGGTCATTGAAATCTGCATTAATTACAAAAATATCGATACCATTTTAGTAGGTATCGATACTCATTGATGCAGGTGCAATTAATGACCTGGTATTTCATCCCCAATGGCTATATTTACTTCTACAATAACCACAGCGGTTGGAAATCAATTAGAGGGTACAAATACCATCTTCCAAAGGTCTAGCAACAAGAAGAGCAATGTGCAAAGCTTAAAGATAAATCAAAACAACCTAGAGCTTAATTCTTTCATACATTTTCTTGTAGACACTTATGAGCTTTCATTGCATTCATTTAGCTCAAGTGTTCTTCTTTGTATTTGTGCTTAACTAGCAAACATCATGATTTTGTGAGGATTGTTTTCTTTGTTTGCTTATTTGCATCTCTTTTGAGAGAGAATTTATTCTTAAGGTTTGGATAGAAAACTTAAGGGAGTTGTATCATAGGATTTTGGGGTATAAGTCTTACGAGAGATTGTAGGGTTAAACGTTGTCCTCAAAAGTTTCCAAATTAGTGAATTTGGGAAAAGTCTTAGTTGTGAAAAGCTAAGGTAGTGGAGTACGTAATTGGGACCGAACTACTATAAATCCTTGTGTTCTTTGTTACACAACTTTTGTTGCTTCACCACAACTTTCCAAAGGCCGATTCAACCTCCTTATTGTTGATCTCGAGTTAATCCTTCTGAGCTAACAGGTTCAATCTTAGGTGGCAGTGGATGAATAGAATCATTGCCAGCCATTGAGAACGATGGAAAAATTTGTCTTAAAAGGCAGACGATAGCCAGCCTAGAGGCTGACATCGTTGCACCACTAGGCAAAACAAAAGATAATAAGCAAACAACTTGGAGAAGAAAAAATAAATAAAAGGGGAAGCTAAGCTCTTGATAAAATGACAAGAATAGAGTAATCCCTTTCAATCTTTTTCATTAACCTCAAGACTATACACAATATTTATACTGCAGTAGTCACGCGAGAATAGGAAGGATATATCATATATTCTTAAATATATGCCTAAAATATATACAATATATTTAGATATTCTTAACAAATAATATCCTATAATAATATAATATTCTATAATAATATTCTAATCGAAAGCGTTTATTATATGTTTTCACAAACAAGAGTACTCAAAAGTATGTCAAATGTTTTTCCTTCTACCTCGTGGAAAGATATATTAGTGGCAAACAAGCTTCTTGGAATAAGAGTCATTAAAGAAAATATCGTTTTGTTGATTATGTTTGTTTGTCTTAAGATCGTTTTGGATAGACGTTTACTTTTAGTACGGTGCGTTTAGCTTCTTCTTTTTTTTGTCTCATATTATAATATATCGTTACAGTATTTAATCTCACTGTCACCACTATTTTTACACTAACCGTAAATAAATATACTGCCATCCAAAGTACCTGTAATGTTATTTATTTTGATATCATTTTTATCGTAATATCATATAGAATTTAAATTTTTTATATAAATTAACTGGGAACAGTTTTTTTTTAGTCAATTAACTTCACAACCGCTAAGTGTCTTTGCCTTGACTGTATAATCATGGATCTAAATTTTTTTCCATAAACCGAAAGTATATTTTTAATTACAAAAAGGATATATTTTTAATTAAATTTATTTAATTATAAAATTGATTTGAAAATAGAAATATTAGGTGGCATGACACTTATCATTGGGAATCTAGTCGTAGTGAAATCTTTATTACAATGGGTATAACAGGAGAGGGTGCGAAAGGACAAGATACACAATAATTACTCTTTAAATTTTTAAATATCAGCTACAAGAGTAAAGCCGGGGTGAAATTTTTGCAACTATATATATATATATTGTTCAATGAAGAAAATTTTGCGCTTTGAAGTCTAAGCATCTTAGCTTTTCGCTTCAAAGACGCAAGCCTCCTAAAACAGTAACTGTTACATTGGAGAGGAAGATAAGCCCATCAAGTTAGCTCGATTCCTTTGTTCTTTTCTAATGTGGAGATATTTTTTCCTGGTGTAGGATATTTGCCCTTAATCTATTTTACCCATATTTTTGTTTCTTAAAGCATTTTATATTATGTGCCGCACCAACACAAATTCAAACATACCCGTATTGTTTGATACACTTTTCGATTCCATATCTCTAACAGTAAAAAAAGAAAAAGTATATCACTTTAGCTACATGCATCTCAACATTCCCATAAAAATCTTGTATGGGAATAAACTGAAATTAAAAAGAAAAGTTAACCAACGGAATCGCCATAACTAAACCAAGACATTTTGTTATCGCATTAACATTCAACAATGAACGTGCGTGAGTTTGAAGTTGCCAAAACTCCCAGTCTAGGAATCCCGGAATCACTAATCTTTAGTCTGCTATATCTTGGGGGACAATATATTTGGAAGCAATTATTCAAAATTCTAATCCTCTGGTAGCACTTCATAACTTAAACCCCATTGGAAGCAAGGAAGAAGTTCCTTCTCCAAATGAACTATATATATATTGCCTATGACTATGAGTTAGTCAAATATAATCCAACAAAAACCTTCAGTAAACAATCCACCTCTTTAACACAATGGAGTTGTCATCTGGGTTCTATGGGAGGAGCAACCCACATATGTTATCGGCCTCAGGTGGCAAAGCAATGGGGAAGTTAATTGAGGCCACCCATGAGCCTGCTGGTGTTGAAATTAACATGAAACCTGTTCTTGACATTGTTGAAGACATCTTTGAACGAGCAACCCCTGCTGCTCCGGTAACTACAGTTCTGGTTAAAGCCTTCATTATTACCTTCTATATGCATATATAATATGATTAATTTAATGTTTGAATAGGGAGCAATCAAGCAAGTGGATGCTTCGGAATCGGATGAAAGGGCTCTCCATTATTCCAGCCTTGAACAGATGATGGACGTCTTATCAGCCACCATAAATAGAATTTCCTGCGAGGTTAAGAGTACTATTCTCATCTTCTCTACTACTTCAAAGAAACCCAGTTTAAAAGGCTATTGTGATATTTTGTAATGATGGCAGATAACCTACCGGTTGTCTATTGGTGAAGATGCACATTCAACAACTCTAGCAGTGGCTCAGATAGTTAAAGGCTACTCGTGGGATGCAAAGATTGTGCTAGCCTTGGCAGCATTTGCGATGACTTATGGTGAATTCTTGTTGGTGGTTCAGCTTTACGCCACTAATCCACTTGCCAAAGACGTTGCACTCCTCAAACAGTTGCCTGAAATTCTTACACGAGCTGACCTTTTGAAACCCAAATTTGATACACTTGCCAACCTCATCAATGCGATGGTGGTGGTAGCCAAGTGCACTGTGGAATTCAAGGGGCTTCCATCTAAGTACATTAGGCCCGAAGACCCGGAATTGTCATCCGCCAATGCTGATATTCCTTCAGCTGTTTATTGGACCATCCGAAGTACAGTGATATGCTCATCACAAATTATGGGTCTCATTAATATGGGCCACGAGTATGTCATTGTCTTCTCTAAGTATTAGGAGTAACGGAGAACAGTGTTTCTTATATCTGATAATTCTCTGATATAACGTTTGATGTTTCCCTCAGGTTTTTATCATCGACAACAGATGCTTGGGAGTTGTCAAGTTTGACGCATAACATCAATAGCATATACAACGATCTTGTGGAGAAACTCAATCGTTGTCGTCAACGCATTAGTAAGTCCATCGTCATTTCGCGTCGCTGTTGCAAGATTACTTTTCACATCGAAGTATATGGATCACGTCCTAACTAATGCCATCTTGAACCATAAATCGATATTGACGAACTTCGGTTAATTAAATGCAGATGATAGAAAGGATATTGAGGCATTTGAAACGTTGGTGCGCCTCTTTGATGCAATCCATATTGATAATATGAAGATCCTCAAAGCTCTGATTTACGCTAAGGATGACCAGCCCCCACTTTGGGATGGAACTACTAAGCAAAGAGTATGCTTTAACCTTCCCATCTTTAGCCTTCTTTTCATTTTCCGAGATACAGTAGTCATGGATAATATTCGAGTAAACTATAATTTGAATCAATTACTGTACTGAAAATAAAAATATATCTGAAGTTACATTAAAATAAATTTAAACAAAACTTAAATATTTAAAATAAATCTAAAAGCAATTTCACACGTAATAAGAGTTAAACATGAAAAATTTATTTCAAACTTTAATTTTATTATTTTTAAACAATTTTTTTATATATTTTTCATATCTATTTTAGTGTTTATATTGAGATTAACATTTCAAAATTCCTTCCAATACTGAAAATCCACCCTTCACATGAATTAATTGGACTATTAGAACCATAACCATACGAAGGATAAGGACTACACTCAAATTGTTGTAAACATATGTTTTGACCACTGGTAACAAATACAGGTTAGCATTGAATTGCTGAGGAGGAGGAGTGTGCTATTACTGATTTCAGACCTTGAGATCCCGGAAAAAGAGCTTATTATTCTTGAACAGATCTATAATGAATCACGAGTGCAGCCAACGAGGATCGAGAGTCAGTACGAGGTGATTTGGATCCCAATCGTTGACAGATCCACTACATTTGATGACACAAAGAGGAAGCAATTCGAGTCTCTACAAGCAATGATGCCATGGTACTCGGTCGGTCACCCTTCCATGATTCAACCAGCAGTGATGAGGTACATCAAGGAGGTGTGGGGTTTCAACAAGAAGCCTTTGCTAGTGGTGTTGGACCCTCAAGGAAGAGTTGTGAACCCTAATGCGATGCCTATGATGTTTATTTGGGGAAGCATGGCTTTCCCTTTTACCAAGCTCAGGGAAGAAGCTCTTTGGAAGGAAGAAACATGGAGGATTGAACTCCTGGCAGATTCCATTGACCCCTCCATAATCAATTGGGCAAGTCCTTAAAACCCTTTTCGAATTTGATTTAAATATATAGCAAAATGCTAGTTTTAACCCTTGTAAGCCATTGCATTTGCTATTGTTGCAGTTAACGGATAGGAAATTCATTTGCTTGTATGGTGGAGAAGATATGAATTGGATCCGGAAATTCACAACAACTGCAAAAGCCGTTGCGAAAACTGCCAATATCCAATTGGAGATGCTTTACGTGGGAAAAAGCAACCCTAGGGAGAGAGTTCGAAGAAACATGACCAACATCGAGTTAGAAAATCTCAGCCATACACTGTCAGACATTTCGCTCATATGGTTCTTCTGGGTGCGACTTGAAAGCATGTGGCACTCCAGAGCTCAGCACGGCGTGACCGTACGAAATGACCTAATCATGCAGGAGATTTTGACCATGCTTGGCTTCGATGGAAGCGATCAAGGGTGGGCCGTGATAAGTAGGGGAGCCGATGAAATGGCAAGGGCTAAGGCGGAGACCTTTTTGAAAAGCCTGGAAGAATATACGGCGTGGGAAGCGGCGGCGGCGGAGAAAGGTTTTATTCCGGCACTGAATGATCATTTTCGAAGTCTTCGCACGGAGCACCATTGCAACCGCCTGACGCTTCCGGGGATTAGTGTTGCTGAAATTGGAAGCATCAAGGACACGGTCGTTTGCGTTGACTGCGGCAAGCCGATGGAAGCGCTCCTCATGTTCCGCTGCTGCACCGATTGATGTTTACGGCGTCGCTGATCGACCGTGCGCATTGGAGTCATTTTGGAGTTGGTGTTAATAATTACAAGCTGCTTTGCTTTATGCTATAGCTAGGCTGCTGAATAAAACGTTGAAGAAATCCCATGTATTATTAATATATGCGAATTGCATTTCGCATGCAGGAAGTTCACAATCCCGGGATTAGTTCTTTTTCCTGACATGATAAAATAAAGTCTGTTACCTTTCCTTTCCTTTTTCGGTTTTCTTTTTAACTTACAAATTGAACTTATATATAATGACTAAGATGAAATTAATATTTTTTTTATTTCTTATAACTTTTAATATTTTAAATAATTTTGTATAATTATTTAAGAAACTACTCCAGAATGAATTACATGCTCAATTGAATCTCAATTATTTGTTTGTTTTTATTTTGCATATTGTTTTTAATATATATATTTTTAGATTTTTTAATTTTTTTAAAAATATTTGTTGGCATGGCAAAATGTCATGTCAGCATGAGATACACGTGACAAAAGGATCCCTTTTCTCTTAAATCAAACGTATATGAATTATTTGCTCATTTTTTTTAGTTGTTAGCATCTTGGTTGTTGTCCACTTTATTGATGACATACTAGTCTATCTGACTTGTGCTAGCACCAGTTTTAAGGTATGCTCCATTATTGAGACACGATTTGCTACTTGATCTAGTATTAAGATCTCGAGTCTAAGGCATATGCTATATTCTCAGAAAAAAGGGTAGATTACCATAAAAGAATACTTGTTCAAGATAAAGAATATGTGTGATGTCTTGTTTGCAACAATGAGATTTGTGTCTGATCAAGAACAAGTAAGTATAATTCTTGCAAGGCTTCCACTTGGATATGACTCAATTAGAGTAGTGGCTTCAGGTAATCCTATTTCTCTTGAACTTCTTGCTAAAATGTTGATTGATTGTGAGTGAAGGTAACTTGAATTTGTAACAGTCCACTGGGTAAAGTCCTAGTATCCGGTTAATAGTTATTGAGATATGGTGTTTAAAGTAAATTTTTAATGAGTAAGGTATTAGTTTTGACTAAGTATAAGACTTCGTGAATGTGCCAACTGACGAATCTTGTGTTTGGCAAGCTCGGAGGTCTAGCAAACTCTCTTATGGAATATATGCCACCTCAGTTGTTTAGGCGTTTAAGTTAAGTTCTTAACTAATAGAATTATTTATTACTTTGGTGTGACGATTTAGTTAGTGTAACGAGGACTGGTTAGAATGGAACTAAGTTACTGTAGTTGATAAGAATAAAATTTTGATGAGGGTACTTAGTCACAAGTATCGAGGGAGGGTTAGTGGGATAATTTGACTTTTCCACTAAACATTGCTTTCATGCTTAGTTGTATAAAGTTAGTAGTGACTTCTTGGACAAGCTTTATGTCTTCTTTCCATCCATTCCAGATTTTTCTCTCCACTCACTCTTTCTAAAACTTAGGACTAAAAACTTGCTTGAAGTTGGGTTTGTTGTATTTAACTAACTCCTTTGTTCGTTTTAGCACCTTGGTAACTATCGATGAACTCTAGGTTATTTCCTTGGTTATTTATGTTATTTTTAGCACTGCATTCATTAATGCCAAAGTAGTATGTAAGGAAGGAAACTTTCGGGTTCTAGGTTTTATGACAATGCTTCTTGCAAGCATGTTTAGTTTCTGGTATAATGATCTGATAAGTTTAACTATCTATATTATAGCTCAAGACACTCTTTAAGTTCTTGTGATATAGGCAAAGGTCCTACTATTTTGACTTGCTACACTTTCGGAGAGTTCCTTCTTACTTCCATGTGTGTACTGTCTTTGTTTATATTTCGCTTAAGGTAAGTATTCATACTCTGTAAAGATGAAATGTTTGTATATGTATGATGGTTGTTCGGAGTTGTTAGTCTAGTTTTTTTTGTGTTAAAGCGTAAGAAATATTCTTCATGTCTAAGCCACTACCCTCTATTTTTGGCAAGAGCAATATGAACTAAAAAATGGAAATAAATTCATGGCATTGCCTTTGGTGGAATAAACATTGACCTGACAGATCGTGATACATGAAAATGGTCATGTAACCTCTAGTAGGGCAAGATTATGTTGCAAACTAGATTGGCGTATCATGATAAAGGAATATAAATGAAGTGCATGATATGACTTTGAATATGGACCTAGATACGTGGCTAACATGATGAATTTTTTTGTATGGGCGTAATGTATACGCCAAAGGAATAGTAGACTGGCGTATAGTCTGTCTGTGATCGGTACTCGCCAACTGGCAAACTGAGAAAATGTGTTCGAGTTTGAAAGAATTTCTTTGAATTAATTAATAACTTTTGTAATGCCTTCTTCTAGAACTCACTAAGTTCTCTGAACTTACTTAGCTACCTTTCCTTCTTAGGGCTGTTAAGTTAAAAGAATTTTTGAGGACTACACCAGAGGACAATTGTTGTTGTGAAAGTTCTAGTGTTTTGTATTATTCATGACATGAGGGTGATGTTAAAATGTTTAATTTTGAAGAATGGATCTTGTATTTTAAACTTATGTTCCTGAAAGTATGATTCTAATGAAATTACAATAAAATATTTATGTTTTTTTTTTAAATGTACTACCATATATAGTCCTGTATGACAAATAGTTTATATTTCATAACAACTTACACTATAGTTTAATTAGTTTGCGCTAGAAACAACTTTAAAGATAATGGTTTTAAAGTAGTGACACGACATTCTTTGATCCTCCTCAAGGATTGGGTTTGGAGTGTTACAAGTTTGGTATCAAAGTTAAGGTTTAGCCAATTCTTGAAAAAACCAAAGGTAGTGTCACACCTCTATCATGCATAGTACATCTCTAGCTTAGTACTTAATGCTTTGTACTAAGATAAATATTCTTTTTTAGTGAGATAAGAAAATGTCTAATAGTCCTAAAGAAGCCACCAATGAGGAAATGGAAAGTCGCGGGCCTACTTAGGAACAAGTTACTACTACCAACAGCATCGATAATACAAAGAAAACATTTAGAAATGTGTTTTGCGATGATGACTCAATTGTTCAATTAGTTTATGGGAAACATGTAACGGCCCACTTTGACCCTAATTGGAACAAGTAGTTTCGGGACTACTTAACCGAGTTAAAATATTATTTTAATTGCTTTTATGTGTTTTATAGCATGATAGTTATATGATGTGAAAGTTTCATTTAGAAATTTTATCGTTTAAATAGTTAATTCGGTAAAAATGATTAAATCGCATAAAACGATAAATAGGAGTTCTATTTCATAGATGATTTATTTTGATCATGGCTTTAAAATGCAAGTCCTTAAATGGTTATTTTACCATTTTAAATGGTAGTGGATATTCATGTCCATATTATCATTGATTTTATAATTGTTTTCATCAAGGTTAAAATGGTCTTTTAAATATATTATATGTTTTAATTAAGAAAACATGTAAATGCTTCAAATTATTTTCTCTTCCACCGATTTTACAAGAACAAAGGAAGGGTTTAAAAGTTTTCCAACATTCGGCTACTTCTAAGCTCACTTGAGGTATGGTTTTGTCCCTGTTTTGAGTAATTTTTATGTTTTTGAGATCGTTGCTTCGTATACTAGCCGACCCGTACCATAATTTTTGAAATTGGTTGTGTTTATGAAAAATGCAATTGTTGAATCTATGTGATTTTAATGGTTTTTGATAAATTATTAATTGTTATATGGAAATATACAAGTTTTATAAAGTAAATTTTGATGAAAATGAGTTAAGGATTTATTTGCAAATAAATAGAATTTATGTTGCTAGAAATGTGATTTCATGAAATATATATGTTTAAATATGGTACATGAATATTTAGCCATATTGAATTGGGGGATTAATTGTGTAATTTGCTATTTTGTGATAAAAATGGCTAAATTGTAAAGTGTTGAAAGTATAGGGGCTAATTTGCAAATATGCCAAAAATACATGTCTTTGGATTAAATTGAATTTGTTGGTGATTAAATAGTTAATTTTGCATTAATATAGATAAAGACGATCAAATCCCGAAACTTGATCGGGGAAAACGAAAGATAGACGAGTAGATATCGGGAAGTCGAGGTAAGTTCGTATAATTAGAATCGAATATGTATTGTGATTGCTATAGATGTATTATGGCTATATGTATGTTTAAATTGTCATGAAATGTGATTTGCCTATTATATGTTAATGAATTGATATGGAAATGCTAAAAGAATACAAGTACAAATGGATTACCGAGCCCCGTTAGAACCGTAGAAAGTCGTAGGATACAAGTGACATGTCACTAGGGTTACAGGGTGGTTCGAGCTCCTGCATTTGTTGCGGACTCACCACAGCTCATGAGCCATATGTTCATCCTTCGGGATCACATGTTCAGTCTTCAGACTTACCGTTCAGCCTATGGGCTTACCGTTCATCCTTCAGGATTATATGTTCAGCCTCCGGGATTACCGTTACAGGCTTGAAATAGCATACATGATGCATTGACTGATTACATGTTATATGTATATACACTGTATGTGTATCACCCGAGTATCCCTCGATGTTCTCAAAGGCTCAACGGGCAAATACCGATACAAGTTACATGAAGATCAAATGATATATGGTATAAGTTACATGAAATCCTAAGGATATATGAATTACATGTTATACAAGATTTACATGGATTATATAAATTGATTTACATGAATTACATGTTATAAGTATTGAAGTTATGTTTATGATACATGAATGTTGTATCTTATACATGAATGGTTTATGAGATTACGTGGACTAACAAGTGTATACCTGTGAAATAGGCAACTTGAGTATATGAATTGAATTGGCATTGTTAATGTAATTATCTCATTGATTCGGTAAGGTTTAATTCTATGTTATACGAGCTTTCTAAGCTTTTAAAGCTTACACCATTTGCTTTTCCCTTGTTTTATAGATTTAGAAGCTAGCTCGATTTTCGGACGAGTCGGAGACTTGCTATCACACCATCCATCAAGTGTTTGGTACTTTTGAATCTTGTAATTATTAATGGCTATGGCGTGTATAGGCTAGTTGTTAAGTAATGGTATATGACTACCATGAGGATGAATGTGTAATGTTTTGATGCCTATTCAAGCTATGAGATATGGCTTGCTTTGTAAATGTTTGGTAAAACTTGAATGCCTTATATGATGTGTTATATATGGCAATATGGTTGATGAATGATTTGGTAAGAAATGATGCATATTGGGTACATGACTAGGTGGTGAATAATATTTAAAAATTGTATTAGAAATGCTTGTTTTGGTTGCTAAATGGTGCATGAAATGTTATGGTCAAATGGCCATGTTTTGCTTGTAGGGATTGACCCTTTTTTGGTGGCAAATATGGCTTAAACTAAGCCTACATTGTGCCACACGGTCTGAGCGCACGGGCGTGTGACTCAGCTGTGTAACCCCTGTATATAAGAGATGTTAGGCAGTTTGGCACACGGCCCAAACACACGGACGTGTCTAGTAGCTGTGTGGCAATTGGTAGTGTTGGCCACGGGCTAGACACACAGGCGTGTCAGGTGACCGTGTGGGTTTTGGTAGTTTCAACCACGGGCCATGTATTTGGGGTGTGTCTAGTGGGCACGACCGTGTGGGAGTACACTGGCTAGGGGCACGGTCGTGTGTCCCTAACTTGAAAGATTTCTCAACCGTTGCCCGTTATCTTTCACATGTTTTCAATTTGATCCTAAATGAAGGTATGTATCATTACATGAATTTTTAAGGTATGATTTGATGAATGATTATAGACTATAATGTGTTTATTAAAGTTTTAAATTTTATTGATCTGTTCTGAGTTACAAGTCTGGTAATGCCCTTAACCTGTTCCGGCGACGATTACGGGATAGGGGTGTTACATTTTGTTGGTATCAGAGTTACGGTTTAGTCGATTCTAAGACTACCATAGTGGTACGAGTCTAGCTATACATGCCATGTACATGAAATGTGATGGTGTGATATCTCCTGACATCATCTAAAACTCTGTTTTATATAGTAATGGATTCAAATCAAGCCTTAGCTGGCGATGTTGAAAGTATTGCGCAGCACCCGCTCAAGGGGCTGTGCCTTCTGAATCGGGCCCTGCTGCCGCCAATCAGGAAGAAGTTAAACAAGCTTTCTTCTAAATGATGTCCGAATGGTTTAGTGAATTTGTGCAAGCAAACCCGGCTGCTCCACAACCTCCACCCCCTCAAGTCCCTCAATCAAACCCTGAAAATGTGCGAGTTATGGATCCTCTGAGACTGAATAGACCTCCTGTTGACAAGATATGAAAATATGGTGCTGAAGAGTTCAGAGCTTCAGCAAATGATGATGCTGAGAGGGCCAAATTCTGGCTTGAGAATACGATCAGAGTTTTTAACAAACTAGCTTGTACACCTGATGAATGCTTGAGATGTGCTATTTCCTTACTACGAGATTCTGCATACCAGTGGTGGAATACTCTGATATCGGTGGTACCGCAAGAGCGAGTTAGCTGAGACTTCTTCCAGACAGAATTCAGAAAGAAATACATTAGTCAACGATTTATCGACCAGAAAATGAAAGAGTTTCTGGAACTGAAACAGGGCCGAATGTCAGTAACCGAGTACGAGAGAGAGTTTGTACGACTCAGTAAATATGCTCGTGAATGTGTCTCTACTGAAGCAATAATGTGTAAATGGTTTGAAGATGGGCTAAATGAAGAAATTCGATTGTTAGTCGGGATACTGGAACTGAAAGAGTTTGTAGTTCTGGTTGATCGGGCTTGTAAAGCCGAAGAACTTGCTAAAGAAAAATGAAAAGCTAATTTTGAGTCCTGAGAATTCAGAAAGAGATTTGAGAGTAAACCGCACCAGTCTGGATCCAAGAGATCAAAAGATTTTCATCCTCGTTCTCCTGCTTCCACGGGCATAACCATTAAAGAAAGAAATGTTAGAACTTCTCATTCGAGACCTCAAGCAACCTCTGTGGCTAGTGCTGATAGTGTGAGAACTCTCGAGCCTGATTGCAAGTATTGTAATTGGAAGTATTTTGGTGAATGCCGATTGAAGAGCGGAGCTTGTTTCATATGCGGACCACTGGATCACTATTTGCGAGATTGTCCTGAAAGATCAATAGCTAGCAAAGAGCAGTCAACAAAGACAAATAATACTATGAACCGAGGTAGACCGCTCTAAAATATCGGGAATAAGAGTGGCTCCCGCAATGTTTCCCGAGATGCTAATGTGAGATTTGAGCCGCGCACTCCCGCTAGAGCATATGCAATACGTGCACGAGAGGAAGCCTCGTCGCCTGATGTTATCACCGGTACTTTCTCTCTTTATAACACTGATATAGTTGCGTTGATAGATCCTGGATCAACTCATTTATATATCTGTATGGAATTAATGTTTAAAAAGAGTCTACATGTTGAGTCTACAGAATTTGTAATTAAAGTATCGAATCCATTAGGCAAGTCTATGTTAGTTGATAAAATATGTAAAAATTGTCCATTGATGACTCAGGGGTATTGTTTTACGGCTGACTTGATGCTCCTCCCATTTAATGAGTTTGATGTGATACTGGGTATGGATTGGTTAAATGTACATGAGGCAGTTGTGAATTGCAGACAAAAGAGTATAGAGTTGAAATGTCAGAATGGTGAAATTTTTCAGATTGAGCCAAATGATTTGAATGAGTTGTCGATAATTATATCTGTGATGCAAGCTCAAAAATATGTAAGAAAGGGTTGTGATGCTTATTTAGCGTATGTGTTGGATACTAAAGTGTCAAAATCGAAGATAGAATTTGTACCAGTTGTTTGTGAGTTCCCAGATGTCTTTCCAGAAGAATTACCAGGTTTACCACCAATCAAAGAAGTTGAATTTGGTATTGAGTTACTACCGGGTACTACACCGATATTGATAGCTCCATACAGAATGGCATTGATTGAAATGAAAGAGTTGAAAGCACAGTTACAAGAATTAACGAATAGAGGTTTCGCGAGACCTAGTTTTTCAACTTGGGGTGCTCCCGTATTGTTTGTGAAAAAGAAAGACGGATCAATGAGAATGTGTATTGATTATCGGCAGCTGAATAAAGTAACCGTGAAGAATAAATACCCTCTTCCGCAAATTGATGATTTGTTTGATAGTTAAAAGGAGCTACTGTATTCTCAAAGATTGATCTGAGATCGGGTTATTACCAGTTACTAGTTAAAGATTGTGACATACCAAAGACTACTTTTAGAACACGGTACGGTCACTTTGAATTTCTAGTTATGCCTTTTGGGTTAACTAACGCTCCTGCAGTATTTATGGACTTGATGAATTGTATTTTCAGACCGTATCAAGATAGATTTGTCATTGTATTTATTGACGACATTATGATTTATTCACGTGACGAGTCAGAGCATGCGGAGCATCTAAGAATCGTATTACAAACTTTGAGAGATAAACAGCTATTCGCCAAATTCAGTAAATGTGAATTCTGGCTTCGAGAAGTCGGGTTTCTTGGTCACATTATTTCTGCGGAAGGCATTAGAGTAGATCCGAACAAAATATCTGCTATTATAGACTGGAAACCACCGAGAAATGTCTTCGAGATTAGAAGTTTTCTTGGATTAGCGGGATATTATCGAAGATTTGTAAAAGGATTTTCGACGATTGCAGTACCGTTGACCCGAATGTTATAGAAAGATGTGAAATTTGAGTGGACGGATAAATGTCAACAGAGTTTTGAATAGTTAAAAGCTTTGCTAACCAAGGCACCGATTTTAGTTCAACCTGAATCGAATAAAGAGTTTGTTATCTACAGTGACGCTTTGATAATCGAACTGGGGTGTGTATTAATGCAAGACGGGAAAGTTATAGCATATGCCTCTCGACAGTTAAAACTGCATGAGAAGAATTACCTGACACATGATCTTGAATTAGCTGCTATAGTTTTTGCTTTAAAGATTTGGCAACACTATTTATATGGTGAGAAATGTCGAATCTTTACGGATCATAAGAGTTTAAAATACTTGATGTCCCAAAAAGATTTGAATATGCGACAACGTAGATGGCTCGAATTATTAAAAGACTACGAGTTTGTGATTGATTATCATCCGGGAAAAGCTAATGTTGTAGCTGATGCTTTGAGTCAGAAATCTCTGTTTGCTTTACGGGCTTTGAATACTCAATTGAAGCTTTGTGATGATGGATCTATTATAGCTGAGCTACAGGCTAAACCGATGATTTTACAACAAATCTGCGAGGCTCAGAAAAATGATCGTGAACTACAAGCTAAGCTACTTCACTGTAAGTTAAATTCTGATTCTGAATTTTCTATTGAGACTGATGATTGTTTAATGTTCCGAAATAGAATTTGCTTACTGAAAAATAGTAAAATTATTCAGAAAGTTCTACAAGAAGCGCATGACAGTTGTTTTTCAGTTCATCCGGGTAGCACTAAAATGTATAATGATTTGAAACAATTATACTGGTGGTCAGGAATGAAACGAGATATAACAAAATTTATATCTAAATGTCTAATTTGTCAACAAGTTAAGGCCGAACATCAAGTACCGTCAGGTTTATTACAGCCTATTCTGATTTCGAAATGGAAATAGGACAGAGTTATAATGGATTTCGTATCTGGATTACCCCTGACTCCGAAAAAGAAAAATGCAATCTGGGTTATTGTTGATAGATTGACCAAATTTGCTCATTTTATACCGGTACGTACAGACTATTCTCTAGATAGATTAGCTGAATTGTATATATCAAAAATTGTACGGTTACACGGTGTACCGCTATCTATTATTTCCGATCGAGATCCGAGATTTACTTCGAGATTCTGGAAGAAATTTCAAGAAGCTTTGGGAACGAAATTGAATTTTAGTACAGCATTTCATCCCTAGACCGACGGTCAGTCTGAAAGAGTTATACAGATTTTAGAAAATATGTTACGATGTTTTATTCCTGAATTTGAAAGTAGCTGGGAGAAATGTTTTCCTCTGATTGAATTTGCGTATAATAACAGTTTCCAGACGAGTTTGAAAATGGCTCCGTACGAAGCACTATACGGTCGAAAATGTCGAGCACCGTTATACTAGACTGAATTAAGTGAGAAAAAGATACACGGGGTTGATTTGGTCTGAGAGACGGAAGAAAAAGTAAAAGTGATACGTAACAACTTGAAAGCAGTATCTGACAAACAGAAATCTTATGCAGATTTGAAACGAAAAGAAATAGAGTTTCAAGTCAGGGATCGTGTATTTCTAAAAGTCTCACCGTGGAAGAAAATTCTTCGTTTTGGTCAAAAATGAAAGTTGAGTCCTCGTTTTATTGGGCCGTATGAAATTGTGGAAAGAATTGGACCTGTAGCTTATCGACTATCGTTACCGAACGAACTTGAGAAGATTCATAATGTATTTCACGTTTCGATGCTTCGTCGATACAGATCTGATCCATCTCATGTCATCTCTCCCATTGATGTGGAACTATAGTCTGATTTATCATATACTGAAGAACTAATCAGAATTCTGGCTTGAGAAATTAAGGAATTGAGAAATAAACGTATAGTACTTGTAAAAGTTCTTTGGTGTAAACACGGAATAGAGAAAGCTACGTGGGAAACTGAGGAAGCTATGCGGAAACAATACCCTAACCTATTTACTGGTAAGATTTTCGGGGACGAAAATCCCTAAAGGGGGGAGAGTTGTAACAGCCTACTTTTGACCTTAATCGAAACGAGTGGTTTCGGGACCACTTAACCGAGTCAAAATATTATTTTAATTACTTTTATATGTTTTACAACATGATAGTTATATGATGTGAAAGTTTCGTTTAGAAATTTTATCGTTTAAATAGTTAATTCGGTAAAAATGATTAAATCGCATAAAACGATAAATAGGAGTTCTATTTCATAGATGACTTATTTTGATCATGGCCTTAAAATGCAAGTCCTTAAATTGTTATTTTACCATTTTAAATGGTAGTGGACATTCATGTCCATATTATCATTGATTTTATAATTGTTTTCATCAAGGTTAAAATGGTATTTTAAATATATTATATGTTTTAATTAAGAAAACATGTAAATGCTTCAAATTATTTTCTCTTCCACCGATTTTACAAGAACAAAGGAAGGGTTTAAAAGTTTTCCAACATTCGGCTACTTCTAAGCTCAATTAAGGTATGGTTTTGTCCTGGTTTTGAGTAATTTTTATGTTTTTGAGATTGTTGCTTCGTATACTAGCCGACCGTACCTTAATTTTTGAATTTGATTGTGTTTATGAAAAATGCCATTGTTGAATCTATGTGATTTTAATGGTTTTTGATGAATTATTAATTGTTATATGGAAATATACAAGTTTTATAAAGTAAATTTTGATGAAAATGAGTTAAGGATTTATTTGCAAATAAATAGAATTTATGTTGCTAGAAATGTGATTTCATGAAATATATGTGTTTAAATGTGGTACATGAATATTTGGCCAAAGTGAATTGGGGGATTAATTGTGTAATTTGCTATTTTGTGATAAAAAGGGCTAAATTGCAAAGTGTTGAAAGTATAGGGGCTAATTTGCAAATATGCCAAAAATACATGTCTTTGGATTAAATTGAATGTGTTGGTGATTAAATAGTTAATTTTGCATTAATATAGATAAAGACGATCAAATCCCGGAACTTGATCGGGGAAAACGAAAGATAGATGAGTAGATATCGGGAAGTCGAGGTAAGTTCGTATAATTAGAATCGAATATGTATTGTGATTGCTATAGATGTATTATGGCTATATGTATGTTTAAATTGTCATGAAATGTGATTTGCCTATTATATGTTAATGAATTGATATGGAAATGCTAAAAGAATACAAGTACAAATGGATTACCGAGCCCCGTTAGAACCGTAGAAAGTCGTAGGATACAAGTGACATGTCACCAAGGTTACAGGGTGGTTCGAGCTCCTGCATTAGTTGCGGACTCACTACAGCTCATGAGCCATATGTTCATCCTTCGGGATTACATGTTCAGTCTTCGGACATACTGTTCAGCCTACGGGCTTACCATTCATCCTTCGGAATTACATGTTCAGCCTTCGGGCTTACCGTTACAGGTCGAAAGAGCATACATGATGCATTGACTGATTACATGTTATATGTATATACACTGTGTGTATCACCCGAGTATCCCTCGATGTTCTCAAAGGTTCAACGGGCAAATACCGATACAAGTTACATGAAGATCAAATGATATATAGTATAAGTTACATGAAATCCTAAGGATATATGAATTACATGTTATACAAGATTTACATGGATTATATGAATTGATTTACATGAATTACATGTTATAAGTATTGAAGTTATGTTTATGATACATGAATGTTGTATCTTATACATGAATGGTTTATGAGATTACATGGACTAACAAGTGTATACTTGTAAAATAGGCAACTTGAGTATATGAATTGAATTGGCATTGTTAATGTAATTATCTCATTGATTCGGTAAGGTTTAATTCTATGTTATACGAGCTTACTAAGTTTTTAAAGCTTACTCCGTTTACTTTTCCCTTATTTTATAGATTTGGAAGCTAGCTCGATTTTCGGACAAGTCGGAGACTTGCTATCACACTATCCATCAAGTTTTTGGTACTTTTGAATCTTTTAATTATTAATAGCCATGGCATGTATAGGCTAGTTGTTAAGTAATGGTATATGACTACTATGAGGATGAATGTGTTATGTTTTGATGCCTATTCAAGCTATGAGATATGGCTTGCTTTGTAAATGTTTGGTAAAACTTGAATGCCTTATATGATGTGTTATATATGGCAATGTGGTTGATGAATGATTTGGTAAGAAATGATGCATATTAGGTACATGACTAGGTGGTGAATAATATTTACAAATTGTATTAGAAATGCTTGTTTTGGTTGCTAAATGGTGCGTGAAATGTAATGGTCAAATGGCCATGTTTTGCTTGTAGGGATTGACCCTTTTTGGGTGGAAAATATGGCTTAAACCAAGCCTACATTGTGCCACACGGTTTGAGCGCGCGAGCGTGTGACTCAGCCGTGTAACCCCTGCATATAAGAGATGTTAGGCAGTTTGGCACACGGCCTAGACACACGGACGTGTCTGGTAGCCGTGTGGCAATTGGCAGTGTTGGCCACGGGCTAGACACATGGGCGTGTCGGGTGACCGTGTGGGTTTTGGCAGTTTCAACCACGGGCCATGTGTTTGGGGTGTGTCTAGCGGGCACGACCGTGTGGGAGTACACGGGCTAGGGGCACGGCTGTGTGTCCCTAACTTGAAAGATTTCTCAACCGTTCCCCATTATCTTTCACATGTTTTCAATTTGAACCTAAATGAAGGTATATCATTACATGAGTTTTAAAGTATGATTTGATGAATGATTATAGACTGTAATGTGTTTATTAAAGTTTTAAATTTTACTGGTCTGTTCTGAGTTACAAGTCTAGTAATGCCCTTAACCTGTTCCGGTGACGGTTACGGGATAGGGGTGTTACAAAACAGCCATGAACCTCAGCCACAACAACTCTAAGAACCTCATCAACCACAGCTTGAAATGGTTTGTCTGACTCAACCTAATGTTGATCCTATTAGAGAGATTCAATAAAGATGAGCCAATAAGTTCTTTGGTGATAAAGGATATGACCCTATTGTGGCTGAGTAGTGGTTATCTCGGTTGTACAAGGTTATTTAAGAGTTGAAATGTACCCTTGAAGATAGTTTCTGTTGTGTTGTATCATTGTTGGAGGGAGAAGTTTACCAATAGTAGGAAACCTTGGTTAATGTTACTCTAGACCAAATGATTGACTGAGATTTCTTTCTAGAAAATTTTAGAGAAAGATATCTCAATCAATTGTTTGTTGAGTAGATGAAAAAAATACTTTTTGCATCTGAAACAAGGCAGAATGTTTGTTACGGAGTATGAACATGAATTCCTTAAGCTCAGTTGTAACGCTAAAAGCATGTTTCAGACAAAAAAAGGAATGTGTGATAAATTTGAATGGGGGTTCAGAGATGAAATCTATGCCTTAGTGCCAGCTTCAAAATGCAAGACTCTAGCAGAAATGACAACTAAGGCCTACAAGATGGAATTGGTTATTAGAGATAGAAGCAAGAGCTTTAAAAGAGAAAGAATAAAGAGAGGTAGATTAAGTCATCCACCTCTATCTAGTTTTAAGAAACCTAAGGACCAAGCATTTCAGCTTCAAGAAAGGATTCATAGGTCACATGCTACAAATGTGAAGGATAATAGGCATGCAAACAACATTCCCAAACATCATATTTAAAGTCCACAAAGTTCTTAAGCATAATAGGTATGTAAACAACCAAAAATCATAGCAAAACCAACATAGCATCTACCACATTGCCTTTTATTCCCAAAAACACAAATAATTAAAAGAACACCTACTAATAGCAACTAAATTTTTTGGCCTAGATCACCCCTCGAGACCACACAGCTCACACCGACACTACTTATCTGCAATGGTTAAAAAAGGAGTGGGTGAGCTTAACAAGCTAAGTGAATGCTCAAAACAACCACTATGCAAACAAGTCATTATGCATCAACTAAGCAAACATGTCAAATATTCATACGTATTTAACTCTAATATCATATTTCACACGTTTAATCATCTTCTATTTATACTATTACGCATTTATCACATTAACCACATGATTACTTAAGCATATATCATAGTACATATAAACCATATTTAATCACATTCAGTCAGATTATATGATAGTTTGACTCTTAAGGTTATGAAACATAATGTGAACTCTATCACCACACATCAGATACACGGATCTCCAACACACCAAAATGACTTATAAAGTCGAGCATGTCCCATAAGTGAAGCGTATAGCTAACACTCTCTAACACACCAAACACACATATCCTGGTGAATAGAGCTTAGCTCACATTCCATTATCTCTCTGAAACTATCCCTAGGCCTCAGCACCCCAAAATCAAATCACGAAGGTGAGTACTCACAATCCTATGGCATACCAACTATATTCAACAGACTCATAAGGTCACAAGGCCAAAATTTCCATATTATTATCACATATTTACTTATCAACTTTTCACACATATTTACTGCATATTCACATCGTTAACACATTATAATCACTGTCATATGGTATGAAAACATACTCACATATTTAATGTCACATGGCATGAATAACATACCCACATATTCTCTTTTACAACAGTCATCACAAGCTTATAGCACATATCATATCATCTCATATATGTTCATATTTTCACAATTGCACAAGCACACATATATCACATTTAATCATAGGCGTGAGAACACTTACTCTAAGAATTTAGAGTAGGGGTTTAAGCTTCCTCTAAATTCCCAATTACACAATGAATCATCTATGAGCATCGATTCTAAAACACTAACCAAAATATATGCTTTCGCCAAAAAAACTAGCTCAAACAAGTTTTTCTTTACCTTTGTCTCTACTCGTTAAAGGTCCTATTGAATCTGACACTTCAACAAGACAACCAACACAAACATACAATCAACAATTAGTCATTAACTCACCTTAAACAGTCAAAAACAATAGTTTAAGCTACATTCTCTTTTAACCGAAACCTTCAACATAAAAAACTTTAACTTTGTATATCTTAGCCTACACTTAATGTTTTCGCATGAAACAAATTCCGTTCATCTACATATTCGTCTACGACTAATTCCCAACCTTTAAACTACATAAAACTACATGTTTCAAGGTATCAACATTTTTTGACAAGTTTTGGCCATTATGACAAAAATCCATTAAAACTCGAGAAATATTTAATGGAACTTCAAAGTAGCTTTAAAAAATATTTAATCATGTTAAAAAAAATTAAAAAATAGTTTGAAACCACATTTAAATCCACAATCCTAAAATTCACCATTTACAACCAACTTTTCGACTTTTATTTAAAACTTGCATTTTAATGGCTAAAAATTCAGTTTAAGACACTAGATATCATTTAAAACTATTAGAAGGATGAATGGTTACCTTCAATGGAAGAAAAAAGAGCTTTGACGCAAATTCGGGAAAACCTACTCTTGAAGAAGATGATGAAATTAGTGAGGTTTTTGGGTGTTTTTCTTGGTTCCAATTGAGATTTATGGTTCAAAGGATGTTAGAAATCAAGAGAGATTAGGATTCGAACGTAAAAATTGATTGGGAAAGTTAGAAGAATGGAAGGGATGACAAGAACAACTATAGGGAATTTAAAATTCTAGGTAAATTGCTTCATAAAAACTCTTAGTTTTGACTCTTTTACAAAGCAATCCTATTTTTAAAATTAAAGGTATTGAAAACTAATTTTTAGAAATTGAATTAATTTCCTAGTAGCCATTGTCGAAAACATTATCGATTACCAACCTTATGAAATTCTGAGCACATATAAGCTAAAATTCTTAAAATACCCTCGAAACTTCTAAGCCCAATTTTGGAGTGTTACAATTCTCCCCTTCTAAAAAGAATTTTGTCCTCGAAATTACCTCAACTAAACATATAAGGATATTACTGTCTCATCGCCTTTTTAGCTTCCCAAGTAGCCTCTTCTGCCTTGTGGTTGCGCCATGAAACTTTAACCAAAAAATCCCTCTTGTTACACAAAATCTTCTCTTTACAAGCTTGAATCTCAATCGGTTCTTTTTTATAAGTGAGATTAGGTCAAACCTCAATCTCCTCTACTGGCACAATATGCGACGGATCTGAATGATACTTCCAAAGCATAGACACATGGAAAACATCATAAATTTGCTCAAGTTCCGGCAGCAACTTAAGTTCATAAGCTACCGGTCCAATCCTCTCAACAACTTTATATGGTCTCACATACTTAAGACTCAACTTACCCTTTATTGGTAGCACAACGGATATGCAAGTCGTACAAGTATACACGTCAAACAAGTAATAAAGTGATACGTGGGATCGTCTCCATAGGGATTAGATAGGTATAATTGGGTCGAGTTATTATAATTAAGTTTGATTAATGCTAAAGCAAAATAATAAAAAGAATGCAGTGATAAAATAAGAAAATGATGATGTACAAAATGTGCAAAACAAAACAAGTAAACAAAACAAGAATGCCACAGTAAAATCACTAAGAAAAGGGTTGAGGAACTATAATGTATATTAGGATGGCTGGGATTACTAATGAATCTTCATTCACTAACTATTAATGCCACAGCAAATTCGTGAATATTCTACTACTCGATAGGTTTCTACAGTAGTCTTCTTCTCTCGATAGCAAAACCTTGAGTTACCTCCACTATGGCACTATATGACTATAGGCTTTGAGTTCGACTACCACTAATATTTCCTACCTTATTTCGTCTGAGGTAAGGCTCTATGTCTAGAGGTTGCTACAAATAAGAAATTAATCATTCACTCATATTATTAAACTTCTATTCAGTTTGCTGCAAATAAGTGATTAATCATTCACTCATATTATTAAACTCCTATTCAGTTAACCTAACCCTATCATAATTAAGTTATCTTTATAAACTTGCTGCACATTCGCCAATGTACAACCTGCATATAACATGAAATATCATTGAATAAAATAGTAGAATAAAAAAACTTAAACTTTAAATACTGATAAATTAAAGGTTTCATTAAAGTAATCCTGAGCCTAAGAGATTTAGCTCATGGTTGGGCAAATCAAGTTTGAGTTTAATACAATAACCAACATCATCAATAACAAATAAGCTTTAAAAAAAGCATAGTAAGAAACAAATAAGGAAATCTAATATGACAACTTTTGCCTATCCAACTCTCAACACAAGTAGTGCAATGTCTTGTAGCTGTCAAACATGATTGCAGTTATTTTCTCCTTCTTCTATCACCTTTGTTCTTGTCCCCTACCAAATACTTTCTGTTTCATCCAAGGTTGTTGTCCTAGTCTGCTGTAGGCTACCCCCTTTATTAGGGTTCTCTGCTTGGCTTTTATAAGTTTCACCTTCTAGGGTAAGTCCATCAGCCCACGATCCTTCCTTTATTTGTCAGGTACATATATCTGGTACACATACATGTAGGGCTAAGAGCGGTATGCGTTAAGTGCTGACTAGACATCTTCTCGGCATTGTCAAGACATTTTTGTTGGCAAATTATCCATACTTTGCCAAGGCAAACCTTCAACCTTTGCTTTTTTTTTCTACACTTTGCACCTGCCAAACAATCACCAAACAAATCCCTCCCACAAGCGATTAAAAGTAACATGTAATAACAATCAAGCACAATCCAAGCTTTTCAATGTAATACTTTAAAAGTGCAAATGCAATATCTTAATATGCAACTAAAAACACTTACTTACAAGCAGTTAACTAACTCTAAGGGTATGAAATATAAGTCTTTTCAAAAGTTATCACCCTTCCTTCCAAACCTCAAAACCTTTTCCCATAGAGAAACTTTCAAGATCACCTTATCACTAACTTGAAACTCAATGTCTTGACATTTTGAAACCGCATAAGATTTCTACCTATTTTTTGCTGCTTTTAACCTTTCACATATCAAATTTACTTTCTCTTCAGTCTCTCAAACTAATTCCGGTCCAACGACCCTCTTTTCATTTAATTCTGTCCAACACATAGGAGTCCTACACTTCCTATCATACAATGCCTCAAATGGTGCTATGCAAATACTCACTTGAAAACTATTATTATAAGCAAACTCTGCTAAAGGCAGATATCGCTCCCAACTACCACTGAACTCAATCACACAACTTCACAACATATCTTCTAACACTTGAATTACCCTTTCAAATTGCCCATCCATTTGGTGGTGATATGTGACAGCCCAAATTTGACCCTAGTCGGAATGTGGTTTCGGGACCACAAGACCGAGTCATAAAATTTATTAAATGTTAAAATTCTTATCTACTATGTGTGATAGTGCATATGTGAAAAATTTGGTATTTTACTTTAGTCATATGAATGTGAATTTCACTTGAAAGGGCTTAGTTGTGAAACTTAGAAAATATGTTAGGTAAATGTGTGAGGACTAAATAATGGTAAAGTATAAAAGCATGGAGTTGCATGTCAAAATGCCCTATTTTATTAAAGTGGCCGGCGATGTTTATGCATAAATTATGTGTATATGTATTTTATATTGATAAAATAATAACTTAGTGGAATTTTTACCTTATTAAAGATAATAAAAAAAATAAAAGAAAGGTGAAAAGAACAAGGTTGCTTATTTTATGTTCTTCATTGCCAAAAAAAAAAAACAAATGAAGAGAGTACAAGCATTCGGTCATTTAGCGTCCAATTTAAGGTATGGATTCATGATATCCTCTTGAAATTTTGGTGAATTTTAGTTGATAGTTAAGCTTATGCATGAATCCATGACTTAATTTTTAGTTTGGTGGCAAATCCTTCATTCGATCATCGTTGTAAGAATGAGGCTTTTGAGTATTGATGCTAGAATTATATTATGGAGTGTTTGAAGGAGGTATTGAGGTCAAATTCATAAGATTTTATGTTAATATGCTTGAACAATGCAAATGGTGCTTTGTATGACTCATTTAGCTAAATGGAATGTTCGACTATGTCAATTAGAATAAATGAATTTGGGTTGGATGTTTAGTTGATTATATAAAATGCAAATTGAATTGTGAGTTGGTTAATTGAACTTTTATGAGGATTTTGTGATAAGTAGGAAATCGGCTTGTGTGTTTTAGTTGGAAATTGTATAGTTGCCGAATGTGATCTTGGCAAATAGTAGTATAAATTGTTAATTTGAGCTTAAAAGTGATACAAGGTCTAAATCACTAATAATTTGAGAGAAATTGAATGGATTGACCATTTGTGGATTTCTATTAGGAGATCATTTTTTTTTTTTTGGTATGAAAAGAATTTTTATGTTTTATTATTTAGATGGTTAGAAGGTGACCGAATGTGAGCTTAAGCTATGAAACTAAATTGAAGCTTGATCATTAATTAAAAGTGTCATCCAATAGCCCTCTTGATATTCGGCCTTGGGTATTTTGTAATGGGTCTTTAAATATTTTGATGACTTAATTTAGAAATGGTTATTTAATGAGGAATGCGTATTCAGCCATGACTTTCTTTGTGAAACTTAGAATTTGATGTTTTGAAAGTTTTGTAAGAATAGAATTTTAGTTAGGTAGATTTTTAATTCCTATAATCAATGATGGCCGAATGACCCCTTTTCTTTTTAGATGATGAGTTGTTTGTGTGTCTGCAAAATTGAGATATTTGGGGTTGACATTGTCGAATATATGTCAAATTCTGATATGTATATATATATATATATATATATATATGATTTCTGAATGTGGTCGGTGATAGTGAATGAAGAATTGTCCTTACTTTAATTCAAGAACCTTATTATTGATATGAGCTATGAATTTGGTAAAAATTCTGTGATTGAAAGTAGAGTTGATTAAGTTGTAATAAGATCAAATCTATTTTATTTTAAGCTCAAGAGCATCAAGGACAAAGGTTGGATAAGGGAAAGAAAAGAGTTGTCGAATAGTCGATCCGCAACTGTTCAGAGACACTTGAGGTAAGTTTTAAGTAATCAATGTAAATAATATATTAATATAACTCGATAAGTTATGTGAATTAGCTATTCTTGAAACCTAGTGTATTAGTCGAATAGACAAAGATTAAATGAATATAGAATAAAGTTTCAGTATATGTGATATATAAATATATATTTTTGAATGATTAATAATGTTCATAATATGAGCCGAAAATGGCTAACTTACTCAATTGAATTGTGCATGGAAATGAGGTATATGCTAAAAGAGTTTTAGAGAATGATATATGATCTCTGTGTTTCGGTTAAGTAATGGTAAATAGAATAAGTATAAATTTAGTGAGGACTATGTGTGATAGCCAAATGTCTTATGAACTAATATGTGTGAATATTATTTTGAATACATGAGATAAGATGGAATAACCGAAAGCATCATGAGTTAAGTGGTGAATAAAATACTATGAATTTCTTGTAAATGCCGAATAGTGATTGCATTTGGCCATGAAATTTATGCTTTAAATTCTTGGATGTATTTGAAATCAATATAAGGAAATGGTATTTTAATAAATTATGTGATGAAATTACCGAATGAATTATGAGATGAATTGTGGATTAATGTTACAAAGCAAGCGAAACAACTAATGTGATTAGGAAATTGAAGAAGAGTAAATTGTAATAAATCTGTTTGGGACAGCAGCAATAGCGTGAATTTAGAAAATCACCATAAATTGTTGGAGTTGAGTTAGAGGTGGAATAAATTATGTAATTAAAGCTTGATGAGTCTAGTTTTTTATAAAAGAAACCCTGTAAGTAAAGGAATTTCCGATAATGAGATTTTTAAAGTTGTGTGAGATAGAGTCAGAATGACTCCGAAATCCCCTATTCTGTATTTAGAAAATCATTATAAATTGTAAAAAAAAATTTTATAAGATAAAATTTATATGCTTAGACCCCTCAATGAGTCTAGCTTCAAATGAAATAAACAAGAACATATTTTGAATTTTGTATAATAAGAAATTTGATTCGTAGTGAAGAGTGGTCAGAATAGTCAAATAGTAAAACAGGGGAAACTTTAAGAAAAATCTGGTATTGATTGGCCAAATCAAAAATTCTGAAAATTTTATAGGCAGAATATATATGAGTCTATTTTCAGGGAAAATTAACGGCACTTCATTTGGAGTTTCGTAGCTCCAGTTACAAATAATTTAATGACTATTGCTCAGGAAGACAGCTTGTAGTGAATTTGTGAAATTATAAGTTTATAAGTATTGAATTATTGGAGATGAACATGTCATTGCCGAATGTAAATTAAAATGTTAAATAATTATAATTTAAGAACATGATTGATTAAATATTGGTAATCAAAGTACCGAATCCATATTAAAATAAGGCTATAAGCCGTAAATGACTAGTATACCTAGTCGATTTTGATATGATGAAATTGATGTACAAGATATGTGTATATGGTGAGGCCGAAATGGCTAATATTAAATGTGTGCAAGTTATCCGAATTGCCTTTATGAAAATGTGTGCTATCATGTTTGTATAGTGAGGCCGAACGGTTACTTAGAAATGTGATATAACTGAGTGGTTTTTAAATGGAAGCAAAGTATATGATGTATTAGCAAGTGATGATAAATGCATTATCTTATATATGTGCTTGTGTATGTGGTGTGACCGAATGGGCAAATGTGAAATGTGCATATGTTTATGTGTATATAATGTGGCCGAATGACCAATTGTGAAAAGCGTGTATTATTAGATATTTGATGAGGCCAAAGTTAGTAAAAAGTATATAAAATAAATTGTGCTGAGATTGTATTCGGGTTTAAAGACCCGCAGGCTTCGTGCTGAGATTGTATCCGGGTTTAAAGTCCCGTAGGCTTCGTACTGGTGTTATGATCGGGTTTTATACCTCGCAGGCTAAGTGCTAGTGAATTTGATAAAGTATATGACTACGAGATCCTATGCTAAGATGATGAATTGAACTCGTATTACACATTAAGTGATTCAGGTATGTTATATATTATATATGTGAGATTGATCTGACGAGAATTAAGAATGTGTAATGAGAAGCATATGAAAAGATGTGTAAATTCATATGTATATTTGTATATGTGTGCATTCAGTTATGATGCAAAGTTACAAGATAGTTTTCAATATGCCAATTAACTATGAATGTTGAAAGTAAGTGTGGGTAAAAAAAAAAAAAAAGAAAAATGATACACTAGTGAAATTCGAAAGAATTAAACTCAATCCAGAAACTTGTAAATACTATGTTTATATGAGTTTGAGTATAAACGGAGTAAAATGATATGTGTTTGTGCATAATCGGCCAAATAGTATTGTACTCAGGAAGTGTTATGTGATCTCGAACATTTGGTTTGTTTTTAAGTTCAACTGTTTAAATTGCTTAAGACTTACTAAGCTTATGAAAGCTTACTTTGAATGTTATGTTTTTCTGTTTTTTTTTTTTTAGATCGTTGACTCTTACTATCGGCTCGGGGATCGTCAGCACTTCGTCACACTATCTACTATTGTGGTAATCATGTGATTTGGACTTAGCTTATGGCATGTATAGGATAGACTATAAGTAGAATGATATTTTGACTATTGCATATAAGCCATGCGAATATGGCATCTTATGGAAGTTTACTTTTATAAGTTTTAAATTTGATCTTTGTTTGTGTCTATTAGTTATTTAAATAAATGATCTTTTATTTAAGAAAAGGTTTAAAATTTTACTGTTCTGATCTGTTTTCAAATTTTTGGTAACACCTCGTCCTATTCCGGTGACAGTTACGGGATAGGGGTGTTACATGATAAGCCGTATTGAAAGTAAGTTTCAACCTTAAAGCCTTTTGAAACCTCTTTCAAAACTTCATGTAAAACGCGGATCTCTATCGAAGATGATAAAAACTGGAACTCCATGAAGACGTACAATCTTCACAATGTACAATTCTGCCAACTTCTGCAAAGAATAATTTGTATGCACTGCCAAGAAATGCACACTCTTCAAAAAAAGATCTACTATAACCCAAACCGAATTCTTCTTCGATGGCATTAAAGGTAAACCCGAAAGAAAATCTATAGTGATCCTTTCCCACTTCTATTCAGGAATCGCAATCGATTGCAACAACCTTAAAGGAAATTGATGTTCAGCTTTCACCTTTTAACACACCAAACATCAAGCCACGAAGTTCCTAACATCACGCTTCAACCCAGGCCACCAATAAATCTCACGGAGATCATGATATATCTTACCACTATTGGGATGCACAGCGTAAGGGGTACTATGCGCCTCAGTAAGGATTGCTTGTCTTAAATCCATATCTTGCGGCACACATAATCTACCTTGGAAATTTAAGATACCTTCTGCATCAACATCAAAGTCTTCCTTAATACCTTACTTAACTTGACGAATCCTCCTCAACAAATTTACATCTAAAGGCTACTTATCATTAATTTATTGAGCCAAAGTCGACCTCACTTGAAGTTCAGCTAACAAACCACCATAACTAGCCAAAATCAAGTGCGCAAACATAGCCCTCAGCTCTGACATTGATTTCCTACTCAAAGTGTCAGCAACAACATTTGCCTTGCCCAGATGATACTCAATCACATAGTCATAGTCCTTTAAAAGCTCAATCCAACACGTTTGCCTTAAATTCAACTCCTTTTGGGTGAGGAAGTACTTAAGGCTCTTATGATCCGTGTAAATAACACACTTTACTCTATACAAATAATTGCTCCAAATATTAAGTGCAAATACCACAGCATCTAATTCCAAATCATGGGTAGGATAGTTGTGCCCATGCGTCTTCAACTGTCTTAAAGCATAATCCACAACTTTCCCTCTTGCATCAACACACAACCAAGACCCAAATACGAAACATCACTATAAACCACAAAATCTTTTCGAGGTTCTGCTTGAATCATCATAAGTGCTTTAGCCAAAATTGTCTTAAGTTGTTCAAAACTCTTCTGTCTCTCATTGGTCCAGTCAAACACCACATCTTTTTGGAGTAGTTTCATTAAGGGTGCAGTAATAAGGGAAAACCCTTCAACGAATCTACGATAATAACTAGCTAAACCCAAAAAACTCTGCACTTTGGTAATACTCTTAAGCAGCTTCCATTCCAAGATCGCCTCAATATTTTTAGGATCCACTTGAATCCCTTTTATCGATACAACATGTCTTAAAAATGCAACTTTCTTAAGCCAAAATTCACACTTACTCAACTTCGCAAACAACTGCTTATCTTTCAAAATCTATAAAACAACCATTAAGTGCTCATCATGGTCCTCCTCAAAATAAAAATACACCAAAATATTATTTATGAAGACCACTATAAACTGATCCAAGTACGAATGAAATACTCGGTTCATCAAATCCATGAACGTTGTAACGTCCTGAATTCGGGCCTAGAAGAATTTGGCCCTGAGTCTGGGTTCGGATAAAAGAAAACCTGAATAATTGAGAAGTTTTAAATATTAGTGTTTTAAAAAAAAGAAAAAAAATTATTATTTTTATTTTTATTAAAAAATTATAATATTATTGTTATTAATTTGGTGTTTAAATTTGGTGTTTAAATAAAATATGAATGATTTATAGTGCAGGAAAAGTCTTGGGTTCGATCCAAGACTAGCAAAAAAATTCTTAATTTTGCTTCTTTAGGGGAATCTGGGCAATAGGACTTATATATAATTTGGGCTGAGTTTAGACACAAAAGAAGTGCCTGGCCCAGTGGCTAAGCACGCTAGGAGGATGTGGGAGGTGCCTGGGGTCAAGGCACGGCTCGCGCAAAACGTTTATATTTTTTTTAGTAAGCAGGTTGTGATGAAATAAGGCTTAAAAGAAGCTGCAACGGGATTATGCCACAAGGAGCGCCTGTGGCGCAGTGGCAGCAGTGCGTTAGGAACTCCAAGGGGACGCGGGTTTGAGTCCAGGCGCAGGTAAATTTTAGTTTTATTTTTAAATAGCAGAGGCTGAAGCGGATAAGGCTTATATTTAAGCGCGACCATATTATAGTAAAGAAAAAGCCGCGGCGTAGTGGCCAGCAGCGTGCTCAGTTACCTGGAGGTCCCAGGTTCGAGCTGCTGTGTGCGCGCAGGACCATCTTTTTGCTGGGCACGCGTGGAGAGGAGATTGTGCTGGACTTAAACTCCTCCTAGCAGCAGATTTAAGTAGCGAATAAGGCTGCTGATCGGTGAGAAGTTTGAATTCCATTCAAACTTTGTATTTAGCTAGAAATAAGTGATAAACATTAGCCGATTTTGTTTCCTTTCAATCAGTTTTATTTTTCTTTTTCTTTATTTTATTTTTATCTTTTTAGCTCATCTTCTTTTCACCAACTCTTTTACGCATATTCTTGATTTATTTCTTTTGTTTCTCAAGGCCGAATCCACTTACTCCTTAAGTTGTTTTTCTTCTTCTTCTATTTTCTCTTCTTCTTTATTCTTCTCTTTTCTCAACACCCAATAGTTGACTTCCACAAAAGCCGAAACCAATCTACCATTGCCTATTACCTCATCAATCAAGATTTGAGCCTTTCAAAAATCGAACCTTAAACTTCTCATCCCTCTGTCGATTATCCCTTTTATTTCGTAAAACCTTTTTTCTTCACTTCCTTCTCCTATTTGTTTCTTAAACCAAATAGACATACTCTAGGATAGATTTAAATGCCAAAATAGTGAGATTCGTTCTCTACTCGTATTTTGGGGATTAATCTACAACAGATCTGGAAAAAGGAGGTACTTGGGAACGTTTTGGCAAGTAGATCTCTTGGTAAGTAATCGAAACACCTTATACATTCGTTATCTTGAGATTTAAGAAAAGTCGAAAATCCCTAAGTTTTAGGGAGGCTGTCGAATTTGGTAAAGAGTGATGCTAGTTTTGCTTTGCGTGGTTTTTGTGTTTTAGTTACAAGAAGGGAAATTGGCAAGGAGCAATAAAGGCTAAAGTCGTAGAAGCGATCTAGATTTAGATCTAGATCTAGTAGATTAAAATCAACAAAGGATAATCGCGTGGGAGATCTCGTCGGAGAATATCGTAAAATAGGTGTGTGTATCGAACACCCTTCATAGTTCAAATCGACAAAAGCCGAAAAGCCAAAATGCCGAAGTTCTGGCATTTCGTGGGCTTGTGAGCGTGCAAACGCTCACAAGTCGGTTGGAATTTGATGGATCTATAATCGCATGTGGTAAGTTAGTTGAGTGTGCAATTTCGTGCACTTCGGTAAATTGGGCCTCGATGGGTTGAATAGGGGCCCAATGGGCTTACGGGCCCACATGGGTGAAAATGGGCAATAAATGTGTACTGATAGACTGTAGGTTCAAAATTGTTTAACCTGGTAAATTGATCGTAAAATCTGGACTGAATGGGCTTAAGTAGCTAATAGACATTGTAGGGTCCATTAGGGGTTTTAGGGCCCAATAGCTTAAGACTGTTAAAATGGGTTAGTTAAGTTATTGAAATGAAAATGAAACTGTTACCAACTGAAATAGGTAAAAACCTTAAGAAGTGGAATAACTACTAAAATACCCTTAAAGGTGTGAAATTACTATTTTATCCCTAGGTGCAAAATGACTGTTTTACCCCTAAGGTTTAATTGAACTGATTTGCAGCTTTACTGACTCTGTTTATTATATGCCATGACATGTTTATATGATGCATGGGGACTGGGTTATATGGTTGGAGGAAGTGCTAAGTGGCAATGCCACGAATACCAAAAAGGGGCTTTACCCTAGTTTACCGAAAGAGGCGATGCCTCGTATTACCGTTCTGGTGGTTTGACCACACTATCTGATTATACAGCTATGCTGCTACTGTAGAGAGTAGCGGTTGGGTGGGTTGAGTAATTTTCCCCACAAGGAGAGTTTGGCTAGTACGGGTGGAGAGTAGCGGTTGGGTGGGTTGAGTAGCTTCCCCACATGTTTTGGGCTTGCATTCATGCTCATTATCTGTTCTGTTTTTGTATTGGGCCTATGGGCCATATTGTTATCTGGATAGGGCTTCGGCCCAGATTACTGTAACTGAATAGGGCTTCAGCCCAGTAACTGAGCACTGAATAGGGCTTAGGCCTAGTGGGCTTGAGCTGACTTGGGCTTTGGATGGGCTTTCTGCACACACTGAGTTTTCCAAACTCACCCATTTCTCTTCCATCCTTGCAGGTGAGCCCTAGTTTGTGGACTTGGAGCTGGGAGGGATTCAGAGTGGCCACGAAGACTGTATTTTCTGGTTTAAATAAATTATTTATTTTATTACTCATCTCAATCGCTTTATTTTCAATTTGGGTTTGTAATAAGGCCGCTCTTATTATTTTTATTTTGGGTTTTTAATTATTTAAATTGTTTTTAGTTTAAGTAGGATATTGTTTAAATCGTTTTGAAATTGGTTAGCTCTAAGGCACATTTTTATAAAAGTTACTTGTTTTCAAAATATCACGATAACATAGCAAAGCTTCCGCAACATAAACGTTTTCATAAATAAATATTTTAAATAGACTTAAACTTAATTTGTTGTTCGTGGACAAGTCATAAGGTTAAAGTGTGGCAATGGATGAGTGCATGTCTAAGATTGGATCATGGAAGAGCTTGGTACTTAAGCAGTCTAATTGACTCACCTCCTCTTCTCTTGAATCCTACATGGTGCATAGTACCCATTCACTTTAAGCCATAACAAAGAAGATCTGATTTTCCGATACTTAAACTGTTTTAAAAATAACATGTTTCTGCAAGCTACAAAGGTTTTCAAGCTTTCACAATTTTCCATAAAATTTTACAAAGTTGTTATCAATGTTTGAGAAATGAATGATTATTACAATAAATCACGTTTTGGAAAAATAAACAAACACAAGCTAAGGTTTTATACAAGTTTGACGGTAAAAGTTTCTAAACATTAAGAAGGGCTTTCAATGAAAACATGGTTTTCGAAAAACACTTCAATGTGACACACCAGACTTGGCCATAATGTCTGGGCCAGGTTTGGGGTATTACAAACGTAGCAAGGCCATTTGTTAAACCAAATGGCATCACCAAAAACTCATAATGCCTATACCGAGTCCTAAAAGTTATTTTTAGAATATCAGACTCCTTCACCTTCAACTAATAATACTCAAATCTAAGATCAATTTTGGAGAACACCGTTGCACCTCGAAACGATCAAACAAGTCATCAATTCGAGGCAAAGGATACTTATTCTTAATAGTCAACTTATTCATCTACCTATAATCAATACACATCCTCATTGTACCGTCTTTCTTCTTCACAAACAAACCAGTGCACTCTACGGAGATACAATCAATCAAATGAACCTTCTATCAAGTAACTTTTACAACTGAATATTTAACTCTTTGAGCTCTTTTGGTGACATGTGATAAGATGCAATAAACGCTAGTGTAGTACCAAGATAGTGCTCAATACCGAACTCGACTTCACGAACCAGACAACTTTTCAAGAAACACATCAGGAAAATCATTAACGATGTAAATATCCTAAACTCTCGACTCCTTACTAACCAGATTCATTACATAGGCTAAGTAAGCTTTACAACCTTAGACAAAAATCCTTACTTTCAGCCTTCATTGTCGAAACTACATTAGACAAAATCCCAGTATTCCACCAACTACAAGAATTTCCATCCCATCACTATTCTTCAAAGTAATTCGCTTCGTTTCAAACTCTACCTTTGCCTTATGCTTAGTAAACTAGCCCATACTTAGAATAACATCAAAACCATAAAATGATAGTTCCATGAAATCCATAGAGAAAACATACCCTTGTATCATAAGGGGACATCTACGATAAAATTATTCATAATAAAACTATCTCCAAAGAAACTAATTATAGTCATACCAAAATCAATCATCTTTACAGGAATCTCGAACTTACATGCTAATTCACTCAAAATATACAAATGTGTAGAACCAGAATCAACCAAGGAAAACAATAGAATGGATTGCAAAGTGAAAGTACCTGCAATAACATCAGCTGGATCTTGATCATTAGGTTCCCTAACAACAAAAACCCGAGTTGGACCTCCAAACTCAACTTGCGAAGCAATAGTGTGAGCAATAATTTGTTGTCCAACCGTCTCACATTACCTCTACCATGACCTCGGCCTCTAGCAAACACAGAAACAAGTGCCAAACTTTGAGTCTGTGAAACCTCAACTCTATTCAGGCAAATCCCTTAGAAAATATTCTTTCAAACCACACTTATAACAACCACCTGTCAACTTACGGCACTCTCTTAGATGCTTACAATCATAATGTGCACAAAGTGGCCATCTAAAACCACCAGTCGAACCACAAATGTTACCTACAATATTACTATGTTGTTTAGACTAACTCGATCGAGACCTACGCTTCACACCCCTACAAGAATTATAATTATCTTGCCCTCTCTTGGCCCATCGTCCAAAAGCACTATCAGAAACCTCTTACCAGTCTCAGCCACCATAGAACGAGCTGGCTTAGCCAAAGTCTCATCAACAGCTTTGGCTTTTTCTATAAACTCATCAAACAACTCTGTATTTTGGGCAACCAAGTAAACCCAAATCTCTAAATTTAGCCCAAAATAGAACCTCTTACAACAGTCCTTCTTAGTCAAAACCATCTCAGGAGCATACTGACTAAGCTGCACAAACTCTGTCTTATAGTTAGCCACTGACAAACCACCTTGCACAAGGTCCAAAAATTCAAGCATACAATCTTCAATATACTGCTCGCCTATAAATTTCCTCCTAAATACCTCAAGGAAAAAATTCGAAGTTAGACGATAAGCAGTTGTACCACTCTTGACAATATTCCACCACCGATGAACTTCACCGTCAAGTAGGGACATTGTGCAACCCAATTTCTCTTTGCCAAAATAGGACATCTGCTCGAGGATCCTTTTAACTCTTTCCAATCAATACTCAGTTACAGTTGGATCGATCCCTTTAAATATAGAAAATTTTTTACCACCCAACACTTGTGCAACCTATGATTCATAGGTACAGGAGCAGGGTTAGCACTAGCAATCTGCTAAAATGCTCTAATTATCGCTTCCATTAGAGGGCCTACACCCTCATTAGGTATGTTCACTCTACGCGGTAGTATAGGAGGTGCAAAAGATATTCCATCCTTTTGAGACTAGCTTTCATATTCACAAGTCTAGGAGGCATATCGAACTAATCTAACATACACAAACAAATAAAAAGGTGAGAGTGGCGGAGGAAATGATCCAAATCTCTTTCTTGCAATCAAACTTTAGGATTAAAGGCAATGTTTTCTCATTCCTACCCTACATACATTATAAACAAGAGATAACTCATACAATTTAAGAAAATAAAAAAATTTAATCATTTAGATTTCTAGATCCATGGGTTGCAAAACCCCAATCAGCATATCAACAACAATCATCTAGGTCTGAGTGTTATTGAACCTAGGCTCTAATACCACCAAATTAACACCTTATACCCGACCCAATCACCAAGCCCAAGAACATGATGCTACACCACCGTCTCACATCACATACAACATAAGTCAACACATTATTAAACATACATTCTTTTATTTCCTTTATTATTATGGCATTCATACGAAGCGTGAGTCATACACACTCCAAGAAAGTTGAACCATCTAAATATTCATTGAATAATCATAAAACAAGCATTAAACATGCATTAGGAACATTTAACAAAATTTCTCAAAACTATTACATAGGTATCGATACTGGTAGAGTGGTATCAATAATTCTCTCAAGTAGTATCGATATGCTTGGAAAATTTATACTAAATTAACTTACTGTTCCTCGTCTTAAAAATCCAACTTTTGAAAAATATCAGTACCATTAAAAATTATCGATAATTTTACCCCGAGTACCGATACTCGTGGAGGTATCATTTTTAAAACTCGAATATTGATACCTCTGTTCCAAACCTTAAAGACATAGCATATATCATCACATAGGTCATTCCAAACTAGTCTAAAACATCATGCATCAATTGAATCATAAATTAAGCACAGAAATGTCTCAACAACAGTCTCAAACATCATATTTAAAGTCCACAAAGTTCTTAAGCACAATAGGCATGCAAACAACTAAAAATCATAGCAAAACCAATATAACATCTACCCCATTGCCTTTTATTCCCAAAACATAAATAATTAAAAGAACACCTACTAATAGCAACTAAAATTTATGGCTTGAATCACCCCTCAAGACCACACCGCTCACACCGACACTACTTATCTGTAATGGTTAAAAATGAGTGTGTGAGCTTAACAAGCTCAGTGAATTGTCAGAACAACCATTATGCAAACAAGTCATTATGTATCAACTACATAGACATGTCACATATTCATGCATATTTAACTCTAATATCGTATTTCACACGTTTAATCATCTTCCATTTATACTATTACACATTTATCACATTAACCACATGATTATTTAAGTATATATCATAGTACATATAAACCATATTTAATCACATTCAGTCACATTATATGATAGTTTGGCTCTTAAGGTTATGAAACACAATGTGGACTTTACCACCACACGGCGGATACACAAATCTCTAACACACCAAAATGACTAATAGAGTCGAACATGTCCCATAAGTGAAGCGTATAACTAACACTCACCAACACACCAAACACATATATCTTAGTGAATAGAGCTTAGATCACATTCCCTTATAACTGACCTTGGGCCTCAACACCTCAAAATTACATTACAAAGGTGAGTACTTACAATTCTATGGCATGTCAACTACATCTAACAGTCTCATAAGATCAGAAGGCCAAAATATCTACATTATTATCACATATTTACTTATCAACTTTTCACACATATTCATTGCATTTTTACATCATTAACAAATTATAATCACTGTTACATGGTTGAAAAGGTACTAACATATTTATTGTCACATGGCATGAATAACATACCCACGTATTCTCTTTCACAACAGTCATCACAAGCATATAGCACACATCATAGCATCACATATATGTTTATATTTTCACAAATGCAACCATATTTTAATCCACAATCCCAAAATTCACCATTAACAACTAACTTTTTAAATTTTATTTAAACATGCATTTTAATGGCTAAAAGTTTAGTTTAAGAGACTAGATATCTTTTAAAACTATTAGAAGGACGAATGGTTACCTTCGATGGAAGAAAAATGAGCTTTGACGCAAATCTAAGAAAACCTACTCTTGAAGAAGATGATGAAATTAGTGAGGTTTTGGGGTGTCTTTCTTGGTTCCAATTGAGATTTATGGTTTAAAAGATGTTGGAAATCAAGAGGAATTAGGATTTAGAAGTAACAATTGATTAGGAGAGTTGGGAAAATTGAAGGGATGGCAAGAACAACTATAGGGAGTAACTATCGTGAAATCAATTTGAAGAATGTGGGTTTTTAGGTTGATTTTAAAATTCTAGGTAATTTGTTTTATAAAAACTTTTAATTTTAACTCTTTTACAAATCAATCCTATTTTTAAAATTAAAGGTATTTAAAACTCATTTTTATAAATTGACTTAATTTCCTAATAGCCATTGTGGAAAACATGATCAATTATCAACCTTACGAAATTTCAAGCACAAATAAGCTAAAATTCCTAAAATACCCTCAAAATTTCTTAGTCTAATTTTAGAGTGTTACAATACGTAAGGTTTGCCTATCATCATCCTGGGACATGCAGGGAACCTCATTGGGTAATCATAATTTCCTTAGTTATTTTTAGACGATGTCATGCCCATGGACTTTTCCTTGAGAGTTTCATTTCAGAGTTCATGTTTAAAGTCCCAACGGAGCCCTTTTAGACAACTCCAGGAGAACAAACACATACTCACTTTATAAACTCTTTATGCATCAAAAGAAACTAAGCACAATAATCTGAATCTACCAATATACATCCAACATACTACACATCTCTTATCATACATTCCAGACATTCAAATACAACCATACTTCACTCTACATTACTCTTACATAGTCCATCTCATACTATATCTTTCACGATCTCAGCATCACTATTCAATCAGTTTCCCATAGTTATCATGGTATGAATAATACCTACGCAAGAGTCAATATAGTGACTCCTCCATAAATTGATCAAACATTTGTGCCATCATCATAAAGAAGATGTTCTCAAAGCATTTCCAGCTGTAGGTGCTTCCTCTGGAAGGGGGCACATGACTTTCAATTTCTTCACTGGACGTTTCTCTAGATCCTTCAAACATTGTTATCAACACTATAAGAAAATTTAGATTAGTTTAAATCACAGGGACTATGCTAGAGGCGTATCATGCATGTTAGAGGCACATGACTTTCATTTTCTTCACCAGACGCTTCTCTGGATCTTTCAAACATTGTTATCAACACTATAAGAAAATTCAAATTATTTTAAATTACAAGGACTATGCAAGAGGCGTATCATGCATGTTAGGGCGTGACACAACCATCAATTTTTTTGATAATCAACTTAACCTTGGCTCTTATACCTAATTTGTTACATGTCAAACCTAACCCTATGATAGGATCTGAGTTTGATGTGTCACTACTCAAAATCGGAGTAGCTTATAGCAAAATAATTTAGTAGAAGCTTTATAAAATTATTACAAAGTTATACATATAAACATATGATAAATGTGGCTTTACTGAACTGTTGACTACAAGTTAAGCCATATCAAAGAATGTATAAACATAAGAAAAATGCCAATAAGAACGCCAAGTCAGCCACTGGAACAAATCTCTTAAACTGGGGCGCACTAACCGTCGATAACAATCTGGTCCTTCTCGATAAATTGTCACTAATTATCCTCTATTGATAAACAATTGAATTCTTTAAGTTTAATCCATAAGCTCAACTTTTAAAAGAAACAATAATCAATCAAAATTAGCCATAAAATGTTTTTCATCCATTAACTTTACCTTCTTTGGATGGCCAATTTGTTCCATTTTAGTGTGTTTGAATTTGAGTTCAATCTCATTGATAAGATGTTCGGATAACACCTTCAGTTGCCTAGTGAACTGTTGCTCACCGATGATTTTTCCTTCAATGCTTTCTCAACATAGCTCTGTTTCTGAATTTTACTCATGCCCTTTTCAACATTATTGTTTGAAGTTGAAAAAGCCAAACAACAAGTTTTATCTCTTGATTGGGTTGGATAAATATATTTATTTAATATAATAAACAGATTATATTATTCAATAAGTATTATAATTTATAGGATAATAAATATCGATTGAGAAAAATTATAATATTTTTATTTTATTTTATAGCCATCATTCAAATATATACATATAATTTTTAAAATTTTAAATTATTTACTTTTAATTTATTAAATATAAATATAATTTAATAAATTTTAATTATTATTTAAAATAAAATATTAATTTTAATAAATTTATTATTTCATTATATGCTTATACTTAAATTTAATGCCCTTAATAGTTATTATTTCACTATTAATTTTAGTTTTATTATTATATTATTTAATCTCACTATTAATGTCCAGGGAAACTCTGATTTTAATCCCACGAAAGAGATAAAAAGAAAGCCTAAGCAATAGCAAACTTTGGAGTTTCAGTTTCCTATAACCGGTTTTATTGTTTAGTTGAAATATGTGGATCATAATATTTTGCTTTTACTTTTTTCTTTCTTTTTTACTTTAAAATCCAATCCATTTCTTAACTAGATTGTATAAATTACCGATTTATATTACCTGTTTAAATTAAAATGAAAACACACTTTCTACTTTTAATTAATTCAACAATTACATTTAAAACAAATTCAACTTTCAGTTTAGATTTCAAAACTCTCAAGAATCGGAAAAGAAGAAAATATGAAAAATATACAAATATGCCAGGAGACAGGTAGTACAGTGCAATATAAGAAAATGCACAGCGCCGTTTAAAACTGGCTATAAATTACTTAATTTATGCTTCGGAAACATGAACATCTCTCATTGTTAAATCTGAGAGCGTTCACCAGTAAGAAGCAACAGCACACACAAAATTAATATAAACTTGTTTTTTTTAAAAGAAAAATAGAAAACACTGATAAAAATAAACTGAAAAAATAATGGCAGATCCAACTAATTACAGGCATCAACTAGCATTGAAAACGCGTAGCCAGATATATATATATATATATATGTGTGTGTGTGAATGAATCGTTGTAGCTAATTGAGATCAGAAGATGAAAACAAAATACTGAAGAAAGAAATAGATGAATGCGCTGTGGGCAGCTGTGAGTTTGTTTAGACTAATTTATAGCGGTGCTCTGTGTTGTGCGGACGGGGAATGGAAACAGGAAACCCTATATTCGGACAGAAAGAGCAAGTGGCCATTGGGCTTGAATTTGGAGCAACTGAAGAAAATTGAAACTGCGCTTCACGAATTGCGAAAACTTGCAAACCCTGAACTGAACCCAATATCTGTTCAGTGGGCTTGTTTCACAACTTTTAATCAACCTATTTTGAGTATTTGAAACTAAATAAAGACAATTTATGATCAAACTCAAAGTTGTTGCACTCTTTTAAATTTTAAAATTTAATTTTTATACTTTACTTTTGATCTTTCAATCTAATTTTATTTATTAAAGTTAATGATGTCAAAAAATAAAATAAGTTTTTAGCCCTCAAGATGTATAGTCTTTTATCAATTTGGTCTTTATCCTTTAAAAGTATATAAAAATTCTAAAATTTTAAATGTTAAATTTTAAATTTTAAATGAAAACATAAAAATATAAAAATTATATTTTAAAAAATAAAATTATGAAAAAATTAAAACTATTTAAAATTCAAAAAATAAAAATGATTTTAAATATATAAAAAATTCTAAAATTCGATATTTAACTCGGTCAATCTGATAGGCAGCTGATATTAGCTGTTAGGCAATTGCTATAGTTAATAGTTAGCAGTTAGTTGAGAATGTTAGTCAGGTAATCCTATTAACAATTGTAACAAAGTTTCTTTCGCTTAATGAATTGGTTGAGGATCGGTTTAGGCTCAGTTGTTAGTACTAAAACCTTAGTTGATTCATTAACTGTCTATGTTTAAGTATCAAGACTTGGTTCTTATTGATTAGTAGAGTCTATTCAATAAAATAAGTAGACTATTTTTTGTCTTCTTGCTAATTATTTGTTTTCCTCTTCATCTGCTGGTTTATGCACTTCTAACATTTAAATCGAGATGGATTGATTAGTTTGACCGAGAATTAGTTGGGGTAATGATTCAGTGAGAGATAAAATATCGATTGACCTACAAATCGATATGGACTAGTTGAAATGAGCTAAAATAATCAGTTGACCTGATTTTGAAATAGTTTGACCAATTAGTTCTTAATGATTTGTCTAATCGGCTCAAAGTAAATAAATTATTAAAAGATCAAAAATAAAATAAAATATGAAAATTGATACAAATCGGCCTAGTCCATACTTGTTCGTGGGTCAATCGACTTTTTAACTCTCACCAAACTAATACCCTAGTCGATTCTTGGTCCAATCGGCCTAGTCTGATTTAAATAACTTAAAATTTTAGATTTTTAATATTTTAAAAACATTTTTTTAAAAAATCATTTTTTATATTTATTTTTGAATTTTAAAGAGTTTTTATTTTTCATAATTTTATTATTTTTAAAAAAAATTTTTTTTTATTTGTCATGGTTTTTGTTTAAAAATATGAAAATAAATGTTGAAGACTAAAAATGATATTTGACCTTTGATATCATTAACTTTAATGGAAAAAATTAAATGGATAGACCATTTTTTTTAAAAAAAGTACAGAGATTCATTGTCTCAAAATTAAAATAAAAAAACTAAATGTTAAATTTCAAAATAGTAAAGTGATATTTGACATAATTAAATCTATAATCCACTATATTATTTACATAATTATCACGTCCTTCTAATTTTGGCTTGTTAATAACGCGTACAGGATGAGATTGGACTTATTATATCTTAATAAATGAGGGGAAATAAAACATCTCTAAATTGACTATTGAGTCTTAGCTCGATGGGCATAGGTAATGTTGCCAATGGAGGAGAACGTAGGCTCGAGTGCGCTGAAATGCATTATCCTCCTATTTATAGGTTGAGAAGGAGCCATAGGTAATTATAGGCATTGTGTCAAAAAAAAAAGCAGATAGATCAAAACATATAATGAGATTATTCAAAAAATTTTCTCTAAATTAGATATTATAACTAAGAAAGTGTTTATATCTCAAGAGAGCGCCTTAATCCAAACCTTAAGCTCCATCACCCATTTTTAAGTATCAAAGTTTTGATTGACAACAAATTAATCATATGGCTATAATTCTATCCAAAAGAATTATGGCACAACGTTGTTACTTTATATATATATATATATATATATATACATTTTTAAATTAGCCATAATCCCCATTAAACCCTTAAATCAAAGAATAATACATATTTGAATTAACATCCTCTTGATTGTTGCAATAGCAACTATGCCAATTGAGCTAAAGATCCAAAAAAAGAGTGATGCAAGGCTCAAGGACCAATTTTAGGCTCATGAACATGATGGCCTTAGTTTTCCTCAAGGCCCAATCCCAAGATCCAAAGCCAAGCAGTTGAAGTCAAAACTCAACTTATTCATTCAAGACTTTATCACGAAGAAATTTCAAGAAGAAAAGTTGAAGCTTCAAAAAGATGGCCTTTAGAGTTCAACACAGAGCGAGGATGAATTAGAAGAGACCAAATTTGTTCGTGGACTTAAAATGACAATCCATGATGACTAGCTCATGTGGAAGATACTAACAAGCTTAAGCGTTACATTTCAAGGACCCCAATCAAGCCCACGTGCCTAGCCATGTTATAATTAGTTAACTTGTGGTGCATTTTTGGAAGGGATCTAGGCATTTTTTGGTCAATATGTCTCATATTGATTGAAGATGTAACAACCCGATTTTGGGCCTAGTCAGAATAACGGTTTCGAGACCACAAATTCGAGGTTGAGAAAATTATTTTTAATATTATTTTATGTGTCATAGCATGATCATATGAGTACATGAAAATTTTGGTGAATTATAAGCAATTGTGGGCTCAATTACGAAAAAAACTAAATCGCATAAAAGGCAAAAGTTTTATTTCACTAGCAAATAGTGTCAAATAGCTATGAATCATAATGTGGAGGTCTTTAATGGGAAAATAGGCATATTTTATGGTGGTGTCTAGCCATAGAGACAAAGAAAATCAAAAAGTCAAAATTAGGTGAAGTTTGGTGACTTATTTTGACTAGAAATAAAATAAAATAAAACAAAAGGCTTTATCTTTTTATTTTCTTCTTCTTCACCAAAAATATCAGCCAAGGGGAGGATTGTGGAAGCTTTAAAACTCAGCCATTAAGTTCTTTCATAAATCAAGAAATACGAAATCCGGACCTTGATCGGGGGAAAGTCAAGCTAGTGGACTAAATCAATTAGTCGCCCACATTTTGTATACCGAGGTAAGTTGTGTGCAAATAATGCAACTATATTGTTATTTGGCATTGATTAATTGATATAGCATAAAATGTTTGAATGTGGATTATGAATATGCATGATGAGATTAATGTGGTAGAATCCCGATTAAACCTTAGGAATAGATCATATATCCATGCCATGACATTTGGATTATATGTGAGCCAGTGTAAGAACATGTCTGGGACATGGCATCGACTTTGATATGTGTCAGTGTAAGACCATGTCTAGGACACGACATCGGCACGGATAGAGGAGAGCCAGTGTAAGACCATGTTTGGGACATGGTATCGACCTTGATGTGTGAGAGTTAGTGTAAGACCATGTCTGAGACATGGCATCAACTTTGATATGTGAGCCAGTGTAAGACCATGTCTGGGACATGGCATCGACGCATTATCCTATGTTTGAGGCTTATGGATTATCCTATAGTATTCTAAACGGTTTAATGAAAAATTCATAATTTATGTTAAAATGAGGGAAGTTATGACTATATTGTGAGTGGTACAAGTACCTACATGAAATGCATGAGTTGTGAGGTTAACTTATGATGTATGGTTAGTAAAGGATGAAAATGAGTAAGTTGTAGTTATAACCATTTATGTATTATATGCAAAATGTAATATGTTTTGAGCATGTTATTACATGGTAAATTTATTTTTAATTATTTACATGCAACTTACTAAGCTTTGTGCTTACCTCATTTTCTTTTCCCTTTTCTTATTGTGCTGCCTAGTTAGCTCGTGGATCAAAGAACGTCAGAGACATTACTCACACTATCAACCGAAGCACTTGGTATAGTTAATCTTAGTATTTTAAGAAATGGCATGTATAGAGACTTAGTCTTTTTGGTGTTTTGTGTCATCGTTAAATTTGGCCAAATATGTTGGGTCGATATAAAACTAGTCATTTTGTATAGGGCCACGAATGATGGCTAATATGGGATCATTGATATGCAAATGAGAAGGTCTTTCATGAATGTAAAATTTTAGTATGGTGAGTCATGTGATTCGTTAATGCATAAATGGATAAATGCATGATTGGGTTGTTTAGGTATTTGATAAGTGTTGCTTGTGCATGAATTGCAATGGCCTTAATGTGTGGCTAAATTGGTCATATGTTTGTGTATGTGTTGGTTTAGGTTGGTGTAAGTGAGGGTGGCAATAAAGCTTGATAAATAGCCTTATATTGTCTACACGGGTAGACACACGGTCCGCCTCATGGGTGTTTGCTTAGGCCATGAGTCTCATGCACCTTAAGTGGCTAAGTTAGAATGCTCAGTAGTAACCGCACGGGCGGAGACACGACCTTGTCGACCGTGTGGGAGACACGACCATAGGACATGGGCATGTGGCCAAGCTATGTGAGGTCTGCACCTTGAATGTGAAATTCAATTGACTACATGGCCTAGCACATGGACGTATGCCTTTGCCGTGTGACCTTAAAAAGTTCTTGACGTTAGAAATAGAATGTCAATGTTTTCACACATTGGCTAAGACACGGGCATATTATGCCCGTGTGACGGATATGGGTCATGGACACGGGTGTGTGCCAGGCCGTGTGAAAACCCTTGTAGATTTGATGTTAGAAATTAAAACCACACGGGTAACAGGCACAGACATGTCCCTATATGCCCATGTGAGTTACACGGGCCTTCAACATGGCCATGTTTAGAAGTCATACGGGCGTGTCACCCTTCCACACGGGCGTGTGCCCTATTTTTAATGTCTTTTTCCTAAGTTTTCTAATGTTCTTGGTTTGGTACTGAATCATTCCTAAAGCAAGTTTTGGGCCTCGTAGGTCTATATTGGGGACTTTAAGATGAATTCTGAAAAGTTTAAATTTTATAATGAAGCGTCATGACCCGGGGATGTTTATTTGCATGTGTGTTAGTTAGGTAACATCTCGTACCTTATTCTGGCCTCGGGTTCGAGTAAGGGGTGTTACAGAATGTAACAGCTCGATTTTGGGCTTAGTCTGAATAATAGTGTTAGAATCACTAATTCGAGGTCAGAGAAATTATTTTAGCATTATTTTATAAGTTATAGCATGATATTATAAGTGTATGAAAATTTTGTTGAATTAATTTTAGCGATTGGAAGCTCAATTACGAAAAAGGACTAAATTGCATAAAGGGAAAAAGTTGTGATTTATTAGTAAATTGTGTTAAATAGCTAGAGAGTAATAATTGGGGGTCTTTAATAGGCAAATAGACCCATTGTATTTAGTGTGGCTGGCCATGAGACAAGGAATTAAAGAAAATCATTTTTTGTCAACATTTAGTCAAAATTAGGTAAGATATTTATCAATTAAATAATGGCCTAAGAGCTAGCCATCATCTTTTTCATTCTCTTCTTCATTTCACCGAAAATTTTAGCCAAGAAAGGGGCTTTGAAAGCTTGAAAACTCAACCACTTATTTCTCATCCAAGTAAGTGATTCTCATGGCCTTTGTTGATAATTTTTGTACTTTTGGGACCCTTGTAGCATGGGCTACCTATGGAGGGACTATTTTGCAAAAATGGTTAAAATTTTAAGAATTCACCATGAAAGTGTTCTTGTGGTTTGCTGAAATTTTGGGGAAGAAAATGAATCATAGTTGTTAAATAAACAACTTTTGTGAAAGGGTGTTCACGGAAAACACCTAAAATGGACTTAGTTGTAAAAGTTATAAATTATGTAGAAATTGCATGAAATAATGGAAATTGTGGGCCGTCATAAGAGTGAAAAAGATTTGGCTAGGTTTGGCTAATAAGGAAATTTGATAAAAATCAATTTTCGAGCCTATGGGTAAAATGGTCATTTTGTAAAAGTCTAGGGGCAAAATGGTCATTTTGCCAAATTATGAATTTTGAATTCTTTAGATTAATATAGTGATTAGATTAGTGAAATTTTATTCATTTTAGATCAAGAAGTACGAAACCCAAACCTAGACTGGCGGAAGGCCAAGCAAATAGACTAAATCGAGAAGTCACTCACATTTTGTATACCAAGGTAAGTTGTAGGTAAATAATACAACTTTTCTATACCTATGCATGAAATCATTGATTTGGCATAAATTGATTAATTGATATTATGAGTAGTATATAAATGAGAAATTAGATGATAAAACCCGGTTGAATCGTAGGAATAGATTGGATATTCATTGTCATAATACTAGGGTTACACGAGAACTAGTGTAAGACCATGTCTGGGACATGGCATAGGCTTGGAGATGTGTCAGTGTAAGACCATGTCTAGGACATGGCATCGGCATGGATGGACAAGAGCTAATGTAAGACCATGTTTGGGACATGGCATCGGCCTCGACATACGAGAACTAATATAAGATAATGTCTAGGACATGGCATCAGCCTTGATACTTGAGAGTCAGTGTAAGACCATGTCTGGGACATGGCGTTGACTTGACATTTGAGCCAGTGTAAGACCATGTCTAGGACACGGCATGGGCTTGATACCCTATGTTTGAGGCTCAATGAATATCCTTTCATATTCTAAATAATTCAACAGGAAATTTAAAGTTTGTATGACGATTGAGAGATATTATGGTGATCTAGTGAGTGATGCAGGCACCTATATGAGATGTATAAAATATGAGCTCAAACTTATGTTGTTTGATTAGTAAGTCATGAAAATGAGTAAGTTATGCTTGTAGCTATTCTTTTATATCATGCACAATTTGAGTTGGGTTGAGAACATGTTATAGCATGGTATACTGTTGTTATTTATTTACTTATAACTTACTAAGCTTTATGTTTACTCCCTCTTCTTTCCATTTTCTTATAGTACCGCCTAGCTAGCTCGTGGATCAAGTACGTCGGAAGCATCGTTCACACTATCGACCCAAGCATTCGGTATAGTTAGTTCCTAGCATTTTAAGAAATAGCATGTATAGGGACTAGACATAGTTAAGTGTCAATTTGTTTTGAGCCCAGTGTGTTGGCTTGAATGTGAGATACCTCATTTTGTATAAAGCCATGGATAGTGGCTAATATTTGCTTTTAATACATGCAAATTGGTGTTATCTTTCAATACTGTGCAAATTGAATGAATGGAGAATACATTAGGGGTAGTAGTATAAATGTTTGGTTGGATTGTTTATGTGAAATTGTGTGGATGCCAATTTATAGTCATTGGTTGAGTAATTATGGATTGCAATGAATTGGTATATGATTGATGTTGCTTCAGGGTGGCAACAGGATTGGTAGATAGCCTTATATTGTCCATACGAGTACACACACGGGCGTGTGTCTAGTCTGTGTGTGACACACGATCCTCCCACGGGCGTGTGGTTAGGCCTTGTGTCTCCTGCACCTTAGGTTGACAAAATTAAATTCCTATCAGTATACCACACGGGCTGAGACACAACCGTGTGTCTCAACTATGTGAAAGACATGATCTAGCACACGAGCGTGTGCCACGACCATGTGACCCTTAAGAGTTGCTAACGTCATAAACAGAATGTCAAGGTTGTAATACCCCAAATTTTGTAATTTTGGCTTTTGGTGAAATTGTTGTATGAAAATTTTATAAATTTGTTCCTGCATTAATTGGACATAAAATAATTGTTTGCTTTAATAGATATGTGCTCTGGGTGTGTTTGGGAGGTCCCAAGCTCAAGCCTCAACTTGGATAAAATTTTGGGTTTTTATTAAGTAAAGCCTCATCTTTGCTTATTAGGCTTAAAACAATTTGGTTGTAAAAAGCATAACAGAATGGGCCTGCCGGTCTGGTGGATAAGTGGAGAGTTGTAGTAGTTAAGGTCTTGTGTTCGAATACTGGTATGGGCAATATTTTTGGTTAAGATTGGCAAGAGTTGTAGTGAAAGGGGACTTTGAGTAGTGGTTGTGTAGTGGGAATTGAGGGAGTAAATCAAGGGGTGTATCGGATAGGGAGTTAGTATCTTGTTTTTTTCAAAATTTTGCTTCTCTCCGTATCTGACGTCAAATCCTCTGCTCTCTCCTTCCATTCGACTTCTTTTTGCTTTGAATTTTTGCCGAAAACGCCCACCTTATTGCCAAAATTCTGTTGATTCTCTTTATTTCGACTTCTTGCTTCCTGATCATTAGTAGAAAATCTTGGTCGAGATGTACATTCGGTAATTGATTCTTCCTAAATCTAGCGTGATTTCTTTCAGTAAGTGATTTACAGAGGAATCATTGTACTCTCGTTTAGGTACTGATTGAGGGCCTTGGTCGAGTTATTGGATTACAAGAACGCTGTTACGTGTTCGTTGCGGTAACGGTATGTCAGTTTTATAATTTTGGGATTAGTTGTTAAGACTCAATTTTAGGGTCTAAAAAGTTGAAATATTCTTACTATTAGGTATTGGTGATCCCGGGGTTGTGAAAGCATCGAAAATAAACCAGGTATGTACTCCGATTGCACTAAAATTGCATGTCGAGGAAAGTCAAAAATGAAACTATCGATGCCACGCGAGCGTGTGGACTGCCCATGTGGAGGCCGTGTGGTGAGATACGACCGTGTGATTGACGAACTATGCCGTGTGCGCTTGACACGGGCACAACAGACACAGTCGTGGGAGGTTGGTTAGGCCGTGTATGAGGACGGGCTAGGTCAATTTGGCCGTGTGGGTCACACGGGCAGGTTGGGCACATACGGGTGAACCACACGGGCGTGTGGGATTTTGGGCCAGGTCGTGTGATCCACACAGTCAAGGCCAATTTGGGTTGTTTAGGCCACACGGGCGTGTAGGCCCACACGGGTAGGCTACATGGACTGTTACCCTATTTTTCTGGATCTGTTCTGTAAGGTTGCACGGGTTGCCCAAGTCGACTGTAATATGATGTAGTGTCGGTAAGCATTACTTAGACCCCTATTCCGTGACATGATTTTGAGATGTATGGCGGCATGGGTATTAATACTGTTTTGTTCTGCTCTGTTCTGAGTTTGATATGCATGATTTATTGTTCTGTATAAAAGCATGCCATTCATGATATTATGGTGCATTGCATTGGGTTGGGTTTATTGTTGAAGTGAAGGAAGACTGAAAGGCTCTTATCCTTTTATCTGGCAGCTTCGCTGCTTATTTTTGACATGTGCCGCAATACGGTACGACTTGGTTTGTAGGGTTGGATGGGTTGATTTTTATCCTCATACTTGGTGTGTAGGGCTGGGTGGGTTGATTTTATCCCCACATAGTGTGTAGGGTTGGACGGAGATGGCGTGCATGGTTGGTGGGCATGTACTATTTTGATCTGATATGCATGTGTGTCTGTATGGGCTAAGGCCCGAATAATTTTGATTCTGTTTTGAGTGGGCTAAGACCTATACTGTTACTGTTAAGGGCTCAGGCCCGATTTATGACTGATTGTTTGATATCTGTTTACATGCATGCTTTAATGTGGGGATGTACACACTGAGTTTGCAAAAACCCACCACTTTATTTAATTATCTATCAGGTAATCCCCAGCAGTAGATGGATCGGTGCAGTGGAGGGCTCAACGGTGACCATTGCTAGACATTTATTGTATTTTAAGATTTTACTGGTGATTTACTGTTTTATCGTTTCTGATTATTTTGAAATTGTTGATGTAATTTTAGACTTAGACTGCTTTTGACTTAAATATGGGTTTTAAATTGTTGTTATGGACTTTTAAACTGTAAACACCACCTATGCTTTTTTCCAAAAATAACTAAGAGCTTTCGCGTAAAAGAAATGAATTTTAATAATTAAGTTAACCACTGTTTTTCTGAGTTAAGATAAGGTAATAACTGAAATGATTATTTTTAAGTATCGAAACGGTTTGCAAAGTCACTTTAATAAGTAAGTTTAACCCAGTATACTGTATCTGGATAGGGCTTCGCCCCAGTTATTACTGAGACTGGATAGGGCTTAGGCCCGGTGGGCTTGAGCTGATTTGGGCTTTGGATAGGTTTCTTTACACACTGAGTTTCCATACTCACCCCTTTTTCCTCCATCCATGCAGGTGAGCCCTAGATTGGTGGACTTGGAGCTGGGAGGGATTCAGAATGACCACGTGGATGACATTTCCGGTTTAATTAAGTTAATTATTTAATTATTTATTTCAATCATAATTATTTTTATTTTGGGTTTTTAAATTACTTAATCATACACTACTTTAATTCTTTTGAATATAGCTGCGTAAGTTTTTCTTAAAATTAATTGAGTGTTTTCAAAATCTCATCACACGTTTCAAACGAGTAACAAAGTTAAGTTTTATCATAAATCTCTTAATAACTAGTATTGAACGGGGACTTGTTTGAGGTGTGGGTCGACTGAGCACCATGTTAAGGATTGTTTACTGAGGGGTAATCAGGTGCAAGCTCCAGTTGATGAGACTGCATAGTCTCTGACGGTCATTCAGCAGCCACCTAGGGGCCGAGGATAGGCTAGGGGTGGTAATGGTTTGGGTCAAGGTTAGAGAGCACCGGGTAGAGGTGCTGGATCGACTAAGGAGAGGCAGCCTACTTTGGTTTATGCTGCATGTCACCATAAGGATGGAGATGCTCCAAATGTCATCATGGGTACGTTTTTAATTTTTAATGTACCTTATATTGCATTGATAGACATAGGCTCTACGCATTCATACGTAGCTATTATTGTGCCTGAGACCTTAGGGATGCCTTATGAGAGTACTTCTAGTGAGATATCAGTGGTGAGTCCATTGGGGCAGTCTGTCAAGGTCAGTAAACTGTTCAGAGATGTATCGTTAGAGGTTCAAGGGACTGTATTTCTGGCTAACTTGATGGAGCTTCCATTTGGGGAGTTCAACTTAATTGTGGGCATGGATTGGTTGGTGAAACACTGAGTGAGTCTAAATCGTGCTAAAACGAGGGTCGTTCTGAGGACCGAAGAGGATAATGAGATAGTTGTGATTGGGGAGCGACAAAATTATTTGAGTAATGTGATATCTGTGTTGGCGGTAGAAAAGTTGGTAAGAAAGAGATGTGAGGAATTCTTGGCCTACATCAATGTTTCGTGTTTTGTGGACTCTTCAGTTAAGGACATCCGCACTGTGAGGGATTTTTCAGATGTCTTTCCAAAGGAACTACTTGGTTTACCTCCGAGCCGAGAGGTAAAGTTTGGGATTGATTTGATTCTTGGTATGACTCTGGTGTCTATCGCCCCTTACCGTGTGGCACCAAAGGAATTGGTAGAGGTTAAGGCTCAGATTCAAGAGCTGTTGGATCATGGGTTTATTCGTCCTAGTGTGTCTCCATGGGGAGTACTGGTTTTGTTCATAAAGAAGAAGGATGGTACGATGAGGATGTCTATCGACTACCGTCAGTTGAATAAGTTGACGATTAAGAATAAATACCCACTTTCAAGGATTGATGATCTTTTTGACCAGTTCAGAGGGGCTTCAGTGTTCTCTAAGATCGATCTATGATTAGGGTATCATCAGTTGAGGGTAAAGGAGGCCAATGTGTATAAGATGGCATTTAGGACTCGTTATGGACATTACAAGTTCCTAGTTATGCCTTTTGGGTTAAGCAATGCACCAGCGGTGTTTACGAATCTGATGAACCGAGTGTTCTACCCCTACTTGGACCGGTTCATGGTGGTGTTTATCGACGACATTTTGGTTTATTCTAAGTCAGCGGATGAGCACGATGAGCATCTTAGAGTTGTTCTACAGACTCTTTGAGAGAAACAGTTATTTGCGAAGTTCTCTATGTGTGAGGTCTGGCTTCAAGAGGTGACCTTTATGGGGCATGTGGTATCTGTCGAGGGGATTCATGTGGATCCTCGTAAGATAGAGGCTGTGTTGGATTGGAAACAGCCGAAGAATGTGTCTGAGGTTTGTAGTTTTTTGGGACTGACAGGGTTGAAATGTGAGGTGACCAATTTCGTGGCTCGCTGTTTGACTTGTCAGCAGGTTAAGACTGAGCATCAGTTGCCTTCGGGTTTCTACAGCCAATACAGATAACGATGTGGAAATGGGAGCGAGTGACGATGGAATTCGTTAGTGGGTCACCGCTAACACCTAGTAAGAAGGATTCTATATGGTTCATCGTGGATCGATTGACCAAGTCAGTTCACTTCATTCCTGTCAGAACGAATTTCTCCATATGGAAATTGGCTAAGCTCTACATCTCAGAGATAGTGAGGCTACATGGGGGTTCCTGTATCAATCATCTCCGATAGGGATCCTCATTTTACATCTAGATTCTGACAGAAGCTTCATGAGGCTTTGGGTTCTCGATTGGACTTCAGTACTGCTTTTCATCCTCAGACAGATAGTCAGTTAGAGAGGGTGATTCAGATATTGGAGGACATGTTGAGGAGCTGTGTGATAGATTTCTAAGGCAGCTGGGAGGAGTACTTACCTCTAGTGGAGTTCACTTACAACAACGGCTATCAGTCTAGTATACAGATGGCACCTTATAAGGCACTGTATGGTTCTAAGTGTCGCACTCCTTTGTGCTGGACTGAGTTGGGTAAGCGATATATTTTGGGTCTAGAGTTGGTATCAGAGACTGAGGATAAAGTTCGTTTGATTCGTGAGCATTTGAAAGCGGCTTTTGATAGACAGAAGTCTTATGCAGATTTAAAGAGAAAAGACATTGAGTTTTCTATGGGGGCCTTGGTTTTCCTTAAGGTCTTACCATGGAAGAAAGTTTTGAGGTTCGGTCGCAAGGGTAAGCTGAGTCCTCGATTTATTGGGCCGTACCAGATTCTGAGACGAGTGGGGCCAGTCGCGTATCAGTTGGAGCTACCTCTGGAGTTGGATCGTATACGTGATGTGTTTCATGTCTCTATGCTGAGACATTATTGATCTGATCCCACGCACATTGTGCCTGTGGAGAATATTGAGTTAGGCCAGATCTGACGTTCGAGGAAGAGCCAGTTCAGATTTTGAATCGTGACATTAAGTTCTGCGGAGGAAATCTATTCCTTTAGTGAAGGTGCTGTGGCGGAATCATAGCACTGAGGAGGCTACTTGAGAGCCAGAGGATTTGATGCAACAATAATATCCTCACCTCTTTTGATCAGGTAAAATTTCGAGGACGAAATTTTCTTTAAAGGGGGTAGAGTTGTAACGCCTCAAATTTTGTAATTTCGGCTTTTGGTGAAACTATTCTATGAAAATTTTTTGAATTTTTTCCTGCATTAATTGGACATAAATAATTGTATGCTTTAATGGATATGTGCTCTAGGTGTGTTTAGGAGGTCCTAGGTTCAAGCCTCAACTTGGATAAAATTTTGGGTTTTTATTAAGTAAAGCCTCATCTTTACTTATTAGGCTAGGCTTAAAACAATTTGGTTGTAAAAGCATAACAGAATGGGCCTCCTAGTCTAGTGGATAAGTGGAGAGTTGTAGTAGTTACGGTCTTATGTTTGACTACTGGTATGGGTAATATTTTTAGTTAAGATCGGCAAGAGTTGTAGTGAAAGGGCTCTGAGTAGTGGTTGTGTAGTGAGAATTGAGGGAGTAAATCAAGGGGTGTATCTGATAGGGAGTCAGTATCCTGTTTTTTCAAAATTTTGCTTCTCTTCGTATCTGACGTCAATCCTCTGCTCTCTCCTTCCATTCGACTTCTTTTTGCTTTAAATTTTTACCAAAAACCCCCACCTTATTGTCGAAATTCTATTGATTCTATTTATTCTAACTTCTTGCTTCTTGATCCTTAGTAGAAAATCTTGGTCGAGACACAAGTTTGATAAGTGATTCTTCCTAAATCTAGTGTGATTTCTTTGAGTAAGCAATTTACGGAGGAATCATTGTACTCTCATTTAGGTACTGATTGAGGGCCTTGGTTGAGTTATCAGATTACAAGAACGCTGTTCCGTTCTCATTGCGGTAGCGGTAAGTTAGTTTTATGATTTTGGGATTAGTTGTTAGAACTTGATTTTAGGGTCTAAACCGTTGAAATATTCTGACTATTAGGTATTGGTGATCCTGGGGTTGTGAAAGCATCGAAAACGAACCAGGTGTGTACTCCGATTGCACTGAAATCGTGTTTTGGCGAAAGCCAAAAATGAAACTGTTGAAGCCACACGAACGTGTGGACTGTCCGTGTACAGGTCGTGTGGCGAGACACGACCATGTGATCGATAAACTAGGCTGTGTTCGCTCGACACGGGCACGACCAACACGGCTGTGTGGGCTCACACGCGACCGACACGGCTGTGTGGGCCACACAGGCGTGTAGGCCCACACGGGCAGGCCATATGGGTGTGTGAGCCCATTTTTCTGAAACTGTTTTGTAAGGTTGCACAGGTCGCCCAAGTCGACTGTGACCTAATGTAGGGTTGGTAAGTATTACTTAGACCCCTATTCGGTGACATGATTCTGAGATGTATGCCAACATAGGTATTAATACTGTTCTATTCTGTTCTGTTCGGAGTTTGATATACATGATCTATTGTTCTATATAAAAGCATGCCATTCATGATATTTTGTTGCATTGCATTAGGTTGGCTTTATTGTTGAAGTGAAGGAAGACTGAAAGGCTATTAACCTGTTATTTGCCAGCTTCGCTGCTTATTTCTAACATGTGCCGTAATACGGTATGACTTGGTATGTAGGGTTGGATAGGTTGATTTTTATCCCGATACTTGGTGTGTAGGTTCGATGTTCCATAATATGGGTGTGTGCCAGGCCGTGAGAAAACCCTTGTAGGTTCGATGTTAGAAATTAAATCTACACAGACGAGGGGCATGGGCGTGTCCCTAAATATTTAGGCCGTCTGAACCACACGGGCCATCAGCACGGCCATGTCTAGAGGCCATATGGGCATGTTGCCCTTTCACATGGGCGTGTGCCCTGTTTTTAGTGGATTTTTGTGACAGACTTCTAAACACTCAGTTTGGTCCTGGATTGTTGCCAAACCATGTTTTGGGCCTCCTGGGTCCAAATTAAGGACCGTAAGACAATGTTTGAAAAATTTTAAAATTAGGATGGTTTTCATTGACTTGAAGTCGCATGTTTGCATGTGTTTTAGTAAGGTAATGCTTCATACCCTGTCCCGGCATCAGATACGGGTATGGGGTGTTACACAGAAGATCTATATCCCAGCTTCGCATGCACTTTGAATTACTTGCTTTTGAGTTCAGGATCTTCAGTTATAATCGTTTTCGTGAATACTGCATAAGCAGAATTTTTGGACGAAATTATTACGAAAATTATGAGTTTCAGGTTTTTCATTCAAGTTTATGTACCACCCCAAATTTTAGGGTTTCAGGAATTTTTGATTGAATTAACATTTGCATGCTTGGGTATGTTTAATTCATGTTTTGAGTGTGTCTAAGGGGCCTTTGGAAGGCCCAGGTTTAGGCCTAACCCCTGACAAAATTTTAATTTTAGCCTTAGGTGAATCTGGACACTAGTAGTTAGGGCTTAGAAATTAATGGTGGGGGTTTATGTCACAAAAGGCCCTGTGGTGGAGTGGCATAATACGCCACATATGGGGCTTGGTGTGGCGTGTTTAGCTGGTGGTAGGGCTAAGGTTTGAATTCCCTGGATAGCAAGGTACTTTAATTTTGCTGCATAAACATGGTAAGAGGTGCACTCGAAGTGGAATTCTGAGGGAAGGAGTTTGAGTTGTTCATGGGATTGGATTGAGAAGTGATAAGGGGAGATTATCAAGGAGAAAGTTTAGGGATTGGAGTGAGAGGTAAGAGTTGGCCGAATAGGGGACTTTGTATTTGCAAAATTGGCTAGGGACTTTTGGGAGTTGGATTTTCGACAAAAAGGGTAAGGGAGTGTGCCGAATTCTTTTTGGTTCTTTTTCGAGATTTTAGCTTCTTGAGTTTTAGCTTTCGGGTAAGGTAGGTACTGATTTCTTTTAGGGTATTCGAATTTTGCATTTTTGGTCATTCTCTTAGCGCCGAATAGGTTTGGTTTTGGGGGATTCCATTTGTTTTTCTTCTTTGGTTCAAAGAGCCGACAATCCCAAAACACTTAATCTCCCTCTTTGCTGATTTGTTCAAGGTCCGAACCTCAATAAGCTTCTCCTCCTTTTCTTTGCTCGTGTTCTTCATAAAAGCCGAACCCTACTACTTTCTTCCCTTAAACACTTCTTTGGTCGAACCCTCTCTAGTGTTTTCTTCTCAAAACCGAACCCCATTCTCTTTTCTCTCTATTGCTCTGCCAACCCCATCATCTATTCTTCTCTTCTCCCTAAAGCACATACTTGGCCGATTATCTCTCGTCGAGTGTTCACTTCTCTTATTTGCCTACCTAGCCGAATACTTTAGATCTCTTCTCCCTTTGTGTTTTGAGTAGATTTATAGAAGATCTGGGCTTGGAATAGTGGAAAACGACTTCTTGTGGCATCGATTCAGTCAAGCAGACTTTTGGGTAAGTACTCTATTCTTTTCGCCTTTCTCTTGAGTGTTTTGATAAAAAGCCGAAACTCCCTATCTTTTCTATACTTATCAGCCTTGATCTTTTCTTTAGAAACTGATTCAAAGCTCTCTTTTTGTCTGCTTGTGTTTTATAACCGTTCGTAAGGGTTGATCTCGTGAAGGGTGGTTGGTGGATGAAAATAACGAAGCAGTCTAGATCTATTGGCTAGATTTCAGCAGAGGTAAGTGGTTAGTGGGTTGTGATAACTATTGGCCGAATACAATTTGGATTCGGTAGTGATTGGTTTTCAATTGGATTATGGTTTACTGTGGTAGTTAAATTGTTGTAGGATAATCGTTCGTGGGATTGTCCAATGGTAATCGTAAACAAGTGTGTAACGACACCCTTTAATAGCATAGATGGGCAAAAGCCAAAAAGCGGAAATGTCGAAATGCTGGCATTCCGAGGTCTTGCGAGCGTGTGAATGCTCGTGGGCCGTTTGAAACCCACAAATTGTAGGCGTTTGACGGTATGAGCTGCTGTACGCGTTTTCATGCACTCGGGTTGTTTGGGCCTCGATGGGCAGAAATCTGTCCAATGGGCTTACGGGCCCATATGGGTAAGTTATATGGTAGGATGATATTTGGTACGTTAGATGTTAAATCTGTGATATTCTGCATAAGTTTAGACTGAGCGGGCCATACGAGTGTGTGGGCCCACTCAGGCCCATCAGGGGTTTTGGGCCCGTAAACCCGGTTTGACTGTAACAACTTTCTAAGTCACTCAAAATGATGTTAGACCTACTAGAAGGTCGTATTAGGTGTTGAAACACTGAGACTTAGTGAAATGACTAAAATACCCTTGAAGGGTAAAACTACCATTTTACCCCTAGTTGCCAAAAAGATTGTTTTACCCTTAGAAATAGGTTGACTGATTTGTGTATGCCTATATCTGTATCTGGTAATCTATATGGATATGATATATAGTACTTTAGTCTCCATGGGGTTGGGTTTTGGATTCAGAGGAAGTTCTGCATAGTGGCACTGCCACGTAATCTGTTTAGTGGCTTCGCCACGTAATTCTGTTCTGGTGGCTCTACCACGATATTTATGTTAGCAGCTCTGCTGCGTCTGTGGTGTGTAAGGCTGGGTGGGTTGAGTTATTCCCCACATGGTGTGATGGGCTGGTACGGGTGGTGTGATGGGTTGGACTGGGCTTGGGTTTTGCATATATTCTGTTCTGTATCTGTAATGGGCCACAGGCCCACTCTGTTTTTGAATAGGGCCAAGGCCTAGATTGATCTGTATCTGGATCAGGCTTCAGCCTAGACTGATCTGCCTGTCTGATCTCTATTGTTTGTTGGGTTGAATTACACACTGAGTTTTCACAAACTCACCCTATTATTTTCACGTATGCAGGTAACATCCAACCATAGAGGATTTGGAGCTGCGAGGGACTCCGAGTGGCCACATGGTTCATGCTTCTGGACTTCGCTTTACTTTACTTTTTTTTTATTTTTATTTTTAGTTCAGGTTTATTTTGTAATAAGGCCACTATGAGTGTTTGATTTTGGGTTACTCTATCATTTGCTTTAAGTGGTAAACTAGGATACGCGGGTTTTCAAAATTAATGACAAATGTTTTCAAACAATCCTTACGTAATGGTTGGATGATTTAATAATAATAAATGACAACAGATGGGATTTTGTTTAAATACTTCAAGAAAATGAAATTAGTTTTAATCTAATTTTTCTCAAAACCTACGAGTTGCTAGTCATGGATTTCCAACAAATAACATAGCGGTTTGTCAAAGTAACTGGTTGTGAATAAAGTGATCACGTGACACACCAGATCTGGCCATAACATCCGGGCCGGGTTTAGGGTGTTATATTTAGTTGTATCAAAGCTAGGTTGCAACAACTCAGCTGTGGAATGGGTTTGAAACTTTTCTTAAAAATTGAATTAAAAGACTTTAACTTGTTTTTGAAATTTAGTTTTCGGAAACTTATTTGAGAAAAATTCTTTTTTATTAAAAAAATGAGTTTTTTTCTCGAAAACATTTTCTCCAACGTTTAGGGTTGTTGAAAGATTTTCAAATAAAATGGGTTAAAATTTTTGTTTTCGACAAAAATTTAAATTACCTTAAACGAGGTTACTAGAGAGTGTGTCACACCAGGTCTCCGTCACCAAATCTGTAAGTATTTTCTGCTATACTGTATTATATTTAACTGAGACACTACCGTAGATAGTACTAAGACCCTATTGAAACTCTATAGTTAGGGTAACACTGAGACAGTAGGACAAACTGAAAACTCTAGAAGACTGAAACTATAGCTAGACTGCGATTATACGAAAACAAAGCTCTAAATTACTATTTCTGCATAAAACATCTATAATAAATACTGAAATTATGAACTAATTCATAAAATTTGTAAATCAGATAATACGATATGAGTCCAAGAGCAGCACGTGGAAGAGGCAATGGTAGAGGCCAAAGAAGTGTTCAGACTGGATCTTCATCCTTGGGACATATGCCTTGTAACACCCCTATCCTGTAACCGTCACCGGAATAGGTAAGGGGCATTACCGGACTTGTAACATATATCGGAACAGTAAAATTTCAAACTTTTTAATCAAGAACCATCACGTATCATCAATCATCAGAGCATGCTTCAATTGATTATAAAATGATGCATATAACTATTGGAAATCTAATTGGAAACATGCTAAAAGATAGGGAAAATTTGCGAAAATTTTAAGTTAGGGACACACGGCCATGCCCCTTGCCCATGTTCTTCACACACGGCCGTGTCCCTCCAGACACGCCCAAACCTTTTAGGCCGTGGTCGAATCTGACTTATCCCACACGGCTATCCAACACGCCCATGGGGTTAGACCGTGTGTCGCCCACGGCCTAGGATGCCCGTGCCCTTACCCCGTGGTCGAAACTGTCAAATATCACACGGTTACCTGACACGCCCGTGTACAAAACAGAGCAGACCGTGTGACTATACTGCCAAATTTCACACGGCTACAAATTACCAGACACGCCCGTGTGTCTAGGCTGTGTACCAAAACTGACCAAAACATTAAGGTGCAGGGGACACACGGTCGAAGCACACGCCTGTGTTCCCTGGCCGTGTGGCACAAATATAGGCTTGGTTTAAGCCAATTTGCCACCTAATATGGGTCATTTCTACTAGCCATTAACCAACAACATTTCATGCCATTCTACCAACTTAAAACATACCAATTCAAGCACAAAATGGACCCAAAATCATCTCAATTCATTCACAAATCCAGCACACCAACTCAAAAGCCTAAATGACCATTTCCATGCACTCATCCACACATATATACATATCAATTATGCAAGCTTATAACCTCATCAAAATCACATATCTTTCCATAAGCACATATAGCTAAAGGACAACTCAAGTACTTGATTATAAACACATGTATGACTTAAGCCACATCCCATAGCTTGAACATTCCCAAAATGTATCATGTTCACAAAAATACTAGCCTATACATGCCATGACCAAACGTTTGCAAAATACTCAAAAGTACCGAAGCTTTATCGATAGTGTGATAGCGATCCCCGACTCGTCCGATATCCAAGCTAGCTTCCGAATCTAGAAGACAGTGAAAGAAATAAACGGAATAAGCTTCTAAAGCTTAGTAAGTCCATATAACATGAAATGAAACTTACCATTTCAATGAGTTATCCATAAGTAAGGCCATTACAAACATATGATCTTATAGCCTATTGAACAAGCTCACACTCATTAGTTCATGTAGTTTCATAACATATCATATATAAAAGCTTATCAAATACTTCATTTCAAGTAACATATACAAATCTTGTAAATCATATGGCATAATATGCCTTCATTTTGCACTTTATCATATAACATGTTGATCATGTAACTAGTATTATTCCATTCATACAATTCATATGACATGTATTTCATATACTTCATTATCTCATGTATAGCACATAACTCTTATAACATGTACCTTATACCATTCATGTATTCACATAACATCTCTCTCATATATTCAAATATCAATTAACCTTTCCTGTAACATATATCGGTATTGCCCGTTGAACCTATAAGAACATCGAAAGATACTCGGGTGATACACACACAGTGTATATACATATAACCTGTAATCCGTCAATGCGTCATATATGCTCTTTCGAGACTGTACGGTAAGCCCGGAGGCTGAACATATAATCCCGAAGGATAATCGGTAAGCCCGTAGGCTGAACATGTAATCCCGAAGGATAAACCTGTAGCTCATGAGCACGCGGTGAGTCCGCAACAAATGCAGGAGCTCGAACCACCCTGTAGCCCTAATGACATGTCACTTGTATCCTATCGACTTCTACGGTTCTAACGGGGCTCGGTATTCAATTTATCACTTATAACAATTTAACATTTCTATTTCAATTTCATATATACTCGTTCCATTAGGCTATTTAATCATCTAGCATTTCATATTTTCAAATAACAATATGTATGAACATATATATATATACATTAAATTTGTTATACGAACTTACCTCGTAATCCCGTATCTACTCGCCTATTTTTTGTTTTCCCCGATCAAGTTCCGGGATTCGATCGTCTTTATCTATTTTAATGCAAAATTCAGCTATTTACTAACTCACATATTCAATTCAATCCAAAAACATATAATTTGACATATTTGCAATTTAGCCCCTATATTTTCAATACTTTGCAATTTAGTCCTCTCATCACAAAAATGACAATTTACACAATCAATTCCCGAATTCACTATAGCCGAATATTCAAGGGACTTATACAAGCATATATCTTTCAATTAATCACAAATTTAACCTTAAAAATTCTACCTTTTTACAATCAAATCCTTAAAACCCATTTTCTTCAAAAATCACTTTAAAATTCTTGTATATTTCCACATAATATACAATAATTCATCAAAATCTATTAATATATCAAGGATTCATCAATGGCATTTTTCAAGGATATTCAAAAAATCAAAAATTGAGGTACGGGTCGACTAATATATGAAGCAACGATCTCAAAAACGTAAAAATCACTAAAAACTGAAGTCAAAACATACCTCAATTTAGCAAAATAGTAGCCGAATGTTTGAAGGCTTTAAAATCCTTGTTTTGTTTGAAGAATCGGTGGAAGAGAAGAAATATGAAGCCATTTTTCTTGTTTTATTTAATTAAAACATATTATAAAGCCATTTGACCATTTTACCCTTTGTAAAATTATTATAAAACCTTATAAAATATGGACATAATGGTCCATCACCAACCACTCCAAATAAAAATGGCATAATTGCCATGCAAGTACCTCCTTTTATAAAGCCATGCTCAAATAAGCCATTTATAAAATAGAACTCTAATTTATCGCTTTACGCGATTTAATCCTTTTTATCAAATTAACCAGTCAAACGATAAAATTTCTAAACCAAACTTTCACACTGTGATTCTATCATGCTGTAAAACATATTAAAGTAATAAAAATAATAATTCAACTCGGTTAAGTGGTCCTGAAACCACCCGTTCTGACTAGGGTCTAAAGTGGGCTGTTACATGCCTACTGGGCAGGCACGAGTGCCACTAGCGACTGAGACGGGGTCTTACGATCGGGCTACAGGGGACGATGCTTTTTCCTAAGTGATGCTCCGTGTTCTAGAAAGGGTTGCTAGAGCAAGTTTTGGAATGGTGAATCGGGGATCCATTTTTGAATGGTTCTGGGCTAATGGAGTGGAGATCTTTAGGGGTGCATCTGGTGTAGCCCCGAATGTGGCAGAGTACTGGTTGGAGGCCACGAAGTGGATAATGGATGATCTGGATTGTTCAGTGGAGCAGAAGCTGAAAGGAGCAGTATCTTTACTGTGTGACGAGGCTTACCAGTGATGGCTCACGGTGAGAGATGGTACATCAGCTGAGCGGCTGACTTGGGATTTATTTAAGATGACCTTCAAAGGGAAGTACATCAAGGCAAGTTACGTGGATGCCCGAAGGAAGGAATTCATTAATTTGACTCAGGGTAGCAAGTCTATAGTAGAGTACGAGGCTAAATTCTTACAGTTAAGCTGGTATGCCAGTGGGATAATTGCTACTGAATATGAACGTAGTGTGCAGTTCGAAGATGGCCTTAGAGATAAGCTAAGAGTACTGATTGCTCTATAGAGGGAGCGTGACTTTGCTACCCTGGTGGAAAAAGCTAAGATAGTGGAGGATGTGAAGCGCTCGAAGCGCCAGAATCATGAAAAAAGACAGAAATAGATTCAGAAGGGATTTAGGTCCTTCGGGTGCTGGGGGAGGCCTGTTAAAAGAGCTAGAGTGGATGGGCAGGTTCGAGCAGTTCCAGTGAATATGGTTAGATCGCAAGCTTGTGCGGGCTGTGGAAAGATACATTTGGGTAAATATTGGAGGTGTTCTGGAGCGTGTTTTCGGTGTGGGTTCAAAGATCATCGAGTCAGAGATTGCCCTTAAAGGCCGCCACAGATGTAAGCTGTTGAATCGAGAGTTGCTCAGCCAGTGAGAGGTGGTCAGCAACCACCGAGAGGCTGTGGACAGGCTAGGGGCAGTAATTGGAATGGACGTGGTTGTAGAGCACCGGGCAGAGGTGCTGGAAATGCTGAGACATGACAACCAGTGTTGGTCTATGCTGCTCGTCGCCGAGAGGAAGGTGACGCGCCTAGCGTCATAACTGGTACATTTTTAATTTATAGCACACCATACACTACTTTAATTGACATTGGATCTACGCATTCATATGTTGCGTGTGATGTATCTGGGATGTTGGGTGTGCAATCTGAGAATACTGGGAGTAGGGTATCTATGATAAGTCCACTGGGTCACTTAGTTAGGGTAGACAAACTTTTTAGGGATGTACCCTTAGAGACACAAGGTAGAACTTTCCCTACGGACTTGATGGAGTTACCATTCGGAGAGTTTGATCTCATCTTGGGTATGGATTGGCTTGCTAAGCATCGGGCGAACTTGGATTGTGTTGCCAAGCATATGGCATTAAAGGCTTTGGAGGATGAGGAGGTAACTATAATAAAGGAGCGAAGAGATTACTTGTCTAATGTTATCTTGGCTTTAAGAGCTGAAAAGCTGATTCGCAAGGGTTGCGAGGCCTTTCTGGCGCATATGTGTAAGTTTGATTCTGAGGGCTTGACCGTGGGTGAAGTTAGAACCATCAAGGAGTTTCAGGGTGTTTTTTTAGATGAGCTTTCGGAGTTGCCTCCAAACCGCGAAGTCAAATTTGGAATCGATCTGTTGCTTAGAATGGCTCCGGTGTCCATCGCTCCTTATAGGATGGCACTGAAGGAGCTTATGTAGTTAAAGGCGTAGATCCAAGAACTTCTGGATCGAGGTTTTATCTGACTGAGTGTGTCTCCATGGGGAGCACCGGTACTATTCATTAAAAAAGGATGGGACAATGCGCATGTGCATTGATTATTATTAGTTGAACAAACTGACTATTAAAAACATGTACCCTCTACTAAGGATCGACGATCTGTTTGACCAACTAAGAGGAGCTTCGGTATTCTCCAAGATCGACCTTCGATTTGGATATCATCAGCTAAGGGTTAAAGAGGTGGATATCCACAAGACAACATTCAGGACTCGATATGGTCATTACGAGTTCCTGGTAATACCGTTTGGACTGATGAATGCACCAGCGGCCTTAATGGATCTTATGAACTGGGTATTCCAACCCTATTTAGATCAGTTTGTGGTTGTCTTTATAGATGATATCCTGGTGTATTCAAAAACTGAGGAGAATCATGATAAGCATCTCCGGATTGTTTTGCAAGTGCTGAGGGAGAAGCAGCTTTATGCAAAATTTAGTAAGTGCGAATTTAGGCTACGAGAAGTGACATTCTTAGGTCACGTTGTTTCTGCTGAGGGGATTAAGGTGGATCCTCAAAAAATTGAGGCTGTCCTGGAATGGAAGCCACCGAGGTCTGTGTCAGAAATTTGAAGTTTTCTAGGTTTGGCATAGTATTAGAGAAGATTTGTGGAAGGGTTTTCCATGATTGCGGCACCGTTGACAAAGCTTTTGAGAAAAGGAGTACTGTTTATCTGGACTGAAAACAACAAGAAAGTTTCAAGAAGTTGAAGAAAGTCTTAACTGAAGTACCTGTTTTAATTTAACCGGAGTCTGGAAAGGATTTTATAGTGTATAGTGATGCATCGCACGTTAGATTGGGTTGTGTGTTGATGCAATAGGGTAAAGTGGGTGCCTATGCATCACGTCAACTTAAGCCTCACGAGGCAAATTACCCTATGCATGACTTGGAGTTGGCGGCAGTGGTGTTTGCGCTAAAGATCTAGAGGCACTACTTATATGGAGAAAAGTGTATCATATACACGGATCATAAGAGCCTCAGGTACCTCCTGACTCAAAAGGAGTTAAATCTTAGGCAACATAGATGGATAGAGTTTGTCGAGACCATTTTTGAAAACGAAAACGGATGTCGACTTAAAAATGAATATAAGAACAGGAGTCGCCACCAATCTTTTGTTAGGGTGTGATTGGTCACCTCAGAGAGGGTTATTTTTAATAGACAATTTGATTTATCAAAACAATGATTTTGGTCTACGAATACCAGAAAAATGGGTTCGGGAGTCGGTTACACACGGGGAAGGATTAGCACCCCCAGATACGCCCAAAATTAGTACCTAGTTAATTCCCCAGTGTCTTAACATCGAAATTTCGAGAACTTGAAAGAATTTAAGATACGTTCCTCATTTGCTTTAAAAATATTTGGGTAGGTTGTAAATGCATACCAAAGGCCGGCTTGCCTTTAAGGTAAAACGTCTCATCCAATACGTTAGGACACGACATTTTGACCTAAACTTGCCTTTCATTTGAAGTTTATGTATTTATTTTGAAGGGATATTCGAGTACTTGGAACAAACGAAGGAAATCGAAACCCAATACGTTAGGGTACCATTTCTCGAATTCCTAAGTACTGAACATTACCTCGGTTTTAGAAAACCTTATCTCGAGATAACAAAATACACATCCAATACGTTAGGACGTAATATCTCGAATTTTCGAGGATAAATTCTTATAGTGAAAACATTATGTATTTGTTTTAAAAGGATATCCGGTTATTTAGACTTAAATGAAAAATCGCAACCCAATACGTTAGGGCACGATTCCCGAACGTCTAAACACAGAATATTACCTTTATAATAAAAATCGTTTTTGTATCGGACAAAGGGAACCTGTTATAAAATACGTAATGAATGACAATAACAGTATGCATATAACAGGAACGGAATGTGGTAATGAAAGGCAACATGAATAAGGGCAATAATATAGCATGCAAAATATTTGCAACATATAGGCTTTTTGTTTAAACTTTATGTTTTAAGAAGGATATTCGAGTATTAAGATTTAGACGAGAAAACTGAAACCTAATACGTTAGGGCACGATTTCTCGAATAGCCAAATACAGAACATTACCTTTAGAAAGAATTATTTTGACGTAGAGCAGCATAATTCGTAATAAAAGTATTTAAACAACAATAATAAGAGAAATAATAATAGTAATAATATTAACAAAATAATAACAAAAATGATGTGTTAGTAACATGGTAGGAAAAATAATATATAGTATGTATGAAAATATAACGGTGATAAAACATAATAATAGAATAATATTAATAAGATAGTAACATTATCATAATTAATAGCAATAGATATAACATGATAGTAACAATAACATCATATAAATATTATTAAATGTAATGATGATGATATTTACAATGAAAAGAAAATAATAAAATGGAAAAAAAGAAAAAAAAATATATGTATATTTACAATCATGATATAAAATAAGACGTACATAAAAAATAAAAAATATATATATGTATGTATAAGATAATAAAAATAATAAATAGCAACAATTATAATAAAGTAAAAATAATATTAATATGATAAAGAAATAATATTTAATAATAATGGAAAGTACCAATATGTACATAAACAAAATATAAATATGAGATATTAAAAGTGTCAACCAAATATAATTTAATATATAAAAATAACGGTGAATATTAAAAATAATAAATATGGTAATAAAAATAAATATTAGCAAAATACTAAATATAGTATGATAATGATATAAAATAATAATAATAATAGTAATAATAATATGTATAATAATAAAATAGAAGGTAATGATATATTAGTATGAAGAGTAATACTATAATATTAGCTATAATAGAAAATATAATAAGAAGATAAATATAATAATATTATTAGTTATCGTAAATAAAAATAACATTAACAGGAATAGGTAATATAATAGTATCAATAAAAATAAAGTAGAAAATAATAACGTTAATAGTAGAAAATATGAAACATTAATAGTGTGTTAATAACAAAATAACAATAAGTTCATAGATAATAATAAAACTAATTAAAAAAACTGATTAATAAAACAGTGGTACAAGGATTAAAACGCAAGGCTAAACAGATTTTGGGGTTAAAAATGAAAATAAAAGGAAAGTCATGGACCCCGGTGAACACGCGAAACACAAGGGAGGACTAAAAGGGAAATTTTCCCTTCCTTCCGAAAGGACACAGCATCGGTGGGGACTAGATTGAAACACGCGTTGAATTTCGGGGCCAAATCAACAAAAAAAGAAAATCGATTGCAAAACACCGAAAAAGCGGAAGGGCCAAATGTGCAAATTGCCCTTCCGCCTTCAAAAACACTCGGATCCTGATTGGGTCGGGTCGGATCGACTCGACTCTGGTCCAAACTTAGTATAAAAGCCAACATTTTTTTTTGAAATCATTTCTATCCGTGGAAGAAAAAAAGGAAGGAGAGGGAGAGAGAGGAGACCGAGGGCGATTCCCGGCCACCGAACCGGTCACTGTCCTGTCACCGGCCAGTCACCGGATCGCCGTCTGTCGCCAGCGCCGGCCACCGTGTATGCTCTGGTAATATATTGATGTACTTATAGCAAAAAAGGAGGAAAACAGTTTGAAACTAAAAGAAGTTCACCTCTGTTTTGATATTCTGATTTTATGCTCTGGTATTCTAATTTCGATGCTTTATCTTTGCCGATATGTTGATAGAATTGCTTCTTTTGTTTTAAAAGTCTATGGTCTAGTATGTATTGAAAAATGCCGAAAAATTTTTTACATTGGATTTACATTCGGCTTATTTAGCCTTTATTTTTACAAGTTGTTAGCTACTTTATATCTTGTCTTGTTTAATACTTGCAGGAGCGAGGGCGATGGCCACTTGAGGCGGTGGATGGGACAGAGGCGGTTGCTGGCAGATGGAAGAGGCTAAGGTGCAAGTGGGGGTAATCGAGTTAGGGTTTGTTTAGGCTGTTGTCGGGTTTGGGTTAATTTTGGTTTAGGTATTTTGGGTTTGTAACCGGGTTGTAATGGTTGGGTTAAAAGGGGTATTTGGTTGTTAATGTATTTGGGTCACGGGTATGGGTTATTTTTCTGATGAGTTTAATTTTGTAAAAAGGCCAAAATTGGCCTGTAACAGCTACCTCTCTTTGCTCATTATCGTATAACGGGAATAGAGCAAAGACATAAAGAAAGGCCAATTTTGCCCAGTCTTGCTAAATCTTAACTTATCTGGTGCTTTTCTGGTTCAGGTAGTCACTTTCAAGTCCGTCGTTTCTTGTAGCTTTTGGTTCAATCCATCGTGACTTCAGAGCTATGACCTGTAGCCTCGATCTATCGCATCTTCAGGGATACAAAATTCGTCGTGATCTGCTCTTCTGTAACTTCAGAGATGAGATCTTGGTATCTTCAATCTGCCCCGCTATGACTTCAGGAAGATGAAACTTGTAACTTCAACCCGTTTCACTGCAACTTTTAGGGAGGCAAAATTTGTATCTTCGATTAGCTCCAACCTTTATTCTTTTATTGAAACATTAGCGTCGAAAGTAGCTCAGCCTGTGAACTCTCGCAATATGGGTTAATTTTTTTGGATCATAAATTGAAAGTACCTCAGTGTGTGACTTGAGACTCAACTCACCTCTCGCAATATGAGTTGATTCTTTTGAAAAGCAGAAATTAATTAAAAAAAACTAAAATTAAAAATACCTCAGCATCTAAGCCAAGGTTCAACTCACCTCTCGCGATATGAGTTGATTTTTTTTTGAAAAACGGAAATTGAAAAGCAGAAATTGAAAAGGCTCAGCTCACCTCTCGCGATATGAGTTGACTTTTGAGAAACAGAAAATAGAAGAATAGAAATCAAAAATACCTCAGCATGTGAGCCGAGGTTAAACTCACCTCTCGCAATATGAGTTGATTTTTGAAACATAAATTAAAAAAGAAATTGAAAATACCTCAACGTGTCTTGAGGCTCAACTCACCTCTGTAATATGAGTTGATTTTTGAAAAACAGAAATAAAAAGCTGAAATTAAAAACACCTCAGCATGTGAGCCGAGGCTCAACTCACCTCTGTAATATGAGTTGAATTTTTTTGAAAAACAGAAATAAAAAGCTAAAATTGAAAATACCTCAGCATGTGAGCCGAGGCTCAACTCACCTCTGTAATATGAGTTGATTTTTGAAACATAAATTAAAAAAGAAATTGAAAATACCTCAAGGTGTCTTGAGGCTCAACTCACCTCTGTAATATGAGTTGATTTTTGAAAAACAGAAATAAAAAGTTGAAATTGAAAATACCTCAGCATGTGAGCCGAGGCTCAACTCACCTCTGTAATATGAGTTGATTTTTTTTGAAAAACAGAAATAAAAATCTAAAATTGAAAATACCTCAGCATGTGAGCCGAGGCTCAGCTCACCTCTATAATATGAGTTGATTTTTGAAACATAAATTAAAAAAGAAATTGAAAATACCTCAACGTGTCTTGAGGCTCAACTCACCTTTGTAATATGAGTTGATTTTTGAAGCATAAATTAAAAAAAAAAAAGAAATTGAAAATACCTCAACGTGTCTTGAGGCTCAACTCACCTCTGTAATATGAGTTGATTTTTGAAAAACAGAAATAAAAAGCTGAAATTGAAAATACCTCAGCATGTGAGCCGAGGCTCAACTCACCTCTGTAATATGAGTTGATTTTTTGAAAAACAGAAATAAAAAGTTAAAATTGAAAATACCTCAGCATGTGAGCCGAGGTTCAACTCACCTCTCGCGATATGAGTTGATTTTTGAAACATAAATTAAAAAAAGAAATTGAAAATACCTCAACGTGTCTTGAGGCTCAACTCACCTTTGTAATATGAGTTGAGTTTTGAAACATAAATCAAAAAGGAATTGAAAATACCTTAGCTTGTCCTGAGGCTCAACTCACCTCTCGCAATATGAGTTTATTTTTTTGAAAACAGAAAATGAAAGACAGAATACCAAAACATGCCATCTGGTAGAATTCAGGCGTTCTTTCATTTGATTCAGTATAGTTGTCATCAAAACCTCTTGCTTTGCTAGAGTACCTGTATATGTCCTGCATGATGTTATCATGATATGCGCATGTTTGTCTTAAATGCCTGTATGCCTAAATGATTATGCTATGCGCCCTAGGCATGTTTGTCGTATGTTCCTTTTCATCATGATTTTTGAAGATCCGTGTTCATTGTTTCGACTCTTGGTTCTCTTCAGGGCTTGTACCCGTCCTCAAGCCGTATGAGCAACTTGCGTTTTTCTGATATCACTCTTTTGTCCCCGGTTGAACTTTTGTCCTTGCTTTGAGGCTCTTGTACTTATCGATTTTCATGCAAGTAATGCTTAACATTTCTTTTGTTCAGAGCATGTCATTTTACTATTTAGCATTTAAAATCATACAATGGGATGCAAGAAAATGGTCAGGTAGGTATGATGGAGAAACTTCACGTTTGTTTATTTCAAAGGGAACAAACAAAGAAAGTTGACCAAAAACAGTTAGAAGTGTCATGAAAAAAGAGGGAATTATATTCAGTGGATACAAATGCTCTAGATATTCAACGCATGAACTCTTCCATGTTTCTTAATCAAGAATCTTTTCGAGCATGGCTTCTTCTGTAGAAGATTTTGAGCTTTCAGAAATGCTTCAAACAATGTAGTCTTGCCATTTGGCTTCCTGTTCAAATCATCTTGCCCTTTGAATTCAAATATGCTTCATTAGGATGCCCTTTCGGGTTTTCATCCTAAACTTCTTTTGTTTGCCAAGACGCCCTTTCGGGTTTTCATCTTGATCTCTTTTTTGTTTACCAAAACGCCCTTTCGGGTTTTCATCTTAATCTTTTTCTCTTTTTTTTAGGCATAATATTTCTTTACAACATCTGAATTCACTGGATCAGGTAACTCTTTCCCATCCATCTCAGTGAGAATCAAGGCTCCACCAGAGAAAGCCTTCTTTACAACATAGGGTCCTTCCCAATTTGGTGCCCATTTTCCTCGGAAGTCTTTATGTATTGGGAGAATCTTTCTCAGCACAAGTTCTCCTTCACGAAATTCTCTTAGCCGTACTTTCTTGTCATGGGCCGCGATCATTCTCTTTTGGTACATCTGTCCATGGCAAATTACCTTCAAGCGCTTTTCTTCAATAAGGTTTAACTGGTCATATCGAGCTCAAACCCATTCTGCTTCCTCTAATTTTGACTCCATTAAGACTCGTAAAGAGGGAATCTCAATTTCGATGGGTAGCACAGCCTCCATCCCATTGACTAGGGAGAAAGGAGTTGCTCCTGTAGACGTTCTCATAAATGTGCGGTATGCATACAAAGCGAATGGTAGCTTTTTATGCTAGTCCTTATATGTCTCAGTCATTTTCCCGATAATCTTCTTGATGTTCTTGTTGGCAGCTTCAACAGCTCCGTTCATCTTCGGGCGATAGGTGAGGAGTTATGATGCTTTATTTGAAATTGCTCACACACTTCCTTCATCATCTTATTGTTCAAATTCAAGGCATTATCTGAAATGATTCTCTCAGGAAAACCATATCGACAATTGATTTCTCTCTTCAAGAATCTACAAACGGCAGTCTTTGTCACATTGGCAAACGAGGCGGCTTTTATCCATTTGGTGAAGTAGTCTATAACTACAAAAATGAATCGGTGTCCGTTGGAGGCTTTAGGGGAGATCGGCCCTATGACATCCATGCCCCACATAAAAAAAGGCCACGGAGAAGTCATGACATGAAGGGGTGAAGGGGCTGTATGAATTTTATCGCCGTAAATCTAACATTTGTGGCACTTTCTTGCATAACTGATGTAGCCGCCTTCCATCATCATCCAGTAATAACCGAGTCTCATAATCTTCCGGGCCATAGTGAAACCATTGGCATGCATCCCACAAATTCCTTCATGGACAACTTTAAGTATTTTTCTAGCTTCAATAGTATCCACGCATCTCAGAAGCACTTGATCTTTTCCTCTTTTGTACAGGATGTCCCCATCAAGAACGAATCCCACTGCCAATCTTCTGATTGTTCTTTTATCATTCTCATTTGCTTGCTCGGGATACCTTTGATTCTTGACATACTCCAAGATATCATGGAACCATGGCTGTCCGTCTGCCTCTTTCTCAATGCTACAGCAATGTGCAGGGGCCTCATATATGCTCATTTTGAGGGGCATTATTTCTGTTTCTCTATTTGCTTTGAACATAGAAACCAAAGTGGCTAAGGCATCCGCCAATTGGTTTTCTTCTCGTGGAAGGTAATTAAAAGTTACTTCTTTGAATCCTTTGATCAGTTCCGCCACTAGATTGCTATATTTAACCAATTTAGGATCCTTCACTTTCCAATTTCCACGAATTTGGTAAATCACCAATGCTGAGTCTCCATACACCTCCAACATGGTGACATTTTGTCCAATTGTTGCATGAAGTCCCATGATACAAGCCTCATATTCAGCTATGTTATTAGTACAGAAGAAGTTCAATCTGGCGGTGAACGGATAATAGCTCCCTTCTGGTGATATTAGGACTGCTCCGATCCTATGCCCCAATGCATTCGATGCACCATCAAAGTACATCCTCCATGACTTTGCTCTTGATGACTCGCATTCTTCTTTGGTAACGCACAACAAGTCTTCATCCGGGAAATCAAATCTCAACGACTTGTATTCCTCCGTTGTTTGAGCTGCTAAGAAGTCAGCTATTACACTTCCTTTTATCGACTTTTGGTTCACATAGACGATGTCGTATTCCGATAGTAGGATCTGCCATCGTGCCATTCTTCCTGAGAGTGCTGGTGATTCCATCATGTACTTTATCGGGTCTAGCTTTGAAATTAGCCATGTCATATGATACAACATATATTGCCTGAGTCTTCGAGCTACCCAAACCAGAGCACAACATAGCTTTTCGATTGACGAATACCTTGCCTCACATTCTGTGAACTTTTTGCTGAGGTAGTAAATTGCCTTTTCTCTTTTACCTGACTCGTCATGTTGCCCCAGTACGCAACCCATTGATCTTTCGAATACAGTTAGATACAATATTAAAGGTCTTCCTGGAGTTGGTAGTACTAACACTAGAGGACTGGATAAATACTGCTTTATCTTGTCAAAAGCCTCTTGGCATTCCTCGTTCCATTCTCCCGGATTGCTCTTTCGAAAGATTCAAAAAATTGGGTCACACTGATTGGTAAGCTGAGCAATGAATCGAGCGATATAGTTCAATCTCCTGAGAATCCCCTGACTTCTTTTTGTGTGCGTAGAGGCGGCAATTCTTGTATGGCTTTTATCTTATCTAGGTCAACTTCAATGCCTTTTTTGCTGACAATAAAGCCTAGCAATTTTCCTGAGGTTGCCCCAAACGTACACTTGGCTGGATTAAGCTTCAGCTAGAACTTCCTTAATCTCTCGAACAACTTTCTAAGGTTCTCAATATGCTCTCTTTCCCCTCGGGATTTAGCAATCATATCATCAACGTAGACTTCTATTTCTTTGTGCATCATGTCGTGGAACAACGTGACCATGACCCTCTGATATGTTGCCCCAGCATTCTTTAACCCGAATGGCATCACCTTGTAGCAGAAAGTTCCCCACATCGTTACGAAGGTGGTCTTTTCCATATCTTCAGGGGCCATCTTGATCTGGTTATACCCCGAGAATCCATCTATGAAGAAAAATAATGAATGCGTTGTCGTATTATCCATCAATGTATCTATATGCGGTAAGGGAAATTTGTCTTTAGGACTTGCCCGATTCAGGTCACGATAATCCACACACATTCGTACTTTGCCATCTTTCTTCAGTACCAGGACAATATCAGCCACCCATTCTGGATATTTGGAGGCCTGTAAGAAGCTAGCATCAAATTGCTTCTTGACTTCTTCCTTTATCTTTAACAACATCTCAGGCCTCATCCGTCTTAGTTTTTGCTGAATGGGTTTACATTCTGGCTTCAATGGGAGTTTATGGAACATTATATCTTCATCCAATCCTGGCATGTCCTGATATGACCACGCGAATACATCTTTATACTCACGAAGCAAAGTAATCAAATTATGCCTGGTGTCCTCTAAAGTGGAGGTCCCAATTTTTACTTCTTGCTTCCTTTCTTCGGTTCCCAAATTTATTGTTTCGACAGATTCTTGATGAGGCAAAATATGTTTATCCTATTATTCCACCATTCTCAGCAAATCAGGTGATGAGACATAGTCTTCAACACTTTCCCCGGCTTCAAATTCTCCTAAACAAACAGCTTTCTCAAAATCAATTTCAAGACTCGGAACGGGTTTGTTCATGTCATTAATATCCGAGCACCTGAAAGTTGAATGAAAAAGGAAACTATAAAAGGGCATCCAAGTATTGGAACTGACAAATAGAATGTTATGACATGGTGCGAGGCAAATGTAAAGATAGGCTGTGAAATAAGGAAATAATTATGAAGTTAATGCAAAAGATTATGACAAAATGCATCTTCATTGATATTCATTTAAATGATAAAGAGCGAATGGACACTCTTACAAAAGAAACCCCATTGTATTTAGAGACACAACAGAGGGTTAATATCGAGCATTACTCTGAAGAAGATTTATAAACTACAAGAAGGTCCTTGGCAGTCCAATTGTTCAACACGAAACCAGGGGGACAAGGGTGTGTCATTGAAACCTCTTTGATTGCATCCTCTCCTTCATCAATGACATTTACATTCCCTTCAGTGTGGTTAGGGAATGGGTTCCCAGCCGTATTCCTACCACCTTCAAACCGCAGGATACCCGCATCAATGAGTCATTGGACCTACTTTTTAAAGGTGAGCCAGTTTTCCGTGGGATGCCCTTGATTCCCAGCATGGTATACACAGCTAGCGTTCAGGTCGTACCATTTCGGGTACGGAGGCTTCAAGGGCGCCATGTAGTGTGGGGATATCAGCTGCTTCTCCAAGAGTTTCAGGTACAGTTCCCCATATAACACAGGGATAGGAGTAAATTATGGTTTCTCGGGATTTGGTCTTGTTGGCCTTTGTTTGTTCTGGGGTTGGCCATAGACGGGTGCAGTGTTTTGTGGAAATGTGACAACTGGCCTTTGATGACTGGCGGCATAAACAGGGTAAGATGGGTAAGGAGGTGGTGTTTGGTAGTATAGGGTCTGAGGTTGTTAATAGGCATTTAGAGGTGGATAATTTCAAGGTCGTGGTGGGTTTGGATATGGGCTAGGGGTATAACGGCTGCCAGTTTCCACCATATGGGTTTCTAGTTCTTTCTTCTTCATGGGCGTTGCCCTTTTTGAACTTTCCTGACCTTCTATTCCTCCGCTCTTAACGACGTTTTCAATAAGCTCGCTGGATATCACAATATCTGAAAAATCCTTCATAGCACTTCTTACCAGCTTGTTATAGAATGGTGCTCTCAGAGTATTGATGAAAAGGACTGTTACCTCAGTCTTAGTCAGTGGTGATTCCACTTGAGCAGATATATCTCTCCACCTTTGAGCATATTGCCTAAAGGTTTCTGATGGTTTCTTTTCCATCATTTGTAGCGTCATCCGATCAGGCACCATGTCAGACACATGTTTATACTGTTCGTAAAATGCAGACGCAAGGTCCTTCCACGATCGGATCCTCTATCGACTAAGCTGATTGTACCATCTAAGAGCCGACCCAACCAGGCTATCTTGAAAGCAATGTATGAGCAGCTTGTCTTTGTTTACGTAGCCGGTCATTTTTCGACAGAACATTACAAAATGCACTTTCGGGCATCACGTCCCATTCTACTTTTCAAAATCGGGTACCTTAAATTTTGGCAGTAGGACCAAATCGGGTACCAAGCTAAGCTCTTTGGCGCTTAATGCCGAGAAGACCTCAGTACCTTCTATTGCTTTGAGTCTTTCCTCCAAATTCTTATACTTTTCTTGAACCTCGTGGTCATCTATTTTTAGCCTGGCTATTTCTGCTGGATCATTTAAATCTGGAACCGTGGGATTGGCCGAAGTGGCTCCGGGGTTTGTCACGAATATTTCTTACCCTAGATGGGCTGGTGGCATAGGTCGATGCTCCAAGCTTGCAGGTTTCCCTTGGGTGTACCCTCTTTGTGTTGCGTGGGCATGCGGTGGAGTAAATCCCGGGGGATAAAGTGGATCCTGATCGGGATTGACTCTAGGCTGTGGTTCCATAGTGTCGGAGCTCTCTGCAGGTCTCTTTCCTTTATCTAGTCCCTTGGCCAATAACTGCGCCAGTGATAAACAATAAATTATACATATTTTTACCTCATGTTTAGCCTATATTTTGGATGAATTATTATCAATTTAGTGAGAATTGGTGCTCTTAATCCTTCTTTTCCATATCTTATACTCAGGAGAGCATATGGAAGAGAAAAGAATAGGAAATGAACCGAAAATAAGGAAAATGGGCCAAAAATGACATAACACACGGCCCAAGGAATCACCACATGGCCGTGCCACACGGCCGTGCCACATGAAGACCACACGATCTAGCCCTCGACAAGCACGGGCAAGCCACACGGCCGTGCCAAATCACACGGCCTTTGTCGAAGTCACACGGGCGTGGCATACGAGCGTGTTCTAGTCGTGAGGAAGAGGAATTTCACTCGAATTGGTATACTTGGAGGCTAAGAAAGGCTCTCCAAAGCTCTATATAAAGACCCTAGGAGGCAACTCTAGGGGTGTGCTTATTCCCCCCAAAAGGGAAGTATTTTTTGCTGCCAACATAGAGAGTGGAAGTAGGGATTACTCGCAGAGAAGCTGATTGATTCATCCCAGAAGCTGGAATTCTGCAGCAATATAGAGGATCTCCCTAAATTCCTTCAGGGGTTTTCGGGTTCTTTTATGTTTTGTTATTTTATATCTTCTGAGATTTTTTCTTTCTTTATTATGAACTAAACCCCTCAAATACTTGAGGGGGATTAAACCTAAGATAGATCTTGTTATTTATTCTTGATTTATATGATAAATACTTGAATCGTTCTTAATTATGTGTTCTTCATTCTTGATTTAATAGTCCTAGGTATTATTTCAAGAATTGGATGTGCTTAGAATAGAGGAGCAAAAGTCCCTGTGATAAGAGTAGATCTACCTTAATTAAGCGGAGTTGCATGCAACCCTAGACATAGGGCGACATAAATCTGCCGGATTAGGGTCAAACCTAATATGGGGAACCATAGATCGAATTAATACAACCTGGGGAGTTAATTAATAATGGAACTTTAATTAACAACTTAGGCCTAGTTGCTCTACGCCTCGACGGAGGGTTTAGCATAGATTAGGGATCTCTACGGATCAAGTCAAGTAAACAAATCATATAGTTCAAGAAAACAATAACAAGTGAAGTCTAGGTGGATTCTCCCTTAAGTATTGTCCATATCAATCAGCTTTTCCCTAAAAAGTTTTCCCAATTTACTCTTTGTGCTTTTCTTAGTTAGTTTTAGAAGTAGTTTAAACAACCCCCTCTTTTATTCTTAGGCTAGATAATAGAAAGGAAGTAAGTAATAGTACTTTTGGTTCCCTTGGGTACGATAACTCGGTCTTGCCACTAAGCTATACTACTGTTCGATAGGTGCGCTTGCCTTAAACGTCGTGATATTAGTTAGTTTTGGTGTGATCAAGTTCTTTATAAATTTTATTACTTCATATCACGCATATCAGCCAGCTGATCCATCATATTTTTTTGCGATTCCAACATCCGGTCCATCATATCTTGCTGGATCTTGACCAGCTGTTCTTGTATTTGATCCTGGGTCTCCTTCTAGAGCTGCTCTAACCTTTCCATTCTTTGATCCATATTTCTCGATTTAGTGCGGGTATCGTAACGGTGTTTGGTTGGTTGGTTTTTTGTGGTTTCCAGGGTAACTGAAATAATTTTACCAAATTAGGGTCCCTTTGTAAAAACCTAATGTAAATGATGCAATGCCAATGATATGCAAATGATGCAATGCAAATGCATGAAATGAATGCAAGAAAGAGAGGTGTTGACCTTTATATTCAATTACATTAGGAGAACTTGTCTAGAAAACAAAATTCTTTACATAAAATGGATCACGTATGCGGTCTTGCCCTCATAGTCTAAGCGAAGACACCAATCTTCTTTTTCATGTCCGGATGCCATGGTCGACTGCAAAGATGTCTCTATTGGCTCTTTTTTGCTTGATCTGGGCCGCAACTCATTGCTCTCTTATCCTCGCGATACTCGTTGACTTTTTTAAGAAAGTCAAGACATGACGACTTTTTGAATAAATCATTGTCCACTTAAATCCTCTGGCAACGAAGCAAAGTTGTATATTCTTCCACAAGCTATTAGCCTTTACACGTTGTGTTTACTCGGACCGTATCCGGATGACCGTATTATAACCTATTTTATTAAGAAATTCATTTTCTTATGAGAAACTCCCCTATTTAGCAATCGAATGTGAATCAACACCTCTTTTCTATATGATGCAATGCAATGCAATCAAAACGAAAGAAAACACGTTAGCGTAGGGGAAATAAATAACAAAATAAAACACCTAATTGGGGTGACCACTAGGGTTTGGCGAAGCTTTACCTATGGTGAGCTCCTAAGGTTTGCTATATGAGGTTCTGCTCTAGATTAAAGGTACCTGAACCAAAAGATTCCTCAATCCCCACCCATTATAGGCTTATATGGATTGAGTTCGATTTAGGGGGATACATTTCCCTATGGCCATGTGGAGGTGAAAACCTCACGAAGACATAGGTACGGATGTATCCTGGAAGCAGTCTACTTGCCCGTGCGGAGGTGAAAACCTCACGAAGGCATAGTTTCTCCCTCCCACTTAAAGGGTGTAACCCTGACGGTCATGCAAATGGAATATGCAGAGATATAAAAAGCTTGCAGTAAATAAAATAATGAAGATCGTATCGTAAAATTGATAGAATATAATGATAGGATCGTATAGAAAACAAATTTCCAAATTTCGAGGGAAAGACAAAAATAAATCAACTCCTGGCTCGACTCTCTTTCTTTAGTCCCTAGTGGAGTCGCCAAGCTGTAGGGACCATTTTTGAAAACGAAAATGGACGTCGACTTAAAAATGAATATAAGAACAGGAGTCGCCACCAATCTTTTGTTAGGGTGTGATTGGTCACCTCAGAGGGGGTTGTTTTTAATAAACAATTTGATTTATCAAAACAACGATTTTGGTCTACGAATACCGGAAAAATGGGTTCGGGAGTCAGTTACGCACGGGGAAGGATTAGCACCCCCGATACGTCTAAAATTGGCACCTAGTTGATTCACCAGTGTCTTAACGTCGAAATTTCAAGAACTTGAAAGAATTTAAGATACGTTCCTCATTTGCTTTAAAAATATTTGGGTAGGTTGTAAATGCATATCAAAGGCCGGCTTGCCTTTAAGGTAAAACGTCTCATCCAATACGTTAGGACACGGCATTTCGACCTTTGAAGCTAAACTTGCCTTTCATTTGAAGTTTATGTATTTATTTTGAAGGGATATTCGAGTACTTGGAACAAATGAAGGAAATCAAAACCCAATACGTTAGGGTACCATTTCTCGAATTCCTAAGTACTGAACATTGCCTCGGTTTTAGAAAACCTTATCTCGAGTTAACAAAATATCACATCCAATGCGTTAGGACGTAATATCTCGAATTTTCGAGGATAAATTCTTATAGTGAAAACATTATGTATTTGTTTTAAAAGGATATCCAGTTATTTAGACTTAAATGAAAAATCGCAACCCAATATGTTAGGGCACGATTCCCGAACGTCTAAACACAGAATATTACCTTTATAATAAAAATCGTTTTTGTATCGGACAAAGGGAACTTGTTATAAAATACGTAATGAATGACAATAAGAGTTGCATATAATAGGAACGGAAGGTGGTAATGAAAGGCAACATGAATAAGGGCAATAATATAGCATGCAAAATATTTGCAACATATAGGCTTTTTGTTTAAACTTTATGTTTTAAGAAGGATATTCGAGTATTTAGATTTAGACGAGAAAACCGAAACCCAATACGTTAAGGCACGATTTCTCGAATTGCCAAATACAGAACATTACCTTTAGAAAGAATTATTTTGACGTAGAGCAGCATAATTCGTAATAAAAGTATTTAAACAATAATAATAATAGAAATAATAATAGTAATAATATTAACAAAATAATAACGAAAATGATGTGTTAGTAACATGGTAGGAAAAATAATATATAGTATGTATGAAAATATAACGGTGATAAAACATAATAATAGAATAATATTAATAAGATAGTAACATTATGATAATTAATAGCAATAGATATAACATGATAGTAACAATAACAACATATAAATAATATTAAATGTAATGATGATGATATTTACGATGAAAAGAAATTAATAAAATAGAAAAAAAGAAAAAAATAATAATATATGTATATTTACAATCATAATATATAATAAGACGTACATAAAAAATAAAAAAATATATGTTTGTATAAGATAATAATAATAATAAATAGCAACAATTATAATAAAGTAAAAATAATATTAATATGATAAAGAAATAATATTTAATAATAATGGAAAGTACCAATATGTACATAAACAAAATATAAATATGAGATATTAAAAGTGTCAACCAAATATAATTTAATATATAAAAATAACGGTGAATATTAAAAATAATAAATATGGTAATAAAAATAAATATTAGCAAAATACTAAATATAGTATGATAATGATATAAAATAATAATAATAGTAATAATAATATGTATAATAATAAAATAGAAGGTAATGATATATTAGTATGAAGAGTAATACTATAATATTAGCTATAATAGAAAATATAATAAGAAGATAAATATAATAATATTATTAGTTGTCGTAAATAAAAATAATATTAACTAGAATAGGTAATATAATAGTATCAATAAAAATAAAGTAGAAAATAATAACGTTAATAGTAGAAAATATGAAACATTAATAGTGTGTTAATAACAAAATAACAACAATAAGTTCATAGATAATAATAAAACTAATTAAAAAAACTGATTAATAAAATAGTGGTACAAGGATTAAAACGCAAGGCTAAATAGATTTTGGGGTTAAAAATGAAAATAAAAGGAAAGTCATGGACCCCAGTGAACACACAAAACACAAGGGAGGACTAAAAGGGAAATTTTCCCTTTCTTCCGAAACGACACAGCATCGGTGGGGACTAGATTGAAACATGCGTTGAATTTCGGGGCCAAATCAACAAAAAAAGAAACTCGATTGGAAAACACCGAAAAAGCGAAAGGGCCAAATGCGCAAATTACCCTTCCGCCTTCAAAAACACGCGGATCCTGATTGGGTTGGGTCGGATCGACTCGACCCGAGTCCAAACTTAGTATAAAAGCCAAATTTTTTTTTTTGAAATCATTTCTATCCGTGGAAGAAAAAAAGAGGAAGGAGAGGGAGAGAGAGGAGACCAGGGGTGATTCCCTGCCACCGGACCGATCACCGTCCGATCACTGGCTGGTGATCAGACCGCCGTCCGTCCCGGCGCTGGCCATCGTACACGGTGGCCGGAAGAAAGGTAAAATTTTTGAAATTTTTTTATATTTTTATTTGTTATTTATTTTAAAGAAGGGTAATATATTGATGTACTTATAGCAAAAAAGGAGGAAAACAGTTTGAAACTAAAAGAAGTTCACCTCTGTTTTGATATTCTGATTTTGTGCTCTGGTATTCTAATTTCGATGCTTTATCTTTGCCGATATGTTGATAGAATTGCCTCTTTTATTTTAAAAGTCTATGGTCTAGTATGTATTGAAAAATGGCGAAAAATTTTTTACATTGGATTTACATTCGGCTTATTTAGCCTTTATTTTTACAAGTTGTTAGCGACTTTCTGTCTTGTCTTTGTTTAATACGTGCAGGAGCGAGGGTGGTGGCCACTTGAGGCGGTGGATGGGACAGAGGTGGTTGCTGGCTGATGGCAGAGGCTAAGGTGCAAGTGGGGGTAACCGGGTTAGGGTTTGTTTAGGCTGTTGTCGGGTTTGGGTTAATTTTGGTTTAGGTATTTTGGGTTTGTAACCGGGTTGTAATGGTTGGGTTGAAAGGGGTATTTGGTTGTTAATGTATTTGGGTTACGGGTATGGGTTATTTTTGTGATGGGTTTAATTTTGTAAAAAGGCCAAAATTGGCCTGTAACAGAGTTGCTTAAGGATTATGATTGTTCTATTGAGTATCACCCGGGTAAAGCTAACGTGGTCACGGACGCTCTGAGTTGAAGAGCCGTATCTGATCTGAGAGCAATGTTCACTTGTGTCAGTCTATATGATGATGGTAGCTTGTTAGCTAAATTGCAAGTAAGACCGATCTAGATAGAGTCATTGGTTTCTCGGTTTCGACGGGTAGAAGAGGGTGAAACTTTTGATTTTGGACTGAATAATGAAGGAATTTTGTGCTTCCGTGGGAGAGTTTGTGTCCCAAAAGAGTCTGATCTGAGGTAGTCTATACTACGAGAGGCACATGGCGGTCTTTGTGCCATGCACCCTGGTGGGAATAAGTTGTATCGAGATCTACAGGAATTGTATTACTAGCCTGGACTTAGGTGAGAAGTAACGGAATTTGTGGGTAAGTGTCTGATATGCCAGTAAGTGAAAGTCGAGCATCAACTACCTTTTGGACTTCTGCAGCCGGTTAAGATTCCACTTTAGAAGTGGGAAAGGGTAACCATCGACTTCGTGAGTGGGCTACCCTTGACTCATTCCAAGAAGGACTCAGTTTGGGTAATTGTGGATAGGCTGACCAAATCTGCTCATTTTATACCCGTCTGAACTGATTATTCGCTTTAGAAGTTGTCGAAGCTGTATGTAGCTAAGATAGTGCGACTTCATGGGGTATCAGTTTCAATAATTTCTGACCGAGACCCTAGGTTTACATCTCGATTCTAGCAGAAGTCACATGAGGCATTGGGTACACGGCTAGACTTTAGCACTGCTTTTCACCCTCAGACGGATGGACAGTCGAAGAGGGTGATTCAGGGTTTGGAAGATATGTTGAGAGGGTGTATTATTGATTTCCGGGGTAGCTAGGAAGATTACTTTCCGTTAGCAAAATTTGCATATAACAATAGTTACCAAATGAGTATTCGAATGGCACCATATGCGGTGTTGTATGGTCGTAGGTGTCGTACGCCTAACTGTTGGATAGAATTGGGGGAACGTTAGGTTCTTGGGCCAGAGTTGGTGGCAGACACTAAGAATAAAGTTAAGTTGATTAGAGATCAGTTAAATGAGGCATCTGATAGGCAGAAGTCTTATGCCCACTTGAAGCGTAAGGAAATTGAGTACTCTGTGGGGGATTGGGTTTTCCTGAAGGTCTCTCATTGGAAGAAGATTTTAGGATTTGGAAAGAAGGGCAAGTTAAATCCTCGTTTTATTGGGCCCTATCAAGTTCTGAAACGAGTAGGTCCGATAGCATATCAGCTGGAGCTGCCTCCAGAGTTGGATCGGATTCACGACGTGTTCCATGTCTCCATGTTGAGGCGGTACCATTTTGATCCCTCGCATGTAGTTCCAGTTGAGGAGATTGAAGTTAAAACTGACTTGACTTTTGAGGAAGAACCAGTGTAAATTCTGGAGGGTGAAGTTAAGATGTTAAGGAAGAAATCTGTTCCATTGGTGAAAGTGCTATGGCGTAATCACGGCAGAAAAGAAGCTACGTGGGAGCCTGAGGAGGCGATGCGTCAACAATACCCTCACTTGTTCTGACCGGGTAAAATTTTGAGGCCGAAATTTGTTTAAGTGGGTAGAGTTGTAACGCCTCAAATTTTACGGTTTCGGGAATTTTTGATTGAATTAACATTTGCATGCTTGGGTATGTTTAATTCATGTTTTAAGTGTGTCTAAGGGGACTTTGGAAGGCCCAGGTTTAGGTCCAACCCCTGACAAAAATTTTAATTTTAGCCTTAGGTGAATCTGGACACTGGTAGTTAGGGCTTATAAATTAATGGTGGGGGTTTATGTCACAAAAGGCCCTGTCGTGGAGTGGCATAAGATCCACATATGGGGCTTGGTATGGCATGTTTAGCTGGTGGTAGGGCTAAGGTTTGAATTCCCTGGATAGCAAGGTACTTTAATTTTGCTGCATGAACATGGTAAGAGGTGGACTCGAAGTGGAATTCTGAGGGAAAGAGTTTGAGTTGTTCATGGGATTAGATTGAGAAGTGATAAGGGGAGATTATCAAGGAGAAAATTTAGGGATTGGAGTGAGAGGCAAGAGTTGGCCGAATGGGGGACTTTGTATTTACAAAATCGGCTAGGGACTTTTGGGAGTTGGATTTTCGACAAAAAGGGTAGGGGAGTGTGCTGAATTCTTTTTGGTTCTTTTTCGGGATTTTAGCTTCTTGAGCTTTGGCTTTCGGGTAAGGTAGGTACTGATTTCTTTAGGGGTTTTCGAATTTTGCATTTTTGGTCATTCTCTTAGCACCGAATAGGTTTGGTTTGAGGGGATTCCATTTGTTTTTCTTCTTTGGTTCAAAAAGCCGACAATCCTAAAACACTTAATCTCCCTCTTTGCTGATTTGTTCAAGGGCCGAACCTCATTAAGATTTTCCTCCTTTTCTTTGCTCGTGTTCTTCACAAAAGCCGAACCCTACTACTTTCTTCCCTTAAACACTCTTTGGCCGAACGCTCTCTAGTATTTTCTTCTGAAAACTGAACCCCATTCTCTTTTCTCTCTATTGCTCTTCCAACCCCATCATCTATTCTTCTCTTCTCCCTAAAGCACATACTTGGCAGATTATCTCTTATCGAGTGTTCACTTCTCTTATTTGCCAAGCTAGCCGAATACTTTGGATCTCTTCTCCCCTTGTGTTTCGAGTAGATCTATAGAAGATCTGGGCTTGGAATAGTGGAAAATGAATTCTTGTGGCATCGATTCAGTCAAACAGACTTTTGGGTAAGTACTCTTGATATTCATGATATGAAGTAATAAAATTTATAATAATGATCACACCAGAAACTAACTAATATCAAGATTTTAAGGCAAGCGCACCTATCGAACAGTAGTATAGTTTAGCGGTAAGACCAAGATATCGTACCCAAGGTAACCAAAAGTACTAGTACTAACTTTCTTTCTATTATTTAACCTAGAAATAAAAAGGGGATTTTTATAAAACTAAATTAATTCTAAATCTAAACTAAGAATGCACAGAAAGTGAATTGGAAAAAAAAACTCTTAGGAAAGACTAATTGAATTGGACAATATTCAAGGGAGAATCCACCTAGACTTCACTTGTTATCAATTCTTGAACTAGATGATTTAATCACTAGACTTGATCTGTAGAAATCCCTAATTTATGTTAATACCTCTGTCGAGGATAAGAGCAACTAATCCTAGGTTGATTAACTGAAATCTCTTTCTAGTTAAAACCCCTAGTCTCGCATTAACTCGATCTATGGATTCCCTTATTAGGTTTGACCCTAATCTGGAGATTTATGTCGTCCTATGTCTAGGGTTGCATGCAACTCCGCTTAATTATGCCAGATCTACTCTTAGACAGGGACTTTTGCTCCTCTGAATAAGCACATCAATACTTGAATTAATACCTAGGAATATTAAAACAAGAATTAATAACACATAATTAAGAACAAATCAAGTATTTATCAAATAACTCAAGATAAAATAATAACAAGATCTGTCTTAGGTTTCATCCCCCTCAAGTATTTGGGGGATTTGGTTCATACTTTTAAAAGAAAACATCTCAGAAGAATAAAAATAACAAAACATAAAGAACCCAAAAACCCTTGTAGGAAATTGAAGGGAGATCTTTAGTATTGAAGGAGAATCTGGCTTCTAAGATGGATCAATCGGCTTTCCTTGGAGTAATTCCTTGCTTCTGTCCTCCTTTTCAAGAGAGAAAAACACTCTTTTGAGGAGAGAAAAAGTATCCCTTTGTAGTTGCCCCTAGGGTCTTTATATAGAGCTTTGGAATGCCTTTCTTAGCCCTTAAGTAGCCTTTTCTGAGTAGAATTGCACTTCCTCATGACAGGGACACGCTCGTGTGACACGACTATGTGACTTTGACAATAGGCCGTGTTTGGGTCTGTTTGGTGTGGCACGACCGTGTGGCAAACTCTCAGGCCGTGTTGTTTATTGAATTGGGCCTAATTTCTCCGTTCTCGGCCCGTTTCTCATTCTTTTCACTTCCCTATGCTCATCTAGGCATAAAACATGAAATAGACGGATTAAGAGCACCAATTTCCATAAATTCAATGATAATTCATCTAGAAATTAGGCTAAGCATGAGGTAGAAACATGTATAATTTATCGTTTATCAAATACCCTCACACTTAAGCCTTTGTTTGTCCTCTAGCAAAATCTCAACTCACAATTAAGAATCATTCTTCTCAACTTATAACTCTTATCAATAATGTTTCAAACTAATCCACAAGTAATCATACAATGAGAATTCAACCAGAAGAACATTAAAGATTCAAACACTCTGAGTTGAGAATTTTATCACAGAAACATAGGTTTTCTCCTTTCTCCTAAGTAATTACCTTTCGATCAAAATCAACAAGATTTGACATCCTCACTTAAAGATTCACTCTATTCACTCAAAGTGTTTAGGGTTCAAAATTTAAGCACTCATTAATCAACCTGAAAAGTTATTACTATAGGCTTGCAAGAAAATCAAATCTCCACCACTATAGTTTGATATGACACATCAATCAAAAGGTCTTTCAATGGTTGTAGTGGGGCTTTGGTTAAGGGTGTTGTCACAAGCTGAAAAAGAGAGGGTTAGAATCGAGATTGAATTGAAAAATCATCTAGCTAGAAAAATCTCTATCACTAGAACATATTCCTCGAGTTAAGCCTTATGATGACATCATTTTGGATTTGATGGCTTATAATAGAAATATGCAAAAATATTAAACTATAACTTAGGATATGAATTACAATTGAATTATCTGTATATACATTTTTTTTAAGAACAAATCAAACACAATACTTTGAATATTTCAAACTGGAAAAGAAAATAAAGGTAGATAATAATTCAACTCAAATCTCTACAAAAATAGGGATCAAAATAATTGAATGGAATTCAACAAAAATGGGTTATAGGTTGATGTTAGAGGTAAGTCAAAGAACGGGTTATTAGGCTCAATGGGGTTCACTAGGGGCTAATTTGTGGAGGTAGGCTTTTATGGAGTAAGTGGCTTAAATCCTATGTGCCTTTATCATCTCAGTATATCAAATCAATGATGTGGTGTCGACATATATAATCAAAGCAAGTTCTAGAATAACGAATCCGTATTGACTCACTCAAAGCAACAATAAAAGTGAGCACGAAAGAATGTATGCTCAAAAGGCTCAAAAATCTCACCAGAATTATGGCTTTTGATGTCAATCCTGCGAATTTCAAATCTCAAGATAACACTTAAAATTAGGGAAAACAACCTAGAAAAATTTAAATTCTCAAAAAATTCAACTTATCATGCTAGATTCCCTAGTGTTTTAAAGTTTGAATAATCAAAGCATAAACACCTATGTCTTAATTCTCAACACATCAATAAACATCATAAATCAATCAAAATTAATTCCTAATAAGAGATTGAAGATAATACAAAGAGTGAAAGTGAGAATTCGAAATTTTGAGAACAATGCAAAAAGTTAGTTTTAAAAATTTTTAGGGCTTTCAAAGATAATGTAATGATTGAAAGTAAGTTTCCCCCCCATACTTAAGATGTACATTGCCCTTAATGTACAAAGATACATTAGTAGCAATAGAAGCATAAGATCATAAGATAGGGAAAGGCATGAAACTCCTTGGATTTGATGAATTTGTGAGGTGGTTGTGGTTGCAGAGTGTCTGGGACAAAGGAAGGTGCGGAGGTGGATACACTGGTTGTGGTAGTGTTTGTTTGTCCACGGCTTTCATGTTGGGAGTGTAGGCTTTGGCGGTGTCAACTTGGTGAAGTGGTGGTAAGGTTCCCATTAGATTTTAGATTTGAGCTGTAGAGCTCCTTTAAAACTGCGAAAGCATTTATCAGTTTGGGGAAATTTGGATTAACAGAATATGCTTGTTAGGCGATAGTCGATATGAAATAATTAAAATAAAGGAATAAAGTAACTAAAAATACTAAAATTCAAATACTGAAAAAGATAAGATGAAATAAAATAAAAGGAAAATAAAAAGGAAAATAAAGGATAAGAAAAGAGGATTCAGAGGTCCTAATCCTTAGTTGGGTCGCGAGGTGGGATCGGTGAGGAGATGTGAAGGTGCTGGCATATCTACTGAAGAGTAGTATCTATATGATCGAAGCGTTGGAAGCACTGCTGCTCGAATCATGTGAGGCGCTCAGATATGTTAGCATGTGAAGCTGCCGCATGAACTGGTTGGCAAAGAGGTGGTGGCTCAGTTGGGGCCTCCTCCAGTGGTGGTGGGACATCATCAGTAATGTCCTCTAGATCCTCAGCCTTTCGGAGTAGATGGTACTGTGGAGGGTCGGTCCCAGGTCTGCGCTAGATCATCCTCATGTGTAGCATAGTCTGGATGCCCTATGGGGACATCTGGCCGATCAGAGTGTAGGAGGATGTTTGGGTTGCGGTGTTGAGTAACCCGAAATGCCAAGGCAACCGTGTGATGTAGGGGCCCATAGATATAATGCCCCTACGATGCCTCTCAGTCTGGTGCTAGATGGCATGGGCGATGAAAAAGGCGAGGTCGATAGTATGCGCGTTTGCCATGCTCCATAAGAAGTAGGCGTCGTGTGTATTGATGACGCCGGTGCTCTCGTATCTGCCCGTTAAGGTGTGTGCCAGGAGGGCATAAAGGTACCTCAAGGATAGGGCGAGGGCGGTCGCCTTGGAGCGACTAGGGCCATATATGGGCTGCTCAGGGACGATGGCACGCCAGCAGTTGACTGGGGAGACGTGGATGCGGTGTGGAGTGTGGGAAAGTCTTCGTCAGCTATGAACTCATCTGTGTAGAGCCCTAGTACAATACCAAATTCGAGAATGCTCAACTGGTGCACTAATCCACCGAGGCAAAATTGAATGGTGCCGGGGTCATCGTGGTTTGGCATCACTAACTGTAAATGAAAATAGAGTAGAACTCTAATGTTAGCTCAAGGTAGGGGGCTCGATGATGTTAAAGAATTACTCCCATGGGTCGATGGATAGTAGGGCCCGAACAGCGTCAGCAAGTTGGACTTGCTCTAGAATGGCCCAGTCAATGGATCGTTTGGCTCCTAGCAGTCGTGCTCGTAGGATCTAAAATAACTCCTCTTGGGTGTTTTGTGGGAATTGAATGAATGGATGGCGGGTTTTGGCTGTGGGTCTGGAGGATGAACCACCGGGCCCCTTGCGCTTCTTTGAATGAGGGACAACAGCTTTCTTACTGCGTGACGAAGACATCATTCCTAAAAACAAAACAATATGCATTTGTCCTAAAAATTGGAACGAAATTAAAAAAATAATATGAATAGTAATGTGTTCTTATGTTTAAACAAAACAAAACATTTTAAGAATAGTATTGAAATGTTGATTCACTAACCTAAGTAATACATTCTATTTATCCTAAGCATGGTATCAAATTATGGAGGCATGGGTATTTATACTAAGTGAATACTACTCTTCATAAGAAAAAGTGGCAACCTAAGGAGAGTCTAAATGGCATTATTAAATTCTCTATAGTATTCTAGATTGTTCATGCTAAATCAATGAATTTCATACCCAAAATAATGCAAAAAACAAAATAAAAACATGTTATTAATAGAAATATAGATAAAAAAAATTAGAAATTAGAGAGAAAAATAATAAAAAAGAATCGAATAGGTGACAAATGGAGTAGAGCACGGTTGTGGTATGGGCGGCACGGTCGTAGAGGACCTTTTGAAGCTGGCGGCGACGTTGGAGAGGCTTGGTGTGGTGTTTAGGTGGGAGGTTTTTAGGGTTTCAATGGAGAAGAAAGTGAATAGTGGCTTATTTATATAGGTTTTTGGGTCACACGGGTATGTCGCACGCCCGTGTAACTCAAGTTTTGCCCGTGTGATTCGAAAACTGGGGATTTTAGCGCGCCTGGTTCGAGACACACGCCTATGCACCTAGGGCGTGTTGGGGCACACGACCGTGTTGCACGGCCGTGTCCTTCGATGTTTGCTTCTCCCAAGCCCGTGTAGGGGATCACATGTCCGTGTCTGGAATAACAGGCTTGACCACAGCTTGGGGGCACGGGCGTGTCGCACACCCGTGTTAGAATTGATAGTGTTGGCTACGACCATATCGTACGGCCGTGGCGTTTTGTCGAAGCTTGTGTCTTAGAAAAAATTTTACCCTACTTGTACACGGCCAAATTGCACGGCCGTGTCTCTGCTCATAGTATCCACACGGCCTTGGGCACGCCCATGGGCATGGCCGTCTGGTTCGAAAATCCTGCATTTAAAAGGGTTAGTTGATGTATTAGAAGTTTGAAATAGAAGGATTTACTCAGTTAGTGCTCGGGTTGCCTCTCGACAAACGTTTATTTAGAGTCTAAGCTCGACTCTGCCTGTATGTATCATGAAGAGAGTTCGTGGAGCTAAAGCTCCTCCCTATTATTCTTGAAATTCTTACATCTATAATGTTTAAGCCGATGGCCGTTTACCTTGAAAGTGCCGTGGTTTGGATGAGTTACCTCGACTATGCCGTATGGAAAGACAGTTCGAATAGTGAATGGGCCTGACCATCTTGATTTAAGTTTTCCAGGGAATAGTTTAAGCCTTGAGTAGTATAACAAGACAAGATCACCGATTTTGAACTGCTTGGGTTGTCTCAAATGATTGTCATGGCGTCGCTTTGTGGCTTCCTTATATAATCATGAGTTTTCATAGGCGTTGCAGTCCTATTCATCCAGCTCATTTAGTTGCATTAAATGTTTCTCACCTGCAAGCTTAAAATCAAGATTTAAAAATTTAATAGCCCAAAATGCTTTATGTTCAAGTTTAAATGGCAAATGACAACTTTTTCCGTAAACAAGTCTATAAGGGGATGTTCCTATAGGAGTTTTGAATGCGGTTCTATAGGCCCATAAAGCATCATCTACTTTTCTTGACCAATCTTTCCTATTTGCTTCTACCGTTTTCTCTAGGATGCATTTTAATTCTCTATTTGTTACTTCAACTTGTCCACTGGTTTGTGGATGATAAGGGGTAGCTGTTCTATGGTACACTCCATATCTTTTCAAAACTTTGTCAAATTGGGCATTGCAAAAATGAGTACCCCTATCACTGATAATTATCCTTGGTGTTCTGAATCGAGAGAAGAGTTTTTTAAGAAAACGTACTACCATTCTAGCATCATTAGGAGGTAATGCTTGGGCTTCCACCCATTTTGACATGTAATCTATGCTACTAGTATGTACTTATTCCCAAACGAAGTAGGGAAAGGACCTATGAAATCAATACCCCATACATCAAATATTTCACATGAGAGTATATAGTTTTAAGGCATTTCATTATGCTGAGAGATATTACCTGTTCTCTGGCATTTATCACAAGAGGTTACATACCTGTTGGCATCTTTGAAAAGGGTGGGCCAGTACAAACCTGATTCGAGTACTTTGTGAGCAGTTCTAGCTCCACTGTGGTGTCTTCCTGTTGGTCTCGAATGGCAGTGATCTAGAATTTTATATGCTTCTATCTCAGTAACGCATATTCAAATGACTTGATCTACACAAATACGAAAAAGGAAAGGATCTTCCCAAAAGTAGTTTTTCACATCAGCGAAGAATCGCTTCTTTTGCTGATAGGTCAACCCTTTTGGGGTTATGTTAGCTGCTAAATAATTTGCAAAATCAGCAAACCAAAGAACTAAAACCTCTATTATGGCTAGGATCTGTTCTTCAGGGAATAAGTCATTTATTTTAACGAGGTCTTCTGGGTGTGGGTTTTCCAACCTTGAAAGGTAATCTGCTGCCAAATTTTCAGCTCCTCTATTGTCTTTTATCTCTAAGTCTAATTCCTGTAACAATAGAATCCATCTTATTAATAGAGGTTTTGCATCGGTTTTAGTTAAAAGATAATGAAGAGCGGAATGATCAGTGTAAACAATGACTTTCGACAATATCAAATATGATCTGAATTTATCAAATGCAAAAATAATAGCTACCAATTCTTTTTCCGTGGTAGTATAGTTTGCTTGTGCGGCCGTCAAAGTTTTGCTAGCATAATAAATCGGTCAAAAGTGCTTGTCTTTTCGTTGTCCCAAAATGACATCTACTACAAAATCACTCGCATCACACATTAGTTCAAAAGGTAGATTCCAATCAGGTGAAATCACAATCGGGGAATTAACTAACTTTTCTTTGAGAGTGTTAAAAGACTCTAAACATTCCTGGTCAAAGTTGAAAAGCACATCTTTTTCTAGTAATTTTGTTAAAGGCTTAGCTATCTTAGAAAAATCTTTAATAAATCTTCAATAAAAACTAGCATGTCCTAAAAAACTTCTTATGGACTTAACTGAATTAGGGGGAGGTAATTTTTCGATGGTTTCAATTTTTGCTTTATCTACCTCTATCCCTTTACTAGAAATTTTATGTCTTAACACAATACCTTCTTGAACCATAAAGTGACATTTTTCCCAATTAAGCACAAGATTTGTCTCTTCACATCTTATTAAAACACGTTTTAAATTATTAAGACAAAGTTGGAAGGAGTTACCGAAAACCGAAAAGTCATCCATAAATACCTCCATGATGTCTTATGCGAGTTCATCAAAGATGGCTATCATGCATCGCTGAAAAGTAGCAGGAGCATTACATAATCCAAAAGACATTCTACGATAAGCAAACGTACCGTATGGACATGTGAACATCATCTTTTCTTGATCTTCTGGAGCTATTGAGATTTGGAAGTAACCAGAGGGGCCATCCAAGAAATAGTAATACATATGTCCTGACAATCTTTCCAACATCTGATCTATAAAAGGTATGGGAAAATGGTCTTTCCTGGCTGTGTCATTCAGCTTCGTATAATCAATACAGACTCTCTATCCCGTAACTGTTCTTGTAGGAATTAATTCCTCTTTTTCATTAGGCACCACAGTCATGCCTCCTTTCTTAGGAACAACCTGCAAGGACTTACCCAAGAACAATCAGAAATAAGATAAATGATGCCTGTGTCTAGAAGTTTAATTACCTTGGCTTTTACGACTTCCTTCATGTTGGGATTCAATCGTCTCTGAGTTTGCACTGATGGCTTGTATTCATCTTCCATTAAAATTTTGTGGGTGCAAAAAGAAACGCTAATTCCTTTGATATCAGAAATCTTCCAAGCTACAGCCTTTTTGTGTTCTCTTAACACTTGAAGTAATTCTTCTTTCTCTTCGCCGTTCAAATCTAATGCAATAATCACTGGTAATATAGAATCATCTCCCAAAAATGCATACTCTAAGTGGTTAGGCAATTGCTTTAGCTCCAATTTAGGAGGTTCATCAATCGAGGGCTTTTGTCTCAGTTCGTCTTTTAACTTAATACCTTCATAACTTATGTGCCTCGTGACAAGTTCATGAGAGTTCAACTCCTTTATTACTTCTTTTACTTCAGTGGTGGCTTCATCTTCCTACCCACCTTGAACAAGACACTGTTCCAACGTGTCTTCAAGAGTGATTTCCTGTAAATTGTCTTGAACAAAATAATCAATAACATCAATGAAATAACAGGAATTATCCTGCTCACTAGAAAATCGCATAGCATCATAAATTTTAAAGACAACTTCTTCTTCACCAACCCTAAGTACTAATTTACCATCCTCTTCGTCGATAATAGCTCTAGCAGTAGCTAAGAATGGGCGTCCCAAAATTAAAGGTACCTCAATATCTTCATCCATGTCAAGCACAACAAAATCAACAGGGAATATGAATTTATCTACTTTTACTAACACATTTTCAATGATTCCCCTAAGATATTTAACAGATCTATCAGCTAATTAAATACTCATCCTAGTGGGTTTTGGTTCCCCTAGACCTAGTTGCTTGAACATTTTGTAGGGCATTAGGTTAATACTAGCACTTAGATCAGCTAAGGCTTTTTCAATGATTAAACTACCAATTAAGTAAGGAATAGTAAAACTCCCTGGATCTTTCAGTTTGGTTGGTAGTTTATTTTGGAGAATAGCTGAGCATTCCTCGTTGAGTTCCACTATAGCTAATTCTTCCAATTTCCTTTTGTTTGTAAGAAGCTTCTTTAGAAATTTTGCGTACTTCGGCATCTACGAAATTGCTTCAACAAAAGGTAAGTTAATATGCAGCTGTTTAAAAAGTTCAAGAAATTTACCGAATTGAGCGTCTGTGCGGTCTTTCTTTAACTTTGCTGGGTATGGTTGGGTGGTTTATATTCTTTAAGTGCTGGCGGAGTGCTTTCCTTAGGTTCTTCTTCCTCTACCTTATCCTTTTTAGATTCTTGAACAGGCTTCTTTTCTGGTTCAGCCAGTACTTTCCCATCCCTTAGAGTAATTGCTTTTACGTGTTCTCTAGGATTTGGCTCAGTATTACTCGGCAAACTACCTTGTGGTCTATCAGATATCATCTTTGCGAGTTGACCAATTTGATTCTTGAGCCCTTGAATGGATGCTTGCTGGTTCTTTTATGTTGTTTCGGTGTTTTGAAAATGAGTTTCTGACACAGCCATAAAGTTGGTGAACATCTCTTCAAGGTTTGGCTTTTTCTCTTGTTGTGGAGGTGGCTGTTGAAATCCCGGAGGAGGTGGTTGTCTTTGATTTTCTTGTCCTCCCCATGAAAAATTGGGGTGGTTCCGCCAGCCTGTATTGTAAGTATTACTATAAGGGTTATTTTAAGATCTAGAATTGTTACCCATATAGTTGGCTTGCTCGGTTTCCATGCCATGTCCATAAGAGGAATAATCTGGATTGTACATGTTTCCTTGAATTGCGTCACACTGCATCACTGGATGTGCCTGCGTAGAACCAATGAAATTATCAATCTTTTTACTTAAAAGTTCTACCTGATTAGAAAGCATAGTGACGACATCAATGTTAAAAACTCCTGCTGCTTTTGTCGGCTTTGTCCTCATGACTTGCCACTGATAATTATTCAGTGACATCTCTTCTATAAACTCATAGGCTGATTCAGGTGTTTTATTGTTGATTGTTCCTCCAATGGCTGCATCGATCATTTGCTGTGTTGAAGGGTTCAAACCTTTGTGAAAGGTTTGAACTTGTAACCACAAAGGCAACCCATGGTGAGGGCACCTTTTCAAAAGATCTTTGTATCTCTCCCAGGCATCATAAAGTGTCACTAAATCCATCTGCACAAAAGAAGAGATATCATTCCACAATTTAGCTGTTTTAGCTGGAGGAAAATACTTAAGTAAAAATTTTTCGGTCATCTGTTCCCATGTAGTGATTGAGCATCGTGGTAGAGAACTTAACCATTGTTTAGCTTTATTCCTTAAAGAAAAAGGAAACAGTCGGAGGCGAATGGCATCATCAGAAACACCACTGATTTTAAAGGTATCACAAAATTCTAAAAAATTAGCTAAATGTGAATTGGGATCCTCATCCTGTAAACCATCAAACTACACAAATTGGTGAACCATCTGAATAGTGTTAGGCTTTAATTCAAAATTGTTTGCAGCAATAGCAGGTCTAATAATACTAGATTGAGTACTAGCCAAATTCAGTTTAGCATAATCATACATAGTACGAGGAGCGTCATTTTGGTTCACCGGTTCTGCAGCTATCGCGGAAGGTGGTAGATTATCTTGATTTGCTTCCATCTCTTCCATGGGTTCTGGCTCTTGTTCTTGTTCTTGTCCTTGTTCTGGATAATGAAGGCTTCGTCTGATTTCTCTACGATTTCTGCGAATTGTGGCTTCTAAATCTTCGTCAAAAAGCAATGGTCCTACAGGTTTCTTCTAATCATAAACTAGAGATACCTAGAGGAAAAGAAAATTTCAGTAAAATAAAAATAAAAATAAAAATAAAAATAAGCTAAAAATAAATAAAAATAAATATGGCTAAAGTAATAAAAATAGAGAGTTCCTAATATTTTAGTTCCCTAGCAACGGCGCCAAAAACTTGATATTCGCGATATAAAGTAATAAAATTTATAATAATGCTCACACTAGAAACTAACTAAAATCATGATTTTAAGGCAAGTGCTCCTATCGAACAGTAGTATAGTTTAGAGGCAAGATCAAGATATCGTACCCAAGGGAACCAAAAGTACTAGTACTAACTTTCTTTCTATTATTTAACCTAGAAATAAAAAGGGGATTTTTATGAAACTAAACTAATTCTAAATCTAAACTAAGAATGCACAGAAAGTGAATTGGAAAAAAAAACTCTTAGGAAAGACTAATTGAATTGGACAATACTCAAGGGAGAATCCACCTAGACTTCACTTGTTATCAATTCTTGAACTAGATGATTTATTCACTAGACTTGATCTGTAAAAATCCTAATTTATGTTAATACCTCTGTCGAGGATAAGAATAACTAATCCTAGGTTGATTAACTGAAATCTCTTTCTAGTTAAAACCCCTAGTCTCGCATTATCTCGATCTATGGATTCCCTTATTAGGTTTGACCCTAATCTGGCAGATTTATGTCGCCCTATGTCTAGGGTTGCATGCAACTCCACTTAATTATGCCAGATCTACTCTTAGACAAGGACTTTTGCTCCTCTGAATAAGCACATCAATACTTGAATTAATACCTAGGAATATTAAAACAAGAATTAAGAACAAATTAAGTATTTATCAAATAACTCAAGATAAAATAATAACAAGATCTATCTTAGATTTCATCCCCCTCAAGTATTTGGGGGATTTAGTTCAAACTTTTAAAAGAAAACATCTCAGAAGAATAAAAATAACAAAACATAAAGAACCTAAAAACCCTGTAGGAAATTGAAGGGAGATCTTTAGTCTTGAAGGAGAATCCGGCTTCTAAGATGGTTCAATAAGTTTTCCTTGGAGTAATTCCTTACTTCTGTCCTCCTTTTCGAGAAAGAAAAACACTCTTTTGAGGAGAGAAAAAGTATCCCTTTGTAGATGAGAAAAAGTATCCCTTTGTAGTTGCCCCCTAGGGTCTTTATATAGAGCTTTGGAATGCCTTTCTTAGCCTCTAATCAGCCTTTTCCGAGTAGAATTGCACTTCCTCACGATAGGGACACGCCCGTGTGCCACAGCCGTGTGACTTCGACAATGGGTCATGTTCGGGTCTGTTTAGTGTGGCACGGCCGTGTGGCAAACTCCCAGGCCGTGTTGTTTATTGAATTGGGCCTAATTTCTCCATTCTCGGCCCGTTTCTTGTTCTTTTCACTTTTCTATGCTCACCTGGGCATAAAACATGAAATAGACGGATTAAGAGCACCAATTTCCACAAATTCAATGATAATTCATCCAAAAATTAGGCTAAGCATGAGATAAAAACATGTATAATTTATTGTTTATCAACTCTATTCTTTCCGCCTTTCTCCCGAGTGTTTTGATAAAAAGATGAAACTCCCTATCCTTTCTATACTTATAGGCCTTGATCTTTTCTTTGGAAACCGATTCAAAGCTCTCTTTTTGTCTGCTTGTGTTCCATAGCCATTCGTAAGGGTTGATCTCGTGTAAGGTGGTTGGCGGATGAAAATAACAAAGCAATCTAGATCTATTGGCTAGATTTTGGTAGAGGTAAGTGGTTAGTGGGTTGTGATAAGTATTGGCCGAATACAATCGGGATTTGGTAGTGATTGGTTTTAAATCGGATTATCGTTTAATGCGGTGGTTAAACTATTGTAGGATAATCGTTCGCGGGATTGTCCGACGCTAATCGTAAACAAGTGTGTAGTGACACCCTCTAATAGCATAGATTGGCAAAAGTCAAAAAGCTGGAATGTCGAAATGCTGGCATTTCGAGGTCTTACAAGCGTGCGAATGCTCGTGGGCTGATCCAAACCCACAAATCATGGGCGTTTGACGGTATGAGCTACTGTGCGCATTTTTTTGCACTCAGGCTGTTCTGGGCCTCGATGGGCCGAAATGGGCCCAATGGGCTTACGAGTCCATATGGGTAAGTTATACAGTAGGATGATATTTGGTGCGCTAGATGTTAAATTTGAAATATTCTGCATAAGTTTAGACTGAGCGAGCCACACGAGCGTGTGGGTCTACTTAGGCCCATTAGGGATTTTGGGCCCGTAAACCCAGTTTGACTGTAACAACTTTCTAAGTCGCTCAGAGTGATGTTAGACCTACTAGAAGGTCATATTAGGTGTTGAAACACCGAGACTTAGTGAAATGACCAAAATACCCCTGAAGGGCTTAGTGAAATGACCAAAATACCCCTGAAGGGTAAAATTACCATTTTACCCCTAGTTGACAAAAAAATTGTTTTGCCTCTAGAAATAGGTTGACTGATTTGTGTATGCCTATATCTATATCTGGTAACCTATATGCATAAGATATATAGTACTTTAGTCTGTATGGGGTTGGGTTTTGGATTTGGAGGAAGTTCTGTATAGTGGCACTGCCACATAATCTGTTTAGTAGCTTCGCCACGTAATTTTGTTCTGGTGGCTCTGCCACGATATTTGTGTTAGCAGCTCTACTGTGGCTGTGGTGTGTAGGGCTAGGTGGGTCGAGTTATTCCCCACATGGTGTGATGGGCTGGTGTGGGTGGTGTGATGGGCTGGACTGGGCTTGGGTTTTGCATATATTCTGTTTTGTATCTGTAACGGGCCACAGGCCCACTCTGTTTCTGAACAGGGCCAAGGCCTAGATTGATCTATATTTGGATAGGGCTTCGGTTCAGACTGATCTGCATGTCTGATCTTTGTTGTTGGTTGGGTTGAATTATGCACTGAGTTTTCACAAACTCACCCTATTAGTTTCACCTACGCAAGTAACCCCAACCATAGAGGATTTAGAGCTGCGAGGGACTCGGGGTGGCCACATGGTTCATGCTTCTGGACTTCGTTTTACTTTACTTTTATATTTATTTTTATTTTGGATTTATTTTGTAATAAGGTCACTACGGGTGTTTGATTTTGGGTTACTCTATCATTTGCTTTAAATGGTAGACTAGGATACCCGGGTTTTCAAAATTAATGACAAATGTTGAATGATTAAATAATAATAAACAACAACAAATGGGATTTTGTTTAAATACTTCAAGATAATGAAATTAGTTTTAATCTAATTTTGCTCAAAACCTACGAGTTGCTAGTCATGAATTTCCAACAAATAACATAGCGGTTTAAAAAAGTAACTGGTTGTGAATAAAGCGATCATGTAACACACCAAATCTAGCCTTAACTTCTAGGCCGGGTTTAGATTGTTACAGTTTAAATCATATTTTGTTTGATTTTTAGGCTTAATTTTTTATTATATCTGAGCTCAATATTGTATTTATTAAGTTTTATTATTTAATTATTTATTTGTTCTGAATTTTGTATAATTTTTAACTATTTTAAGTTATTTAGGAGTTTTATGTCAACAAGAAAATTTAGTTTAAAACTACTTATTTAGGTAATTAAAGTTTCAGTATACTTAAGAGTTTTATTTTGATTTACTTAGCTAGCCTATATAAAGGTCTCTTCATTGTACACAATCAATTCATTCATTATTAAACAATTTTCTCTTTTGAGTTAATAAATTCTCTTTGAGTTTTTCTCTTCAAGAATTTCTCTTGAGGTTTCTTTTAAAGGAGTTTTAACAATCTTTTCAGATTGTGGAGATCATCTTTAAGCTTTTTCTTGCCAAGTTTTCTTTCTTGGAGGGAAAATTGGAGTAATTTGAAAGCGGTTGTGGATTCATTTGGTTTCCAAGGCTCCTTAGGACTTTTACACGTTGTTTTCCATCTTTTTTCGTCTATCTTCTTTATTTTCTTTATTTTATTATATTCTTGTTTAATTGTTCTAATCTTTGATTTATTTAATTGTTATTTTTTATATTAATTATTTTAATTTCTTTCTTTATTTTTTTAGTTTGACTTGGATTTGTTTACGTTTTAGGCTGTATCAAAATCCAAGTTTCTTTCCAATTGTCTAGAGCCTCAAGTCAAACTCGCGACTTGGACAAAGTCACGGTCCTGTTCTGCATACTCATCCGTATCAAAAAGGCAATATTTTTTGTTAATGAATGAAAAGAAAAGGCCCTCATTAGTTAATATTAGACTTCTATCCTAAGTGGTTCTTATAGAGTCACCCAATAGAATCTAACTTATTCCATGCGGTGGAAGCTCAAGTAATAGAGGCTTGGATCTTTATCAATCAAATAACTAATCATGAATCCAACATCTATGTTCCCCTTTTGATAATCATGTTGCACATTTGTACTCCATCACTTACTTCCTAGCTTATAATACTTCAAACTAAAGCTTAGTTGCAACCCTTTGTGCATTTATCATTTAGTAAGCAAACCACAACCTAAGTGTCACCCTGAATAATTACTTTGTGATATCCCTTTCTTTAAACAACCATCAGGCTATCAGGAATTGCCCAAGTTTCTATTTGTGCTATAATAAAGACACTCAAGCTTCAAGTAAACCCACTTAGCCACTTACAAATCTAATATCTCAACACCTGGCCAACAAAAACTCTTCCTAAGCTTGATTTAAAAGCTTTATCTATATTTATTTTTATCCAGTCCTCGAATAGAGGGTGCCAGCCAATTTACTCCACTATTCTACTAGTTATTGGTCCTCTCTTTACCACCCTAAAATAACATTGTAAGCCCAAGTACTTCATTATGAGATAAGCTCCAATAAGAAAAACTTATTACAACTCAAAGCTAAACCATGTCCCAAGCAATCCTTTCTAGCTCCTTGCAAATATTTACTGACATAAAGGCTAATAGCGTGAAATAGTTTGGAATGAATAAAAAAAGGACTTAAATAGTGTAACTCTCTCCAATTGACATTATTTTAATATTCCATTAAGTCCATTACTTATCTTATCAACAAGAAAATTATAAGTGTCATTCGTTGCCTTCTCTTTTAAGGAGAGGAACACCAAAAGTACTTGAAAGGATCTGTAACGCCTTGAATTTTAGGCCTAGAAGAAATAGGCCTTGAGCTTGGGGAGTGTTTGGAAGTCAGCACATCAATATTTTATGTGAAAGGAGTGGCATTAGTGAAGGCTTGTTTCAGTGGTTAAGGGTCCTGAGAAGTGTGGGAGAAGTCCTGGGTTCAAACTTGGGCTTTAGCAAAATTTTTGGTTTTAAGTGAATAAAACCCTTGGTGCTTGAAAGTAGGCCTTATAATTGATTGAGGATAGAATGTAACACAAAAGAGCTTATAGTATAGTGGTAGGTGGTGTGTGGAGTTCTCTTGAGGTTTAAGGTTCAAGTCATGGCAAGGTAAAAATGATATTTATTTTGCTACATGGGACAACTAGTATTGGAGTTGGTTTGGGACTTTAAGTTGAATAGGTCTTAAGGAATTTGAATGGAGTTGTTGGAGGAGTAAATCAAGGACGATTTTATGGAGAGAGGTTTGGAGGATTTCAAGGAGATGATTATGGAGAAATTTTAGGGAGTGAATCAAGGAGTAGGGGAGGGGTAGTGTTTGCTGTAAGTAGGTCTCTTTTGGTGACAATCAGTCTTAGGCACTGAAGTGCCAAATTGGTTTAGGGGATTATGCTATTTTTTCCATTTTCTTTTGGTAACTATTCCTCTACTGTTCTTTTCTCTCTTTTGTTTTCATGTGTTTTTGGTTGCTGAATCGTGTATTGGCCATTTGAGTTTCCTTTTTCTCTCCTCTGACATTCTTTTTAGTCTTCTTTTCCTTCCTAACATGTTAATCCTAGCATCTTAAACTGAATATCGTTCTCCCATCTTCATTGAGTAGTGGTCGAATCTCATTTTCTCTCCATCTCCATTTCTTTATTTTCTTCAAGCGTCCCCTTTTTGCATTGCGGATTGAACACTTTCTACTTTTCTCTCATCTTTTTATTTTGGGTTCTATAGTTGTGGGGTGCTTCTCTTCCTCTTTTGAATCGTTTCGTTTACTGCATCTACTTATCTAAATCTTGGCTGAATACCCCACCCTCTATTCTTTTATTTTATTTTGTGGTGTGCACGAGTTAGTAGGAATCACTAGTGTTTGGTATGTGCTCTTGTTTCCTCTTTTGATCTTCTTATAGTCGGGCTTTTCTTTAGGTCTCCTTTGTTGAATACTGCTAGGGGTACAATGGTATTACTTCTAAATTTCTTCTTTTTCTGTCATGAATGACTAGGGGCGTGCTGGATCTAGTCTTGCCTTTATGGTGGAATTTCCTTTTGCAAGAGAATCCTTAGAATCGGTGTTGCGTTATTCGGTAAGTACCTTATGTTGGTTCAATGGTTTTTGCAAATGTGCTAACAAGGGTTAATGGATTTCGGTTTGAATTTGGTTTGAGTGCAGATGATTTGTAAGAACCTAGAATCAAACTTCTGTATCAATTGGAGGGCGAGGAGTCTGTTGATCTCTGAAGGCAAGTGTTAAGTTAAATTGATTGAATGTGATTTCATGGATTGTTTACCCCAATGCTTAAGAGATTAATGATGTATCGTGTTGGCGTAGGTTTGGGGAACTCATAGGTCAAAGCACATTTTGCAAACATGTGTGGGTAGCTATGCGCTAAAAGTTGTTACCGTCAAAAAAGCCAAAAAAGGTGTGTAATAATACCCTATATCTGATAGTCGACGAAAGAGCTGAAAGGTGTGTACACACACATTGTTTTAACTGTAGACCGACAAAAAGTTGAAAAGTCAAAAAATTGACGATTGATGCTACACGAGCGTGCGATCGCACGTGTGGTGAACCAAGCACACAATCATGGGCAAATAACTATAGGGGCCACCATGAGCGATCTTATGGGCTTAGGCCGTTTTGGGCCATGTTGGACCGAAATGACCGAATTACCCCCGAAGGGTAAAATAACCAAATTACCCCCAGAGGGTAAAATAACCGAATTACCCCCTGAGGGAAAATGACCGAATTACCCTTGAAGAGTAAAATGACTGAATTACCCTTGTAAGGTAAAATGACCGAATTACCCCCGTAGGGTAAAATGATCGAATTACCCCTATACGGGTAAATCTCAAGGACGTGTTGGAAATATTGGACTGGGCTGTGTCGCACACATGGCTAAGGTCATTTCTGGGCTTAGTGGTTCACACGACCGTGTGGGCTCATATGGGTCGTATAATGGGCTTTGGGCCCATTCACATTATTATGCATATTGAGGTTACACGAGTCGCTTGAGATGACTGTGGACCTTTTGATGGGTCTGTAAGTGCGTCTAGACCCATTTTGATGGAGATGACCAAAATACCCCTAGAGGGTAAAAGGACTATTTTACCCCTCGAGGATAGATGACTGATTTGTGTAATGATTTGACTGTTCTTTCTGAGCATGACATTCTGCATTCATGTATATTATTATGACATGACATTCTCCATGGGGTTGGGATACTGATATGGAGGTAGTACTGTACTGGTGGCTTTGCCATATATTCTGCTACTAGTGGCTTTGCCACATATTCTGCTACTGGTGACTTTACCACATATACTGTATTGGCAGCTTTGCTGCGATACTATTACTGGTAGCTCTGCTGCGATACTGCTACTAACAGCTCTACTACGATACTATACTAGCAACTTGGCTACGATACTGGTGTGCTAGTTGGGTGGGTCCATTATATCCCCACATGGTGTGTTGGTGGTACAGAGTTGTGTATTGGCTGGATTAGGGTGGCATCTTCTGCCTGCATTTCTGCTCTGATTCTGATACTGTAGTGGGCTTAGGCCCACATATATTCTATTTCTGATTCTGTGTTGGGCTAAGGCCCACCTGATACTGTTTACTATAGTGGGCTCAGGCCTAGACTGTTACTGCATTTTGTATATCTGACTAACTGTTTATATTATAGGGGATTACACACTAAGTTTTCGTAAACTCACCCCATTGTTTACCTGTACAGGTAATCCCCAGCATTAGGTGGTTCGGTGCTGCGAGGAGCTCGATGGTGGCCACATATCCGTTCGGGTGTCATATTAGCTTTTGGATTATAAGCAATTTCATTTGGGCTTTTTTTACGTAATAAGACCTTTAAATGGTTTTAAATTTTTATTTGGGTTTGACTTGCTTGACACTATGTTAGTTTAAGTAAGATAGGTTTCCTAAAAAGGGTTTTGAAAAGATAACTAATTTTGAAATACCGCGTTTCTACAACACAAAAGTAAAAAGCTTCCACAAGAAATGAGATTTTTGAATTTAATAACCTTTTAAAAGTGAATAGCTTTTGACGATGCACGCTTTAAAAATGAAAAACTCGTTTTGCTGTTTAATAACAAAATGAATAGCTAAATTTGAGGATTTCAATGACAACAAAATTTACGCTAATCACTTCAAAATGACACTGCCAGATTCAGCCATAACGTCTAGGCCGAGTATGGGGTGTTACATTTAGTGGTATCAGAGCCAAATTACAAAACTCGGCTGTGGAATGGGTTTTTAATTTTTAAAATTTCTAGAAATTAATTTGAAATGACTTGAAGTGTTTTGAAACGCTTTTAAATTATGTGGCACACTAAGTCTCATCGTCGATCCAGTAAGTTAACCCAAATTTGTTGTTGGATTGCACTGAAGTGCAGTAGATAGATTTTGTATTTATTCTACGTATATCCTGGAAATGTAGATTTTTAAGTTAGCGATAGTACTAATATGGATTTCGAAGGTAAGCAAGGTCGCAAGGAGTTACCTGTTTCACCGGATCATGAGATTGTTCAAGAGACAATGGTTAAGGTAAGTCCGCCAACTTCGGGTAGTGATAACTTGGAGCTTGGTACTGAGGCACTAACCCGGTTAGTAAGGGAAATGCTAGAAAAGGTGTTCGAGGCCAGAGTTAAGGAGATGGGTGAAATGCTTTGGACTAGGTGCTTGGACTGTAAGAGGAAGAGAGATCACAGTTCTTTGGGGCTGGAGCCTTGTTCTGCGAAATGTGTTAAGACGCGTCTGAACTTGCTAGCTTACGAGCACAATAAAAGGTATCATTCGAGTGAATGGTGAAGGAAGATAGGAGCGTGCCTCAAATGCGGGTCTAAGGAGCATCGGGTTCGGGATTGCCTAGTCGCTTTTAAGTCAGGTATGTTTTGTTTAGGTGTAAGGATTTCGTTGTAGAAATGGTATGCATGTGATATCTATCCGTTTCGATGGATAGATGTTTTGGGTGTGCGTTAGTATTGTTAGGATCAGAGTGCGCAGCGGAAGTGTGGTGGTGTAGTCCAGAAGTTTGAAATTTCGAGGACGAAATTTCTTTAAGGAGGGCTGAATTGTAACACCCCAAATTTTGGGCCCAGAAGAAATAGGCCTTGAGCTTGGGGAGCATTTGGAAGTCGGCACATGAATATTTTCTATGCAAGGAGTGGCATTAGTGAAGGCTTGTTTCAGTGGTTAAGGGTCTTGAGAAGTGTGGGAGAAGTCCTGGGTTCAAACCTGGGCTTTAGTAAAATTTTTGGTTTTAACTGAATAAAACCCTTGGTTCTTGAAAGTAGGCCTTATAATTGATTAAGGATAGCATGTGACACAAAAGAGGTTATGATGCAGTGGTAGGTGGCGTGTGGAGTTCTCTTGAGGTCTAAGGTTCAAGTCATGGCAAGGTAAAAAGGATATTTATTTTGCTACATGAGACAGCTAGTATTGGAGTTGGTTTGGGACTGTAAGTTGAATTGGTCTTGAGGAATTTGAATGGAGTTGTTGGAGGAGTAAATCAAGGAGGATTTCATGGAGAGATGTTTGGAGGATTTCAAGGAGATGATTGTGGAGAAATTTTGGGGAGTGAATCAAGGAGTAGGGGAGGGGTAGTTTTGCTGTAAGTAGGTTTCTTTTGGGGCCAATCGGTCTTAGGCACAGGAGTGCCGAAGTGGTTTAGGGTATTAGACTGTAGTTTCCATTTTCTTTTGGTAACTATTCCTCTACTGTTCTTTTCTCTCGATTATTTTCATGCGTTTTTGGTTGCTAAATCGTGATTGGCCATTCGAGTTTCCCTTTTCTTTCCTCTGACATTCTTTTTAGTCTTCTTTTCCTTCCTAATGTGTTGATCCTGACATCTTAAACTGAATATCATTCTCCCATCTTCATTGAGTAGTTGCCAAATCTCCTTTTCTCTCTATCTCCATTTCTTCATTTTCTTCAAGTGTCCCATTTTTGCATTGCGAATCGAACACTTTTTACTTTTCTCTCATAATTTTATTTTGGGTTCTATAGTTATGGAGTGCAAGCTAATTCATCAAAAACCTCTGATCATATTTTTAAGCCAGAACTTGGCCCTCTTAGCATCATCACTAGCTGTAGCTCAAAATTCTTTAGCCTTGTATTTCCGTATCTTATCAATAGGTGGTCTACTAAATCTTAAAGGATTCGTACCTCGTATAATTTTAGGGTTTGGTTGGGGAACCGGAGGGGGTGGGGGTTGTGGAATAGCCAGGTTTGGTTGCACAAATTTAGAAAACCATTCAAACATCATTTGGAAGAAAGCTTGTTTAGCGTCTCCCTGACTACCCGTAGTAGGGCTTGATTCAGTAGGTATAGCCCCTTAAGCGAGAGCTGGAGCATTGCTCTCAACATCGTCAGCTATTGCTCGATTTGGATCCATTTACTATATAAAATAATGTTCAGAAGTTGTCAGGAGATTATCACACTATCACAGTTTACATATGGCATGTTTAGCTAGACTCATATACTCTACGGTAGTTCTAGAATCGACTAAATTGTAGCTCTGATACCAATAAAATATAACACCCCTATCCCATCACCGTCGTCGAAATAGGTAAAGGGCATTACCGGACTTGCAACTCAAAACAAAAAAGTAAAACTTTAAACTTTTATCAAACATTAATCCATTTTAGCAGCATCAATCATATATATACATATCATGCTTAAAATTAGACATTTAAAGCTTCAAACATTCAACAGGGACTAATTTGATAACATATAAAAAATATGAGAAAACTTAAGAAAATTTTCGAAATAGGATCACATGGCCGTGTGCCTAGGCCGTGTGCCTCACACGGTTGCCAGACACGCCCATGTGTCTAGGCTGTGGCAAAATAGGGCATACATACTGACTTGTGCACACGGCCACAAGACATGCCTATATGTCTTGGCCGTGTGACAATTATGAAGCTACTGACTTGTGCCCATGAGTATAAGGCATGCCTGTGTGCGTATCCCATGTGGATCCAAACCAAAATAACTAAGGTCCAGGGGTCATACGGTCGAGTCACACACCCGTGTGCTCTAGCCGTGTGGCACAAAATAGGCTTGGTACAAGCCATTTTTACACCCCAAAAGATCATGTACCTATAAGCATTATTATGCAACAATTCATCTATCAATTGAGTAACCAATTCAGCCAATTCAACATCAAATAAACCGTTTCATAACAACCATTCCAATGCCACATAATTGGCTCAAACAAAAATACATTTCAAGAATCCATTTACTAAACATTACTTACATTTCATATTCCAATCTCATCCACTTTTAAACCTTACCAAACTCACAAATAAACATATACCAATATGACTATTTCATATCCATTCCAAACTTACCTATTCAACCGAAATAAAATCTATCAATAAAAAATATTCAATCATCACATAAGCTATGTACCAAACATCAAATTGCCAATATCAATACACACATATAACATATAAAAGACATATCATATAAGTCCTTATACCCAAACATCCATTTCAAAATCAAGCCATATCACGTAGCTTGATTAGGTGCCAAAATCATACCACATTCATCAACACAAGAATAATCGTAAACATTAACTTATAAACTAGCTTATACATGCCATATTTACAACACTTAGAAAAATCCAAAAGTTCCAAAACTTTCTTGGATAGTGCAATTACAATCTCCGACTTTGTCCAAAATTGAGCCAGCTTCCAAATCTATAAAACACGAGAAAAATAAACATAGTAAGCTTTAAAAGCTTAGTAAGCACGTATAATATAGAATTTAACTTACCGAATCAACATTTAAAATGTAAACAACATTACCAACCAAGTCATATACTCCAAATGCCTATCCAACCAATATACACATGTTAGTCATGAATCATTCATGTACTTATCTATTCGAAAGGTAAAACAAATATATATATATCATCCATGTAACCTCAACTCATGTGTCAATCCATTCATTTACCTTATAAGCATGTAACAAACAATCAAATAATCATGTAACAATTCATCTATACATATCATATTTCTTATATAACATGTAAGTCATGTAACATATATCTTGTAAACACATTCTTGTAACATGTATTTCATGTAATCCATATAGTTCATATACTAAACAATTCAAATCCATCTTGTATCTCTTGTATCAAGTATTATGTAATCTTATACTTATTGTATCTTTTTGTAACATGTATCATATAAACATGTACTTCTTAGATCTCATGTAACATGTATTTCAAGTATTACAAATTAGTAATTTTGCCCGTTGAACCTTTAAAAACATCGAGGGATACTTGGGTGATACACACACAGTGTATATATGTAACCTATAAATCCGTCAAATTATCATGTATGCTTTTTTGAGCCATGCACGATGTACTCCTCCTGAGCCGGTAACAGTAAGCTCGAAGGCTGAACATGTAAGCCTTAAGGCTGAACAGCAAGCCTTAAGGCTGAACAGCAAACCCGAAGGCTGAACATTAAGCCTGAAGGCTGAATGGTAAGCCCGAAGGCTGAACATTTAAGCTCATGGGCTGTGGTGAGCCCGTAACAAATGCAGGAGCTCAACCAACCTGTAGCCCTAGTGACATGTCACTTGTATCCTACGACTTTCTACTGTTCAAACGGGACTCGGTACTCAATTTAAACATGTAACCAATAGGCATTCCAATCCATTATTTCATATATACATTCATAAAATATGCAATTCAATTATTTCAATTATAAACATAATTCAATTCTAATTATACGAACTTACCTCGATTTACCTCGTATACTCGATATCTACTCGTCTACCTTTCGTTTTCCCTGATCAAGTTTCGGGATTTGCTTGTCTTGATCTATATTAATTCAAATTTAACTCAATTATTCACTAATACATTCAATTTAGTCCAAACACATGTATTTTAGCCATTTTGCAAAATAACCCTCGTATTTCACATTTTGTCAATATAGTCCCTAATTCATAAAATGATAAATTCACACAATTAAACCAAAACTTATGGTAGCCAATTATTCTAATATCTCATACAAACCCAGTTTTTTCATTCAATCATATTTCTAACTACAAAATTTCTACCTTTTTCGATTTAATCCAAAATACTCAATTTTATCAAAAATCACTTTATAAAACTTGTATATCTTTAAACAACCATTGATAATTTATCAAGAAACATCAAAATATATAAGTATTCAACCATGGCACATTTCAAAAATCAGGATACGGGTAAGCTATATCGAGCTACGACGAGCTTAAAAACATAGAAATCATTAAAAACATATTAAAAATCGTACCTTAAATGAGTAATGAAGCTTGGCCGAATATGAGCTTTGAAAATGGAGGTTCTATCTTTGTTAAAATTGGCATAAGAAAGATGATAAAACATAAAACTTTGTTTGTTTTATTTTATTTTAACTTAATAACTAAATTACATTATTATCCATTATTAAACAACCAAATATCACTATAAAAGTGTCCATAAATGTCCAATATGATTACTAATGATCTAATTTCAATTTAATGCCTTCCAAGTATAAAGCCATGATCATTTAAGCCACTTATGCAATAGAACTTATATTTATCGCTTTACGGGATTTAGTCCTTTTTACCGAATTAGCTAACTAAACAGTAAAATTTCTATACAAAACTTTCACACCAAAATACTATCATGCTATAAACATTAATAAAATAATAAAAATAATATTTTGACTCGGTTAAGTGGTCGAGAAAGCACTCGTTTTGATTAGGGCCTAAAACGGGCTGTTACAACTATCCCCCCTTTAGGGATTTTCGTCCCCAAAAATCTTACCGGTAAACAAGTTAGGGTACTATTTTTGCATAGCTTCCTCGGATTCCCACGTAGCTTCCTCTATTCCGTGCTTACACCAGAGAACTGTCACAAGTGCTATACACTTATTTCTTAACTTTTTGGTTTCTCGGGCCAGAATTCAGATCAGTTCTTTGTTATACGACAAGTCTAACTGTGTTTCCACATCAACAGGAGAGATAACATGCGGTGGATCCAATCTGTATCAACATAACATTGAAACATGAAAAACATTGTGTATCTTTTCAAGTTCAGACGGTAACGATAGTCGATAAGCTACAGGTCCTATTCTTTCAACTATTTCATACGGCTCGATAGATCGCGGACTTAACTTTCCTTTATGGCAAAACGGAGAATTTTCTTCCATGGTGACACTTTCAAGAATACTTGGTCTCTGACCTGAAACTCTATCCCTTTACGTTTCAAATATGCTTAAGATTTCTGTCTATCCGAAGCTAATTTTAAACTATCACATATCACTTTCACTTTTTCTTCGGTTTCTCTGATCAATTCAACTTCATGAATCTTGTTCTCACTCAATTCTATCCAGTATAACGATGTTCGACATTTACGACCGTATAAAGCTTCGACGGAGCCATCTTCAAACTCGTCAGGAAGCTGTTATTATATGCAAATTCAATCAAAGGTAGATGTTTCTCCCAGCTACCTTCAAATTCAAGGATGCAACAACGTAACATATCCTTTAAAATCTGTATAACTCTTTCGGACTGCCAGTCAGTTTGAGGATGAAAGGTTGTACTAAAATTCAATTTCGTTCCTAGAGCTTCTTGCAATTTCTTCCAGAATCTCGACGTTAATCTCGGGTCTCTATCGAAGATAATAGACAACGGTACACCATGTAATCACACAATCTCTAACAAGTACAATTCAGCTAATCTATCCAGGGAGTAATCTGTATGTACCGGTATAAAATGAGCAGATTTCATTAATCGATCAACGATAACCCAGATTGCATCTTTCTTTTTCAGAGTCAGGGGCAATCCCAATACGAAATCTGTTGTAACTCTGTCCCATTTCCATTCCAGAATCATCACTGGTTGTAATAAACCTGACGGTACCTGATGTTTAGCTTTTACTTGTTGATAGATCAGACATTTCGATACAAATTCAGCTATATCATGTTTCCTTCTTGACCACCAATACAACTGTTTCAAATTGTTATACATTTTAGTACTACCCGGATGAATAGAAAAACGACTATCGTGTGCTTCATGTAAAATCTTCTGAATGAGTTCAGTATCTTTCGGTATACGAATTCTATTTCGAAACATTAAACAATCATTAGTTCCAATAGTAAATTTAGAATCAGAATTAGACTCACATTGAAGTCGTTTAGCTTGCAACTCTGCATCATCTTTCTGAGCTTCGCAGATTTGTTGCAAAAATACCGGTTTAGCTTTTAACTCAGCTAAAATAGATCCGTCATCACATAACATCATCTAAGTGTTCATAGCCCGTAAAGTAAATAGAGACTTTCGGCTCAAAGCATCAGCTACAACGTTAGCCTTTCCTGGATGATAATCTACCATAAACTCGTAGTCTTTCAGTAATTCAAGCCATCTCCGTTGACGTAGATTCAAATCTCTTTGAGACATTAAGTATTTTAGACTTTTATGATCTATGAATATTCGACATTTTCACCATATAGATAGTGACGCCAAATCTTTAATGCAAAGACTCTAGCAGCTAATTCAAGATCAAATGTCGTGTAATTCTTCTCATGTGGTTTCAACTGCTAAGAAGCATCAGCTATAACTTTCCCGTCTTGTATCAATACACAGCCCAGTCCGTTTAAAGATGCATCACTATAAATTACAAACTCTTTACCCGGTTCAGGTTGAACTAAAATCGATGCCTCTGTTAACAGTGCTTTCAACTAATCAAAACTCCGTTGACATTTCTCGGTCCACTTAAATTTCACATCTTTTTGGAGTAATCGAGTCAACGGTACTACAATCATCGAGAACTCTTTAACAAATCTACGTTAATATCCCGCTAATCCCATGAAACTTCTAATCTCAGATACATTTTTCAGTGGTTTCCAGTCTAAAATTACAGATATTTTGCTCGGATCAACCTTTATGCCTTCTGCTGAAACAATGTGATCCAAAAATCCAACTTCCTTAAGCCAAAATTCACATTTGCTAAATTTAACATATAACTGCTTATCTCTTAAGGTCTATAATACGATTCTTAAATTTTTGGTATGCTCCATCTCATCACGTGAATAGATCAGAATGTCATCAATGAATACAATAACAAATCTATCTAAATACGGTCTGAATATACGATTCATCAAATCCATAAAAACTGCAGGAGCATTAGTCAAACCAAAAGGTATAACTAAAAATTCATAGTGACCATATCGTGTTCTGAAAGCAGTTTTCGGTATAACAAAATCTTTAACCTGCAACTGGTAGTAATCAGATCTCAGATCAATCTTTGAAAATACTGTAGCCCCTTTCAACTGATCAAACAGGTCATCGATTCGCGGTAGAGGATACTTATTCTTTACAATTACTTTATTCAACTGTCGATAATCGATACATATTCTCATCGACCCATCTTTCCTTTTCATGAACAATACCAGAGCACCCTAAGATGAAAAGCTCAGTCGTGAAAAACCTCTATCGGTTAGTTCTTGCAACTGTGCTTTTAACCCTTTCAATTTGGTCGGTTCCATCCTGTAAGGAGCTATCGATATCGATGTAGTGCCTGGTAACAACTCAATGCAAAATTTAACTTCTCTGATCGGTGGTAAACCTAGTAACTCTTCAGGAAATACATCCAGAAATTCACAAACAACCAATACAGATTCAAGCTTTGTTTCTGATAATTTAGTATCCAGTACATACGCTAAATACACATCACACCCCTTTCTCACACATTTTTGAGCCCGCATAGCAGATATCATACTCGGTAATTTATTCGAATCATTCTATTCAATCTGAAGAATTTCACCGTCATGACATTTCAACTCTATACTCTTTCATCTGCAATTCACAATCACTTCGTACATATTCAGCCAATCCATGCCTAGTATCACATTAAACTCATCAAATGGTAAGAGTATCAAGTCAGCTAGAAAACAATATCCCCGAGTCATCAATGGACATTTCTTACAAATTTTATCAACTAATACTGACCTACCTAACAGATTCGATACTTTAACTACAAATTCTGTAGACTCAACATGTAAACTCATTTTAAACACTAGTACCATACAGATATACGAATGAGTTGATCCAGGATCTATCAACACAACTATATCAGTGTTAAAAAGAGAAAAAGTACCGATAATGACATCAGGTGACGATGCTTCCTCGCGTGCATGTAAGGCATAGGCTCGAGCAGGTGCGCATGTCTCAGATCTAGCATTTGAATCTCGTGTAGCACTGCAGTTTCCACTCTAATTACCAGCACTCCGGGGTGGTCTACCTCTAGCAACAATATTACTAACTTTTATAGATTGTTCTTTAATAGCAGTAGATCTCTCTAGACAGTCTCAGAGATAATGATCTAGTGACCCACATTTAAAACATGCTCTACTTTTCGATCGACATTCACCAAAATGCTTTCTATTAAAATGCTTACAATCAGGCCTGGTATTCCTCATGCTACCCACACTGGTAACAGACATCGTTTGAGGCTTCGATTTAAAGGATCTTGCATCTCTATCTCTGATCGTTACACCCATAAAAATAGTGGAATGGGGATGGAAGTCTTTAGCTTTCTTTGATCCAAACTGATGCGACTTACTCGCAAATCTCTTTCTAGACTCTCTTGATTCAAAATTAGCTTTTTGTTTTTCTTTAGCAAGTTCCTCAGCTTTATAGGCCCTATAAACCAGAACAACAAACTCTTTTAACTCAAGAATCCCAACTAACAATCGGATATCTTCATTCAATCCATCCTCAAACCTTTTGCCCATAATAGCTTCGATAGAGACACACTCGCGAGCATACTTACTAAGTCGTATGAACTCTCTTTCAAATTCAGTTACTGTCATACGGCCCTGTTTCAGATCAAGGAACTTTTTTCTTTTCTAGTCTATGAATCGCTGGCTAATATATTTCTTCTAGAATTTGATCTGAAGGAAAGCGCAGTTAACTCTTTCACGTGGAACAACTAATATTAGGGTATTCCACCACTGATACGTAGCATCTTGCAACAATGAAATAGCACATTTCAAACATTCTTCTAGCGTACAAGCTAATTTATAAAAAACCCTGATCTTTTTTTTAAAACCAGAACTCAACCCTCTCAACATCATCACTAGTTGTGGCTCAAAATTCTTCAACCCAGTATTTTCGTATCTTATCAACAGGTGGTCTACTAAATCTTAAAGGATCCATACCTCGTATAATTTTAGGGTTTGGTTAGGGAACCGGAGGGGGTAGAGGTTGTGGAGCAGCCGGGTTTACTCCCAAAAATTTAGAAAACCATTCAGACATCATTTGGAAGAAAGCTTGTTTAGCTTCTACCTAACTACCCGTAGCAGGGCTCGATTCGATAGGTATAGCCCCTTGAGCGGGAGCTGGAGCATTGCTCTAAACATCGTTAGCTATTGCTCGATTTAGATCCATTTACTATATAAAACAATGTTTAGAAGTTGTCAGGAGATTATCACACTATCACAATTTATATATGGCATGTTTAGCTAGACTCATATACTCTACGGTAGTCCTAGAATCGACTAAACTGTAGCTCTGATACCAATAAAATGTAACACCCCTATCCCGTAACCATCGCCGGAAAAGGTAAGGGGCATTACCAGACTTGTAACTCAGAACAAAATAGTAAAACTTTAAACCTTTATCAAACATTAATCCATTTCAGCAACATCAATCATATATATACATATCATGCTTAAAATCAAACATTTAAAGCTTCAAACATACAACAGGGACTAATTTGATAGCATATAAAAAATATGAGAAAAACTTAAGAAAATTTTTAGAATACGATCACACGGCTGTGTACCCAGGCAGTATGCCTCACACGGTCACCAGACACGCCCGTGCGTCTAGGCCGTGGCAAAACAAGGCATGCATGCTGACTTGTGCACATGGCCACAAGACACACCTATGTGTCTTGGCCGTGTGAAAATTATGAAGCTACTGACTTGTGCCCATGAGTACAAGGCATGCCCGTTTCCATACCCCATGTGGCATCCTGACCAAAATAACTAAGGTGCAGAGGTCACACGGTCGAGTCACAAGCTCATGTGCTCTGGCCGTGTGGCACAAAATAGGCTTGGTACAAGCCATTTTCACACCCCAAAAGATCATGCACCTACAAGCATTATTATGCAACAATACATCTATCAATTGAGCAACCAATTTAGCCAATTCAACATCAAATAAACCATTTCATAATAACCATTTCAATGCCATATAATTGACTCAAACAAAAATACATTTCAAGAATCCATTTACTAAACAATACCTACATTTCATATTCCAATCTCATCCACTTTTAAACCTTATCAAACTCACAAATAAACATATACCAATATAACCATTTCATACCCATTCCAAACTTACCTATTCGACCAAAATAAAATCTATCAATAAACCATATTCAATCCTCACATAAGCTATGTACCAAACATCAAATTACTAATATCAATACACACATATAACATATAAAGGACATATCATATAAGTCCTTATACCAGAACAACCATTTCAAAATCAAGCCATATCACATAGCTTGATTAGGTGCCAAAATCATACCACATTCATCAACACAAGGATAACCATAAACAGTAACTTATAAACTAGCCTATACATGCCATATTTACAACAATAGCAAACTTTTAATTTAAAATGAGAGGGGTCTTGATGAAGTGGGCTTTTAAGAAAAAGTTAGTAAAAGAAGACTCAAGTAAGCCCTTGGTAAAGTGGCAATGTGGCGCCACTTAAATGCCTAAAAAAGTGGCGTGTGGATTGAGAGCTATAGCCAAGGTTCTAGTCGCATGGTAAGCAGTATGGTGTTTTTATTTTTGCTGTATGTGTTGGTCATGTGATGGAACTCAAGTGAAACTCTGTTGAAGAGGGTTTGAGTTGTTCAGGAGATTAGTTCGGGTGAGATAAGGAAGAGAGATTTTAGGAAATTTGAATGGGTGGAAGTGTTGGCCAAATGTAGGGGTTCTAACAAGCAAATTCGGCACTTGGGCTAGTGGTTGCAATTTTGGCAAGTGAAGTAGGGTGTGTCGATTGTTTGAATAGCCATTCAGGTTAGTTCTGACCTCTTTTTCCCTCTTGTCGAATTAGGGTATTGCCACTTAGGGTTTTTCTTGCTTTTGTTCTACTCTTCTTTTAGTGTCTCAAAAAGCCGAAAACGTAAGTTAAGATTCTTCTCTTTTATAGATTTGATCATAGGAGAACCTCTCTTCTTTTCATCCATCTTCACTTTGTTCTTCTTTTCCCCTAAATTGATTTCATCCCATCACCTCTCTTCTAGACTGAACCTACCTATTTCTTCCTTTCCTTCTCTCTTTCCAAGCTTTTTAGCCGATTGCCATAAAAGCAGAAATCCCAAAAGTTGAGCTTGAGTGTTGATTTCTTCTTAGCCAAACCCCTCTTTTCTTCTTTATCTCTTCTAGCCAAATCTAACACTCTCAAAACCCCTAACCTCTGTCTACAACACCTCTTCAATCCATAACTTCAAACCATCTTCTTCTTCATCATATTAAAAGCTGAAATCACCATATTCATAGGGACTTGTTAGCTGAATCCTTAGATCTCTTGGATTCATTCTCTGCCAGTATTTAAAGGCTAGATCTGTATCAGATCTAAGTTAAAATAAGGATTGGAATCTTCCTGGTTAAGAGAATCTTTGGTAAGTGCTCGAAATCTCTGATTCTATTCTTTATTTTGAGATTTAAAAAAAGCTGAAACCCCTATGTGTATAGGAGGCTGTCGATTGGGGCTAGAGGCTCTGATGGTCTTATTATTTGAATTGTTTTGTGCTAGTGTGGACTAACGGTTGCCGATCAAAGGCTTGGATCGCTGGAGTGACTGGTAAATTTAGATCTAGTAAACAGATCGACAAGGGTAAGTGGTTAAGAACACCCTATGGTGGTTGAATGTGGTAAGGAGTTTTAAGATCAGTTATTTTTTATCTATAATATAAAGACTATATTGGTCGATTGTAGGTTATCATGGGAGATCTCGGTAGTGATTGTCGCAAAACAGGTGTGTAAACGAACACCCTTCTAGAGTCTAAATTGACAAAAGCCGAAAATTGAAATGCCAAAATTTTGGCATTTCATGGGCTTGTGAGCGTATGAGCACTCGTAAGGTGATTGGAGATAGTGAGATCTGTAATTGCAAATGGTACGATAGATGAGTGCATAATTTCGTGCACCTCGGTAATGTGGACCTCGATGGGCTAAAATTGGCCCCAATGGGCTTACGGGCCCATATGGGTAAAAATAAGTGGTAAGTGTGTTCTGGTATACTGTAGGTCTGAAACTATTAAAACTGGTAATCCGGTCATAAAATTTGGGCTAAATGGGCTTAAGTAGCAATTTGACACTGTAGGGCCCATTAGGGGTTTTAGGGTCCAATAACTAAAAATTGCTAAAATGGGCTAGATTAACTACTGAGATGAAAGTTGGACTATTAGGGACTGAAATATGCATAAAACCCTAAAAATTGCTATAATTACTGAAATACCCCTCAAGGGTGAGAAATTACTATTTTACCCCTAGGTGCAAAATGACCATTATACCCCTAGGGCTAAATTTGACTGAAATGCATGTTTTACTATTTCTGTTCACTGCATGCCATGACATGATTATCTGTTGCATGGGACTGGGTTTATTGATGGAGGAAGTGCAAGTGGTATTGTCACGATTACTGAAAGAGGCTTTGCCTCGTACTGATTACTGGAAGAGGCTTTGCCTCATACTGTTTACTGAAAGGGGCTTTGCCTCGATATAGTGTTAGTGGCTTGGCCACATATTCTGAGCAGCTATGTTGCGACTGTAGAGTGTAGCGGCTAGGTGGGTTGAGTTGTTTCCCCACGTGGAGTGTTTATGGTTGGAACAGGTGGAGTGTAGTGGATAGACATAGGATGGGCTTTGGGCTTTACATACATGCATTATTATTGATCTGTTACTGTAATGGGCCAATGGGTCGTACTGTTATTTGAAAAGGGCCAAGGCCTAGTTGTACTGTTTACTGAATAGGGCTAAGGCCCAGTTAAATGAGTACTGAATAAGGCTTCGGCCCAGTATTTACTAAGATTGGATAGGACTTAGGCCCAGTGGGCTTAAGTTGATTTGGGCTATGGATGGGCTTTCTTTACACATTGAGTTTCCAAACTCACCCTTTTTCTTCCATCCATGCAGGTGAGCCCTAGATTGGTGGACTTGGAGCTGGAGGGATTCCGAGTGGCCACGTAGACTGCATTCCTGGTTTAATTAAGTTATTTATTTTATTTTATTATTTACTTTAATTATTTTTATTCTGATTTTTGGGTTTGTAATAAGGCTGCTCTAATTATTTTAATTGGGTTTAAATTATTTATTTTTACTTTATATTACAAATTGATTTAAATGATTTAAACAAGGCTGCGTGGGTTTTCTTAAAATCAATGAATGTTTCTAAAACAAAGCACTCGTAACAAATGAATAACAAACAACAAATAAGGTAAGTTTTAAACGGTTAGTGGATAGGAAAAACTCAAACTAAACCTGGATTTTCTTGTCAAATCACCAGTATGGTTTTGCAAAACTCACCCTAGATTAGTAACTAGGTAACATGGTTAGTTGTAGGTAATGTGACACACCAGACTTGGCCGTAATGTCTGGGCCGAGTTTGGGGTGTTACATTTAGTGGTATCAGAGCCCGGTTGCAACAACTCAGCTGTGGATCTGGTCCAAAAATGTTTTTACAGAGTTTAAAATAAAGGCTCAAGAAGGGTATTTTGAAAATAGTTTTAGAAAAGTTTAAGAAAACCCTTTTCAAACTCGTTTTCTTTAAGGAATAACATATTTTAAGGTTTTATTCTTAAAAGTTAAAGTTTTCTGGGCTTTCTGAAATTTGGCATCTGAAGAAGTGGCACACTGAATCCTCAGTACCAAGTCTGTAAGTATGTTTGTTTCTTATATTATACTGTACTGAGATATCACTGTAGATAGAACTGAGACCCTGCTATGATACTGTAGATGGGGTAGTATTGAAAACTGTAAGACTGAGACTGTAGGGAAACTAAACCCTAGAAAACTGAGACTATAGCTAGGTTACGAGATCGCGAAACAAACTCTGAAACTCTATTTGTACATAAGACATTCTGTATAGACAACTAAAATATTAAACTAATGTCATAAAATTTGTAATCAGATAAGACATTATGAGTACGAGGGCTACTTGTGGACGAGGCCGTGGATGAGGCTGAGGCAGTGTTCAAGCAGGGTCCTCATCTTCGGAACACTTGCTAGCTGAGGAGGCATGACCGCTGCCGGTAGTTGAAAATGGGCTGTATTATCGGGCCGCAAGGGATGATGCCTTGTCCCAGGTGATGTTAAGGGTCGTAGAAAGGGTTGCTGGAGCTAATGTTGGGCCAATGAGCAGGTCATCCATTTCTGAGCGACTCTGGGCTAACGGAGCAGAGGTTTTTAGGGGCATATCTGGAGTAGCCCCAAATGTGGCTGAGTATTGGCTGGAAGCTACTGAACGGATTATGGACGACCTGGATTGCTTGGTGGAGCTAAAGCTGAAAGGTGTGGTGTCTTTTCTACGAGACGAGGCATATTAGTGGTGGATTACAGTGAAGGACGGTACCCTAGCTGAGCGGGTAACCTGGGATCTGTTTAAGACTGCTTTCAAGTGAAAGTACGTCGGAGCGAGCTTTGTGGATGCACGTAGGAAAAAATTTATGAACCTAACCTAGAGCAATAAGACTATTGCTATATATGAGGCTGAATTTCTAAGGTTGAGTCGGTATGCCAGCGGTATAGTTCCTACTGAGTACGAACGGAGTATTAGTTTTGAGGATGGCCTCAATGATGAGCTAAGGGTGCTGATAGCTCCATAGAGGGAGCGCAATTTTGTTGCATTAGTGGAAAAGGCCAAGATAGCCGAGGAGGTGAAGTGAACTGAACAGCAGAACCGTGATAAGGACCGAAACCGATTTAGGAGGGATCCTGGACCATCTAGTCCTGCGAACTGAAATATCAAGAGAGCTAGAGTGGAGGAATCGGTCTGAGTAGTTTCGGTGAATACAGTTAGACCACAAGCTTGTGGGGACTTTGGTAGGGTGCATTTTGGAGAATGCTGGAAGCGTACTAGAGCATGTCTCCGATGTTGGTCCAAAGAACATAAGATCAAGAACTATCCTCGGAGACCAGCTCAGACTCAAGTTGCTGAACAGAGGGTTGCTCAACTAGTGCGAGGTGGACCGCTACCGTCGAGGGGTCGTGGATAAGGTAGAGGTGGCAATAGAAATGGTACTGGTCTTGGAGCACCTGGTAGGGGTGCTAGAAATGCTGAGGCTCACTAGCTAGTATTGGTATATGCTGCTCATCGTCGAGAGGAGGGTGATGCACCTGACGTCATAACTGGTATGTTTTTAATCTCTAGCATGCCATACACTGCCTTGATAGATGTGGGATCAACTCATTCGTATGTTGCATGTAACATTTCTGGGTCGTTGGGTGTGCACTCTGAGGAAATTGTAAGTGGGGTAACTGTGATAAGTCTACTGGGTCACTCAGTTAGGGTAGATAAACTCTTTAGGGAGGTGCCTTTAGAGACTAAAGGTAGGATCTTTACTGAAGACTTAATGGAGCTACCATTTGGAGAGTTCAACCTGATTTTGGTGATGGACTGGTTGACTAAGAATAAGGCGACTCTGGATTATGCGGCTAAGAGAATGGTGTTAAGAACTATTGAGGATGAGGAGGTAATGGTTATTGGGGAGTGAAGGGACTACTTGTCTAACGTTGTTTCGGCTCTAAGGGCTGAGAAGCTGATTCGCAAGGGTTGCGAAGCGTACTTGGCTTTTGTAACTCAGGCTGAGACTAAGGATTTGACTGTGGAGACAGTCAGAACTGTTAAAGAATTTCAAGATGTCTTTTCTGATGAGCTTCCTGGATTACCTCTAAATCGAGAAGCCGAGTTTGGGATTGACTTGCTGCCTGGAACGGCTCCAGTGTCCATCGCACCCTATAGGATAGCACCAAAGGAGTTAGTAGAACTGAAAGCACAAATCCAAGAGTTGTTAGATAGAGGTTTCATTAGACCAAGCGTATCTTCGTGGGGAGCACCAGTACTGTTTGTGAAGAAGAAGGATGGGACGATACGTATGTGTATCGATTATCGCCAGTTAAAAAAACTGAGGATAAAGAACAAGTATCCTCTGCCAAGGATCGACGATTTGTTTGACCAGCTTAGAGGAGCTTCAGTATTTTCCAAGATTGACCTTCAGTTTGGATATCATCAGTTAAGGGTCAGGGAGGTGGATATTCATAAGACAACATTCAAAACTCGGTATGGTCATTACAAGTTTCTAGTTATGCCATTTGGACTGACGAATGCACCTGCAGCTTTCATGGATCTAATAAACTGAGTATTCCAACCATACTTGGATCAATTCATTGTCGTCTTTATTGACGATATTTTGGTATATTCGGAAACTGAGGAGAAGCATGATGAGCATCTCCGTATTGTGCTACAAGTGTTGTGGGAGAAGCAACTCTATGCAAAATTCAGTAAGTGTGAATTTTGGCTTCGAGAAGTGACTTTTCTGGGTCACGTTGTTTCTGCTGAGGGGATTAGGCAGATCCTCAAAAAATTAAGGCAGTTCTGGAATGGAAGCCCCCAAGGTTAGTATCAAAAATTCGGAGTTTTCTGGGTCTGGCAGGGTACTACAGAAGGTTTGTAGAGGGATTCTCTCTGATTGCTACACCAGTGATGAAACTGTTGAGGAAAGGAGCAGTGTTTATATGGACTGAGAAATAGCAAGAAGCCTTTGATAAATTGAAATAGGTATTGACTGAGGCGCCAGTGTTGATACAGCTGGAGTCTGGGAAGGATTTCACTATATACAGTGATGCGTCGCAAATGGGATTAGGCTGTGTACTGATGCAAGAGGGTAAGGTGGTCACTTATGCTTCGCAACAGCTTAAGCCTCATAAAGCGAATTACCCTACGCATGGTCTAGAGTTGGCAGCGGTGATCTTTGCGTTAAAAATCTGGAGACACTATCTGTATAGGGAAAACTGTATTATATACACAGACCATAAGAGTCTCAAGTATTTGTTGACTCAGAAGGAATTGAATCTTAGGCAACAAAAATGGATAGAGTTGCTTACAGATTATGACTATTTGATTGAGTACCACCCGCGCAAGGCGAATGTGGTGGCTGATGCACTAAGCCGAAGGGCTATAGCGGAGCTGAGAGTGATGGTTGCACGTTGCAGTTTATATGATGACGGAAGTCTGTTAGCAGAGTTGCAAGTGAGACCAACTTGGACTGAGCAGATTAAAGAGAAGCAGTTAAAGGATGATTCATTGGTTCCTCAGTTTTAGCAAGCTGAGAATGATAAGAATTCAGATTTTCAATTGAATACTTATGGAGTTCTCTACTTCCGTAGAAGAATTTGTATTCTGAAGGACTCCGATTTGAGGCAGTTAATTCTGAAAGAGGCTCATAGTGGACCTTGTGCCATGCATCCTGGAGGGAATAAGTTATATCGAGACTTGAGAGAGGTGTACTGGTGGCCTGGACTGAAGCGAGAGGTGACTGAGTTTGTGGGGAAATGTCTGGCATGCTAGCAAGTAAAGGCTGAGCATCAACTGCCTTCTGGACTGTTATAGCTAGTGAAGATTCCACTCTGGAAGTGGGAAAGGGTTACCATGGATTTTGTGAGTGGGCTACCTTTGACACCCTCCAAGAAGGATTCTGTATGGGTGATTGTGGATATGTTAATGAAAGCTGCCCATTTCATACCTGTCCGTACTAATTACTCACTTCAGAAGTTGGCCAAGTTGTATGTGGCGAAGATAGTGCGACTACATGGGGTACCAGTTTCGACTATTTCTGATCCGGACCCTAGGTTTACATCTCGATTCTGGCAGAAGCTGCATGAGGCGTTGGGTACACGATTGGACTTTAGCACTGCTTTTCACCCTCAGACGGATGGAAAGTCGGAAAGGGTTATTCAGGTTCTGGACGACATGTTAAGAGGTTGTGTTATCGACTTTCGTGGTAGTTGAGAGGACTACTTTCCATTGGTAGAATTTGCGTACAATAACAGTTATCAGGCAAGTATCCAAATGGCCCCATATGAGGCACTTTATGGGCGAAGGTGTCGTACGCCTACGTGTTGGACAGAATTGGAAGAACGAAAGGTTCTTGGGCCAGAGTTAGTGGCAGACACTGAGAATAAGGTTAAGTTGATCAGAGATCAGTTAAAGAAGGCGTCTGATAGGCAAAAATCGTATGCTGATCTAAAGCGAAAGGAAATTGAGTTCTCTGTAGGGGATATGGTATTTTTGAAGGTCTCGCATTGGAAAAAGATCTTGAGGTTTGGCAAGAAGGGCAAGTTGAGTCCACGATTTATTGGGCTTTATCGGGTTCTTAAACGGGTAGGGCCAGTAGCTTATCAGTTGGAGTTACCATCGGAGCTGGATCGTATACATGACGTCTTTCATGTATGCATGCTAAGATGGTATCGATCAGATCCTTCGCATGTCGTACCAGTGGAGGAGATTGAGGTAAAGACTAATCTGACTTTTGAAGAGGAGCCTATGCAAATACTGGATCGCGAGGTCAAAGTGTTGAGAAGAAAGTCAGTTCCATTGGTAAAGGTACTTTGGCGCAATCATGGCAGAGAAGAGTCTACTTGGGAGCCAGAGGAGGCGATGCATCAACAGTACCCTCAACTATTTGGATCAAGTAAATTTCGAGGTCGAAATTTCTTTAAATGGGATAGAGTTATAATGCCCTGATTTCCGGGATTTTTCAGGATATTTGTGATTTTGGTAAAATCTTGAAATTTTGGTGATTTGGTTATTAAATTTGTGTTTAAGTGTGTTAGTGGGCCTTTAGAAGGCCCAAGCCTAAGATAAAACCCAACAAAAATAGCAAACTTTGGATTTAAAGTGAAGGGGGTCTTGGTGAAGTGGGCTTTTAAGAAAAAAGTTAGTAAAAGAAGACTCAAGTAAGCCCTTGGTAAAGTGGCAATGAGGTGCCACTTAAATGCCTAAAAAAGTGGCGTGTGGACTGAGAGCTAGAGCCAAGGTTCTAGTTGTATGGTAACCAGTATGGTGTTTTTATTTTTGCTGTATGTGCTGATCATATGATGGAACTCAAGTGAAACTCTATTGAAGAGAGTTTGAGTTGTTCAAGAGATTAGTTCGGGTGAGATAAGGAAGAGAGATTTCAGGAAATTTGAAAGGGTGGAAGTGTTGGCCGAATGTAGGGGTTCTAACAAGCAAACTCAGCACTTGGGTTAGTGGTTGCAATTTCGGCAAGTGAAGTAGGGTGTGCCGATTGTTTGAATGGCCATTCGAGTTAGTTCTGACCTCTTTTTCCTTCCTTCCGAATTAGGGTATTGCCACTTAGGGTTTTTCTTGCTTTTGTTCTACTCTTCTCTTAGTGTCTCAAAAAGCCAAAAACGCAAGCTAAGATTCTTCTCTTGTACCGATTTGATTATAGGAGAACCTCTCTTCTTTTCATCCATCTTCACTTTGTTCTTCTTTTCCCCTAAATCGATTTCATCCTATCACCTCTCTTCTAGACCGAACCTACCTACTTCTTCCCTTCCTTCTCTCTTTTCAAGCTTTCTAGCTAATTACCATAAAAGCAGAAATCTTGAAAGTTGAGCTTGAGTGCCGATTTCTTCTTGGCCAAACCCTTCCTTTCTTCTTCATCCCTTCTAGCCGAATCTCACACTCTAAAAACCCCTAACCTCTATCGACAATACCTCTTCAATCCATAACTTCAAACCATCTTCTTCTTCATCACATTAAAAGCTAAAATCACCATATTCATAGGGACTTGTTAGCCGAATCCTTAGATCTCTTGGATTCATTCCCTGCTGGTATTTAAAGGCTAGATCTGCGTTAGATCTGAGTTAGAATCGGGATTGGAATCGTTCTGGTTAAGAAAACCTTTGGTAAGTGCTTGAAATCTATGATTCTATTCTTTGTTTCGGGATTTAAGAAAAGCCGAAACCCCTATGTGTATAGAAGGCTATCAATTGGGGCTAGAGGCTCTGATTGTCTTACTATTTGAATTGTTTTGTGCTAGTGCTGGCTAAAGGTTGCCGATCGAAGGCTTGGATCGTTGGAGCGACTGGTAGATTTAGATCTAGTAAATAGATCGACAAGGGTAAGTGGTTAAGAACACCTTATTGTGGCCGAATGTGGTAAGGAGTTTTAAGATTGGTTATTGTTGATCTGTGATCTAAAGAATGTAGTGGCCGATTCTAGGTTATCGTGGGAGATCTCGATAGTGATGGTCGCAAAACAGGTGTGTAAACGAACACCCTTCTGTAGTCTAAATCGACAAAAGCTGAAAAGCTGAAATGCCAAAATTCTGGCATTTCGTGGGCTTGTGAGTGTGTGAGCACTCGTAAGTCGGTTGGAAATAGTAAGATCTGTAATCACAAATGGTACGATAGATGAGTGCGTAATTTCATGCACCTCGGTAACTTGGGCCTCGATGGGCTGAAATTGGGCTAAATAGGCTGACGGGCCCATATGGGTAAAAATAAGTGGTAAGTGTGTTCTGGTATACTGTAGGTCTGAAACTATTAAAACCAGTAATCCGGTCATAAAATTTGGGCTAAATGGGCTTAAGTAGCTATTTGACACTGTAGGGCCCATTAGGGGTTTTAAAACTGCTAAAATGGGCTAGATTAACTACTGAGATGAAAGCTGGACTATTAGGGACTGAAATATGCATAAAACCCTAAAAATTGGTATAATTACTGAAATACCCCTCAAGGGTGAGAAATTACTATTTTACCCTTGCGTGCAAAATGACCATTATACCCCTAGGCCAAATTTGTCTGAAATGTATGTTTTACTTTTTCTGTTCACTGTATGCCATGACATGATTATCTGTTGCATGGGACTGGGTTTATTGATGGAGGAAGTGCAAGTGGCATTGCCACGATTACTGAAAGAGGCTTTGCCTCGTACTAATTACTGAAAGAGGCTTTGCCTCGTACTGTTTACTGAAAGGGGCTTTGCCTTGATATACTATTAGTGGCTTGGCTACATATTCTGAGCAGCTATGCTGTGACTGTGGAGTACAGCGGCTGGGTGGGTTGAGTTGTTTCCCCACATGGAGTGTTTACGGTTGGTACAGGTAGAGTGTAGTAGATGGACATAGGATGGGCTTTGGGCTTTGCATACATGCAGTATTATTGATCTGTTACTGTAATGGGCCTATGGGCCATACTATTATTTGAAAAGGGCCAAGGCCTAGTTGTACTATTTACAGAATAGGGCTAAGGCCCAGTTAACTGAATACTGAATAGGGCTTCGGCCCAGTATTTACTGAGACTAGATAGGACTTAGGCCTAGTGGGCTTGAGCTGATTTGGGCTCTGGATGGGCTTTCTTTACACACTGAGTTTCCAAACTCACCCTTTTTCTTCTATCCATGCATGTGAGCCCTAGATTGGTAGACTTGTGGACTTGGAGCTGGAGGGATTCCGAGTGGCCACGTAGACTACATTCCTGGTTTAATTAAGTTATTTATTTTATTATTTACTTTAATTATTTTTATTATGATTTTTAGGTTTGTAATAAGGCCACTCTAATTATTTTAATTTGGGTTTAAATTATTTATTTTTACTTTATATTACAAATTGATTTAAATGATTTAAACAAGGCTGCATGGGTTTTCTTAAAATCAATGAATGTTTCCAAAACAAAGCGCTCGTAACAAATGAATAACAAAACAATGAACAAGATAAGTTTTAAACAGTTAGTGGATAGGGCAAACTCAAACTAAAATTGGATTCTCTTCTCAAATCACCAGTATGGTTTTGCAAAATTCACCCTAGATTAGTAACTAGGTAACATGGTTAGTTGTAGGTAATGTGACACACTAGACTTGGCCGTAATGTCTGGGCCGGGTTTGGGGTGTTACAATTGCAAATATTTTTTGGATAGTGCGATTACAATCTCCAACTTTGTCCAAAATTGAGCGAGCTTCTGAATCTATAAAACACGGGGAAAATAAACAAAGTGAGCTTTAAAAGCTTAGTAAGCCCGTATAATATAGAATTTAACTTGTTGAATCAACATTTAAAACGTAAACAACATTAGCTACCAAGTCATAAATTCCAAATGCATATCCAACCAATATACACATGTTAGTCATGAATCAATCATGTTCTTATCCATTCCAAAGGTAAAACAAATATATATATCATCCATGTGACCTCAACTCATGTATCAATCCATTTATTTACCTTACAAGCATGTATCAAACAATCAAATAATCATGTAACAATCCATCTATACATATCATATTTCTTATATAACATGTAAGTCATGTAACATATATCTTGTAAACACATTCTTGTAACATGTATTTCATGTAATCCATATAGTTCATATACTAAACAATTCATATGCATCTTGTATCTCTTGTATCATGTATTATGTAATCTTATACTTATTATATCTTCTTATAACATGTATCATATAAATATGTACTTCTTAGATCTCATGTAACATGTATTTCATGTATTACAAATCAGTAATTTTGCCCGCTGAACCTTTGGAAACATCGAGGGATACTCGGGTGATACACACACAATATATAACCCGTAAATCCGTCAAATCATCATGTATGCTCTTTCGACCCATGTATGGTATGCTCCTCCTGAGCCGGTAACAGTAAGCCGGAAGGCTGAACATGTATGACTGAAGGCTGAACATGTAAGCTCATTGGCGGTGGTGAGTCCGCAACAAATGCAGGAGCTCAACAAACCTATAGCCCTAGTGACATGTCACTTGTATCCTACGACTTTCTACGGTTCAAATGGGACTCGGTACTCAATTTAGACATGTAACCAATAGGCATTTCAATCCATTATTTCATCTATACATTCGTAAAATATGCAATTCAATTATTTCAATTATAAACATAATTCAATTCTAATTATACGAACTTACCTCAATTTAGCTCGTATACTCAATATCTATTCGTCTACCTTTTGTTTTCCCCGATCAAGTTCCGGGATTTGCTTGTCTTGATCCATATTAATTCAAATTTAACTCAATTATTCACTAATACATTCAATTTAGTCCAAACACATGTATTTTAGCCATTTTGCAAAATAACCCTTGTATTTCACATTTTGTCAATATAATCCCTAATTCATAAAATGATAAATTCACACAATTAAACCAAAACTTATGGTAGCCGGTTATTTTAATATGTCATGCAAACCCATTTTTTCATTTAATCACATTTTTAACCACAAAATTTCTACCGTTTTCAATTTAATCCATAATACTCAATTTTATCAAAAATCACTTTATAAAACGTGTATATCTTTAAACAACCATCAAAAATTTATCAAGAAACATCAAAATATATAAGTATTCAACCATGACACATTTCAAAAACATTAACCATTTCAGAAATCAGGATACGGGTTAGCTATATCGAGCTACAACAAGCTCAAAAACATAGAAATCATTATAAACAGATAAAAAGTCGTACCTTAAATGAGTAATGAAAGTTGGCCGAATATGAGCTTTGAAAATGGAGGTTCTATTTTTGCTAAAATCGGCATAAGAAAGATGATAAAACATAAAACTTTGTTTGTTTTATTTTATTTTAACTTAATAACTAAATTACCTTATTATCCATTATTAAACAACCAAATATCTTTATAAAAGTGTCCATAAATGTCCACTATGATTACTAATGGTCTAATTTCAATTTAAGGCCTTCGAAATATAAAGCCATGATCATTTAAGCCACTTATGGAATAGAACTCGTATTTATCGCTTTACACGATTTAGTCATTTTTACCGAATTAGCTAACTAAACGGTAAAGTTTCTATACGAAACTTTCTCACCAAAATGCTATCATGTTGTAAACATTAATAAAATAATAAAAATAATATTTTGACTCGATTAAGTGGTCTCGAAACCACTCGTGTTGATTATGGTCTAAAACGGGCTGTTACAGCATACATGTACAGGAATTGATAGATTACAGTTATATGATTTAGCACACTATGTGTGAGATATACCAGGAATCCAACGGTATTCTAAATGGTTGGGTATTATTTTGATAAGAAATGGTAAGAGTTCGATGCAGGCTATTACAGGGATACATGTGAATTACATTGAAATGTTATTACTCGGTATATTGAAAGTAGAAATGGATGATATATGTAAATGCTACAGGAATAAATGTTGTGCTCATCCATGTTCTTAATGCCTTATTATATATTTAATATAGCTAACATGTTTGGTGCACATGATTAAGCTTTGGCCAAGTATAGTTGGACTGTGCCATGTTTATATTACCTAATATGTATCTATCGGTAAGTTGTGTTTTATATTATACAAACTTACTAAGCTTATATGCTTACTCTGTGTTATTTTTTGTGTCTTATAATGCATCGAAAGCTCATTCAAGTTGGAAGCTTACATTATCCATCGGCTCTATCGGCACTTTCGAATGTTTAATGTTGGTTATAATGGAATGTATAGGTATTTTGGCTAATGTTGGCCTATGTGTTTTGGTTATTGATATGGCCATTTGACTTGGCTTGTGTTTTGGCATTTTGTTGATTTAATGGAATAGTTTGGCATGTAAATAAGTAGCCTAAAATGGTTGATATTTGGTATGTTTTGGTAAGTAAATTCAATGGTATGTATTGATGCAAATTTATTTATAAGTTAGTTGATTATTTTCGCCAAATTGAGTACATGGTTATACATGTTTAAATTTTTTCATTTGAGGTGCCTTTAGGCATATTGGTTGTATGTTATTATACTATACGTATATAGCTTGATTATGCATGAATTTGGTGCCTTTTGATGGCTTGTATATTGGTGCAAAAGTGGTTTTAGGTACTTGATAAACCGTAAATTATACATATTTCTATCCCACATTTTAGCACATTTATGGATGAATTATCATTGAATTGGTGGAATTTGATGCTCCTAATCCTTTAATTTCATGTTTTATACTTAGGAGAGCACAGAAGAGTGAAAAGAACAAGAAACGGGCTGAAAATGGAGAAAATGGGCCAAAGCAAGGAAACAACACGGCCTGGAGTTCAGCACACGGGCAACCTACACAGCCGTGCCACATTAACAGGCTTGAGCACGGCCTAGACTCGACTCACACGGGCGTGCCACACGGGCATGCCCCTGTCGTGATGAAGTTCAATTTCACGTAGAAAAAGCTACTTAGAGGCTAAGAAAGACATTCCAAACTCTATATAAAGTCCCTAGGAGGTAACTACAAGGGAGAAGAGTCTTCCCACCAAGACGGAGAGCTAAAGGCAGGTAATTACTCGAAGGAAAGCTGATTGATCCATCTCAAAAGCCAAGATCTACATCAAGACAGATGATCTCCCTTCAATCCTTTCAGGAGTTTTGGGTTTTCTTATGTTTTATTATTTTCTTTATTCTGAGATGTTTCTTTTTATAAACATGAACTAAACCCCCAAATACCTGAGGGGCATGAAACCTAAGATGAATCTTGTTATTGTTATCTGAAATATATGATAAATATTTGATTTGATCTTAATTGTGTTTTTAATTCTTGAATTGATATTTTCGAGATATTAATTTAAGCCGAATGTGCTTAGGCAGAGGAGCAAAAGTCCTTGTTTAAGAGTAAATCCAACACAATTAAGCGGAGTTGATCACAATCCTAGACATAGGACGACGAAAATCTGCCGGATTAGCGTAAAATCTAATATGGGGATCCATAGATCGAGTTAATGCAAGGCTAGGGGTTTTAATTAGAAAGAGATTTCAATTAATCAACCTAGGATTAATTGTTCTTATTCTCGATGGAGATATTAACATAATTTAGGGATCTCTACGGATCAAGTCTAGGTGGATTCTTCCTTAGGTATTGTCTTTATCATTCAGTTTTCCCAAAGCAATTCCCCAATTTACTCTTTGTCGCATCCTTAGTTTAGTTTAGAGTTAATTAGTTTACACAAACACCCTCTTTATTTTTAGGCTAGATAATAGGAAGAAAGGCATTACTAGTACTTTTAGTTCCTTGCGGATTCGATATTCTGGTCATGCCACTAACTATACTACTATTCGATAGGTGCGTTTTCCTTTTATCGTGATAATAGTTAATTTCTAGGTACGATCAAATTTTATTACTTCATCACATCATGATCAAGTTTTTGGCGCCGTAGCCGGGGAACTAAAATATTAGGAACACTCTATTTCTATTACTTTAACCATTACTAGTTTTATTTATTTTCAGTTTTTATGTTAGGTTTTCTAGGTTTTATTTATTGTTGCCGTGCGACACGACCATGTGCCCTAACATGCCCAAAGAACACGAGCGTGTGCCACGACTCAGGCGTGCCAAAACCCTTGAAATTCGAACCACACGGGATAAAAATGATTCACACGGGCGTGTGACACACCCGTACGCCCCAATTTCTATAAAAACCCCTCACTATTCATCATTTTCTTCACTCAAAACCCTAAATCCTCTCCCACCATAGCCCATTCCAACCCTTCCTAGCACCGCCACCGACCTAGCCCAAGCCACCACGCCCGTATACCACTGCCACAACCGTGCTCCACCCCTACAATTGCCCATTCGGTCCCCTTTTCTCCCTTTTCTCTTGCTTTTATTTTTAATTATTTATTTCTATTTTTATTATTTCATTCATTCATGCATGTTTTATTCTTTTAATTTTACTTTCAATGCTTATTTGACATCCATACAATACCCATGATCTATTGATTTAGAATAATGTCATTTTGAATCATTCTCTTGCTGCCATCTTAAGCTATCTCATGCCATTGATTTTAGCATACATAGATGATAAAAAGTGATTTTAGCAACCATTGTCTTCATTAGTTTATTCAGCTCCATGCTTAGAATGAGTCGAATAATGAATTAATTTCCTAAAATTAATTTTTGCATTGAAATAGGTATTAATCCCTAATTGAACAATCTAGTCTTGATTGCCGTTAGTCATCACTTAGTTATTAACTCATGAATATTAATAATACATGCCCATTTTTATTTTTCGTTTTGTTTTTATTTCAGGAACTATGTCATCGTCAAGAGGAAAGAAAGCCGCTGTCCCCGCCTCTCAAAAGTGAAAGGGGTCCAGTGGTTCCTCTTCTAGAGCCACAACCGAAATTAGACACCCCTTCCTCTAGTTTTCGCAAAGATCCCAAGAGGAACTATTTTAAATCCTTAGAGCAAAACCCCTCGGAGTGGGGAGGTGTATCGATTGGGCCATATTAGAGCAGGTCCAATTAGCAGACACAGTTCGGGCCCTGTTAACGACGGACCCATGGGACCAATTCTTCCATATCGTTGAGCCGAATTACCTCGAGCTTACTTTAGAGTTCTGATCCACACTCCACCTCTAGATAGTCATATCCAGATACGACAATCCAGGGATAGTCCAGTTCCTCCTCGGAGGCTTTGTTCAACAGCTTAGTGTACCAGAGTTTGGTATAGCACTAGGTCTATACACTGAGCAGTTTCTGGAAGAAGAAAACCTCTCCGAGCTTCACCGCCACATCCATTTTCTCCAGCCAAGTGTTGGTAGGCCTTAGTCCCTGTTTCGGCCACCTACGACCCCAGTCAATCCAAGGCAACAGCTCTCACCCTATCACTGAGGTACCTACACGCTCTACTCGTACATACACTGACGGGTAGACAAGAGAGCACTGGTGTCGTCAACACCCACGACGCCTACTTCTTCTGGAGCATGTCGCACGCGCAAGTGGTTGACCTCGCTTACTTCATCGCCCATGCCATTCAACTTTAAACCGAGCGGCATCGAAGGGGTGTGATCTTGATTGGCCCATACGTAACCCGCCTAGCCCGCTACTTTGGCCTCCTCAATAGAGCGGCCTAGACATCCTCCTACACTCTTATCGGCCAGATGACTCGCAGGGCATCCAAAGCATGCTTCATATGAGGATGATCGAGCACTGACGCGGGACCGACCCTCCCCAATACCACTTATCTTAGTCCACTGAATAGGAGGACCCAGAGGATATTCCTAATGATGTCCCCCCATCCCACGAGGAGCCACCGCCCACTCGCCGTCCAGTTCATGTGGTAGCTTCAGATTTTGTCACTTATGAGCAAATCACACGATTCCAACAATAGTGTTTTCATTGCCTTGATCATATTGATGCTACTTTATATCAAATTTGTCAGCATCTCCATCTCACACCACCGCCCCCAGCTCACGAACCATCTGAAGATTAGGACTCACGAGTCCTCTTATCTTCTTCTTTATTTTCCTTTTTATTTTCCTTTTTCCTTTTATTTCATTTAAACCTTATCATTTTCATTATTTGAATTTCAGTATTTTAAGAACTTAGTTTATATCATTTCAAACATTTCATATTGGCTATTTCCTAACGAGTACATTGTGCTAATTTAAATTCCCTAAAAATTCATTAATGCTACCGAAGTTTCAAAAGAGCTTTACAGCTCAAATCCATCTCTAATGGGAAAACCCTGTCACAACTACCGATTCCTACACGACCACAACTCTAGCCACCACGACATCGATCATCATATTCTTGTGGCACAGAAATTGTGGATCAACATCATTCCCTACAAATCTTCACACCTCTAACTCAAGGAATTCATCTAATATTCAGGGAGTTTCACTTCTCTCCCTATCTTATGATTTTATGCTTCTATTTTCACTAACTTTATCTTTGTACATTGAGGGCAATGTACATCTTAAGTGTGGGGGGAGTTCACTTTCATTCTTTGGATTATCCTCGAACCCTTGAAAATTTTTGCCACTAACTTTTTATATTGTTCTCAAATCCCTGAATCTTGGTCTTAACAGATAGAATGAATTTTAATTGATTTATGATTTTTATTAATATGTTGAGAATTAAGACATAGGTACTTATGCTTTGATTATTCAAACTTTAAGACATTAGAGAATCAAGCATGATAAGTTGAAATTTTTGAGAATTTAAATTTTTCTAGGTTGTTTTCCCCAATTTTAAGTTTTATCTTGAAATTTCAAAATTGCAGGATTGACATCAAAAGCCATAATTCTGGTGAGATATTTGAGCCTTTTGAGTATACATCCTTTCGTGTTCACTTTTATTGTTGCCTTGAGTGAGTCAATATTGATCTGTTATTCTAGAACTTGCTTCAATTATACATGTCGAGACCACATCTTTGATTTGATATACCGAAATGATAAAGGCACCTAGGTTTTCACCCACTTATTCCATAAAAGCTTACCTTCATAATTAACCCCTAGTGAACCCCATTGAGCCTACCAAACCATTCATTGACTTACCTTCAATATTAACCTATAACCCATTTTTTATTGAATTCTCTTCAATTATTTTGATCCCTATTTTTGTCGAGATTTGAGTTGAATAATTATCTAGCTATGTTGTCCTTTTCAGCTTGTAAAGTTTATAAATATCTGATTTATTCTTAAAAAAACATATGTATATTTCAATTATAATTCAATGTTTTGCATATTTCCATGTAATTTTTGAGCTCCTGTTCTTAAACGATGTCATCCAAAAGAAAAAGGCTTTATTCTAGGAATATGTTTTAGTGATAAAGATATTTCTAGTTAGATGATTTCTCAGCTCAATCTCGATTCTAACCCTCTTTTTCAGCTTGCAACCACACCCCTAACCAAGGCCACGTTACAACCCTTGAAAGACCTTTTGATTGATGTATCATGTCAATACATAGTGGTGGAGATCTGATTTTCCTACAAGCTTAAGGTAATAACTTTTCATGTTGACTAATGAGTGCTTAATTTTTGAACCCTAAACACTTCGAGTGAATAGAGTGAATCTTTAGTGAGGATGTCAACTCTTGTTGATTTTGAGTTCAAGGTAATTACCTAGAAAAAGGGAGGAAACCTATGATTCTGTGATAAAATTCTCAACTTATATTGCTTGAGACTTCAATTTTCTTTCGGTTGAATTCTCAATGTATGATTACTTGTGGATTAGCTTAAAACATTATTGATAAGGATTATGAGTTGAGAAGAATGATTTTTAATTGTAAGTTGAGATTTTTCTTGAGGACAAGCAAAGGCTTTAGTGTGGGGGTATTTGATAAACTGTGAATTATACATATTTCTATCCCACATTTTAGCACATTTATAGATGAATTATCATTGAATTGGTGGAATTTGATGCTTCTAATCCTTTAATTTCATGTTTTATACTTAGGAGAGCATAGGAGAGTGAAAAGAACAAGAAACAGGCAGAAAATGAAGAAAATGGGCCAAAGCAAGGAAATAACACAGCCTGGAGTTCAGCACACGGGCAACCCACACGGCTGTGCCACATTAACAGGCTTAAGCATGGCCTAGACTCGACTCACACGGGCATGCCACACGGGCGTGTCCCTATCATGATGAAGTTTAATTTCACGCAGAAAAAGCTACTTAGGGGATAAGAAAGACATTCCAAACTCTATATAAAGACCCCAGGAGGCAACTACAAGGGAGAAGAGTTTTCTCGCCAACATGGAGAGCTAAAGGCAAGGAATTACTCGAAGGAAAGTCGATTGATCCATCTTAGAAGCCAAGATCTACATCAAGACAGAGGATCTCCCTTCAATCCTTTCAGGAGTTTTGGGTTTTCTTATGTTTTATTATTTCCTTTATTCTAAGATGTTTCTTTTTATAAACATGAACTAAACCCCCAAATACCTGAGGGGGATGAAACCTAAGATGAATCTTGTTATTGTTATCTGAAATATATGATAAATATTCGATTTGTTCTTAATTGTGTTTTTAATTCTTGAATTGATATTTCTGGGATATTAATTTAAGTCAAATGTGCCTAAGCAGAGGAGCAAAGGTCCCTGTTTAAGAGTAGATCCAAACAATTAAGCAGAGTTGATCGCAATCCTAGACATAGGACGACGAAAATCTACCAGATTAGAGTAAAATCTAATATGAGGATCCATAGATTGAGTTAATGCAAGATTAGGGGTTTTAATTAGAAAGAGATTTCAATTAATCAACCTAGGATTAGTTGTTCTTATTCTCGACAGAGAGATTAACATAATTTAGGGATCTCTACGGATCAAGTCGAATGAAGAAATCGTCTAGTTCAGAATTAGATAACAAGTGAAGTCTAGGGGGATTCTTAGGTATTGTCTTTATCATTTAGTTTTCCCAAAGCAATTCCCCAATTTACTCTTTGTCACATCCTTAGTTTAGTTTAGAGTTAATTAGTTTACACAAACCCCCTCTTTATTTTTAGGCTAGATACTAGGAAGAAAGTCATTACTAGTACTTTTAGTTCCTTGCATTCAATATTCCAGTCTTGCCACTAACTATACTACTATTCGATAAGTGCTCTTGCCTTTTATCATGATAATAGTTAGTTTCTAGGTACGATCAATTTTTATTACTTCATCACATCACAATCAGTACTTGTGGATATGGGTGAGAAAAATGGCCTGAAAGTGGCCTATTTTTCATCCACACGGGTAGAGACACGGGTGTGTGTCTCAGTCGTGTGTGATACACGGCGAGGCGACATGGCCGTGTGTCCCCTGTAGCTTTAAAAGGGTTGCAAGTTAGGTTGTTACATGGCCTGACACACGAGCGTGCGGGGTTACTTCGATAGGTACATTGCCTGACACATGAATGTGAGGCTTGATTGTGTGACCTAAGTTAGTGTGTTACATGGGCACACACGGGCTGGGACACGGCCATGTGTCCCTACTTCAAATGCCCACACGACCTGGCCACACGGCTGTGTTGGCCCTACAGTGTTGAAAATTTTTACTATTTTTTGAAAAATTCTATGAGATTTTGATTTAGTCCCGACTTGCTTCTAATGTGTTTTTAGAGTCTTAAGGGCTCATATAAGGGACAACATGTATGTTTTAGATTCATTTTAATATGGTTATTGATATGAATTGAAATGTTTAAAGTTTTTTGCTATTTTGAATCTCAAACTCCAGTAATGCTCTGTAACCCTATTCCAGTGACGGATACGGGTTAGGGGTGTTACATTTACATTTTAGATCAAGACCTAGTTGATACTCGTGAAAAAGGAAAAATTACAGAATAGTCCCTAAACTTCTGCAACTACTACAATTTAGTCTAGGTAAGTTCGTACGATTTAAAATTTAACATTTATATGAATTGTTGAATAATATAAAATTGTACAATAGATATATTTAATTATTGATGATGAAAGATTAATTGAAAAATGTTATTGAATTTGAAAAATGTTATACTCTCGTGTTATACTCTTTGTTTTGGTGTGTTTCAGTTGGACTAGCTCTTATGAGCATTGGTGTGTTTTGGAGGGATTAGCTCTTATGAGCATTGGTGTGTTTTGGAGGGATTAACTCTTACGAGAGTTGATGTTTTAGGATGGATTGGCTCTTATGAGCATCTAGTGTGCATCGTTTTGAACCGTCGAATTTACTAAGCTTCATTAAGCTTACTTGTGTCACTATTGTTCTTGTAATTACTCGAAAGGTTGGACGATTGGACTAGCACTTAAGTCACACTATCCATAAATTTTGATAGTTTTTGAAACGTTCATTTCAGATTATATGGCATGTATTAGGCTTGTATGTTATTACTAATGTTTTGGATATGTAAATTGTTAAGTATGATCTTGAATGTAAATTGTTAACCTATATGATATATGTGAATTTATGTGATATATGTGAATAAGGTAAAATGTGTTGATGCAAAATATGATATGTGTTTATAGAATGTTGTGTATGTGATGCTTAAGTTGAATATATTGGTTTGATGATAGAATTGATAATTTGAAAAGTTGTTATACTTGTGGTTATAATGAGCATAGATTGGTTAGGCACTTAAGATGTTGATTTGACATGTTTTTAGCTCGTTTAATGTCACTTTGAATAGGTTTTTTGGCTAGTAAATGGATTACTTAAAGTCCAAGTAAGCTTGAAACGGTAAACTTGTTGTTTAAGGTTCATTTTGGGTCCACACGGCCTGACACAAGGGCATGTGACTCAACTGTGTAAGACACACAGCTTGGCGACATAGTCCTGTGTCATCTATTATGTGCTTAGGGTACAAGTCAGTTAGTTACACTACCTAGCACACAGCCTAGCATACGGGGGTGTGACATGGCCATGTAACCCTACTTAGAGAGTCACACGGGTGAGGACATGGACTGGGATACGGCCCTGTGTCCCAAGTTTGAAGGTTACACGGCCTGAGTTACAAGCGTGTGTCTTAACCGTGTGAGACATACGGCCTGGCCACATGCCGTGTGACCCTTGTAGTTAAATTTTTCTAACTTTTTCTTAGACTTTCCAAATATTTCCAATTTAGCTTCGAATTGTTTCTAAGGTGTTTTTAGGGCCTTGAGGGCTCGATATAGGGACTGAATATGTATGTATAATTGACTTAAATTATATTTCTAAAAATAAATGAATTTATATTTAAATGTTTTGTTTATTCGGTAATGCTCTATAACTCTAATCTGGCGATGAATACGGGTTAGGGGTGCTACATTTAGTGGTATCAGAGCCAAGTTTAGTCGGTTTTCAGATTGAACATAGCGTATGAATTGTCTAGAAGTACATGCCATATAACCTGTGATAGTGTGATGTGTTTGATCTGGTTTAACCAATGTTTTTCTTATAAATTGCAAAGATGTCAGATGGATCTGATCGTGCTGACAATGATGAGATTAACAGTAATATACCAACCTCTGATCAAGGGATGAGTAGTAATATTCTGATTCCTTAAGTTTAGGAGCATGAACTTAAAAACATGTTCTTTGGGTTTTTGAACCAGCGGTTGAATAAGTTTATGCAAATCAATACTCTGACTCAACGAACTTCACTCCCTATTATACCACTTGTTCTACCTCTGATTGCACCTCCACCTCCTCCTGTAACTAAGCCTAGTCGACATATTTCGATAGAGAAGCTTAGAAAGTGTGTTGCCGAAGAATTTTGAGGTAGATCGGAAGATAATCCGGTTAAGGCTAAGTATTGACTTCAGAATATTTTGTAAGTTTTTGAAGAAATGGTGTGCCCTCTTGATGATTTTCTTAGATGTGTCGTTGCATTATTAAAAGAGGAAGAATACGGTTGGTGGACTACATTGGTAGCTGTGGTACCTAAAAAGAAAATTTCTTGCGATTTCTTTCAGACCGAGTTTAAAAAGAAGTATGTTGGAAAACGATATCTAGACAATAAAAAGAGAGAATTTCTTGAGTTACGATAGGGAAATAAATCGGTGGTTGACTACGAGAGAGAGTTTGTGTATGTCTGTAAATATGCTCAAGAGATTGTGCCTATTGAAGAGGAGATGTGTATCCGATTTGATGATAACTTGAATGATGAAATCAGAATGATGATCAGAGGTAATGAAATTCGAGAATTTGTTATCTTATCTGATCGTGCACAAAAAATGGAAGAAGTTTATAATCACAAGATACGAAAGGATAGATGGATTCGAGAGTTTAACAAGAGAAGTTCTTCCATCTTATTTTTGTACCACAGACAAAGAAGACGAAAGAAAACTTTAGTCAAGCTATTGCAGTGTTTGAGCATCCAAACAAAAATAAACCGATTCAGCATGATTTTAAAGCTCTTCTAAACTAGTTGATAGTGTGGGAAGTGTATGGAACGCTCCAAAGCCCAGTTGTAAACATTGTGGAAAATTTCATCCTGGAGAGTGTAGAACTAAGTCAGGACCTTGTTATAGATGTGGGTTGACTGATCACTTCTTTCGGAATTGTCCTAAACAGCTAAAAGAAAATGAAGAATAGAATGAAATGCAAATGACTACATCTCAGAAAGGTAGACATTTGGGCCAGAATAATACTACTGGGACTACTCATACTGGAGCAATTGTTTGGTCAAAGGCTAAAGCACTTGTTCGCAACATATGCAATTCGAGCCAGAGAGGAAGTTGCTGCACTTAATGTGATTGTTGGTGTATTCTATCTCTTTGATGTTATTGTGTATGCATTGATTGACCTTGGGTCTACTCATTCTTATATTTACACTGCATTAGTAATAGAAAAGAAATTGCCTATTAAATCAACTAAATATGATATCCAATTTACTAATCCACTAGGTCAGAGTGTGATAGTTAACTTAATTTGTCGTAAATGTCCGCTAAAAGTTAGAGGATGTGAATTCCCTACTGATTTGATGTTACTACCCTTTCAAGAATTTGATATTATTCTGGGTATGAATTAGCTATCGTTGTATGATGCTGTGGTAAACTATAGATAGAAACGGATTGATTTGAGATGCCAGGCAAGAGAGATGATTTCAGTTGAATCTGATAGGATGAATAGTGCTATTAGAATTATTTTAGTTATTTTTGCATAGAGATTGGTATGTAAAGGTAGTGAAGCATTTCTAGCATACATTCTTGATACCTAAGATCTAGAATCAAATTTACATTAGTTACCGATTATTAATGAATTTACTAATGTATTTCCTAAAGAGTTGTCGGGTTTGCCTCCTGATTGTGAAGTTGAGTTTGTAATTGATCTGGTTCCTAGAACTGCACCGATATCAATATCACCATAACACATAGCACCAGTTGAACTAAAAGAGTTGAAAACACAGTTGCAAGATCTGTTAGATAGAGGGTTTATTCGACTGAGTGTATCTCTTTAGGGTGTACCTATTTTGTTTGTGAAAAAATGATAGCTCTTTGAGATTGTGTATAGACTACAGACAGTTGAACAAAGTCACAATAAATAATAAGTATACTTTGCCACATATTGATGATTTGTTTCATCAACTAAAAAGTGCCACTGTATTCTCCAAGATAGATTTCAGAAGAAGGTATTATCAGTTGCAAGTTAAAGACTATGATGTGTCAAATACTACTTTCAGAACTCGTTACGGTTATTATGAGTTTGGTAATGCCATTTGGTTTAACTAATGCCTCTACTGCTTTCATGGATTTCATGAATCAAGTCTTTCAGCCTCATCTGGATAGATTTGTAGTTGTGTTTATTGTGGATATATTGATCTATTCCAAGATCGAATCGGAGCATGGTTAACACTTGAGAATTGTGTTATAAAATTTAAGAGAAAAATAGTTGTATGCAAAGTTCAATAAATGTGAATTTTTGCTTCGCGAGGTTGGATTTTTGGATCACATGGTATCATTTGACAGGATTCGAGTTGATCCGAGTAAAGTTTCTGCTATGATGAATTAGAAAACTTTGAAGAACATTTCTGAAGTGTGAAGTTTCCTGGGTTTGGCAGGTTACTACCAACATTTTGTTATAAAAATTTCGATCATTGCTTTATCGATGACCAGATTACTATAGAAAAATGTCGAGTTTTTTTGATCTGGTAAGTGCCAACAGAGTTTTGATTAGTTGAAAAACATGTTGATAGAAGCTCTAATGTTGGCATAGCTTGAGTTTGGGGTAGCATATGTTGTTTATCGTGATTTGACTCTCAATGGTTTGGGTTGTGTGCTGCTGTAGGCAGGGAAAGTAGTAGCTTATGCTTCTTGACAGTTAAAGCCACATGAAAAGAATTATCCTACTTATGATCTCGAGCTAGACGTGATTGTATTCGCTTTGAAAATTTAGAGACATTATTTATATGGTGAGAAATGTCATGTGTTTATAGATCACAAAAGTTCAAAGTATTTGATGACTCAGAAAGAACTGAATTTGAGACAAAGATGGTGGTTAAAACTACTGAAAGATTAAGACTCGGTTATTGATTATCATCTAGGAAAGGCTAATGTGGTTGCAGATGCACTTAGTCGAAAGTCGTCATTGTTTGCACTTCAAGTGTTGAACTCTTATTTAGCTCTGAATGAAGATGGTTCGGTACTGGCAAAGTTGAGAACGAAACCCCTATTTCTATAAGGAATTTGGGACTTACAAAATGATAATTCAAAGTTGAAATTGAAATGACAACTAGTTCTGAATAATTTAAGTACTGAGTATAGTATTGATGATGATGGTACATTATGTTATCATGATAGGATTTGTGTTCCAAATGATTTAAGTTTGAAAAGAGATATTCTGTTTGAACTCACAATAGTACATATTATATTCATCCGGGTAGCACGAAGATGTATTTTGATTTGAAATAGATGTACAGGTGGTCGGGTATGAAATGTGAAATTTGTGAGTTCATAGCTAAATGTTTGATTTGTCAATAGGTAAAAGTAGAGGATCAGGTACCGTCAGGTTTACTACAACCTGTTATGATTTCAGAATGGAAGTGGGAGCGAGTCATGATGGATTTCATATTTGGTTTACCTGTAACTCCAAAAAAGAAAGATTCAATCTGGTTGATTGTTGATAGATTGACTAAATCGACACATTTTGTCCAGTTAGAACAGATTTCTCAGTTGAGAGATTAGCAGAATTATATGTGTCTAAGATTGTGAGATTACACGGAGTCCCAATATCTATCATTTTTTATTGTGATCCGAGGTTTACATTGAGATTTTGGAGTAAATTTTACGAGGCTTTGGGCACTAAACTCAATTTCAGTACAGTGTTTCATCCTTAGACAAACAGACAGTCCGAACGAGTGATACAGATCTAGAAGTTATGCTGAGATGTTGTATACTCCAGTTTGAAGGTAGCTGGGAAAAGTATCTATCATTAGCTGAATTTGCTTATAATAATAGTTATTAGTCCAGTATTGTAACACCCCAAACCTGACCTAGAAGTTAGGCCTGAGTCCGGCGTGTCACATTGAAGTGTTTTTCAAAAACCAAGTTTTCATTGAAAACCCTTCTTTTAAAAATTTGTGTAAAACCTCAGTTTGCGTTTGATCAATTCCCAATGTGGTTTACTAAAAAGATTATTCTCTATTAAAGACATTATTAATTATAAAATCTTAATCGTTGCGGAAGCTTAATTTAAAACAGAGGTTATTTTGGAAAAACTCGTTTTTACCACTAGCAATTATAAAATAATAAATAAAATTCCAAATTTAAAAATAATCCAAAAGTTATAAAAGCCTTATTACAACCCAATAAATAAATAAATAAATAAATAAAATAAAATAAATAAAGATAAAATAAATGAAACTACTAATTTACTAATCAACTTGTAGTGTGGCCGCCTCCGAGTCCTCCCGTACGTTGAACCGCCTACTGAGGGTCACCTGAAAAAAATTAAAAGAGGGAGTGAGTGTTCGAAAACTCAGTGTGTACGTCCCTCGACAGACACATAACATGCATTAAACAATTTGGGCCTAAGCCCTATTCAATAACGGTGACCTTTGGGCCTTAACCCATAGTGGCCTCGGTTGGGCCTGAGCCCATATCACAGATATCAATATGTTCATGCAATGCACAATTTTAGAGCAATCAGATATGCAAAAATCCTACCCATCCATCCTCTACACACCATCTCCGTCCAACCGAAACACTACATGTGGGGACAACTATATTGAGCCACCTATCCGATACACTCTAATGGTAGCGCTAGTTGCGGTACTACCTAACGTTGTAGCAAATCTGCTCATGGCTTAAAAGCCTTCGTTGGATCCATAGTCGTCAAGCGACCGTGCGACCTTCATATACATTTCCTCCAATCATAACCCAACCCACATGCAACATAATATCAAATGAACGCAACAGATACAAATTCATAAATATAGCATATGACATCATATAAGTAACACATAGGGACATTTCAATCATTTTGCCCTTAGGGGCATATTCGTCATTTTTCACTTAAAAGCATATCGATCTTATCTTGTCGTGGGCTCAGGTACACGTTTTGGCCCATTAACACATTTACGGTTATTCATTGAGTATTACACCAATTTCGTAAGTGTTACAAATCCATTAGGGCCCAAAAGCCCAATATGTAGCCCAAATGGGGCCCACACACTTATATGGCCCGTTAGGCCCAATTCTACCAAAAACCATGTAATTAGCCTAAACAGCTCTTCAAAACTTATTAAACCATACATTTTACTTGCGAAGGGCCTACTGCCCATCGGGCCCATTTGGCCCATTCCAGCCCAGTTGGCCAAACGGTGGCCCGAGTCCATGGAGTCTCCCATGGAGCCTCTGTCGTCGTATCAGTATCTTTACATGAGTGTCTGTACGCTCGTGTGGTTGCCGGCGCCAACCTTTCAGCTTTTTAGCTTTTAGAGATTTTGGCTTTTGCCGATTCGTCATGTGTGCGGTGTATGTACACACCATCGACTTTATAACAAACAATCAAACATAGGTTAGAAGTACACACCTTATCACCTGGAGTACTAAATACTCATAATCGCCAGAACCTTGCACGACTGCGATTTGCCTATGTAATCCGAGGTCTGTTGTAGCCCCTCTTCTGCATCCAGGTGGAAAGTCCCGAACCACCGACACCTTACGTTGTTTAATCTTAGGAATAGTGGTTGCGTGCTTAACTCTCGTTGTCATCTTTTCCATCTCTTTACCACTAGCACTCCCTTTTTCCATCTAAAAATATGGTTGTCTTCTAAATCAAAAAAAGAGGGAATGGAGGGTTGGTTCAATAATTACCGAAACAAATAAAAGAAAAAAAATAGAGAGGGAGAGTTCAACTTTAGAGGGTTTGGTGAAAGAAACAAAAAGAAATAAATAGAAAAGAAAAATATACCAAGTACGAATGAAGGCTAGAAGGCTAAATCTCGAATGGTCAAAATTTGGTTCTCAAAATAAAAAAAATACAAAGCTTGGCAAAATAAAAAATTTTAGGGAGAAGTTTACCAAAGACAAAAATACCACCTTATACTTCCCACACTAATTTTGGCACTTAAGAAAATACAAAAAAAATGGCCAAATATGTATTTCTTTAACCCCCACACGATTCAACCTTATCACCAATTTAACTTCCTTCTTTATCTCCAATTTATCACAAGTAATTTCCCTTTAATTTCTCCAATCTTATCTCCTTCAAATCCTCATCTGTATCCTCTCTACCAATTAGCAACGGTGTTTTATTCAAACAACAATTCTTCCCTCGCGCAACAGCAAAAATATAACTCCTTTTGCGCGATCACAATCAATTATAAGGCTTATACACCTAAGCCTCAGTTAACTTAAAGAGTAAAAATCTAAAACTCTTCCAAACCTGGGATTCGAACCTGTAACCTCTTGAATCCATATCACGCTTCTCGCCACTGCACCCCAAGCGCTCTTTGTGTCATGTTCGATTCCCAACTATTTATAAATCCTATTTACCCGTAACCAGGGTTTTCGGTAAAAACTAAAAATGCATGCCACCACCCAGTTTCAAACCTTCGACCCCTTGACTACGCTACATGTCCCTTTCCACTACGCCGCTTGCCGTGCTTGTGTTAACTTTCCTCCCCATTTAACTATAAACTCTTTAGGCCGCACTCTAGGTTCACTTAAAAGAAAAACAACAGAACTTGCGCGAGCAAGGTCTCAAACCCAGGCTCCCTTCCGTGGTCCTAGCGCCTTTTGCCACTGGGCCAGGCGCATCCTTATGTCGTGAATCAGCCTCAACTAATTATAACCTTCCTGTGACAACCCATATTGTTTTTAAAAAACTAGCACTTATGCGCATGCTGCGACTTGAACCCCAACTTCCCTTTCTGCTTCCTAACGCCTCTTGCCACTAGGCCAGGAGTGCTCCTTCTGTCTAATTTAAACCTAATTTATTTATAAGGTTTAATGCCAGAGTGTCCCTAAGGAAGCAAAAATTAAAAATTCTGTTAGAGCCCTGGATCAAGCCCAGGACTTTTCCCATACTACCAACCCTTCCTAATTCACTTAAATATTAAACTAAACACGCAATTATAAAAGTTTTAAACACACTTAATTTATTTACGCCGCCTTCTAACCGAACCCAAACTCAAGGCCCAATACTTCTAGGCCTAAAATTCAGGGTGTTACAAGTATAAAAATGGCACCTTTTGAAGCCCTTTACAGAAGAAAGTGTAAAATAAATTGTATTGATTTGAATTGAATGAATCTAAAATGGTGGAAATTGATTTGATCCGAGAAACTAAATATAAAGTTCGAATTATTCGAGATTTTTTGAAAGCTATATATGATTGTTAGAAATCATACGCAGATCTGAAAAGAAAAGATATAGAATTTTCTGTTGGCGATTGAGCATTTCTAAAAGTTTCTTTGTGGAAGAAAGTACTACATTTTGGCAAGACAGGAAAGCTAAGTTCGAGATTTATCAGACCGTACAAGATTGTTGAAAGAATCGGCCCTATAGCTTACAAATTAGCTTTGCCCTCTGAACTCGAGAAAATTCATAATGTGTTCCACATTTCAAAGATAAGATGATACAAATCCAATCCTTCACGCATGATTCCTTATAGCAAGATTGAATTACAGCTAGATATGTCGTATTCTGAGGAACCAGTGAAAATTTTGGCTTGGGAAGTCCAAGAACTGTGGAATAAACAAGTACTATTAGTAAAATTCTTATGGCATTGTCATGGTATAGAAGAAGCTACCTGAGAAATAGAGGAATCGATGAAACTAAAATATCTTAATATATTTTTAGGTAACAATTTCGAGGATGAAATTTCCTAAGAGGGAGAGTTGTAATAGCCTGATTTTCAGTGGTGACAGAGCAGTAGTTTTAGGACCACAAATTTTTGTCGTGTCGACTTGTAAATATTATTTTTAGAATATTTATAGTCATTAGAGTTGTATTAAATTTTGCTTAAGAAATTTTAACATTTAAATAGTTAATTAAAGTAAAGGGACTAAATTGTAAAAGGTACAAAATTTAGAAATTATAGGATTTTGGTGATGGAAGATGTAACACCCCAAACCCGACCTAGACATTACGACCAAGTCTAGTGTGTCACATCAATGACACATTGTTACCTGTTCTTCAGTTATTACGATTAGGGTGAGTTTTGCAAAACCGTTATTAAAGTTTGAGAAGAAAATCCAGGTTTAGCTTGAGATCGTCCTATCCACTACCAGTTTTAAATTAATTGTTACGAGATCTTGTTCGTCTTTTCATTATCTATTTGTTACAAGGGTTTTGTTTTGAAAATGTTGATTAATTTTAAGAAAAACTCGCGCAGCCATATTCAAACCATTTCAAACAAATTATAAATAAGGAAATAAAAACCCAAATTAAAATACTTAAAGCGGCCTTATTACAAACCCAAAACCATAATAAGAAATAATTTTAAAATAAGTATGAAAGTAAAAAGACTTAAATAAAACCTTCAGGTGCAGTCCACGTGGCCACTTTGAATCCCTCCAGCTCCAAGTCCACCAGTATAGGGCTCACCTGCATAGATGAAAGGAAGGGGTGAGTTTGGAAACTCAGTGTGCAAAGAAAGCCTATCCAGAGCCCACATTAGCTCAAGCTTAGTGGGCCTATGCCCTATCCAGTCTCAGTAATAACTGGGTCGAAGCCCTATTTAGAAATCAGTTAACTGGGCCAAAGCCCTATTCAGTAATTAGTACGGCCCATAGGCCTAGTTCAGTAACAGATCAGAAATAATGCATGTATGCAAAGCCCAGCCCATGTCTACCCCTACACACCACCCGTACTTGCCCTACACACCATTTGGGGAAAAACTCAACCCACCCAACCCTACACACCACAGTCGTAGCATAGCTGCACAGATAACGTGGCCGAGCCACTAATAGTAATACGAGGCAAAGCCCCTTTCAGTAAACGTGGCAATGCCATTTGCACTTCCTCCATCAACAAAACCCAAACCTATGCAATAGTATACTATGTCATGGCATACAGTGAACAGATACAGTAAAGCATGCATTTCAGTCAAATTTACCCTCAGAGGTATAATGGTCATTTTGCACCGAGGGGTAAAACAGTAATTTTCCACCCTTAAGGGGTATTTCAATAATTGTACCAGTTTTTATGCACATTTCAGTTATTAACAGTCTAATTTTCCATCTAAGTAGTTTATCTAGCCCATTTACCAATTTTAGAGCTATAAGGCCCTAAAACCCCTAATGGGCCCTACAGTGTCATTTAGCTATTTTGGCCCGTTTAGCCCAAATTCTATGTCCAGTTTAATAGTTTTAACATACAAATTGCTAGAACATGCTTACCGCTCGTTTTCACCCATATGGGCCTGTAAGCCCATTAGGCCTAAATTTAGCCCATCGAGGCCCAAATTTATCGAAGCCCATGAAATCGCGTACTCACCAATTATACTAATTTCGGTTATAGATCTTACCGCTTCCAACCAACCCACAAGCATTCTCACGCTCGCAAGCCCACGAAATGCTAGAATTTCGGCATTTCGACTTTTACCGATTTAGTCTACTAGAAGGTGTTCGTTTACACACCTAATTTGCAACGAACGTTAACAAGATCTCCCACGAGTATCCTACAATCAGTCACTAACATATTAGACTTATGAACAAATGATAACTAACGTAACTATGCTTACCATATTCGGCCAACAACCCTTAAGGCCCTAGACCATTTACCTTTGCCGAAAATAGTGACTAGATCTAGATCTAATCGTTCCAATTGTCCAAGCCCTCGATCGGTAGCCCTTAGTCCTGGCAAGCACAAAACAAACCGATAAACAAACCAATAAACTCTTTAGCCTCAGTCGATAGCCACCCTATGCATATAGGGGGTTTCAGCTTTTCTTAAATCCCGAGATAACAAATAGAGAAGAGATCTGAGCACTTACCGAAGATGCACTAAACAAGAATGCTTCCAATCTTTTTCTAATCCAGATCTGACATAGATCTAATCCTTAAACACGAGCAGAGAATGAATCTAATAGATCTAACGGTTTGGTTTCCAAATCACTATGAGTATGGTGATTTCAGTTTTTAAGAGTATTCGGCTAGGAGAAGTTTCACTAGAACAGATTCGGGTTTTAGACTTGAACAATCAGTTAAGTGAGGTTTAAGAGAATCAATGAAGAAGATAAAGAAAAGAAGGAAGGGAGGAATGAAGAGAATAGGTTCAGCTAGAAGAAGAAATCGGCAAAGAAACCTAAAGTATAAGGTTTCGGCTTTTGGTGGTAATCGACTAAAGAGGTTGAAGAAAAGATTACTTCAATAGGATTATGTTTTAAAAAGGAGTAAGGAGAAGAGAAAAAATGAAAAGATGAAGAAAGAGAGAAAGAAGATGAGAGAAAAGAAGAAATGAGAAAAGAAGATTAGGTTAATGGGCAAATCGACACAAGAGAAACAAAGGTTGCACTTTCGGCTTTTTGGAACCAAGGGAGAAGAACAAAACGAATGCAAAAAAACCCTAGCAGATACTACACCAATTCAGCAAAAAGAAAAGAGACCAAACAATCCCGAAAGGCCACCATTAACCAATCGGCACACAAAGAACAAATGTTGAATTTGATACCTAAACTCCCCTAGCCGATTATGCACTCTCTCTACACTCCTACAATCGGCCAACACTTCCACCCTTTCAAAATTCCTAAAATCTCTCCCCCTTATCCTACCTGATTCAATCTCATGAACATTTCAACCTCTTCCATCAAGTTTCACTTAACATCCATCACATGACTAGCACATGCACAAAAATTAAAAACACACACTGCTTACCTTGAGACTTGAACTCTGGCCTTTGCCCCCATCCACACGCCACTTTTTTAAGAACTAAGTGGCGCCACATTGCCACTTTACCAAGGGCTCATTTGTGTCTTAGTTTACTCACTTTTTCTTCAAAGCCCACATAACCAGGCCCCCTTCTTTTTTAAATCCAAAATTTGATAAATCTACCGGGTTTTAACTTAGGCTTGGGCTTTTTAAAGGCCCACTAACATACTTAGAACATAAATTTCATGACCAAACAACAAAATTTCATGATTTCACCAAAATCACAAAAATCCTAAAAAATCTCAAAAATTAGGGCGCTACATAAGGGCTTAATTATTAAATTAGAGAGGACCAATGTAGTAAATAGTCCTTAGTATTGACATTGGATGGCATTATGTATTAAAATTATAAAATATTACATGTTTCAATGCCAAAATTGTAAATTTTGTGAAATCAAAACAAAATTAAACGAATAAAAAGACATTTCTTCTTCATCTTTTCAATTCATCTTGTTGAAACACCATATGAACTCAACTTGGAGGTTCTTCCATTGTTAACTCTTGCATGTAAGTCCATTTTGATTTCGCTTCTTGTAATTTCTATGTTTTTTTTATATTATTACAACTAGGTCTAGCTAGCACGTACCTTCATTTTTAAATCTATTAAAAATTTTATAAGTTTCCATTGATGAGTTTTGAATGTTTTTTGATAACCATGTATTTGAAGCTTTGGTTGTATTGTTTGATGATTGTGTGAAGTGATTTTTGTTAGATTTTGATTTTAGGGTTAGATTTTGATTTTAGGATTAAATTGTGAAAATGTCAAAATTTTAGGGATTGATAGTGAATTTGATGTTTAGTAAGGATTGAATAAGCACCTAGTATAGTCAACTATAATTTTGACTTGAGAAAATGGGTAATTTAATGATTTTGGGTTTAAGGACTAAATTGTAAAAGTTGTAAAAGTTTAGGGTAATTGTGTAAATTTAAAAAAATGAAAGGGTATAACATGTAAAATGAATTGGAATGTGAAATCTAAGTTGATAATTGAGAAATTTTACATTTTAGATCAAGATCTAATTGATACTTGTGGAAAAGGAAAAATTGTGAAATAGCCCATAAACTTCTACAACTACTACAATTCAGTCCAGGTAAGTTCGTACAGTTTAAAATTTAACATTTATACGAATTATTGAATAGTATAAAATGGTACATTAGATATATTTAATTATTGATGATGAAAGGTTATTTGAAAATTGTTATTGAATTTGATGTTTGGACCGGCTTGAATGCAGGGTACAGTACAATCGAGATATGGTGTGTTATGGTAGATTAGAGTGGAGATTTTTGTGGAGACTGTTTCCTGAGTGGACCGAGGCTCAACATTGTTGCAAACTCTCGTGTTATACTCTCTGTTTTGGTGTGTTTTGGTTGGGTTAGCTTTTATGAGCATTAGTGTGTTCAGGAGGGATTAGCTCTTATGAGCATTGGTGTGTTTCGGAGGGATTAGCTCTTTAGAGCATTGGTGTGTTTGTTGGATTGTCGATGTACTCTTATCCATAAGTTGTTCATTGAATTAAAAATCTCGGTAAGGTAACTTGTTGAGTACTTTTGATGGATTTGCCATATATTTGAGTATTGAATTAAACATTTATGATTTGTCGATTGAGATTGTGGATTACAGGGAACATTCATGGTTATATTATTACTATTTGAATTGTTATACTTACTTCGGTAAGATTTATTGTTTTGAAACGTTGAATTTACTAAGCTTAATTGAGCTTACTTGTGTTATTGTTGTTCTTGTAATTACTCGGAAGGTTGCACGATTGCATCAGCACTCAAGTCATAATATCAGTAATTTTGGTAGTTTTTAGAACATTCATTACAGATTATATAGCATGTATTAGGCTTGTATGTTATTACTAATGTTTTGGATATGTAAATTGTTAAGTATGATCTTGAATGCCAATTGTTAACCTATATGATACATGTGAATTTATGTGATATATGTGAATGAGGTAAAATGTGTTGATGCAAAATATGCTATGTGTTTATAGAATGTTGTGTATATGGTGCTTAGGTTAATTATATTGGTTAGGTGATAGATTTGATAATTTCAAAAGTTGTGATTGAAGTTTCATTTAGATGTATAATTGTATATACTTGTGGTATCAATAAAGATACATTGGTTAGGCATTTAAGATGTTGATTTGGCATGTTTTTGGCCTGTTTAATGTCACTTTAAATAGGTATTTTGTCTAGTAAATGGATTACTTAAAGTCCAAGTAAGCTTGAAATGGTAAACTTGTTGTTTAAGGTTCATTTTGGGTCTACACAACCTAAGACACGGGCATGTGACTTGGCCGTGTGAGACACACGACTTAGCGACATAGCCATGTGTCATATGTTGAGTGCTTAGGGTACAAGTAAATTAGTTACAGGGCCTAGCACATGGCCTGGCACACGAGCGTGTGTGGGCAACTTTGAATGTTACATGGCCTAACACACGGGCGTGTGACATGGCCATGTGACCCTACTTAGATAGTTACATGGGTGAGGGCACGGCCTGGAACACAGTCGAGTGTCCTTAGTTCGAAGGTTACACGGCATGAGACACACGGCCGTGTGATCCATATAGTCAAAAGTTTCTAACTTTTTCTTAGACTTTCCAAATGTTTCCAATTTAGTCCCAAATTGTTTCTAAGGTGTTTTTAGGGCCTCGAAGGCTCGATATAAAGACGAAATGTGTATATATAATTGACTTAAGTTATGTTCATGATAATGAATGAATTTATATTTAAATGTTCTATTTATTCGGTAATGCTTCGTAACCCTAATTCGGCGACATATACAGGCTAGGGGTGTTACAATTAGTAACCCTATTTTCATAAGTTGAGTTAGTAAATATTAAATAAGGATATTTACAAAGTTGTTATTTAGATGAATTGAAATTTGGATAGTTAATTCGGTCAAAATTGTGTTTAATTAAGGCATAGGGACTAAATTGTAAAGTCCAATCACTGTAGATTTTTAATTAAGAAATGACTTAGGAATTTAAATTGTAATTAATCAAATGTTCGAAATGTTAAATAACCATTTTCAATATTAGATAGTGCATTATGATGACACCACCCACTAAATCATGATTAATAGTTAATTATGCTAATTAAACTAAGTTTAATTAAACAAACCAAGATTAATTAAGGATTAAATTTAGTATAAAAGGAAAACTTAGTGGGAATTCATCATCTTCCTCACTTTTCCTACCATCCACTATTAAAAGAAAAACCTAAGAAAATCTCTAAGTACCTCAAGCATTCAACATTTGATTTAGGTATGAATTTCAAGTTATTTTCTTGTAATTTTTATATATTTGAGGTCATGGGAGTTTAATTTAGATAGCCCATGTACTAATTTGTAAAATTGTTAAAGTTTTAGAAAGTTTCCGTAGTTAAAAAATTGTTGAAGTTGGTGTGAACTTGATAGAAATTAAGCTTAGTTTAAGAAAAGGACTAAATTGTAAGCTTAATTGATAGTTTCATACATTAGGGACCAAATTGAATAAAATGAAAATTTATCATGAAATTTGGTACGAGTAGAAAATAGAAGGTCCCTAATGAATATATGTGAAATCGAATTTTAATCTGAAGCACTAGATCAAAAGTTACGCTTGTCTTTAGTTTAGGGACTAAATTGAAGAAATTGAAAGTATGTGTGACATTATAATTGAATGTGAATTTGATATTTTGTATTTTTAGATTATTATTCGTAGCTAAAGACAATGCAGGGCTGTCAAGAGGGAAAGGAAAGACAATAGCCGACGATGAGTAACTTGATCTTCAGTTTATATTTCTTCGATTCGAATCACTATAATTGTTGCATATTTGTATAGTTTTTCATATTATGATACTGAGGTAAGTTGAAAGTAATTATTTTAATTGAATTGTTATGATTGAGTTGGATTATCAGAATAGAGGACTAAACTGAATGGAATAGAAAATAGTGTAATTTGATGAAAATATGAAAATGACTTTAAATTAGGATGAAATATGTTATGTTATGTTATGTGATAAGTTGATGAATTGGATTATGAATTGGGAGATGATGAAATGTAAATTGTAATATATAATGTATTGAATAATTGGTTACCCTATTAACCATTCGGACAAAGTCGGATATTGTTGGTATGCCATAAGATTAGTTGAGTATGTGTTACTTCAGCTATATGTCGATGAGCATTGCGTGCATTTTTCTTCGGATGTTCCAATAATGCACTAGGTGCCAAAAGGTGTGTTGGTTGGGATCTATGTATCCATTTGAGTCTGACTCATATTAATAGGGTAAAATTCATAGCCTAATAAAGGGTAAATGATATCCTCTAATAGGCATTATATGGTTAATAAAAAAGTACGATGGCCACGGGTAATTCGTCTAAGACGAATGATTTAATTACTATATGCTAGTAATTGAATTCTTCATGAAGGACGATGTAATGGTTAATGTAAGATAAAATATGATTATAGTGAGTGAACAAATTTAACATAAAGAGATTAAGGATATCCTGTAAAGGTAACACATATATGATAAGATCATTGGACGAGCAAAAATTAAGTTATTTTCGTAATGGTATATAATGGGAAGTGTTTAAACATGGTACTTTTAGTGGATTGACTCCATAACTCAATAATGTTTTAATTAATAGATGAATAGTCGAAACTTAATTATAAATTATTTGACCATTAATTATATATGTACAATTAATACTCTCACTAGCTTGACACAATTCTGTACAAATTGCACTTGAATCGATACAATGAATAAATAAAAATGACGAATTAGAAAAATATATCGCATGTATCATTATCCACATTGAATGATTTTTCTCGTTATGAAAAAGAGATGACTTAGAGATTAAATTAATTTATTTGAATTAGTATTTAATTAATTTTAATTAAATAATTGAAGTTCAAAGTGTGAATTAAATTAGTTAGTTATTGTCGTTTTATTGAACAAGACAATTAAATTTATTTACTTATAAATTCTAGTATGCTAAAGTTGTCATGACTTTAGTGAAATTAAAATTTGGTTGAGACAATAATTTAATTAAGCAAAATAATTAAATTTATTTTAATTTGTTAAATAAATAATATTTTAGAAATATAAATTTGTTTATAAGCTTGGATAAATTATATGAGTTGGTTCAAGGTTTAGATAACGTCTATACTTGTACCCAATATGCAAATGAGTTATTAAGCCCATTTAATATGGGATGACAACAACTCTAAGGTTCCTAAGGCAATGTGTTGCTCACCCTAGTCAATCCTAGAGGGGTTGTTTATTTTCTATTAAAATATTATTATTTCTTGTTCTCTTATTTAACTAAGACTCTTGTATTTTTCTCTATAAATAGAGACTATGAGCTAGGTCAAAATATACATTCTTGAACAGGGTTACTCTGTCGAAACTTAATAAGATTTTCTTTTAAAGAAAATTCTATTTTTTGAGAGAATTTCTATAGTTTCTACTCCATGGAGAGAAATTTATTTTCCCCACTAAAAGATCTACAAGTTTTTCTTGTACTATTGGTTCATGAATTTAGAATCCACACTCTAAGTAAACCGATAGTTCGAGAATAACGAAAAAAATCATGTTGATAGAAAAACGAAAACAACCAAATCCGCTTTAAAAAAACCCAAATTTTAATTTTACTAAACTATAAATAACACAATATCTTAGTTTAATTTTTCTTTTAAATTTTCATTGTATAATAAAATAATTTTCTTTTATCTTTAGTAGCTTTACAATTAAAGTGGCACAATCATTCCATTCTAATAAAGATAAACGGGTAAGAATGAATCTCCATCAAATCCCATATGTAGGTAAGATTTCTAACATGACAGAGGCAAACAACCTCTATGATGAAGATACAATTCATGACAGTCTCTTAAAACTTCAAGGGTAAGCTAGCATTAGCCATAGAGTCATCTATAAACTCCCATTATATTCAATCATATGTCTTTCAAGATCTATTTCTATGATTATCCATCTTTCCTTACCCTTGCATATTTTAATTGAATGCATAATTTCTTTAGCAATGGAAATATTATCATTTCCTTCCCAATATAAGATTGACTTGATTAGGCGCCACCAACTTGAGGTTTCGAAGTCGGTCAATAATTATCTATGTTATCACCATGTAGAAAATATTAAAAAAATTATTATAAAAACTAATTGGATGTAACTGAGAGAAATTCTGGGTAGACCAAACTATATATAAGTCTGGCTAGAGCTATTAGAATATTTATATTTATACCTCTATTTCTTACATAAATATAGGTTTGGGTATACCAATTCAGACATTTTATTTAAAATTTAAATCAATTAAGAATATTTTAAAAAAATTGTAAGTAATAAAATTTAAACTCAAAATTTATTAAATACTAAGATGAAATTTTAAACCAATTGACCAAATCACTAATTTCTTTCAAATTTACTTTTCCAAGTATCGACCAAAATAAATCAACACAAATGAGAATGGTACATAAATCTAATGTGTGCTAATAAGCAATCATATTGTACGAATTTAAATCCATCAACCAAACATTATTTCTTCGCATGAATGTTTGATCACTTATAAACGTGTTATCATTTATAGTAAAATATCTCACAAAAAATATATAAAATTAGAAAGAAAGTGTCTGGAAGTATATAGGTCAATTTGTAATATAGTATATGTGTACAATCTAACATAAGAAGTATTCTGAGGATCGTACGAAAGAGACGATGGAATAAATCTATAAAAATATTTTTACAATAATAAGTCTAAATAGTAATAATTAATTCCTGTATTACCGCAAACCATAAAATAGATTAATGAGAGAAATTAAATAAACAAAAATAAACAAACAACGAAATCAATAAAACCAATCAGGAGGATTAACTCGTTTTGAGATTTGTAATTAGCTTCGGATTAGGGTTCTAGGGTAGATTAGCTACAGACTAACCAATTATTACCTTCTATCTTAAACTAATTAATCAATTGGTTGATGCTCGCTTATCTCTCGACCTTACTTTTTCAACTAGGATAAACTAACATTTACTCGGTTTGACTTATCTCTCGATCTCTTCTCCCCTATGATTACTTCCAAGTGTTGTCAAGCCTAGGGTTTAAGAACATGTATCTATACCAACTATCCTCCTGGGAAACCTTAAATTATTCGTTAATCACATCCCCATTCACTCGTTAATCTCCCATAAGGGATTTAGCCACTCTTTTTATTCATAATCTTAATCTCAATTGAAATTAACATGAAATCAACAAGAATAAACTGGAAGAGAAAAGAGATTAGAGTAATCCTAGATTGATGTCGAGTAGAATATAGAGTAATGAATCTCTCGATTGGAATAATCAACTATCGTTGTTTGCACAGAAGAAATAAACTGAAATACTTTAATAATATAAATAACTCTTGGATCGGAACTGATTCTAAGGGGAAAAACAAAGAGTTTAGAAAAGCTGAAAGAAAACTAAATTTAATCCTACTCCTAAACTACTTGGGTTTTTTATTGCGTTTAAGACGACTTAGTTTTCTCAGACCCCTAAGGTCTTATTTATAGGAGTGTTGACAGCTCAAATTAGGCCTTCAGCGCATCCTAGGTCTTCGTATAAAGTCAATTGTGTGGGCGAAAATAGCCTCTTAGGCATCACATTGACCTATGTCATGCCATAGGCCTTGCATGGTGCGGCACGACATTAAATTTATGCCTTGTATGATTCATTTTATGCTTTGACAGCTTAGGAAGCTTGTGAATCACTCATCTTTTTCTCACACGTCAATTGAGAGTATAATCCATCATCCTACACACTTAATTGAACACATTAGAACAACCTAAGGCCTATGTTGGCCAAATAGCTCACCACACTCGCAAAATGTGTTAAAAAAACAATTTTATTAACATTTAATCCTAGGTACTAAATATTGAAAACGTAATAAAAAATACCAAATTTGCTTGAAAACAAGCTTCTTAAGTGCGGAAATATACCGAATTAACTACTAGATTTGACGGTAGGTCAAATACCTCCACACTTAAGTTTTTGCTTGTCCACAAGAAAACTAAACAAACTAAACTAAAAACAATAAATAAACATGCAAAAAATAAAATAAAATGTACTCGAGTTAGCTTGATATAGGAAAAATAGAAATGTATTAACGAGACAGTGTAAATAAATGTATAACTCTAGAATGATATACAATTGAGTCATAATTTCTAAAATTAAAATGGTTAGTTCAATAAATTACAAAGCATAAGAGAAATAAAAGAATGTTAAGTATAGGTTTCAATCAAAACAAATATATATATATATATATATATATACATGTATGTTTAAATGAATATAAGTGGTAAAAACATCAAAACTTGGCACAATTTCATCCACATAAGGTACTACCTAAGTCACATAAGCCTTTTCGGCTTGTAATATTCTACGGCTTAGGTTGGTTCGGAATTCAAAGAACAGGCTCGATAAAACAATCAAGAATAAAAGTAGTTTGATTGATGATATTGTCCTCGATACTCCCCCAAGTATATATATCGCTCACCACCTTATGTCTACTTCTCTCATATTCCTTATTTCTCCATTTACTAAGGCATCATATAGTATATGTAAGTAAAATCATTCAAGCAGGTATATATATTTTTTCAAACAAAGGTGAGCTTACTTTTTTCAACTCACTTTGCTTTTATTCATCGAGCTTTTCTAGATTGGCATTTTGCCTTATTTTTTTACAAGCTCAAGAAATCTTATACTCACTATACCATACGATTCTTTAGTTCACTCACTTTTTTTCTCTTTTGAAACCATCATGTTGTATCTACCTATTCCCTCAATATCAATTGCTAGACGTCTAAATCCATGCAGGGACCAAAAAATAAATGAGCAAATAGAATATATAATAAGCTTAGGGTTTCATTTAAGGTTCATCAAGAAAATAGATTAATGCTTCAAAGTAGGTACTAAGGAAAATATTTACGGGATAGCTTTTTGGTTCAAGAAATTGTCTACCAAACAAGGCCTCAAGTTGTCTCTAGGTAAATCTATACATGGATTAAATCAACCAAGTCTATCAATTTCTACAACCTATAATCCAATTAAACATGCATTTGTTTCATATACCTATTTATCATGTGGTACACTTAACATCATAAATCTTTTCATAGTGTAATTAATTGAACTAAGTAGTCTAAAAATAGAAAATTAACAATCAATTATTATCAAACTAAATTTATAGTTTATTCACAAAATCCTGTTAACATACTCCTAACCAATTACTTGTATTTCTACAACTCAAGCACATAGAAAACATGCAAAAATAAAAATTTAAAAACTACTAAAAACAAAAGAAAATAAAATAAAATTTTATAATTTTTTCCTAAGTCACCCCACACTTTATTTCGCATGTTGCCCCTAATGTGCAATTAAAATATAAAGGAAAGAGATTACTCGATTGGCATGATTCGTACAACTCAATTGGTGGGATTACTCCTTCTTTTGGGTTTGGCTTGAAAATGTAGTGCCGTTAAAAATTTGCAGTTCCTACAAAGAAAAATTAAAACACAAAAATATATAGAAAGTACTAAATCCTAACTAATTAAAAACTTAAACAAAAAAATCCGAATTAAAAATAAAGTACAAAGTCCAAATTAAGAATTCAAAAATGTTCAAAACTAGTCAGAATTAGTGTTTGACTCTTCCATCATCGATGCCTTACTTTTTTCATACCTCACCGATGCTTTTGTAACCCACCTTCCTAAAGTTTAGGCCACGTTGTGGTGGCTCGAGTTAAGGATCACCACACCCTTTGTGTAATGCCCCGAAATTGGGCCTGGAAGAGTGGGCCATGTGGGCCAATGGGCTTGTGGGCCCCACCTGGGTGGTTTTCTTAGGACTTGCAGGAATTAGTGGGCCGGCTATGTCATACATGTGGTTGTGGGCAAATCAAGCTTAGCAGGCCATGCAAGCACGTGGGCCCCACTTGGGTTACGTAATGGGCCCTGGGCCCATTTAGCTGAATGGCATGTTGGTATGTTGGCTAAGAGGTTTGGGAGTGTTTGGGAGTGTTGGAAAAGTCTTGGGTTCAAACCTGGACCTTAGCAAAAATTTATGTTTTTCTCTTCTGGGGGCCTTGACGTTAGTGGGTAGACTTTAAGAATATTTTTGGTGAAAGCATGACACAAAAGGAGATGTGGTCTAGTGGCAAGGAAGTGACACCATAAGGGAAGCAAGGGGTCTAAGGTTCAAGTCTTGGCTCTTACAATTTATTTTGCTTTTTCTTTTAAATAAATCTGGAAGCGAGTTGGTGGGCTTTAAAGTTAAATGTGTTGGACTTATGACACAAAAGGAGCTTGTGTCCTAACGGTGGTGGCGTGGCATGGCTATCGAGAGGACCTTGTTTTGAATCCCTTTGCACACAAGGGTTGATTATTAGGGGTGTTCAATCGGTTAACCGACCGGTTAATCGACCCGAAACACTATTAACTGAATTAACCGACCCTTCAAAAATTTTAACTGTTAACTGAACCGAAGTTTTTTCAAAAAAATTAACCGAACCGAAATTTTTTCAGTTAATTCGGTCGGTTAACCGAATTAACCGAAAATTATATTTTTTTTATTTTTGGTTAAAATAAGTATAAAATTAACCGAATTACCCAATTTACCCAAATTAATCGAATTAACCGATTTACTCGAATTAACCAAATTAATCAAATTAACCGAATTATTTTTATTTTTATTTTTATTTATTAAATTATTTGTAATTTTTATGATTGGGTTGGGTAATTGGGTTGGATTATTGGGTTGGGTAATTAGTTTTAGTTTGATTGGGTTTATGTTGGATTGGGTTTGAATGAATAATGAGCTATTTATATATTATAATTTTATTTATTAATTTTTTTGGTTAAACCGAAAAAATTCGATTAACCGACCGGTTTCGAACCGAATTAACCGTTAACCAAAAACTCAAAAAATTATATACGACCCCCGACGGAAAAAATTCAGTTAATCGACCGATTAACTGAATTCGGTCGGTTAACCAAATTTTTTTGGTTTTATCTGAATTTTGCACACCCCTATTGATTATTTTGCTAATAAGTTGGTTTTGGATGATTGATGGAGAATCCTACATCGGGAAGCTAACATGAGAATAGGTGAGAAGCTGGCTTTAAATAGAGCAAACCATGAGGAGAGTAAGCATACCTTTCTTGGCTTATCCCTTTCACGTTGTGGCGTGTTTGTTTGGGTTAGGCATTGGATCATTCGTTAATCTTTATGCCGTTGGGTCACGGTGGTGGTGACCGTAGTTGATCGACACACCCCCTGGGGAGTCAAGGGTGCGATTATTGTTGGCTTCTGGGCAGAGCAACGTTCAGTGTGTGGATTAACTTCAGATACCTATCAGGTGTGTACTTCACCCTACTCTAGTTGTAGAACGGCAAATGCCGGAATGCTGAATCGGGCAGATTGTATGATTGTGTAGTAAATATTGGACTAGACTAGGTGAATCTCATATCTATGGCTAGTTTTGGGCTAAAGGGCCACATGAATGTGGTGGGCCCGAGAACGGACCTTAGGCCCATTTGCAACATTATCTCTGTTTAGAATACTTGAGTCACCCGAGGCAACCGTAGACTTTCTGAGGGATTGATAAAATTATCGAAACACCCTTATAGGGTAGAATTACTATAATACCCCTAATTTATAAAATTACCGAATTACCCTCAATTTGTAAAATTACAGAAATACCCCTGATTTACAAAATTATAGAAATATCCTCGATTTGTAAAAGTACTATTTTACCCCTGATTTGTAAAATTACCATTTTACCCCTAATTTGTAAAGTTATCATTTTACCTCTGATTTATAAAGTTACCGTTTTACCCCTGATTTGTAAAGTTATCGTTTTACCCCTGATTTGTAAAATTATCATTTTACCCCTGATTTGTAAAAAACCGTTTTACCCCCAGTTTACAAAATTACAGAAATACCCCAGTTTACAAATTACAAAAACACCCCAAATTTTAAAATTATCGACATACCCCTGATTTGTGAAATTACCGAAATACTACTGGGTTGCAAAATTATCGAAATATCCCTGGGTTGCAAAATTACCAAAATACCCCTGATTTGCAAAATTATCGAAATACCCCTAGGTTGCAAAATTACCGAAATACCCTATAGGGTAGAATTACCGAAATACCCCTATAGGGTAGAATTACCGAAATACCCTTATAGGGTAGAATTACCGAAATACCCCTATAGGGTAGAATTATCGAGATACCCCTGTGGGGTAAAAATTACCATTTTGCCCCTAGGGTGTTAAATGACTATTTTGCCCTTGTAGGCAAGCGACTAACTTGGACTGTCTGTTTGACAGATTTGACTGTGTTCGTATGACAGTGATTTGACTAACATGACCGTGGTTGTGTGATTGATATGTTTTAATATGTGTTTAAATGACTGATATTGAACATGGCCATTCTGCATACATGTGATGATTGAGCATAGCATATACGACATATTGGGTTGGGACATCGATTTGGAGGAAGTTCTGTGCTAGTGGCTTTACCATGTATTCTGATTCTGGTGGCTTCACCACGTTATCTATTATTAGCAGCATGGCTGCGTGATTGGTGTGTAGGGCTAGGTGGGTCAAGTTATTCCCCATATGGTGTGTTGGGTTGGTACGGGTAGTGTGATGGTTGGACTGGGTTGGGATTGCGTTCGCATATTGTTCTGATTCTGCTATGGGCTTGGCCTACACTGTTCTGTATAGGGCTAAGGCCCAGACTGATCCGTTCTGTATAGGGTTCGGCCCAGTTTGTTTTGCATATCTATATTATACTGTTACCAATTCTGTTTTGGGCTTAGGCCTACTTGGTTTTGATTTTGATTCTAACTCTGATAATGTTTTTGATTCTATAATGGGCTAAGGCCCATCTGGTATTGTCTGTTATAATGGGCTAAGGCCCAATTGATACTGGAACTGTAGTAGGGCTGGGGCCCAGACTTTTAATTCTTTTGTATGACTGACTCTTCGTCTTATATAGTAGGGGATTACACACTGAGTTTTATAAAACTAACCCCATTAATAACTGTGCAGGTAATCCCTAACTTTAAGAGGATCGGTGCTGTGAGGGACTCAGAGATGGCCACACATTGCTTATGCTCTATCTTGATTTACTTTTAAGTACTTTATTCCGGTTTGGGTTGTAATAAGGCCTTTTAAAGTTTCTGGTTTTTACATTTGGGATTTTATTTATTGTTTTATAATTGTTAGAAGTCAGACACGGTTTTTCCAAAACAACAACTATTTTTTAAAATATCACGTTTCTACAACTGTTTTAATTTAGGTTTCCGTAACAATTAAGGTTTTAAAGGTAATAACATTTTATAAGACAACGTCTTTTAATAAACCACGTTTTAAAAATATGCATATGAAATTCGAGATTTTACACAAGTTTTAAATGGCAACAAGTGTTAATAAGAAGGGTTTTCAATGGAAACAAGGTTTTCGAAAAACACTTCAATGTGACACTCCAGATCTAGGCCTAACTTTTAGACCGGGTTTGGGGTGTTACACTTTGACGATGAGTGGTCTGGTCAAAATACTCACTCATAATCTGGTGGCACAACAGAAATCTCCTCGTCCTCATCCTTATCATCATTTTCATTGTTGGTGCCCTCCTCGCCTAGCGGTGGGAATCACTCAAACATGTTCGAGAATGGTATAGGTGTTGGCTAGCCATTATGTTTCGAAATGCGAATCAAAATGACACCCATATCTTTTGTCCATCGTGTTTGCCACTTCGAGATGGGAATATATGAGAGTCTCGTCATCTTCGACATATGTGCTTTACTCTTTCTCTTCATTAGCCTCTGGGTATTGCTCCTATGTTTTGTTCTTTGCTCGTTTTCCTAATTTTTCTTTTGTTGGAGCTCGATGAATTGGCCATATAGGTTCTCCCCACTCTTGCTCCTTGTAGGTGTAACACCTCTAACCCATATCCATCGCCGAAATAGGGTTACGAAGCATTACTTGAATTTACAGATCAAATACAATTATTTTATATCATTTAACATTCATATCAGAAATCAATCATGTTAAATTATTTTATCCCTTACATGAGCCCTCGAGGCCCAAAATATGCATTGGAAACAAGTCGGGACTAAACCAGGTACTCAGAGAATTTTTCACAAAATTTCAAAAGTTTTCCTAAATGTAGGGGACACACGCCCATGTGGTCATGCCATGCGGTTCCCACGGTCAAGAGACACGTCTGTGTCTTAGGTCGTATGGGAATTTGAATAAGAGGCATGGCCGTGTCCCAGCTCGTGTCTATACTCGTGTAACTCTCTGACTTAGGTCAAACGACCAAGTCACACGCCCATGTACTATGCCATATATAGGTGCAGGGGTCACACGGCCAAGCCGTACACCTGTGTGTTAGGCTGTGTGATTAATTCTGAGCATTCTATTTTGATATTTCAAAGATACAAGGGGCACACGGCCAAAAAACATGCCCATGTGCTAGGCTGTGTGTAACACATGGCTGAGACACACGCTCGTGTGGACAAAATAAGGCCATTTCTAAGCTTTATTTCTCACCCAATCTTGTCTTCCACCCACATTAACACTTAAGAACTTTCTCATTCCAATACAAGACATTCAAATCAAGCTTAAACTATGTCTTCTACATGACATATCAATACATATGACCAAGTATCCAAACTTACCAAAATAACCTAATACATAGACAAACATCCTTGTACTAAACATACCATTTAAACAAATTATTAATTTACCTATATGATTTCCCTCATTCATCCATTTCAAATACACATCAACCATATTTAAACTTTTATATGCACACCAAAATATTTCTATCACAAGCCATTCTAATGGCTAGATACAACCAAAATATTTTCATGCCAACATTGGCTAAATTACCCTATACATGCCATTATAACCATAGTTGATTCATTAAATGTACTGAGATGAGCCGATAGATACTGTGATAATATCTCCACCAAGCCTCCAACTCACTGAGCTTTTGAAGTATTATAAAATAGAATAGAGTAAGCATTTAATGCTTAGTAAGTTCATATAATGGGAAATTAACTTACCATTCATTTACACTTCAGGTTAGCATACGAAATACATCCAAAGCAATTTGGCTATTAGCCTAAACACACAACTTCTTCAACATGTTAGTCATCTATTTCACATGAATTGCAAGAACATGTATAAGCTCATCAAATATCAAATTTCCATGTTCATAAACTTCCCACATCTTGTGTTCACATATGTCAATTCCATGTATTTCAAGTATATTTCCATAATAATTCCTCTCAAGTTCAGATTATCCCATATCAGAATTTTGCCCGTTGAATTATTTGAAATATCGATGGATACACAGAAGTACACTCAAAGTGTACAAAACTGTAATCCGTCAATACGTAATCAAGGGTGCTCATTAAAGCATATAATCGGGAAGTCCTCTCTCGAGCTATATAATAGGAAGCTTGTAAAACCCCAAACCTGACCCAGATGTTATGGCTATGTTTGGCAATGTCACAATAAAAGGTAGTTGTAAACGAAGTTCTTTTAGAAGATTTCATCTCTTATTTGAAACTCATTAACCCAATGAAATCCTTTATTCAAATTAAGTGGTTATTTTCCCAAAAACCCGTTCTTTGCGGAAGCTTTGCTTTATAACTCATTTGTTGTGTTGTCGAGATATTTTGAAAACAATTATCTTTTATGAAAATCGCATCCTAGTTTTATCCGTCCTAAAAAATGCAATTGTGAAAAACCAAGATTTAATGTTAAAAGTAAAGAAAAAGGCCTTATTACAACCGAATATAAAATAGTAAATAAAGTAAACCAAATCCAAAGCAGTTTTAAACATGTGGTTGTCTCCAAGTCCCTCACAGCACCGAACTATCTAAATCTGGGGATTACCTACACAATAAAACCACCGGGTGAGTTTACGAAAACTCAGTGTGTAATCCCATTAGACAGAATCATACAGAAACAATCTGGGCTTGGGCCCATTTTAGTAGCAATAACAAACTGGACTTGAGCTTGTTTCATAACAGAGGCAAAGTGGGCCCTAGCAAGGCCCAAATTAGTACAGTGACAGAATAATCAAGCATGCAAAAATCTTACCCATCCAACCTCTACACACCAGCTCCGTCTAACCTTACATACCACGTGGGGATCTAATATCGACGCACCCATCCCTACACACCACAATAATAGCAACGATGCGGCACTAAATAGAATTTACAGCAGAGCTGCTAGGACAGTGGCCTAAAAACCATCAGAGGTATGCAGCAGAGCAGCTAGAATAGGATACTTCCTCCAATCACATAAACCCAACCCCATGTTATGCAACATACATCAATGGCATGCTATTACATATTATCATGCATGTAAATAGAATAAATATACATATACAAATCATCTCATGGTATACAACGTCATCCATACATCATATAGAGTCTAAACAGACATTTACCTACGGGGGGCATTTTTGTTATTTTACCCCTTAGGGATATTTCAGTCATTCTTATCAATTTGGGCCCATAAACTCTTAGGCCCATCAGTAAGCCCATAGTCATCTCGAATGACTCGTGCGACCATAACAGTACAGAAAATGATATTGGGCCTAAAGCCCACTAAGTTGGCCCATTTGGGCCCACGCAACCGTGTGGCCTACAAAGTCAAAAATTGACTTAGATCATGTGTGCGACATATTCAGTTCAGCATTACCCTCTTCATGGTGAGATTTGCTCATAAGGCCCCACGGGCCCGTTAAGCCCATACGGCCCATTTCGGCCCAGGCCCATGAAATTGCTCATGGTGGCCGTTTCCCGATGTAGGCCCACATTTCATAGGCTTGGTGCGCTTATAAGCCCATGTAACCGAAAGCCCAAATCTTTCGACTTTTCAGGTTTTCGACACTTGTCGTGCTAGTCTATACAGTGTGAAAACACACCTGTTGCGATGACGTAGTCGAACCACTTTTGAGGTCGAGAACCAATCCACCAATCATAGAACCACTGATCTAACACCCACGTACCGCTCCAAAACTTTAATCTTCAGAGAATCATTTGATCAATCGGTAAGTATTTTAAGCCGCAAAATGAAATACATTATACTAAAAACACTTACCCCCAAACAAATGAATATACCACTTGCAACGAAAAGAGAACTCAACCTAAGCTTCCACAATAGAATCCACCCCTAGCATGATTCGACAGATCAAAGGTTGTTAGGAGACACCCATATATTCGGCCCCCAAGAGAAAGAAAAGAAAACCCTACATTGATAAAAGAGCCAAAAGAAATTTGGCTAGAACGGAATAATAAAGTGATAGAAACACATCCTTACTGATTAATCGAATAAATTCCAGCAATAGTCAATTAAGAAGGTTTGGCCAAAGCAAGCAGAGCAAAGTGATTCGAGAGGGAGAGAGTATGAAAATTTAGCCTAATAGAGAAAGGAAAAACAAAATTGGAAAAAGAAGCAAAAAAAGATTCGGTTAAGACAGAAATTGATTGGAGAAAAAAATGAGTACGAAAATGTAACGCCCCAAATTTTGGGCCTAGAAAAAATGGGCCTTGGGCGTGGGGAGCTTTTGGAAGTTGGCACGTGAATAATTGTTGTGCAAGAAGTGGTGTGAATGAATGTCTGCTTCAGTGGTTAAAGGTCCTAAGAAGTGTTGGTGAAGTCCTAGGTTCAAACCTAGGCTTTGGTAAAATTTTTGGTTTTAAGTGAATAAAACCCTGAATGTTAGGTAGTAAGCCTTTTAAATAATAGAGGTTAAAACGTGACATAAAAAAGCATGTGGTCAAGTGGCAATGAGGTGTTAGGAGTGTGCATGTGGTCAGGGGTTTGAGTGTTGCCATAGTATTGATGGGTATTTATTTTGCACCAGTGGACAACTAGTGGTTGAGTTGGGATTGAACTCTGGAGGAGAGGGTTTGAATTGGTCAAGTGAGAGATTTTAGGAGTGGATGATGGAGGAAATTGAGGAGGTGATCATGGAGTGATAAGGGGAGAAAATCATGGATTTCAAGTTGGAGAAGTGTTGTAGCTGTGTAACGCCCTGATTTTCGGGATTTTTCGGGTTTTGTGAATTTTAGTGAAATTTTTAAAATTTTGGTGTTCTAAAGGTTGATAATGTATGTACATGTGTTAATGGGTCTATAGAAGGTCCAAGCTTAAGTCAAAACCCGGTAAAATATTAAGTTGGATTTTCAAGTGAAAGGGGACTTGGTTAAGTGGGCTTTTAAGAAAAACCGTGTAAAAGATGTCACAAAGGGAGCCTTGGTTGAGTGGCAAGGTGGTGCCACTAAGCTCCTAAAAAAGTGGCGCCTAAATGAATGATCAAGGACAAGGGTTCGAGTTGCAAGGTATTCGTGGAGTTCTTTTTAATTTTCAAGCATGAGCCTAACTTAGGTGAATTTCGGCAAGGGGCTTTAAGGACTTGGGCCGATTGCTTTAGAGGGAATGCTAGGGTTATATTATTTTCTTTTTGTTGTCATGATAATTAGGGTTAGCCACCTTAGGGTTTTTTCCTCTCTTCTACTGTCAGAAAAGCCAAGAGTTGCCTCCCTGGAAAGTTCATAGCCGATTTCTCCTTCCCCATCTTCACCATTGTTTTTTTTCATTTTTCTTCTTCCCTTTGATCTCTTCCCTAGCCGAATACCTATCTTGCATAGATCCACTCTTTCTTTTGCTTCCATTTTTCTTAAAATCAACCATAACCGATTGCTCAAAGTGCTAGAAATCCCGAAAACTGCTTCCTTTCTTGCCGATTTCTTGTAAGCCGAATCACCTCTGTTTCTTTCACCTATTGTGGCCGATTACTACACTCCCTTTAATCACACCATTGTCGACACCATCACCCAAAAGCTACAGCCAAAACGCCATCTTCTTCTCTTATTAAAAAGCCGAAATCACCATAGTTGTAGGGAGATAGCCGAAATTACAAATCTCAGAGATAAGGTTTCTACTGACGTTTAAGGGTCAGATTTACATCAGATCTGCATAGGAACTGAAGAGAAATCATTGGTAAGTGTTTAATCATTCAGATCTGTTCGATATTTCATGTTTAGAAAAGCCGAAAGTCCCTAAAGTTAATGGTTATGTCGTTTTGGATTTTTGGTAAATAAAAGGCCGTTTTCTTTGTTCTTTTGTGTGTTAGTTGGATGAAAAGGTGATCAAGCAAGGGGTTGAAGACTTTGGAACATCAGATCTAGATCTAAAGGGATCTAAATCGTCAAGGTAAGAACATTAAGGCCATTAAGGGTGTTGGCCAAATGTGTAAGTAAGGTTTTGGGTAAGTTTTCGATTCAGATTAAGTGTTGATATGGTCTAATCAGTTAAGTATTGGATTGTAGGGATTAACGCATAGGAGATCTCGTAGGAGAAACTGCAAAACAGGTGTGTGTTTCGAACACCTTTCCATGCACAAATCGGTAAAAGCCGAAAAGCCGAAATGCCGAAGTTTCGGTATTTCGAGAGCTTGCAAGCATGCGAATGCTCTCAAGTTGGAAGGAGAAGGTCAGTTTTGGAATCGGCACTGTTAGACGTGTTGACCGCTAAATTTTGGGCATTTTGGTAAGTTGGGCCTCAGTGGGCCAAATATGGGCCCAATGGGCGATTTGGGCCCATGTGAATTAAACTGGATTTAAAGGTAATATTATGGACTGTAGATGTGAAAACAGTTAAAACAAGATAACCGAATGTGAAATCGGGACTAAATGGGCCTAATGGGCCAATCGGCGTAATAGGGCTCATTAGGGGTTTTAGGGCCTTAATGCTAAAACTGAAAAACTGAGGTAACTGAATTTCTGTATAGCTGTGTGATTAATAAATACTGTAATAAGCATAACATCTGTAACATGGGAGTAAAATTACTGAAATACCCTTAGGGTAAGAAATTACTGATTTGCCCCTAGGTAGGAAATTACCGTTATACCCCTAGGGCTATAATTGACTGTACTGTTTGACATGACTGTTACTGTTATTGCATGCCATGATATGTATCTAATGCATGGGTTGGGTTTTGATAATGGAGGAAGTGTGAGTGGCACAGCCACGTTACTGAAAAGGGGCTATGCCTCGTACTGTTTCTGAAAGGGGCTTTGCCTCGTATACTGTTTATCTGAGCAGCCATGCTGCGACTGTGGTGTGTGGGCTGGGTGGGTCGAGTTATTCCCCACATGGTGTGTTGGTTGGTACGGGTGGTGTGTAGCGGTTGGTGGGTTGAGTAGTCTCCCCAGTTGGGTTTGCATTTATACTGCATTGCTGCACTGTACTGTTATGGGCCTATGGGCCAATCCGTTATCTGAATAGGGCTTCGGCCCAGTATCTGTTATAGGGCCTTGGCCCAGTTTACTGCTATCTGAATAGGGCTTTGGCCCAGTATCTGACTGAGACTGGTTAGGGTTTAGGCCCAGTGGGCTTGAGCCAATTTGGGCTTTGGATGGGTTCTGCACACACTGAGTTTTCCCAAACTCACCCCTCTCTTTCCATCCTTGCAGGTGAGCCCTAGATTGTGACTTGGACGCTGGGAGGGATTCAGAGTGGCCACGAGGACTGAACTTTCTTGGTTTAACTTAAATATTTCGTATTGGTTTTTACTTTGATATGGGTTGTAATAAGGCTGCTATAACTGTTATTTGGGATTTCTTTACGGTTTTATTTCAAACTTGAACATACACTGTTTTTGAAAATTAAATCAATATTTTCTTAAACAACCTGACTTTACTAAAAACTAAGAATGATGATAAGACTAAAATGAAACAATTCACAAATGAGATAGAGATTAGGTCGAATAGTAATCAAATTGGGAATTTCAAGAAAAACAAATATTACTTTTCAAAAATCTCGAACATCAGACTTAGTACATAGGACGACGTAGCATAGTCTAGGTGATGTGGCACACCGGACATGGCCATAACGTCTGGGCCGGGTCAGGGGTGTTACATTTAGTGGTATCAGAGCCTGGTTGCAACAACTCGGCTGTGGATCGGGTCTAAAAAGGGGTTTTCAAAATTTTAAGCTCATAAAAGGTATTTTTGGAAAACCAGATTTTCTGAAAGAATTTTTGTTTTCGAAGTGATTTCTTTTAACTTGTCTTTTCTAAAAATATGTTTAAAAAAAATTATTTTTAGGTCTAAGATTTTATTGAAATCTGGTACTTCGAGAGGTGGCACACTGAATCCCCGGCACCAAGTTGTAAGTATTTTCTGCCTTAACTTCTATACTGTACTGATAATAAAACTGTAGATAGCACTGAGCCTTAGATAGAATACTATGGATGAGGTAGTATTAAGGCTGTAGCACTGAGATGGTAGGGTAAACTAAACCCTAGGAAACTGAGACAGTAATTAGATTACGTTGCGCGAGAACAACTCTGAAATTCTACCTATTCATAAGATATTCCGTAATAAAAACTGAAACATTGAGCTAATGTCATAAAACTTTGTAAATCAGATAATCGATATGAGTACAAGGGCTACTCGTGGACGAGGCCGTGGACGAGGCCGAGTTAGTGCTCAAGCTGGATCGTCGTCTTCTGAGCATAGGCCAGCAGGAGAGGCACGACCACCAGTTGAGGAAAATGGGCCGTACGATCGGGCCGCAGGGGACGACGCTCTGTCCCAGGCCATGCTGAGAGTTCTGGAAAGGGTGGCCGGAGCTAATGTTGGGCCGGTGAATAGGGGGTCCATTTCTGAGCGACTCCGGGCCAATGGAGCGAAAATTTTTAGGGGCATATCTGGAGTGGCCCCAAATATGGCTGAGTACTGGTTGGAAGCCACAGAGCGAATTATGGACGACTTGGACTGCTCAGTGGAGCAGAAGCTGAAAGGAGCGGTATCGTTGCTGAGGGACGAGGCATATCAATGGTAGATCACCGTAAGAGAGGGTACCCCAGCTGAGAGTGTAACTTGGGAATTGTTCAAGCAATCTTTCAAGGCGAAATATGTTGGGGCTAGTTATGTGGATGCACGAAGGAAGGAATTTCTGAACCTGACCTAGGGTAGTAAGACTGTGGCTGAATATGAGGCAGAATTTCTGCGATTAAACCGGTATGCTAGTGGCATTGTTTCCACCGAGTATGAGCGTAGTGTTCGGTTCGAGGATGGCCTCAGAGATGAGCTGAGAGTATTGATAGCGCCGCAGAGGGAGCGCAATTTTGCTGCACTGGTGGAGAAGGCTAAGATAGCCGAGGAAGTGAAGCAAGCTGAAAGGCGGAATCGTGATAGGGATCGCAACCGTTTTAAAAGAGACTCTGGAGTATCGGGAGCTGCAAACCGAAATTTTAAGAGGGCTAGAGTAGAAGAACCAGTGCGAGCTATGCCAGTGAATGTTGTTAGACCACAGGCTTGTGGAGACTGTGGCAGAGTTCATCGAGGAGAATGCTGGAAACGCAGTGGAGCTTGTTTTCGTTGTGGGTCTAAGGACCATCAGGTTAAGGACTGCCCACAGAAGCCAGCTCAGGCTCAAGCTGTTGATCAGAGAGTTGCTCAGCCTGCGCGTAGGGGACTGCCACCGCCAAGGGGCCGTGGTCAAGGTAGAGGAGGCAATGGTAATGGACGTGGTCGTGGAGCACCTGGCAGGGGTGCTGGAAATGCTGAGGCTCGTCAGCCCGCCTTAGTGTATGCTGCTCGCCGCCGCGAGGAGGGTGATGCACCTGATGTTATAACTGGTACGTTCTTAATAGATCATACACCATATACTGCTTTAATTGATGTGGGTTCGACTCATTCGTATGTTGCTTGTGAAATTTCTGGGTCGTTGGGTGTGCATTCTGAGGAGACTGTGAGTGGGGTAACTGTGATTAGTCCTTTAGGTCACTCTGTTAGGGTAGATAAACTCTTTAGAGATGTGCCTTTAGAGACTCAAGGTAGGATCTTTCTGGGAGACTTGATGGAGTTACCTTTTGGAGAATTTGACTTGATTCTGGGCATGGGCTGGTTAACCAAGCACAAGGCAACGTTGGATTGCGCGGCCAAAAGAATGGTATTAAGAACAACCGAAGGTGAGGAGGTGATGGTTATTGGTGAACGAAGGGACTATTTGTCCAATGTGGTTTCTGCCTTAAGGGCTGAAAGGTTGATGCGCAAAGGTTGTGAAGCATACTTAGCGTTTGTAAGTCAAACTGAACCCGAAGGGGTGACCGTGGAGACAGTGAGGACTGTTAATGAATTTCAAGATGTATTTCCTGAGGAGCTACCTGGACTACCTCCTAACCGAGAAGTGGAATTTGGGATTGATCTGTTGCCTGGAACAGCTCCAGTGTCCATTGCGCCTTACAGAATGGCACCAAAGGAGCTAGTGGAATTGAAAGCCCAGATTCAAGAGTTGTTAGATAGGGGCTTCATTAGACCGAGTGTGTCTCCGTGGGGAGCACCGGTGCTGTTTGTGAAAAAGAAGGACGGTACGATGCGTATGTGTATCGATTATCGCCAGTTGAACAAACTGACGATAAAGAATAAGTATCCTCTGCCAAGAATCGACGATCTATTTGACCAGCTTAAGGGAGCTTCAGTGTTTTCCAAGATCGACCTTCGATCTGGGTATCATCAGTTAAGGGTAAAAGTGGTGGATGTGCATAAGACAGCATTCAGAACTCGTTATGGTCACTACGAGTTCTTGGTTATGCCCTTTGGATTGACGAATGCACCAGCAGCTTTTATGGATTTAATGAACCGAGTATTTCAGCCGTACTTGGATCGTTTTGTGGTCGTCTTTATTGACGATATATTGGTGTATTCGGAAACAGAGAAGAAGCATGATGAGCATCTTCGAATCGTTCTGCGGACTCTAAGAGAAAAGCAATTGTATGCGAAATTTAGTAAGTGCGAATTCTGGCTTCGAGAAGTGACTTTTCTGGGTCATGTTGTTTCTGCTAAGGGAATTAGGGTAGATCCTTGCAAGATTGAGGCAGTTCTGGATTGGAAGCCGCCTAGGACGGTGACAGAAATTCTTAGTTTTCTAGGTTTGGCAGGCTATTATAGAAGGTTTGTTGAGGGGTTCTCTATCATCGCGGCTCCATTAACGAAATTGTTAAGGAAGGGAGTACCCTTTAATTGGACTGAGAGGCAGCAAGAAGCTTTTGACAACCTGAAAAAGGTGTTGACCGAGGCGCCAGTGTTGGTTCAGCCGGAATCTGGGAAGGACTTTACGGTTTATAGCGATGCTTCGCATGTGGGATTAGGTTGTGTACTGATGCAAGAGGGTAAGGTGGTTGCCTATGCTTCGCGACAGCTTAAGCCTCACGAGGTGAACTACCCTACGCATGATTTGGAGTTGGCAGCGGTGGTATTTGCATTGAAAATCTGGAGACACTACCTTTATGGGGAAAAGTGTATTATATACACTAACCACAAAAGTCTCAAATATCTGTTAACTCAGAAGGAGTTGAACCTTAGGCAACGGAGATGGATAGAGTTGCTTAAGGACTATGACTGTTCGATTGAGTATCACCCTGGCAAGGCTAATGTCGTGGCTGATGCACTGAGCCGAAGGACTGTTACTGAGTTAAAGGCGATGTTCGCTCGTTTAAGTTTGTATGATGATGGGAGTTTGCTGGCCGAACTGCAAGTGAGACCGACTTGGACCGGGAGGATTAAAGAATTGCAGTGGAAGGATGATTCGTTGACTCCTCGATTTCAACAAGTCAAGGAGAGTAAGAGTGAGGATTTTGGACTGAATTCTGATGGAGTCCTATGCTTTCGAGGAAAAGTCTGTATTCCTAAGGATTCTGACTTGAGGAAGTTGATATTGAGTGAGGCTCATGGTGGAGCCTATGCTATGCACCCTGGAGGTAATAAGTTGTATAGGGATTTGCGAGAAGGGTACTGGTGGCCTGGACTTAAGCGAGAGGTGACTGATTTCGTTGGGAAATGTTTGACGTGCCAGCAAGTTAAAGCTGAGCACCAACTGCCGTCTGGATTGTTGCAGCCAGTAAAGATTCCGCAGTGGAAATGGGAAAGAGTAACGATGGATTTTGTGAGTGGCTTGCCTTTGACACCTTCAAAGAAGGACTCTGTTTGGGTAGTTGTGGATAGATTGACGAAGTCTGCTCATTTTATACCAGTTAGAACTGATTACTCACTTCAGAAGTTGGCCAAGCTGTATGTAGCAGAGATAGTGCGTTTGCATGGGGTGCCAGTTTCGATAATTTCTGATCGAGATCTTAGATTTACATCTCGATTCTAGAAGAAGTTGCATGAGGCGTTAGGTACGCGATTGGACTTCAGTACTGCATTTCACCCTCAGACAGATGGTCAGTCTGAAAGGGTCATTCAAGTGTTGGAAGACATGTTAAGAGGATGTATCATTGATTTTCGTGGTAGTTGGGAAGATTATTTACCGTTGGCAGAATTTGCATACAACAACAGTTATCAAGCAAGTATTCAGATGGCTCCATATGAGGCACTTTATGGACGGAGATGTCGCACTCCTACTTGTTGGACAGAATTGGGAGAACGTAGAGTTCTTGGACCAGAGTTGGTAGCAGATACTGAAAGTAAAGTTAAGCTGATTCGAGATCGGTTAAAGGAGGCGTCTGATCGGCAGAAGTCATATGCTGACCTTAAGCGTAAGGAGATTGAGTTCGCTGTTAGGGATATGGCGTTCCTAAAGGTGTCGCCGTGGAAGATCTTGAGATTTGGTAAAAAGGGCAAGCTAAGTCCGCGGTTTATTGGGCCTTATCGGATTCTTAAGCGGATTGGGCCAGTAGCCTATCAGTTGGAGTTGCCACCAGAGTTGGATCGTATCCATGACGTTTTTCACGTGTCTATGCTAAGACGGTATCGATCGAACCCTTCGCATATTATACCAGTAGAGGAGATTACAGTAAATGCCGATTTGACTTTCGAGGAGGAAGCTGTGAAGATCTTAGATCGTGATGTCAAAGTCTTAAGGAGGAAGTCTGTTCCTTTGGTAAAGGTGCTATGGCGTAATCATGGTAGAGAAGAAGCTACTTGGGAGCCAGAGGAGACTATGCGTCAACAATACCCTCAGTTATTTGGATCAGGTAAATTTCGTGGACGAAATTTCTTTAAGGAGGGTAGAGTTGTAACGCCCTGATTTTCGGGATTTTTCGGGTTTTGTGAATTTTAGTGAAATTTTTAAAATTTTGGTGTTCTAAAGGTTGATAATGTATGTACATGTGTTAATGGGTCTATAGAAGGTCCAAGCTTAAGTCAAAACCCGGTAAAATATTAAGTTGGATTTTCAAGTGAAAGGGGACTTGGTTAAGTGGGCTTTTAAGAAAAACTGTGTAAAAGATGTCACAAAGGGAGCCTTGGTTGAGTGGCAAGGTGGTGCCACTAAGCTCCTAAAAAAGTGGCGCCTAAATGAATGATCAAGGACAAGGGTTCGAGTTGCAAGGTATTCGTGGAGTTCTTTTTAATTTTCAAGCATGAGCCTAACTTAGGTGAATTTCGGCAAGGGGCTTTAAGGACTTGGGCCGATTGCTTTAGAGGGAATGCTAGGGTTATATTATTTTCTTTTTGTTGTCATGACAATTAGGGTTAGCCACCTTAGGGTTTTTTCCTCTCTTCTACTGTCAGAAAAGCCAAGAGTTGCCTCCCTGGAAAGTTCATAGCCGATTTCTCCTTCCCCATCTTCACCATTGTTTTTTTTCATTTTTCTTCTTCCCTTTGATCTCTTCCCTAGCCGAATACCTATCTTGCATAGATCCACTCTTTCTTTTGCTTCCATTTTTCTTAAAATCAACCATAACCGATTGCTCAAAGTGCCAGAAATCCCAAAAACTGCTTCCTTTCTTGCCGATTTCTTGTAAGCCGAATCACCTCTGTTTCTTTCACCTATTGTGGCCGATTACTACACTCCCTTTAATCACACCATTGTCGACACCATCACCCAAAAGCTACAGCCAAAACGCCATCTTCTTCTCTTATTAAAAAGCCGAAATCACCATAGTTGTAGGGAGATAGCCGAAATTACAAATCTCAGAGATAAGGTTTCTACTGACGTTTAAGGGTCAGATTTACATCAGATCTGCATAGGAACTGAAGAGAAATCATTGGTAAGTGTTTAATCATTCAGATCTGTTCGATATTTCATGTTTGGAAAAGCCGAAAGTCCCTAAAGTTAATGGTTGTGTCGTTTTGGATTTTTGGTAAATAAAAGGCCGTTTTCTTTGTTCTTTTGTGTGTTAGTTGGATGAAAAGGTGATCAAGCAAGGGGTTGAAGACTTTGGAACATCAGATCTAGATCTAAAGGGATCTAAATCGTCAAGGTAAGAACATTAAGGCCATTAAGGGTGTTGGCCAAATGTGTAAGTAAGGTTTTGGGTAAGTTTTCGATTCAGATTAAGTGTTGATATGGTCTAATCAGTTAAGTATTGGATTGTAGGGATTAACGCATAGGAGATCTCGTAGGAGAAATTGCAAAACAGGTGTGTGTTTCGAACACCTTTCCATGCACAAATCGGTAAAAGTCGAAAAGCTGAAATGCCGAAGTTTCGGTATTTCGAGAGCTTGCGAGCATGCGAATGCTCTCAAGTTGGAAGGAGAAGGTTAGTTTTGGAATCGGCACTGTTAGACGTGTTGACCACTAAATTTTGGGCATTTTGGTAAGTTGGGCCTCGGTGGGCCAAATATGGGCCCAATGGGCGATTTGGGCCCATGTGAGTTAAACTGGATTTAAAGGTAATATTATGGACTGTAGATGTGAAAACAGTTAAAACAGGATAACCGAATGTGAAATCGGGACTAAATGGGCCTAATGGGCCAATCGGCGTAATAGGGCTCATTAGGGGTTTTAGGGCCTTAATGCTAAAACTGAAAAACTGAGGTAACTGAATTTCTGTATAGCTGTGTGATTAATAAATACTGTAATAAGCATAACATCTGTAACATGGGAGTAAAATTACTAAAATACCCTTAGGGTAAGAAATTACTGATTTGCCCCTAGGTAGGAAATTACCGTTATACCCCTAGGGCTATAATTGACTGTACTGTTTGACATGACTGTTACTGTTATTGCATGCCATGATATGTATCTAATGCATGGGTTGGGTTTTGATAATGGAGGAAGTGTGAGTGGCACAGCCACGTTACTGAAAAGGGGCTATGCCTCGTACTGTTTCTGAAAGGGGCTTTGCCTCGTATACTGTTTATCTGAGCAGCCATGCTGCGACTGTGGTGTGTGGGCTGGGTGGGTCGAGTTATTCCCCACATGGTGTGTTGGTTGGTACGGGTGGTGTGTAGCGATTGGTGGGTTGAGTAGTCTCCCCAGTTGGGTTTGCATTTATACTGTATTACTGTACTGTACTGTTATGGGCCTATGGGCCAATCCGTTATCTGAATAGGGCTTCGGCCCAGTATCTGTTATAGGGCCTTGGCCCAGTTTACTGCTATCTGAATAGGGCTTTGGCCCAGTATCTGACTGAGACTGGTTAGGGTTTAGGCCCAGTGGGCTTGAGCCAATTTGGGCTTTGGATGGGTTCTGCACACACTGAGTTTTCCCAAACTCACCCCTCTCTTTCCATCCTTGCAGGTGAGCCCTAGATTGTGACTTGGACGCTGGGAGGGATTCAGAGTGGCCACGAGGACTGAACTTTCTTGGTTTAACTTAAATATTTCGTATTGGTTTTTACTTTGATATGGGTTGTAATAAGGCCGCTATAACTGTTATTTGGGATTTCTTTACGGTTTTATTTCAAACTTGAACATACACTATTTTTGAAAATTAAATCAATATTTTCTTAAACAACCTGACTTTACTAAAAACTAAGAATGATGATAAGACTAAAATGAAACAATTCACAAATGAGATAGAGATTAGGTCGAATAGTAATCAAATTGGGAATTTCAAGAAAAACAAATATTACTTTTCAAAAATCTCGAACATCAGACTTAGTACATAGGACGGCGTAGCATAGTCTAGGTGATGTGGCACACCGGACATGGCCATAACGTCTGGGCCGGGTCAGGGGTGTTACAAGCTGATTGGGGGATGTTGGGGTATGCAAATTCGGCTGAGGGCCCTTGATTGTGTGCGTTCGGCAATTAGGAAGTTCTTGGGGATTTTTTTTAGTTGTGTTGAATGTGGTTTTATTTTTTTATGGAATTTGTTTTGGTCATTTCTTTCATTTTTGTCATTTGCTTAAAAATTCCAAAGTGCCAAAATTGTTTTCTTTTCTTGCTCTCTTGTGTTTTGCTGAATTGTCACTTTGAAGTTTTGTTTCTTTTTTCCAAGACCGAATACTGTTCTTTCTCTTCTTCAAATTTCCTACTTATCTCTTCTTCAATCAGTTTTTGCTATAGCCAAATCTTTCTATTTTGATTCACAGGTCTTTTGTTGTTTTCTTCATTCTCTCAAAATTTCCTTCTTCTCTTGTTTCCTTGCCAAGCTATAGCCGTATTCTCAACACTATCCTTTGTGAGCTGAATTTCCCCTTTTTCCCCAACATTTGTTTCTTTTGTTCTTAAGGTGTAGAAAAGCCGAATACCTCTCTCTCTATCAACTATTGCCGAATCTATTCTCATTTCTTTCTCCTGTCAAAAAGTTACGGTTTTATCTTTTCTTTTTATCGAGATCAAGTGTAAGTAGTAAGGATTCTTTTATTTAGTTTTCACTACTGGTGTTATTTCTTTCCTTTCTACTGAATCTCCCCTCTCTTCGCTTAGTCTGACGTTGGTTGGTACCTAGGTTTGCTTGAGGTTTGATAGAAGGCCAAGTGACGTGAAGTAATCGACATCCTACTTTTTGTTCTTGACTAAAGGGTTCTTGCCTTGTTATGATTAAAGGCCAAATATTCTTAATGGCCCTACGGATTGCCAAGTGTGGATTTAACCACATGTTTTAACAATTCCTTTTAATAAGGCTTTTGGAAAACGCAGAATCCGTCAAGGGGTATAATCTTTGATAACAAGGAGATTAGCAAAGCTTCATTGTTTAAGGTTTGTATGAGTTTGGTTTCGGCTCATGTGGTAGAAAAAGAAGGACAACGATATTGATCGAGTGACTAACATTAGTCTTGAATATTGTAGGTTCTTTGCTGAGGGATTCGTAGTACGCTTCATAAACCAGGTGTGTACTCACACTAATAGATTGTAGATCGGCAAAAGCTGAAATGCTGAAATACCGAAAAGCCAAAAGATTGGCAACGGTTGCCACACAAGCGTGCGAATGCACGTGTGGAAAATCTGATGCGATAGTAGAGGCCACCATGGGCGACCTCATGGGCTTAGGCCGATTTTGGGCTGAAGCGGGCCGTGTGGGCTTGATGGGCTTGTGGGCCCTACACCAATTTTTGTCAAGGATATACAAAAATACTAGACCTGGCTATGTCGTTCACATGGCTAAGGTTGATTTTGGGTTTAATGGGCCAAATGACCATGTGGGCCTAATTGGGCTACGTATTGGGCTTTAGGCCCAATTAAACATTTTGATTGAAAAAGGTTACACGAGTCGCCTGAGATGACGGTGAACCTATTGATGGGTTGGTATGTGCACTCAGACCCTGAATTGCGAAATGACCGTTATGCCCCTGAAGGGCAAAATGACTGAAATGCCCCTATGTGATATATAACTAATTTTGTATGCCATTTGATAATATGTTTGCATTCATGCATGGGATATTATGCTACATGGGGATGGGATCTTGTAATTGCAGGGTGTGTTTGATCTATTATGGTTGCATGGGTCGCCCGAGACGACTGTAGACCTGGTCACACGGGTCGCCCAAGATGACTGTGGACCCAATTCTGGTAAGGTTGCACAGGTTACACGAGACGACTGTAGGCCTACCAATGGCTTAAAGCTGCTTATACTTTTGGCAGCTCTGCTGCATTATTGGTTAGTTTCAGAACCGGTGCTACATTGGGAGTGTAGGGATTGGTGGATCAATTTAATCCCCATAGGAGTGTAGGGTTGGATGGGACAAGGAGTGTAGGGCTGGTTGGGAATTATATGCATTAAAGACATTGATTCTGATATTACTATGGGCTCAGGCCCAACTGAGGCTATTACGGGCTAAGGCCCATTTGCCACTGTTACCGTAATGGGCTTAGGCCCAGATGGTTGTGATGTATATTATTTGATTGTTAGGGGTTGTACACATTGAGTTTTCGTAAACTCACCCCTCTTTTTAATTTTTCAAGTAATCCTCAGTGATGGGTTTATACCCACGTTTTGAAAATAAACTAACGTAGTTTTTATACCCATTTTGAATGGCCAGAAGTTTTAAATAGTAAGAAGGGTTTCCAATGATAACATGGTTTTTGAAAAACACTTCGATGTGACACGCCAGATTCAGCCATAGCATTTAGGCCAGGATTGGGGTGTTACGGGAAAGCTGCTAGATTTGGTCAAGAAGAGAAGAAAATCGTAGGGACAAAGAGAAAGAAAAGTGTGACTCGGCCAACACCAACACAAACTGAATGGGCAAGGGAGAAAAGAATCAGAGATGAGCAAGAAAAGAAAGTGCACGAGAGGTCAATTTCCCAACAGGTTCGATAGCACTCAGAAAAGAAGAGAGAAAAGAAAAGAACCAAAATGCAAAGAAAATCCCAAAAGGCGCAAAAGAAATCGGCTTTAGCATTCCCAAATGACCAACTGAACACTCCCCACTCTCCTAACCCATTTGGGCCCTAACCCTCTCAAATTCAAACTCCATCTTTTCCTTAACAAATTCCTTCAAAATCCACTCTTTGATATCCTCCTCAACTACTCACAAGACCCATTAAAACTCTCACTCAATAGAGTTCTACTGCACCTCAAACTCCAGCCACACAGAGTGACAAAAATAAATCCCTTTATTGCACACCCCACGCCTTGAACCATGACCTCATTGCCATTCATGTAGAATCACATCCACTAGACCATCCTACTTCTTGTGAAGCAAATCAAACCCAATTAACTATAAGGCCTAACCGCTAGCTTCCATATTAACATATGAGCAAAAATAAAAAAAAATTGCCAAGGCCAAGACTCGAACCTAGGCTTTCTAAAAATCCCCTAATACACCCAAACACACCTAAATCATCTAGCCAACACACCAAACATGCAATTTGTATCAAAACATGTAAAATTAAAGCACCTAAAGTTTTGGTGTACCTCATGTAAGCTAGGAACGGGACGCTCATAAGAGCTATGGTGTACCTGCAACATATGCAAGACCATAACCAATTTGAAAACTCTATAACCATTGTATTTCATTTATTCAAACAAGACTTAACATTTATCGGAAATTATCGAATATGTAACTGATTTGCATATATGTAAATTATACAATACACAAAAAACATTCAATTCAAACATATAAGAATACACAATATAGTTACACGAACTTACCTCGACAAGTGTTCGTATATTTGTAGTCTACTAATCTGATACCTTTTTTCCTCAATCTAACTCCGTATCTAATCTATCCGAGTCTATACAAATGAATTTAACATCAATTTAATACAATTTACATTCAATTCAATCCAATTCTCATCTTAGGCAAAAATTACCATTCTACCCCTATACTTTTAATTAATGATGATTTCGTCCCTAGGCTCAGAAAATGAAATTCATGCAATTTAATCCTTGTTCCAAGCCTAGCCAATTTTTACATGTAACAATAGCAGCCCAAGTTATTACGATATCGGGAATATAAAAATTACTAAAAATGGGACAAGATTACTTACCCAATTAAGCCAAGTAAGCTTGCTTGAGTTCTCTTCTCTTAGCTAGGGTTTCCATGTATTTTAATTTGGGAAAGATGATGGTAAATGATGATATGAGATTTTTATCATCTTTAATTATTTCTATTTCCAATTTAGTCTTTTTCTTTATTTGATTTTTCAAGGATGAATCATCATTCTTATCTACTAACCCCTCTTAATGGTCTATTTTCTATATAAGGACCTCAAATATTGAACTCTATAGCTATTTGATCCTTTTAGCTAAAAAAATTCAACTTTTGCACTTTGTGCAATTTGTCTTTTCCATTAAATTAAACATGAAATCAGTAAAATTTCTTTACAAAATTTTCATACGATATTTCTATCTTTATGCAAACCATGAAATAATATTAAAATAATTTTATTTTCAGATGGGCTGTTACAGTAGGTCTCGTGAATGGCTTAATTGGAGACATGGAAACATCATAATGGTGGCATAAAGTAGTAATCAAACCTGAGAAGTACATACTTTACTTATGGATTCGTATACACATGAGCATTTCCTCATAAATCCAGTGACCAATGCAAATCTACTCTCTGTGTGCTATAGAATATAGCGTAACCATTTGATAGGTGGTAACATCAAGAGCATTGTTAGTTAGTGCCAGCGGGTGTAAATAAATTCCATCTACATCTTGGCCATTGAAATCATGATGGTCATATTAAATTCCAATAGCACCTTGGAATTGGCTTGGCAAGTCCACTCGTCATGCCCCTTTATCAAATAATCTATTATACCCTCCATATCAAAATCCCCGAATGTGAATAAATATAAAAGCTCTAAATGATCATGGGTATAATATGAGGCATCGTAACATTGGTAAATCGTGCGAGGTCTAATCAATATATTTTTTTCCCGAATGATAACGAGAATGATCGTTTCACTTCATTGCTTACAATTTTCCATATCTTTTATGGAGGCATAAAACTTGTAAACAATAGCATCAACTGTTGGTTCGGTTGAGGTTGCAAAAAAATTGTTCCACTGATGAAATTGTACCAAATACCAAATCTCATTGCTAGCGGACATGGTAGGATTGAACCCACACTCTTAGATAAACAAATGCCCACTCGTTTGGAGGAAAAACCTCTTGACTTCTTAGTTATGGAAGCAATTCACAACGATATTGCTCAGTGCCTCAATGATGTGTAAGTTTTTTCTTGGTGCCATTGTTTGAACTAAAATAAAATAACAACAAAGCGAAGCAATAAATTTGGTAAAAAGTAAGGTTAGAACACAAAACCTCAGGTAGTTGCTGAAGAAATTCAATCTTCAATCGATGTGGATGTAACCTAAAGTAAAAGAAGAAAACTATAGAACTATGCAAATAATAGAAGAAGAGAACTTACTTATGGAAATCAGAGGGAGAAAATGCAAAAAATTAAAGCTAGATCTTGAGAAAGAGGTGCGGCTGCTAGAGGAGAGTGTTTGCTCATCTTCGGGTGTCTGAGATGTGTGTTTTCATGCCAAAAATAGGTGGGCATAAATAGACTTTTAACGAGATTTATGCCTAGATGGTCCAATTTCAATTGAAAATAACAAGCGTGTCGCTCCATAAGGTATGCATGGCATGACATGATGCCCTAAAAACACTTATTTTAGCTTCAAACTAATCATGTCGCGCCATAGCTTGTGCATGGTGCGACATGACAGTTTAACATAAGAATGTGCCTTCGAAGTGCATTTGACGCTCCATTGCCTTTGCATGGTGTGACACGACACTTCTTCTAGCCCTTTGGGATGTGTTGAAGTCCTTCGTTTGTCTTTTTTTTTTACCTTGATTAGCTTCTCTTCATTTCGTCAAGTCCACAAACCTGATTTCTCCTAATTCTAACATATGATTATACTATAATTATCTTAAAATATAACTAAGAACAAAAAAATTGAAACTAATTTACAATATTTACAAGTTAATTAAAGTTAAATGGTTTAGCAACTATGTCGTGCTACCGAACTTGTCCGAAAATTTTCTAAATTTCACCATTTACTACAATTATCGTTCATGACCATTGTAGGCCTTCCAATAATTTTCATTCCTTCCTGGATCTTGCCATTTGTCTCATTCTCTTGTATTACAAGTACCTACACTTGCACAACTTAGAAAGTACCTTTGATCAAAGCTGTTAGGGATTAAATTGAATAGAACATAACATTCCTCCCTAAGAAATTTCCCACTTTGGGAATCATGACCATCTTTGAGCACTTCTACTTTGTTATTGATCTTTATAATTAGCTTGTTTTGCTTGAGATTGATTGTTGATTTAGAAGTGGCTAGAAATGGCCTACCTAACAGAATGAGGGTTTCCCAATCTTCCTCGAAGTCAAGGACTACAAGATCGATGGGGATTATATATCCTCATACATTAACCAATACATCCTCAAGTACACATTTTGGGTGTACCAAGGATCTATTGGCTAGTTGTAGCATTATCGAGGTATTTTTGAGATCCCCGAGTCTGAGTTCTTGATAGATCAATAGGGGTAATAAATTTATGCTAGCCCTTAAATCACAAAGGGCATTGTTAAAATGTCGATCCCTTATCTCTATTGGAATCATAAAACTACCCGAATCTTTTAATTTCAAGGGTATTCTTGATAGATTAAAGTGCTTCACGAGGCATCAATGCCAATTTGCTTACCTTGTTTCATTTTCTTATGTCCTTTCATAATTTCCTTTAAGTACTTGGTGGATTTAAGAATTTTATCGATAAGCTATAAAAGCAATAAATTGACATTGAGGGATTGAAATAAATTTAAAAAACTTACAAAATCTACCTCGTCCCTATTTTGTTTATCCTTAAACTAGTCGGGAATGGTACTTTAGTTGTGCTCAGTCTTGCAATTACCGAATCATACACCGATTTATCTACCTCTTCAATCTGCTCATGGTGCCCAACTTCTTCCTCTTTCATGGATTTGTCAACCTCTTTGGGAATCTCTTTCTCTTCATGAATGGGCTTACTTGGAGTCTTCAAATCCTTTCCCGATCTCAAAGCAATCACCTTTTCATGTTTTTTTCCAATCTCACCAAGGGTTGTTCTTCATGTTACTGGGGAGACTTTGGCTATTTTGCTTTTGAACAATCATCATTAATTGGCTCATTTGGTCTCAAAGACTATCCATTTGGGATTCGAGTCATCCACACCTAGCTTGGACTTGTCAAATGGTCATTTTTACTATTTGTATCTCCCACTCTAGTCAATTGAATCTTTGACCACATACAACATGGTCATTCTCCACGGATCTTTGTTGCATGGGTAAAGGTTGGTAATGAGGGTTTTGTCGGGATTGTAACCTCCCCAACCTAGCCTAGACGATAAATTGGAATTTGGGAGATTGTATTAACCATCGAAGTGGCTCAGTCTTTATCAAAATCAACTTTTATTTAAAACTTCGGTTTATTCAGGTGATTTATAATATATACTTTAGTTTAACTTGTTAGGAATTGTTAGAGTTAAGTGACTCGAATCCTTATTTAAATAAAATACAGTGGTAAAATAAAATAAAAGTAAAATCCATATAGAACTACACTTCTTTTATTTTATTTTAAAATAAGGCTTTTTAAACCTTATTAAACTCCATCTATTTGATATTGATTAGAATAAGGTGTTTCAATCTTACTGCACTCCTACTAGAATATGGTTTTACAAGCCTATAAATAGACATAGTCTACTCCTCTTGTAATTATTTGAATTCAACATAGTAATTTTCTTCTCCTCTGTCCGTGGTTTTTTCTTCAAAAGGGTTTCCACGTAAAAATTTGTGTTTTCTTTATTTTTCTCTCTTTTCTTTTCGATATATTGTCATTATCGTCGTTCTATTTTTTCAAATTGGTATTCGAGCTTCCGGGTTGTTGATCTCAATCATGGTAATTGCATCTTTTAAGTATAAAATTCTGCTGTGGCGGTAAAGATGAAGGTAGTTCTTGCATAGATGAGCTTAGAGGAAGCCCTGCTAGGGGTATATAAGATTTCTTAGACATTGACAGAGGAAAAGAAGAAGCGCAAGGATCGAAAGACGTTAACATAGTTACATCTGTATTTTTCTAACGAAATTTTACAGGATGTAATGAAGGAGAAGACTGCTGCTGGATTATGGAAGAAGCTGGAACAAATATATATGTTGAAAACTCTAACCAGCAAGCTACATATGAAACCACATCTTTATGTTCATCGTTTGGAGGAAGGTACGTCTGTGCACGAACACTTAATAGTGTTTAAAGAAATTCTCTCAAACTTGGATGCCATGGAGGTTTAGTACGATAAGGAAGATCTAAGATTGATTCTATTTTGTTTGTTGCCCCCGAGTTATTCAACCTTTAGAGACACCATTTTATATAGCCGTGAGTCTCTCACAGTTGATGAGGTTTATGATTCTTTAACCTCGTATGATAAGATAAAGCATCATGTAGTTAAAATCAACCTTCAGGAAGAGGGTCTCATTGTTTGTGGGAGACAAGATCAGAATATTGATGATAATAGTGGAAGGACACATGAATAGAATCCTTGCGGTAAATCTAAGGGTCGACCGAAGTCTTCAAACAGAGGTAAAACTTGTAACTTCTACAAGAAGAAAGGGCACATCAAATCTGAGTGCTATAAGCTACATGATAAGATCAAAAGAGAGGTTGCAAATCAAAAGGGAAAACAACAATAAAATTTTGGTGAAGCTGACATTGTAGAAGACTACAATGATGGTAAACTTCTAGTGGCTTCTATCAACAATTCTAAAGTGAGCGAGAAGTGGGTCCTTGATTCAGGCTGCACCTTCCATATGAGTCCCAATCGGGATTGCTTTACAACTTATGAAACAGTGTCTGAAGGTGTTGTTTTGATGGGAAATAACGCTTCATATAAAATCGCAGGTGTTAGAAAAATTAAAGTTAAGATGTTTGATGGAGTTGTCAAAACACTTAGTGACGTACGACATGTTCTAGAATTGAAGAGAAATTTGATTTCGTTGAGTAATTTTGATTCAAAAGGGTACAAATACACAGCTGACAATGGGCTTTTGAAAATTTCCAAAGGTTCCCTCGTTATGATGAAAGCGTAGAGAAAGACTACCAAGTTTATGTTCTACAAGGTTTTACTCTTACTGGTGATGTACCTGTCACTTCCTTTTCCTTATCAAATGATGATATCACTAAACTTTGGCATATGTGCCTAAGGCATATGAGTGAGAATGACATGGCAGAATTCAGAAAAAAGAGGACTTCTTGATAGGCAAGGAATTTACACCTTGAAGTTCTGTGAGCATTGCGTTTTTGGGAAGCAAAAGAGAGTTTGATTCACCATAGGAATCCATAACACAAAGGGAACATTGGAGTATATTCATTCTAATCTAAAGGGACTATCCAGAGTGCCTTCGAGAGGTGGAGCTAATTATATGGTAACTTTTATTAGTGATTTCTCCAGAAAAGTTTAGGTGTTCTTCCTGAAGCAGAAAGCGATACGTTTTTGCATTTAAGTCTTGGAAAACTATGATTGAAAAATAGAAGGAAAAATAAATAAAATACCCCCACACAGACAATGGTTTAGAGTTCTGTTCCAATGAGTTTAATAAACTATGCAAGTTAGAAGGGATCGTGAGACACTTGACAGTTTGTCAAACTCCACAGCAAAACGGTGTTGCAAAACGAATGAATAGCACGATCATGGAGAAGGTTCGATGTATGTTGTCAAATGCCAACTTACCAAAGTCGTTTTGGGCCGAATTAGCCTCTACTGAATGTTTCTTGGTTAACCGATCTCCATCCGTTGACATTGAGAAAAAGACTCCACAAGAGGTATGGTCTGGTAATCCTACTGGCTATTCTGATTTAAAGATCTTTGGGTGTCCTGTGTATGCTCATGTTGATAATGGGAAATTGGTGTAACAGCCCGATTTATGGCCTAAAAGGAATAGTGGTTTTGAAACCCCAAATCTGTAGTAGGAAAAATTTATTCCAATTAAATTTTAATGTTTATTGTGTGATTGAACGAATGTGTGAAATTTTCGTTACTAAATTTTATTGTTTGGGTATCCAATTTAATATTTAGGACTAAATTGAAATAAATGAAAAATGTGTGTTCTAATTCATAAAGGTACTTGATTGGAATGGGTTTTTAACTTAGAGGTCCTTATATAGAAATTAGACCATTTTATGTCACAATAGACAAAAATGAACATGGAAGGGTAAAATTTTAAAGAAGAGTAAAAAGGGCATTTTGGTAATTTGGTAATTAAATGGACTAAAAGACAAAATAAAAGCCAAAAAGACCTTGTCCATCTTCTTCATGGCTGAATTAGCAAGGGGGAAGCCTTGGCTAGGGTTTTCAAGCTTCCAAGCTTTATAGTAAGTCCGTCTTTGCCCCGTTTTTAATGCTATTTATGTTTTTGAAATCCTTGTAACATGAACTCTCTATTTCTACCATTTATTTGAGCTAGGGTTGAGATTTGAAAATTTACCCATATGTGAAATGTTTGTGTTTTGATGTCTAATGGTAGAATATGAATGTTAGGTGTGTAATAAATGACTTTTACTAAATGATTTTTGATGAAATTGCATAAAAGGACTAGTTTGTAAAAAGTTGTAAAATGTGTGTAAATGTGTGAATAAATGCAAAATATGGGTTTCTATAGTTATGAAAACGGTTCGGCTAGGCCTAAAATGCAAAGAAATTGAATGAAAATCATTTTTTAGGCCTAGGGGCAAAAGTGTAAATATGACAAAGTTTAGGGGTAAAAATGTAAATTTTGCCAAAATGTGAATTTAGGCTAATTTGAGTAGCATGATGAATAAATAAGTAAATGTGTGATAATTATGAATGGTAAATGTGATTGGTTGTGTAAGTTGCATGATGTGAATGGTTAAGTGTGTGTGTGTGTGTGTGTGTGATTATGCATGATGAATGTGGTTTGCAAATGGTATGTGGATGTCTTAGTGTGGATGTTTGAATGCTTAATAATACCATGTTGTGTGATGATAAATTTGTATAAGTGTTTTGGGGTGGCAAAGGGCTTGGTAAATAGCCTTACTTGTGGTCACACGGGCAGCCACACGGCTATGTGCCCAAGGCGTGTGCCCCTGTTTTATTCTTTTTAAGAAATTTTTTATTGCTTTCAAAAGTTCTCAGTTTAGTCTCGGACCACTTCCAAAGTATGTATTGCACCTCGTAGGCCCTGTTTAGGGACTCAAAGATAAAAATTTGAAAAGTTTTAATTTGGATGAAATTTTATGACTCGGTTTAATACGTTTACAAGTGTATGTGTTTCGGTAATGCCTCGTACCCTATTCTGGCGTCGAATATAGGTAAAGGGTGTTACATTTAGAACTGAGATCCATTAAATGTGTTTTTCTTGGTTTTAATACATGTGTAAAAGGGTATAAGTTATGGTGTCCTGAAAATAGAAAAATTGTAATTAGCAGAGATATTTTCGATGAAATTGCGATGCTACCTAACTTATCTCTTAAAGACTCTTCCAATAAATAAAATCAAAAGCAGATGGAGCATCAGATTAATCTAGAATCTACAACAGAGTCGACTCCTCAAGCCAATACAAAAATTGAAAATAAATTTGCTTCTTCACCACAATACTCTATCGCCAAAAACAAAACCAGAAGAGAAATTAAACCTCCAAAGAAGTATGCCGAGGCTGATCTAGTTGCTTATGCTTTAAATATGGCTGAAGACATAGATGCAAACCAAGAGCCATCTAATTATTCTGAGGCAGTTAGTTGTAAAGACTCAGAAAAGTGGATTTTAATATGCAAGAGGAGATGGAATCACTACACAAAAATAAAACATGGGATCTTGTGAAACTTCCTAAAGGTAAAAAGGTTGTTCGTTTTAAATTGGTGTTTAAAAAGAAAGAGGGGACTCTAGGAGTTGAAGAACCTAGATATAAAGTAAAGCTTGTTGCAAAGGATTACATTCAAATTCTAGGAGTGGACTTCACAAATGTGTTCTCCCCAGTTGTGAAGCATAGTTCGATTCGAGCTTTGCATGGTATTGTGGCCATGCATGATTTGGAGCTTGGGTAGTTAGATGTAAAAACTGCATTTTTGCATGGAGAACTTGAGGAGGATATTTACATGCAACAACTAGAGGGCTTTATAGTCTCAGAAAAAGAGGACTATGTTTGCTTGCTAAAAAAGTCCCTTTACAATTTGAAACAGTCACCAAGACAATGGTACAAGAGGTTTGATTCCTTTATGACTTCTTATGATTTTAAAAGAAGTAGCTTTGACAGTTGTGTTTACTTTAAGAAAAATAGTAATGGTTCTTTTGTATATCTACTCCATTATGTGGATGACATGTTGATAGCAGCGAAAGCTAAATGAGAGATAAGAAAGGTCAAAGTCCAACTAAGTGAAGAATTTGAGATGAAAGATTTGGGACCAGCAAGAAGATACTTGGTATTGAGATTCTTAGAGATAGAAAAGCAAGTAAATTGTACATAAGTCAAAAGGGGTACATTAAGAAAGTTCTTTGCAAGTTCAATATGTAGAGTGCTAAGCCTGTTAGTACTCATTTAGCAGCCCATTTCAGACTTTCATTTGCTTTGTCTCCACAATCAGATGATAAGATTGAGCACATGCGACAAATTCCATACTCTAGTACAGTGGGATCTCTAATGTATGCTATGGTTTGTTCACGTCCAGATTTATCATAAGCAGCCAGTGCAATTAGTAGATACATGGCAAATCCCGGTAAAGAACATTAAAAAGTAGTTCAGTGGATTTTAAGATACTTACGAGGTACTACTAATGTTTTCTTACAGTTTGGAAAAACTAGAGATGGAGTAATTGTGTATGTTGATGCTAATTTTGCTGAAGACCTTAATAGAAGAACATCTTTCACAAATTATGTCTTTACAATTGGAGGTTGTGCAATCAGTTGGAAAGCCACTTTGCAAACTACAGCTGCTTTGTCTACCACTTAAGCTGAGTATATGGCAATTACTAAGGCTTGTAAAGAAGCCATTTGGTTGAAAGGACTCTTTAGTGAACTTAATGAAGACCTTCAAATCAGCACAGTATTTTGTGACAGTCAGAGTGCGATCTTCCTTACAAAAGATTAAATGTTTTAGGAGAGAACAAAACACATTGATGTTCGATATCATTTTGTTCGTGATATTATTGCTCGTGGTGATATTGTTGTGAGTAAAATTAGAACTCATGAAAATCCTACAGATATGATGACTAAGTCACTTTCTATAGCCAAGTTTGAGCACTACTTAGACTTGGTTGGTGTTTATTGTTGAAGTTAAACCCTTAAGAGGTTTTATGGAAGAGGTGGAGAACTTGTTCATTGAGAGTTCGCGATGAACATGTTCATTGAGAATCTGTGTCAAGGTGGAGGTTGTTAGAATTAAGTGACCCAAATCCTTATTTAAATAAAATACAGTGGTAAAATAAAATAAAAGTAAAAGCCATATAGAACTACACTTCTTTTATTTTATCTTAGAATAAGGTTTTTTAAACCTTATTAAACCCCATCTATTTGAAATTGATTAGAATAAGGTGTTTCAATCTTACTACACTCCTATTAGAATATGGTTTTACAAGCCTATAAATAGTCATAGTCTACTCTTGTAATTATTCGAATTCGACATAGTAATTTTCTTCTCCTCTGCCCGTAGTTTTTTCCCCGAAAGGGTTTCCACGTAAAAATCTGTGTTCTTTATTTTTCTTTCTCTTTTCTTTACGATATATTATCATTACTGACGTTCTATTTTTTTAGGAATAGTAGTGGAATAAAACAAAAGACGATTTAATTAAACAATTTGGTTTAATCAAATATTAACAAATAATAAACTAAATTTATAGCCTATACTGAATGGGATAAATCTAACAACTAAGTTAAAACTAAATCCCAAACCATGGATCATAATAAAAGAAAATGGAAAGTAACTCAACATCCTAAGGAATTAAAAATAATGACATTGATGGAAATAAAGATGGAACAAAAGTCAAGACCCTCCGAGTCTCGTGTCTATGTCCTACCCTTAAGGATTATTTGAAAAGACGAAAATTAGGGAGAGTGAACTATGGAAGCTTAATGTGAGTCCCTTTACAATAAACCCAGTCATACAGTTATATTTTTAGACAATAAATACACATTATACATCATTATCAAGAATAGCAATCAGTTATAAATATCTGTCAACTTGAAATATGGTAAATCAATGTTGCTACCTTAGTCAAGCAATAATAATAAATTCAAGCATAGACAATCAATCGAATCAATTCAGAGTTATTCATACTGTTCATGAAAGATATATGCACATTAATCAATTCAATCATTTCATCAAGTAAATTCAGTCAGGTATGCACAAATTGTAAAATATGCTATACAAAAACTGATTTAAAAATCGGTTGTGCTACCCCCAACTGTAATGACCCTATAGTTAGAGGAGTCAGAAAGTGTATTCCCGGGACTCCATTCCCATAAATAAAACTCGTAAATATTTTTAATAAATATTTACGAAGCTAGTTGTGTAGTTAATTAGGTTTCGCTTAAATGAATTTACATGAATTAAGAGTTATTATAGTATAAGGACTAAACCACCTTTAAGGTAAAAGTTAATTTATGATTTAAAAATAATTAAAAGAACTAAAGAAGCAATGACACATTTGTTTCTTTAAGTGGGATGGCGTTAATAAATTATATATAACTTATATGTAAATTTATTTTATATATTATAATAGTTAAAGTTAAAATATGTTATAATATTAAGAAATCTTAATAATTAAGTAAATATATATGTATTATATAATAATAAAATAAAGTATAATAAAGCAAATAAGTAATAAAAGAAATAAAAAGCCATGCAAATTAAGAAAGAAAAAGAACGAAAAAAACAAAAAGGAAGAACGAATGACTAGGGTTCAAAACTTTTCAAGTTCAATTGGTTAGTTAATTTAGTTCCTTTGTTTTGTAATTTTTATATTTTTGGAATCCTAGTACCTAGGGCTACCCAACCCATGTCAAAATTTTAGCAATTATTAAGATTTAAAATGTTGTTAATGTTGAATAGTTTTAGTATTGTGGATTAAATTGATAGATTTTTAAGTTAGAAATGAAAAATGATTAAATTGTAAAATAAATTGTAAATTTTGAGTAATAAGGACTAAATTGTGAAAAAATCAAAATTTAGGGGTTTAAGTGAAAATAGGGAGTTAAATTTATTTTAAATTGAAATTTGTATGAAAATATAGAATTAATGTAAAGAATAAAAATTAGACTCAGTTTAGGGACTAAATTGGAATTTATTCAAATATTGAGTAAAAATTTAAAATATTCAATATGAAATTGAATTGTGTTGTATTGATGACTTTTAATTATTTTAATTATGTAGCTAACGTCACACCGAAATCTTTGATTAAAAAGGGGAAAGATAAAATCGACGTCGAATAACTCAAAATCCACGGTTTGTATTTCTATAATCCAAACCTAGTTACTAATTGTTGTATTTTGATTTAATGCATATGGTAAATTGTTTAGATGAGTATTTGTCACTTTGATATTGAATTGAATTAAAGTTGATTGAAATGGATTGAATTGATATATATATTATGAATGTATTGATTATTTGAATTGAAATGAATATATGTGTAAATGTGATAATGTGCAAATATGATAATTGGATATTGGTTGTATTTTGAAAGTGAATTGGAACCCTATTAACTATATAGAGCTAAATCAGATATAGATGGCCTACCATAGGATTGGAAGAGTTTAGGGATTTCTTCGACTTTAAGTCGATGAGGCACTGGGTGCCAATTTACTTCAGTTTAACTGATGAGACACTGGGTGTCAATGTATATAGTGTTGGGCACATATTACTTCGAATTTATCCAATGAGGCACTAGGTGTCAAACTGGTGTGTTGGTTTGATCCGTGTAACTATCTGAGTCTGAGTTGCGTTAATAAGGGTAATTAAACAAAACGGTTATATAATTGATATTGGATGATATTGTATGTGAATTGAAAATGGGATAATGATTTGAAACATGAAAAATGAGATATGTTGTGACTAAATGAGATACATGAGTTATGTACTCATGAATTTAGTATTGAATGGCTAATGCCAATGTATAAATAATTGTGGTTTGATATGTGAATAGTTATTTATATAGCAATTTTGTGAATTGGGACATTGTTAATCAAATAAAAGATGTTAGCATGTGCAACTTAAGTATAGTACGAAATGATATCAAAATGATGTGTTAATATGTATGAATTCAAAAGGTTGACATATGATAGTTGTGATCTTAGTCATTAATTTGTGTTTATATTTCAATTGTGCATTTTGTATTTTCTTGTCTTTAAATGTTTGGATTATAGAAATATCACTGAGTTTTATTCAGCGTATGAATTTGCTTCCCGTGCACAGGTTAGGTACTTCTCTTTTGATTACCAATTTATCATCTAACAACAATCCCGAACTCAAATGTAGTGATGTTTAATTTTTGTGTCGGCATGTACCTAGGATGTCTAGATGATAGTTATTTTGTGGATGGATTGTAAATGAGGTTATAAATGTAATGTTGGTTTGGTATATATAAACATGTGTTTGTGTTTGAAGCCATAGTATGGTATGGTAAATTAAACCGAAGCTTGATATGTGCATGTGAATTTAAGTTAATGTTTTAGGTAGATATGAGCTAGGCTAAATTGATGGATTTTGGCATGTTTATAATTTTAGTTTGAATGATGCATTGATGATATGTTTTGATGATATAAATGTGGTACCAATGAGGGTACATTAGTTAGGCACCTAGGATAATTGTTTTGGTATGTTTTGAAATGTTTGAAATAAATGAATAGATAACTATTACTCAGTAATGCTCTGAAACACTATTTTGACGATTGATATGGATTAAGGGTGTTACATTTAGTGGAATCAGAGCTTGCAGGTTTAGCCAATTCTTGGACTAAATCGAGCTCGAAATTAAGTCTAGAGGTACATGCCATAATTGAGTCAAATTGAATTGGGATTTGGATGCTGATATATTTGTTTTTGTTTTACAGTTGAAAATGTCTGATGATTATAATAACGATATTGATCAAGAGTTATATACCAGAGATGATGTCACTAATGAGTTAGATGGAACTGAAGCAATAACACCAAGTGTTAATCCAGTCAGTACTCAACAACCTAACGTTGAGTGAGGTAATACTGAGGGAGGAGGTGATTTACAATTACTTCAAGCTACAACTGATGCTCTTCAATGTGTGGCGGGAACCATATCTGCTATAGCATCTGCACCTACTATTCGTCAAGCTCTGATTAAAGAGTTGTGCAGATACAGTGCAACTAAATTCTTAGGACTGAAAGGAGTTAATCCTTTTGTAGCTAAAGTTTGGATTGAACCCACTCGATGCATCTTGCAATAACTTGAATGCAACCTACACGAAAGTGTAATATGTGTTGTTTCTCTACTGCAAGGAGAAGCATATACCTAGTAGCAGCTAGTTACACGCCATGTATCCAAAGATTAGGCAAATTAGGAATTCTTCCAAAAGAAATTCCAAAGAAATATGTTGGCGAATTGTATATCGAAGATAGAAGACAAGAGTTTTTGATGCTAAAACAAGGTGGGATGTCTGTGGTTGATTATGTACGAGAGTTTTGGTGGCTTAGTAGGTACTTTGTTGAGTTTGTGCCGATTGAAATTGATAGTCGCAAGCAATTTCTATGTAGTTTACGTGATGAGTTGCGAGTTCAGTTTGTATCACACAAAATTATTGAGTTTGTAGATTTAGTTGAATAGGCAAGAATGGTAGAACAACTTTTGGGTTTTGATAAAAAGGCTGAGAATACCCGTACTGTTGGAAAGTGTTCTGGAGCTGCTAGTTCAAATCACAACCAAAGAGATTAAAAGAATTTCGTGGTAGTTGGAGATCAAATTTTAAGCTAGAGCTGGTAAAAATTGTGATAGACAACTGATTGTGTCTACAGGTAGTATGCAAGGTCCATCTAGGGATACTAATATTCCGTATTGTGAGCACTGTGGGAAAAAGCACCTTGGTGAATGCTGGAAGTAAACTCGAGGCTATTTTTTCTGTGGATCTACTGAACATTTTGCTAGAGAGTCTCCGAAGAATAAGAAAGCTACACTTGTTACTTCTTAGAGATCTATGCCTGCTCCTAGGGGTCGCAGGTTGAGTCGAGGTGGTTCATTTTCGAAAGGGGTGCTAGAAAGGGAAATGATGCTATTACTCATCAGTTGGAGGTCAGAGGGCCAGCCTGAGCTTATGTTGTGCGGACTCGTGAAGATGGCGATGCTAATAACATTGTGACTGTGCGATTTTGATATGATTTTGGGCATGGGTTGCCTTACGGAGCACGGGGAGATTCTAGATTACTGTAAAAAGAATTTTTTTCAGAGTGAAGGTGGTAGTATGATTGAGGTGAATGGCGTTCGAACGAATGGTTCAACTCGTATCATTTCAGCAATTCGAGCTGATAAACTTCTCAATCAAGACTGTGAAGCTTTTCTAGCCTTTGTTATCAATTTGAATTCTAGTGGCAGTTAGTGCAGTAAAATTTGAACTTTTTTGCGAATTCCTTGATGTATTTCCTGAGGAGTTACAGGGATTACCACAAGATGGGGAGGTTGAGTTTGCAATTGAAGTGTTTTCTAGTACGACTCTGGTGTCAATGTCCCCCTATCATATGGCACCCATGAAGTTGAAAGAATTAAATTTACAATTACAAGACTTATTGGATCGCGACTTTATATGCCCTAGTATATTTCCTTGGGGAGCTCTAGTGCTTTTCGTCAAAAAGAAATATGGTTTGATGCGGCTTTGTATAGACTATTGGCAATTGAATAAGTTGACGATTAAAAATTAATACCCTCTACCTCATATTAATGACTTATTTGATCAACTAAAAGAAGCCTTTGTCTTTTCAAATATCTATTTGAGATCGGGCTACCTCCTATCTCTAAAAGAGTTGAATTTAAGACAGCGTCATTGGGTCGAGCTTCTGAAAGATTTTGATTTACCACGTTGGTAAAGCTAATGTTGTAGCTGATGCATTGAGTAGAAAAATAGTGGTTGAATTGCGAGCAATGTTTGCTCAACTCAATATCCTATTGACTGAATTAAAAATCAAACTAGTGATGTTTGATCGGATCAAGGCAGCACGGTTAGATGATGACAAGTTGGCGAAGAAAAGAGAAATAGTTCAAAATGGTATATTAGAAAATTTCAACATTGATGATTGTGGTTGCTTGAGATTTCATAACCGAATCTGCATTCTAGATGTTTTAGAATTGAAAGAGTTGATACTTCGCGAAGCTCATAATAGTCCTTCTGCTTTGCATCCTGGAGGATAAAAAATGTATCACAATTTTCGAGAATCTTATTGGTGGCCAGGAATAAAAAGAGACGTGGTCAAGTATGTGTCTAAACGTTTAACTTGTCAGTGAGTTAAGGCAGAACATCAGGTTCCCACCAGATTACTTTAGCCTATTTCTATTCCTGAATGGAAATAGGATCGTATCACGATAGATTTTGTAACGGGGCTACCTTTATCGGCAAGTAAAAAAAATGTTGTATGGATGATTTTTGATCAACTTATGAAATCGACTCATTTTATTATAGTTAGGATTGATTGATCACTTCCAAAGCTAGCTGAAGTTAATATTCAACAAACCGTGAGACCGCATGGTGTTCTTATGTCGATAATTTCTACTCAAGATCCATGATATGCAACTTAATTTTTCCACAGCTTTTCACCTGTAGATTGACGGACAATCTGAGCGTGTTATTTAGATTTTGGCAGACATGCTTCATACTTGTGTTATTGATTTTGAATCAGGATGAGAGCATTACTTACCTTTGGCCAAATTTGTATACAATAATAGTTTTCAATCAAGTATTCAAATGGCTCTGTATGAAGCCTTATACGATCGTTGGTGTGGAATACCTATTTGTTGGATGGAATTAAGTGAAAGAAGAATGATCGGGCCAAAATTAATTCAAGAAATGGAAGACATTGTTATGAAAATTTGAGATAGATTGAAGACAGCTTTCAATAGATAGAAATCATATACAGATTTGAAATGTCAAGATATTGAATATTCTGTTGGCGAAAAAGTATTTCTTAAAGTATCACCTTGGAAGAAAATTTTGAGATTTGACTGAAAAGGGAAGTTGAGTCCTCTTTTTATCAAACCGTATGAGATAACGGAAAAGAGTGGGAGCAGTTGCATATCGTTTAGCTTTGCCTATGGAACTACAAAAAATGCATAACGTTTTTCACATTTCAATGCTTAGAAGATATCGATCAGATTCATCTCATGTTATTTCGACGAATACGCGTTAGGGGTGTGACACCAACCACTAGCGCTCTAAAATTGGGAGTTCCCCAGAACTCCCTCCACTATCACTCCAATTTGTGGACTTAATACCACATTCAGATTCGGGTAATTGCAGATAAAAAGGTGTCGGTAACTACGATAAGACAGTTGCTCCCAGTAAAAAGCTATTGGAGGGACTGTGAGAGCATAGTAAAAAACATCACAGTTAGGATCTGCAGTAACTGTCAATACACAGTGAGACCGTCGCATATGAAATCTACAGAACTATGCATATACAACGAAACAATTAAATGTAGATATAGCACCACTTTTTAATACGGATATACTATCAGTTACTTCCTCTGTTCATACTGACCCAACCCATGCAAATGCAATACAAATTCATTCCATGGCATTCAATCGTTATATCCCATTCTTTTTATCTTAACTCAATTACAAACATAAGTAATTTAGGCATTCAATGTATTAGAAATTCAGGTATTTGAATCAACCAATCAAATATCCATACATATTACTTTGCACATAGTTCAAACAATAACTTACGGTAGATAAACCAATTCATTGGTATTTCAATCAATCAATTACATATTCACAATCAACAGTAATCAATTGAGTATTCTCAATCAACATGTCTCATAATTCACAATTCAAGTTAGAAATTATGATAACTAAACCTATTCATTCAATCATCTACTCATCTTGTGGTTCTATTCTAATCCAGACCTAATCATAAATTTCTAGTTCACTAAATGCCATTGAAAACCTATTCAGGGACTAATTTGAATAAATTAATAAAAGTTTAGACAAAACTATAATTTTTGAGTTTTAAGGGCCACACAGCCAAGTGACCGGATTCTGTGCAAAGCCCTAGGCCATGTGCGATTCGAATATGTGAGGTGTAAGGGCTACACAGTTGTGTGACTGGGCCATGTGTGACTAGGTAGTTTCAAATTTTAACTCGATTTTTTTGTAAAAAAGCACACATGTAACACCCCATACCTGGCCTAGAAGTTAGGCCCGAATCCGGCGTGTCACATTGAAGTGTTTTGTGAAAAACCTTGTTTTTCATTGAAAACCCTTCTTAAAGAAATTTGAGTAAAATTCCAGTTTAGAGTTGTTTTTCAAACGGCTTGTGTTTAAAAAATCAATTAGTCTTTCTATAGGTTAAAAATTATTTTTTTTAACTTTTTAGGGAAAATATTTTTATGTGCGAAAACTTAATTTTGAATAAATCCATTGTTTCAAAATAAAACGTGGGATAACTTAGAGGGAATAAAGTAAAGCGTTCAATGTAACAAATAGCAGAGGTAAAGCCTTATTACAATCCGAAATCAAAATACTTAGAAACTATAAAGAAAAACAAATAAAATAAAGCGCCTTGCTAGTTGGCCACCTCCGAGCCCCTCCGTTCGTCGAACCGCCTACTAAGGGTCTCCTAAGAAAATTAAAGAAGGAGTGAGTTTTGAAACTTAGTGTGTACAACCCTCAGCAATCATTAACATGCAAGCAATCAATTTGGCCTAAGCCCTAATCACAGTATCATCGTAATATATCACATATGCAATGCAGTAAAAACCCTCCCCAGTAATCCATCCGTTACACAGCATTTCCCGACCAACCTTATACACCTGTGGGGATTTCTAAATTGACCCACCCATCTGCTACACAGCAATGGTAGCCCGGTTATGGTACTACCTAACGTTGCAGCAAAGCTACTAATCACATATTGGGCTTTAAAAAGCCAACAGTGGATCCACGGTCGTCAAGCAACCATGCGATCCTCAAATTCTTCCTCCGTACCATAATTTCCACCCACATGTAGCCTAAGTAGTATATCACATGAATGCACCATGTCACACCCATAAATCCCAAGTTTAACTCCTAGGAGTATTTTAGTCATTTTCGCCTTTAGGGGCATTTCGGTCATTTTTAAGTTTTATGGATTCAGTACCTACCTGGCCCGTTAACAAGTCCTCGTTGGCCAAAGTGAACAGACACAATGCACCAGGTAGGATTCCAGAGAAGAGGAGGTGGGTCATTGAGACCGCTTAAGTACCAAGCTCTCCCTAGATCCAATCCTAGACATGCATATACCCATTACCACACTTCAACCTTATGACTTGTCCACGGTTGCATTTATGTTTTTAAGTTTTGTGAATGTTTGGCAATTAACAGATACTAAGCCCAAACCCATATACAAAGTCCATTCTCAATCATATGGCCCATTAGGCCCAAATCACAATCATATGACCCATTAGGCCCAAATCACAATCGTATGGCCCATTAGGCCCAAATCTCTGTTAAGCGGCCCATTAAGCCCAAATCCAATTCAAATCACGTAATATGCATGACTAACTCAATCCATATAACCAAATCAATAAATTTCACAAAACTTAGCCTCATGGCCCACTGGGCCTATTTAGCCACTTTCGGCTTTTCAACTTTTCGGCATTGTCGATATCGTGTGTGTAGTGTTTGTACACACCTGGCGATAGAGCGTGCTACGATTTCCTCTTAGTCATGAACCTACATTCGATTCATAGGCTAATGCAAACTTTATCTATAAAAATCCCGAAGCCTCACCGTAACCTTACCGTGTGCCAAGCCTTAATAGCCTCTTTTCTTTATCACCAACCACGATTAGACCCTAGATCTGTACCAACTTGATCATAAAAACCCAAGTATTAGGTGACTGGCATCCAACACGAGTCACCCTCATACAAATAAGTCTATTCGGCCACCACTTAAAACCAAGGTAAATAGTACTTACCTAAAAACCCGAAAACGCTTAAGGAACAATTTGGCAGAGACTTGGATAATCAAGAATTGGTACTAAACCCACCAACAGAGTAATCAGCCTAGGGACTTTTTGACTTTTCAGCTTTTAAACTAATATGGTGAATAAGGTTTATTCGGCACAAATTAAAGAAGAAGAGTAGAAGAAGGAATCGGCTAACCCAAAAGGTAAATCAAAAGAGAATTAATGAGAGAAAGAATGGAAAAAGAATCAGCTAGCAAAGATAGAAAAGCCAATCGGTACTTAAAAAAATAAAGAATTTGGCATTAGCCTAAGATCCCAAACTCAGTAAATATTTATAGCCTATAGCTGAATTGCCTGACCCTCAATTCCCAATTCAGCTCTATCACTTCCCCCTTCTTATCTCCTTGTTTTTCTCCCTGATAACTCCTAATCTATTTCCTAAATTTTCTCTCCTGAATACTCCCTTTAGAGTCCATCTTTACGCCACTTCCAGCCTTCTAGAAGGCACCCCACCTTTAGGTTTCAGTGCAGCCTTTCCCTTTCCAAGATTGGGTTTACCTTTGCCCTTGGGCTTTGTAGGAACTTTGGCCTTTCGCTTGCCCTTGTTGTTATGGACCACCAGTATGGGCCTGGATCCAACCTTTTTCATGTTGCCTTCAGTAGTTCGTAACATACTGAGCAACTGTGGTAGAGTCTTGTCAATTTCATTCATATTGAAATTGAGGACAAACTGGCTGTAACTATCCAGCAATGATTGTAGAATAACATTAGTGGCCAACTCTTGGCTCAATAGAAACCCAAGCTTAGATAGGCTTTCAATATAACCAATCATCTTAAGGACATAAGGTCTTACTGGGCTACCTTCAGCCAACTTACATTGGAATAGGGCCTTAGAGATATCGAACCTTTCTTACCTTGCTTGCCCCTGATAAAGTTCTTTCAGGTGCTCGATTATATCATAAGCAACCATGTCCTCATGTTGCTTCTGAAGCTCAGGATTCATAGTGGCAAGCATAAGACATCCAATGTCTACCATGTCATCGAGATGCTTCTTGTAAGCATCTTTATCAGCCCTCGAGGCATTAGCGGGTGGTTCATCAGGAAGTGGTTTTTCAATGACATATAATTTTCGTTCTTGTTTGAGGACAATCCTCAAGTTATAGAACCAGTCAAGAAAGTTCAAACCATTCAATTTGTCCTTCTCAAGGACCGATCGCAATGAGAGTGTATTAGTGTTTGCAGCCATAATATATCTACAACAATAAAATATGCGTGTGAATAAATTTACCAAGTTTATATCAATCATTAAAAGGACTTTATTATATGATGTTCCCTCTATTTTATTTAAAAAATTAAAAACCCTCATGTATTAATTTCGGAAAGACGTTCTTGAAAGTATTTCTAGTGGGTTAAGGATCCATATTTCACCTCCTCTTAAGTCAGCTTTGGCTTTACTTTCAAGATTATGGTTATTTAGGTAAGCAACAGTTTGCTAATTACATCATATGTAACTCCTACAATTTGGTGAACAACTCTTGCTCTAATCATCTTATGATTTATCCAAATTACTTGCCTCTAGGTTTCTAATCCTATTAGAGTAACCTAGTTAAATCATTAACCAATTTTTAACCAACGAATATCACTTGTTTATTCTTCGCGTTTAACCAAGATAAATACTAGTACTTCGCTTTGGCAGAACCTACATAGTATTAATCGAAGCCTTAACGAGGGCATAAATTAGAAGGCCATGTTGACTTAATATTTTAATAGAGGGATTTTATTAGAGTGTTGCATCTCACCAATTATGGTCTACTTCAGTCCATTTAATCTTTTAATTGATCTCATCAATTAAAGGGGTTTATTATTACCAAATTTACATGCTTTAGACATACATAGCATCTTATACATGAATAAATAAAGCAATAAATAAATGCAATAGTTATAGCCCATAAACTATGGTGGTTCAACCCAAGCCAATGGGAGAACCAAAAGGAAACCTAAAGGTGTAAGCCGTTTCACAAGTTGTCGATCCACACTAGTCGGCCCATCTTCCTTCTCGTCTAGTCCACAACAACCTTTACAAATTAGAATGTTCAGAAACTCGTTTTACATACGATGGAGTAAGATGAGAAGAGAAATACAAGAGAATAGTAGTAAGGCACGACGCGTAGGCTATATTTATAAAATTACAGCCTTTTATCAAATGGGTGATCGGGCTATAGCTATGCATTTCAAACATCGTGCATTTCAAAAATAGCATACATCATTCAACGTCTTGCTAAGTGAAATATAAAATATCCTTTCAACCTTTTATGGCCCATTAAGTTTTATTTATTACAAAACATACTCGAAGATGATGGGGATCTGAGGCGGTCGGAGGGAGCGGGCCCGCATACCTCAGTCAAATGAAACCTCACGATTTGATAACTTTTATCAACAGAATCGTGTTTTCAGGATTTTAATCCTTGAGGTTTCATATCGGAACAACCTTTATTCCACTAGCCAGTTATCTTTTACTGGAAACTATAAATACCACCTTCGCATCATAACAGATTTGTTAAAGTTAACAGTAATAACATAAAACCAAATAGGCCATAATACCATGATTAACATTTAATCAATTATCGAAAGGAACAGTAATTAGGTTATGCTTAGACATATAAACAATAAAAAATCGTAATAAAATTAAAGCATGCATCTCATACAATTGCATCACCCAAGTATTTAAACCCGAGTCCGTATCACACAAGTGGCTCTGATACCACTGTTGGAACGTCGGTGCCTCCAAGGCGCAGCGAAAAAAATATTCTGGCGATCCAAACCATGAATCCATGTGTAAGGAACGAATCGGGGTGATAAAAGGTTTCGAAATTACCAAAACTTCAATCTGAGTAGACAGCACTCCTCGGCTACGAGAATACTATTGTGCTATCGAATCCAAGCCGCAATCCTTATAATCTCGGCCTCCACTTGATCTACCCAATTGAAAATGAACAAGAGAAATCCCTAAAACTATTTTCAGAGGTATTTTACTTTGACGGCTGCTAGACCTTGTAGCAAAAAATGGGGTTTTATATTTTTTCTCTTTTTTTAGGGTTTTTTTATATATAAACCCCTTCTTAATTGGTATGTATATAATGAATTCTTAATTCATTAAGTTTTAATTCGAACATAATAATCATAATAAATAATTATAATAATGTTTTAACCAAAAATTATAATTACATTAATTATAGTAAACATTTCGGTAAACTATATTTATTTAATTTTATATACGAACCAAATTCATATATTAATAGAATTATGTTCTCCTTATGTGTACAACATCCTTGTACATACAATATGTTCGATATTTGATTGCCTAATTAAATTAATTCTACAATTAATTTAATTCATGTGACAACCAAACACAATACCAACTATGTTCTATTCCGTTCATTTCAACCATAGGGTGTGACCCTGTAGGTTCTTGTAACATTAGCAGTAATACTAGAACGATTCTAATATTACAAACAATGAGTGGCATCTAGCAATGCATCATTGCTACCTAAGTTCCAAGAAGTCATGATTCGACATAACCTTTTCTTGTGATTAACCTTTCATGTATTAATCCTTAAGTCATTTATCTTTGGAATGGACACAAGAAATGGAATAGTCACACTTGCATAGTCCATCCCATGTTTCTTGATACCTTGAGTGGACTATGATACACAAATAAGTATGGCATCTCATATCAACTTATTTGAGCATGGCCATGCATTTCTAGTCTCACTAAATCAAGTGGCCTGAGATATTACTCCCATTATGTAGGAGGGACTTATCCTATACCATATCCCTCTACATAGATTGTGGTGAATCCAACATCAGTCTTTATAGAACAACCAGTTACGATGTTTGTTTGACTATATCAAGATAGACAACTCACGATGTTGGGATAATGATGATCTCAAGTATGAGGATCATTTACATATTAATCACTATGAGTAATGTTGTGACAATTACATAATGATCCAAGAAACATACTCATAGTGGGTCAGTCTAATATGTTGTTCTCTAACACACATATTCATGCATTGATTCTGACACTCCATATCAGTGATAACTCTTTATCATCAATCAACTACATGTCAGTCTTAATGCATTATTGTTGTCCTAGCCAACAATAATACTTGACTAAGGATCTTTTAAGAATAATCATATTATTCTCAGGACATTATTATAAAACAGTTTATTTATGCACATAGAAAAGAAACTAAAATAATAATGGCAACACCTTATATTGATAAACATGATAAATCAAGTATGTTATTACAACCATCTCGTGATTGATCTTTGGGCATACTCTTACAAAAAGAACCTTGAGTATTTCCTTCTTTCACTTAAGCTAAGTTGTAGATCTGGATCTTTACCTATGAATGCTCCATGTCAAGTAGTAGTTGCTGCTGATCTTACATGGGAAGTTTGGATCTGGAATTTGGAACTGCTATAGGTGAGAATTAGGTGAGTCTCCAAACTGACTAATGTGTGCATACTATTATTCTAGATGCTTCCATAAAGAAACATACGAACTTTGAATTGAAACTTCAAAAGGATGTTAGGATGAATATGTTGATGTGTGAATTTTAACACCCCTAACCCGTCTTTGTTGCTGGATTCAAGTTACAGAGCATTACGGATCAAAACAGAACATTTAATTTCAAAATAGAAATAATTATGCAACTTACTATCAACATGTAAAAACTCAATATAATCATAATAGAAGTTACACTTACAGGCCTTAAAGTGAGCTTAGGAGGCCCTAAAATTAGTTTGGGAACAATCTGAGTTCAATTTGAAAGAAAACGAAAAATTTTTGAAAAACATGAAAATTTTGGAAAATAGAGGTTACACGGCCGTGTGACATAGCCCAGATCGAGTGGACATTCGAAGTCTGTACACACGACTGAGTCCAAGCCCGTGTGTATATTCGAAATAGGGCCACACGGCCGTGTCGTAGGCCGTTTGCCAGACCGTGTATGTATTCAATGTTGGGTCACACAGTCGTGTCGCAAGCTGTTTTCCAGACCATGCCACAAACTATTTTGAGACACACGACTGTGTTACAAGCCATGTCTCAGATCATGTGAAACCTGCACCTAAAACAATAATAGCACATAGTCGTGTGGGGTGACCATGTGTGGCACATGGCCATGTGCAACATAATTTTCCCCTTAAACAAGCCATTTTAAAGCAAATTGCTTGCACAACAAGAGACACCAATTCCACAACCATTCACAAGACCAAAACACTTGTCAACCACACTAAAAACATACCAATTTCATCTACCTACAAAATTAACCAATATGCCCTAATTAACACCACATTTCAATCATCAACTAAAAGTTTCCATTCAACTTTAGAAAAAACCATACACTTCATTCATTCAACATCAAAAGTTATTAACATTATACCTACTAGTTAATACTGTAACACCCCTAACCTATATTTGTCGCCGGAATAGGGTTACGGAGTATTACCGAAGTTTATAGAATATTTACAGATAATTGATGTCATTTAGTATTCATATCAAAAACTAATCATATCGTCACTTGATTAGACCCTTGAGGGCCAATTTAAACATTAGAAACAAGTCACGACTAAATTGGGATCTTAGAAAATTTTTCTGAAGTGTAGGGGTCACACGCCCGTGTGGTCAGGCTATGTGGCTCACAGACCAAGTGACATGCCGATGTCTCAAGCCGTGTGACATATAAGGTAGGGCACACACCTGTGTTCCTAACCCGTGTAAGTCTCTGACTTGCAATTTAATTAAGTGCATGGGTTACACGGCCAAGCCACATGCTCGTGTGCTAAGCCGTATGGTCAATTTAATTTTTGAAAATTAGGTGCAGGTTTCACAAGGCCAAGACACATGCCTGTGTTCTAGGCCATGTGTTTCACACAGCTAAGACACACGCTCGTGTCTCTGCTAGTGTGCCCAATTCTGAGTATTCTATTTCTAAATTTTAGGATGTAGAGGACACACGGCCAAACCACATGCCCATGTGCCAAGCTGTGTGTCACATATGGTCAAGACACATGCCCGTGTGTCTACTTGTGTGGACAAAATAAGGTCATTTTCTAGCCTTATTTCTCACCCAAAATTTGCGAACAACCTTCCCCAACATTTACAAACATATACCAACCAATTCAAGTCATATAAATTAGGTTTTGTTCTAACATCTAACATGATACATTATCACATGTATTTATATATTCCCAAACTTACCTTTGTAATATACATATATACCTTCCATAATTCAATTAAATCACACCAAATACACATGTATTAATCATGTTATAACCTCATATATATATATATATATATATTTACTAAACATACTATCATTAGCCATTCCAATGGCTAAATTACAAACAACCATTATATGCCATCATTGGCTAAGTTAGCTTATACATTCCATTTTGTCAAAATAAGTTTTCTATTTATACCAAAACAAGTTAGAGGATAGTGTGATGATGCTCCGACTGACTCCAACCTTTACGAGCTTCCGAGCACTATAAAACAAAGAAGAAAAAATCGGGTAAGCATTTGAAATGCTTAGTAAATTCTTATAACAAGAATTGAACTTACCACTGATATTTATTTAAATAAGCATAACATTATCATTCTTCCTAACAAATTTGCAGGTTTGCTTAATCACATACATTCAGTTAAACAAGTTAGTCACATATTTCACATATATACCAAATAAACATGGATCAGCTAATCATATTAAACTTTCATGTATTTTAGAAGCATTCAAAGCATAATTAATTTAATCTTGTAATTTCTCATAACATACATTTTATCTGTTGAATTATTGAAATATCAATGGACACTCACATTGTACTCATAAAATGTACAAACTAAAATCCATCAATTCATACCCAGGGGTACCCAATTAGGGCACATAATCGGGAAGCACACTCTTAAGCCTTGTAATGGGAAGCTCACCCAGAGCCATTTTGGAAAGCTTATAAAGAGCCTATCAAGAAGCTTACTTGGGCTATATAACGGAAAGCTCATGAGGGCCATAATCAGAAGTTCACAAGGAACCATATTGAGAAACTCGTGAAGAGACATATAACGGGAAGCTCTAGATAGCCAAATATCGGGAAGTTCAAACGAGCACTATCGGGAAGCTCACAAAGAGCCAATTAAACAGGAAGCTCATGAAGATACTATAATCGGGATGCTCATAAGAACTAAGGTGTGTCCACAACAAATGTAGGATCACAACCTATCGGGACGCTCTGAAGAGCTATAATGCGAAGCTCACTGAACCATATAACGGGAAGCTCTAGAGGGCTAATACAGGATGCTCTTTTTAAGCTATGGTGTGTCTGCAACATATGCAAGACTACAACCAATATGGGAAACTTGTATCCATCGATTTTTATTTATTCGAACGGATCTTAACATTTATCGAGCAATATCAGATGTTTAATCTATTTCATATATATGTCAATTATACAATTTTACAAATACAACACTAAATTCAAACATATAAAAGTACACAATTTAGTTACATGAACTTACCTCGACACTTATTCATATGCAGAAATCTAGTAATTCGGCACCTTTTCTTTTCCTCGATCTAACTTCGTATTTGAGTTTTTCAGATCTATATAAATGAATTTAAGATCAATTTAATCCATTTCACACTCAATTTAATTCAATTTACATCCTATGAAAAATTACCATTTTGCCCCTACACTTTTCATAAATGACAATTTCGTCCTTAGGCTCGGAAAATGAAATTTATGCAATTTATTATTTATTCCAAGCCTAGCTGATTTTCATATATAATAATAACAGTCCATAAATTTCACAAAAATTATAATTTTTCTGTGAATTTTACAACTTTACAATTTAGTCCCTAAATTACAATTTCATCAAAATTCTCTTTGTAAAAGTTGTTTATCTATCAACAATCTTTTATTTTCTACATAAATTTCAATATTTCAGCATATTCATCCATGAAAAAATTTCTATACTTTGATATCTTTTCAAATTAATCCCCAAAATAGATAGATTAAACTATTTCGATCTCAAAATATAAAATTACTAAAAACGAGACATAATTACTTACCCAATTAAGCTTGTTTGATTTATTTTCTCTTTCCTAGGGTTTCCATGTATTTTGGGGAATAAGATGATATAAAATAAGATGATATTTTCTATTATCATCTTTTAATTATATTAAAATAAGATGATATTTTCTATTATCATATTTTAATTATTTTAGTTTCCAATTTAGTCCTTGCCTTTTTTTTTTTAATTTTTCCATGGATGATTCATCAAAAATATCTACTAACTTTTCTTGAATGGTCTAATTACCATATAAGGACCTCAAGTTTTGAATTTCATAGCTATTTTGTACTTATAGATACTAGAATTTAACTTTTACAGTTTATGCAATTTGGTCCTTTCCATAATTAAATACATAATCGGTAAAATTTTCTTATCAGAATTTTCATATATCTTTCCGAGCATAATATAAATCATGCAATAATATTAAAATAAATTTTCTTTCTGACTCAGATTTGTGGTTCCTAAACCACTGTTCCGATTTCACTAAAAACAGGCTATTACAAATACCCTATATTAACTTAGTTTAACATGATTTATACCACAAATACACACTCCCAAATAAACCAAACTTGCAATAACACGTATCAACTACACAAAATTAATCATTTGCATCTTGTTACAATCTTCTAACATTATATACCAAACATGTTATATACATAGCACATTTAACCTCCAACAATACTTCAAATAAAAATATATCGATGCTATATGACGATAGGTGTGAGCTCTGATGATCTGATCAATGCTCCAAAAGTTTAAAATCTATAGAACAACAATAACAAAGTAAGCATGTAAATTACTTAGTAAGTTTTAGTGAATTGACATATAACTTACCAAAAATTCACTTAAATTACACTTGCACATGGCAAATAACCTTAACATTATCACAATCACAAACCATTAATGTCATGTTAGTAACCTTTAACAGTACGGATAATTAAATCTCGTATTACTTATCTTTCTTTCTTCCGATGGATCTTTGTAAAAGTATTCAAAAACATGAGTCCAAAAACAGCTAATGCTCGTAAGAGCTATTCAGATACAGATTGAATATGTCAAGTTACCTGTCTGGGCTAAACCAATTACATTATAGATAAACTAGCCAAGCCAAGGCTAGGTATACATGAAAAATGACAATGGATTACCAGTCTAGGCTAAATCCGAGTCTCATGTACATCTGAGTCCGCAACACATATTGGAACTTGGTCCAGATCAGAAATTTAGACAGACATCTCATGTAAGAAACTTTTACTCAATCCATTGGAATTATTTTGGAATTTCATTGTATTTACATAAGATAGTTTGGTTCATCAATTCCACATATATACAAACATCAACAACAATAGTATTAAACGAAGAATTTATAATTAAAATGATCGTAAAACTTACTCGATTGACATTTTTAACCAAAATTCCCATTTAACCAAAATTCTTTTATTTCTATAAGAACTCATCATATTCATAATTACACAAAATTCCATGGAATTTTACAAATTTAGCATTTAAATCCCTAATTACCAAAATCACTAATAACTACTCCACAATTTAATATTGTTCAAGTATCAAACTCACAAAACCATTATAAAACTCCAAAAATCTCATAAATTCAACAATGGTACAAGTTAAAACATTCCATAATTTAATGAATTAACATCTGGGTTAACAAGACTTAGATGTAATGATCTTAAAAAACATAAGATTTACCAAAAACAGAATTGAAATTTACTTACATGCAAGCCCTCCTTGTGACCGATTATTCAAGCTCCAAAAATTGGATCTTTCTTATTTTATTTTTGGAAAAACACACCAAGATGATGATAATTAGATGTTTCCTTCATTTGTTATTAAATTAATATTTATTTACCTATTTACCCGTATTATAACTTTAATAATCAACCAAAACAAAGGTCCATAATCGTTCACTATCTATTTTTATGGCATAATTGGCACTTAAATCCATAAAATCATATTCTATGTCCATTTAACACTTCTAACTAATAACCACTAACTTTCACTACTTTTACACTTTAGTCTTTTTTACTTAATTACCTAACTAAATGCCAAATTTTCTTAATCAAAATTTAATACAACATTATAAAATTCCTAAAAATATTAATTAACTAATAAAACACTTACTTACCAGAATTCTGGTCCTGAAACCACTATTCCCGACACCACTAAAATATGAGATGTTACATGAACTGTAGTTGAGGATTGGATGTATGACTCGTATGAATCTTACAGGTATAGAGTATGTGATAAATAATCTAAAGTTGAAGCTTGACTGTATGGGCATGTTTTGAATGTATGAGGTGAATAGTGGTTAATTTTAAATGTTGTCTATGCATGAAAGGTTTGCTAGTGAGCCTGTGTTTGTCTTCGCGGAGTTGTCTAAAGGGATCCGTCGAGACTTTTGATCACGAATTTTGAAAGAAGATGTCCATGGCACCATATCGTTTAAGACCATAACTGGTGGGTTATGGCATTATATGAGATAATTTAAAGGAAGGGTATTACCTAATGGGGCTTTCGCGTGACCTAGGATGATGAGGAGCAAACCTCACTAATATATTGTAATTCAGTGTAGCAGATTAAACTAGTTTTCGCATTTGAGGAGTTTGAATCAAGCATTGTTATTATGTTTTAGTTGAGTTTTTTTAATTTCATTTACATTCAATAAAAAGTGTAATTTGAGTCTTTTATTGACTTTAAGGATTGAATGAGGGCTAAGGGCGAGCTAATATACTTTATGAATGTACAGGATACCATTAGAGGGCATACCAACTAGATACTGGTTGTTGTGTTGCAACACGAGGAGTTTGATGTCGTAACATAGGGAGTAGAGTGCATGAATCCCAAGATTACTTTTAGTGTCGTGACAGAACAAATGGATGTTGCAACAACCCCTAAAGCTACCCTGAGTACGAGCATACTACTTCTGATGTCACCACAAAGATACTAGGATGTCGCGACATTAGTCCTGTACGAGAAATACTTACGAGCTAGAGGCGTTTTGGAGTGCACAATCAAATGTTTAATAGGAGAGTGTCAATTGACCTATGGTTGAGGATGACGACAAACCTAAATTTATAAATAGCCTCATCAAACGCTTGTCAAAAAATTTTTTTTTCATACTTTATAATTTTCTTTATAATTTAAGTTTTAAGTTTTTCCTTTTTTTACACTTTAGGTTATTTTCAATTTTGCTATTTGCATTTGCTAGGAGAACTAATTCGTTGAACTTGATTAACTCTTTTTGAATTTCGTGCGTCATTCAATATAATTTAGGACTCTCTTAAACGTTCATTCTTGACTTGTTATTAATGTTTATCTTTCGTATCAAGTTTACTATGTTTTTGAGATTTATGAGGAACTAATGCTCTTATGGGGGATTAGTGAGTGGAGGTATGATTAATTGATTATTGTGCAGGGTTTTCTTAGCACATCAGCTGTTTGGGAAAGAAAAAAATTAAGCCCTAGGCTTTACGACCCTAGGAAGTCATCTAAGTGCAAATTAACCCAAAATTGGTATGGCCTATCTGTGAACACCTTAGCCCCATACTAGTCTGGACTATGAGGTCGAGAGATAAGTAGTTCTTGTCGACTCATTATTTTAGTGGAAGATCAAGAGATCCTACTAGTGTAATGACTAGTTGATTGAACAGGGAACCTAAAGCAATAGTTAGTTATGACTATCGTAGAGTGCTAATCACCTAAGCTCAGATCCAAATCAATTTTTATATCAAATTTCCCAAAGCCTTTCCCTTTATATTATTTTATTCTTTATTTATAAAAATACAAAAAAATCTTTCTTTATGTTTATTCATAATATAATTTATTTAAAGTACTAATTAGCTCTATTTGTGCTTAGGTTAGGATGTGCTCGCCTCCCTTGGGTACGATCCTTAGAGTACCCACCTACTTTGTTGTGACTATATTACAACCTGACCCATATACTTGGGGCACCGCTTATTTGATATATTTTGTGCAAGATTCTTACTCTGGACGTTGGAACTTCTAGAGGTGGTTAAGTTGTTGGTGCCATTGTTGGGGAGGCAATGTCACTAGATTGATTTTAATTATTGCATTCTAATAGAATAATTAGGACAATTTTAATTATAGATACAATTTTATTTTCTTATTGTTGCTAACATCTTTTATTCCTTTTTTGCTTTAGTGTATGACTCGTAGTAGGGTAAAACCTATAGATGCAAAAAGAACAATGTGTAGGAATCGTCAACAGCAGCAGCAATAGCAGATAAAAAATTCATCACCTGCTGCAAGAAATTTAGCACGGCGAGACAACTAGTTGTTTAATAAATTTAACAATAATAACCAAGAATACCTGCCACCACCATCACAACTATCCGCAAATATACATATCGTGCTCAACAAAAGAACTTTAAGGGACTATGCGTTACCAAGTTTGGAGCTAGTTCAAAGAAGTATAATAAGGTCAACCATCACAACTAACAATTTTGAAATTAAACCAGTAATGATCCAGATGATTTAGAATAATTTTCAGTTTAGAGGAATAATGACAAAGGACCCAAATCAACATCTAAAATGGTTTTTTCAACTTTGTGATACTTTTAAATGTAATGGGGTCATCGATGACGCTATTCATCCTCGACTGTTCCCCTTCTGCTTAATACATAACATTTTTTCTTGGTTAGACTCGCAGGCAGCAAGATCTATTAAGACATGGGATGAACTCAGGAAAATTCTTCCAAAAGTTCTTCCCTATTAGCAAAACGATTCTACTAAGGAGGGATATTGCAACGTTCAAACAATGAGGAGAAAGTTTTCATGAAGCCTGAGAGTGTTTTAAAACATTAATTGAAAAATACCCATATCACGGACTACCTGAGTGGTTATGACGACAAATGTTTTATAATGGGTTGGATGCACATGCACGATTAGGACTAGATAGAGCCGCAGAAGGAGCTTTAATGAGCAAGACATACTAGGATGCATATGAATTGATAGAAAACATGGTGTTGACCTCTTGCCAATGACCAACTGAATGCTAAACTTAGGGCCAGAAACCATCTATGGTAAAAGCTATCCAAAAAGATAATAGATACCAATAGGTAGTGGACAGACTCAACCGTATAAAGTCATCGTCTGGTGTATCGTGTAACACTCCTAACTTGTATCCATTGTCAGAATATGATTTCGAGGCATGACTGGAGTTAACATAACACTTTCAAATAAATTGAGTCGAACACTATTCATTTTTTGAGATTAGCCATAACGTCCTTTAGTAGGGCCCTCGAGTCCCAAAACATGCATTAGAATCAATTCAGGACCAAATGGGGATCTCGGGGAATTTTTCAAAAAACCCCAAAAACTTTCTCACTATTAAGAGTCACACACCCGTACGGTATGGGACACACCTGTATGGTAAGGATATGTGCATTCATACGCTCGTGTCCCTAACTAGTGTAACTCTCTAACTTGTAACTCATGAACAAATTGATGTCACATGGCCAAGTCTTACGCCCGTGTGCTAGGCCATATTGTTAATTCAAATTTTCAAAAAAATAGGTGCAAGATTCACACGACCAAGAGACACACCCATGTTCTAGGCCGTGTGCCTTACACGGTTGAGACACACCTGTGTCTCTGCCTGTGTGCTCAACCCTGAGCATTTTGTTGATCAAAATTAAGGCGTAAGACCCCAAACCTGGCCCAGACGTTATGGCCGAATCAGGCGATGTCACGTTGAAGTGTATTTTGAAAGCCTAATTTTGATAATGCTCATTTGCAAAAACCCGCTTAGCTAAACTTATTAAGCCCAAAATTTATTTATTCAAGTTAGGGTTGTAGTTACTTTAGAAAACTTGTTCTTTACGGAAGCTTTGCTCTATAACATGTTTGTTATGAAGTCGTGGTCTTTTAAAACATATATCTTTTGTGAAAACCGCACCCTAGTTCTATTAGTTTTAAAAATGCAATTTATATAAAACCCAGATTCAAAGTTAAGAGTTAAAAAAAGGCCTTATTACAACCCGAAAATAGTAAATATTGTAAATCAAATCCAAAGCTAAGTGTGGCCGTCTCCAAGTCCCTTGCAGCACCGAACCATCTATGCCTGGGGATTACCTGTACAGTTAAACAGTTGGGTGAGTTTACAAAAACTTAGTGTCTAATCCTAAATAAAAATAGAGACATACAGAAATAGTCTGGGCCAGACCCCATTTCAGTAACAGAATCAGATTGGGCTTAAGCCCATTTCAGAATAGAAACAATGTGGGCCTTAATCCAAATCAGTACAATGATAGAATTATCAAGCATGCAAAAATCCTACCCATCCAGCCTCTACACTCCATCTCCATCCAACCCTACACACCATGTGCAGATATAATATCGACCCACCCATCCCTACACACCAAATAATAGTACCGATACGACTCTAAATAGAATTTGCATCAGAGCTGCCAGAACAGAGCACTTCCTCCAATCACATAAACCCGACCCCATGTTATGTGACATACATCAGTGGCATGCTATCACATACTATCATGCATGTAAACAGTACATCTATATAAATATCATGGCATACACAGTCAACCGTACATCGTATAGAGTCAAACAGTCAGTTTACCTACAGGGGTACTTTGGTTATTTTACCCCTTAGGGCTATTTCAGTCATATCTACTAGTTTGGCCCTATAAATACTCTTAGGCCCATCAACGAGCCTACAGTCATCTCAAACGACTCCTGCAACTAAAGTACTGCAAACAGTGGAATTGGACCTAAGCCGATTAAGTAGGCCCCGGTGGATCCATATGACCGTGTGGCCCCCTAGCCCAAAATTGACCTAGGCCATGTGTGTGACATAGCCAGACCAGTCTTACCCATTTAATGGTGAGATTTACCTGTGTGGGGCCCACAGGCCCATTAGGCCCGTACGGCCATCTCAGCCTAGGCCCATGAAATCACTTATGGTAGCCTTTCTCGTCGTACACCCACGTTTCGAGGGCTCGGTTGATCACATGGGCGTTTGTATGTCCATGTGGCCAAAAGCCCAATCCTTCAGCTTTTCGGCCTTTTCCGTTTTACAGACTATTCGGTATGAATAACACATTTGTTTGCGGAATGTGAGTTTAACCCACTCATACTGATCCTATAATCCATCAAAACACTTTGTTAGCCAATCGTCATTTAAGGTTAATCACGTTCCAACACTTAGCCCAAAACATAAACCTTCCTCACCTCGCCTGAACGAAAGTCCTTAAATTTCCTAAGTCTACTAACCATAATCGGTTACCCTCATTGGTCAAATATCTAGTATCACAAATCCTATTAAACAAAACTACTTACGAGAATATAAATTTAAGTCCAATACAAAAAGTCATAGATTATACGACCCCATAACACTTACCCCCAAAATTGATTGGTTGCCGAACGAGGGATATTGAATCCCTTGTGGACTCTTCACCCTTCGAGAACCTGATTGTTAAAGAATACCTACAGAATCAAAATCGAACGACCGAGAAAGCATGAAAAGGTCACAATCATTTAGAAGAATGAACACTAAAGGCCGACCGAATTTCAAAGAGAAGAGATGTGAAGTTTGGCCTTTACAAGAAAGTGCCAAAAGAGGGAGGAATATAAGCACTTACTTGGGTTTAGCCTTCGACCTCACGAACTAGAATGCCTAAAAAAGGAGAGGTTCAGCATGTGAGTGAACAAGAGAGGAAAGTAATCAAGTTCAGTTTAGAGTAGAACAAGAGAAAAGCAGAAAGAACAAGAATGTAGAACTGGAGTAAAGCATAGCTTCGGTCATAACAAAGAAAATGAGAGAATATGATGGAATCGGCTAGATCAAATTGGTATATTCGGCCAAGCACAAAAGGGAAATCGGCTAAGATTTGGAAGAATGGAAAGCAGAGGGAAGCAACACCATTCAATCTTGGAGAATAAAAGAAGCAAGATTAAAAGGGAGAGGAGAGAAAATTTGGCAATACCCAAGAAACAAAAATAGGGGGCAAGAAATGAAAGTAACTTCGGCACTTCAGGATCTTGAGCAAAAGACCCCTAAATGAAAAATGACCAAAACAATTTCCTCCATAGCCAAGACCATATTCGGCACACCAAAAGAAAATATCCTCAAATGCTCTCCCAAATTGCCGAATGTACCCAACCAAAGACCCCCTTAGCTGAATTTCCATCCCCCTTCCCCAATCGGCCCCAACTCCTCACCAATTTGAATCCTACGATTTTCTCCACCTTTTCCTCCTCCAAATCCATACCAACCCTCAACCATATCCCAAGATTCTCTCCCCCAAGACCAATTCCACAACCACTTCAGCCGAATTCCACTACAACTCAAACACTAGGTGTCTCAACTGCAAAATAAATATTCCATAGCTTAATCCAAGACTCGAACCTCAGACCTCTTTGCCACACTTGTAACGCCATTTCCACTAGACCACATTGCTCTTGTAACATAAATCAGTCACAGTTAAATATAAGACCCAAACACCAGCATCCAGATCAACATATGAGCAAAAATTACAATTTTTACAAAAGCAATAACTTAACAAAGGCTTCTCCAACACCCCTAAATATGCCTAAACACTTAGCCACCATACCAAACGGGTAATTTTTATCAATTCCAGCAAAAATAAAGACTTAGCGTTTTTAGGGCATTACATAAGGTGCAGGGGACACACGGGCTAACTATACGCCCATGTACCCGGCCGTGTGTCATGCATGGTCTGGATGCATGCCCTTGTGCTCAGTCATGTGTCACACACGGTCTAGATACATGCCCGTGTGTCTGCTCGTGTAGACAAAATAACGCCATTTCCTAGCTTCATTTGTCACCCAAATTTACCATTTTCCTACACTAAAACATACAAAACACATTCCAACCATTTCAAGCATTCAAATTAGACAATTTCCATCATTCAACATGGCATATCATTGCATGCATACATGTTTACCATCTTATCTTGATTCAATCCATGTGTTAAACATGATTTGATCAACTACTTAAACCATATATATAGCTACCATTGCATGACATTTCATATATATCAAAACAACCACAACTGGCCATTCCAATGGCTAGATTAAAAACATCATTATCAAGCATCAAGCCACTAAAGGCCAATTTGTCCTATACATGCCATTATACCAAAATAATTTTTATTATATGTACCCAAAATAGCTAGTAGATAGTGTGACGATGCTCCAATGATCTCCAACCTTTGCGACCCTCCGAGCACTATAAAATAGGGGAAAATAAAACGGAGTAAGCATTACATGCTTAGTAAGTTCGTATAATGGAAACTGAACTTACCAAACCCATTTATTAAATCTAATCATGCAATATCATGTTTTCCATCCATTTGGCAAAAGTGCCTAAACACATACATCCAATCAAACATGTTAGTAACAAAATTTCCATATACATCAAGTAAGGATAGATGAGCTCATCATGTAATATTCTTTAATGCCATTATCACTTTATCTCATATTTCTCATACCATGTAAAGAGTTGTGCCCGTTGAATCATTAAAATTTGAATGGATGCTCAAGTGGTACACTCGAGGTGTACGATTCAATAACTCGTCAATTCTTTTTCAAAAGTACCCATTAGGGCACTTAATCAAGGAAAAACACTCTCGAGCCACATATTGTATAACAGGATTACAAGTCCAGGCTAAATCCTTTATATAACATATGCTCAAAAGAGCTCAATTAGGATTACCAGTCCAGGCTAAACCCTAATCGTAACGTATACTCAAGAGGTATTACATCAGGATTATTCATCCGGGCTAAATCCTTTCTATAATGAGGTCAATAGGATTACTAGTCTGAGCTAAATCTGTCAGCAACAAATGCAGGACCTCATCCATCTCAAGAAAGCACGTATATTCATTAGAATTCAATATTCAATCGGGACTTAACCCATTTTTCACCATTTCAAGCATGTACTAAAATTTTCATTATAGCATTCAAATAATGATCATCCATATAAGTCACATTCCATACAAACACAACATTCAATTAAACATATTTACATGCTCGATTAAGTTACACGAAATTACCTCGACACTTGTTCGCGTAAATAATCTACTAATTCGCAACCTTTGCCTTTCTCGATCTAACCTCAAATTTATGTTGTTTGGATCTATATAAATAATTCTAATCATTAATTTCTCATATTTCATACTCATTTGACTCAATTTACGTCCTAAGAAAAAATTACCATTTCACCCCTAACATTTCAATAAATTCCAATTTCGTCAATAGGCTCAGAAAATGAAACTTATGCAATTTACTCCCTATTCCAAGCCTAACCAAAATCCTATTACAAAATTTACAGCACAAGTATTCATAAAAATTCAACATTTTTCTTCAATTTCACAACTTTGCATTTTTGTCCCTAAATCATGTTTTCATCAAAATCACTTTGTAAAAGTTGTTTATCTATCAACAATCTTTCATTTTCTACCATAAATTTCTAATTTTTAGCATATACATCCATGACCCATTTTCCATACTTTGATAACTTTTCAAATTAATCTCCCAAATAGATAGATTAGACTCACCTGGTTTCAAAAATATCAAAATTACTAAAAACGAGACAAGAAAACTTACCCAATTAAGCCATGAAAGTTTCTTCTCTCTCTGCTAGGGTTTCCATATATATTTTGGGGAAGATGATGAGAAAATAAGATGATATTTCCTTTATCATCTTTTAATTAATTTAATTATCTCTATTTCCAATTTGTTATTTCCTTTATCTAAATTTCCATGGACGAGTAACCAAAATATCTACATACTTTCTTAATGGTCTAATTACAAAATAAGGACCTCAAATTTTGAATTCCATACTATTTACTCCTTATAGCTACTAGAATTCAACTTTTGCCTTTTATGCAATTTAGTCTTTCTCGTAATTAAGCACAAAATTAGTAAAATTTTCTTATCAAATTTTCACACGACATTACTAACATAATATAGACTATATAATAAAATAAAAATAAATTTTATTTTCTGATCGGATTTGTGGTCCCGAAACCACTAGTCTGATCTCACTAAAATTGGGCTATTACATATCATCTATATATGAATAAGATAAACCACTCTTCCATTATATTAATAACCCAACCGAGGATGTGAACTATATTGAGAATAGAGGTGGAAACCCCTATCCAAATACTTATAATCTTGAAAGGAGAGATCACCTAAACTTGAGATGGGGCAGAAATCAAGGAGGAAGTAATAACTCTATCCATATTAAGAATGCTAATTATTAACATCCTTATTTGCAGAAGCCTTAAGAAAGGGCCAACCTAAATAACCATACTGTATGTGGTCAACGCTTGGATCAGATTGAAGGGGAAATGTAGTTAATGAGGACAGACATGAAAGTAGTGTAATTTGAGTGCATCAAATTTGCAAAGTCATTGTTTAAATTGGAAGAACATATGAAGCAATTGATGAGCATGATGGGAGACATTAAGAGACAAATTGGAACTGGTATTCCTAGTAACACTGAAGATAATCCTCAAAGAGAGGGGAAAGAGCACGTGAAAGCAATTGCACTCCAATCAAGTAAAGTGCTAAGTAGTCCAGATAACCTAATTCAGGAGGGAACCAAGAGGAATATTGATGATTTTCATAAAGAACTTCCAGAAGCTGATGATTAACTAGGGTCCAAAGAAGTAGCTTAATCGACAACTGAGTTAAAGAAAGAACTAATCAAGGAACCCACAATTACAAGTGTACCATTCCCTTCACAATTGGAAGAAAAACAAAGGCAGAATGAAGATGAATTTGTAAGTTTTCTAAACTTATTTAAAACATTAAATGTTAACTTGCCTTTTATTGATTTAATCGAAAAAGTCCTTAAGTATGCCAAATTCCTAAAAGAAATCATGTCTAGGCATAGGAAAATTAAAACAGGAGAGCAAGTTACGATAAGCGCCTCATGTAGTGCGATTATATGCAGACAAGTTCCCCAAAAACTAGAAGAGCCAGGAAGCTTTACAATCCTTATAGAGATAGGGAATATTCACTTTAGTAAAGCCCTATGTGATTTAAAAGTCAGCATTGTAACGCCCCTACACCCGAGACTGTTGCCGGAGTCAAGCTAGAGATGTTAATAAACTAAGTTTCGACATTTAAGAAATTTTACCTTGTTGATCTCAACATTAGTATTAGCAGTCCACCTGCGCCATGGTTACAAAAAAAATCATATCTCGAGTTACGAAACTCAAAATCAAGATCTGTAAATTTTCCCTAAATCTAGACTCATATACCTATTTATTAGTTTTTTTCTAGAATTTTTGGTTGTGCCAATTAGTAGATTTTATTAGTTAAAGTTACCCCTATTTTAGGACTCGACTGCACCGACCTCTGCTTACTAAGAACCACTTTTCTCTCTATACAGAATTCAAAAGGATATGCCGTTTGTTTCCTTAAAACTAGAATCAATAAGAAATCTGTAGATATATAAAATCACTCCTAATTATTTTTTTACAATTTTTTATGAATTTCCAAAGTTGGAACAGGGGATCCAGAAATCGCTCTGGCCCTGTTTCACTAAAATTCAAATATCTCACAACATATAACTCCTTTACCTGTTTCACTTTTTCCATATAAAAATAGACACAATAAGCTTCAATTCCATATTTAATTCATCACCTAATCCAATTTCTACTACTTTTAGTGATATTTCAAACTCATGTCTTTGCTGCTGCAATGTTCTATTTTATGGCAAATTTCACTTTTCTATGGATATTCATGGACTAAGTGTCACTTTAAGCACACATGGTCTCACACATGATCTAGATTAACCATTCCAATAACTAATAATTATCAAGCATTTTCTCAACAAAACTACAACCATATCACAAGATTAATTACACAAAATGATTACAATGCTATACATGCCATATTAAAAATACAGGCCATTATACCAAATTGTCCCAGATAGTGTGATCGTTCCTTCGACCCTTCCCGATTTCCAACCTGGCTTGTCAAAACTACAATGAATGAAAAGGAGGGAGTAAGCATAAATGCTTAGTAAATTCACATGTAAATAACAAGTAACATGACTATGCAAATCAACATAAACACCAATTGTATAAGTATCATTAAAACATTCATGGCACAAGGATGCTTACTATCTTTCCACAATCTTATCTTACCAAGTTCTCCACTTGAAGTTTAAGATCATACCTGTTCAATTTCCTCTTTCACCTTACTTTCCAACATACCTCGTTCGTTTAGGAGTTCTCACTATTCATTTAAAAATCTACCCGTTGAACTCATCGGAATACAACTCGGATACACGGATTTCACATACATAAGTGTCATATCCGTAGCTAGACAACTCAATATCCTATGGAATTTACGTAGCCAAGCTACCATGTAACCCGCCCATAAGTGAACTCGGACTCAACTCAACGAGCTCGGGCGTTCGCATCCAGCTCAGATGCCTCGTTACATCTCACGAACTCGGACTCAACTGAACAAGTTCGGAACTTAATCATCCTAGTGACATGTCACTTGTATCCTAATCTATTCCCAAGGTTCAAACCGGATTTCTCTCTCATTTCCACAATTCAATTGTCTTCCTCGAGATATCGAAACCAACATTTACTATATTCCATACTTATTTGCACATCAATAAGAAATAGTTCACAAAACATAATATTTCATAATAACAACTACAATAGCATATAATGACATTAAATAACTTAGAAATAACAATTATATCACATTATTTACACATGAACTTACCTCAATGCCAAATATTTGAAATCGAGCCTATTCCTTGAAAACTTTGTTTTTCCTCGTTCACGACTTGGATCTTGTTTTTCTTGATCTAAAATAGCATATTTATCTCATTTAATACTCACATTTATCAAAATAGTTCTTAATTCAAATTTTGGCAAAATTACAATTTTGCCCCTAAACTTTTGCATATTTACACTTTTCCCTAAGGCTCGGAAATTAAATTTTATTCCAAATTCTTATGTTTTAGGACATGCTGATCATTTATTTACCATTAGCAAGCTCAAATTCTCATTATAACATGTACTTATGAACAATTTATATTTTTACCGATTAAGCCCTTTTTACTCGTTTTTACTTAAAACCGAGTAGCACAAGTTATCTAACATAATTTAAAACCTCAAATTCTATCATAAAAAATCAAAATACAAAAATTTCACCTATGGGTATTTTTCCAAATATGAACCCTAGCTTAAATTATTGCTAGCATAAGCTTTATCGAGCTATCGGGATTCCAAAAACGTAAAAATCATTAAAAACGGGGCTTGGAATCACTTACTATGAAGCTTGAGAGTTGAAGAAACCCTAGCTATAGAGAGAAGCAAGGTTCAGCCAAGGCATGAAGAAGATGACTTTTTGTCATCTTCCCATTTTATTCTTTTAATTTACCAAATGACCAAAATACCCTTAATGCCTTTCTTTGAAAATTTTCATGTACAAGCCCATTTTTGTCCAAAATTTTAGAAATTGGTCAAATTGCTATTTAAGACCTCCTGATTAATATTCCAAAGCAATTTCATACTAAATGCTTCTAGAATACAAGTTTTGCAACTTATTCGATTTAGTCCCTAATTTCAACTTAAGCACTTTATGCATAGAATTTCTTCACGAAATTTTCACACAATCATGCAATCATATCATAAACCTCAAAATAATTATAAAATGATTATTTCTATCTCGAATTTGTGGTTACAAAACCACTAATCCGATTAGGCCCTAATTCGGGATATTACAAGCATAAATTTAATGCCCTTATCTATATATGAAAAACTTGGGCTATGGGACCTCAAAAGTACTCAAATCACACTATAGATGGCTAACAGTTCTTCAATGCATCCAAACAGAGTATTGGAAGATGTGTTAGTCAAAGTTTGCAACTTCATCATTCTAGCAGATTTTGTAATAGTAGACTTTGAAGACGACCGTGAGATACCTATCTTGTCAGGAAGACCATTCTTAGCAACATCAAAATCCACTATTAATTTGGAAAAGAATGAATTAGCCATGAAGATTAGTGGTGAAACTAAAACGTATGGTCACCAACAACATGACATAGAAAGGAAAGGATTAGGGAGACCATGTTATGAAATACTTGTAAATATCCCTAATAACCCTAAGCAAGCGAAGATGTTTCTTGCGATTAGTGTAGGGTGGAAGCATAGGTATAAAGAGTGGGACAAGTGGAAGAAAATGGCATGGCACGACGAATGTTAACAAATACAGAGAGAAACAATTCAGGGAAAACATCCTCAAGCACATTACTTGAACTGATGGATGAATTTGGTAGTAAAACCTGATAGTTCTAATGAAACTCTAATTTTATGTATATTATTGTATATTTAACTAACTATTTAGCTTAAACTTTAATTTTTATTAACATTGTGCTTTATAGGAACTGAGACATTTTGGGAGTAGAAATTTGGCTCAAAATAGAGTCGATGCTGAAACATGGAACCCCCATGTCACAACACCGCATCCAGAATCGATAAAATCATCTCAATGTCATGACACAACAACTCTATATCGTGGCACAAAAGATAGTTTACTTAGGATTCCAAAATTTCATAGTGTGTTGCGACATCCTACCCCAATGTCGCGACAACGGTAAATTGCCAAGGGTGTTGCGACATAGAACCCTACTGTGTTACGACATCGTTGTAATTTTTTACAGGGTTGACCCGACCCAATCGCACAACTCAGTGGCATAAACTAGATTTTAACCCGTTTTAACACTAGTATAACCTTTATTTTAACACTAAATCATATTATCAACCTCCTCTAAACTCTAAAACACTCCTTAACCTTTTCAAAAAATCTTAAATTTTAACAAACACTAAAACCCTTTTTACTTTTCCTTACTATTCTTTCACAAAAAAACTCTCCTTCTAATATTATTTGATGTAAAAGCAAATGAGAAACATTTAAAGGAACTACAACAACCGAACATTACAAGGAATCTAAAAAGAAGTTATATAAGGTTTGTAATAGGCTCATTTTGCCGGGGCCCATAAACTATCCAAAAAACCAAAAAAATAAAAAACCCATAAATAAAAGCCCAAACTTATAAAGTCCAATATCCTAATTACAAAATAATGGCCCAAAAAACTACCCAAGCTAAAGCCCGAGCCAGTTAAAACCTAAAGTAGACCCAAACATTAAACTAAACAAGGCCCCATAACAATGGCCCAATCCCAAATGGCCCAAACAATTGCAACACCTCTGGAAAACCTAGGTTTCCCTTGCGTCACTGCCCACGAACGGCCTCTTTACTGCCAAACACACGCCATTCATACCTGCAAAAAAACGTAAATGATAGCAACAGTAACGATAATATAGTAGAAAAATTAGAAATTTGTATTCTGATTCTTTTGATTTATTATGGTTATAAAAAAGCCGAATATAACAAGTGTAGAATCTTACAAACACTAATACGAAAATCAAGGAAAACAAAGGTGATTTCTAAGTCTCCATTATCTTTCTATTTTATTTTTTTATCGCAAACAAAAACGAATAAAAAAAGAAACTCACGAACCCTTTTGCATTGCGCCCCATCGGAGGTTCCCCTCTATCCACAAAGGCCATAAAAACCCCTTAGGGTTTCAATCTGGTCTCAAAGGGAATGGGTATGTGAACAGTCAGGGGCTAGATTCCTAAAATTTTACTCTCTTTTTTTGAGTGTTTATATTCGAATATTAAATTTTTCGGTAAAAATGGGAAAAGGGGTTTTAAGAGGGATCTAAAAAGGGCCGATTTGGTGCACCTCCGGCCACCGTCCGAGGCGGAGGCACGGCGGAGGTGCGACCAAGGCGCGATGGTGCTTCATGGCCGCCCTAGGGTTCCCTAGAGAGAAAAGACTAAAGGAAAAAGTTTTTTCGAAAAAGGCACAGACCAGATGATTTTTTTCATTAGAATTTTACTTTTATAGTAGGTAGAAGCGACGTTGTTTGGTGTGAACTCTAATAGTCTCGAAACGGTGTCGTTTTAAGGCCTAGATCTGCGCGTTGACCCGACTCGGGGAGGATCCGTGTGTTTTTAAAATAGGGGCTATTTGCTCCTTAGGTCTTTCTGCATTTTCATTGCTATGCACTTTCGTCCAATTTATATTTTTTATTTTTAATTTGGCCCTTTTATTTTATACTTTGTGCAATTTGGTCCTCCGACCATTTGAAGGTTGGACATGAGAACGGCGTCGTTTTGGTGATCGGATGTAATTGCCCAATTAGTCCCTCTTTTGTGGTGCGCGTTTTAATTTTGTCCTCATGCGCTTATTCCTTTATGTTTTACACCCGCAATTTTGTTTTTGTTCTGATTTATTCCTTGGTTATTTGGATTTTAACCCTTTTTTCTTATTTATTTTAATATTTTATATAGTGTATATTTTAAATCATTTAGTTCTTTTTTATTATTTACGTTAAGTGGTTTTATTATATATTATTTTATTTATTATATATTATCGATTATATATATTATTAAATTTTAATCATTTTTAAATGTAATTTAAAATACGTTGTGTCCTTTATTTTTTTCGTTTTATTATTTATCTAAGGTTATTATTTATTTTAAATATATGTTATTTATTTTATACTATTAAATATATATATTATCCCTTTTAAAATTTACCATAAATTATTTTGTTATCTAACCTTTTCTATATATCATTTATTTTTATGTATATATTTTTTATTTTTATATTCGATCTCTTTTATATAAAGTTTTATTTGATTTCTTAGTTTTATTTTTTTACATATATATATTTTCTGAGTTGTCATTATTTGCTTTATGTTTTTTTTTATTGATTTGTTCACTTCCTCAAAATTTGGATCTTGTTACTTTTATCACTTTATTATTATTATTTTCATGTTAGCCTTAGCATTGATCTTTATTATTTGTGCTATTAACTATGTTCTATTATTATCCTTTCTTTTGATTGTCTATATTAGCTTTAAAATTGCTCCATCGTGTAATTTTCGTGAATTGTTTTTTTTTAGTGTTTGTGTTTTGTAATTTATTAGTGTAATAATTTTATTCACAAATCATAGTTTTAAATAAAAAAATACATTTTATTTAATTGCTACATTTTATTCAAAAGTTTTTAAAATAAGGCAAGACTCGGTATTTGGGAGCTTCGAGAAAATTGTGCCCTAACTCACTGGGTTTTGATTTTTCTCGTTGAATCTAAATAATCGATTACCCTTTTGAAATCAAAATATATAAATTTCAAATAAAAGCTTATTCTCGAGAATTCGAAATGTTGTGTCCTAACTCAATGGATGTGACATTTTATTATCTCAAGGCAATATTCTGTATTTGGAAATTTGAGAAATTGTGCACTAACTTACTAGGTTCTGATTTTTCGTTTAACCCAAATAACCGAAGACCCTTTTTAAACTTAAATGCATGAGACAAGCTAAGTTTCGAGGGTTTAAAATATTGTATCCTAACTTATCGGATGTGACATTTTATTACTTCGAGACAAGAGGATATTAACAACCAATTCGATTTATTCAAGTTTAAAAAAAAAGGATTGCATTTTAAAATCTTTTCAAATGTTGACATTAAGACATTAATTAATCAATTAGGTACCAATTTTGGGCATTACGAGGGTGCTAATCCTTCCTCATATGTAACCGACTCTCGAACCCATCTTCTAGAATTTCGTAGGCCAAAATCAATCTTTTAGTAAAACAAAACAAACTTCAAGGTGATTCGATCACACCTAAACAAAAAAGGATTGGTGGCGACTCCATTTTCATTTTTTAAGTTGACACTCGTTTTTTTTTAAATCATAAATGGTTTCGATAGCTTGACGACTCCACTGGGGACTAAGAGAGTCGAGCCACAAATTGATTAATCTTTGTCCTTTTGTCCAAAAATGAAAATCCGATTTGAAAAACTACGATCCTTTTATTGCATTTGTTTGTGTCATTTCATATGATTGTTGTGGTTTGAGTCTCGTAGAATATTCTTGCATCATACTACATAATGACCTCTTGGTTTTACCCTTTTAAGTGGGAGTGAGAAGCTACTCCTTCGTGAGGTTTTCACCTCCGTGAAGGATAGTGGATCACTTTCGGAAAACATTCGTACCTATGTCATCATGAGATTTTCATCTCCGTGCAGCCATAGGGAAATATATTCCCCTAAACTGAACTCGGTCTGTATGAGCCTAATGGGTGTGGATCGAGGAATCTGCTGGTTGGGGTACCTTAACTTTATAACCAAACCACATGTAGAAAACCTTAATAGCACACCTTAGGAAGAATTATGCCAAATCCTAGCGGCTACCCTGATGATTTTTTATCTGCTTCATTTCTGGTATATGATACTGACATGTTCTGTTTTGTTTTGGCTATGATTGCATGTCATTTCATATTTAAAAGGTGTCAATTCACATTTGATTACTAAATTAGAGAGCTTGTCATGGGGAACGAATTTCTTGATAAAGTGGAAGATAATGCGGCTGTCCGTATATGGTCAGAGAAAACACAATTAGAGAAAGGGGATAGTCTAGCCGAGGGGTACATGTCGGAATTATGGGACTACACTCGCATCAGTGTAACACAAAATGATCTTCAGGAATTAAAAGAGATATGGGACGAATGGAATGATAAGACCAAGCAGGTTTTTACTGTAGCTATGGGGATTTGCTTTACCTACTCGACATCAAGGTAGACAAGCATTTATTCTGGGCCTTTGCCCAGTATTGGAACCCTGCATACAGTTGCTTTACCTTTGGGAGGATAGATTTGGTGCCTACTATGGAAGAATATACAGCTCTACTTCGTTGCTTGAAAATTCAAGCCGATAAAGCATAATGGTGAGCCGCTTGTGTCTCGAATTTTTGGAAGAAATTGATGAACATTATAGGGATGAATGAACAGTGGATTGCAGCCAGGATCATGCAAAAAGGAGAGTGTAAGTGCATTCCATGGAAAAATTTAAGGGATTTGATTCTAGCGCATCCCGATATGAATAAAAGAGTAGATGTTTTTGCTTTGAGTATATATGGATTAATGATCTTCCCTAGGGTATTAGGGTATGTAGATGAAGCAGTCTCGGATCTCTTTGATAGACTTGATAAACAGGTCACACCTGTTCCTATAATCTTGGCAGAAACATTTAGATCTTTGAATGCATGTCGGAGAGCAGGTGAAGGCAGATTCGTAGGGTGTGCGCAGTTGTTGTTAGCCTGGTCCCATAGTCATTTCTGGAAGGAGGATAAAGTTTCTTCTCGAGTTTTGTTTGAGAATTAGTCCCCATTAAGGGAAATAGTAGCTACACCAAGAAGGGATGACATATCAGAGGAAAATTGGATGGTGATCCTCTAAAATCTCCAGGAAGAAGACGTCGAATGGAGAGCTCCTTGGATGGTTCCCGACGAAATTCTCTACCGATGCGGAAGTTTTGATTGGGTCCCACTGCTGGGAATTTGGGGAGCCATCGATTATGCTCCTTTACTTGTACTGAGGCAATATAGATAAAGACAATTCATACCGGTAACACATGGGCTAGCTCACTGTGAGTTTTTATACAGGGGATATAACTACAAAAAAAAGGTTAAGGAGAGTTCTAATACTTGGAATCAGACTCGCCGGATGAAAAGATAGGCCGTAGGTTCAATGACTACCCCTGAGTAAAGTGGATGGTGGAGTAAAAGAATTAATGATAATATCCCTAGGTCGAGTTTAGAAGACGCTCGACCAATGGAAGAGTACTTACAAGTGGTCCAGTCAGAACTAGAGATTATAAAGCAAGATTTCGAAAGGAGGAATTTGGAGCCAAAAAAGAAGATAGAACAATTGGAGAAAGAAAAAATGCATTGAGGTTAGATGTTGATGTTCAAAAGCTAGAGACTAAGAAATTAAGGAAAAGGAAAAATAAGGTTGAGGAAGACTTGGATAGTTTGAAGATAGATTATAAGAAGTTATGTCTATCAATGAGAACTACCGGATTGGGAAAAACATCAGAGCAATGGCGATAAGAGATTCAAGAAGAGAGAACTAAAGCCGATCGATGGGAAAGAAAATTTTAGGAGGCTCAGGTACAGAAAGAGGCCCTAGAAAGGAGTTTGTCAGAAACCCAAAGTGAAAAAGGAGAATTAAAGTTTAGAGTGGCAGAACTTGAAATGTTACTTTATCAGTATAAAAGTCATAATTCTTTAATTGAGCAGAGGTCGAGTTTAAACAAGATCGAAGAAATGAAAGGAATGATAGAAGAACTAGAGTTTTCGTTACAAAGCTGCGAACTTCGGTTGAGCTTCTTAAAGTAAGTGAAGAGCGCTGGAAAGAACAACTTCACTGTTCTTAGAATTAGGTTAGAAACAGAGATTACATTATGGTGAAGTCGTGGCTTAGATTCGGGAGGTAGCTGATCATTTAAAGACTTTGGCAGTTCAGGCTGATATGCTAAGTGTGAAATATGAGCTAGAATCAGACTGGGGTCAAGAGTTAGCTTTGTTGCTTGGGAAAGTTAAGACTTTGAGCATTAGGGCAAAGCCATATTTGTAATCCATTTTATGTAAAGGATTTTGTTTTCTAGTAAAGTTTTCTAAATAAAATTGAATCAGAATCAACGCCTTTTTGCATTCATCTCATGCATTCACATTGCATCGCATCATATGCATTAAAATCCACAGAAGGACCCTAATTAGTTGAAGTTATTTCAGAGAGTTAATTTGGAAACCTACAAAATCCTACCAACTAAGCATCGCTACGTTACTTGCTCTAAGACAAAAGATATGGACCAAAGGTTAGAAAGACTCAAACAACTTCAAAGAGATATGCAAGACCAACTATAAATGCAAATGTAAGAGCAACTGGCCAATATCCAATAGGACATGAAGGACCAAATGTTGGAGTCCTAAAGAAATATGATGACTTAGTTGACCCAACTGCTGACTGGAAGGTGGATAAAGGAAAAGGCCATATGGTCAATACTAGGGAGGATAATAAGGAACCTCTCTATCCTTCGGGTTTTACCCCAATAAATGTACAGTCACAACCTGAGGTGTACTCACGAAGACCATCTGTCATGATCAGGCCTCAACAGTTTCAGGCCGGTGCTTCAATACCAATGAACTTCCAAGCAGGCTCAGGTTCTAATCAAAGGGATAACCCAACTAATCTTGTTATCCCCGATTTGGATGATATAGCATAAAGGGAAGGGGCAAGAATGGAACTTCTAAAGCAGTTAGAGGACCGATGTAAATGGTTGGAGGAAAAATTCAAGGCAATAGAAAATGTTGATAATCATTGTGGAAACGATGCTAGGGATTTGAGTTTGGTTCTGACTTGGTACTTCCCCACAAGTTCAAAATGCAAGAATTTGAGAAGTATAATGAGACTAGCTACCCTGAAGCTCACATCACCATGTTTTGCAGACGGATGACTGGGTATGTTAACAATGATCAACTGTTGATCCACTGCTTCCAAGACAGTTTAGTGGGGGCAGCATCCAAATGGTACAATCAACTAAGCTGTACTAGGATTAGTTCGTGGAAAGACCTAGCGTAAGTATTTATAAAGCAGTATAGTCATGTGATAGACATGACACCTGATAGAATTACCTTACAGAATATGGAGAAGAAACCGAATGAAAGTTTCAGGCAGTATGCGAAATGATGGAGGGAAGTTGCCATGCAAGTTCAGCTGCCACTCTTAGAAAAAGAAACCACGATGATCTTTATCAACACTTTATAGGCCCCGTCCATTACTCACATGCTAGGAAGTGCCACAAAAAGTTTTTCAGACATAGTGATGACTAGCGAAATGATCGAAAATGTAGTGAGAAGCGGAAAGATAGATGTGGGAGAGAGTACCAAAAGGTCAGCCTCGAGAAAAGGGAAAACGAAGTGAACAATACAAGCACGTATAACAAGGGATACTCAAAACCGATTACTGTTAGCCAGCCAAGAGCACTGACTACTGGTCATCAGGGTTCGCCAAGGCAAGAATGCGACACAAAGCAAACACTGAGAAAATCCAATTCATGCCAATCCCAATGACATATAAGGACTTGTATCAAAGTTTATTTGATGCACACGTGGTATCCCCTTTTTAGTTAAAACCATTAAAACTGCCATACCCTAAATGGTACGATACAAACGCTCAATGCGAGTGCCATGTAGGGATTACAGGGCATTCAATAGAAAACTGCACTACCTTCAAGAAATTAGTTGAAAGACTTATTAAAATGGGCATTGTAAATTTTGATGATACACCTAGTGTAGAAAATCTGCTACCCAATCATACTGATAATGAGGTAAACGCGATAGGTGAGAATATGGGGAGAGGAATCAAGATGGATATTGCAGAAGTAAAAACCCCCTTTGAGATGGATCTGGAAGGAGATCGTAAAAAGAGGATTAATCATATCAGATTCAGAAGGAAACTGTGAAAAACGAGGAACTACTGTGAGTTCCATCATAGAAAGGGGCATAAGATCCAACAATACGTCAAATTCAGGGCCTTGATGCAAAGCCTAATGGATAATAAAGAGATAGAATTCTGTGAAAAAGTTAAAAAAGAAGGAAACATATACGCGTCAGAGGGAGAATCAATAGTAAAGGTTCCAAAGGTTAATTGCCCGGTGGTCATCATTCCACGGCCTAAAAGCAACGAAGCTGGAGTATAGATAACACTAAAGATCATAATTCAGAAACCTACAGTCTTCTATTACAAAGATAGCAAGAGAGTTCCCTGGAATTATGACTGTAATGTGACAATACTAAGAAAAGAGAGCCTGGACGACACTTCAAAGGAGGACCAAGATGTGGGTTCTTATACGCATAGTGGAAGGCGCTACAATTCGATAAATGCATGAGCAGAGCCTGTAAAAGGAAAGGCCTTGACGGTGGAACAAAAGAAGGGAAAGGTGGCTAGACCTAAACTACTTGTTAATAAGCCAGTAAAAGAGGAGGATGCTAAGGAATTCTTGAAGTTCTTGAAACACAGCAAGTATAGTGTGGTAGAACAGCTGTATAAAGAACCAGCTCACACATTTGTACTATCTTTACTCTTAAGTTCAAAGGTACATCAAAGCGCATTAATGAAGGTGCTAAAGAAAACTTATGTAGCCGATGATATCCCTGTCAACAAGCTAGATCGGTTGTTTAATAACATAAGTGCCGACAACTTTATTTTCTTCAATGATGATGAAATACTACCAGGAGGGATGGGATCCACTAAAGCTTTGCACATCACCACTAGATGCAAAGGGTACATATTGCTAAGAGTTTTGATCGACAATGGATCGGCACTGGACATATTGCCCCTATCCACACTAAATAGGTTGCCCGTGGATAGTCACATGAAAGCATTCCAAAACATAGTAAGACGTTTGATGGTATGGAAAAAAGAGTTGTGGGGAGAATCAAAATACCTTTGTTGATTGGCCCAACTATATATGAGGTGGATTTCCTAGTGATGGATATCAAGCCTTCCTACAATTGCTTATTGGGGAGACCTTGGATACATTCGGCAGGAGCAGTGCCTTCATCACTACATCAAAAGTTGAAGCTAGTAACAAAAGGTCGGCTGATGACGATAAATGCCAAACAAGATATTATTGCAGCCGTAACCAATGACGTACCATATTTAGAGACAAATAATGAAGTAATCGAATGTTCTTTTTGGTCTTTGGAGTTTGTGAATGCAACATTCATCACTAAAGGGAGTAGGATCCTGGTGCCAAATATATCCAAGACCGTAAGATTGGGCTTACAGTTGATGGTAGGGAAAGGAGCCTTACCGGGAAAGGGACTTGGGAGATATCTCCAAGGAAAATTTGAGGCTCCAATACTGAAGGACAAGTGTGATCGCTTTGGCTTAGGATTCAAGCCAGATGTGAGATAAAGGAAGCAGCTGGAAAAGAGGCAGGAAAGAAAGAGGGCACGCTTGAGTGGGGAAGAAATCAAATAGGAACCAATGATATTCCCTCACATATCCAAAACTTTTGTATTAGGTGGGATTATTCATCCTAAGCGAAGGATGCCAAGAAAAGAAACCATTGAAGAAATGTTAGGAAATGTACACATCAATGCCATATCCGAAGAAGCAATTGAAGAAGGGAACTTGTCAGACATCTACCCTTATGAACCTGGGAGTGTTCTGAACAACTAGACTACAGAAGAGATTCCTTTAGTTTTTCGAGCTTATTTAGAGTAATGTTCAAGACACACTTGTTACTTTAAGCCTAGAAGCAATAAGATTTCCTTTGTGAAATAGGCTCATGTCCAAACATCATTATTTCAATAAAGTACATCTTTGCTATCATTTTGAGCAAATATTCTTTCATTTTTTTCATATAAGTAATTATTTTAGATTCTTTTATTATTTCCATATAAGTAATTGTTTTAGATTCTTCCATTCTTTAGACTTTCTTTCAAATCATTCTTTCATTTCATTCATACCATACAAATAGTTATTCTTAAATTTATTTGTTCTTTGTATATTCTTTTATACCTACAACAGGTCCCTAGATATCAACGACATGAGTGACGTCGTTACTAACCTAGAATCTCCTTTTGAGCAAGACATGTGTTTAGAGGGATCTTAGGATTTGGAAAATGATAGAAACTGTGGCTTATCTCCGGACTTGTTAAGGATGGTAGAATAAGAGGAAAAGCAAATTCTACCTCATAAAGAGACAGTGGAGATTGTGGCCTTGGAAGAAAGAAAGGTAGTGAAAATTGGAACGTGCATAACCGAAGAAACAAAGCGAGACCTTGTTAAATTAATTTAAGAATTCAAAGATGTCTTTGCATGGTCATACCAAGATATGCCCGGGTTAAGCACTGATATTGTAGTACACCGCCTTCCCATAAAAGAAGAGTGCAAGCCAGTTCAGCAAAAGTTTTGGAGGATAAGGCCCGACATTGTGCTAAAAATAGAAAAGGAAGTCAAAAAGCAATTTGATACTGAATTCTTGAAGGTGGTTAAATACTCAAAATGGGTAGCCAACATTGTACCTGTCCCTAAGAAAGATGGAAAGGTACGAATATATGTTGATTATAGAGATTTGAACAAGGCCAGCCCAAAGGACAAGTTTCCCTTGCCTCACATTGATACTTTAGTGGATAATACGGTAGGCTACTCACTGTTTTCCTTTATGGATGGCTTCTCAGGATACAATTAAATAAAGATGTATCCTGAAGATATGGAAAAGACTACCTTCATAACCTTGTGGGGTACATTTTGTTATAAGGTAATGCTGTTTGAGCTAAAAATGCAGGAGCGACATATCAAAGGGCCATGGTGACCTTATACCATGATATGATGCACAAAGAAATTGAAGTTTATATCGATGATACGATCATAAAGTCCAGAACAGAAAAGGAACACATCCAAGTTTTAAGGAAGTTGTTCTTGAGATTGAGAAAATTTCAACTAAAGCTCAATCTAGCAAAATGTACCTTTGAAGCTAGGTCGGGGAAACTGCTGGGCTTCATATTCAACAAAAGGGGAATTGAGATTGACTCAGATAAAGTCAGAGCCATACAAGAATTGCCTCCGCCATGCACTCAAAAAGATGTTCGAGGTTTTCTTAGAAGGCTAAATTACATTGCTCGGTTCATTTCACAATTAACTGAGAAATGTGATCCCATATTTCGTCTTCTTAAGAAACACAACCCAGGCGTATGGGATGATGAATGCCAAAAAGCTTTTGACAAGGTTAAACAATATTTGTCAAATGACCCAGTACTGTCTCCACCTAATCCAGATAGGCCATTAATATTATATTTGGCAGTGTTTAACAACTCCATGGGATGTGTGCTTGGTCAACACGATGAGTCAAGAAGGAGAGAAAAGGCGATATATTACCTCAGTAAGAAGTTCACGGAGTGTGAAATGAGATATTTGCCAATTGAGAAATTGTATTGCGCTTTGATTTGGACAACTCAGATATTGAGACAATATATGCTATATCATACGACCTGGCTAATCTCAAAACTAGACCCATTAAAATATATGATGGACTCAACTATTTTGAATGGAACGATGGCCAGTTGGCAAATTCTGCTTTTTGAATTTGACATAGTCTATGTAAACTAAAAGGCTGTGAAAGGGAGCGCAATAGCTGATTTTCTGGCCAGCAGAGCTCTAGAAGATTATGAACCTTTGAACTTTGATTTCCCCAATAAAGAGTTAATGTATGTGGCAACTGCTAGAGGAGATGCTAAAAAAGATCATCTTAAGAAACTAAACTTTGACGGAGCATCAAATGCTGTGGGTAATGGAATTAGGGCAGTCTTGGTATCCCTAAATGGAGATCATTATCCATTCACATGCAATTTGGATTTTGATTACACAAATAATATGGTAGAGTATGAAACATGTATCATGGGAATCCGTGTAGCCATAGAATGCAAAATCAGAGCGCTAAAAGTATATGGAGATTCCACATTAGTGATCTACCAGCTTAAAGGTGAATGGGAGATAAAAGACCCCAAATTGATCAATTATTTAAGGATAGTTCTGGGGCTAATTGAGGAGTTTGATGACATCACATTCAGTTACCTCCCGCGAGATGAAAACCAGATGGTAGACGCCTTGGCTTCTTTAGCTTCCATGATTAAAGTAAACAAACAAGAGGATGTAAAACCCATTCAGATGAGTATTTACGAGGCCTCAGGTCATTGTTACAACATGGAAGAAAAGGAAAGGGATGATCACCCTTGGTACCATGATATATTGTGATACGTGAGAAATCATGAATACCTTGATCAGGCAACTGAGAATAATAAAAGGACGTTGAGAAGATTAGCCTGTGACTATGTCTTAGATAGGGAGATCCTTTACAAAAAGAGAAAGGATCAGGTACTATTGAGATGTGTGGATACCGTCGAAGTTAAGAAAATTTTGGAAGAAGTCCACGAGGGCATTTGTGGAACACATGCTAACGGTTTTACAATAGCTAGACAAATTATGAGATTCAGATACTATTGGTCCACCATAGAGGGAGATTGTATCAACTATGCCAAAAGATGTCATAAATGCCAAATTTATAGAGACAAAATTCATGTACCTCCTTCGCCTTTGCACGTTATAACTTCCCCATGGCCTTTCTCCATGTAGGGCATGGATGTCATTGGGCAGATCTCGCCAAAAGCTTTGAATGGGCATCGGTTTTTTTGTTGTCATCGATTATTTCACCAAATGGGTAGAGGCTGCTTCATATGCCAATGTTAATAAGTCGGCAGTCAGTAAATTCCTAAAAAAGGAAATTATATGTCAATATGGAATGCTTGAGAGGATCATATCTGACAATGCACTAAACTTGAACAACAGCATAACAGTGGAGGTCCATAGTCAATTCAGGATTAGACATCACAACTCGTCACCATATCACCCAAAAATTAATGGTGCAGTGGAAGCAACCAATAAAAACATTAAGAAGATCGTGGGAAAATGACCGAGACTTATAGAGATTGGCACAAGAAGTTACCATGTGCTCTTTATGATTATCGAACATCTATCAGAACTTCCACTAGGGAAACACCTTTCTCATTGGTCTATGGAATGGAGGTAATTTTACCCATTGAAGTAGATATACCTTCTCTTCAAGTTTTGTCTGACTAAAGTTAGATGAAGCATAATGGATCCAGTCTCGATATGATCAGTTGAATTTGATTGAAGAAAAGAGGCTAAGGGCTATTCGTCATGGTCAGATGTACCAAAAACGGATGATACGAGCTTATGACAAAAAGGTTTGCTTAAGAGAATTTCACGAAGGGGACCTGGAATTGAAAAATATCCTTCCCATACAAATGGATTTTAGGGGAAAATGGATGCCAAACTGGGAAGGACCTTATGTGGTAAAGAAGGCTTTCTCCGGAGGAGCGCTGATTTTGATCGAAATGGATGGGAAGAACTTACCCAATCTTGTAAATTCGAATTCCCCAAGAAGTACTTCACTTAAAAAGGGGAAGAGGCCAAGGTGAAATCCCGCAAAGGCCGCTTTTAGACCTTTGAAAAAAAAAGGGAGAGGCCAAGGTGAAAACCCGCAAAGGGTGCCTTGAGACTAAAGGGGTTTTGAGTTGAAAACTCGAAAAGGGCAGCTCAAATTTTGATCAAAGATGGGGCATGCGGTGATCTTGCTGTACTTGAATTAACAATGAGAAGGTATGCTACATATTGGGGCATCAACAAAGTACTCTAGATCTCCTAAACACATGTCAAGCTCAAAGCAGTCTTCAAGGAGTTCGTACAGAAAAGTTTAAGCTGTGATATCTGGGGTACCTGGTCTTCATCCTACTCATATTAAATTTGCTATCTTTGAATATTTTATTCTTTTCAAGATGCATTCCCATTTAATTTCCTTTTTATCTTTGCTATTTTTGATAATTTATTCATTTCAGGCTATGCTCCAAATCAAATTTCATTCTTATCCATTGTTATGATCTTTTAGGCATTTTACATTGAAATAACGGTTAATGGACTAATAATACTTTCATAAAAGGAGTTTCGCATATTACTCTAGATGTTTCTAAATAATACAAGAACCTAAAACAAGACTATTGTTTAGAACTCACCAAGCTTAAGGGTTGGAAATATTTGAGAAGGAAGAGTCTAAATTGAGACTATCTCTTCAGATTTTTTGTGAAAATAGTGACTGAACAAAACAACAAGATATCGTGTCGGTGACTAAACTTTAATGAACAAGTAAGCAATGTCCATCAGACATGAAGAGGAGATCATTTTCAAAGAAGAAAATTCTACATTTATGCATACACATCTGGTCATGACACCTAGAGAGTGGTGTAACAGGCCAAACCGACGGAGGAAGATACAAATCCTATACCCTTGAATTGCAGTGGGAATGAATTGGAAAAATTTGAATCTTATACCCTTGAATTGCAGTGGGATAGTTTGAAGATGGTACAAACCTTATGTCCTAGAGGTACAGTGGAATGGACCTTGAGGTTATAGTGGGGCAAACCAGTTGAGCAAAATGTGATTGTTTCTTCAGGTTTTCTATCCAAAAAAGAATACCAGCCGAACAAGATGGCAGTGTAATACGTCATTGATAAAGCCTTGATGAACAATGAGTGATGACACCCTAAGCATTAAAAAGGGATCATTCTCATGACATTTTTGCATTCATATATCATTCATAACATATCTACTTAGGTGCATTTGATTCATTCTGATTATAGCATCCTAATAATTATGCACAAGCATATGCCCATGAAACCGATTCTATAGGTCATGTCCCAAAGGATGGTGTAGCAATATCAGTAAATCCAAAGATCTTATCTCCCGAAGTAGCAAGTGGAGTAGATCGAAGACGGCGAATCTTATTTCCCTAAGGTAAAAGTGGAGCAGATTGAAGCCACCAGCCTTATCTCTCTGAAGTAGCAGTAGAGCAGACTGAAGATTGTAGATCTTATCTCCTTGAGGTAGCAAGTGGAGTAGATCAAAGACGACAAATCTTATCTTTTTGAAGTTACATGGGAGCAGATTGAAGCCACCAGCCTTATCTCCCTGAAGTAGCAGTTGAGTAGACTGAAGATTGTAGATCTTATCTCCTTAAGGTAGCAAGTGGAGTAGATCGAAGATGGCAAATCTTATCTCCCTGTGGTACATTGGAGCATATTGAAGCCACCAGCCTTTTCTCCCTAACGTAGTAGTGAAGCAGACTGAAGAATGTAGATCTTATCTCCCAGAAGTAGCAAGTGGAGTAGATCGAAGATGACGAATCTTATCTCCTTGAAACTACTTTAGAGTGATTTAAAGCTACAATCCTTATCTCTTTGAAGTTGCAATGGAGCATGTTGAAATTATCAATTCTTATCTCTTTGAAGTTCTAGCGGAGTAGATTAAAGCTACAGATCTCTTCTTGCTGAAATTACATTGGAGTAGATAGAAGCACTATTTCCTATGCGCCTGAAGATGCAGTGGGATGGAATAAGGCTACTTGAAGAGCTTCTTTGAGTTAATGAAGCACCAAGAAGTCAAGATGCAGTGAGACTGGGCAAAATCGACCCTTTTTAAAAGTCTTTGCTCCATTTCCGTTACACGACAATGAGCAAAAAGGGGCAGCTGTAATAGGCCCATTTCACCTAGGGCCCATAAACTATCCAAAAAAACAATAAATAAAACAATAAATAAAAGTCCAAACTTATAAAGTCCGATGTCCTGATTACAAAATAATGGCCCAAAATAAACTACCCAAGCTAAAGCCTGAGCTAATTAAAACCTAAAGCAGACCCAAACATTAAACCAAACAAGGCCCGATTATAATGGCCCAAACAATTGCAACACCTCTGGAAACCCTAGGTTTCCCTTGCGCCACTGCCCACGAACGGCCTCTTCACTACCGAACACATGCCATTCATACCTGTAAAAAAAATGCAAATGACAGCAATAGTAACAATAATATAGTAGAAAAATAAAAAATTTGTATTTTGATTTTTTTATTTATTCTGGCTATAAAAGGGCAGAGTATAACCAGTGTAAAATCTTAAGAACACTAATACGAAAGTCAAAGAAAACAAAGGTGATTTTTGAGTCTCCATTATCTTTCTATTTTATTTTTTTATCGTAAACAAAAACGAATAAAAAAAGAAACTCATGAACCCTTTTGCATTGCGCCCCATCGGCGGTTCCCCTCTGTCCATGAAGGCCACAAAAACCCCTTAGGGTTTCGATCTAGTCTCAAAAGGAATGGGTATGTGAACAATCAGGAGCTAGATTCCTAACATTTTACTCTTTTTTTTTTTTTTGAGTGTTTATATTCAGATTTTAAAGTTTTTCAATAAAAAGGGGAAAAGGGGCTTTAAGATGGATCTAAAAGGGGCCGGTTTGGTGCACCTCCGGCCACAATCCAAGGCAGAGGCACGGCAGAGGTGCGACGGAGGCGCGATGGTGCTCCATGGCCGCCCTAAGGTTCCCTAGAGAGAAAAGACAAAAGGAAAAAGTTTTTTTAAAAAAGGCACGGACCAAATGATTTTTTTATCAAAATTTTACTTTTATAGCAGTTAGAAACGACATCGTTTGGTGTGAACTCTCATAGTCTCAAAACGGTACCGTTTTAAGGCCAAGATCTGCACGTTGACTCGACCTGTGGAGGATTCGCGTGTTTTTAATAAAGGGGCAATTTGCTCCTTAGGTCCTTCTGCATTTTCATTGCTATACAATGTCGCCCACTTTATATTTTTCTTTTATTTTTAATTTGGCCCTTTTATTTTATGCTTTGTTCAATTTGGTCCTCCGACCATTTGAAGGTAGGACATGAGAACGGCACCGTTTTGGTGTTAGGGCGTAATTTCCCAATTAGTCCATCTTTTGTGGCGCCCGTTTTAATTTGGTCCTCATGCGCTTATTCCTTTATGTTTTACACCCCGAATTTTGTTTTTGTTCTGATTTGGTCCCTGGTTATTTAGATTTTAACCCTTTTTTTATTACTTATTTATTTATTTTAATATTTTATATAGTGTATATTTTAAATCATTTTGTTCTTTTTTATTATTTACGTTAAGTGGTTTTATTATATATTATTTTATTTATTATATATTATCGATTATATATATTATTAAGTTTTAATCATTTTTAAATGTAATTTAAAATTCGTTGTGTCCTTTATTTTTTTTCGTTTTATTATTTATCTAAGGTTATTATTTATTTTAAATATATGTAATTTATTTTATACTATTACATATATATATTATCAATTTTAAATTTTGCCATAAATTGTTTTTTTTATCTATCATTTTTTATATATCATTTATTTTTTATATATTTTTATTTTATTTTTATATTCGATCTCTTTTATATAAAGTTTTATTTGATTTCTTAGTTTTATATTTTACATATATATATTTTCTAAATTGTCATTATTTGCTTTATGTTTTTTTTTTTTTTTTTTTGTATTGATTTGTTCACTTCCTCAAAAGTTAGATCTTGTTACTTTTATCACTTTATTATTATTATTTTCATGTTAGCCTTAGCATTGATATTGTATTATTTGTGCTATTAACTATGTTCTATTATTATCCTTTCTTTTGATTGTCTATATTAGCTTTAAAATTGGTCCATCGTGTAATTTTCATGAATTGTTTTTTTAGTATTTGTGTTTTGTAATTTATTAGTGTAATGAATTTATTCACAAATCATCGTTTTAAATAAAAAATACATTTCATTTAATTGCTACATTTTATTCAAAAGTTTTCAAAATAAGGCAATACTTAGTATTTGGGAGCTTCGAGAAAATTGTGCCCTAACTCACTGGGTTTCAATTTTTCTCGTTGAATCTAAATAACCGATTACCCTTTTGAAATCAAAACATATGAATTTCAAATAAAAGCTTATTCTCGGGAATTCGAAATGTTGTGTCCTAACTCACTTGATGTGACATTTTATTATCTCGAGGTAAGGATTTCTAATATATAAAGGCAATATTCTGTGTTTAGAAATTTGAGAAATTGTGCCCTAACTTACTGGGTTTTGATTTTTTGTTTGACCCAAATAACCAAATACCCTTTTTAAACTTAAATGCATGAGACAAGCTTAGTTTCGAGGGTTTAAAATGTTGTATCCTAACTTATCGGATGTGACATTTTATTACTTCGAGACAAGAGGGTCTTAACATCCAATTTGATTTATTCAATTTTTTTAAAAAAATAAAAAGGCTCGTATTTTAAAATCTTTTCAAATTTTGACATTAAGACATTAATTAATCAATTAGGTACCAATTTTGGGCATTACAAGGGTGCTAATCCTTCCTCGTGCGTAACTGACTCCTGAACTCATCTTCTCGAATTTTGTAGGCTAAAATCAATGTTTTAGTGAAACAAAATAAATTTTAAGGTGATCCGATCACACTTAAACAAAAAAGGGTTGGTGGGGACTCCATTTTCATTTTTTAAGTCGACACTCGTTTACTTAAATTAAAAATGGTTTAGACAAGGTTAATGGTTCCTAGCTCATCTTTTTACTGTTCCATTGAAATTTTGCTTATTAGTTTATTAGTATTAGCCTAGTACACCATTAAATATGCCTCTAAGGAAAGTTAGGGGAACTATGAATTGAAGCCATCAACGGTTCCAAACCCCTTTAATTCCCCTAATAAAACTGTTGAGAAATATTTTCAAGAACTTTAGGGAAAAGCATTTATTTAAAAGAAGGGATTTGAACCATCGATGGTTCTCTGTTAGGAGATTTGGCCTTTTGTTCGATACCATAGATGGGAACGCTTCTGTGTAATTCCGAAAGACTTTACTATAGTCTTTATAGTTCAAGAATTTTACGCATCTTTGTGGGACTAACAGTCTAAATGAACTAAAGGCTCCATTTAGGAAACAGTACCGGTGCGAGGGAAGGAAGTACAAATACCCCTCGAATTAGTTACAAATTTTATAACGCTCCATTTTGTGAGAAAAACTTTATAGAAAGAACTGATTTAAATTACTTTAGAGCAATAAATATGGACAATGTTATAAACTATTTGACAGAAGGAAGGGACGAATGAAAGTGTCACCCAAGTACTGATATCCCAACTTTGTTTAATCAAGCAATATTGTTTCCTGATATCCCAACAGTCGTTGTAGTTGCTCGATCGTTAAAATGAGAAATGTCATTCCATTAAAAGCAAAAGGGTGAAGTTGGCTATGTAGAGTTTTTAGTAAACAAAGAAAGGCTTAAAATGGTTAAGTAAGGTAAAGGGATAGTTCAGCTAACAAAGAAAACAAAGGGTATGAAGTGGGGAACAATGATGGAACGAATTAGGCTTAAGGGTCAAGAATGAACCAACACTAAAAAAGAGTGTTGACCCAAGACTTATAGACTCTTAAGTGGTTTGGGGATGAAACTAGGACCTTGACCTACTATCTAGGGAGATAGGCACCAAAGGTATCGAATTGGGTGAATGCCACACTACGAGAGTGATAAGTTTGGATAGAAGAAACAAATTGACACCACTAGCTAAATAGATAAGTCAAGCTGAGTCTTGGATGAAATTTGAGAGTTGAAATATTCACAAATAATTTAAAATTCATTCAAGAAGCAAAAGTCTAAAATACAACTCAACTAGTTCATATTTATAGCTAAATAACATGTCTAGCCGAATAGGCACTTAGAGAGCTAAATAAGCAACAAATGTTTAGCTTAAATGTGCTGAAGCTTCCTGGAAAATTCCAAGCAATTTCCTTGAAGTTTCCAAGGCCTAGTGACGGCAATGGACAGCGTCTTGGGGTTTCTAATCAGTTGAATAATTGTCCTTAAATAAGGAGCTAAAATGAGTTGAATGGAGTTGAGTAGACTAAGCTAGGTTTGGCCAAGTAATGGGAAAAACTTTAATGAGCTGCTTTGATTAGTTGAAAAGCTTTAATCCCTTATTTGGTAGCTTGGGCACTTTAATAGGCATGTAGTGTGAATAAACGAAATTGAGAAGCCCATTGAGTGTGAAAGCTCTTAGCCGAATAGTCATTCCATGTGAAAGAAATTTCCAGTAATGTGAACACCTTCAAAGCTGCTTTGGGGAACTAGACGGTTAGCTTGGAGAAAAGAAAGCATCAGCTCCTTTGTCCCTTGATGTCCACGAAGGGATGCTTGGAAGAACTAAACGACCAACTATCTTGCATTAAAGTCGTTCCAAGCATGTAGCTGCACATTTAATTCAATAAATTAATTTTAAGACATGTTAAATTTGGTCAGCACTATGACACATTAAAAACATATAATAGCTAAGACACATTTAATTCATACACATTAAATTCAGCTGAAGCTAGAACAAATTAAAAACATGTAATAGACTAAGACAAATTAATAACATGTACTAGCTATGACATATTAAAAACATGCATTAAAAATTAAAACACATTTAACACAATTAATAAGTTCAAATTAGACATATTTATGAGCTGAAACTAAATTAACTAACTTAATTAAACAGCTAAATTTATTCCAGCAAAGTAAATAACATAAATTAAAAGATGGGAAACGAGCTCAATGAGCTAAAATCGAGCTGAATTGAGCTCCATTGTACTGGGATCGAGCTAGGTTAGCTTGCAAGAGATGGCAAGCCATGCTTGGTGAGTTGGTCCGAGAGCGTTCTTGAGGCGTGGCCGTATCATAATGTCAAAACTTTTCCAGTGGTTTTACTTTATGCTATTTTGTAGAAGAAACAAATATGCACTGGAACATGGATATACCAAAATATGAAATTGTATGCCAGTGGCCAGAAAGTAAGAGTCTTCTTTCCCCACTTAGTGATAGCCTTATACAAAAGAGTAGGCTCTCCGATGGTGTCCACTGAGTAATCCATGAAGCCATCCTGAAGCAAAATTGTAGACACACTATATATGCAGTACATAGAGCTTCGGATGAAACAAATAAAGGAGTGGAATATGCGAACAAGAGAATATGACTACTCTAGCCTCATTTCAAAGGAAAGCAAAATCAACAACCTGACAGGAAATTGGCGAGATCAGCCATCCAAAGATGGATTGGATGATATACTGGATGCAAGAATCAGACCCACTTTTTTAAGAACTTGCACGGCAAAACAACATTAGAATGCCTAATTATATGTCAGATATGTTCAAGACAACATATCTTAAATAGGAAGAATATGAGCAAGAAATTGAAGAACAAGAAGAAAGTGAAGATGAGGAAGGAGAGGAGGATGAGGAGATCGACTTTGACAATGATGATTGAACTTTTGTTTTTAAAGATTGTAACTATTGGGATAGTTTGTTTTAACTTTTTATTTGTAAAGTAACTTAATTATTTCCCAATGATCTGACATGATGAGGCTCTAATACCACTTATTAGAATTGTAAAAACAAGATTTGATATGAAACTTTATTAACCAAAATCTTTCATATCAAATAATCAAGAATAAAACTAAATGCGGAAGCGTACTTGAATCCATTGATTTATTGAAATCTTCGATCTTGTGGTTTTGATCTTCTAAATTAGCACACAAGTAATTCAAAGAATGTCTCTCTTTTTTCTAAAAATGAGATATTAGAAAAGTTACGTATATGTAATTTGGGGATCATAATCCTAATATATATAACTTTTGTACATTAACCCTAATTTCTAAATAGCCCATCATCAATTAGAAATTAGTTACAAGAGTATCTACACATATTTGACCTATATTTTTTTTAATAACTAAAGCGCAATAAACCTTAACCAAATTAGATAAATGATAAATAATAACATATAATTATTTTTTATATATATATAATTTCCCTATTTTCTAACAAATATACGTCACCAACTATAATTATTTCTTAATATATACATATTTTGTTATTTTAAAGAAACATATGTTTGTGCTATTATTGTTTCGAAAAGTTTTAGATTTTTTTTATAAATCATTTAATATATGATACATTGTCTTTCTTGTGAACCGCAACCGAAGTTTAATTTCTTTAAATGAATCACAATCACAATTAGTTTGCCCTTGTGGATTAACTAATTATTATCTTACAATTACATGAGGACTAACTAGTTGCAAAGACAAGAAGTTGTCTGCTTTTTCTTATTTGTATTAATCAAAATTTTTATAAATGGCTTTATAATTAAGCAACTTAAATACCTATGAAACTGGTTTAATATTTAAGCATATGGTTTAAGTCAGCTCATGTATATAATAATTATGATTTAAGTATTTAACATGCGGAAATGTTACAAAGCGAGTTCAAATTAACAAGTTTCGAGATTCCACGCATTTTGGAGTTTAAACCTAATGGGTTGATTTAGTAAATTTCGAAAATATAATAATTTATGTTATATATCAAAGAAGAGAAGATATACGTATATATAACGTGGAAATAATATGGTTTTATAATATAGCAGGTTAAAATTTATATAGAATAAATTATTATCATACTATAGTTAATATAAAATATTTTGAATATGATTATGTAATATAATTAACATAAATACTAGAATTATTTTACATGTGATACAACCTCCATTGTTTTCATTGCTGCTTGACCCTATAAAAAATAATTAAAAACATTATACAATATGATTTTATATGAATATGTGAATATTTCAAAATCTATATAATATAAAAATTAAATAAATATAAAATAATTTAAATACGTACAACAAAAAAAAAGTATATGAATATCATAAAAAGACATGGATTATCAATTCTAAGTGAAATTGTATGAATAACATTGAAATGAAAGAGAATATTCGTGTTTTAGATACTAAAAGGACAACATAAAAAGCAAGTGATTAAAATTTTGTGTTAAAATTTTAAATTATAGAATTCAAGCATTTAGAAAACATTCCTAATTATAATGTCTAAAAAAATTGAAAGGACATTCAAGTTGGGAGAAGAGAAATTAATATTTAATGATATTTTACTAAAAGTTGCATAAGATTTTCAAAAAATATATATTTTTTGATAGGAATCGAATAGTTTTTTACTACTAATTTTTTAAACTATAATTAGATAAAATTTTAATGTAATTACATAATTAAATTATATGTGGTTATTATGATATTTATCGCCATTCCCAGTTGAATTTTTTGTTATTTATTCATTATGGAATTATATAAACTTACTTATCATTTAAAATAAATAATAAATTAAAAAGAGAGAAAGAAAGAAAGAAATCAGTGAAAGTGAAGTGATAGAAGGAAGCAGCTGTTGCTGTGGGAAATACGCAATATTTTTTCTACTGCTGTTGGACCCTCAATTAGCTGGAAAAGGACTGAGATAAAACTATGAATGGTTGGGTCAAAATAAAATATTTTTTGCTAAAAATGTTTAAATTAAATTATATTTTTTAGAGGGACTATAAATGTTATTGCACCATTTTATCCGACGAAGCCAAGGTTGCTATGTGCCCCTCCGGATTCGCTCATGACAACATTGGAAATGGCACCACCGTGCAACAGCCATGTTTACTCAAATGTCCCCTAATTGCGATGGGAGGTCCCAACCGCAACTCACCCGTACTAAACTGGAATCTAAATGTATATTATAAATGTATATTATATCAATATATATATATATGTGTGTGTGTGTGTGTGTGTGTGTAACCACGTATAATGCCATTACTTTGAAGTAACTAGCTTCAAGTTTCATAAACTATATTTACCTACACCACACACCAAACGCAATAAATAGACTCGTGTATCTGTATATGCGAGGAAATTACAATAAAAAAATCGACGATAACCATATTTACATGACGAAACGGTGGTCACAGTATTCAGTGGAGAATCGCAGAGTTCCAAGTTGCAATACCAACTTGCCCAACTTGCTATATCTTTCTCACAATAACATTGGACTCTGCTACCTTTTGTGTTTATCTCAAGCTAATCATCATACCATATTTTAAACACTAAATTTGAATCATAATATATAAAAAGAAAAAGTTCTCTCTCAAGTCTCAATGAAACATGGCGCTAGCGTTGTCCACGGAATCAAGCATGCTGTAGTACTTCAGTCATCTTTTATTTGTTTTTTAGTTCTCTCTTGAAACTTCCATTTCTGAAACTCGTGCCCACTCCATTGCTTTATATATTCTTCATCTGATGAGGTTTCCAAGCCTTGCAAGAAACAGATAAGCAACCCCTTTCGATGAATGGAAATCTGTGCTGTCTTCAACAATCCACCAATATTGAATTGCATGATATTAACAGTTACGTATTGAAGAAAATCCATTAATTGTGACATCTCCCACCATAACCTTAATGTATGGTTTTCATGGGTTTATAAATTAACGGATGGGAATTGGAGTTTGAAGAGATTAAGACACCACGAGAGGCAAAGATGCTCAAGGATAAACTGATAATGCTGATCTTTGCTTTATTAATGCTATCATATATTCGTGTTTTGTGATGACATGGGTGTTACTGTTGAGGCAAAGATGATTAATAATCAATGCATGGCCCCGCCGAAACAAACAAAAAACTGAACGACAAAGAATGACTACTTAGTGTGTGTGTGTGTATATATATATATATATATGTGTGGGGTTTATAATGAAAGTTATGGTTACTGTTGAGACAAAATCTTAACATTGAACTGTCTAGTAGTTAATTCGGTATATTTTTGTACTTAAATAACTTATTTTTTATTCAATTTAATATTTATTAATTTTTAATACTTAAGATTAAATATTAGTAAAATAATTTTTTTTAACACATTTTATGAGTGTGGTGATCTATTAGGTCAACACGGGTCTTATATAGTACCAATATATTCAATTGACTGTGTAGGATGATAGATTAAGGCTCAATTGACCAATGGCGAGTCATACAAGGCATAAATTTACTATCATGTAACAACATGCAAGTCCTATGGCGCGACATATGTCGACGTGATGTCAAAGTATACCAAGGCTATTTTTGTCTGCACAATCAACTTTATACAAAGACTTAAGACATGCCGAAGACCTAATTTGGGCTTCCAACACTTCTATAAATAATACCTTAGGGGTTTGATGTAACTAAGTCGTCTTAGACGCAATCAAAAACCCTAGTAGTTTAGGAGTAGGGTTAGATTTAGTTTTCTTTCGGCTTTTCTAAACTCTATTTTTCCTCTTGGAATCGGTTTCAATCTAAGAGTTCTTATATATTATCAAAGTATCTCAGTTTATTTCTTCTTTGCAAACAATTATAGTTGATTATTCCAATCGAGAGATTCGTTACGCCCTACTCTACTCGACATCAATCTTGGACTATTCTAATATCTTTTCTCTTTTGATTTATTTGTGTTGATTGCATGCTTATTTCAATTGAGATTAAGATTATGAATAACAAGAGTGGCTAAATCCCTTACGGGAGATTAATAAGTGGATAGGGACGTGATTAATAGAGGATTTAGGGTTTTCCAAGAGGATTATATAGTATATATATGTGTTCTTAAACCTTAGGCTTGACAACCCTAGGAATTGATCATAGAGGAGACAAGATCAAGAGATAAGTCAAACAACGTAAATCATAGTTTATCCTGGTTAAGAAAGTAAGGTCGAGAGATAAGCGAATATCAACCAATTGATTAATTAGTTTAAGACCAGGAAGTACTAATTGGTTAATTGATAGCTAATCCACGCTAGAACCCTAATCCAAAGTTAATTACAAAACCTGAAACGAGTTAATCCTACTGATTGATTTTATTGATTTCATTATTTGTTTATTTTTCTTGTTTATTAATTTTCGTTATTTAATTTCTCTCATTAATCTATTTTATGGTTTCTTGCAATATAGGAATTAATTATTACTCTTTAGACTTATTATTTTATATTTTTTTTATAGATTTATTCCATCCTCACTTGGTTACGATCCTCGGAATACTTCCCGCGTTCTGTTATACACATCTACTATATTACAATTTGACATGTATACTTGTGAACACCACTGTTTTAATTTTATATATATTTGGTGTGATATTTTACTATAAGTGATAACACATTTATAAGCAGTCAAGTTATTGGTGCCATTGCAGGGGATGTTTCAGTATTAAATCTAGAAAATAGTTTTATAAATTAATAAGATAAGTAGGAACATTAAAACATATAGATACGATATTTAATTTTTGTTTATTTATTTTTATTTTTATTCGTTTAATTTCTTTTTAATTTTCCAATTTGTTTATAACCCGAAGCCCTAGCACCCCAATCGAACCATACCTAAATCCGAAGAAAAATACTCAGGTGCAATCATCAATTGATGAACACCGATCCACCCGCAATAATAAATTTACCCCTGAAAAATCCTTTATTTTACGACCCATGAGAAATAACAAGTAAATATCCAGGAAGAAGTCCAAATAGAGCAAAAGACGTTGCATGAGTACGCCCTACCTACATTAGATGTGGTGCGTGGTAACATCGAAAGGCCAACAATCAATGCCAATTATTTTGAAATAAAAATGGCCATAATTTAGATGATCTCAAATATGCTGCAATTCAAGGGAAATATGATGGAAGACCATAATTGGCACTTGAAGCAATTTCTTCAATTCTGCAACACCTTCAAGTACAACAGGGTATCCGATAAAGCTGTGCATCTTTGGTTAATCCCATTCACTTTATGCAACAACACAACTGATTGGTTAGAATTGTTAGATCCATGCTCCATTACAACATAAAATGATCTAGCAAAAAATTTTCTCTATAAATTTTTCCAAATAAGTAAAACCATTAAGCTCAGGCAAGAAATCGCCAATTTTAAACAATATGAAGGTGAATCAATATACAAGGAGTGGGAATAACTTAAGAAAATGCTAAGGACGTGCTTACACCATGGATTGCAGCATGGCTCTAAATCCAAATATTTTACATAAGCGTTGACAACCACATCAGATCTAGCCTAGACGAAGTGGTTGGAGGATCTCTCATGTTCCATACGTATGAATGAGCCTACAAAATTATAGACGACATGGACATGAATTCATATGTGTGCCCAATAAGAGATTTATGTACAAATAAAAGCCACTAATGGTAAAAGCTGTGAATGAAAATAATGGCGATGTTCAATTCCAACGAATCTGAAAAAAAGCTTAACCGCTTGGAGATGCCTGTCAAGCCAATGAGAATGGAGCTATGTATTGAGAACCAACTGAAGAAGGGAAGCTAGATAGTTAATATGGGTCGAGATCCCTATTCAAATATCGAAAACCCCGATTAGAGGGATCATCCGAACCTCAAATGGCTAGGAAACCATGGAGGGGAAAATCAAGCGTAACCCCTGTAACACCCTAAAATTTAGGGGGTTAAAATAATTAGCTGTTATTGTAATAATCTAAAATGAAACTTGAGTAGGAGGTGTAATTTGAAAAATAATGTGTTTTAATTGAGTTAGGACTTAATTGGAAAAAATGGTAAAAGTGAATTAAAATATTAATGGTGAGTCTTGACTATGAGTATTAATTATTGTATATAAACTAAAATAGGAGAGTATTGAAAAATATAGGTTAAATAAGTTAAAGAAAAATTAGGCAAATATGTAAAGTAATAAAAGAAAGTAAGTTGAAGCATAAATGAATATATATAATCAAGTAACTAAATAAATATGAAATAAGCCTTAGGCTTGATGGTTAAGTAACTTGTACATTCCTTAATAGTCTTAAGTTCAAATCTCACTCCTTGCATTTTTTTTCTTTTTATTTTGAAAAGTCAGCAAGCCTCCAACAAGAAGCAATAGGTATAATTAAGGGCTAAAGCTTAACAAGAAATGGGCTTAGGTCAAGTGGTTAGGCGTTGGCACTCCCAAGTACTTGGGTTCGGTCGAGTGGTAAGGTGTTGGCACTCCCTGTAGCACCCCGAATTTTGGGCCTAGAAGAGAAAGACTTCGTGTGTTGGAAAAAAATTGGATTTTTGTTGTGCAAAAAAAAAAATTATTGCAAGTTTAGTTTAATATTTAAGTGAATTAAGAAGGGTTGGTAGTGTGGGAAAAGTTCTGGGCTCGATCTAGGGCTCTAGCAAAAATATCAATTTTTGCTTCCTTAGGAAGACTTAGGTGTTAGGTCTTATAAATAATTTTAGTTAAGTTTATCACAAGGGGCGTGCCTGGCCCAATGGCAATAGGCGCTAAGAGTAAGGAGAGGTGTTGGGTTCAAGTCGCAGTAGGTGCAGAATTTTGGGTTTTTTTTATAATTACCTAGTTGCATATTAATAGGCCTTAAAAGGAGCTGAGGATGAATTATGACAGGTAGAGCGCCTTGGGTGCAGTGGCGAGTAGCGTGCTATTGATTCGAGAGGTCGTAGGTTTGAATCCCAGGTTTGGCAGAGTTTTAGATTTTTACTCTTTAAGTGAACTAAGGCTTAAGCGTATAAGCCTTAAAATTAGTTGAGACCGAATTATAGCACAAGAGTAGCTTCGGTGGAGTGGCCAGCAGCGTGAAAGGGTGCTCAGGGGACAAGAGTTTGAGTAGTAGCAGGCACAAATAGGAGTTTAAATTTTTGCTGCTCACACATGGTTTTGAGTTGCTATTCAGTGAAGGAATTTGAATTGATTTCAATTTGATTGTTGGCTAAAATTATGGGATAAATCAAGGAAGTTGGATGGAATTGATTTGGTGATAAGTTTGAGTCGATTGGGGAGTGTAGGTTTTTCTTAATTTATTTATTTTATTTATTTTTTAGTATATATATGTGCCGTATGGGTAGGTAAGGGCATTTGTTTCATTTATTTTTGTCGCATCTCCTTGGGGAATTTTTCCAATTCTCTGTATTTGTATTTTCTTCTTTCTTTTTGCCTTTGCCAAATACTCTCATCTCCTTTCCCCATCTATTCTTTTCCGCCGTTGTATTTATTCTTCCCATATTTTAATTCATTTTGTTGACTGAATCTATGTGCACATAATCTTTTATTTCTTCTCTTCTCTTTCACACTTCTTATCTTATTCCTTTTGTTCTCTAAAAGCCAAAACCTACACCTCCATTACCCATTCGCATACTTCTTCTTCTTCTTCTTCTTTGTTCTTGTTTGTTCTCGAAGTGGGTACTCCCTTTCAAGGCACTGTGATTTCAGGATAATCAAGATTAAACCGTAGTAAGTACTCTTTTCTTTTAAGTGTTTTGGGGAAAAATTGAAACCCCTTGGTTTTCTTATACTAATAGGGCTTAAACTTGTCATTGGAAACCGACTAAAGTTCTTTCTTCTTGGCTATCTATGTTCTTAGCTGTTCGTAGGAGTCAATCATGTGAAGGGTGGATGGTGGATAGTAATAGTGAAGCGATTTAGATCTATTGGCTAGATTTCGGCAAAGGTAAATGGATGGTGGTTTTGTGTCAGTGTTGGCCGAATACCATAGAGATTTGATAGTGATGGCTTGCAAGCCAAACTGTAAGATTAACGTTTCGTTTGGGCTACTGTAGGTTGATTGTATGCAAGATTGGTCGACTTTATTCGAAATAACGTGTGTACATACATTACACACACACGATAGATCGGCAAATCCTGAAAAGTCAAAAAGCTAAAATATAGAAAAATCGAAAGTTTGGCTACGGTAGTCATGCGAGTGCGCGAACACTCGTATGAGGGAAACTGATACATTAGCAGAGGCTCTATGAGCGATCTTATGGACTTGGGCTACATTTTGGCCAACTAGGCCAGAATGGGCCAAATGGGCCTGACGGCCTGTGAGCCCAAATAAGTAAAAAGTGATAATTTGGTAAAATGTAATGAACTGATTAGGTTTGTTGAATGGTTTGGAATGGATTTAGGCCTGATTGGCCACATAAGTGTGATTGAGCCTAAAGGGCTGTATAAATGTGATTGGGCCTTATGGGCCATATGAATATGATTGGGCCTAATAGGCCATATAAGTGTGATTGGGCTAGATTGGGCTATATGAATGTATGAAAGCGTGCAGACTTGCTAGGGTTTTATAATGGACTTTTAGGCCTAGTTTCTAATAAATCCTTAAACGAGCATAAGACTTAATTAATTTACCAAGTACGTTTGTGGACAAGTCGTAAGGTTAGAGTGTGGCAATGGGCATATGCATGTCTAGGATTGGATCTAGGGAGAGCTTGGTACTTAAGCAGTTTTAATGACCCACCTCCTTTTCTCTGGACTCCTACCTGGTGCATAGTGTCTGTTCACTTTAACCAACGAGGACTTGTTGACTGGCCAAAGTTCGTAATTAAGACCCCTATTGCTAAGAATTACTGAAATACCCCTATAGGATAGAATTACTAAAATACCCCTATAAGGTAGAATTACTGAAATACCCCTTGGTAAGAAATGATGAAAATACCCCTGTGTGTCATGAGCATGACTTATGTATGTTAAATGTTATCTGTTGCATTCATGCATTATTATGTTGTATATGGATTAAGTATATTGATCGAAGGAAGTGTATTTGAGGGTCGCACGGTCGCTTGACGATTGTGGATCCACCGTAGGCTTTTAAGCCACCAAGTAGCTCTGCTGCAACGATTGAGTTAGTGCTGCAACTGGTGCTAACATTGTAAGTGTAGGGATGACGCGAGTGATTTATTCCTCGCAGGTAGTGCAGGGTTGGAAGGGGGAAGTGCAGGGTTGGATGAGATGGGAAAGCATACATCTTGCATTATGCATATGATTCTGATATATATGATATTGGCTCGTGCCCAACTGAGGCTACTATGGGCTAAGGTCCAAAAGCCACTGTATATTGTGATATGGGTTCTGGCCCAAGGCACGAATCCAGCGTGTCACATTGAAGTGTTTTTCGAAAACCAAGTTTTCATTAAAAACCCTTTTTGTTTAAAAGTTTGAGTAAAACCTCAATTTGTATTTGATCGATTCCAAACATGGTTTAAAAAAATTATTCTTTTTTTTAGAAGCTTAATTTAAAATAATTGTTGTTTTGGAAAACTCATTTCTATCTCTAGCAATTATCAAAACCACAATTAAAATCCCAAATTTGGAATCCAGAAGTTTAAAAGCCTTATTACAACCCAAATGGAAACAATTAAAAATGAAATAAATGTAACTACTAATGTATTAAACAGCTTGCAGTGTGGCCACCTCCGAGTCCTCCCCTACATCGAGCTGCCTACTGAGGGTCACCTAAAAAGTTAAAAAGAGGGAGTGAGTTTTGAAACTCAGTGTGTACGACCCCTCATCAAACAAATAATCATGCAACGATCAAATTGGGCCTAAGCCCTATTCAATATCGGTGGCCTTTGGGAACAAGTAACTGTTGTAGAAACACAACCACCGCGCAGATCTTTAAGAGAACGCCATGCACCTGAGAGATATGGATTTCTCATTACAACGCATGGTGACATTCTTCTTATAGATCAAGCTGAGCTTAGGACTTATCAAGAAGCAGTGGCAAGCCTAGACTCTGAGAAATGGCTCGAGGCCATGAGATCTGAGATGGATTCCATATATGAAAACCAAGTATGGACTTTGGTTGACCGAACCGAAGGGGTTAAACCTATAGGGTGCAAGTGGGTTTTCAAAAAGAAAACCGACATGGATGGTAATGTACAAACATACAAGAGGCAATTAATCGCCAAAGGTTTTCGCCAAATTCATGGTGTTGACTATGATGAAACCTTTTCTCCTGTAGCTATGTTTAAATCCATCAGGATCTTGCTCGCCATAGCTGCATTTCATGATTATGAGATCTGGCAGATGGACGTCAAAATAGCTTTCCTTAATGGGAAACTTGAAGAGGATGTGTATATGACACAACCTGAAGGTTTTGTCAATCTAAAGGATGCTGGAAAGATACGTAAGCGAAAAAGATCCATTTATGGATTAAAGCAAGCTTTTCGAAGTTGGAACCTTCGTTTTAACGATGCAATCAAAGAGTTTGGTTTTATCAAAAATGAAGATGTGCCATGTGTTTACAAGAAAGTTAGTGGGAGCACAATCACATTCTTGGTACTGTATGTGGATGACATACTTATCGTGGGAAATGACATACCTACCTTACAGTCTATTAAGACTTGGTTAGGAAGTTGTTTTTCTATGAAGGACTTGGGCGAAGCCACTTACATCTTAGAAGTCAAGATCTATAGAGATAGATCAAGACGACTACTAGGTCTAAGTTAAAGCACATACATAGATAAAGTATTGAAATGGTTCAATATGGAAGAATCTAAGAGAGGATTCCTACCTATGAGACATGGTATTTCACTCTCGAAGAAAATGTGTCCTTCAACTCCACAAGAGAGAGAACGCATGAGTAAAATTCCATATGCTTCTACTATTGGATCTATCATGTATGCCATGCTGTGTACTCGTCCAGATGTCTTATATGCCTTAAGTATGACGAGCAGGTACCAAGTAGATCCCGGTGAAAGTCACTGGACCATAGTCAAGAATATCCTTAAGTATTTAAGAAGAACTAAGGATATGTTCCTAATATATGGAGGTGAGGAAGAGTTAAGCGTAAAAGGTTACACTGATGCCAGCTTCCAAACCGACAAGGATGATTCTCGATCGCAATCAGGTTTTGTGTTTTACCTTAATGGTGGTGCTGTGAGCTGGAAGAGTTCAAAGCAAAGTACAGTAGCCGATTCTACAACAGAGGCCGAGTATATTACAGCTAGTGAGGCAGCAAAAGAAGCGGTTTGGATCAAGAAGTTCATTACTAAACTAGGGGTTGTACCTAGCATATCAGATGCTATAGAACTCCGATGTGATAACAATGGAGCCATTGCACAAGCTAAATAAACCAAATCTTACCAGCAATCCAAACATATACTTAGGCGCTACCATCTTATTCGAGAGATTATCGATCAAGGGGATATAGAGATATGTAGAGTACCTACAGATGATAACATTGCTGATCCCCTGACTAAGCCTTTGACACAACAGAAGCATGATCGTCACACTAAGTCACTTGGTATTAGATATATCAGTGATTGGTCTTAGTGCTAGTGGGAGATTGTAAGAGTATGCCCAAAGATCAATCACGAGATGGTTGTAATAACATACTTGATTTATCATGTTTATCAATATAAGGCATTGCCATTATTATTTCAGTTTCTTTTCTGTCTGCATAAATAAACTTTTTATAATAATGTCCTGAGAATAATATGATTATTCTTAAAAGATCCTTAGTCAAGTATTATTGTTGGCTAGGACAACAATAATGTATTAAGACTAACATGTAGTTGATTGATGATAAAGAGTTGTCATTGATATGGAGTGTCAGAATCAATGCATGAATATGTGTGTTAGAGAACAACATATTGGACTGACCCGCTATGAGTATGTTTCTTGGATTATTATGTAATTGTCACACCATTACTCATAGTGATTAATATGTAAATGATCCTCACACTTGAGATCATCATTATCCCAACATCATGAGTTGTATATTTTGATATAGTCAAACGAACACCGTAACTGGTTGTTCTATAAAGACTGATGTTAGATTCACCACAATCTAGGTAGAGGGATATGGTTAATCAATATAGGATAAGTCCCTCCTACATAATGGGAGTAATATCTCAGGCCACTTGATTGAGTGAGACTAGAAATGCGTGGCGATGCTCAATTAAGTTGATATGAGATGTCATACTTATTTGTGTATCATAGTCTACTCAAGGTATCAAGAAACATGGGTGCAAGTGTGACTATTCCATGACTTGTGCCCATTCCAAAGATAAAGGACTTAAGGATTAATGCATGAAAGGTTAATCACAAGAAAAGGTTATGTCAAATCATGACTTCTTGGAACTTAGGTAGCAATAATGCATTGCTAGATGCCACTCATTGTTTGTAATATTAGAATCGTTCTAGTATTACTGCTAATGTTACAAGAACCTACAGGGTCACACCCTATGGTTGAAATGAACAGAATAGAACATAGTTGGTATTGTGTTTGGTTGTCACATGAATTAAATCAATTGTAGAATTAATTTAATTAGGCAATCAAATATTGAACATATTGTATGTACAAGGATGTTGTACACACAAGGAGAACATAATTCTATTAATATATGAATTTGGTTCGGATATAAATTTAAATAAATATAGTTTACCAAAATATTTACTATAATTAATGTAATTATAATTTTCGGTTAAAACATTATTATATTTATTTATTATGATTATTATGTTCGAATTAAAACTTAATGAATTAAGAATTCATTATATACATACCAATTAAGAAGGAGTTTATATATATAAAAAAACCCTAAAAAAAGAGAAAAAAATATAAAACCCTGTTTTTTGCTACAAGGTCTAGCAGCCGTCAAAGCAAAATACCTCTGAAAATAGTTTTGGGGATTTCTCTCGTTCATTGTCAACTAGGTGGATCAAGTGGAGTCCGGGATTATAAGGATTACGGCTTGGATTCGATAGCACAACAGTATTCTTGTAGCCGAGGAGTCGCTATCTACTCTGATTGAAGTTTCGGTAATTTTGAAACCTTTTATCACCCCGATTCGTTCCTTACACATGGATCCATGGTTTGGATCACCGGAATATTTTTTTTTTCCGCTGCGCCTTGGAGGCATCGACGTTCCAACACTTTTAATCTAGACAACCATTTCTTGGAGAAGGAAGAAGGAAAACTCCCCTTTTTCTAATCCTAATTATCTAGATATACAACCTTTGTCCCTATAAAAACTTCACACGCGTCATAATCCTATTCAATCTACCGTATAGGTGGTTTAAATTTGTAAGGAAATATGTACAAAACTCTTAACATTTTTTATATTTTTATATAGAGAGAGCAGCATCATTCGTTCCCATCCATACCATTAAAACATAAAATGTAACCAACACCGTAACAAACCAAACTTGGCATACCATACTTTTCAACGATAACCTGATTACCTGAAATTCCATAATACAATACCAAGCCCCTTTCCTTAATAATTCATCCTTACTAAGACAATTCCTCGCAATAATCCTAATCCAGTGCCTATTATGCACTCACTTATACACCCCAAGAGCTTCGATTGGGCGGATAACACTACGCCACTCAAAGTGTAATAGCCCGATACAGGGCCTAAACGGAATAGTGGTTACGAAACCACAAATTCGAGGTCAAAATATTTATTTCGATTGAGTTTTAAAATTTATTTTGTGTTTGCAATATTTCGTGAAATTTTTGTTACAAAATTTTATTGTTTGTGTGTCCAATTTGATAAATTGGACTAAATTGCAATAGTAGTAAAATGTGCATTTTAGAAGGTAAAGGTGTTTAATTAAAATGTGTTTTATTTATATTTTTATGGTTTAGATTTTTATGAAATTATTTTGTAAAAAGTTCGTACGAAAATTTTGACGTTTGGGCACTCAATTTAGTAAAAAGGACTAAATTGTAAAAAATGCAAAAGTTCAGTTCTACATGCTAGAGGTGTCCAATTGTTATGAAATTTTAAATTAGAGGTCCTTAAATGGTAATTAGACCATTGGTTAATTTATTTGACAAAAATGGACATGAAATGAGTGAAAAAGGAATATTTTTAAGGTAGGGGCATTTTGGTCATTTATTGATTAAATGAATTAAAAATCAAATTAAAAGCCAATTTTTGCTCATCTTCTTCCTCAAGGCCGCATATAGCATGGAGAAACCATGGCTAGGGTTTTTCAAGCTTCCAACCTTGATTGTAAGTCCGTTCTAGCCCCGTTTTTAATGATTTTTACGTTTTTGAAATCCCAGTAACATGATTTCTCTATTTCTACCATTATTTTGATCTAGGGTTTGATTTTAAAAATTAAACCATGTTGAATAATTGTGCTTTTTGATGAATTATGGTAGATTATGCATGTTTAAGGTTAGAGAAACAATTTTTACCAAGTGATTTTCGACTAAAACTGCCGAAAGGATTAAATCATAAAAGTTATAAATTTGGTCATAAGTGAGTGTTTTAATGAGAATTGTAGGCTGATATATTTACGAAATGGTTTGGTTAGGTCTAAAGTGCAAAGAAATTGAATAAAAATTTATTTACAAGCCTAGGGGCAAAAACGTAATTTTGACAAACTTTAAGGGCAAAAATGTAAAATTTTAAAAGTGTGATTTTTGGACTAATTTGAATAATTTGGTCACTAAATGAGTGTTATTTGATGTGTTAGATCAAGAAAACACGAAATTCAGACTTAGAACGAGGTTCTGAGCTAAGTCGGAAAAGTTGGCTATTTTTGCATTCGAGGTAAGTTGGTATAATAATAATGTAGTAATGTCATAATGTCTATTTGAAGCCTAAATTATAATAATAGATTTAATTTTGTTGAATTATATGATTATGATATTATTATGTTAGTGATTTGATTTAATAATGCCTATGATACAAGGTGACATAGATGACATGGAAATGAATTAAGATGTTGTGGTTAAAAGTGCTTTCTATGATTATGGTGACTGTGTGAAATTGTAAGTTTGTATGTAAATAATATATCATTTTTACTTATGTTATAATATTTTGTTATTATATAAGTCCTGGTTGCATATTGAATGCTCACTTAAGGTAAATTATAAATTGAAATTGAGTATGGATGATTTGGTAAAATGTTGACAAGTGAATAATTCCCTGGTTGAACCTTCGAAATAGAAAAGATATGAATGATCCATTGTGAGAACACATGTGTAGTACTATGTGCAGGCTACTATGTGTTCAAGATGGTTTAGGTCACGTGTGTAATACTAAGTGCAAGCTACTACGTGTACCATATGGTTGTGTCACATGTGTAGTACTATGTGTAGGCTACTATACGTACTCGATTATTTCGATCACATGTGTGGTACTAAGTGCAGGCCATTATGTGTAAGAAATGGTTTTGGTCACATGTGTAGTACTAAGTGCAGGCTACTATGTGCACCAATTAGCTTTGGCTACAAGGGTGGTACTATGTGCAGGCCATCGAATATCTGTTACTATTTCGATGTGTTCGACGGGAAAACTTATTAATTGTAAATTCATATGACAATATGGTGTTAAGTATATGGATATGAATATATGCGCTGTGAGCAATGTGCTCGATAAGTAATCGAACTTTGGTAAGTTTGTTATAGTTAAGTGTTACTATGCAAAATTGACACAAATAAATTTATGAAAAAGTGAAACTTGAAATATAACAGTTTTTGGTAGCAGAGTTAGGTAAATTTGAAAAATCACCAAAAATGGTAGAAATTGAATTAGAGGTTGAATGAGATATGGAATTAAATCTTATTTAGTTTATTTTTATATAAAAGAAATAGAGAAAGCAAAGAAATTCTATATTTTGATATATTTATATTTTTGTAAGACTTGTTTAGATTGATTTCGTGATCCGCTGATCTTATTTGTGAAAATCATTAAAAATTGTACAAAAATATTTATTATTGAGTCTATTTTTAGTAGAAACAAACGTGAACATTTTTCATATTCTGTATAAATAGAAATTGAAATTTTATTGAAGAGTGGTCAGGATTGTCGAGTAGCAAAATAGGGGAAGTTTTAATGAATAAACTGTACTAATTGGCTCAACCAAAAATTCTAAAAATTTTTTGAAAATAAGATATATGAGTATAGTTTTAGGAAAAATTTATGGAACTTAATTTTGAGTTCTGTAGCTTAAGATATAATTAATTTAGTGGCTGTGACTTAGGAAATAGCCTAAGCTGAACATGTGTAAAAAGTGGAAACATGTATTCAGTGATTTTATTTCTTAAAAATACCTTTTGAGAAATGGAAACGGTTTGTTAATTTAATTATTTGTTATTATATGACAACTTACTAAGCTTTAAAATCTTACACTCTCTCATCCATTTCTCTTAGTTATGTCAGGTTGGCTCAGGGTTGGAGATCGTCGAAGGCGGCATCACACTATCGTTTTGTCAAGATGGCTCAATAAAGATTCTTATTGCTTACAAGTGAGTGGCATGTATAAACTATTATTCATAGATAGTAGGTATTGGCCAAACGTATTGGCTTATATCGTTACGTTATATATAGCCAAGAAATGTGGCCCATGATAGTTATAGGTAAACAAATTCTATTTTATGCATGTGTTGTGGAAATGTTTTGATGTAGATAAGTATACTACATGTGTTTGATGGTTAAGTTAGGATTAATTAAAGGTACAATATGGGTCCATGAAATTCATATGAGTGTAAAGAGTTAAGAGAAACAAAAAGGGCTTGGAAAATAGCCCAAGTGCTGGCCACACGGGCGTGTTCCGAGTCACACAGGCATGTGACACTGTTTTGAGTCAAAATTTTAGTAGTGTTCGAAAAATTCCAGTTTAGTCCTGGATCATACTCAATGTATCGTTTGGGCCTCGTAGGTCTACAATGAGGGTGTGAACTATATGAATGAAGAAGTTTAAAATTTTTCATGGAAATTATTTGTCGAAATCAAATGATCATGCGAGTGTTGTTTGGTAATGCCTCGTACTGTGTCCGATAACGGTTACGGGTGAGGGGCTCTACACAGAGTACTACTCGATTTACCCACCAATTTTAGACCCTACCAAAATCGAGTGTTACAGCTCTCCTCCCCATAACAAAAATTTCGTCCTCAAAATTTCTAACTCAAAGACTTACACTTCTGTACATGATAACTGATCTTTCTGCCAGGTGCATACAATGAGTTGGGTACTTTTGAATTTTAAACGTCAGCACAAAATTTCTAAACGTTTCACTTACCTCTTTAAGACAGATTTCATCCTTACATTGGAGAATTTGAACAGTGTCTTTTGAAATAAACTTCTTGAGCAAGTTTGTCCTTGTAAAATAGGTACTCAAGCACATCTTCGATTACTTTGACAAATTATTTGAAGCACTAACTTTCCTCTACTAAGTTTTCCTGCAATCTTCATTTTTCACTCCCTATCTTCCTCAAATGTAACTCTTTTCTTCATTCTTCATTCTTCATTCTTCATTCTTCTTTCTTCTTTCATCTTTTAACCTTTAACCAAAAACATGAGAAGAACCAACATTAGAGAGACAGGCTACGAACAGACCAACTAAACCATTGCTCGTGAAACTTCACCATGCGTGGAGACTGCCATTTGTGACTACACCATAACTTGGAAGGAAATGAATCGTTACCTAGGAACCCGAGCTCTCCGAAACCCAAACTTTGCTTACGATTTCTAGCTTCCAAATTGGTGCCATTCCAGTGACAATTCTCTATGCTTCATCTTACCACTCATTCTATTGGAAGCTGAGTTCTATCTTCCTCTCTATCCATTCTTTTGTGACGTACTCAATAGTAACAGAATTGCAATGAATCAGTTATCGGCCTTATCTTGGTGGACATCACTACAGCAAAACTGACTTTTAGCGGCATTTTTAATGGCGTTTTCATAAAAAACGCCGCAAATATTATACATTAGCGGCGTTTTGTTAAAAACGCCACTAAAAACAAAGCAATAGCGGCGTTTTTTAAAAAACGCCGCTAAAAATCAGATCAATAGCAGCGTTTTACGTACAAACGCCGCTTCAAACAGAGCAATAGTGGCGTTTTTTGAAAAATGCCGGTAAAAGTTAGAGCAATAGCAGCGTTTTTTGTAAAATGCCATTAAAAGTCAGAGCAATAGCGGCGTTTTTTGAAAAACGCCACTAAAAGTCAGAGCAATAGTCAGAGCAATAGCGGCATTTTTTGAACAACGTCGCTAAAAGTCAGAGCAATAGTGGCGTTTTTTGAAAAACGCCGCTAAAAGTCAGAGAAATAGCGGCGTTTCTTAAAAAAGCCGCTAAAACTGAGCAATAGCTTTTAGATGTTTTAAGTTACGTACCAAACTGTTAAAATCGATGCCGTATGACTTTGTCTCAACCTTAAATTCTAAAAACATAAACCCTAAAATTATAAGCCCCAAAAAATTCATATGGATGGTGTTTGGATGGTGATGTAAATCATATAGATGGTGATGTGTAACTTAATATATATTAATGTAGAAGCTTATGTATAATAAACTTTGTGGAAGTACTATTTAATATTGATTAAATTTATTTTTATGTTTAGGGTTTAAAATTTAATTAAGGTTTAAGGTCTATGGTTTAGGGTTTAATGATTTAGGGATTTAATGTTTAGTATGTTAATTATATGGTTTAGGGCTTGTTATTTAGGGTTTGGGGTTTCTATATTTTAAAGTTTATTAATTATTTAGGGTTATGTGTTTAGGGTTTAAAATCTTAGTATTTAATTAGTGGTAGTAAGGTTTAAGGGTTAGTGGTTAGGGATTAGGAGTTTAGGGGTTAAAGGTCAAGGGTTTATGATTTATGCATGGTTTGTGGTTTAGGGTTTAAGGTCTAGAATTTAGGGTTCAGGTTTTATGGTCTAGGGTGTTTAGTTTGGGGTTTGTGGTGTATGGTTTGACATTTATATTAACACAATTATTGATATAATTAACATCATTTTTTAGTTTTATAGTGCATACATAAAAATTTATATTTGTATTATAAAAAATATATTGATGTATTTATATTTTAAAATAATGTGTATGATTAAATCAAAATTAAAGTTTCAACTATACATTTAAAGTACAATTAGAATTTCACATTAAACCAAAATTCATATATAATTCTGAGATGTATCTATATCAAAATTTAGGTGTATCCATATAATTAAATGCCATTTATATAAAAAATCTAAACAAATAATGTAGAAATTCCCAAAAGAAAGAAAGAAGAAATTCCTAAAAGAGTTGATAATGGTAATTACATTTTTAAAATTTAATAATAAAAAATTAAAAAAATAAAAACTTAAAAATTTAATATTTAATTTTTTGGTTAAAAAATTCAATACGCAAAATATAGTAAAAATAAAAATTCAAAAAAATCATAATCTCAGCAAAAAAAATTGAAAGAAAAACATAAAAAAGTATAGGTTAAAAAAGAAAAAAAATTAAAATATTGCAATAGTGGCGTTTTTGTAAAAAATGCCACAAAAAATAGACTATAGTGGCGTTTTTATAAAAAACGCCGCAAAATTACATACCAAAAACGGTGCCGTTTTTTCTTTGCTAAAAAACTAAATTCATCTCCCTCTCACAACCTCGATTTTCAGTCCCCAAATTAGTTTCCCCAAATCAAAATAACCCCGATTTTTAGTCCCCAAATCTTACGTCCCCAAATCAGTTTCCCCAATCAGTTTCCCTCGGTGTTCTTCCTCCATATGTTAGCTTCTTCTTCTTCCTTTGTCCATCGATAAACAGTTTCCCCAAATCCTTTGTCCACCGATCTATAAAATCCATATTTGGTGCTGGAAGATTCAGATTCACTTTCGATTGTCAAAGCCAAACGCCAACGCTGCGGAGAAAGTAGAAAGATCCAAAATAAGCCATATCTACTGCTTTCCAACTCTCTCGTCCTTCCCTCATAGGTTTTACACTATTCTTCAAAGCATCCCAAAGTTTTTATCTTTGAAACAAAGTTTCTGACTTAAAATACCAGCCTTGCAACCGAGCTCTTCAGCTTTTGGTACACTAACTGCTTTTTCTTTTTGGGCAATATTTCAATGCTTTAATTGTTAGGTTTTGATTTTGATTTTTTGTTTTTTTCGATTGATTAGATGTTGAGGCAATCCTTGTGGAAGACACGGCCTGCACTTTGGAGCTTTCCAAAGTTCTCTCCTATTGCTAGAAAAGAGGTGTTTCAGCTGTTCATTTCTCTCTTCGTTTTTTGTTTAAAATGTGATTTTCTCCACGTTTATAAAATATAACATTTCATTAACTGATATAAGTATATTTTATATAACATTTATATGTTATATAAAATATAAGTATAAATCATTAAAACAACATAATTTTATCTGGAAAATTGGCTAATTTGAGGTTCTAAGTTCGGCGGTTCTAATGATGGTTTTTTTATGTTAGTATGCTATTAATTATTCCGATAGTTTCTTTTATAACCCTATTTGCTGTATGTTATGCAACCTTTTCAGCAAGTTAGGTAAGACGACTTCCTTTTTCTTCATCTTTGACTGTATATATAAATTTGTTCTAGAAATGCCATTTAAGTTTGTTTGTGTTTCTCAGTAACACCAACTATACTATTTATTTTCATAGATAAAATAGGTTGATTGATTTCGTGGGTTGTAGGGAAATTTGTGTCTGTTATGCAACAAGTGTACATGAGATTTTTTAGTGAAAGCAATGGTTTATTTGCATAAGTTTAGCAGGATAATAATAATAATAAAAGAAAGCAATAGTTTGTTTCCTTGTTTTATTTAAATAAGTTTTGAGGGACGTCATAAACTACTCTTACGACTGTTGTCCAAAGCTGAGTAGTTACTTTTGCTTGGCATGGCATAGCATGAGTTTTTGTACCAATAGGCAATAGTATTATTATAAATGAGTTAAGAGTGGTATCTACAGCTGAACCAGGGCTATCTACAGCTTTGTGCATTGTGCATTTTTCTTAATTGCTAAATTTGTCTTTTTTAGTTACAATCCTGCTCCTTTTTATTGCTTCTGATAGTTCTATTGCTGTGATTGTTTTAATGCATTTAAGCCTGACTTAACAGGATTTGGCTTGTTGCAGTATTGAAAGAACATAAAGCTTTCTTAAAGTAGTCGTAGAATAATCTTTGAAAAACTTAAGAATATTTAAACTGTATGAATTGTGCACTTTAATGAATAAAGAATTGGTTTAGTTTGATGCTTATAGTAACTACTTGTTGTAAAAACTTTGGCAATTCTATCGCATGAATTGTGCAGATTATAGTCTAAAGGTTAAGGTACAGTTGAAAATTTGCTATTATAGTTTAGAAAAAATAAATGATATGTAAAAAAAGCTGATCCTTTCAGCTGTAAATGATTATTTGTGTGTGTATATATATTATTCTCTTGTTTTGTTTTGACTTGCTTTGCTCCATGGGAGCTTAATTTGAGAAACTTGATAAAAAGGATATTTGGGGTATACTTTTAACGGCCTTATCTAGTTGTCTTCTAGTTCCTTATTCTCATGCTTTGCATCGTAAATAAACAACTGTGGGCTGTGGCCAAAGTGAGAATTTTTTGTAGAGTGTTGATAAGAAAAGAAAGAAGGATAAAAAATTAATTCACTTGCGAGCAATCATCAGTTAATGAGAAGTTGGGAAGTGTTAACTTATGTGTGTTTGGTATAGGGCCATGTTATATCATAAAGCCATTTGATACTTATAGATAATAAGAGTATATTTCTAATGAAATGTTATATAAAATATTAAAAATAAATCATTTATTTTATAAATGTTTTTGTTTTTCTTCAAATTTTGAAATAAATCGAATAGGTTACTATGTTATATAAAACATAAGTATATTTTTATTTTTATTTTTATTTTTTCATGTAACAAAATTAACATTTCATTTTATACTGTTTTCAACTTTTTATACACAATTTTTTAAATTATATAATTTGGATTAATTTATTTAAATATTATTATAAATATAATAATTATTTAAATATTATTTAATTAAAACAATCATGGAAATAGAGTTTATTCCCTCTACTCATTCAGATATACTGACAGCTTGGTACAAAATTTTCCTGCTTATGCAAATATCTTCATATGTCAACTTGAAAAAGCTATATATATATATATATATATATATGATTATATTCCCACTTGTTCAGTTCCTTTCCAATCACTGATGAACTTTGTATACTTTGGCAGGTATGACCAAGGTGTTTATTAGAGCCTGTTTTTGAGGTTTGAAATCCTTGAGATTAACATTTATATCTCTATGTTCTACACTTCCAAGTGTCGGCTTATTTCATTTAATTTAATATGTAATTACATATTTTATTCATTTTTTATGAATATTTATTAAATATTGTGTTATTATTTTTATATAAGATTGCTATTTTAATTATTTAATTGAATAAATGTATAAGTTTGAGCTTAAAACTGTTGTTAGTTTTGTGTTATAATTTGTTCTAAAGTTAGATTTCAAATCTTTAGATTTATAATTAGGGCTTATTAGATTTCAAATATTATTTTCATTTTCTCATATATATGTATTTGGTGATGCATTTATTGCAGACAATTGAGATTCTTTTCAGCAAAAAGATATTCTTAGATATGGAGGTTAGTTCCTTTAATTCCCTCTTACTCCTGAGCCTGTGCAGTTATGCTGTTCAGTTTTTTTGTTCTATCCGGTTATTAGCAACAATGTTTTATTTCTCTTTTGTTGAAACAAATTCTGATTCTTGCTTTATGGTGGCATTATTAAAAATTTATCTTTCCATATCATAATTCAAAGAGATCAGTTAATGTGCTTTGACATATGTGGTTTTGAGGGTCGTATAAGTGATTTCCTTACTGGCCTGACTTTGGCTTATAGGTGCATACTTTGGCTTTGAGGGTCATATAAGTGTTTAATAAGGAGAAAGCCATTTTATGTGTTAAATGCTGAAAATTTAGGTGTTAAATGCTGCAATTTATGGTGTCTGAAAGTTGTGATTTATGATATTTGAATGATGGATTTTAAGTTGTCAAATGTGTTTAAGAGTTGATTTAATATAATGCTTAATGGTTTTTTATTGTTGTTCAAAGCATGATGAAATAAACATGTTAGGCGTGGTTTAATACATGCCTTGCTGACCTGTAAGGTTGTCCAAAACAAGACAAAATTTAGTTGTCTTTAAGATGTTCGAATGTGGTTGTTCAAATTGTTCTTCAAATTTTCCAAATGTGTCTTTAAGGTGCTCGAAAATGTCATATTAATGTTGTCCATATATGATTTTGAATGCTGGAAATTTGCAGCATTTAATTTCCTGCTTGAAGTTGATTAAACCATGCTGTAAATGCAAAACATTTATATACTGTTCACATGCTAAATTAAACATTAGTGAGCTTAAAATTGATCTCGTCGAATGTGTTAAATTCATTGTTCAATGTGATGTTATTTATGCTAATGTATTGAGTATATTAAGCTGTGCAATTTGATGTTATATGTGGCGTTAATGTTGACTTGTTAATTGCATATTTTATTATTATTCTTGCATTGCATGCATTACTTGATTTTTGCTTTTCACTGTTTCATTTTAATGTTTTGTGGGGTTGACAAAGTTTTTTTATTGGAACAGGTTGGAGGATGAGTAATGGATAAATGAGCACTCAGTCGATAATCCAAAGGAAATTGCTTCAATGGTGGATATGTGACACCGTATGTGCTCTGAATCCGAATTCAGGTGTGAGTTCCAGATATTTTCTGTACAAAAAAGTATTAGAGTGCCTTATGTTTGTATGTTAGTTAAGTAAATTATAGATAGAACATGCAGTAGGATCAACTAATGTTAGTTAAGTAGATTATTGATAGAACATGCAGTAGGATCAACTAATTAGTTGATAAAAAACTACACCCAGTTTTGTAATTGTCTACTTGCATATTTGCATATACTTAATAATAATCTCGTGTCAACTAGTTATTCTATTTTTTTATCTAATTGTTTTGTTTTCAACATTTTATTATTATTTGAGTTGAAAGAATATTCAATAATCAATTTTAATATTTTACATGGGAATGGATATTCAAATTTTATATTTTCAATAGTTATGATTTAAGTTCTTATTTCATTTAAGTAATTTTATTATAATATCTTATTTTATTGATATCTTTATATTTAATCTAATTCTTACTATTTATTTTAGTTTTAAAGTTAAAATTTTAATTTTTATAAAATTTTAAATTTTATTTTATTTTTCATGACTTTTAGCGACGTTTGTGGGAAAAGCGCCGCTAAAAGTCTATACCTTTAGCGGCGTTTTCTGTACCTTTAGCGGTGTTTGCTTGAAAAATGCCGCTAAAAGTATATACCTTTAGCGGCATTTGTGTGAAAAACGCCGCTAAAAGTCTGTACCTTTATCGGCTTTTGAGGGAAAAACACCGCTCAAAGTCTGTACCTTTTTAGCGACGTTTGTTTCAAATAAACGCTGCAAAATTTTGTGGCGGTACTTTTAGCGGCGTTTTTTGCAGCGCTTTTGAAAACACCGCTATAGGCAAAAAAACGCTGCTAAAAGTTAATTTTGCTGTAGTGCATTAGTGGCGTTTTCATCGACTATTGCACACACAATGTGCATCATTTACTAGATGTCTTCCAGATATTTTACCAACTCAAAATATAGAGAACCAAAGCTTCTGTTGGTAGTGCTCACTTTACTGTATGGCTTGGCTATGAACCCCACATTAAAAATAAAATCTTTAATCTTCATCTAAGAAATACAAGTATATAAGGATGATAAGCAAGCTTAGTTCTAGTTTTGGTTTCCCAACCAAATGATCCTTTCCTCGAGAAAGTGTCTACGTCACATACAAGTTAGAGGATGCTTATGAGGCTAAAAGGTAGTACCAAAGGTTAAAAAGGGGTTGTATACTTGATTTGATAGAGTTGGTTTTAGTTAGAGGTGTGTTTTAGCATAGTTTGAAAAACCTAAGTCCATATGGTTACAACCCAACTATTTCCACCAATCAAAGAATTGATCCTTCTGTACCATCTGCCCTCAAAGCTTGGCTATACAACTCAAACAGTGAATTGGTGCATGGTTTACTGGGGTACATCAGAGAACCTCCATTATACTTTTATCGTAATTGTAATCTATGCCCAATGAATTGGATAATTATATCTTCCGATCAAGTTAATTCACATGTTGTTGGTGTATGGTATCTCCTTAATTCTCAAGGGGACTCGTAGCTAAGAGAAGATCATTACTGCACCACCACAAAAAATAGCAACAAGGAAAACAACTAGGTCAACTGAAGGTACTCACGAAACTGGAAGCAGTGAATGCCCACCCTTAGTGAGGCAAAAATGAAACAAGGGACCAGCTGCAACCATCACTCACTCTTCCTTAGTCCCAATTCCTACTGAGATTCCTTCAGTGCTTGAAGGCTCCATCCTTCATGTAGGCTCTCCCAGACATATTCCTGATCCATTTTCATCAGAGAATCCCTTGAAGACAAACCCTCCAATTCAATCACATGTCCTTCCTCCTCCGGCAGAGGAAGCAACCCCTACAGAATCTAGTAACTTCCCTTGGCGCGGCCTTATAGAATCAATGCTCTCTACCATGCCTTTCAGTTCTATTCTTCAACAATAACTAAGCTAGTTGCCCCAATAGTTAAGAGAAATCTTCTCTTATTATCTTGCATCCCATCTCTCATAAGATCCTCTATCTCTCATGGATCAAGTTTTCGAGATTTTGTCTCGTGAACATGGTCTTTGGGGCGGGGCTCTTAGAGATGTTAGTAGGTGTTAGAACAACAAAATATCATGTTTGGAGAAATCTAAATCTAATAAAGACACTTTGGGTAAACTCCGCTAGAAATACCAAGATTTAAGTAGTTTGATTGCAACGCTATCTACTTATATCACAACTTTGAAGAGCAAGTATGGGTATGTTTAAACCAAAAACAATCGGCTGAAAGACGATATCAACCATTTGAAGGATAAAAAATCTATCTCCGGTGAGAGGTCCAAGGCTCAAGAGGAGAGGTATAAGGTAGAGTTCGAAAGCTCATGGGGAAACCTTCAAGAAGTATCAACAAGATACTCAGAAGAACCTTGTCGAAGCTCTAGCAAAGTAGAAATCGAACTTGATCCTTCATGCCCAAGTGGTCGTTGGTCTTTTTGTCATTAGCAAGGTAGACTTCGATTATCTAAAGGATATCTCAATGGAATCACTCAACATTAATGTTTACATCCTGAGGGCAAAGAGTGGGAGACTTTCCAAAGAGAGTGGAAACAATTAGTCATATTTTCCACCTCTACTACGACCGTAGCTAAGGATAATGAAGGGGACTTTGGAGACATGGAGTAAAACCTTTAAGGTCATCCTCAACTAGATGAGGTCTCTATTAGACTTGCCAACTAGCCCATCAAAGGAGGAAATTGAAATTTTCTTTTGTCATGCCTTGTACTTTTCTTTTATTATCTTAAATTTTGGTACAACATTCTTGTTATTAATGGAGTGATCATTTACCTTTCCTTGGTTTCTTTGTTCATCATTATCCATTTTTCATTAAGTCATTATGGATGTATTAATTTCATGCTAAGAAGAGTCTATCATACTTGAAGAACACTGCCAGGCTCGACGTAAGTTGAGAATCAACTAAACCTAGGCTCTCATACCAAACTTGTAATGACCAAAACTCGACTCGATAAACAAAATCTAAATCTTGGCATTGCCGATATTATACAATTAAAACTTAGTTCTACTTGTACAACTTTAAATCAAGTACAACTGTTCAACTTTAAAATATCCTTAATAAAATGCGTTAGTATAAACAATGAATAAATCTTACTAGCAAACATCAAGAATATAGTTACAACTACAACCAAATTAGGACCCTAACCTAATATAACTATCCCACGAAAGATTTTTCTATAAAAATATATCAAATCAGACTTGATCCCACCATCAAGCTGGCTTTGTATGCATATTTTCCCAATACACCACTCCTTCGAAGCATTCCTGGTGACATCCCTCAAGGCTAAGACCCTACAACCCACTTGAAACATAACACATCGAGGTAAATTTGAAAGAACTTAGTAAGTCAATGTAACTCCCCTAACCCGTATCCGTCGCTGGACTAGGATTAGAAGCATTACCGGACAATTTAAAACTTTTTTAGACATTTCACAATCATCAACATCATATCACAATCATACATCATCAATGAGTCCCCTATGAAGGTCTACGAGACCTTAAACATGCATTAGAAGAAGGTCGGGACTAAATCGAACACTTAGAAAATTTTTCAAAACTTAAAACACTTTTCAAAGCTGTAGAGGTCACATGTTCATGTGGTCAGGCCGTATGCCTCACACGGCCACTAGACACACCCGTCTGTCTCAGTCGTGGCAAAATAGGGCATACATTCTAACTTGGCCACACGGCTGACCACACACCCGTGTGCCAACCCGTGCACCACCTACGGCCACTAGACACGCCTGTGTGTCTAGGCCGTGTGAATCCTGTAGTGTATACTGACTTAATTCAAAAGGGTACCTCAAGGGCCACACAGCTGTGTACTATGACCGTGTATCACATACGGCCAAGACACACACCTGTGTCTCTACCCATGTGGACAAAAATAGGCCATTTAAAGACCAACTTTGCCACCCATTTTGGGTCATCCTTACAAGCAACAATAATGCACCAAATATGCCACAATTTCAGCCAATCTCATGCCCAAAATACACATCAATATGACCATAAGTATCACCAACAATTTCATGCTCATTATCCATACTATACCATACCAAATTCTCAAGCCAAAATTATATTAATATGCATATTCCATAACTCATTCATACCATAATTAATCTTATAAAAAAACTTACAATATCTACAGCCAAGCATATATCTAAATGACCATTTCTCAATTGGTCATAAAACATCACAAAACATACCAAATTTTCTATACTTATCATACACCAAAAACAAGAATAATCACAATTATTAGTTAGCCATATCACATGGCATAACATATATACATCACAAAACATATTCAAACTTAACTAGCTTATACATGCCATAACTTAACATCTACACTTTCAAAATGTACCAAAACAAGATCAGATAGTGTGATGATGATCATCGACGATCCCCGAGCTTTCAATAGCTTCGATATCTATAAAACAAAGCAAACACAAACAAAGTAAGCTACAAAGAGCTTAGTAAGCCATATACAAATAAACTTATTTCAAAGAACAATTATAAATCATTTCAAATATAGGATTCAAAGCATACACAACCACAAGTCATAATTCTCTTATATCTTTATTGATCAAATTCACTTGCTCATATCCATATATCATATTCACATAGCTCATATATCAAATTATCATATACATACATACCTTTCATTTGCAATTTCATATACATTTATACGTACCAGAATTCAGATGCACATTCGTATACCCATACATTTTCTCAGAATGCCCGTTAAACCGTATAGAATCAAAAAGGATACGCAGATAGCTTAAAAAGCTCTTACAATGCCGACGTCCCAAACGTGGTCTTACATGTAATCGGATATCGATGCCACTGTCCCAGACAGGGTCTTACATGAAATCTAATATGATGCTAATGTCCCAGACATGGTCTTACACGTAAATCAAAAATTGATGTCAACGTCCCAAACGTGGTCTTACACGAAATCACATATCAAATCCTATGTTATGACATATGTATCCTAACTATTCCTAGGTTCGTAAGGGGCTTTTCAGACGTCGTCACATACTCAAAACTTTCTCAGATTTCATATATTCATCTCTAATGATCATTCATCACAATTAAATTACATATAAGCAATAATAATTAAATTCAAACACATTTATTGTATATAGACTTACCTCATTCAGATTCGTACGGATGAAAATGGCTAATCAACTAGTTTCAACTTTCCCCAATCTAATTCTATTTTCTTTGGTTCTTAATCTAAACACATTCAAATTTAACCCTTTTATTCAACAAGTCATTCAATCCAATCCAAATACATATAATTAGGGCATTTTACAAATTAGCCCTTACATTTGTACATTTTGACATTTAAGTTTTAATTTCATAAAACACAAAATACACAAAATTCATCAAGACCATAGCTTGGCCGAATATTCCTAGTCCTCATATAAGCCCATATATTTCATTTAATTTACAATTTAGTCCCTCAAAAACTCTTTTTCATAATTTAGCACAAATTAGCCAATTTCATCAAAAATCCAAAAACAAAACATGTTAATAAATTTCCTAGCTTCCATAATTCATCAAATATTAACATAAAACTCACATATTCATCAACATCATCTTATGAAAACATCACCAAAATTAGAAACTTTGGCATGGGCTTGATAGAACACTTAAGAACGATTTCAAAAACATAAAAATCATCAAAAACTAAAACAAACACATACCTTAATTGAGCCAAGTAAGTGTCAAACCCTAGAATTCTTTTTCTTTTTCTTTTTCTTTGTATATTCGGAAAAAATAAACACAAAATGGCCACTAATTCATGTTTTGTTTTTAATTAATAAACATTTGTAATGGGCCAATTCAGCCCGGGCCCAGAACAAAACATAAACAGAAATAAAATGTCCAAATAACAGTTCAGTCCATTTACATAATCAGGCCCAAATTAAAACGTAAGCCCATGGCCCAAAATGTTTAACATTTTCGGGAAATCCCTAACCCTAATCCCTTGCGCTGCAGCTTCCACGGACGACCTCTTCACCGCCGTACAATATGCCGTACATACCTGCAAAAAATAGGAAATGACAGCAAATAAACAGTAGCATAATATAGCAAGAATCAAAATCAGAATCATTGTATTTATTGTTTTTTTATTTATCCAAGCTATAAAAACCAAATGTAATCGGTGAGAAAAGGGGGGAATACAATAAAAATCAAATCAAAGTTTACAGAGAAATTTTGAAGGTATTTTATCGTGTAATTTTTTATTTTTGCCTATTTGTTTCTAATATTAAAATACATATAAGAATAAAAAAAGCAAATCCTTACCCTTTTGTGACTATCGGAGAAACCGAGAACTGAAGCAGTTTTTTTATTTAATCCAATTTTGGTGGGGATTTTGAGTGTTTTAGTTTTGGATCGCGGTTTACGGAGATTGGATCTACCTAAATGGCCATTTTTTGAGGCTCAGGCCACCGTATATGGTGGTGCCAATGGCGGCGCTTGATAGCGAACCAGGTCGGAGCTATGGCCGGAGACCAGAGGTTTCTGAAAGGGGGCGAGTTTTTTTTTTTGGGTGTTGTTTTGTTTTTTTTTTTAAGGAATGGTTTTGAAATGTATTTTTTTTATAAAATTTTGGTTTATATAGGCCAGTTATACGATGCCGTTTTGGGGGTTGTCTTTAAAGGCCAAAGCGACGTCGTTTTAAGGCCAAAACCAACGTGTTGACCCGACCCGAGGAGGATCCGTGTGTTTTTATAAAAGGGGCAATTTGCCTCATAGGTCCTTCCACATTATTATTGCTATGCAATCTCGTCCAACTTAAATTTTTCTCTCATTTTTAATTTGGCCCTGAAATTTGGTTTTTGTTTTGATCTGATCCTTGGGCCATTTTAATGCAGATATTGGAACGATGCCGTTTTGGTCATAGGGCATAATTGCCAAATTAGTCTCTACATTGTGGCGCGCGTTTTAATTTGATCCTTCTGCGCTTATTCTTTTATGTTTTTCACCGCGAATTTTATTTTTATTCCGATTTGGTCCTTAATTATTAGGGTTTTAACCTTTCTTATTTATTATTTATTTATTTGTTTAATATGTTATATACTGTTTATTTTAAATCTTTTTTATTACTTACATTGGATTGTTTTATTAAATATATTATTTTATTTATTATATATTATCTTTTATATATATTATTTAATTCTAATTATTTTAAAAATTCAAAATTTAGTTGTATCCTTTATTTTTTAATTATTTTATTATTTATTTAGGATTTTTACATATTATATATGTTGTTTATTTTATTATATTACATATATGTACATATTATCCGTTTTAAAATTCTCCATATTGTGTTTAAATTGTTTTGTTATCTATCCATTTTTCTTTTTATGTTTTTATTTTTTTTATATTCGATCCCTTTTGTATAAAGTCTTATTTTATTTCTTAGTTTTTATTTTATGTATATTTTTTTGAATCGTTATTATTTAATTTGTGTTCTTTTATTTATTTATTCATTTTTTTAAGATTGAGATTTTGTTGTTTTATCACTTTTATTATTGTTTTCATGTTAGCCTTAGCATTGTCATTGTACTGTTTGAGTTATTAGTTATTTTACGTTATTATTTTTTCTTTTGATTAACTATATTAGCGTTGAATGTTAGTACGTCGCATAATTTTCGTAAAATTTCTTTTAGTATTTGTGTTTTGTAATATATTGGCGTAATGATTTTATTCATAAACCATCATTTTAAATAAAAAATACATTTCATTTCATAGTTACATTTTACTCAAAAGTTTTCAAAATAAGGCAATACTCGGTATTTGGGAGCTTCGAGGAAATTCTGCCCTAACTTACTGCGTTCCGATTTCTCATTTGACCCGTATAACCGAATATCCTTTTTCAACTTAAATGCATGAGTTTTGAAAATTAAAAGACAAGCTTAGTTTCGAGGGTTTGAAAGGTTATATCCTAACTCGCTGGGTGTGACATTTTATTTCTTTGAGATAAGAGGGTCTTAGCATCCAATTCAATTTATTCAAGTGTTCTTTTTAATAAAAAGGATCGTACTTTAAAATCTTTTCAAATTTTTGACAGTAAGACATTATTTAATCAATTAGGTACCAATTTTGGGTGTTACGAGGGTGCTAATCCTTCCTTGTGCGTAACCGACTCCCAAACTCGTTTTCTAGAATTTCGTACACCAAAATAATTGTTCTAATAAATCAAAATGTTTTGTTAAAATAATCAATTACAAGGTGACCCGATCACACCTCGAAAAAAGATTAGTGGTGACTCCATTTTCATTTTTAAAATTGATCCCTATTTTTTTAAATAAAAAAAAGGTTTCGATAGCTTAGAGACTCCGCTGGGGACAATAAAAGAGTCAAGCCATAAATTGATTATTTTTTGTCCTTTTTTCAAAAATTGAAAATTCAATTTGAAAAATTACAATCTTTTTATTGCATTTGTTTGTGTCATTTCATATGATTGTTGTGGTTCGAGTCTCGTAGAATATTGTTACATTGCATTGCATGACCGTTTGGTTACACCTTTTAAGTGGGAGTGAGAAACTACGCCTTCGTTTGATTTTCACCTCTACATGGGCTAGTGGACTGCTTTTGCGATACATCTGTACCTATGTCTTCGTGAGATTTTCATCTCCATGTAGCCACAGGGAAATGTATTCCCCTAAACTGAACTCGATCCGTATGAGCCTATAATGGTTGAGGATCGAGGAATTTGGAGGTTCAGGTACCCTTGCCTTAGAGCCAAACCATATATAGAGAGCCCTAAGAGCCCACCTTAGGTAGAGCCGCGCCGAACCCTAGTGATCACCCGGAGAGGTGCTTTATTTTGTTATTTATTTCTCCTGTGTTAACATGTTTTCTTTTGTTTTGATTACATGGCATTCTCATCATAGAAAATAGGTGTTGATTAAAATTTGATTGCTAAATAGAAGAGTTTTCCATGGAAGACAGATTTCTTGATAAAGTGGAATATAATACGGCTGTCCAAATGCGGTCTGAGTAAACACAACGAGAGAAGGCTGATAATCTGTGGTGGAATACATGACTTTGTTTTGTTTCATAAGGATTCAAGCCAACTAAGATTATTCGGGAGTCATCATGTCTCGATTTTCTTAAAGGAGCTAACGAATATCGTGGGGATCAGTGAGCAGTGGGTTGCGACCCAGATCAAACAAAAAGGAGCTAGTAGAGACATCTACTGGGAGGTTCACGTGATTTGACTTTAACGTCCAGGTACGAAGAAAGGGATCGATGTCTTCGCTTGGAATATGAGGGCAAGGCCATATAAATATCCATTTTATGTAAAGAATTTTATTTTCAAGAAAAGTTTTCCTAATGGAATTGAATTCAGAATCAACGCCTCTCTTTCCTTTTGCATTCATTCTATGCATCTGCATTACATTGCATCATATCTATTAAAGGACCATAATTAGGTAAAATTATTTTAGTTAACCTAGGAACCGACAAAAGCCTACCAACTAAGCATCATTACGGTACTAAAACAAGAGATATGGACCAAAAGTTGGAAAGACTAGAGCGAATGCAAGTACAAATGCAAGAGCAATTGACCAAAATTCAGTAGGAGATGCAGGATCAAATGTTAGAATTCCAAAGGAATGTGATGGGCTAGTTAAGTCAGTTATTAGTCGGAGGGCTTGAAAAAAGGAAAGACCCAGTGGTCAACAGTGGGAACGATAATGAAGACCTCATCTATACCCCAAGTTTTACTCCAATAAGCATTCAGACCCAACTCGACGCGCATCCGCAAGGGGGACCTGTTACTATCAGACTGCAACAGTATCAGGTTGATATATCTGCACCAACGAACTACTCGATAGGCCCAGGTTCCAGTCCGAGGGGCAATCTAACCAATCCCATTGTCAGTGATTTGGCTAGTATAGCAAAAACAAAGAAAGCAAGTGTGGAGCTTCTAAAACAATGTGAAGATCGTTACAAAAGGAAAAGACGAGAGTGGAGTTCCCAAGTTAAAACTTTAAGGACCCCAAAGAAGAAGGAAAATGAGGTGAATAACATGAACATGTATAACAAGGGCTATTCAAAGCCGCTTACTATAGGCCAGCCAAGGACGGAAAATATTAGCCATCAGGTCCCCCCAAGGCAAGAACCCAATCTAAGACCGAACTCAGAAAAACCCCAGTTCGCGCCCATCCCAATCACATATAGGGAGCTGTACCAAATTTTGTTTGATGCACATGTAGTATCCCCTTTCTACCTAAAACCTATACAACCCCCAAACCCTAAATGGTACGACACGAATGCCCAATTCGAGTACTATGCAGGAATCGCAGGACACTCGATTGAGAACTATACCGCTTTCAAAAAGATGATCAAAAGACTTATTAAAATGGGTATTGTCAAATTCAATGACCCCTCTGGGGCAGAAAATCCGTTACCCAACCACCTAGATAAAAGGGTAAATATTATGAGTTCCATGATGGAAAGGGGAATGAGATCCAAGAATGTATCGAGTTCAGGGCTCTAGTGCAAGACCTAATATTAAGGAATCTAAACATTAACGACGTATCTGAAGAGGGAACTGAGAATAGAATTTTCCAAGCATTGCCCCTTACATGCTCGGGAGTGTTTTGAACAATGGGACTGTGGAAGAGATCCTTGTATTTTTAGAGCTAATCTAGAATAATATTCAAAACACACTTGTTGCTATAGGCCTAGAAGCAATAAGAATCCTTTTGTGGAATAGGCTTGTGTCCAAAATTTTTATTTCAATAAAATGCATTTTTTGAACAAATATTCTTTTATTCTTTCCATGTATAGATTCCTTTGTTCTTTGGACTTTCTTTCAGATATTCTTATTCTTCATTCATGATCATACCATATAAATAATTGTTCTGAAGATTCATTTATTCTTTGGAATCTACTTTCATACCTACAATAGGTTTCTAGATATCAACAACGAGCAACGATGTTAATGACCCAGAGTCTCCTTTTGAGTAAGATATGTGTCTAGGGGAATCTCAAAACTTTGAAGATAACAGAGATTGTAACCTATCTCCTGATTTGTTAAGAATGGTAGAACACAATGGAAAATAGATCCTACCTTACAAAAGGTTAGTGAACATCATGAGCCTAGGAGAAGAGAAAGAGGTAAAGATCGGAGCCTACATCACCACAAAGACAAAGTGAGACATCATTGAATTATTCCAAGAATTCAAAAATGTTTTCACACAATCGTGTCAAGATATGCCTGGGCTACTAAGGCCTACGAATGTTGTTAAGGCCAAAAAAAGTCCATAAGGGTGTTAGAAGGACACATTCTAATGGTTTTATGATAGCCAGGCTGATCATGAGGTTCGGGTACTGTTGGTTCACCATGGAAGGGGATTGCATCAATTATTCCGTAAATGCCAAAAAAGGGAAGACAAGACATATGTGCCCCCTTCATTTCTTCACAGACTTTCTCTATGTGGGGCAGGTATGTTATTGGGACAATCTGGTCAAAAGTTTCTCGCGGCATCGATTCATCTCTATGGTCGTCAATTACTTCACCAAGAGGGTAGAGGTAGCTTCATGTGCCAACATTACAAAGTCGACAATTATAAAAAAAAATAGAAAAAGATCATGTCTAACACAACTGCACCATGTCAAAAGTGTACAGTTTGTTCAAAGATCAGACGCCATATCACCGTGTAGCAAAGGCAACTAAAAAGAAAAAAAATGAAAAGAAAAAAGAAAAGAGAAAAAGAAAAAAAAAGATTATTGAAGGTGACCGAGACTTGTAAAGATTGGCATAAAAAAGTTACGATTTGCCCTCTATGCTTATCAAACGTTGGCCAGGACTTTCACCAGGGCAATACATTTCTCATTGGTTTAGGGAAGGGAAGTAGTTTTGCCCATTGAAGTCGAGATTCTTTTTTTCGAGTCTTGTCAGAATTGAAGTTAGATGAGGCAGAATGGATCCAATCCTGATATGATCATTTGAATTTGAAGAAAAAATGTTGAAAGTTATCCATCACGGTCAGATGATGCGGGCTTACTACAAGGAGGTTCATCCTAGAGAATTCCATGAGAGGGACTTGATATTAAAAAAGATCCTTCCTATACAAAAGGACATCAGATGTAACACCCTAAACCCAGCCCAGACGTTATGGCCAGATCCGACGTGTCACATTGAAATATTTAAGAAAACCCACGCTTCATCCAAAATCTTCCTTAGTGTTTAAAAAGGTTGTCCTTGCTAAGTTAATAAAGTGAATGGAAGCTGTGCACCATATAGGTATCCGAAACAGAGGAGGTGAGCCATGTGGGTTGCTTAAGTACCCAGCTCTTGATTGGATCCAATCCTAGGCATGCCCACAACCATTGCCACACTTTAGTTTAGTGATTTGTTTTGGAAAACAAGTTGAGTTCGAATTCATTTCAGTAAATATATTTGATAAATTGTTTTATTGTATCATTGCATTATTTTGAAAACATGTACCATTTTGGAAAATGCGTCCCATGTCTAGCCCGTTTTAGGTCAATATTCATTAATTAAAATAAAAAGTATAAAATGAAATAATCCCAGAAAAATAATAATTAAAATGGCCTTATTAAAACCCAAAACCAAATAATAATACTTAATTTAAAAATTATAAAAACAAGTTACTTTATGAAAGTAGTCCGAAAGCGATCACCATGGCCACTCTGAATCCCCTCCGGCTCCAAGTCTCCACATCAAGGCTCACCTGCAAAGTTAAGGAAAAGAGTGAGTTTGGAAACTCAGTGTGCAACAAGCCCTTTCAGAACCCAAATCAATATCAACATACTGGGCCCAAGCCCCAATTCAGTCTCAACAACCACTGGGCCGAAGCCTTTCGTTTAACGGTTACTAGGCCGAAGCCTTTCTCATAAATCATATCACTGGGCCGAAGCCTATTTTGTAAACGGTATGGCCCATAGGCCCATTCCAATATCACATGTAATATCAATAAATGTATGCAAGCCCATTTGGGGAGACTACTCAACCCACCATCCGCTACTCTACACCCGTACCAACCAAGCTCTCCATGTGGGGAATAACTCAACCCACCCAACCAAACTCTCCACTGGCAACATAGCTACTTTATCATATAACTGAAGGCCTAGCCGCTTTTAATAACTAGGTCAAAGCCGCTTTTCGGTATCTGTGGCATTGCCACTTACACTTCCTCCACCAGTAAACCCAACCCATGCATATAATGAGTATATCATGGCATATCATGTGCATATCATAGCATATCATGTGCATATCATGGCATATCATGTATAATAACAATATCATATGCATCATAATCATAATAAAACTCTAGGGTTATAATGGTCATTTTCACCTAGAGCAAAATAGTCATTTTCATGTTATAAGGGTAATTTCGTAATTTTATCAACAATTCCGAGTGTTTGAACTATAATTTTAATCCATTTTAACCAATTTCAACTTTTGGGCCCAAAACCCCTAATGGGCTCTACGTAGCCAATTTAGTCATCTAGGCCCATTTAGCCTATATTCCATAACGGTATTAACGGTCTTGACATGCCATTTAACCAAATTCTATTTTCTACCAATTTTACCCAAATGGGCTCGAAAACCAATTGGGCCCAATTTTAGCCCATTGAGGCCCATCTTACCATCGTGCACAAAATTGTGCCCTTATCTGTTCCATCATCCAATCACCGATCTTATCGCATTTATCACGTCTATAACCATTCGCAAAACCACAAGTTCCCGAAATGTCAGAGTTTCGACATTTCGGCTTTTCAGCAAATATTAATCTAAGCTACTACGAGGGTTCGTTACACACCTGCTTAGTGACGATCGCTTCCCAAAATCCACTACGTGCCTGTTCTACAATCAATTACCTACCACGTTAGATCTTTAACATCAACAACCACACACAATATACCCTTATTCACAATCGGCCAAAAACCCCTACTAGCCATAGATCACTTACCTTCGCAGGATCTGATGATTAGATCCAAGTTTATCCGCACCGATTCTCCAAGCCTTGCTGCTCCTCCAAGATGGTCTATTTCACAACATAAAACCATAAAAACCAAATGAAAAGACCCCATAAGGCCTATACCTCAAAACGATAGCCTCCCTAATCTTTAGGGGTTTCCGGCTTTTCCTAACTTCTATAACATTAAGTTGAACCAGAAATTCGAATGCTTACCAATAGTACCCTTACCAATAGTTCCCACTCTCGCTGACTTAGGTCCCACACTGATTCTTGCCCCCAAGCACTGGCAGAAAACGAATCCCAGAGTCCACAGAATTCGGCCACAAAGTCTTCACAAGTGTTGCGCTTTTGGCTTTTAAAATAAAGGAAAAGAAGATAATTATAAACTAAAGGGGGTGTTGCTGATGGAGTATGGAGGCTTTTGGGAGTGTAAGATTCGGCGAAAGGGAAGAAGAAACAAGGGTGTACCCTTAAAGAGAAATCGGATCTTTGGGATTAGCTTTCTTTAGTAATTGGCTAACAAGAGGAGAAGGGAGGGGTAGGTTCGGCTTCTAGGGATTAAAGAGGAAGAAAAGAGAGTATGGAAGAGGAAATGAAAGAAAGAAAAGATAGGGATTTGGTTTACAAGCAAACGGCACCAAAGAAAAAAAAACTAAAAACAACCAAGCTAAAATTCAATAGCCGAATTTGCACAATACACACCCTTAGTCGGCCACACCCTTTTCCAATTTCAAGTTCTCCTAAAATCTCTCCTAGATACACTCCCCTTTATCCCTCCATGATCCATGCTCTTGACTGCTTCAAACTCTTCAACCAGAGTTCCAGCCGACTTCGAACTCTTGCATGCTCATGACATAAAAATAAACCACACTAATACCTGTTAGAGAATCGAACCTTGGCCTCCTTCCCTTCTATTTACACGCCACTTTTTTTAGCAACTAAGTGATGCCTTCAAGCCACTTTGCCAATGCCCTTTTTGTGATACAAACTACCCACATCTTTTAATAAGACCACCTATCCAATACCCCTAATTCTTTAAGTACAAAAATTCAAAAATTCTACCAGGTTTTTACCAACACTTGGGCCTTCCATAGGCCCATTTACACACTCCAAATATGAATTGCACAACCAGATACCAAAATTAAATTTTAACCAAATTCACACTAAAAAAAATCACAAAATCTCAAAAATCAGGGTGTTACAACTCTACCCTCCTTAAAGAAATTTCGGCCTCGAAATTTTACCTGATCCAAACAGTTGAGGGTATTCTTGACGCATCGAGTGCTCTGGCCCCCAAGTAGCCTCTTCTCTGCTATGATTCCTCCAAAGTACCTTAACTAATGGGACTGACTTCCTTCTCAACACCTTGATGTCACGATCAAGTATCTGCACAGGTTCCTCTTTGAAAGTCAAATCCGACTGTACCTCAATTTCCGCAACTGGCACGATATGAGCAGGGTCAGAATGATATCACCTTAGCATGGATATATGAAAGATGTCGTGAATACGATCCAGCTTTGGAGGTAACTCTAGCTGATAAGCCACTGGCACTATCCCCTTAAGGATCCAATAAGGCCCAATGAACCGTGGGCTCAGCTTGCCCTTCTTACCAAACCTCAATATCTTCTTCCAAGGCGACACCTTTAAAAAGACCATATCCCCTACTGCATATTCAATATCCTTACGCTTCAGATCAGCATAAGACTTTTGTCGGTCAGCTGCCTCTTTTAGCCGATCTCTAATTACCCTAACTTTTTCTTTAGTATCTGCTATTAACTCTGGTCCAAATACTTGTCTTTCCCCTAACCCTGTCCAACAAGTAGGCGAATGACACCTTTACCCATACAGCGCTTCATACGGAGCTATCTGGATACTTGCCTAGTAACTATTGTTATAAGCAAACTCCGCCAACGGCAAGTAATCCTCACAACTGCCCCTAAAGTTGATAACACAACCCCTCAACATGTCTTCTAAAATCTGAATGACCCTCTCTGACTGCCCATCCGACTGAGGGTGAAAAGCTGTACTAAATCCAATCGTGTTCCCAATGCCTCATGCAACTTCCGCCAGAATCGAGATGTGAACCTTGGGACTCGGTCAAAAATTATCGATACTGGCACTCCATGCAACCGCACTATCTCTGCCACATACAACTTGGCCAACTTCTGGAGTGAATAATCGATTCGGACAGGTATGAAATAGGCAAATTTCGTCAACCTATCCACAATCACCCAAACTGAGTCCTTCTTGGAAGGTGTCAGTGGCAGACCACTCACGAAATCCATGGTTACCCTTTCCCACTTCCAAAGTGGTATCTTCTTTGGCTGTAACAAACCTAAAGGCAGTTGATGCTCTGCCTTTACTTGCTGACACGTCAAACATTTACCCACAAATTCGGTCACCTCCCACTTAAGCCCAGGCCACCAATATAACTCTCGCAAGTCTCGATACAACTTACTTCCTCCTGGATGCATTGCACAAGGTCCACCATGAGCCTCTCTCAGAATCATCAATCTCAAATCAGAGTCCTTTGGAACACAAATTCTTCCTTGAAAACAAAAAACCCCATTACTATTTAATCCAAAATCTGAATTCTCCTCTTTCTCAGCTTACTGGAACCGAGAAACCAACGACTCATCTACCAACTGTTGCTTCTTAATCTACTCAACCTAAATTGGTCTCACTTGTAACTCTGCTAATAAGCTTCCATCGTCAAACAAACTCAAACAAGTGAACATTGCTTTTAGTTCAGCCACAGCCGTTCGGCTCAACGCATCAGCCACTACATTTGCCTTACCTAGATGGTACTCAATCGAATAGTCGTAGTCTTTTAACAACTCTATCCACCTTCGTTGCCTAAGATTCAGTTCCTTTTGAGTTAGCAAGTACTTGAGACTTTTATGATCTGTATAAATAACACATCTCTCCCCACACAAGTAATGCCTCCAAATTTTAAGTGCAAAGACCACCGCTGCCAACTCTAAGTCATGAGTAGGATAGTTTACCTCATGAGACTTAAGCTATCGTGAAGCATAAGCGACCACTTTACCCTCTTGCATCAACATGCAGCCCAAACCTACATATGATGCGTCACTGTACACAGTGAAATCCTTACCAGACTCTGGCTGAATCAACACTGGTGCCTCAGTCAGAACTTTGTTTAACTTCTCAAATGCCTCTTGCTGCTTTTCTGTCCAAATAAACGGTGCTCCCTTTCTTATGAGTTTCGTCAATGGTGTTGCCAACACAGAAAATCCTTCTACAAATCTTCGGTAATAACCTGCCAACCCTAAAAAACTTCAAATTTCTGTTACTGACTTCGGTGGCTTCCACTCCAGAATCGCCTTAATCTTTCGAGGGTCCACCTTGATCCCCTTTGCAGAAACGACATGCCCTAAGAAAGTTCCTTCACCCAACCAAAATTCACACTTACTGAACTTTGCATAGAGTTGTTTTTCCCTTAGCACTTGCAAAACAATACGAAGATGCTCGTCATGTTTCTCTTCCGTTTTCGAATATACCAAGATATCGTCGATAAAAAAAAACCACGAACTGCTCTAAGTACGGCTGAAATACTCAATTCATCAAATCCATGAATGCTGTCGGTGCATTAGTCAATCCAAAGGGCATAACTAGAAACTCGTAATGACCATATCGAGTTCTGAATGCTGTTTTATGAATATCTACTTCTTCGACTCTCAACTAGATGATATCTCGACCGAAGGTTGATTTTGGAAAATACTGAAGCTCCTCTCAATTGGTCAAACAGGTCGTCAATTCTTGGTAAAGGATACTTGTTCTTTATCGGTAGTTTGTTCAACTGCCGATAATCGATACACATCCACATGGTCCTATCTTTCTTTTTTACAAACAACACCGGCCCGCCCCACGTAGAAACACTTAGTCTGATGAATCCTCTATCCAACAGTTCTTGTATCTGCGCTTTTAGTTCCACCAACTCCTTTGGTGCCATCATGTAAGGTGTGATGGATACTGTGGCCGTTCCAGGTAACAAGTCAATTCCAAACTCGACTTCTCTATTCAGAGGTAGTCCAAGAAGCTCCTCAAAAAAGACATCTTGAAATTCTTTGATGGTCCTGACTGACTCTTAGCCATCCCCTCGGATTCAGCTTGACTCACAAATGCTAAATACACCTCACAACCCTTTCGAATCAACTTCTCAGCCCTTAAGGCCGAAACCACATTAGACAAATAATCCCTTCACTCCCCTATGACTAATACCTCCTCATCCTCGACAGTCCTCAGCACCATTCTCTTAGCAGCACAATCCAACGTCGCCCTATGCTTAATTAGCCAGTCCATTCCCAAGATAAGATCAAATTCTCCAAATGACAGCTCCATCAAATCTCCTAAAAATATCCTATCTTGCGTCTCTAAATGCACCTCCTTAAAAAGTTTATCTACCTTAATCGAGTGTCCCAATGGACTTATCACTGATACGCCACTCACAATTTCCTCAGGAAGCACCCCCAACGCCCCAGATACATCACAAGCAACATACGAATGAGTGGAACCAACACCAATCAAAGCAGTGTAAGGCCTGCTATGAATGAAAAACGTACCGGTTATAACATCAGGAGCATCACCTTCCTCTCGACGTCGTGCAGCATAAACCAACGCCGGCTGTTGAACTTCAGCATGCACAGCATCCCTGCCAGGTGCCCTACATCCTCTTCCATTACCATTACCACCTCTACCTTGACCACAGCGTCTCTGTGGTGGTGGTCCACCACGCACTGGTTGAACGACCCTCTGATCTGCAACTTGATCCTGAGCTGCTCTCCGAGGACACTATCTAAACTTGTGTTCCTTGGACCCACATTGGAAACATCCCCCAGTTCGTTTCCAGCACTCTCCCAGATGCACTCTGCCACAGTCCTTGCAAGCTTGCGCTCCAACGGTATTCACTGGAACTGCTCAAACCGGTTCCTCCACTCTAGCTTTTTTAACATTTCTATACGCAGCACCCGAGGGTCAAGAATCCCTCTTGAATCTGGGTTGATCCCTCTCACGATTCTGTCGCTCAACTCGTTTTACCTCCTCGGCTATCTTGGCTTTCTCTACCAACGCAGCAAAATCACACTCCCTCTGTAGAGCTATCAGCACCCTAAGCTCATCTCGAAGGCCATCCTCGAATCGAACACTGCGCTCATATTCAGTCGCAACGACCCCCCTAGCATATCAGCTCAACTGCAAAAATTCTGCCTCGTACTCAGCAACAGCCTTGCTACACTGGGTCAGATTCAAAAATTCCTTTTGACGGGAATCCACATAACTAGCTCCAATATACCTCCCATTAAAAGCAGTCTTAAACAGTTCCCAAGTTACTCGCTCAGTCGGGGTACTCTCCCTTACGGTGATCCACCACTGGTACGCCTTGTCTCGCAGCAAAGACACTGCTCCTTTTAGCTTCTGCTCCATCGAGCAATCTAAATCGTCCATGATTCACTCTGTTGCCTCTAGCCAATATTCAGCCACGTTTGGGGCTACTCCAGATACGCCCATAAAGACCTCCGCTCCGTTAGCCTAGAGTCATTCAGAAATAGATCCCCTATTCACTGTCCCAGCGCTAGCTCCAGCAACTCTTTCCAAGACACTTAACATCACTTGGGCCAAAGCATCGTCCCCCGCAGCCCGATCATGTGACCCAGTCTCAGTTGCCTATGGCACGGATGCCTCCTCAACTGGCCTATGCCCTGAGGATGAAGATTCAGCTTGCATCCTTCCGCGACCACGTCCGCGGCCTCGTCCACGAGTTCCTCTGGTACTCATATCAAATTTATCTGATTACGAATTTTTATGATATTAGTTTAATATTTCAGTTGTTTATTACGAGATGTCTTATGGAAATATAGCAGTTCAGAGATTGTTTTCGTAATGTCGTACCCTAGCTACAGTCTCAATCCTACTGTTTTACAGCTCTAACCTATCTAAAGAGTCATAGTAAGGTCTCAATTCTATCTATAGCATCTTATCAATATAATACGGTGTAAAAAGATAGTACACTTACAGACTTGGTGCCGGGGATTCAGTGTGCCACCTTTTTCTCCAAACTAATTAAAACTAACAACATGCATTTTGTCACAAAAATAAGTTTTAAAAAAATTTCTCTTTAGAAATTCTTAAAATTACTTTTAACTACCTTTATTTTGAAACTCTTGATTTTAAACACGTTTAAAACCCACAGCTGAGTTGTTGCAACTTGGCTCTGATACCACTAAATGTAACACCCTAAACCCGGCCCAGACGTTATAGCCAGATCTGACGTGTCACATTGAAATATATAAGAAAACCCACGCTTCATCCAAAATCTTCCTTAGTGTTTAAAAAGGTTGTCCTTGCTAAGTTAACAAAGTGAATGGAAGCTGTGCACCAGGTAGGTATCCGAAACAGAGGAGGTGAGCCATGTGGGCTGCTTAAGTACCAAGCTCTTGATTGGATCGAATCCTAGACATGCCCACAACCATTGCTACACTTTAGTTTAGTGATTTGTTTTGGAAAACAAGTTGAGTTGGAATTCATTTAAGTAAATATATTTGATAAATTGTTTTATTGTATCATTGCGTTATTTTGAAAACATGGACCATTTTGGAAAACGTATCATATGTCTAGCCCGTTTTAAGTCAATATCCGTTAATTAAAATAAAAAGTATAAAATGAAATAATCCCAGAAAAATAATAATTAAAATGGCCTTATTACAACCCAAAACCAAAAAATAATACTTAATTTAAAAATTATAAAAACCAGTTACTTTATGAAAGTAGTTCGAAAGCAATCACCATGGCCACTCTGAATCCCCTCCGGCTCCAAGTCTCCACATCAAGGCTCACCTGCAAAGTTAAGGAAAAGAGTGAGTTTGGAAACTCAGTATGCAACAAGCCCTTTCAGAGCCCAAATCAATATCAGCATATTGGGCCCAAGCCCCAATTTAGTCTCAACAACCACTTGGCCGAAGCCTTTCGTTTAACGGTTACTGGGCTGAAGCCTTTCTCATAAATCATATCACCGGGCCGAAGCCTATTCTGTAAACGGTATGGCCCATAGGCCCATTCTAATATCACATGTAATATCAGTAAATGTATGCAAGCCCATTTGGGGAGACTACTCAACCCACCATCCGCTACTCTCCACCCGTACCAACCAAGCTCTCCATGTGGGGAATAACTCAACCCATCCAACCAAACTGTCCACTGGTAGCATAGCTGCTTTATCATATAACTGGAGGCCTAGCCTCTTTTAATAACTAGGGCAAAGTCCCTTTTCGGTATCTGTGGCATTGCCACTTACACTTCCTTCACCAGTAAACCCAACCCATGCATATAATGAGTATATCATGGCATATCATGTGCATATCATAGCATATCATGTGCATATCATGGCATATCATGTATAATAACAATATCATATGCATCATAATCATAATAAAACCCTAGGGGTATAATGGTCATTTTCACCTAGACGCAAAATAGTCATTTTCATGTTATAAGAGTAATTCTGTAATTTTAGCAACAATTCTGAGTGTTTAAACGATAATTTTAATCCATTTTAACCAATTTCGGCTTTTGGGCCCAAAACCCCTAGTGGGCCCTACGTAGCCAATTTAGTCATCTAGGCCCATTTAGCCTATATTCCATAACGGTATTAACGGTCTTGACATGCAATTTAACCAAATTCTATTTTCTACCAATTTTACCCAAATGGGCCCGAAAACCCATTGGGCCCAATTTTAACCCATCGAGGCCCATCTTACCATCTTGTAAAAAATCGTGCCTTATCTGTTCCATCGATCTAATCACCGATCTTATCGCATTTATCGCGTTTATAACCATTCACAAAACCACAAGTTCCTGAAATGCCAGAATTTCGGCATTTCGGCTTTTCAGCAAATATTAATCTAAGCTACTACGAGGGTTCATTACACACCTGCTTAGTGACAATCGCTTCCCAAAATCTACTACGCGCTTGTTCTACAATCAATTACCTACCACGTTAGATCTTTAACATCAACAACCACACACAATATCCCCTTATTCACAATCGGCCAAAAACCCCTCCTAGCCATAGATCACTTACCTTCGCAGGATCTGATGATGAGATCCAAGTTTATCCGCACCGATTCTCCAAGCCTTGCTGCTCCTCTAAGATGGTCTATTTCACAACATAAAACCATAAAAACTGAATGAAAAGACCCCATAAGGCCTATACCTCAAAACGACAGCCTCCCTAATCTTTAGGGGTTTTCGGCTTTTCCTAAATTCTATAACATTAAGTTGAACCAGAAATTCGAATGCTTACCAATAGTACCCTTACCAATGGCTCCCACTCTTACTGACTTAGGTCCCACACTGATTCTTACCTTCCAAGCACTGGCAGAAAACGAATCCCAGAGTCCACAGAATTCGGCCACAAAGTCTTCACAAGTGTTGCGCTTTCAACTTTTGAAGTAAAGGAGAAGAAGATAATTATAAACCAAAGGGGGTGTTGCTGATGGAGTATGGAGGCTTTTGGGAGTGTAAGATTCAGCTAAAGGGAAAAGGAAACAAGGGTGTACCCTTAAAGAGAAATCGGATCTTTGGGATTGGCTTTGTTTAGTAATCGGCTAACAAGAGGAGAAGGGAGGGGTAGGTTCAACTTCTAGGGATTAAAGAGGAAGAAAAGAGAGTATGGAAGAGGAAATGAAAAAAAGAAAAGAGAGGGATTTGGTTTACAAGCAAATGGCACCAAAGAAAAAAAACTAAAAACAACCAAGCTAAAATTCAATAGCCGAATTTGCATAATACACACCCTTAGTCGGCCACACCCTTTTCCAATTTCAAATTCTCCTAAAATCTCTCCTAGATACACTCCCCCTTATCCCTCCATGATCCATGCTCTTGACTGCTTCAAACTCTTCAACTAGAGTTCCAGCCGACTTCGAACTCTTGCATGCTCATGACATAAAAATAAACCACACTAATACCTGTTAGAGAATCGAACCTTGGCCTCCTTCCCTTCCATTTACACGCCACTTTTTTAGCAACTAAGTGACGTCTTCAAGCCACTTTGCCAATGCCCTTTTTGCGATACAAACTACCTACATCTTTTAATAAGACCACCTATCCAAGACCCCTAATTCTTTAAGTACAAAAATTCAAAAATTCTATCAGGTTTTTTCCAACACTTGGGCCTTCCATAGGTCCATTTACACACTCCAAATATGAATTGCACAACCAGATACCAAAATTAAATTTTAACCAAATTCACACAAAAAAATCACAAAATCCCGAAAATCAGGGTGTTACATCAGAGGAAAGTGGATGCCAAACTGGGAAAGTCCTTTTGTAGTAAAGAAGGCCTGTTATGGAGAAGCATTGATATCGACCGAGATGGATGGCAAGGACATGCCCACTCCGGTGAATTCAGATTCAGTCATAAGGGGAGAGATCACGATGAGAACTCGGAAAGGGTGCCTTAAAACCTTTTTTAAAAAAAAATAATAATAATAAATTAGAAAAAAAGAAGAGGCTAAAGAGAAAACTCGCAAAGGGCGCCTTAAGACCAAAGGGGTTTTGAGTTGAAAACTTGAAAGGGGCGGCTCAAATTTTGATCAAAAGTGGGGCATATGGCAGTCTTGCTATGCCTAGATTAACAATGAGGAAGTATGCTACATCTTGGGGCATCGACAAAGTACTCCGAATCCTTTAAACACATATTGAGTTTAAAATGGTCCACCAAGAGTTTGTACAGAGAAGCTCAGGCTGCAATATCTGAGGCACCTAATTCTTCGTCCTACTCATATTGAATTTGTTATCTTTGAATACCTTTTTCTTTTCAAGATGCAGTCTCAATTAATTTTCCTAATTTATTCATTTTGAGCTATGCTCCAAATCAATTCCATTCTTGTTCATTTTTACGATCTTTTTCAAGTATTTTGTATTGAAATAAAATTAATGGACTAATAATATTTTCATAAAAGGAGTTCACATATTACTGTGGAAGCTTCTAAATAGTACAAGAGCTTGACATAGGACTATTGTTTAGAACTTACCATTGGAAATATTTGAGGAAGAGGAGTCTAAATTGTGACTATCTCTTCAGATTTCCTGTCAAAGAGATCAGTTGAATGAAAAGACAAGATATTGCAACGGTGATACAATCTCAGCAAACAATGAAAAATGTTAAAAGGGGATTATTCATGAAGATGACAATTCTATATTCATGCATACACATCTGGTCGTGTCACCCGAAGAATGGTAACAGATCAATTGATTGAAGAAGCCACAAATCCTATACCCCTAAGTTGCGGTGAGGATGGGTTGAAGAGGATACGGATCTTATACCCCTGAGTTGCACTGGGGTTGATTGAAGAAGTTATAAATCCTATACCCCTGAGTTGTAGTGGGATGGATAGAAGAAACCAAGTTTTATCTCTTTTGAGTTACAATAGGGCTAACTAATTGAGCAAAATGAAATTGTTTCCTCGGGTTTTCTATCAAAGGTATCAGCCAAGCAAGAAGGCAACATAATACGTCAGTGATAAAGCCTTGATGAACAACAAGTAATGACTCCCTAAGCATTAAAAAGGGATCATTCTCATGATATTTCTTCATTCATAACACATATAGTTGGGGTATTTGGTTTACTCCGATCATAGCATCCTAATCACTAGGCATAAGCATAGGACCATGAGACTGATTCTATAGGACATGTCCCCTAGAGGACGGTGTAGCAACATCAGTGAATCCACAGATCTTATCTCACTAAAGTAGTAAGTGGAGCAGATCGAAGACGGTGAATCTTATCTCTCTAATGTAGCAAGTGGAGCAGATTGAAGCCACCAGCCTTATCTCCTTGAAGTAGCAAGTGGAGTAGACTGAAGATTGTAGATCTTATCTCCCTAAAGTAGCAAGTGGAGTAGATCGAAGAAATCAGCCTTATCTCCCCAAAGTAGCAAGTGGAGCAGATTAAAGATTGTAGATCTTATCTCCTTTAAGCAGCAAGCAGAGCAGATTGAAGATGGTGAATCTTATCTCCCTGAAGTAGCAAGTGGAGTAGATTGAAGCCACCAGCCTTACTTCCCTAAAGTAGCAACGGAGCAGACTAAAATATTGTAGATCTTATCTCCCTGAAGTAGCAAGTGGAGTAGATAAATAACGGTGAATCTTATCTTCCTGAAGTAGCAGTGGAGTAGATTTAAGCCAATAGCCTTACCTCCCTAAAGTAGAAAGGGAGCAGACTGAAGACAATGATTCTTGTCTCCTTGAAGTTCCAGTGGAGTATATTGAAATTACAAATCTCTTCTCCCTAAAATTACATTAGAGTAGATCGAAGCACCAATTCCTATACCGCTGAAGATGTAATGTGATAAAGTATAAATTATACATATTTCTATCCCACATTTAGCATATTTATGGATGAATTATCATTAAATTTATGGAATTTGATGCTCTTAATCCTTTGATTTCATGTTTTATACTTAGTAGAGCATAAGAGAGTGAAAAGAACAAGAAACGGGTCGAAAACGGAGAAAATAGGCCAAAGCAAGAAAACAACTTGGCCTGGAGTTTAGCACACAGGCAATCCACACGGCCGTGCCACATTAACAGGCTTGAGCACGGCCTAACATCGACTCACACAGGCTTGTCACACGGGTGTGTCCCTAACGTGATGAAGTTCAATTTCACGCGAAAAAAGCTACTTAGGGGCTAAGAAAGACATTCCAAACTCTATATAAAGACCCTAGGAGAAAACTACAAGGGTGTACAGTCTTCCCGCCAAGATAGAGAGTAAAAACCAGGGAATTACTCGAAGGAAAGCCGAGTGATCCATCTCAGAAGCTAGGATCTACATCAAAGATAGAGGATCTCCCTTCAATCCTTTCAGGAGTTTTGGGTTTTCTTATGTTTTGTTATTTTCTTTATTCTGAGATATTTCCTTTTATAAACATGAAATAAACCCCCAGATACCTGAGGGGAATGAAACCTAAGACAAATCTTGTTATTGTTATCTGAACTATATGATAAATATTCGATTTGTTCTTAATTGTGTTTTTAATTCTTGAATTTATATTTCTGGGATATTAATTTAAGTCAAATGTGCTTAGGCAGAGGAGCAAAAGTCCCTGTTTAAGAGTAGATCTAACATAATTAAGCGGAGTTTATCACAATCCTAGACATAGGACGACGAAAATATGCTAGATTAGAGTCAAATCTAATATGGGGATCCATAGATCGAGTTAATGCAAGACTAGGGGTTTTAATTAGAAAGAGATTTCAATTAATCAATCTAGGATTAGTTGTTCTTATTCTCGATAGAGATATTAACATAATTTAGGGATCTCTACGGATTAAGTCGAATGAAGAAATCATCTAGTTTAGAGTTAGATAACAAGTGAAGTCTAAGTGGATTCTTCCCTAGGTATTGTCTTTATCATTCAGTTTTCCCAAAGCAATTTCCCAATTTACTATTTCTCACATCCTTAGTTTAGTTTAGAGTTAATTAGTTTACAACCAAAACCTTCTTTATTTTTATGCTAGATAATAGGAAGAAAGTCATTACTACTACTTTTAGTTCCTTGGATTTGATATTCCGGTCTTGCCACTAACTATACTACTGTTCGATAGGTGCAGTTGCCTTTTATCGTGATAATAGTTAGTTTCTAGGTACGATCAATTTTATTACTTCATCACAATCACAAGATCAAGTCTTTGGCATTGTTGCCGGGGAACTGAAATATTAGGAACACTCTATTTCTATTACTTTAGCCATTACTACTTTTATTTATTTTCAATTTTTATATTAGGTTTTATTTACTAAATTTTTCTTTCTTCTTTTCACTAGCAGGTATCTCTAGTTTATGACTAGAAGAAACCAGTCAAGACATTTTCTTTTTTACAACGACTTAGAAGCCACAGTTAGCAGAAATCGCAGAGAGATAATAGGAAGCCTATGGTACCCATAACAAGGACAAGAAGAAGAACCCGAATCGACTGAAGAGATGGAGGCAAATCAAGATAATCAGCTACCTCATGTAGTAGCCGTAAATCCTGTCGAGAAAAATCTTGTTCCTCGTACTATGTATGATTATACTAAACCTAATTTGGCTGGTACTGAATCTAGTATTGTTAGGCTTACTATTGCTGCAAATAATTTTGAACTGAAGCCTAACACTATTCAAATGATACAACAATTTGATCAGTTTGATGGTTTGTAGGATGAAGATCCTAAAGCTCATTTAGCCAACTTTTTGGAATTCTATAACACATTTAAAATAAATGGTGTTTCTAATGATGCCATTCGTCTTCGGCTATTCCCATTTTCCTTGAGGAATAAAGCTAAACAGTGGTTAAATTCTCTACCATAAGGGTTTATCACTACATGGGAACAAATGACTAAAAAATTTTTACTCAAATATTTTCTGCCAGCTAAAATGGCTAAATTAAGGAATGATATCGCTTCTTTTATGCAGACGGATTTAAAAACACTTTACGATACTTGGGAGAGATACAAGGACTTATTGAGAAGGTGTCCTCACCATGGGTTACCTTTATGGTTACAAGTTCAAACTTTTCACAATGGTTTGAACCCCTCAATGAGATAGATGATTGATGCAGCCGCAAGTTGAACAATTAATAACAAAACACCAGAAGCAGCTTACGAGTTTATAGAGGAGACGTCACTGAATAACTATTAGTGGCAAGTCATGAAAACAAAGCCACAAAAAGCTGCCGGAGCCTTTAATGTTGATGCGGTCACCATGCTTTCTAATCAGGTAGAACTTCTTAATAAAAAGATTGATAATTTCGTTGGTTCTACGCAGGTACATCCAGTGATGCAGTGTGACTCAATTCAAGGAAACATGAGCAATTCTAAGTACCCCACCTATGGATATAGCATGGAAAAAGAACAAGCCAGCTATATGGGTAATAATTCTAAACCTCAAAACAACCCTTATAGTAACACTTACAATGCAGGTTGGAGGAATCACCCTAATTTTTCATGAGGAGGACAAGGTAACCAAGGAAATCAGAGACCACGACCTCCTCCTGGATTTCAGCAACCACCTTACCAGCAAGAGAAAAAGCCTAACCTTGAGGAGATGCTCACAAAATTCATCTCCGTGTCAGAAACTCGTTTCCAGAACACCGAGACGTCACTTAAGAACCAGTAAGCATCCATTGAAGGACTCAAAACTCAAATAGGCCAACTCGCTAAGCTAATCTCTAAAAGACCACAAGGTGGTTTACCAAGCAACACCAAGACTAACCCTAAGGAGCAACTCCATGCCATTGACACGATTGATGAAGAAGGGTTAGCTAAAACCAAAGCAGAGCCAAATAAGGAGGCTGTGGTAAGTAGAGCTAAGGATGAGGTAAGTCAAAAAGAACCAGTTGTCAAAGAATATAAGCCTCAAGTCCCATATCCTAACCCGATACGGAAAGATCGCACAGATGAGCAATTCGGTAAATTTCTTAAACTCTTAAAGAAATTACATATTAACTTACCGTTTATTGAAGCTCTTTCGCAGATGCCAAACGCTGTTAAGTTTTTAAGAGAGCTTCTGACGAACAAACGAAACTAGATGAGCCATCTCATGTGGAACTAAATGCAGTGTGCTCAACCATTTTGCAGAATAAACTACCCAACAAACTAAAAGACCCAGGGAGTTTTACAGTTCCTTATTTACGTGGTAGCCTGGATGTTAAAAATGCGTTAGCTGCTTTAGGAGCCAGTATTAATGTAATGCCATATAAATTGTTTAAACAACTAGGTCTTGGGAAACCTAAACGAACTAAGATGAGCATCCAATTGGCTAAAAAAACCATTAGATTTCCTAGGGGTATAATCAAAGATGTGCTTGTCAAAATTGATAAATTTATATTCCCAGTTGACTTTGTTGTTCTAGACATAGATGAGGATAGCAATGTACCCCTAATTCTAGGGCGGCCTTTTTTAGCAACTACTAGAACCATAATTGATGTAGGCACGAGTGAGCTCACACTTCATTTCGGTAATGACAAAATTACTTTACAAGCTCGTAACTCTAATAAGACTGTCAATGATAAAGATATTATTACGAATCCTTGTAATAAGAATGATTTCACCGTCCAACCTTCTCTGCAGGATACTCTTCACATAAGTGAGATCAAACCACAGACGAGTCTATCCAAGGGAACCACCCATGAAAAACGAATGCCACAGATTGAAGAACTGGACGAGTGGCTGAACTACCACCAAACGTAACATCCCGAATTTTGGGCTTAGGAGAAATGGGCTTCGTGTATCAGAGTATTTCGAATTTTTGTGTTCAAGAAAAAAATTTCGCAATTTTATGTTTGGATTGTTAATTAAGTGATTTGGAGCGTTTGGGGATGTCCGAGAAGTCCTAGATTAAAAAGGGGACTTTAAGAAAAAAATTAATTTTTGCCTTTAAGTGGGCATTGGCGTCACAAGGAAAGGTTCAAAAATATTTTTTGGTTAAAGCTTGACATAAAGAAGCAGGTGGTCTGGTGGCTAGGAGCATTAGGAAACAAAGAGTGATCCATAGTTTGAATCCTGGCCATTGCATAAATCTTTTAATTTTCTCTTTTGGGTAGGGAAGCTGACGTGTAAACTTTATATTTAGTTGGGGGTGATATTCGACACAAAAGAAACTGTGGAAGAGTGGCAAGGAGGCAAGCATGGGGTGCTGAGGTCGGGGGTTCTAAACTGCATAGGGGAAAAATGTTTTTATTTTTTTTAGTGTAGCACGGCATTTGTCACATCCCAAACCCAGCCCAGACGTTATGGCCAGATCTGGTGAGTCATATGGACAGTTAAATACACCTTGTTCTTCGTTTCATAATTTTAGGTTGACTTAGCAAAACCATCTCATGCGTTTTGAGAAAATAGAAGGTTATTTAATTTATAAAAATCCTATCCACTATCAGTTTGGAGTTTACTTTTTAAAAGATCTTGATAGCGAGTCTTTGCCATTAAGTTATTCATTTGACACGTAGAGAATGTTTTGAAAACATTTGTTAATTTGAAATAAAAATCCGCGCAGTCTTAGTTTATCATTTTTAAACAAGTAGTAAATAAATAAATAAAACCAAAATAAAAATAAAATAATTAACGAGCGACCTTATTACAGTCTAAAAACCAAAAAATTAATGAATACTAAAATAAAGAAAACTTAAGAAATTGTAAAACCGAAAAACAAATCACGTGGCCACTCCGAATCCCTCGCAGCTCCAAGTCCTTTAAGGTTGGGGTTCACCTGCATGGATGGAAAGAAAAGGGTGAGCTTGTGAAAACTCAGTGTGTAAGCTACCCCAACCAGAGTCAGAGATCAGTTCAAGCTCAAACTGGACCTAAGCCCTATTCAGACACAGTGATAACTGGGCCTTAGCCCTATTCAGAAAATAGTGATAACTGGGCCTTAGCCCTATTCAGAAAACCCAAGCTCAATCCAGCCCTACACACACTAAGACATTAGTTAATCAATTAGGTACCAATTCTGGGTGTTACAAGGGTGCTAATCCTTCCTTGTGCGTAACCGACTCCCGAACTCTTTTTCTTAAATTTCGTACACCGAAATCATTGTTCTTATAAATCAAAATGTTTTGTTAAAACAATCAATTACAAGGTCACCCGATTACATCCCGAAAAAAGATTAGTGGTGACTCTATTTTCATTTTTAAAATCGATCCCTTTTTTTTTAAATAAAAAATGGTTTCGACAACATTAATAATCCATTTACAAATTTAACCTTAATAAAAACCATTTTAAAACATTCATTGAATGCCCATTTATGTCAAATTCCACTACCAATGGTCTAATATCAATGTAAGGACCTTTCATTTAATAAGCCGTGGCAATTAAGAAGTTTAAACAAATAGAATACAACTTTTGCAATTTAGTCCTTTTCTCAATTAAACACACAAACAATTAAATTTTCATACGAAACTTTCACACATATTAATTCACATACTATAAGCACGGAAAATAATATTAAAATATTTTTTAAACTCAGATTTGTGGTCTCGAAACCACTATTCTGACTAGGGTCTAAACCGATATGTTACAGTCAAACACTCATTTACCTGAATCATATTTGTGCGTTACATTCAATGTTTCAATTACAGTTAAACACTCAGTTACCATTCTTATGCTCACATTAATTTCCCTACCTTACCCTAAAGCCTTTTTCATCTCTTTAATGTCTTTGAGACCTTATCCACATTCTTTAATCACTAAACCATCACTCTATCAAGTTTTAGAAAGAGACTCAAACACAGATGATCGGTATTTCCTTTAGAGCAAACGTTGTTTACATTGACTTCCAGATTATATTTCATTAATTTGCTATATTTCTTTAATTCCCTATCTCTATAAAAATCCTAATCATATTAATTACCTTATCGTTATACCCATGGATACATCTCGTACCTACTAGTCTTACTGTTTGCATTCAGGGACAATGTAGGATACCGCAATTGTAACATCCTTAACCCACATCCGTTGCCAGAACAGGGTTACGAGTATTACCGATCAAAATTATAACTCATACTTCGATTTAATAATACATAAATCATTCACGAACCCAGAAGCCATAACTTTACTTAGTCTTTTGAACCAAAATTCATATTTCAAACCATACTCTGAAAATCAACCAAGTCATTATCATTTATTTATTCAAATAGTCAAATCAACTAATATATATCTATATCATATTTCACATGCATCATAAATCCACTCTTCGAATCACATGTATATCTCATTTGTTCTACCATCCCAATCGATCATAAGAAACTCATATTTAACAAAATCCAAGAGCCAAATCATATAACCTACAATCATAACATGCGAATATTTAAATCATTAATAAGCTTATCAGATTACAATAATTACATATAAAACGTATCTTTTATAAAACTATGCTCATTCGAATTATTAAGTCATAACAAGACATACATTATGCCTTTAATAACATCTATACAAGAAACATTATCAAACATTACCACATAATAAAACATGGTCTTGTACTTTACTAATTCATATGCACGTCACCATAATATCATTTTATTGATTTTGGACACAAATACAAATTATAATACATCCATTTTGCAAGATCAACAACCGATCCAAGTTAATATATATATACCTAACCATTCATCTCTTCATTTATTCAGCTAACAAATTACTTATGAAGTCTATACCCATTTTATCAAAATAAAAGTTGACCCCTTTTTAGCAAAACTGATAATTCAAGCTTACCTATTTCGCATGCAATTTACCATGTTTAAACCTCCTATGTCCAACCATTCAAATAAACACCTATTCGGTTATCAATTTAACCTCAATAAATCATAACATCTTTTTTAACCTTACAACCTAATCAAATGAACCACATACCAAAGCCGAATTTACTAATACATATATAGCACATTTCATAATCACTCATTTTATTATTTTATCAAGCTATATTATACCACTTTTCATACTTCCAAAATGAGCTAACTAATAAACTGAATATACACCTTACTTACCATTCCTCATTGTCAAATCATATAACCAACATCACAAATTATTTACCATGAAACTTACCTCCCAAAATTAAGCTTATAACATGACCGAATATAAGTATATCAAAACTAGCCTATACATGCCATAGTTCTGAAATGTAACTTTATAAAATACTAAAGGCGATCGATAGTGTGATAAGCTTCTCTAACGATTCCCGAGCTCGAATCTTGAATTCAAAATCTATAAAATAAAGTAAAAAAACACAAAGTAAGCTATTACAGCTTAGTAAGTCATAAGGAAATAATAAATAATTAATATAGTCACTCAAATAAATTTGACCAGACGATAATTTCATTATCACATTTAACCCCATACCTAGCATTTCAATAATGATGCATATACTTTCATACACAATTTACATCTTAACCGAATGTTCAATTAACTATATTAACAAAACACCATCTAAATTTCAAAGCCAAAATGTCATGTTTTGACCAAGTAACCTTACACCCTCATCTATATACAAGTTAATGGATCAATATATATAATATCTTATGCATACGCTTTTATGTGGCTAAATATACATAATTTATAAACTCATATTCAAGAGACATCCCAAAAGTATACGTAATGTTTGTCCACCAATACTCACTCTATATTCCCATGCAATTTCCATATAGACAAATACACATATAAACCTAGACACAAATAAGTAATTCACATTACCTTATCTTACATGTATACATATCTTTAAACTAAATATGACTAACTACATACTTAGACATATAGTTTCATTCACTTCATTCATAGTTAAATTCTTAGTTCAAATAGCATCTCAATGGCATTTATAAATCATTAAGGCATAATTAAGCCATACTTATAAAATTTAATACCAAACATTTATCTAAACAAGAGTTTGAACATTTCCAATCACACATTGATTCTTTAAGCTGTTTGGTAACACATAGGCCATACTTGGCCAAATATATATACTTCCATATAAACACATTTAAAGCTCACCTTTTAAATAACTACTAATCGGATGTACATAAATCCTTTAATAACGATATGAATTTCACATATCAATTATTCCTCATGTAACATTAGGCCAAATATAAGATCAAGATCAAACATTAATATCACTTATTTATAAATTAATCCACATATAGGTTTTCATATACACAATCACTACCATTAGCATCATTTATAACTTACATCACATATCAAACAATCAACTTACCTTATTTTTGAATAGGTAAATAAATTGTCACATACCTAGTCGCTTAAACTCTTATCCATAATTAATATTACATCGGCATGAAATCTTTAAAACATAAGCTCATAATAATTCACCGGCATAAAGCATGATAGGCACTAGCCTGATATCACACACCGGCACAAGGCCTGCTAGGCACTGAGCCCGACTTAATTCACCAGCACAAGGCTTGCTAGGCTTTAACCCCAATATAAACCACCGGCACGAGGCCTGCTAGGCACACTGAGACCAAATATTACTGACATAAAATTTGGGCTCACACATATCATTCATATATCAGAGGTCTTATGAACTAAATCCATATCACATTTTCAACTAAGCACTTAAGGATACATATAACATTAATTCATTCCTTAACAACCTATCAATCACTTCTTTTCATATATTCATTTATAACAAATCATAGTCGAATCAATAATCAGCCAGTAAGTAATATCGAGCGATCCCTAATTAAAACTTAATGTCGAATATCAATGCATCCGTATTATCAAATATAAACCACACATGTATATCAAAACATATCAATATATAAAGATTATCGAAACCTTGTACATATATAAACTTTTCCATTTGATCATAGTATAAAATTTTAAATATCAAAATAAACAACATTTATTTGCCTATAAACTTACCTCGAATGATGTAAAACGGAACGAGACGACTAGTCGACGACTTTCATTTTTCCCCGATCTCAATTCGATTTCTTTGATTTTTGATCTAAACATATTCAAATATATTTTCATTCAATTTAGTCCAAAAACACACAAATGGGCAAATTACCATTTTACCCCTGACATTTACACTTTTTACAATTTAATCTATAATGCACAAAACACAAATTTATGCAATATTAATTTCATCTAAGGAAGGCCGAATACTCCTAGTATCAATTAAGCCCATATTTTTCATCAATTTCATAATTTAGTCCCTCCATATTTTTATTTTTGCAATAAAGTCCTAATTACTCAAAATCATCAAAAATTCCTTTACAATATATATTAACCCAATCCATACCTTTCAATATTCATCATCAAACAACAATCTAAAGCCATTACTGTCCATTACTCATAACTTTGGTCTAATTGCATTATAAATGCCTTCACTTATAAAGACAACAACAATTAAGCACTTTCACATTTAACCACCAAATTTTCCTTTTACGCGATTAAGTCCTTTTATTTAATCGGACACTCAAACAATAAAATTAAATCACGAAAATTTCACAGATATTAATTCACACATAATGAACATAGAAAATAATTTTTAAATTTTTTTGACTCAGATTCGTGGTCCCGAAACCACCATTCTGATTAGAGTCTAAATCGGGCTGTTACAGCAATTACGTAGCACAAAGTCTAACGTAAGAGAATTCTTTATGGTTTATCATTAGAAGCCCTTACTGGTTACGCTACAGGACTAACCCAACCTGTGTGCAATATAAAAACCTTCCTTGTAGAATTCACCATAGAGGTTGTTTCTTCATAATTCGCCGCAAGGGCATATCCTTTATACCTTGCTACTAAGACTTTAATTTCAAAAATTGCCTTTCATACAATTTCCTCAAATTTTGTCCAAAATTTCATTCTTTCAAAGTTCATCATATATTCCATTTCCTTATTTTGGGTCCGCCATAGAGGCATTCCCTTCAAATGGTTGCCACAAGGGCCATTTTTTAGATACACCACAAAGGCTTCTATTTTAGATACGCCACAAAGGTTTTCATTTTAGATATGCTACAGAAGCTTTGATTTTAGATATGCCACAAAGGCTTCCATTTTTTGGTATTTTAACAATAGGGATTTGCCTAGACTCACGTTTTGTGAAGTTTGCTCGTCATCGTCTTGGGTCATTCAGAAACCCGATTAGGTAATAACATTTCCTTAAATTATCCTATATGATGCCATAACCCACTAGTTATGGTCTTACACGATATGGTTCCATGGACTTTTCCTTTTAGAGGTCGTGATTAAATTCTCGATGATCCCTTTTAGATGACTCCGTGAAGATAGACACAAACTCACTAGCACACCTTTCATGCATAGGCACTATTTAAACTTAACACACTATTCACCTCAAACATTCAAAACATGCAATACAGTCAACCTTCAATTTCAGATTATTTATCACATACTCTATCCTTATAAGATTCATACAAGTCATACATGCAATCGTCAACTATTATTCACACATCAACATATTCAACATACCATCATTTTTTTAGTTTTAGTTCATAATTCATATAGTTCTTTATGGAAGCATCTAGATTCACAGCATGCACACCTGAGTTAGTTTAGAGACTCACCTAATTTTCACCTACAATAGTTTCAAATTCCAGATCTAAAGCTCCCTTGTAAGATCAGTAGCAACTACTGTTTGACATGGAGCATTCACCGTAACGAACCAAACTTGGCGTACCATACTTTTCAGCAATAACCTGGTTACCTAAAATTTTATAATACATTACCGAACTTCTTTCCTTAATAATTCATCCTTGCTAAGACAATTCCTCGCAATAATCCAATGCCTACTACGCGCCCACTTATACATGCCAAGAGCATAGGTTGGGTGAATAGCACCACGCCACTTAGAGTACTATTCGGTTTACCTGCCAATTTTAAAACTCACTAAAATCGAGAGTTACAAAATCAACACTTTGCATCGTTTTATCATATGTGAGTGGATCAACATCTTCCTGTTCAGAAGACTCAGTGCTAAAAACACTTCTACCAGATTAGAAGAACTCAGGCCTACGAAAGACCCTCCCATTACGACGAGGCTCCTAATGTTGTTGATCATTTCCAGATCTACTATTAGGAGTTCATTTTGGAACCATTTTTGTAAGGTTTTGTATATTTCCCGAAAGCTCTTTGAGTACCTTATTACTCCGAGGTTTGAAGCCATTCATGTAACATTCTTCAAGGAAAGTAGTATGAGTTGAGATTATAAAAGTTTACTCTTTCGGGTTATAAAACAAACCACCCTTTGTACCCTTTGGATATCCTACATGTAACACCCCTTACCTGTATTTGATGCCGGGATAGGGTACGGGGCGTTACCTTACTAAAACACATACAAAACATACATTCTCAAGTCAACAAATCCTGATCCAATTTAAAAGTCTTAAACTTAATCTTAAAGTCCCTAACACGAGCCTACGAGTCCCAAAACATGCCTTATAAACAATTCAGAACTAAACCGAGCACTAAAATAAACACTATAAAAATTCATTAAGAACAGGGCACACGCCCGTGTGGAAGGGCAACATGCCCGTGTGACCTCTGAACATGGCCGTATTGAAAACCCATATGGCTCACACGGCCTAAGCATTTAGGGACACGCTCGTGCCCTATGCTCGTGTGGATTTATTTTCTAAAATCGAAACTATAGGGGTTTTCACATGGCCAGACACATGCCCGTGTCCCTGGCTCATGTCCCTCACACGGCCATGACACGCTCGTGTCTTAGCCCATGTGTGAAAACCTTGACATTTTGTTTCTGACGTCAGCAACAATTTAAGGTCATACGGCCATGACACACGTCTATGTCTTAGGCCATGTCTTTCATACGATTGAGACACATGGCCGTGTCTAAGCCCGTGTGGTTACTACTAGGCATTTAATTTTGCCAATTTAAGGTGTAGGGGACACACGGCCTGACCATACGCCTGTGGGGCAGACCGTGTGTCACACACAGCCTAGACACATGCCCGTGTGTCTTCCCGTGTGAACAAATAAGGCTATCTACCAAGTCTTTTGCCACCCTAAAACAAGATCAAATGTCTACCAATACATAGCATGGCGTAAATACTCAACCGAATAATCATAATTAGACATCCACACATCAACACATGACCAAACCAACCATACATTAATGCTACTACCCCTAGTGCACTTGCTCATCCATGCTAATTTCCACATTTATGAAAAGCGACATCATTTACATATATCTATAATGAATATTGGCCATTGTCCATGGCCTTATATAAAATGAGTCAATTCTATGACAAACCAACACCTTTGGCTCCAAAATAATATGACATTAAACAAAAGACTAAGTCCTTATACATGCCATTACTCAAAATATTAAAACTAACTATACCAAGTGCTTTAGTTGATAGTGTGATTGATGCCTCCAACGTTCTTTGATCCACGAGCTAATTAGGCAGCACTATAAGTAAATGGAAAAGAAAAGGAGTAAGCATAAAGCTTAGTAAGTTGTAGCTAAATAAAATATAATATTTTACCATTCATCCATATAATCACAACATATTATACATTGTACACGAACCACAAATGGTTATAAACATGGCTTACTCATTTTCATCCCTTATTAATCATACAATATAAGTTAAGCTCACATCTCATACATTTCATGTAGGTACCTGTACCACTCACAATATCATCATAATATTTCTCATTCTTGGTACAAACTTTAAATTTCCTGTTGAACCATTTAGAATACGAAAGGATATTCAATAAGCCTCAAACATAGGGTATTATACTGATGCCATGTCTCCAACATGGTCTTAAACTGGCTCACATGTCAAGTTAATGCCATGTCCCAAACATGGCCTTACATTGACTCTCATATATCGAGGCCGATGCCATGTCCCAGACATGGTCCTATATTGGCTCACCTCTATCCGTGCCGATGCCATATCCCAGACATGGTCATACACTAGCATATATCAAAGCTGATGTCATGTCCCAGACATGGTCTTACACTGGCACACATATCGAGGCCGATGCCATTTCCCAAACATGGTCTTACACTAGCACTCGTATCAACACCGATACCATGTCCTAGACATGGTCTTACACTAGCTCGCACATATCGATGTCGATGCCATGTCTCAAACATGGTCTTACACTGACACATAACGAGGCCGATGCCATGTCCTAGACATGGTCTTACACTATCTCTCGTATGACCCTAGTTTCATGGCATGAATATGTAACACTCCTAACCCGTATCTGTCGCCAGAGGGGTTACGAAGTATTACCAAACAAAACACATCATCATCTTAATATTCATAGTCATTCTCATGTTTAACTTCTATACCGATCATATTAATAATTTAATAATCTAATATAACATATTTCAATCCATTTATAGACATATAATATTTATATAATAAATGTACACCATATTAACAAATCAATGAACATGTCTTAACAAAAATCATATCATAATTACTTAAATAATACATTAGTCAACTCATGTACTCATAACTTTAATAGCATTCAAACACTTATATAAAAGAAAAACAAATATTTTATTTCATAAGTCATTCATGCACATTTTAGACCAAAAATTAAAATTACAGAGCTTTGTGACCATAATATAATCGACACAAACAAATTTACAAAAAAAAATCAAGTTTGGTCCTTAAACCACCTATCAGTCATATGCACAAATATTTTTATCAAATATAAGTCAGTCAAGCCTAAATTATAAATACACAAAGACATACATCTCATGCTATATTTGGCTAACAAAAATAGCTTATAAAACTACTCCAAAACATGCACTTTTAGTTTGACTAATAATGACCATTTCAGCTCAAACTACATATAAACATAGCAAATGCATTTTTATAAATGTGTCCAAATTATCTATCTCTATCTGTACCTAAAGATCAAATTTTTAGCAATGATGCAAATATCACTCAACTCATTCACGCATACCAAATAATTAACATACAACCAATTTTATATATCACCAAGAGTATCATTATAATCATTTATTCAACTAAGTTAAACTCATAACCAATTGATTAACCTAGCCTACCCACGTATATCACACTTGTAAACACATATAGCATTTATATAATACCTATTCAATATATCAATCCATTACATCCTATACTTATAAGCATAATTATGCAAATGCTGAATCAATAGACTATCACAAATAGTTTAAATCCACCAATTTTATAGAATTAAACTTCATCTTTAAAAATATGCCTAATATTTATCAACTCATAGCATAATACATCATGATTCCAATTTAAAAATTTAACTTACCAAAACATAAAGTCATCCATCACTCATTTCAACTTATAAACAAATACTTCCAAACATAATCCTAAACCATAATTTAATAAGCACTTGCATAGCCATTACCTTAGCCATTTTCACATGGCTTAGTAGATATATATCCCAAAAATTCAAACACTTTAACTAGCCTATAGATGCCATAAGTTCAAAAGTAAACTCTTAAAAGTACCGAAAATAAACGATAGTGCGGATGACTTTGCTGACGATTCCCAAGCTTATAACGACCTCCAAAATCTATAAAACGAGGCAAACATATACATACAACAAGCCATTATAGCTCTTTTCATTTTTTGTCATTTTTTGCTCCCCTTTTGCTGTTGTTTTCATTTCATTTTCCTATATTTTCCTCTTGTGACCTCAACTCATTTTTTCGATACCTTTGGGCATTAACAGAGGCTATTAAGTGGCTATAGGATTCCAATCATTTTCGTGGAGTTGCAAATTCACTGGTATTTGATCGAAGGTTTGGGAGTGCTCGGGGATCATTTAGGCTTCAATCGAAACCAGGTGTGTACCCGAAACGTAAGAAACGAGATTGGATAAAAAACTAAAAAAGTAATCTGTCAACACCACACAGGTGTGTGGTTGACTAAAAGAGTTTTGGATTAGCCGAAACACTAAAGTGATTGTGGTGTTAGTGGTTTAGTGGGAGCAAATTAGGGGATTTGGGAGTTACCCAATTATTCTTTTCTCTCCTGCTGAAAATCTCTGCTAGTTTTCCTTTCTATCTTTCTTTTTCTTTTCATTTTTTGTCATTTTTCGCTCCCCTTTTGCTGCTGTTTTCATTTCATTTTCCTATATTTTCCTCTTGTGACCTCAACTCATTTTTCCGATACCTTTGGGCATTAATAGAGGCTATTAAGTGGCTATAGGATTCCAATCATTTTTGTGGAGTTGCAAATTCACTGGTATTTGATCGAAGGTTTGGGAGTGCTCGGGGATCACTTAGGCTTCAATCGAAACCAGGTGTGTACCCGAAACATAAGAAACGGGATTGGATAAAAAGCTAAAAAAGTAATCTGTCAACACCACACGGGTGTGTGGTTGCCCGTATGGTAAGCCGTGTGAGGGGACACGATTCTGTGATCGACAAGGCCAGGTCGTGCACGAAAGACACTATCGTGTGATGGCCTGATAGGCCCTGTGCGACACACAGGCTAGACTGAATTGGGCCGTGTGGGCCACACGGACGTGTGGGTCCACATAGCGTGTGGGAATCTGGGCCAGGCCATGTGATCCACATGGCCAAGGCTAATTTGGGTCGTGTGGGCCACACGGGTGTGTCAGCCCACACATTCCCATTTTTCTAAAAAGTTCTCTAAGGTTGCACGGGTCGCCCAAGTCTACTGTAAACCTACTGTAGGGTCAGTAAGCACTATTTAAACCCCTATATGTGTGATTTGTCTGCATGATATTTGTACTGAGCCTGTATACTGAACTGGATGTATGTAATGATTACAGCACAATTGCATGTCATCTATGGTATGTCGCATTGTGTCGAGCTGCGTTGATGATATTTGGAGGAAGTGTCTGGAGGGCTTTTAAGCCTGTTATCTGACAGCTCAGCTGCAATATTCTGATTATGTGCTACATTTTTATACAGCATGGTGTGTAAGGATGGTGGGTGTTTTAAACCCCACACAGTGTGTAGGGATGGTCGGAGGTTGTGTGTAGAGGCTGGAGAGTAGGATCATGACTTCTGTTACTCATATTGTATCTGAGATGGACCAAGCCCCTAATGTATATCTGAGACTGTATCTGTATGGGCTAAGGCCTAAACTTGATCTGTGATGGGCTCAGGCCCCAGATTGTATCTAATTGATTTTAGTTGAATAATTGTATGTATGTTTTCTATAGGGATTACACGCTGAGTTTGCAAAAACTCACCATTTTTCTATTTAATTTGTTCAGGTAATCCCCAGACTTGACGACTCAATGCATCGGAGAACTCGACAGTGACCACAAGTATTTAAAGTCTCATTACTTTTATTATATATAGTTTAGTATGATTATGGGTACTTTTATGTAATTTGGACTTTATAGACTTTTCGGTTTTGATTTCGAATTTTAAACTGTTTATTCAGATTTTTATACTGCCAACGCAATGAAAACCTATTTTTGATAAAAACGACACTTTTACCTAAGAAAAACGAATGGTTTTCCTAAGAAAAACGAATGGTTTTCCCAAACAAGTATTTTTCAAACCTTTCACCAAAAAGATATATATTTTGAGACATAACAATGAACATGCATTTTTCTGAGTTAATATAAAGTCTAATTAATCTGGAATAATTTTTCACTTGACAAATGCAATTTCAAATCCCATCTCTTGTGACATCGCCAGATTCGGCCATAATGTTTAGGCTGGGTTTAGGGTGTTACATTTAGTGGTATCAAAGCCAGGTTACAAAACTTGGCTGTGGATTTTATGTTTTTAAAAGTTTGGTTTCAAAGAACTAAATTACAAATTACTCTAATTGATTTAACTGAATATGTGGTACACCGAGTCTCCGGCGCTGATCTTGTAAGTGTTCTGAAAATTTGATGAGTTTAAGTTGAAAATACTATTAGTATGTTTTGGAAACTACTATAGGTAGTATACTGTGAAAATACTTTAGTTAGAGCACTATGAGATTGTAGGAAAACTGATAGAGACTACAATTCACGATAATAAACTTTGAACTTTTGATACTGTTTTGCATAAATTATTTGCTAATAAATATCAAAACTGTAACTGATTCATAAAACTGTTAATGCAGATAAGCTTCAAATTCTACGATGAGTGCACGAGGTATCCATGGACGGGGTACTAGAGGCCGAGGTAGAGGCCGTAGAGGGGGTCGAACTTCGTTGTTGTTAGATCAAACTTTGTAAAAAGAAGATTCGCGGAATTGATTCCCTAATAGAAATTGAAGAGAAAGTGAAAGTAATTCCTAACGATTAAAAAACAGTTTCAGATTGACAAAGAACTGATGCAAACTTAGCACATAAAGGCATTAGGTTTTAATTAGTGAACTAAGTGTTTGTGAAAGTATTGCTGTGAGGATAGAATCGCTCGATTGGGCTATAAAAGTAAGTTCAGTTTGTAATTTATCGGGTCGTATGAGGTTATTGAGAAATCCAAGCTTATATGAGAATCTGATAGGACTATGAGAGAACAATACCCAAACCTCTCTTCCGATAAGATTTTTTAGGACAAAAGTCCCTAAAGAAGGGTGAGTTCTAACAGCCCAATTTTGGGTCTAGTCGGAACAATGGTTTTGGGACCACAAATTCGACATAGAAAAATTTATTTTTATTATATTTGTATGGTTTATAATTTTAAGGAATGATTTCGTGAAAATTTCGTTTGAGAATTTCGATGTTTGGGCACTCAATTTAGTTAAAAGGACTAAATTGTAAAAAGTGAAAAAGTTATTTTCTAATAGTTAATTATGTTAAATAGCTGAAGAACTTTAATGTGAAGTCCTTATATGGAAATTAGCCCATAATTAAGTTAGTGGAAGATATTTGTTTGGCATTTTTTAAATTAGTTAGAAATTAAAAGGGTAAATTGATAATTAAGTTAAAAGGTATAATAAGACAAAATCAATAAAGCTATCATCTTTTTTTTTTTTCTTTTGGGGGTTCTTCTACTGATTTTTGAAGAAGAAAAAGGCAGCCATGGAGACCAAGGTTCGGCAACTTGGTTTTGTCTATTTAGGTACGGATTTTGTCTCATTTTTACTGATTTCTATGTTTTCACAGTCGCGGCAACTTAATCTAGCTATCATGTACCTTCGTTTTCAAAACTATTAAAGTTTGTGAATTTTTCCATTGATGAATATTTGTATATTTTGATATTTGAAGATAGAAAATGCATCCTTGTTGTTAGATAAACAACATTTGTAAAGTGATTTTTGATAAAAATGTCGATTAAGGACTAAATTGAAAAATGTGATAAATTATGTGGTAAAAGTGTGAATACGTAAAAAATATGGGTTGCTGTAAGTATGATAAATATTCGGCTAGCTTGGGTTGGGATAAAATTGAATGAGCCTAGGGGCAAAAGTGTAAATATGACAAAGTATAGGGGTAAAAATTTAATTTTACCAAAAATGTGAAATTGCGCTAATTGGAGTAGTATGATGAATAAATAAATTAAATGTGTTGTTATAGATCAAGGATGATGAAATTCAGAATTAGATCGGGGGAAAAGTAAGATAATCGAGTAATTAACTTATTTCGTCGTTTCATACCGAGGTAAGTTCATATGTTAATAAACATTAAATTTGATGTGTTTAAATGCTTAATTGATATCATGAATTATTTCATATGTTATTGAATCCTGAATAATATAAAAATACGAGATCGTATTGAAAGATCAAATTAAGAGAAATCTAGGGCTAAATATGATCGAATTACAACATGTAATGAATTGACGGTAAAGACCATGGCTGGACCATGGCAATATGTGAGCCAGTGTAAAACCATGTCTGGGACATGGCATCGGCATCAATATGTAAGCCAATGTAAGACCATGTCTGGGACATGGCATCGGCATCAATATGTAAGCCAATGTAAGACCATGTCTGGGACATGGCATCGGCATCAATATGTAATCCAGTGTAAGACCATGTCTGGGACATGGCATCGGTATGAGATATCGTGTAAGACCATAGCTGGGCTATCGGCATCGATGTATGACCCCATATAAGACCATATCTGGGATATGGATTTGGCATCTTACCATTTTATGTAAAGCTTATCGATTATCCTTAGTATCTCAAATGGTTCAACGGGTAAATATAAAGATTATGTCAAAGAAAAGACAAAGTATGATCATGTTGAAAGGGTATAGGTATGTACGCAAAATTCATGAGTAATGAATTCGATGTATATAGGACATTTGGTAAGAATGTAAATGAGTAAGTTATACCTATGAAAATGATCTTATGATGACCTTATGATTATATGTCTATACTTATGATGTATAAATAAGTGGTAAATTTGATTGATGATCATGTGTGAGGCTTTTAGGCCAGATTAAATTAAGACATGAAATGTTTAAGTTTTGTTGTTGATGCATAGGTTAAATTGGCCAATGAATGGCATGTCAATATTTGATAATGACTAGCTATTGGAATGGCTAGTTAGGGATATGCTTTGCTATTATGTATGATTTAATGGATGTTAATACAAAGAAATCATGAAAGAGTAAAATTAGCAATAAAACAGTTCAGGACAGCAGCAGTTGTATAACTTTGAAAAATCACCAAAAATAGTAGATATTGAATTAGAGGTTTGATAAGATATCAAATTAAAGCTTATTGAGCTTGTTTTCACATAGAAGAAACAATGTAAGCAAAAGAATTTTATATTATGATATATTTTAATTTTTGTGGGATAGAGTCAGGATGATTTTGGAATCCCTTGTTCTAAATTTGAAAAATCATTAAAAACCATATAAAAATAATTATGAGTTATATTTTATATTTTTGGAATTATTACTAAATCTTTTTTCAAGAGAATCAAACAGGAACATCATCTGAGTCCCATACGAGGAGATAATTAAATTTTGGTGAAGAAGGGTCGAAACTGTCAGATAGCAGAATAGGGATGACTTTAAAGAATAAAATGTACTTATTGGATAAACTAAAAATTTTGGAAATTTTATGGTAAGAATATATGTGAGTCTAGTTTCATGAAAAATTATCATATCTAAATTTGGGGTTTCGTATCTCAAAATATAAATAATTTAGTGACTATGACTTGAGTAGTAAACTTGATATGAACATGAGTAAATAGTGGAACTATGTGCAATTATGATTGTACTATCTTGAGAACATATTGTGAGGATTGGTAAAAGCATGCTAATAAATTGCTTATTATTTACATACCAACTTACTAAGCTTAATTGCTTACTCCCCTTTCCTTTCCTATCTCTTATAGGTTAATTTAGCTAGCTCAGGTTGGTGATCGTCGAAGATGATATCACACTGTCAAGTTATCATTTGGGTATAAATGAATGCAATATTTTAAGTTTATGGCATGTATAGGGACTTTGTCTTTTGTTAATTGTGTCATGGTTAATGTGGCCAAGTGTGTTGGCCTATTATGGTTACGGTCCAATTTGTATATAGCCATGAATGATGGCTTATGTTGATTATATGATTATTCATGTGCAAATACCAATGTCTAGTGATGTGGTTTAGGTTTGCTTGATAAATTATGGATGTGCTTATTAACCTTGTCATTGATTAGCAAAATTGGCTAATGTGGTTATTAATGCATCGCATATGTTAAAGCCTTTATGAACATGAAATTGGCATGAATTGCATTGGCAAACATGATGATATTAGAATGGTGGATGTGAGTATGTAAACGACCTGTTATTGCATGATTGTGGTTGGTTTGATTGCATTTTTATGCTTAGTAATGTGACATATGATCTTGTATGAGCGCTTACAAGAGAAGGTTTATAAGTGAAGGGTGACAACATGGCTTGGAAAATAACCTTGTTGTTGTCCACATGGATAGACACACGGGCATGTGTCTAGGCCGTGTGTGACACACGATCAACCCCATGGGCATGTGACCTAGTCGTATGACCCTAAAATACTGATGACATCACAAACAGAGAGTTACACGGGTTGAGGACACGGGCGTGTCCTAAACCACACGGGCGTGTAAAACTATACAACCTACCCACACAGGCGTGTGACTCTCCAAAGCTTGAAAATTTTCTAATGTCCTAAAAGTTTCAAAAGTTCTCGGTATAATCCCTAACCACTCCCAACGTATGTTTTGGGCCTCGTAGGTCTGTAATAGGATGTTACAAGTATGTATGAAAAGTATTTAAACTGGATACAAATTTTATGGCCCAATTTTATATGAATGTTTATGATTTAGTTTGGTAATGCCTCGAGCCCTATCCCAGCGTCATATTTGGGTGAGGGGTGTTACAATTTGAGTTGATCCTCATAAGATTGAGGCTATGTTCAATTGGAAACAGCTGAAGCATGTATCTGAAATCCGTAGGTTTCTGGGGTTAGCGGGTTATCAACATTTTGTAGAGGGGTTCTCCTTGATCATAGCTCTATTGACAAAGCCTCTGCGTAAGAGACTTCCTTTTGTCTGGACTAATGCACATCAAGAGAGCTTTGAGAAGCTCAAGACTATTCTGACTCAGACTCTTATTCTGATACGGCCTGAGCCTAGTAAAGACTTCGTGGTATACAATGATGCATCACATGTCAGTTTGGGTTGTGTATTGATATAGGATGGTAAGGTAGTAGCATATGCATCTCGTCAGCTCAAAACTAATGAAGTGAACTATCCAACACACAATTTGGAAATGGCTGTCGTAGTTTTTGCTTTGAAAATCTAGAGGCACTATTTGTATGGTGAGAAGTGTATTATCTACACTGATCACAAAACCCTCAAGTACCTTCTCACTCAGAAGGAGTTGAATCTTAGGCAGCGTAGATGGGTTGAGCTGCGTAAGGATTATGATTGTACCATTGAGTACCATCCTGGCAAGGCCAATATGGTGGCCGACGCATCGAGCCGTAGGGCTATGACCGATCTGAGAGCGATGTTTTCTCGACTTAGCTTATTCTATGATGGAAGTCTGTTGGCGGAAGTCTAGGTTAACCCGACATGGATTGAACAGATTTGAGATAAACAGTCAGGGGATAAGACTCTTGAGTTACTGTTTTGTCAGCTTGAGAATGGCAGCACTACTGATTTTGGTTTAAATAGTGATGGGGTACTTTGTTTCTGTGGTCAGATATGCATACCGAATGATGAGGATTTAAGACAGTCGATTCTAAGGGAGGCGTATTGTAGTCCTTATATTATGCATCCCGGTGGAAATAAGATATACTGAGGTCTTCAAGAATTGTATTGGTGGCTAGGGTTGAAACGTGAGGTTACTAACTCCGTTGCTCATTGTTTGACTTGTCAGTAGGTTAAGGCTGAGCATCAGTTACCTTCGGGTTTGCTACAGCAGGTTATGATACCGCTATGGAAATAGAAGCGAGTAACAATAGACTTCGTTAGTAGGTTACCTTTAACACCCACTAAAAAGGTTTCTGTTTGGGTTATCATGGATCAGTTGACCAAGTCTGCTCACTTCATTCCGGTTTGGACAGACTTCTCTCTTCAGAAATTGGCTAAGCTCTACATATGAGAAATAGTGAGATTGCATGGGGTACCTATCTCGATTATTTCTTATAGGAATCCTCACTTTACATCTCAGTTATGGAAAAAGCTATACGAGGCTCTGGGTACAAGGTTGGAATTCAGTATTGCTTTCCATCCTCAGACAGATGGTGAATCAGAGAGGGTGATTCAGATATTGGATGGTATGTTGAGGAGCTATGTGATTGATTTTTGAGGTAGCTGGGAGGAGTATTTTCCGTTAGCGGAGTTTGCGTATAATAACAATTTCCAGTCTAGCGTTCAAATGCCACCTTACAAGGCTCTGTATGGTCATAAGTGTCGCACTCCTTTATGCTGGACTGAGTTGGGTGAACAATAGGTTCTGGGTCCGAAGTTGGTTTCTAAGACTGAAGATAAGGTTAGATTGATTCGGGATCGTCTGAGGATATTAAGTATTCTGAGGGGGACTTAGCTTTTCTCAAGGTCTCACCATGAAAGAAGGTTCTGAGGTTTGGTCGCAAGGGTAAGCTAAGCCCTAAGTTTATTGGACCATACCAGATTCTAAAGTGAGTGGGGCTAGTCGTGTGTCAGTTAGAGCTACCTCCGGAATTAGATTGCATTCATGATGTATTCCACGTCTCAATGTTGAGGCACTACCGCTCTATTCCTACTCACGTTGTCCCTATTGAAAAGATTGAGGTTACGCTAGATTTGATGTTTGAGGGAGAGCCGATTCAGATTTTAGATTACGACAATAAGGTTCTATGGAGGAAATCTATCCCCTTAGTAAAAGTGCTATGGTGGAATCATAGCACTAAGGAGGCTACGTGGGAGCCTGAGGATGCGATGCGTCAGCGGTATCCCCATCTGTTCTGATAAGGTAAATTTCAAGGACAAAATTTTCTTTAAGAGGGTAGAGTTGTAACGCCTCAAAATTTTTTTAGTTATGTTCTGCTAAAATTTGAAACAAATATATGTCTGCTTTAGTGGTTATGTGTTCTGGGTGTGTGGGAGGTCCCAAGTTTAAGCTTTACTTAGGTTAAAATTGGCATTTTTATAAGAAAAGCCTTGACCTTGCTTAAAGGGCTTAAGTTTAATTGTTGGTAAATACTTAACAGAATGGGCCTACTGGACTGGTGGTTAGGTGGAGTGTTAGTGTGTTAGAGGCCTGGGGTCTGAATCCTTGCATGAGCAAGGGGGTTTGTTTTTGCTCAGTGGACTAGAAGAGTTTCGAATTAGTCGAAACACTGAAGTTGCTATGGTGTTAGTGGTTCAGTGGGAGAAGAATAGGAGATTTCGAAGTTACCTAATTTTTCTTTTCTCGTATCAAAAACCTCTGCTAGTTTTCTTTTCTTTCAAAAACCTCTGCTAGTTTTCTTCTCTTTCTTTTTCTTTTTGTTTTCTGTTGTTTTCTCCCATCCCCTTTTGCTGTCATTTTCGTTTCGTTTTCCTATCTTTTCCTCTCGTGATCGCACTCATTTTTTGATACCTTTGGGCATTAACGGAGGCTATTAAGCGGCTGTAGGATTCCAGTCATTGCCATGGAGTTGCAAATTCACTAGTATTTGATCGAAGGTTTAGGAGTGCTTAGGGATTTTTTAGGCTTCAATCAAAAATAGTTGTGTACCCGAAACGCAGGAAATAAGATTAGATGAAAAGCCGAAAAAGTAGTTTGTCAATGCCACACAAGCGTGTGGTTACTCGTGTGGTAGGCCGTGTGAGGGGACATGGTCATGTGATCGACAAGGCTAGGCCATGCGCGAAGGACACGACTATGTGCGACACACAAGCTAGACAGAATTAGGCTGTGTGGGCCACACGAGTGTGTGGGTCCACACGGATAGTCCAAAGGGGCGTGTGGGAATCTAGGCCAAGCCGTGTGATCCACACGACCAAGGCTAATTTGGGGCGTAGGGCTCACACGGGCAGGACACATGGGCGTGTGAGACCATTTTTCTAAAAAGTTCTTTAAGGTTGTACAGGTCGGCCAAGTCAACTGTGGACCTACTGTAGGGTCGGTAAGCACTACTTAGACCCCTATATGTATGATTTATCTGCATGATATTTGTACTGAGCCTGTATATTGAACTAAATGTATGTAATGATTACAACATAATTGCATGTCATTTATGGTATGTTGTATTGCAACAGGGTGGGTTGATGATATTTGGAGGAAGTGTCTGAAGGGCTTTTAAACCTGTTATCTAATAGCTCAGCTGCAATATTCTGATTATGTGCCACATTTCGGTACAGCATGGTATGTAGGGGTGGGTGGCTGTTTTAAACCCCACATGGTGTGTAGGGATGGTCAGAGATTGTGTGTAGAGGTTGGAGGGTAGGATTATGACTTTTGTTACTGCATATTGCATCTGGGATGGGTCAAGCCCCTAATGTATATCTGAGACTGTATCTATATGGGCTAAGGCCCAAATTGGATCCGTGATGGGCTCAGGCCCCAGATTGTATCTAACTGATTTTAGTTGACTAACTGTATGTATGTTTTCTATCGGGATTACACATTGAGTTTTAGAAAACTCACCTTTTTTCTATTTAATTTGTTCAGGTAATCCCCAAACTCGACGGCTCAGTGCATCGGAGGACTCAATGGTGACCACAAGTATTTAAAGTCTCGTTACTTTTATTATATATGGTTTAGTATGATTATGGGTATTTTTATGTAATTTTGACTTTATGGACTTTTCGCTTTTGATTTCAGATTTTAAACTATTTATTTGGATTTTTATACAGCCAACTCAACGAAAACCCATTTTTGATAAAAATGACACTTTTTCCTAAGAAAAACAAATGGTTTTCCTAAACAAGTGTTTTTCAAAGCTTTCGCCAAAAAGATATATTTTGAGACATAACAATAAACACGCATTTTTCTGAGTTAATATAAAGTCTAATTAATCTGGAATGGTTTTTAACTTGAAAAATGCGATTTCAATTCCCATCTCTTGTGACATCACCAGATTCAGCCATAATGTCTGGGTCGAGTTTGGGGTGTTACATTTAGCTTTTTGCCATGCCATAATTTGTATTGGATTTTTTATGTTGCGTTAATTGACACATAATTCAGAATATAGCAACCCGTTTGTACAACATATCCCCAAAAAGAGATTGACAGCTTTAAATAACTTAACATTGAACGTACCATGTCTAACACATTCTATTTCTTCTCTCTATCATGCCATTTTATTGTGGAGTGTCCAGTACTATTAACTAGGATAGAATCCTATTCTCTATGGCATACCTTAAGAACTCATCAGATAAATATTCCTCACCTTGATCAGACTAAAGTGCCTTTATGGGTAAACCTTGTTGTTTCTCCACTTCCACATGAAACTCTTTGAATTTATCAAAGGTTTCACTCTTGCAGTGCATCAAGTATACATACCTATATCTGGAATAGTCATCAATATAGGTCACATAATACTCGTAACCACCCCTTTCACTAATGCACATCGGAACACATACGTCCATGTGCACAAGTTCTAGGGATTTTTCAACCCTCGTTCCTTCTGCATTAAAATATTACTTAGTCATATTCCCATCCAAGTAAGATTCACATTAAAGGAGATCAACTTCTCTAAGCAAACTTAAGATGCAATCTTTCACAAGTCTTGTAACAACCTGTAAGTCAGGGGTGTCGAGAATCATACTTTCGGGACCCCGTCTTCGCAAATCAGGCTTATAAATATTTTTATTTATTTATTTTTGGAGTTACCTTAGAAGTGAATTAAATAGTAGTAGACAATTTTAATTATTAATGTTTAAAATTAAGTACAAAGATTAAATTAAATAAGTGATAAAATTAGTAATTGATATTAAATTGTAAAATGGGACTAAATTAAAGGACTTATTTAATAATTAGACCATTACTTATATATATTTATTAGTGGATGTTTATGATGATATTATATATATTATATATAATATGTATATTGAAGCAATTAGTAAATGATGTTAGAATAAATAAAATATAAAAAATAATTAAAGGAAATTAATTAATAAAAGAAACAAATGGATTAGTGGAGAGATAAGAATTGAAAAAGCTTCATCTTTCTCTTTGCATGCCAAAAGTTAGAAAGAAAAAGGAAGAAAAATTCAGTCATTTTGTCACATGCTTTAAAGCTCAAATTGGTTAGTAATTTTTGGTTCTTTCTTCATGAATTTTGTGTTTTTGGAATTCTAAGATTATTAGTTAAATTACCCATTTGAAAATTTTAGAATTGTTGCTGTGAAAACAAACTATTATGGCAGAAAAATTTAAGTTCTTAATGTTATTGTAGTAGATTTTTGAAGTTGGAATAGAAGTGGAAAGAGTTGTAAAGCTAATTCATGAAATTGTGCATTGAAAATTAAATTATAGCAGAATTAGAAATGTGGGGGTTAAATTGTTAACTTTGTGAAGTCTAGGGACTATTTTTGGTGGATTGTTCTTTGTGTTGGAAATTTGGGTTGAATTACTAAGTTTAGTGAGCAATTAAGATATTTTGTACTTTGAGTTATGTAATTGTGAATTGTTGATAGTGAATGTATAAAAGTATGATATAAGGTTAATTGATTTAATCAAAAACAAGTATGGTATACAAATTAAGTAATTAAATTAATTTGTTAAACTTAGATCAAGAGAAGACTAGATCACGTATCAACTATGGGAAGGAAAAGATCATTGAGTACACGTCTTCGATTCGTGGCATCCGTTGTATTTTTGGTAAGTTCGAAGTTCCTAAACTCAAACTTTATAAACTATTTTAATTAACTTAGTTATTACTTGATGTCTTATTTTATCCTTGACATAGTGGTTAATCCAATTGAATGGTGGTTTAGGGAATGTGGCATTATGGAATAAATTAATGTATGGTTAGTATATAATTGGAGTGGAAGTGTTATTAAATTATGATATGTAATATTGGGTTATGAAAAGTAATATTATGGACTTGCAAATGAGTAATTAACATCGTCCATTCATTCGACTAGTGCTGGGCATAACTTTCGTCAGTTTAGCTGACTATCGTTGGGCATACATCCTTTGGTTTATCTGACTAGTGTTGGGTGCAAATATCATTGGTTTATCTGACTAGAGCTGGGCTCACTATTTGTTTAATTGGTTTATCTGACTAGCGCTAGGCCCGATAATTTTTTCATTTGTTTGACTATTGCTGGGTACAACTATCGTCTATTATCCGACTAGCGCTAGGCGCAATATATTGTCGACTTGTTCAACTAGTTTTGGGTACACAAATGATTTTGTTGAGTAAAACGACTAGTGCTGGGCGCAAAATCTTAATCACGGTCTAACCTTTAGGCACCCGATGCTATTTGTTGGAATATATATTTGGGTAAGGTTAGGTATTATCGTTGTTCTACGTCTCAACATTCACGAAAAATCTCATACTCAATGTTGGTGATGTATTTCTTTTGAGTCTTGACATGTACCTAGGATGTATATAATGAAGATAATGTCCTTTTGTTTAGTAAGTCCTAGGGAATATAATTCTATAAGTTAAAAATGATTATAAATACATCTTTGGAGCTTTATATAAATGCTTTCAATTAATGTTTGCTTAAATGATTTGGTCATTTTGGTGTTAAACATGTGATGATTGTTTAGTAAATGAAGGAAAGTTATTCATTGAGCCTCTTTGGTTGAAAATTGAATGAGAATGATTAATGCAAGTTGTGCATTTGCCATATTCAATTATTTCAATGTTTGAAATTTGTTTGAGGTACATATGAATGGTATATTGGTTGTTGTTGAATAAATTAAATATGGTGTCAATGAGGGCACATTGGTTAGGCACTTAAGATGCTTACGTTGATATGTTTTTTAGCATGTTTTATTCTGTTTTGATGTTGCTTAAGGTCCCTTTTAAAATGTGCTTGGATGGTTGAATAGTTATCCTTGTATTGGTTTTGAAAGGGCTTGTTTTTAGGTGAATTTTAGTCCACACGGCCTGAGACACGGGCATGTGTCTCAACCATGTGTGACATATAGCCATGCGACACGACCGTGTCCCCTGTACGTTTCAAAGGTTGCAAGTCAGGTAGTTACATGGCCTAGCACATGGCCTAACACATGGGCGTGTGAGGCCATTTCGAATGTTACACAGCTTGGCACACGGGCGTGTGGCTTGGCTATGTGACCCTACTTAGAGAGTTACACGAGCAAGGACATGGGCTAGGACACAACCGTGTGTCCCCAGTTCGAAGGTTAAACATCCTGAGGCACGGGCGTGTGTCTCAACCGTGTGCCTAGACACATGACCATGTGACCCTTGTAGTCAAAATTTTGTAACTTTTTTTCAACTGTCCAAATTATTTCGAATTGGTCCCGAACTGTTTCTAAGGTATTTTTTGGGCAGGCTCAACTTAGGGATGATATGCATGTAAATAACTAGATTATAATATGTTTATGATTATATATTAAATGTATGTTAAATGTTTCCATTGTACGGTCATTCTTTGTAACCCTAATCCGGTGACGGTTAAGGGTTAGGGGTGTTACATTTAGTGGTATCAAAGCTACAAGTTTAGCCGATTCTTGGACTAAATTGAGCTCAAAATTAAGTCTAGAGGTACATGTCAAAGTTAAATTGAATTTGAGTCAGGATTGGATTATGATTTATACTATTCTTTTTTATACTTTAAAGATGTCAGATGATGCTAATAACTTAGTTGATCAAGAAGTACATATTGGTGATGAATCTACTAGAGAATTTGATGAATTTGAATCGGTAACACTGAGTGTTCACGCTGGTCGGCAACCAAATACTAATAGGGCAATCCAAAAAAAAATGTATTACGAATCAGAGCGGAAGCTCTTCAGAGGGTGGCAGGAACTGCTCATTTTGCAATACCCGCACCTATAGTTAAACGTGCTCCTATTAAGGAATTGAGGAGATATGGTGCTATAAAATTTGTTGGGATAAAAGGGGTTAACTCGTCGATGGCTGAGTTATGGTTGGAATCAATGACTAAGGTCCTTCAACAACTTGAATGTAATTCGTGAAAAAGTGTTATGTGGAAAATTATCACACGACACATACCTTCTGAAACCATAGATTGGAAATTCTTTCAAGAGGAATTTCAAAAGATATATGTCGGGGAGTTATATCATGAGGATAGAAAACAAGAATTTCTTTTGTTGAAACAAGGAGATTTGTCTATGGTGAATTATGAACAGGAATATATACAACTCAACTAGTGGCATTAAAGATTAAAGAGTTCGCAGATTTATCTGAGCGAGCAAATGGTGGACCAATCTCTAGGGTTGAGCAAGAAAGTTGAACCTTTTCATGTTACGGGAAAGCATTTTAGGACTCCCAACTCGAATTCAATACAGAAGAAAAGTAAAAGGTCTTAGGATTTTGGGAAGATAGTTACAAGATCAATGGCATCAAATAGAATACAAGACCATCAACTGACAGCCTCTGTTGGGAGTGTAAAAGGGCCGAATAAAAGTTCTGAAATGCTGACTTGTGAGCACTATGGTAAAAAATGTAACAGCCCGAACTAGGGGCTAAACAGAAAAGTGGTTTCGAAACCATGAATCCGAAGTTTAAAATATTATTCCGATTTAGTTTTGATGTTTATTAGGTGTTTAGATAAATATGTGAAATTTTGGTGTGTGTGAATTTTTTTTGGTTACATGTCCAATTTGGTATGTTGGACTAAATTGCAATGGGTGAAAATTAAGGGTTTTATTTTATAAGGTACTTGATTGAATTAGGTTTTGAAATTAGAGGTCCTTATAGGTAATTAAACCCTTTTTAATCTAGTTGGACAAAAATGCCCAAGGGTGGAATACTAAAGGTTTTTAATGAAGGACATTTTGGTCATTAGTTAATAAAAGAAATAAAAAGGGAAAACTAAGGACAAAATGTGTCCATAATCTCTTCTCCTTGGCTGAATATGGTGGGAAGCCATAGCTAGGGTTTTGTTGATTTTCAAGCTCACAAGTAAGTGCAATCGAGCCCCGTTTTTAATTTTCTTCATATTTTTAGAATTCTCATAACTTGCTCTAGCTATTTCTACCCTTATTTTAAGTTAGGGTTGATATTTAAAATTTACCCATGTATGACATGCAAGTATTTTGATGTCTAATGGTGGAATAAGAAGGTTTAAGGTATGGTAAATTATGATTTCTAGGTGAATTTTCATGAAAGTCCCTAAAAAGGACCAAATTGTAAAGTTGATAAATTGAGTGGTAAAAGTATGAATTAATGAGAAATGTGGGCTGTTTTGGGTGCCATGGATATTCGGCTAGGCTTGGGTAACCATGAGAATCGATACATTTCAATTTACAAGCCTAGGGACTTAGTTGAAAAAATTGACAAAGTTAAGGGTAAAATGGTAAAAATTTCTATAGGATGATTTTTTGTCCAATTGAGTAATGTGTGCATTAAATGAGTTAAATGAGGCAAGGGTAAGGTCTCAGATTAAGTTGCAAATTTACAGCTTTTGTTGTCGAGGTAAGTTTATATGTAAGTAAGGTGTCTGTTTTATTTGCACATTAATAATTCTAATAGATATTATGAAATGTTGATATTGAAAATCATCTATGATGTTGGATGTGTTGGAAATAGGAGTTCCTAGTTGAACCTTTGGAATAACGGGTGATACGGATAAAATATGGTTTGGTCACATGTGTGATAAAGTGATCTTCACTATGTAGACCCGAGAGCTAAGGAGCTCAATGGCTAAGCTACATGTGTGATAAAGTGACCTTCGCCATGTGTAAATGATGATTATGGGACTTAATGGCTATGTCACATGGGTGAAAAAGTGAACTTCACCATGTATACATGAGAGCAATGTCTTATGTAGCTAAGATACATGGGTGATAAAGTGACATTCACCATGTGCATAGGAGGGTAACAAGATTAAATGGCTAAGTCACATGGGTGATAAAGTGATCTTCACCATGTATCTGAGAGCCGGGCTTATGTGTTGGCAAAATTATGGGCGAAAAGTCCACCGAGTCTCAAATGTTAATTCAAAGAGTTCAACGGGAATGCTCACTAAAGAGATTTGGTGTGGTAGTACGATATGTGTGTGCAGGTGTATTTTTGGGCAAGTGTAATTGTGGAAAAAAGCATGTAGTTGTGAAGGTGCATGAGGACTTAAATAAGTAAAAATAATATGTATGAATTTTATGGGAAAGTTGGTAAGTTTTGGTGGTAAGTTGGCATATGAGAGATATCCTTTAGTATAGTGATAGATCCTAAACGAGCTGCGGCTGATGATGCTACTAGTAACGCGCCGGCTCCCGCACAAGGGACTGCGCCAGTAGAAAGTAGAAATGAGACTATGAGTCAAAGAGACGAGGCTCGGGATGCCTTTCTCCAAATGATGAATGATTCGTACACTGATTTTATTAGAGCGAATCCTAATGCTCAACCCCCTCCTCCCCCGCCTATGCCACAACCAGTTCCTGTAGCCCCACAAGGTGTTGATATGGTAAGTTTAGCAAAACCTCCGGTGGATAACATTTAGAAACAAGGAGCCGAAGAGTTTAGAGCTAGTGTGGATGATGATCCAGAGAGAGCGGAGTTTTGGCTCGAAAATTCCATCAGAGTATTTGAGAAATTATCTTGTACACCAGAGGAGTGTCTAAAATGTGTCGTGTCCTTGTTGAAAGATTCTGCCTATCGTTCGTGGAAGACATTAATATCTATGGTTCCGAGGGAGAAAGTGACGTGGGATTTCTTTTTGCAGGAATTTAACAAAGAGTATATAAGCTAGAGATTTGCGGATCAAAAATAGAAAAAGTTCCTCGAGTTGAAACAAGGTAAGATGACTGTGGCTGAGTATGAACGTGAATTTGTCAGACTTAGCAAATATGCACAAGAATGTGTTTCTATCGAGGCGATGTTGTGTAGAAGGTTTGAGGATGGGCTTAATAAGGATATCAAAGCGCTGGTGGGAATTCTAGAACTAAAAGAATTTGTGGTGTAAGTTGACAGAGCATGCAAAGCCGAAGAGCTAAATAAAGAGAAGAGAAAAGCAATTATGAAGGCTCGAGATGCTCGGAAGAGACCGATGTGTAAGTCCTTTCAATCTTCATCAAAGAGGTCTAAAGAAATGAATCCTAGAACGACAATTTCAGCTGGACAGTCACATCGAGATTGGGGTAAAGCATATTCAAGTCTAAAACTCAGGCTACATCGATGGCTAGTGATAAACAATGATATATACATATTTCTATCCCATGCTTGGCACATTTATGGGTGATTTATCATTAGATTTATGGAATTTGATGCTCCTAATCCTTTAATTTCATGTTTTATACTTAGGAGAGCACATTTATGGGCCAAAATCAATATACAACATAGCCTAAGCATTTTCACATAGGTAAACCACACGTCCGTGTGTGACACAGAGAATTCAACACGGCCTAAGCATTCTCACATGGGCGAGTCCCTATCGAGCCATGTTTCAATTCCACTCAAAAAAGACTAATTTTTAGGTAATTTGGGCATTCTAAAGTCTATAAAAAACATTCAGGGGGAGGAACAAAAGAGGGATAGAGGGTAGAAAGTAATGAATTACTCGAGGAACGCCAATCGATTCATCTCAGAAGCAAGGATCTCCATCAAGGCTGAAGATCTCCCTTCAATTTCCTTTAAGAGTTTTTGGGTTTTCTTTATGTTTTGTTGTTTTCCCAATTTTTAGATGTTCTTTTTTACATTTATGAACTAAATCCCCCAAATACCCTAGCGGTTTTAATTAGAAAGAAATTTCAATTAATCAACCTAGGGTTAGTTGTTTTTAGTCTTAAAAGAGATATTAACATAAATTAGGAATTTCTACAGATCAAGTCAAGTGAATAAATCCTCTAGTTCAGAGTCAAATAACAAGTAAAGTCTAGGTGGATTCTTCCTTGGGTATTGTCTTAATCAATCGATTTTCCAAAGGTATTTTCCCCAATTCATTCTTTGTCACATTCTTAGTAAATTAATTAGTTTAGTTTAATTAGTTTAAAACAAATCTCCTTTATTTTTAGGCTAGATAATAAAAAGAAAGTTAATACTAGTACTTTTAGTCCCTGTGGATTCGACATCACGGTCTTGCCATAAGCTATACTACTGTTCGATAGGTGCGCTTGCCTTTATAGTGATAATAGTTTAGTCTTACAGGTTCGATCATCATATAAATATCACTATCAAGTTTTTGGCGCCGTTGTTGGGGAACTAAAATATTAGGAACACTTGATTTTTAGCCATTTTTACTTTTATTGTAATTTACTTTTTGTTTTTATTTTTAGTTTATTTACTAAATTTTTCTTTTCATTCTTCCCTAACAGGTGTTTCTAGTTTATGACTAGAAGAAATCCGTCAGGACCTTTGCTTTTTGATAGTGAGATAGAAGCATCAGCTCGTCGAAACCATAGAGAAATAAGGCAGAGCCTACTGATAAACGCTAATTTATACATATTTTTACCTCATGCTTAGCCTATATTTTAGATGAATTATTATCAATATAGTGAGAATTGGTGCGCTTAATCCTTCTTTTTCATATCTTATACTCAGAAGAGCATAGGGAAGAGAAAAGAATAGGAAATGGACTGAAAATGAGGAAAATGGGCCAAAAATGACATAACACATGGCCCAAGGAATCACCACATGGCCGTGCCACACGGCCGTGCCACATGAAGATCACACGGTCCAACTCTCGACAAGCACGGGTAGGACACACGGCCGTGCCAAATCACACGGCCTTTGTCGAAGTCACACGGGCGTGGCACATGGGCTTGTTCTAGTCGTGAGGAAGAGGAATTTCACTCGAATTGGGATACTTGGAGGCTAAGAAAGGCTCCCCAAAGCTCTATATAAAGACCCTAGGAGGCAACTCTAAAGGTGTGCTTATTTCCCCACAAAGGGAAGTATTCTTTGCTGCCAACACAGAGAGTGGAAGTAGGGATTACTCGCAGGGAAGCTGATTGATTCATCCCAAAAGCCGGAATTCTGCAGCAATATAGAGGATCTCCCTAAATTCCTTCAGAGGTTTTCGGGTTCTTTTATGTTTTGTTATTTTATATCTTCTGAGATGTTTTCTTTCTTTATTATGAACTAAACCCCTCAAATACTTGAGGGGGATGAAACCTAAGATGAATCTTGCTATTATTTATTCTTGAGTTATATGATAAATACTTGAGTTGTTCTTAATTATGTGTGCTTAATTCTTGTGTTAATAAACCTAGGTATTAATTCAAGAAATAGATGTGCTTAGAGCAGACGAGTAAAAGTCCCTGTGATAAGAGTAGATCTACCATAATTAAGCGGAGTTGCATGCAACCCTAGACATAGGGCGACATAAATCTGCCGGATTACGGTCAAACCTAATATGGGGAACCATAGATCGAATTAATGCAACCTAAGGAGTTAATTAATAAAGGAACTTTAATTAACAACTTAGGCCTAGTTGCTCTATGCCTCGACGGAGGGTTTAGCATAGATTAGGGATCTCTACGGATCAAGTCAAGTGAATAAATCGTCTAGCTCAAGAACCAATAACAAGTGAAGTCTAGGTGGATCCCCCCTTAAGTATTGTCGTTATCAATTAGCTTTTCCCTAAAAAGTCTTCCCAATTTACTCTTTTTGCTTCTCTTAGTTTAGTTTTAGAATTAGTTAAACAAAACCCCTCTTTAATTTTTAGGTTAAATAATAGAAAGGAAGTGAGTAATAGTACTTTCGGTTCCCTTGGGTACGATACTCGATCTTATCACTAGACTATACTACTGTCGACAGGTGCGCTTGCCTTAAAACGCCGTGATATTAGTCAGTTTAGGTTTGATCAAGTTCTTTATAAATTTTATTACTTCATATGACGCGGATATCAAGTTTTTGGCGCCGTTGCCAGGGACTTAACTGAAATATTACGAAAGCTCGATTTCTATTACTTTAGCCATTAATATATTTATTTATTTATTTATTTATTTTTATTTTTTATTTTTCTTTTCTTCTTATTTTTTTCTAGGTTTTCCTAAGTTTATTTTTTATTTTTATTTTATTTTATTTTTTATTTTATTTTCGTTTTTTTAATTATTTTTCTAGGTTTTTCTAGTCTATGACTAGAAACAACCCAACAAGACCACTACTTTTTGACGAAGATTTAGAAGCTACAGTTCACAGAAATCGCAGAGAAATTAGACGAAGCCTACATTATCTGGAGCACGAGCCAGAACCTACAGAAGAGATGGAAGCAAATCAAAACATTCCACCACATCTAGCACTACCAGCAGAACCAGTAAACGAGGATGAAGCTCCTCGAACTATGTATGATTATGCTAAACCTAGTTTGATTGGTACTCAAACTAGCATTGTTAGACCTGCTATTGCTGCTAATAATTTTGAACTAAAACCTAACACTATTCAGATGATTCAGCAGTTTGTGCAGTTTGATGGTTTACAGGATGAAGATCCCAACGCTCATTTAGCAAACTTTTTGGAATTGTGCGATACTTTTAAAATTAATGGCGTTTCTGATGATGCTATTCGACTAAGGCTATTTCCATTCTCTCTGAGAAACAAAGCCAAACAGTGGTTAAATTCTCTACCACGAGGCTCAATCACCACATGGGAACAGATGACAGAAAAATTTTTACTTAAATATTTTCCTCCTGCTAAAACAGCTAAATTACGAAACGATATTTCTTCCTTTGTGCAGATGGATTTAGAAACACTCTACGATGCCTGGGAGAGATACAAGGATCTTTTGAGAAGATGTCCTCATCATGGACTACCTTTATGGCTACAAGTTCAAACCTTCCACAACGGTTTGAATCCATCCACACGACAAATGGTTGATGCAGCCGCAGGAGGAACAATTAATAATAAAACGCCAGAAGCAGCTTATGAATTTATTGAAGAAATGTCATTGAATAATTATCAGTGGCAAATCATGAGGACAAAGCCGACAAAAGCTGCAGGAGTTTATAATATTGATGCTGTTACTATGCTTACTAATCAGGTAGAACTTTTAAATAAAAAGTTTGATAATTTTGTTGGTTCTACGCAGGTACAGCCAGTTATGCAATGCGACGCAACTCCAGGAAATATGTTCAATCCAGATTACTCCTTTTACGGACATGGCATGGAAACTCAGCAAGTCAACTATATGGGTAACAATTCTAGACTTCAAAATAACCCTTATAGTAATACTTATAATGCAGGTTGGCAGAATCACCCTAATTTTTCATGGGAAGGACAAGGAAATCAAAGACAACCGCCCCCTCCAGGATTTCAACAGCCACTATTCCAACAAGAGAAAAAGTCGAATCTTGAAGAAATATTTACCAAATTCATGGCCATGTCAGAAACCCATTTCCAAAATACCGAAACAGCACTAAGGAACCAGCAAGCATCTATTCAAGGACTTGAAACTCAAATAAGCCAGCTCGCCAAGCTAATCTCTGAAAGACCGCAAGGTGGGTTACTAAGCAACATTGAGACCAACCCTAAGGAGCAAATCAATGCCGTGGATACGATAGATGATGAGGGGTTAACCAAAACCAACCTAAAGCCATGCAAGGAGCCTGTGGTAAGTAAAGGAAAGGATGAGGTAAGTCCCAAAGATGAAATTGTCAAAGAGTTTAAACCTCGTATCCCATACCCAAAAGCTTTAAAGAAGGACCGCACAGATCAGCAATTCGGTAAGTTTCTTAAACTGTTAAAGAAATTACATATTAACTTACCTTTTGTTGAAGCAATTGTGCAGATGCTGAAGTACGCAAAATTTTTAAAGGAACTTCTCACAAATAAAAGGAAGTTGGAAGAATTGTCCACAGTGGAACTCAACGAGGAATGCTCAGCTATTCTCCAAAATCAGCTGCCAACCAAACTGAAAGATCCAGGAAGTTTTACTATTCCTTGTTTATTTGGTAGCCTAGACACCAAAAATGCTTTAGCAGACTTAGGGGCTAGTATAAATGTCATGCCTTATAAACTGTTTAAACAACTAGGTCTTGGAAAACCTAAGCAAACTAAGATGAGCATTCCACTGGCTGATAAATCTATTAGGTCTCCTAAGGGAATAATTGAAGATGTGCTCGTCAAAATTGATAAATTTATATTCCCAGTTGACTTTGTTGTTTTAGACATTGATGAGGATAGCGATATACCATTAATTCTAGGGCGACCCTTTTTAGCAACTGCCAGAACAATAATTGATTTAGGAACAGGTGAACTTACACTACGTGTAGGTAATGACAAAGTTACTTTACAAGCTCAAAAAGCAATTAAAACTGTTGATAATAATATAGTCACAAGTCCTTGTAAAAACTCTGAACTCACAACCCAACCTTCTGTGCAAGATACACTTCACATAAAGGTAACCCAATCACAGACAAGTCCATCCAATGGAGATGCACCTGAAAAGCGAACGCTTTAGATTGAGGAACTAGATGAGTGGCTGAGCTATCATGAAAAACCCAAAACATGTCACACTAACCCAGAGCATCACCAAGATGACCCTCAGGTAAAAACGTGTCAAATCAAGGTAGGGGATAAGGTACTTCTAGGGGAAGACGACCCTCGAATCTTGAATTTGAAAGAACATACAAGTGACATACCATACTTCACGGTACTGAAAATTTTCCCTTATGGTACAGTAGAAATAAAAAATGAGTCACTCGGCACTTTCAAGGTAAACCACACTCGACTCAAACATTCTTTTAATATTAATCCTGAAAACAGGCCGGAAGAGTTCCAACTCTTCAAACCACCGTGAGATACCCAGCTCGAGAAGAGTCGAGCTTAGACTATAAACAAGCGCTTCTCGGGAGGCAACCCGAGCAATAACTTAGTAACTTTTCTTTGTTTAAAATTTTTCTAGTATTTTTATGCAGCAACTAACATTTTTTATGCAGAAATTTAGGCCACACAGCCAGACACACGGGCGTGCCTAAGGCTGTGTGACATCTTAAAATAGAGACACGGCCATGCACCCAGACCATGTACAAACAGAGCAGAAGTTTCCCAAAAGCACGGGAGGTCGACAAATCACCACGGCCGTGTGATATGGCTGTGGCAACTTTACGAATTCCACATGAGCTATCAACAATTTCCCACGGCCGTGCGACGTGGCCGTGGCAACCCTGCAGTATCAACACGGGCTCACACAACGCCACACGCCCATGTCCCCAAACCGTGGCCAACACTGCCAAATCAGACACGGCCGTGTGACTACCTACACGACCGTGCGAAAAAAGCGAACAAGTTCACAATGGTCGTGCAATATGGCCAACACGGGCTAACCCCGAGACACACGGGCGTGTGCCTCTATTCTCTCATTCTGTTCTATTTTTTCTCATTTTTTTCCTTTATTAGTTTCCTTTTTATTTCAAAATTTATTTTTATGTTTAATCCTTTTAATCATTACAGTATTAGTATTTTTTAGAACTTAGTTATTATTTTTCTGTTATTTAATTGTCTATCTTTCATATCGGCCAATCCCTAACAAGTAATCTCTATTAATCCAAAATTTCCACGACTAATTAAATATTTTCACAGTCTCAAAAAGGAGCTCTACAGCTCATATTCAAAACGGAAAAGGGAACACCCTGCCATAAACTACCGACTCTTCCTCACAAATTCATCCTAAATTCAGGAAGTTTCAATTCTCTCCTCATCTTATGATATTATACTTCTCTTGCTATTTATGTATCTTTGTACATTGAGGGCAATGTACATCTTAAGTGTGGGGGGGAAGCTTACTTTAAATTTCTACATTATCTGAAAAATCCCTGAATTTTTTTTCCTTATGCTTTGTTCTCAAATAATTCTCAGTCTCTTATTAGGAATTAATTCTGATTGATTTATGATTTCTATTGATATGTTGAGAATTAAGATATAGGTACTTGTACTTTGATTATTCAAACTTTAAAACATTAGGGAATCAAGCATGATAAGTTGAAATTTTTTAGAACCCCCAATTTTTGCATAAGTTATTTTCCCTAATTTTAAGTATTATCTTGAGATTTGAAATTCGCAGGATTGACATCAAAAGCCATAATTCTGGTGAGATTTTTGAGCCTTTTTTAGCATACATTTTCTTCGTGCTCACTTTTATTATTGCTTTGAGTGAGTCAATACTGAATTGTTATTCTAGAACTTGCTTTGATTATACATGTCGAGACCACATCATTGATTTGATATACTGAAATGATAAAGGCACCTAGGATTTAACCCACTTACTCCACAAAAAGCCTACATCCATAAATCTAACCCCTAGTAAACCCCGTTGAGCCTAACAACCCATTCTTTGACTCACCTTCTAATTATTAACCAAAAACCCAATTTTTGTTGAAACCCATTCAATTACTTTAACCCCTATTTTTGTCGAGATTTGAAGTGAATTTTTATCTAGCTTTACTCTCCTCTCTAGTTGTAAAATTGTAAAGTTCCAAGTTATCATATTTGATTTAATCGTTCCAAAAAAAGAAAGAAAAAAAGAAAGAAAAAAAAGAAAAAAAGAAAAAAAATGAATGAGTAAGTCAAATTCAATTGTAACTTGTAATAGTTGAACAAGTTTTTGCATATTTCTATTTTAAGGCTACCAAGGCAGAAATGATAGTATCACAAGAATTAGCTGAGAAATATGTTCCAGTAATAGAGATTTTTCTAGCTAGATAATTTTTCAGTTCAATTTCGATTCTAACCTTCTTTTTGCAGCCTGTGACAACACCCCTAACCAAGCCCCGTTACAGCCATTAAAAGACCTTTTGATCAATGTATCATATCAAACTATAGTGGTGGAGATTTGATTTTCTTGCAAGCTTATGGTAATAACTTTTTAGGTTGACTAAGGAGTGCTTAAATTTTGAACCCTAAACACTTCGAGTAGATAGAGTGAACCTTTAGTGAGGATGTCAACTCCTGTTAATTAAGATGGAGAGACAACTACTTAGAAGGAAGGAAGAGACTTATGTTTTCAATGATAAAATTCTCAACTTAGAGTGATTGAGTCTTTAATGATCTTCTGATTGAATTACTCATTGTATGATTACCTGTGGACTAGTTTGAAACATTATTGATAAAGATTGTAGGTTAAGAGGAATAATTCTTATTTAGGGATTGAGATTTTGCTTAAGGACAAGCAAAGGCTTAAGTGTGGGGGTATTTGATAAACGCTAATTTATACATATTTTTACCTCATGCTTAGCCTATATTTTAGATGAATTATTATCAATTTAGTGAGAATTGGTGCTCTTAATCCTTCTTTTTCATATCTTATACTCAGGAGAGCATAGGGAAGAGAAAAGAATAGGAAATGGACTGAAAATGAGGAAAATGGGCCAAAAATGACATAACACACGGCCCAAGGAATCACCATACGGCCATGCCACACGGCCGTGCCACATGAAGACCACACGGCCCAGCTCTCGACAAGCACGGACAGGACACACGGCCGTGCCAAATCACACGACCTTTGTCGAAGTCACACGGGCGTGGCACACGGGCGTGTTCTAGTCATGAGGAAGAGGAATTTCACTCGAATTGGGATACTTGGAGGCTAAGAAAGGCTCCCCAAGGCTCTATATAAAGACCCTAGGAGGCAACTCTAAGGGTGTGCTTATTTCCCCACAAAGGGAAGTATTCTTTGCTGCCAACACAGAGAGTGGAAGTAGGGATTACTAGCAGGGAAGCTGATTGATTCATCCCAGAAGGTGGAATTCTGCAGCAATATAGAGGATCTCCCTAAATTCCTTCAGGGGTTTTCGGGTTCTTTTATGTTTTGTTATTTTATATCTTCTGAGATGTTTTCTTTCTTTATTATGAACTAAAACCCTCAAATACTTGAGGGGGATGAAACCTAAGATGAATCTTGCTATTATTTATTCTTGAGTTATATGATAAATACTTGAGTTGTTCTTAATTATGTGTGCTTAATTCTTGTGTTAATAAACCTAGGTATTAATTTAAGAAATAGATGTGCTTAGAGCAGAGGAGCAAAAGTCCCTGTGATAAGAGTAGATCTACCATAATTAAGCGGAGTTGCATGCAACCCTAGACATAGGGCGACATAAATCTGCCGGATTACGGTCAAACCTAATATGGGGAACCATAGATCAAATTAATGCAACCTAAGGAGTTAATTAATAAAGGAACTTTAATTAACAACTTAGGCCTAGTTACTCTACGCCTCGACGGAGGGTTTAGCATAGATTAGGGATCTCTACGGATCAAGTCAAGTGAATAAATCGTCTAGCTCAAGAACCAATAACAAGTGAAGTCTAGGTGGATCCCCCCTTAAGTATTGTCGTTATCAATTAGCTTTTCCCTAAAAAGTCTTCCCAATTTACTCTTTTTGCTTCTCTTAGTTTAGTTTTAGAATTAGTTAAACAAAACCCCTCTTTAATTTTTAGGTTAAATAATAGAAAGAAAGTGAGTAATAGTACTTTCGGTTCCCTTGGGTACGATACTCGATCTTATCACTAGACTATACTACTGTCGACAGGTGTGCTTGCCTTAAAACGTCGTGATATTAGTCAGTTTAGGTTTGATCAAGTTCTTTATAAATTTTATTACTTCATATCACGCGGATATCACCTACAATACATAGAAGAAGAGCAAGAGGACGTGACCAATACTTCTAAAGAGATGGAGGCAAATTAGAATATTCCATTAGCTCTTGTGGTAGCCATAAATCTTGTGAATCAGAATCCTGCTCCTTGCACTATGTATGATTATGCTAAGCCTAATTTAGCTTGTACTGAATCTAGTATTGTTAGGCCTGCTATTGCTGCAAATAATTTTGAACTGAAACCTAACACTATACAGATGATACAATAGTTTGTTCAGTTTGATGGTTTGTAGGACAAGGATCCTAACACATATTTAGCAAACTTTTTGGAACTCTGCGACACCTTTAAAATTAATGGCGTTTCTAGTAATGCCATTTGTCTTCGGTTATTTCCCTTTTCTCTGAGGAATAAGGCTAAACAGTGGTTGAACTCTCTACCGAGAGGGTCTATCACTACTTGGGAGCAAATGACCGAGAAACTTTTACTTAAATATTTTTTGCCGGCTAAAATGGCAAAATTGAGGAACGACATCTCTTGTTTTGTGTAGATGAATTTAGAAACTCTTTATGATGCAGGGGAGAGATACAAGGATTTCTTGAGAAGGTACCCTCACCATGGGTTACCCTTATGGCTAACGGTTCAGACTTTCCACAAAGGTTTAAATCCCTTAACAAGGCAAATGATAGATGCAACTGCCGGTGGAACGATAAATAACAAAATACCCGAGGAGGCTTATGAATTTATAGAAGAGATGTCACTAAATAACTATCAGTGGCAAGTCATGAGGACAAAGCCACAAAAAGCCACTGGTGTTTTTAATGTCAACGCAGTCACCATGCTTTCTAGCCAGGTAGAACTTTTGAATAAAAAGATTGATGGTTTAGTTGGTTCTACGTAGGTACATCCAGTTATGCAGTGCAACACGAATGGAAGTAATGTGAGCAATCCAGAGTACTCCCCCTATGGACATGGCACGGAAAACAAGCAAATGAATTATATGGATAATAATCTTCGATCTAAAAACAATGCTTATAGCAACACTTATAATGTAGGTTAGAGGAATCATCCAAATTTTTCATGGGGCGGTCAAGGAAATCAATGAACTCAAAGGCCACCACCCATCTGGGATTTCAGCAACCCCCTATCGGCAGGAAAAGAAACCGAACCTTGAAGAGGTGTTGGAAAAATTCATATCCGTGTCAGAAACCCTTTTTCAGAATACTAAAACTGCACTTAAGAACCAACAAGCTTCAATTCAAGGACTTGAGAATCAAATTGGTCAACTTGCTAAGATGATATCAGATAGACCACAAGGTAGTTTGCTGAGTAATACTGAACCCAAATCCTGGGGAGCATGTTAAAGCAGTCAAATTAAGGAATGGGAAAATGTTAGCTGAACCTGAAAAGAAGATACTACAAGAGCCTAATAAAGAGGAAGTTGAGGAGACCGAACCTAAAGAGAATACCCCACCGGTACTTACAGAATACAAGCCACCCATCCCATACCCAACAAAGTTGAAGAAAGACCGCTTGGACGCACAATTCGGTAAATTTCTTGAACTTTTTAAACAATTTCATATTAAGTTACCTTTTGTTAAAGCTATTTCGCTGATGCCTACGTATGTAAAATTTTTGAATGAGCTTCTAACAAACAAAAGGAAGTTTGAAGAGCTGTCCATAGTAGAACTCAACGAGGAATGTTCAGCTATCCTCCAGAATAAATTACCAACCAAACTGAAAGATCTAGTAAGTTTTACTATTCCTTGTCTAATTGGTAGTTTAAATATTGAAAAGGCGTTAGCTGATTTAGGTGCTAGTATTAATTTAATGCCTTATAAAATGTTCAAGCAACTAGGTCTTGGGGAACTAAAACCCACTAGGATGAGTATCCAATTAGCTGATAGATTTGTTAAATATCCTAGGGGTATTATTGAAGATGTACTAGTAAAAGTAGATAAATTTATATTCCCTGTTGATTTTGTTGTGCTTGACATGGATGAGGATGTTGAAGCACCTTTAATCCTACGATGCCCATTTCTAGCTACTGCTAAAGTAGTTATTGATGTAGGGGATGGTAAACTTGTGCTTAGGGTGGGAGATGAAGAAATCATTTTCAAAATTTATGATGCTATGCGATTTTCTAAAGAGCAAGACGATTCCTGTTATTTTATTGATTCTATTGACTACTCTATTCAAGATTCTTTTTAGGAAATCGCTCTTACGGACACATTGGAACTGTGTCTCGTTCAAGGTGGGGAGAAGGATGAAGCTACCACTGAGATGGAGAAGGTAATAATTGACGTGAACTTTAACGAACCTTCTTCAAGACAAGTAAATTATGAGGGTATTGAGATAAATGATGAACTAAGACAAAAACCCTCTATTGATGAGCCTGCCAAACTAGAACTAAAGTAATTACCTAATCACTTGGAGTATGCATTTTGGGAGATAGCTCTACGTTGCATATGATTATTGCTTCGGACTTGCAACCTAAGGAGAAAGAAGAATTACTCCAAGTATTAAAAAAAATAAAAGAGCCATAGCTTGGAAAATTTTTTACATTGAAGGAATCAGTCCCTCTTTTTGCACCCATAAAATTTTGATGGAAGATGAATACAAACCATGTGTGCAAGCTCAAAGAAGATTGAACCTTAACATGAAGGAAGTTGTCAAAGCTGAGGTAATTAAACCTCTAGATGCTGGAGTTATTTATCCCATTTCTAACAGTGCTTGGGTAAGTCCTGTGTAGGTTGTTCCTAAAAAGGGAGGTATGACTGTTGTGGCCAATGAAATAATGAATTGATCCCTACAAGAATAGTCATAGGTTGGAGAGTATGCATTGACTATAGAAAATAGAACGATGCCACCGGAAAAGACCACTTTCCTTTGCCTTTCATTGATCCAATGTTGGAAAGACGGTCAGGGCATATGTACTACTGCTTCTTGGATGGACTCTCTGGCTACTTCCCGATAGCCCCTGAAGATCAAGAGAAAATGACATTTACATGTCCATATGGTACATTTGCTTATCATAGAATACCTTTTGGATTATGTAATGCTCCTGCCACTTTTCAGCGTTGCATGTTAGCCATCTTTGACGAACTCTGGAAGACATTATGGAGGTATTTATGTAACACCCTGAATTTGGGCCTAGAAGAATTGGACTTTGAGTCGGGATTCGGATAGAAGAAAACCTAAATAATTGTGAAGTTTTAAAAAAATTATTATTGTTAAAAAAATGTTACTGTATTTATTACTGATATTTTAAAGTCTTATGAAAATTATAATTAATTATTATTAGAAAAATATTACTGTATTTATTATTGATGTTTAAAAAAATTTTTATGAAATTTTAATTAGTATTTTGAGATAAAATTATTATTATTATTATTATTATTATTATTTTTAATATAAAAATATATATGACATTATTACTAATTTGGTGTTTAAATTTAGTTTTTAAATAAATTTGGAAGTATTTATATTGTGGGAAAAACTTTGGGTTTAATCCAAAATTTTAGAAAAAAAATAGATTTTGCTTCTATGGGGAAAACTGGAAGATAAGGCTTTTAAAATAATTGTGCAAGACTAAGCATAGAGGAACGTTCTTGGCTCAGTGGCTAAGCACGCAAGGAGGTGGTAGGAGTGCCTGGGTTCAAGGCACGGTGCGCGCAGAGTGCTTTTATTTTTAGAGGTCAGGGTAGCGCTAAAATAAGGGTTAAAAGGAGTGGCCGCCAAAATATGCCACAAGGGCGCCTGCGGCGCAGTGGCAGCAGGGTGCTAGGAGTTCCTCTGGTGCACGGGTTCGAGTCCAGGTGCAGGCATTTTTCAATTTTATTTTTATAAAATGAATGGGACTTCAACAGGTAACCTTTAAGATTAATTGTAACCGTATATTACTAAAAGCAAATGCGCGTCTTGGTGGCCAGCAGCATGCTGGGCGACCTGGAGGTCTCAGGTTGATTCATTCGGTAGTGGGCAGTTAAATGCCGAAATTGCATTTGAATTTTAGCCATTTGGGTCGTTTCCTTTTGGAGTATTTCTTTGTTCCTCCTTTTAAACTATTTTATTTTTGCTACTTATTTTTCTCTCTTTTATTTTTTCTATTGAAAAGCCGAAGCAACCTTTTCTCGTTACCTATTCTTTTTCCAAAGCAAAATCCTATTAAAACAATCTTTTCTTCTCAAGATTGTTGCCGATCATCTTCACTTTTCCTCATACAATTTCTTTTGCATCATTCGTCTCCTCTTTCAAAGCCAAAGATTCTTTTAGTGATTCAGGGGTTAATTTTTAGATCTATTTTCTACTCGCTTTTTAAGTTGGATCTACTGTGAATATAAGATTTGGCAAAAGTGTTGGAAACATTCCGAGAAGAACGTCCTTGGTAAGTATTTAGATCTTATTTTATTTTATTTATTTAGTAATTCGAGAATAAGTTGAAAATCCCTAGATACTTTAGGGAGACTATCGATTTTTGTCAAGATTGAAATTAAGTAATTTTTATTCGGTTTTCTATGTGCGAATCGAAGGCTAGCGATCAAGATCTATTTGGAGGCTATTAAGATCAACGGGTTCAAAGCAGTTGAGATCTAGATCTAGTAGTCAAAGATCGACAAGGTAAGTCGTTATTAAGGCTTTGTAATAGCCGAATGTGGTAGGTAATTTTTACATCGATTTTCATAGATTCGTAAGTTAATCTGTAAGTGGTTGATTATAGGAGAAATCGCATAGGAGGTCTCACCGGCAGAATTGTAAATCAGGTGTGTAACGAACCATCTTAATAGCTTAAGTTAACAAGTGCCGAAAAGTTGAAATGCCGAAATTTCAGCATTTCAATAACTTGTGAATATGCGATTGTTCCAAGATTAGTTAGAAACAATGAGATCGGTGATCGATATCGATGGGACAGGTAATGGCACAATTTCGTGCAAGTCGGTAAGTTTGGGCCTCGAGGGGCTGAAATCAGGCCCAATGGGCTTTCAGGCCCATTTGGGTAAATTTGATAGAAAATGAAATATGGATAAATTGCATGTTGAGACTGTTAAAACCGTTATGGAACATAGGCTAAATGGGCCTAGATTACTAAATCGGCTACGTAGGGCCCATTAGGGGTTTTAGGCCCAATAGCTTGGAATTGCTAAAATGGGCTGGAAATACTGTTTAAATGCTTGGAAATTGTTGATAATTGTTAATGAGCATGAAAACCCTAATAGTTGATAAAATTACTGAATTACCCTTCAATGTGAAAATTTCTATTTTACCCCTAGGCGAATATGACTATTGTACTCTAGGGTGTTATTTTGATTGAAATGCATGTGACATTATTATTGTACATGATATGTTCATTTTATGCATGGGTTGGGATTTATATGAATGGAGGAAGTGCTAAAGGGCTTTGCCCCAGTTTACCGAAAAGGGCTTTGCCCCAGTTTACCGAAAAGGCTTTGCCCCAGTTACCGAAAGAGGCTAAGCCTCATGTTATTTAATAAAGCAGCTATGCTGCCAGTGGAAAGTAGCGGCGGGGTGGGTTGAGTAGCATCCCCACATGGTGTGTTGGTTGGTACGGGTGGAGAGTAGCGGATGGTGGGTTGAGTAGTCTCCCCAAATGGGCTTTGGATACATGCATTGATGTTTACATGTGTTATTGAAATGGGCCTATAGGCCATACCGATATTTGAAAAGGCTTCGGCCCAGTGCATTGATATATGAGAAAGGGCTAAGGCCTAGTAACCGATATTTGAAAAGGCTTCGGCCCAGTAATTGTTGAGATTAAAAAAGGGCATAGGCCCTATATGCTTTTGTTGATTTGGGCTCTGAAAGGGCTTTGTTGCACACTGAGTTTCCCCATAACTCACCCCTTTTCCTTCCATCCTTTCAGGTAAGCCCTAGACTGTGGACTTGGAGCTGGGAAGGATTCAGAGTGGCCATGAAGACTGCGTTTCTGGTTCTAATTAATTAATTCATTATTTTATTTAATCGATTTATTTTCAATTTGGGTTTGTAAAAGGCCTTTTTAATTATTTTAAATTTCGTTTCTAGCTTAGGTGTGATATTATTTAAATTGTTCTTAATCAGTTAGCTTTAGGGCACGGTTTTATAAACGCTACCTGTTTTCAAAGTATCTCGATAAGTAGAACAGAGCTTCCGCAACGTGAATGTTTTCATAAATAAGTAAATCTTAAATACGTTTAAACTTAATTTGTTCGTAGACAAGTCACAAGGTTAAAGTGTGGCAATGGATGTGTGCATATCTAGGAGTGGATCTAGGAAGAGCTTGGTACTAAAGCAGTCTAAATGACTCACCTCCTCTTCTCTTGAATCCTACCTGGTGCATGGTATCCATTCACTTTAAGCCATAACAAAGAGGATCTGATTTTCTGATAAACCTAAACTGCTTTTAAGATAAACATGTTTTTCGCAACTACAGAGGTTTACGAGTTTTCAAAATTTCCTATAAGATTTTACAAGGTTGTTTACAATGTTTTGATTATTACAATGTATCACGTTTTGATAAAGCTAAGGTTTTATACAAGTTTAACGGTAAAAGTTTCGAAACATTAAGAAGGGTTTTCAATAAAACACAGTTTTTGAAAAACACTTCCATGTGACACACCAGACTTGGCTGTAACGTCTGGGCCGGGTTTGGGGTGTTACAATTTATGGATGACTTCTCGGTATTCAGTAACTCTTTCCACTCTGCCTTAAAAATTTAGAAAGAGTTTTAATAAGATGTGAAGAACTGAACCTTGTACTTAATTGGGAAAAATGCCACTTCATGGTTCGTGAAGGTATTGTGTTAGGACATAAAATTTCTAGTAAAGGAATAGAGGTTGATAAAGAAAAAATTGAAACCATTGAAAAACTACCTACTTCTAATTCAGTTAAGGCTATTAGAAGCTTTTTAGAACATGCTGGTTTTTATAGAAGATTTATTAAAGATTTTTCTAAAATAGCTAAGCCTTTAACGAAATTACTAGAAAAAAGATGCGCCCTTCAACTTTGATCAAGAATGTTTAAAAGCATTTAACACTCTTAAGGAGAAATTAACTAATGCTCTGATTATAATTGCACCTTATTGGAATTTACCTTTTGACCTAATGTGTGATGTGAGTGATTTTGCAGTAGGTGAAGTTCTAAGACAGCAAAGAGACAAGCATTTTCAGCCAATTTATTATGCTAGCAAGACCTTGATAGCCGCACAAGAGAATTACACTATCACAGAAAAAGAATTGCTAGCTGTGGTTTTTGCGTTCGAAAAATTTAGACCATATTTGATTTTGTCTAAAGTCTTCATTTATACTTATCATTCTACTCTTCGTTATCTTTTAACTAAGTCTGATGCGAAACCTCAATTGATAAGATGGATTTTGTTATTATAGGACTTTGACCTAGAGATACAAGATAACAAAGGGGCTAAAAATCTGGCAGCAGATCACCTTTCCAGGCTTGAGAATCCACATCTCAAGGAACTTGATGAAGCTGAGATAAATAACTCGTTTCCTGAAGAACAACTTTTAGTCGTATCTGATTCTAGGGTACCTTGGTTTGTCGACATTGCAAATAATTTAACTGCTAACATAACCCCAAAAGAGTTGTCACATCAACAAAAAAAAGCGATTCTTTGCTAATGTGAAAAATAATTTTTGGGAAGATCGTTTTCTTTTTCGTATATATACAGATCAAGCCATTCGAAGATGCGTTACGAGGTCGAAAGCAGACAAGATCTTGGAACACTGCCATTCAGGACCAACCGGAAGACACTATAGTGGGACCAAGACTGCTCATAAAGCACTTAAATTAGGTTTTTATTGGCCCACACTATTCAAGGACGCCAACAGATATTTTACTACTTGTGACAAATTCCAAAGGACAGGTAATATCTCTAAACGTGATGAAATGCCTCAAACATATATCCTCTCATGTGAAATATTTGATGTATATGGTATTGATTTCATGGGTCCGTTCCTTAGTTTGTTTGGGAATAAATATATCTTAGTAGCAGTTGATTACATGTCCAAATGGGTGGAAGCCCAAGCTTTACCTACTAATGATGCTAGAATGGTAGTGAGATTTCTTAAGAAACTCTTTTCTCGATTTGGAACACCTAGGGCAATTATTAGCGATAGGGGTACTCATTTTTGTAATGCTCAGTTTGATAAAGCTTTAAAGAAATATAGAGTGCACCACAGAACAGCTACCCCTTACCATCCACAAACTAGTGCCCAAGTCGAAGTAGCCAATAAAGAACTTAAACGTATCTTAGAGAAGATGGTCAAGTCAAATAGGAAAGATTGGGCAATGAAAGTAGATGATGCTTTATGGGTTTATAGAACTGCATTCAAAACTCTCATAGGAACATCTCCTTATAGGCCTTTTTATAGAAAAAGTTGCCATCTACCATTTGAACTTGAACATAAGGCATTTTGGGCTATCAAAATTCTAAACTTTGATCCTAAACTTGCAGGTGAGAAAAGATTACTGCAGTTGAACGAGTTGGATGAGTGGCGCCTAATGCATATGAAAATTCGCGCCTATACAAGGAAGCAACAAAGCCACGCCATGATACTCTTTTAAAACAACGTAAGCAGTTTGAAGCTGGCGATCTTGTTTTGCTTTACAACTCAATGCTTAAATTATTCCCTGGAAAGCTAAAATCGAGATGGTCAGGCCCATTTGTAGTTAAAACTGTCTTCCCGTATGGCATAGTAGAGGTAACTCATCCAAACCACGGCACTTTCAAGGTAAATGGTCATCAACTTAAACTTTATAATGGTGAGGATTTTAAGAATGATAGAGAAGAGCTTCGACTCCAAGAACCCTCATAAAGGTGCAAGCAAGGTAAGTCGAGCTTAGACTCTAAACAAGCGCTTCTCGAGAGGCAACCCGAGCACTAACGTTATTGACTTTCTTAATTTTAGTTTATAACATCTAACAGTCACTAATTGAGTTACTCAAACACAGGTTCTCCTAAATCACACAGTTTGGCACACGGGCGTGCCTTAGGCTATGTGCTCACCATGGGTTGAAGCAACGGGCTGTCCTGGGCCGTGAGAAAATAGGACTTGATTTTTACCAAACTGAGGATGCCACACGAGACGCGACAAATCACCACGGCCGTGCGATATGGCCGTGGGCAAACCTGACTACTTCACACAGGCGTGCGAACTGACATACAGGCATGGGAGAAGCGAATAATTCCAAACGCAGCCGTGTGATACGGCCATGGTAGTGGAAGACACCACGGGTACAAAACACGGGTGTGGCCATGACCATTTTAAAACTGGACCTTAAATTCTCAAACTATGCCGAGACATGGGATGCGATAAATCCCCATGGGCTTGTCTAGAGACCGTGCGCAAACATAGCGAAAGCACACAGGCATCTGAACCAAACCCATGCCCATGCCCACACGCCGTGGTGGATGCAAATAATTTAACACGGGGGTGCGACATGCTCGTGCCCATAACCCATGGACAACACTGAAAAAGTAGCATGGGCATGCGACATGCCCGTGCTTATACCCCGTAGGCACTGTTGATTAAATCCCACGAGCGTGTACACCTAGAACATGGGCGTGGGAGAAACGAACAATGCTAAACACGGTCGTGTGAGGCCACCGTGTGTAATAACATGCTCATGGAACATGGGCGTAGGCCAAGAAGCATTCATGGCCCGAACAGAGTTTCACAAACAGCACAAGCTAAACCTAAGGCACACAGGCATAGGTCACGGCCGTGTGACCCAAACCTCTATTTAAACCCCTCAATTTCACTGTTCATCATCTTCTTCCCATCACTCTCAAAACCCTAGCCGCTCACACAGCTCCTCCCTCAACTCTGGCCGCCACCGTCAGAACACCCCCTCCCTTACACCACAATTCCTTTCTCTTCCCTATTCTCTCTTCCCCTCTCCTCCACACACGCTAGAACCTCCACCACAACACACCACCCGACTCCCTCTCCCACCCCTTCCAAAACTCATGCCGCCCCGTGTCCCGCCGTCATCCATACCTCTAATCAACACTTTCAGTTTCTCCATTCATTCCTAACATTTATTAAAATTCTTTTTATTCCTATTTCGATTGCGCTCATGATTTTTTCCATTTTTTGATTTTTTTTCATCATTTATTATCATTTAGCGTGTTATTCACTTTCCAATTCCTACCTGGTCTTTGCTCTTTACACTGAATATTTTTCTTATTTGCAGAACTTTTCTTTTCTTCTTAGTTTTGTTACTAGCAGTTCATTTGGAGTTTTGTTGCTTATTTTTACTTAGAGTCACTTTATGAAGTTTCCATATTTTGAATACTCTGTTTTAGAAATAAGTTATTATTTAGGATTATTTTATTTTATGTACTGATACACTCCTTTCTTATCTTAGGCACATAATGACACCCCCTCGTGGTAAAAAGGCTGCTGTCCCCGCTTCAAAAAAGCAGAAGGGACCCGGTGCTACATCCTCGAGTGCAACCACTGAAATACGACACTTATTTCTACAGTTCCCCTTGGGACCCTAGGAGGAGCTCTTTTAGATACTTCGAGCGAGACCCCTTGGCATAGGTTGATGCATCGACTAGGATGCCTTAGAGCTAGTCCACCTTGCTGATTCAGTTCGGGCCCTGCTCACTACCGACCTATGGGGAAGTTTCTTCGATATTGTCGAGCCGACATACCTAGAGCTCACCTTGGAGCTTTGTTCAACATTCCATCTCCAAATGATTATTTCAGAGTTTGACGATCCAAACACAGTGCAATTTCGACTCGGCGGCTTGGTACGCCAACTGAGTGTCCCAAAATTCAGAGTCGCTTTAGGAATTTATACAAAAGAATTCATGGACGACGACGGTTTTTCTGATCTCCATTGCCACATCCACTATTCTCCTTCCTCCTATTGGAGGGCCCTGGTCCCTGCTTCAGCTACTTATGACCCCAGTTGCTCTAAGGCATCGACTCTCCCTCCATCACTACGATACCTACACGCCATCCTAGCTCATACTTTAACAATCAGTAAGAGAGCACCGGCGTCGTTAACAGCTACGATGTTTATTTCTTATGGAGTCTGGCGCATGGGCATGTCTTTGACTTAGCATACTTCATCGCCCTCGCCATTCGTCATCAGACGGAGCAACACAGGAAGGGAGCCATTTGCATTGGTCCATATGTGACTCGTCTCGCACGGCATTTCGGCCTCCTCAACACAGTGGCACAGTCCTCATCGCTCACACTCATCGGCCGAATGTCTCCACAGGGCATCTCAAGCATGCTCCATATGAGGATGATTCAACATCGTCATGGGTTCAATCCTCCTCAATACCGTTTAGCTCAATCTACCGAGTAGGATGGCCCAGCGAATATTACTGATAATATCCCCCTACCTCAGGAGGCTCCACCTTCTCAACCACCGCCGAGTCATAGACTAGTTCATGCGGCTGCTTCATTGACTGACATTTCTAAATGCCTCACTCGATTTGAGCAGCAGTGCTTTCAGCGATTCGACCACATTGATGCTACTCTATAGTAGATTTGTCAGCACCTCCACATCTCATCTCTACCGCTACCACCTCATGACCCATCTGGCGATGAGGACTTTTGAGTCCATTTATTTTTCGTTTTCTTTTTATTTTTATTTTTATTTTTATGTTTCTTTATTTTTATCTTTATTTCTATTTTTATGTTCTACAAAACTTATCTTAGTTTATCTTGAAATTTTTATTTTTATGGCTATTTCTTAATGACTAACCATGCTAATCTATACCCCTAAAAACACTATTGATGCTATCACAGTTACAAAAAGCTAAAGAGCTCACTATTACTTAGGAATATCCAACTCTACTAGGGAAGGTGCTCTACGACTGTCATGTCCGGCTCGACCACGACCATAACCCCCACAACACCAAACACCACAATACTATATCCATTTGGCATCACAATTGTGGAACCCAACCTCTACCACCACCGGAATATTTCCCCTCACATTCACCTCTGCCTAATCCATCTCCGCTCTCACTACTCTAAGGATTCATCCAAAATTCAGGAAGTTTCACTTCTCTCCCCCTCTTATGATTTATACTTATATTCTTACTTATCTTTGTACATTTAGGACAATGTACATCTTAAGTGTGGGAAGATTATTAATTTCATTATCAGAGAATCCCTGAATTTTTTCTTGTTCTCAAGTCACTATCTCATATCACCATTAGAATGAATTTTGATTGATTTATGATTTTTATTAATATGTTTTGGATTAAAACATAGGTATTTATGCTTTAATTAATTAAACTTTAAGACATTAGAGAATTAAGCATGAAAAGTTGATTTTTGATAATTAAATTTTTTTCTAGGTTGTTTCCCCAAATTTAGGTATTACCTTGAAGTTTGAAATTCGCAAGGATGACATCAAAGCCATAATCTTTGTGAGAGTTTGAGCCTTTAGAACATATATTCTTTCTTGCTCACTTTTATTGTTACTATGAGTGTGTCAATTTTGATCTGTTATTCTAGAACTTGCTTCGATTATACATGTCAAGACCACACCATTGATTTGATATACCATGATGATAAAGGCACTTAGGTTTAACCCACTCACTCCATAAAAGCCTACCTTCATAATTGACCTTTAGTGAACCCCCTTGAGCTTAACAAACTATTCATTAGTTTACCCTTAATATTAACCAATAACCCATTATTGTTGAAACCCCTTAATTAATTTGATCTCTATTTTGTCGAGATTTGAACTGAACAATTATCTGGCTATGTTCTCTATTTCAGTTGGTGAAGTTTTAATATATGATTTATTCTTGATAAAAAAATTCAGTTATTAATTTTTTGTTTAGCATATTATTATGAAGTTATGTAAATCTTGATCTTAAACGATGTTATTCATGAGGAAAAGCTCAATTCTAGGAACATTTATATTTAGTGATGTAATTTCTCAATATTGGTTATTTTTCTAGTTAGGTAATTTTTCAGCTCAATCTCGATTCTAACCTTCTCTTTCAGCTTGTGTCTACACCCCTAACCAAAACCCCGTTACAACCATCTAAAAGACCTTTTGATCGATGTATCATCTCAATTTATAGTGGTGGAGATTTGATTTTCATGTAAGCCTATGGTAATAACTTTTTATGTTGACTATTAAGTGCCTAATTTCTGAACCCTAAGCACTTTGAGTGATTAGAGTGAATCTTTAGTGAGGATGTCAACTCTTGTTAGTTTTGAATTAAAGGTGATTACTTAGATAAAGGGGAAATACCTATGCTTTTAGGGTAAAATGCTCAACTTGGATTGTTTGAGACTTTCTCTTTTAGTTGTATTCTCAATGTATAATTACTTGTGAATTAGTTCGAAACATTATTGATAGGAACTATAAGTTGAGAAGAATGTATTTTTAATTGTGAGTTGAGAATTTTGCTTGAGGACAAGTAAAGGCTTAAGTGTGGGGATATTTGATAAACCATTATATATACATACTTCTATCCCATGCTTGGCATATTTATGGGTGATTTATCATTAGATTTATGGAATTTGATGCTCCTAATCCTTGAATTTCATATTTTATACTTAAGAGAGCATAAGGAAGAGAAAAGAGCAAGGAGCGAGCCAAAAATGGACAAAATGGGCTGAAATCAATATACAACACGGCCTAAGCATTTTACATAGGTAAACTACACGCCCGTGTGTAACACACAAAATTCAACACGACCTAAGTATTCTCACATGGGCGTGTCCCTGTCGAGCCCTATTTCAATTCCACTTGGAAAAGGCTAATTTTTATGTAATTTGGGCATTTTAAAGTCTATAAAAAAACACCCAAGAGGAGGAACAAAAGAGGGACAGAGGGTAGAAAGCAAGGAATTACTCGAGGAACGCCGATCGATTCATCTCGAAAGTAAGAATCTCCATCAAGGTTGAAGATCTCCCTTCAATTTCCTTCAAGGGTTTTTGGGTATTCTTTATGTTTTGCTGTTTTCCCAATTTTGATATGTTCTTTTTTACAATTATGAACTAAATCCCATAAACACCCGACGGGGATGAAACCTAAGATGGATCTTGTTATTCTTTTCTGAATTATATGATAAATACTTGATTTGTTCTTAATTGTGTTATTAATTCTTATGTTAATATTTTAGGATATTAATTCAGGTTGAATGTGCTTATTCAGTGGAGCAAAAGTCCCTGTCTAAGAGTAGATCCAACACAATTAAGTGGAGTTGATTTCAATCCTAGACATAGGAGGACAAAAATCTGTCGGATTAGAGTCAAATCTAATAGGGAAATCCATAAATCGAGTTAATGCAACACTAGGGGTTTTAATTAGAAAGAAATTTCAATTAAACAACCTAAGGTCAGTTATTTTTAGTCTTGAAAGAGATATTAACATAAATTAGGGATTTCCACGGATCAAGTCAAGTGAATAAATCATCTAGTTCAGAGTCAAATAACAAGTGAAGTCTAGGTGGATTCTTCCTTGGGTATTGTATTAATCAATCGATTTTCCAAAAGTATTTTCCCTAATTCATTCTTTGTCGCATTCTTAGTAAATTAATTAGTTAGTTTAATTAGTTTAAGACAAATCTCATTTATTTTTAGGCTAGATAATAAAAAGAAAGTTAATACTAGTACTTTTAGTCCCTGTGGGTTTGACATCCCGGTCTTGCCATAAGCTATACTACTATTCGATAGGTGAGCTTGCCTTTATCGTGATAATAGTTTAGTCTTACAGATTCAATTATCACATAAATATCACTATCAGCTAGTGTGGGTAATATAAGGACTGATAGACCTGAGTGTCAGGGCTGTGGTAGACGACACACTAGTGAGTGCTGGGGGCCTAACCCAGCTTGTTTCAGGTGTGGTTCCGTAAGTCATTTTATTGAAGATTGCCCTGAGAGAGAGGGAGATGAGAATTTTCAAGGTGTTAGATCAAGTCACACTGCTAGTAAAGGTAGACTGCCAAGGAACGTCAGAGGTGGAACCAGTGGTAAGGGTATAGTGAAAGATATAGCGGTGAGATCCAAGACGAGAACACCTGGTAGAGTTTATGCTATGTGAGCTCGTGAAGAGGCATCATCTCCGGATGTGATTACCAGTACATTCTCACTTTATAATATTGATGTTATTGCATTGATAGACCTAGGCTCCACTCATTCTTATATTTGTGAAAATTTGGTGCATAGTATGACATTGCCTGTTGAGTTGACTGAAATTGTTACTAAGGTGTCGAACCCGTTAGGCAAATTTGTATTGGTAGATAAGGTTTGCAGGAATTGTCCGTTGATGACTCAGGGTTACTGTTTTTCGGCTAATTTGATGTTGTTGCCATTTAACGAGTTTAATATTATTTTGGGCATGGATTTGTTGACATTACATGATGTTAAGGTGAATTGTAGACAGAAAACTCTTGAGCTAAAATGTGAAAGTGGTGAAATTCTGTGGGTTGGAACAAATGAGTCGATTAAAATGCCGGTGGTAATTTCTTGCCTATCTACTCAGAAATATATAAGAAAAGGGTGTGAGGCTTATCTAGCATATGTGTTGAATACTGAGGTGTCAAAATTAAGACTTGAATCTGTGCCCGTAGTTTGTGAATTTCTAGATGTGTTTTCGGAAAAGTTACTCGGGTTACCTCCTATAAGAAAAATTGAGTTTGCTATTGTTTTGTTACCTGGGACTGCACCTATTTCCATTGCCCCATATAGGATAGCTTCGACAGAATTGAGAAAGTTAAGGGCTCAGTTGCAAGAGTTAACACAAAAGGGATTTGTGAGGCCGAGTTTCTCTCCTTAGGGTGCACCTGTGTTGTTCGTAAAGAAGAAGGATGGGTCGATGAGGCTTTGTATTGTTTATAGACAGCTCAATAAGGTGACTACCAAGAACAAGTATCCATTGCCAAGAATTGATGATTTATTTGACCAATTAAAGGGAGTAACAGTGTTCTCTAAGATTAACTTGAGATCTGGCTATTACCAGCTGTGGGTTAAGGAATCCGATGTGCCAAAGGCTGCTTTTAGAACGAGGTACGACCATTATGAATTTCTTGTTATGCCTTTCGGTTTAACTAATGCATTGGCTATGTTTATGGACTTGATGAACTGAATTTTTCGGCAATATTTGGACAAGTTTGTAGTGGCGTTCATAGACGTCATATTGATCTATTATCGGGATGAGTCAGAACATGCCGAGCACTTAAGAATGTAGTGTAAATTTTGAGAAAAGAAAAGTTATTTGCTAAATTTAGCAAGAGTGAGTTTTGGCTACATGAAGTTGGGTTTTTGGGACATATAGTCTCAGGTGATGGTATTCGGGTTGATAAAAGCAAGATTTCGGCAATTGTTGATTGAAAACCGCCGAAGAACGTAACCGAGGTTAGAAGCTTTCTAGGTTTAGCTGGCTATTACTGATGACTTGTCGAGGGTTTTTCCATGATTGCTTCTCTTATAACCAAGCTACTTCAAAAGGATGTAAAATTCGAGTGGACCGAAAGATGTCAACAAAGTTTTGAATAGTTGAAAGCTAAATTAACTAAGGCACCAGTGCTAATGCAACCTGAATCTAGAATGGAGTTTGTGATTTATAGTGATGCGTCACTAAATGGCCTTGGATGTGTACTTATGCAAGAAGGAAAGGTGGTGGCCTATGCTTCGAGGCAATTAAAACTGCATGAGAGGAACTACTTGACACATGATTTAGAGTTGGCTGTTATCGTCTTTGCTTTAAAGATTTGGTGCCATTATTTGTATGGTGAGAAATGTCAAATTTTTACCGACCACAAAAGTTTGAAATACTTGATGAATCAAAAGGAATTGAACTTGAGACAACGAAGGTGGCTTGAATTGTTAAAGGATTACAAGCTAGTAATTGGGTATCATCCCGGAAAGGCAAATGTAGTTGCGGATGCTTTGAGCAGAAAGTCTTTGTTTGCTTTGAGAGCTATGGGCATGAGTATGACCTTGTTGGATGATGGTTCCATATTAGCCGAGTTGAGGGCTAAGCCATTGTTTCTATAGTGGATTTGTGAAGCTCCAAAGAATGATGACAGATTGCAAGCCAAGAGGGCTCAATGTGAGATGGATGGTAACTCTAATTTTCGAATTGGTTCGGATGGTTGGTTGATGTTTCATGATAGGATTTGTGTTCCTAAAGATGAGGAATTGATTCGAGAAATTTTCTTGAGGTGCATAGTGGTTGTTTATCGGTACATCCTGGTAGCACAAAAATGTATAATGACTTGAAGAAATTGTATTGGTGGCCGGGCATGAAAAAGGATATTTCGAAATTTGTGAAAAAGTGTTTGATCTACAGTCAAATCAATGCGAAATACACACATGTGACCTTAAAGCCCAATCTTCTGGCTTTTCAACTTTGCCGATCTACAGTCAAATCAGTGTGAAATACACACTTTTCGACTCTTCCGTCGATTATCGGTTGTAGGGTATTGTTACACACCTGTTAGCGAACACTTGTGTAACGCCTTCGTGTACCAACCTACATTCATCCTTCATACAGTCAGTCCTCCATATACTATTATTCAGAGCACCAAATCGCCAAATAGTAAACACTAACAACCTAGATTGAGTACCACGCGATCTACACCTTTTAAATCGTTGTTTAAGAACGATCTTATGTCTCTTTCCAATTTACTGCATAACAACAACTTTTATTAAACAGAACCATTCATAGGTATTGCTAAAATCCATAATATTAATCTTGCAAAACAAGGAAATATTCGGCCTATATTAAGGCAATGCTTTTACCTTAATCGAGTAGTGAAAGATAGGATTTTGATGGCTTGAGAACCCTTGCACTCCTTTACTCCCCAGGAAATCCTAAATCCCAGCGTACATCACAATGAGAGGAAAGGGCAGAAACCGCAACCAATGAATATAAAGGAAGAAGCATTCAGCTTCCAAGAAAAAGATAAAAGAGGATAGATTTGAACAAAAAAGAGGAACATGAATACCTACCTTCTGTCCAAAATTCTTGTGAAAATCGGAGTATTGCCACTAATAGTAGAGTATAGAACAATCGGTCAAGAATAGGGAGAGAAGAAGGTCAAGTGCAATCGGTATTCTAAATCAACAAAAAGAAGAAAAGAGGAAAGAAAGCAATGAAGAGGGAGGTGAAATCGACTATGATTGCAAGAGAGAGAGGAAGGCAGAATATTCGGCCTAAATGCACAATATGTCAAAGAAGATTCCGAAAGAAATAATTGGAGAGAAGATGGAGAAGAGACAATCAGCTAAGAACAACCAAAAAGAAAGAATAAATCGTGGGGGAGATGAGAAAATATATTCGGCTCAATAAAATGAAAAAGCAGAAGAAGTGAAAGAAGAAGAGGAATTTAGTATATTTGAAAGAAGAATTCGGCAACACCACCCAGCTTTCCCAAATGGTCAATTCGGCCAACACCAGTAACCAAAATAGAGAGCGGAATGAAAGCTATTTTTAGCACCTAAGAGTTCAAGACCAAATTGGCAAAAGAAAAGAGAATTTTCCAAAACAAAAATTGACAAAACCGAATACATAAAAAACTCATAGCCGAAATCTTAGACTTCCCTATACCAATTCAGCATAACTATCCCCCCACCTTAAACTCATAATTTTTCTCCACAAATCTCTCTATAATCCTTTCTGAGATTTGCTCCAAATATCTCTCCCTTTATCCCTCTACAATCTTCTCCATGACCAATTCAACAACCACCTTAGCACAGTTTCAAACAACCTCTGCTTCTTACCTGGCAAGAGTACAAAATAATTATCCCCTTTGTGCAGTGTGCGACTCGAACCCCTAACTTCCTTAGAAGCACAACACGCCACTTACCACATTTACTAACAGGCTCCTTGTGACACATTTATCCTCAAATATTTAAAAGGCCTACTTTCAAGCACCAAGGATTTTATTTACTTAAAACAAAAATTTTGCTAAAGCCCAGGTTTGAACCCAGGACTTCTCCAACACTTCTTAGGCCCCTTAACCACTGAAGCAATCCTTCATTTATGTCACTTCTTACACAACAAATATTTATGCATCGTCTTCCAATCGCTCCCCATGCCCAAGGCCTATTTCTTCTAGGCCCAAAATTCGGGGGGTTATACATTGAAAATGTCTTTTAAAATAATCTGCCTAAAATTATCAAAACAAATATATGCATTTCATATTACTTCAGCTACCACACTTGTCCCATTCCTGGTCCATAATGATAAGTTCTTATCTCTAAGATATTTCATCTCCTCAAACCTCTAGAGAGAAAGACAAATATGATTAGTGCCTCCTGAATCAATGACCTAGTGGTCTATTGAGTCTTCCACTAACAAGCTTCTATCATCAATAGCTCTATACATTTGCCGTTGGTAGCTAGGTTTTCTTTCCACTCTTTACAATTTGCCTTGAAGTGCATTTTCTTACTGCAGAAAAATCATTTAGACTTAGATAAGTCTTTAGGCTTTCTAGTTCTCTTCCTTTCCACTTGTGGTGGCCTAGAAACCTTAGTCTTGCCTTTCTTAGCGCGCTTTCCCTTCCCTTTTCAAGAAGAAGTGATAGCTATATTTGCTTCTACTCTTCAGACTGGCTGACTATCGTTCAACATCAACTCATAAGATTGTAACTCCTTTATGTGTTGTGTAAGTGTTAGGTTTTTGTTGTCAAGGTTGTATACGGTTGAAAAACTCACAAAATCCTTGGATAAGCTCTTGAAGACCATCTCAATTTGAGTGTTCAATCCAAATTGGCCTCATTGTCCGTGGCGTTGACAAAGTAGCCCATAAGATTGATCATATGGTTATTAATCGAAGTGTTGGGCTTTTGTTGGGCATTTATAAAACTAGTTATAGCAAACTATCGAGCCAAGGCAGCTTGGCCTCCAAACATGTCTTCTAGATTATCTAAAATTACTTTAGCAATCTTACAGCTCTCTAGTTGTTTATACAAAGTGCTAGTCACGCTTGCCAACATATAGCAACGAGGTATCTCATTAGACTCTTCCCAATATTTTCTAGCCTTAGCTTGAGTGGTCAGAGGGCACTTAGCATTCAATAAATCAATAAATACAAATTATGATTCATGTTGAATATGAATTACAAACAAATTTAAGTCTCAATCAAGCTTATGAAAGCTCTTAACTTGACCCAAGTACAAATAAGGACTAAATTACAAACTTTTAAACAACTAGGAAAAATCACAAAACTGTGTCACACGGCCGTATGCCTAGGTGGTGTTATAAATTGCACTCATGTAAACTAGAGTCATGCGACCGTATAACAAATTGTTACTGTGTATAACCAAAACCTCCCAATTCATCAAGAGCACATGATCGTGTCACATGCTTGTGTGTGACACACGGCCGTGTGTTAGCCTGTATATGCCAATAAGGGTTTTAATTATGCAAGCTTCCAAACCAAACTTTACCTAGATCATGAGTATGCATTTAACCATTCTTTAAACCTATCCAACATGCACAAAAACATGCCAAAACGTAACATTTTCTATTTCTAAACAATATGCTTCAAGGCACCATCACAAACATTGGTCAATTTCAAAGTACTTTCTATTTCATGCCAAGTTAGAACATAGCTATGCATATGTCATATATGCGATTCAATTACTAAATTTCTATCACTTATAATTAACCATATTGACATTCTAACCACTTATAAGTTTGACACCAAAAGCCATTTAACATACCATACTTATAACATCCAATTCATACATCAATCTACTATACCATATACTCCAACAAAATCTCACATATTTAATCACTTCATAACATAATTAAACATGCCAAACATCTATATAAATCTATCACATTTCTTATGCTTAACCGCCTTTCAAGTTACCATTTCAAGCTATCAAACATATCCCAAATTCCATCAAGCAAACATACAATATATATAACACCATTAAACACTTAGCTTTCAATCCAAAATACATATATTTACAATTCAACTCCTATTACATGCCACATAACTGAATTTGAATGCTAAGAGTCTACCAAAATTATGGTTGGATAGTGTGATCCTCAAGATAAAGATGATCCGACCGTCGAATTCTGCAATATGATAACTACAAGAAATAGAAAACAAACAAAGTAAGCTTCTAATAAGCTTAGTAAGCTTATAGGTTCAAAACAATACAACTTACCTTAAATTCCACAAAATACAAAAATAACATACTTAACTAAACAACTTTTCCCTGTTACCACAATTCAAATCACCAAGTGAGTTCATTGAGTATATAATGCATAAAACATTTCATTCAATATAATTCAATCTTAATCAAAGCTATAACATCAAACCACTGAACATATGCACTTTGACATTATATAGCTTACTTCATCTCATTATAATACTTTTACCATTCATCTAATTTTAATAACAATGTCAGTTTAGCCAGATGAACTATAATAAACATATATAGATACGCGATTATCCACCCAAAACACATTTGATTGTTCAAACAAGCTTTACCATCTAAAAACATGCCTAGGCACTGAGTGCCAAACCTGTAGGCTAAACATCCCTCCAAAAACATGTTTAGACACTAAATACCAAGCCCTTAGGCTGCACATCCTCCCTCAGAAACACGCTTGAATAACTATGGATATAACTTTGTAATCCATAAAAAATGCTAGATTATGGTTTAATTAATGAATATATATATATCATACGTCAACATGTTATCTCATATAAAGCCCATACAATGTAACAGTCTGAAATTGGGCCTAGTCGGAATAGTGATTTCGGAATCACTTACCCAAGAATTGAGAAAATTTATTTTAGTATTATTTTATGTGTTGTAGTATTTTTATAAGTGTGCACGAAAATTTTGATGAATTAATTTACGCGATTTAAGGCTTAATCGCGAAAAAAGACTAAATTGCATGAAAGGTAAAAGTTGCAAATTACTAGTAAAATTGGGTTAATTAGATAGAGAACTGAAATTTGGGGGTTTTAAAGAGCAATTTAGCCCTCTAAGAAGTGATGGCCAGCCATAGGTCTTGAATAAAGAAAAGTCAAAAGAGTTGGTAAGATATTTGGTGTTTTAATTGATAAAATACTACCTAAATAGCCTAGCCTTCTATTAGCTTCATTTTGCTTTCTTCTTCACTAAAATTTCAGCCATTAGAGGGGTTTTGAAGCTCCAAAATTTTTAGCAACTTTTAACACTCAAAAGTAAGTGATTTTTAAAGCCTTTCTTGAATATTTTTACATTTTTGGAACCCTTGTAGCATGAGCTACCTTTTGAGGAGTGAATTTTACAAAATGATTGACGGTTTAGAATGTTTCCATGAATGTATAAATGTTTTTTGCTGGGTTTTTATGGAAGAATATGAATTCTAGTTGTCAAATAAACAACATTTGTGAAAGGGTGTTTAGGAAAAACACCTAAGATGGACTAGTTGCAAAATTGATAAGTTGATGTTATTTGTGTGAAATATTAGGAATCTTGGTTTGCCAAAAGAGTGAAAAGAGTTTGTTTAGGCTTGGTGAATAAGGAAATTCGATTAAAATCAATTTCTGAGCCTAGGGGTAAAATGGTCATTTTGCCAAGGTCTAAGGGCAAAATGGTCATTTTGCTAAAATTTTAATTTTTAACTTGATTAAATTATATTGGTGATTAAATTAGTAAATTTTTATTGTTATAGATCAAGATTTACCAAATCTGAACCTAGACCGAGGGAAGGCCAAGCAAATCGAATAAATCGACCATTTGCCTACATTTTATATATCGAGGTAAGTTGTAGGTAAATAATGCAACATTACTAATTGTATGCATGAAATCCTTGTTTTGTTATAAGATATTGCATTGTAAAAAGAATTATGTATGAAAATGTTTATTCGAGCATAAATTGTTAAATGATGAATTTTTATTCATGAAATGATGAGAACATGCGTAATAGAGCCCCGTTGAACAATTGGGATAAAATTAGATATTCATGTCATGACATTGGGTAATGCATGTGCTATTGTAAGACATGTCTAGAACATGCATCGGCCACATTAGGAGAGCCAGTATAAGACATGTCTGGGACATGCATCAGCCCCAAGATATACAAGCCAGTGTAAGACCTGTCTGGGACATTGCGTCAACTTGTTACGTGTCAGTGTAAGACCTGTCTGGGACATGGTCAACACCGATAGATGAGAGCCAGTGTAAGACCTATCTGGGAATGGCATCAGCCTCGATACATTGAGAGTCAGTGTAAGACCATGTCTTGGACATGGCATCGACTTGATATGTAAGCTAGTGTAAGACCATGTCTAGGACATGGCATCGGCTCGATACCCTACGTTGGAGGCTTAATGAATATTCTTTCATATTCTAAATAGTTCAACGGGAAATTCAAAGTTAATGCTTGTTGTGAGATATTATGATGACCTTTGCAAGTGGTGCAGGGTGCCTAAATGTAATGTATGAAATGTGAGCTCACTAGCATGTTATGTAATTAGAATTGGATGAAAACGAGTAAGTCAAATTGTGCTTGTTCTTTGTATCATGCATAAATCATGGTGTACTGAGAGTATGACTTAACGTGGTAATTGTTGTTATTTACTTACTTGCAACTTACTAAGCTTTATGCTTACCCCTTTCCTTTTTCATTTTCCCTTATAGCGCCGCCAAAGTAATTCGAGGATCTAAGGACGTCGGGTGCATCGTTCACACTACCAATTGAAGCTTTCGGTATAGTTATATTTTGTGTTTTGAGTAATGGCATGTATAGGCTAATTGGTCATTTTGGTACAAGTTACTCTAGTTAGCCAATTGTGTTGGCCATTTATTTTATAAAGTTCATTTTGTAAATGGCCATTGGAATTGGCTAAAATTGTTCAAGCTATTATTAATGAAATGAGGATGAGTTCATAGAATTTGTGGATCGTTGCTTAGATTAAGCATGCATGCACATTATGCAAATTGTGGTTGTTGAAAAAATGCATAGTTATGGACATTTAGACGCACAATCAATGTTGAGTCATGATATGAAGTGTTGGGTTGTATTTGATTTTGTTTTAGGATGGCAAAAGGTTTGGTAGATAACCTATTTTTGTCCACACGAGTAGACACACAGGCATTTGTCTAGGACGTGTGTGACACATGGTCAATCCCACGGACGTGTGGTTAGGCCATGTATCCCCTGCACCTTACATGGGAAGAATTAAATGCCCTATAGTAAACACACGGGCTGAGACACAGCTGTGTGTCTCAACCTATGGAGAGCACGGCCAAACAAACGGAGTGTGCCACGGCCGTGTGATTGCTAAAGTCAGAAACAGAATACCTAGGTTTTTGCATACGGGCCGCGACACGGGCGTGTCATGGCCGTGTAAGGGACACGGGTTGAGCACACGGGCATGTGCCAGGCTGTGTGAAAACCCCTATAGGTTCAATTTTAGAAATTAATTCCACACGGACGAGGGACACTGGCGTGTCCCTAGGATTCTTAGGCCGTGTGAACCACATGGACCATCAGCACGGCCATGTCTAAAGACCACACAGGCATGTTGCCCTTCCACACGGGCGTGTGCCCTGCTTATAGTAGTTTTTGAAGAAATTTTCTTGAGTGCCTGAAATGGTCCCAGATCATTTCAAAACCACGTTTTAGGCCTCGTAGGCCCACATGAAGGTCCGTAGGATATTGTTTGAAAAAGTTTTAAATTGGGACGCATTTCTTTGAGGGTAAGTTGAATGGTTGCATGTGATTTAGTAAGGTAAGGCCTCGTACCCTATTCCAGCGTCGGATACGGGTAAGGGGTGTTACATACAACATGCAACTAACTTTATTGGTATGCCAATTATATCCTATCTCATGTTCATTCGAGCTCAATACATGTAACAATATTTCACTTTTCAATTCAATCCTTTTTTCTTAACTTTGCACCAATTTGGCACATTTAAGTATACATTCAAACATTCTCAAAATGCATAATTGACCATAAACATTACAAAAATGTGTAGAACTATATTGTATGAACTTACCATGGTAAACAACAAAAGCAAGAATGTTAGGGACTAATCTGTAATTTTTCCTTTTCCTCGATTATCTATCGCTTCTTGATCTATACAGTAATTTATTTTCAATTATCCATTATAAATATCTTATAATACTTTATTTAATACATATAACATCTTATTACCATTTTCCACAATTTCCATAATTTTTTTTCATTTTACTTAATTTAGTCCCTAAAATCGAAACTATTATATCTTTCACAATTAAGCCCCAATTTTCAATCTAATTTCAATTATATCCTTATACATCCCTCTACAATCAATATTTATAGAAATCGCATGTCAAATTTTAAATTTTTTTTATTTTACTCCTTAAATTTAAAACTAGCAAAATTCATCTTACAAACTAGTCCTATTTCATTCTAAGCTTCAAAATCTACCATTAACATTCAAAAACTTCAATTAACATCAATGCAAACTTTTCTAAACTTCAACAATTTTGAAAATAGAGGTACGATTTAGCTAGATTAAGTTACAACTATCACAAAAATATAAAAATTATGAAAAACTGGCTTCAAAAAGACTTATATGCAAGACAACAAGCTTGGTCAAATCTTTGAGTATTCAACAATGGTGTTTTTATGTTTTAGTTTTAGTGGAGAGAACAAATGAAGATGACGATATCAATGTTATAAAAGTTTAACCTTTATTAATATTATTTTAACATAATTTAACATAAAATAATTAAAGAAAACAAGTACTAACCATACAAGACATTTAAGAGGTGGTAAATTTCCACTTTAGACCTTAGATAGTTATTAATTAAGCAATTTAACTAATAAAAATCAATACCGGTTAACTTTTATGATTTTTACGATTTAGTCCTTTTACCTTAATTAACCATCCAATCATTAAAATCTTCGAACCAAGCTTTAATTCACCTACATAAAAGCTCCTTAAATATTCAAAAATAATATTTACGGGATTAGTTTACAGAAACAAGGTCTTGATGCCTCATTTTTCAAACCTACTTTTACTTTGATTGATTGGCCAAATAATAAAATCTAACAGATCAAAATTCACTATATCACTAAATTTGACTAGTAAATATTATTATTACAGACTCATTCATTGAAATTGTGGTCTCAAAACTACTATTTTTGACACATCTGAAAATGGGTTGTTGCAATATCATTTACCCATGTCTCTAGCTATGAATTTCACTATTGTGAATGACACTACATAGTGCAGAAGTCGTACACTCAATGCAGCAACTTTTGATTTCTTATCTATTTGAACTTAAGCTTTTACTTACATCAAAGTGTACGAGTCACGTATACATAGTCCACCATCCATTCAGGATATAAGTATGTCACACTATGAATATCACAAGTCAATAAATCCATAAACGGATTTAGGATCTATTCTTCTTGGGTCCAATCCGATGTACTGTCTGTCCATTCAGTCACATCTATGTCTCTATCTTTTGAGAGTCATTTGCTCCAATGCCTAAGACAAAACATCTCCCTAATTAAACTTGATAGATGGTATATTAGTCTTTCAATCGATTTGCTCATTTTCGATTAGACTAAGGACATGTTTAGGTTCGTCTACCAATATAAGTTGTCTTTTCGTATTACGATCCCACTGCATGATATTGCTTAGTATTAGTTTAAACATTAGACAACCAATAAGCAACATTTGCTTCCATTTTTGCTTTACGTGAAAAAATTGTATGAGGAAAATCATACAAGTATATTAGTGTAATCTATGAATTTGTTTTATTATTCAATCTGTTCGAAAAAAAATTACAAGTTTACAAACAAATATATTATACTAAGACACTAGATCTAACAGTTAACACATACAATATTAATTATCCACAACTAATAATTCTAGGTATCCACCACTATCATACTCTAAGCAAATGAACAACATAAAAGAATTTAATCAATAGGGAAAACAATTAGAGTAAATGAATAAGATATTATAACACGAAAAGGAAATAAGGTCGTACACAAAAAGTGAAACGTTGTATCTATAAATTTTGATTTCCCTAATTATCTCCCTAACAAAGCATGTAAAAATTAACGCAGCTTAGTTATCACACACAAATCTCCCCAACAACGCTGCCAACAACTTGACGATTGTGTTGCGTGCGTAAAAAATAATAAAAAATAGTTTTTATAATTTTTTATATATTTTAATCTATTTTTTAATTTAATGTTTTTATATTATTTTATAATATTTTTGTATTTTTTAATAGTTTTTAAATAATTTTTATTTAAACCCGAAGTTGTAGTAATCTATTGGCAGTTGTTCATCTATCCTAGGATTTAGGGATAGTCTAGGTTCAAATCATTGTTGCACCAAAAAAAAATAGTTTTCTATATTTTGAAATATATTTTTCATAATTTTTTACAATTTTTAGCTTTTGTAATTTATATATTTTTAAAATATTTTTGTAATTTTTAATAAGTTTATAATTTTTTTCACTTTTCTATATTTTTATATTTATTAATAATATTTTAAATATTTTTGTATACTTTCTTATGGTTTTGTATGTTTTTTAATAGAAAAATATCAATTTTTGTCATGTTGCATATTCTTAGCATGTCAAGTGGCAAAAATAACTCAAAAACGACTTTCGTTACTCTTTAATGGTTGATCATTAATTTTAATAATTAAATAATTTAATTAATTAAAATTTTAAAGTTTAAAGGCTCAATTGAGTGCAAGAAAGAAATACTAAACTTAATTAATTTGTGTCGAAAAATTCAAGTACTTTAACTGTGCTCTTCAACTTATAAAATGTATATTTATATTATTTATATATTTTTCTTAATTAAATTTAAACAATTTTTTATCATTTAAAGAATAATGTAAACCATTCCTAGCATGCTCAAATTACCCAAATTTATCTCATGTCTATTGTAATTAGAAACAAAGCTGTTATTATCAAGTTGTCTACTATTTAAATGACATTTATGAATTATCTGTTCATAATTTAATCTCCGATGGAAGTGAGATGTTTTTTTTTTTTTCATGCATAAATTTCTGATAATGTGAAGCTCCACGTCCTGATATACATTTATCACAAATGAAATATTTGCCTGTTATATCACAGACACGAAGAAGACCAAGACAATGAGCTCTACGTCAACTTTTGTCCAACAATCGCTTTTAATTTCTTGCTAGACGCAATCACATATCCACCCTATTTTATATGTATATTTACACACAACTTGCTTGTATCATTTTTGACCTTAAAATCAGCTCCTCCTCTTCCAAGTATGAAAAGAGCTTGGAATTGGGCATCTTAATTAATTATGTTTTTCTATGGTATTTACGCGTAAAAGACAAGTATAAGGTGGACTTGATTTTGTGTTATTTTTATTTACAAATTCGGAACCCGATAATTTATGTAAAGATATGTTAATTACCATTGCATTTTCATGGTGGAGGAATGCAGCATAATTGGGTTTGCCGTCATTGAGGATTAATGTTGAAAGTAAAGAGTGTAAGAAGGGACAAGGTTGTTTACAGTGTAGTGTTCAAATATTCAAAGCCCCCCACTAGATTTTAGAATTTATTAGAATGAAAGAATGCGATGGATGGATGTCTAATCAAAGGAAATTAAATGAGATTCACATTTGGATGATAGTCAGTCAGGAAATTGATTGAATTTCGATAAGTATCTGTCACGTTAAAATGATGGGTTGCATAGTCTACAATCAAGAGAGCAAAGGGGCTCACTAACTCATTATTCAACAGCTAATTCCCTCATGCATTATTTCTTCCACTATTCAATTATATATCAATTTTAATTATTTTTCAAGTCTTCATTTCGTATACTTAGTGAGAATCACCTGTACAACCCATCTTTCACTAGATAATTAAAAATATATTTGAATAGAGTTTATATATTATTATTGAGATTGAAATACTGAAACGTGAATTTAAATTTGAGATTGAGATTTTCACCAATGTCCCGAGTATTTCACCTAAAACCTCTGGGAAAAACTTGAAAATTACTTGTGGGATTGAAACTTCATTAGTGGGTATACCTCAGCTCTTAACTTCTTATTTTTGTAATTAAAAAAAAAAACCATTTTCGTAGTCACTGTTCACTCTGACTTTGACATTTCGTGTATCAACTCTTTGATTCCTGAAATTAGGCAGATTTAAATACTTTTATCCTTAATTTCTCGCTCTTTAATTTTTATTTATTCATCTATATATCTTTGATTAGTTTGTTTTTTGCGGAAAAGAGTTATTCGAATTTGGAATCCAGGTCGCCGGCTCTGGAAGTAATTGAGCTTGTGCAACTATACCAAATTTTGTTGATTTTAAAGTAGCCAATCTCCTTTTTTATATCGTCAATTAATTTTTAAATTCCCATGAATATACTTTCCTTCACAATCCAATTCACCATAGTAACATGCTCGTCGATTCCAAAGCAATTGATAATGGCAATCGCATTAAATAATCGCAATTGTTTGTTTTATTTGATAATCACAGTCGGTGAATATTTGATACATTAGTAAGATATATATATATATATATATATATATATTATTTTATAAATAATCTTAAAAGTTTAAATATATTTTTAACATATTTTATTATAGTCTTATACAATATTTGTGAACTCCCTCACCTCACCCTACTTGTGACAGCATATCAAATAATTTTTCCCTATTTTTAATATATATTGCTTTTATTTTTATTAAACACTAGTATTAAGTCAATTTAATTAATTAATGATAATAAATACTTTTAAATTAAATTTTATTAAATATTAATATTTGAATTTTTTCTACCATATATGAAAATTAAATGTGAACTAAGTCAATAATAATAAATTAATGGTGAAAGAATTGTATTGATTTAGCCAAATTCTAGACAACCTTTCCCCACTTCTCTCTTATAAAAAAAATTATAAAAATTAAATTTAAGGAAAAATATTAAAGTTATACATGAAATTTAATTTAATGTATAATTATATACATAAATTTTAATTTATTATAAATATACACGTGAAACTCTAATTGTGGTTCAATTGTATACTTGAAACTTTCATTTTGATTTAATTATATACATTTAAAGAAATAAATACATCAATTTATTTTTATATTAGATAAATATATTTAGTTATGTATGCAATATATAAATATAAAATGATGTTATATCAATAATTGTGTTAATAATTTATAAGAATAAGATCAAATCAAAATTTCATATATAAAAATGCACAAAATCAAAATTCATATATATAATTGCACATTAAACCATAATTCATGTATAGTTTTAAGATTTATCAGTTAAATTTATTATAATTACTTGAAATTAGATATTGGTTTAAACGTAAGTTAATGTGTCTATCATTTTAAATTTTTTTTTATTTTTTGAAAAAATTAAAACCTACATCTAAATACTCAATTTACTCACGGAAGAGTGTATATATGAATCAAATATTTTAAATACATCATTAAAAATTTATAGAAAAATTTGGAAGGAATAATCCTAAATCAAAAGGTATGGATGGAATCCTTTAAATACATAATTTTAAACTAAACTAAAATAATTATTTACATATTTTTTAAAATTTTCCTAATTGATTTTATTTTAACACTAAATTAACTAGAAATTATGTATTCAAAAATTAGGTATGTATTTAAAAATAACATACAATAAATAATAAAATATAAGGTTTAAAACTAATAATAATTACAGATATACAATATGTACAAATTTAAAATAAAAATTAGTTTAAATTGTGAGTAAAATGAAATTTAAATAGGTAATACAATATATTAGCAATATTAAATTTACTCTAATTGTTTAACATGATGTTGTCATTTTTTGAGTTGGTATTGAGTTGACTTGTAATACCAACTCAATCAACTATATTTATTAACATATACAAATAATGTGTGTGAAATAATTTGTAATAAAATATCAAAATAAGGTTTTGGTAGAACTGGTAAAAAAGGTAAAAGTATTGTAAAACCCCTATAATATACCCTAGATTGTGTTTTAGCTCCTTTACTGAAAAATAGGCAAATTAGTACCTATATGTTAGATGAGTGAGCAAAACAGCTCCTCTGTTAAAATTGCACCGTTAAATGTTTGTTTTTATATTTTTAAAATTTCAAAATTTTTTATGATTTTTAATCATTTTTAAATTTTAAAATGGTTTAATTGATTTTTTTTAATTTGTTACTAAGATCTTTTTGACCCTTTAGCGTCATTAGTTTCAAAATTTTCTAATTTATTTCCAATAAAAGAGTAGGGGTTAAATTGAATAAACCTATAAATGTTTAGGGCTAAATTTTTTACTATGCCTTATATATAAACACCAATTTTTAACATATGGGTTGTTTTACTCACTCACCTAATGTATAGGGGCTAATTTGCTATTTTTTAGTAGAAGGGTTAAAATGCAATCCAAAGTATAATCTAGGAGATTTGTGGTACTTTTACCAATAAAAGATTATTAATAAATATTGGTATCATGGCTCAAGTCTCAACATTTACAATTGTTTATTGGTTTATTAAATATAACTTACTTAAAATATGTAAAATTATTTTAATAATTTCTTTGAAGGAGATGGTATTAAGTTGAATCTTGACAGTAATTCAATTACACACTTCAATAATAGCATAAATGTTATATATTAGGTAAATATATATATATATATATATATATATATATCATCTATTAAACATAAGAGTTAATTACATTGTTCATCATTCAATTATTGAAAAGTTTTTGTTTTAATCATCCAATTATAAAAAAAATACAAAATAGACGCTAACGCTATCATTATAATGTGTTGACTCAATAATGGACTAATGACATGAAATATTTGTCAGAACCGAAAAAACTATAATATATATTTAAAACCGTAAATCAAGATCTGTCATATCAGATCATGAAGAATAAAACTAGATGTGAAAGTGTACCTAAATCAAATGATATTTTGAAATCTTCAAATCTCATAGTTTTGATCTTCCAAAGTAACACAAAAGTATCTTAAAAAAGTGACTCTTTTTTCTAGAGATGGAATGTTTGAAAAGTTATGCATATGTAATTTAGGAATCATAATCCTAATATATAATTTTTACACATTAATCTTAATTTCTAATCAACTCGTCATTAATTAGAAATTAATTATTAGGGTATATACACATATTTGGCTCATATTTTATTTAATAATTGAAACTCGATAAGCCTTAACCAAATTAGATCACTTTTAATTTGAGCTAATATTTTATGATAGTAAAAAATAACATGTAATTATTTTTATTATATATGTGATGTCCATATGATCCAACAATCTCCCACTAGGACCACATATATATACTAATTGCATTATAATTATATGTTATGAGCTCAAAATCTTACTATCATATTCAAAAGATATTTTGAACAATCTCGTCAATTAATAATGTTAACATAGAACCAAGACGACTTTCCTTACATATTTATCTTAACTAAGGCTCCATTTGTTTCACTGAAAATGACTTCCGAAAAATGATTTCTGGAAAATGATTTACTTTTCTGGAAAAGCTAATATTTTATGGTGTTTGGATGAATTTGTGTAAAATATTTTCTGTTGTTTGGTAGATTTCTTAAAAGTATTTCATAAAAATTGTTTTCAATTAAACAAACATACATTTGAGATTTTCTTAATTTTTTCATTGTTTAATTGAATTTATTTTTATCTGTAATTTTATATTTTACATTATTTTTGCATATATTAAAAATATTATGTTAAATTCAGATTCATTACAACTTCATTTTTTAATTACATGACTACTAAGTGAGTATTTTTTATTTAAAAATGTGACATCAATAAAATTGTCAAAAAAAAAATTAACAATGTCAACAATTAGACTTGATTTTCAAATTTGAAAAGTAAAGGGACTAAATTATTGAAAATAAAAGTACAAAGACTAAGGCCTAGTTTGGATGGACGATTGGGTATGGTGCGGTGTGTTTAACCTACTTTTTGTCTCACGCTACAGTATCTAATCTTACCGCCACCGCGTGTTTGGTGGGCACACGGGCGTGTGAGACCCTTATACGACCGTGTCTGCCCTACACTTCATTTATGTGAAATTGGACAGTGAGTTACACGGCTTGATAACATGGCTGTACCCTTGCATCACACGACCATGTGCCACCCTCTACACGAACGTTTGGACCCCTACACAGTCGGAGCACATGGACTTATGGCCCTATTTCACCAGTTTTTGTTTTAGGTCAAATTAGAGCCTAATTGTGACTTTGTGTGTTCCAACCCTTAGCTTGGCTTTAGTGAGGGTGACTAGAGCTCTGTAACTATATCTATGTGATCTGTGTGTGCATGAACTGTGATTGGTTTGTGATTGATCTAGGATATGTGTAAATTATGACTATGCGAGTAATTCTGTAACTGACTGACTGGATGTGAATGATTGTCTGTAATTTGTATTCTGATATTGTTTCTTTGTCTGCACGTATACATATGCATAAAGCATTTTTGGATAGGATTTCGAAGAGGAGGAAGACTTGTAACTGAACTGATTAACAGTTTTACTGCAACCAGACTATACAGCGGATTACCGCACTACACCATAAACATGTACGTTAGCTATGTTATGTACTATTGATTGATCTGGCAACTCAGCTATAAATTTACCGGTATAGCGGCTTACTGCATTGTACTATACTGCATATATGTTAGTTATGCTACGTACCCTTATCTGATCTGGTAGTCTAACTGCATGTCTATACCATGGATTACCGCATGACACTGTACAACTTATACTATATGCTAACTCTGCTGCGTAATATATGATTTGGCAATTTATCTACGTACTGTTAGCCCCAATATCTAGAGGGTCGAGGGAAGTTCCAATACCTTGAGGGTCGTGGACAATTCTAATAGTTATTATTATCGGACAACCCAGTATGACATCATATGGAGTGTAGGGTTGGATGGGCTCTTCAAGGTCCTATATGGTGTGATTAGTTGGATGAGCTAGATACCTCTTATGAGGAGTGATCGGGGGACAGAAATGTGTGTTGGCTGGATGGGTAGGCTTTACAACTTATTTTCATTCATATGCATCTATTTGTTCTGTTTGACTGTGTGAACTTTGTAAACTTTGATTGACTCTGTCTGACTAAATGATTATTGAGACTGTATGACTGATTGAGAACTATTGTTACTATGACTGAGTGATACTCATGATTATGTGTCTGAGTATGTTTTAATATACTCTAAATATTGATATCTGCCGGTACGTTTGTTTCGAATGTATCAACTAGAATTGTATAAATCTATAAGTATGTTCTGTTTTTGAACTACTGGTTGGCATACTATTTTCTGACCCTGTAGTTAATCAGTTTTGATCTCACACTGAGCTCGTATAGCTCACCACCTCTTCTTTTTTCCCCTTTCAGGTACCTTGCTAAATTCTGACGCTGGACTTGGTATGTGAGGTCTCAAACAGTCTTAATAGAAGAAATTTATCAGTTTTGTTTACTGTTGTTATTTGGAATTGTAAGGTTTATTAAACGGTGGTACTAGTTCTATTTTAACCTTTAATCGGTAATTTAAATCTGGTTTTATGTTAAACTTGACTGTATCTTTTATTGACTGGCATTTAAAACGAATAAATGTTTTTGGTTTGATTTGAAATTACCCTTTTGAAACTAAAATTTGTATAATTTTCTCACGATCACTTTGATTATCAATGTAGCATTCTGAATTTGGTGTAAACTTCTAGGCTGAGTTTAAGGTGTTACATTTAGTGGTATCAGAGTAAGGTTTGTAAAAACTCGACCTATGCTTCCTCGTGAACGTGTGCGCAAGCAACAGTTTTTGAAAAAATAAACTCAAAGAACTGTACCATAGAAAGTTGAAATGGTATGTGTTTTGGAAAAATGGGTTATGAAAATGAACTACTTGGGACTCCGGTTCTGGTTCAGGTAGAATTCGAAACTGTAATGTTAGAAATGTAGAATTCTATACTTACTTCGTGTATGCTTTCTGAAAGTGTAGATACCCTATATTAGGCACAAAACTAATATGAAGTCTGAAGGTAAGCAGGATTGCGAGGAGGCGTTTGCTGCTTTAGAACGTGTGACTGTTCAGGAGTTGGAGGGTAATATGAGTCTGCCAAATTTGGGTAGCGAGAGAGGTGCTAGAGAGAGTGTTTGAGGCTAGGATAAGAGAGACTAGTGAAACGCTTCAACTAGGTGCATGGATTGTGGCAAGAAGAGAGATCGCAGTTCTCTCAGGTTGGAGCCTCGTTCTGTGAAGCATGTTAGAACGCATCTGAGTGACAGTAAAGGTGGTGCCGACAATAGTACCAGTGTACCATCTTATGAGCATTGTAAGATGCGTCATCCAGGCGATTGTTGGGAGATGCCAGAAGCGTGTCTCAGGTGCTGGTCTAGAGAGCATAGAATTTGAGATTATCCTCAACGATTTTGAGTCAGGTATGATTGGAAATATGTGGATGTGTTGAATTGAGTGTAGTAATTGTGTGAGTAATATCTGTCTGCTTTAGTGGCTATGTGTTCTGGGTGCATAAGAGGTCTTAAGTTCAAATTAAGTGCGATAGTGTTCTGGGATTAGAGTGTGCAGCAGGAGCGTAGTGGAATGATTTATGACTACCTTGTTAATTGGAAATTTTGGGGACGAAATTTCTTTAAGGAGGGGTGAATTATAACACCTTAAATTTTCGCCCTAAAAGTTTTGAGGTTTAATGGTTAGGGTTAGTGAAGAGGATGCATATATGTGATTAGTTGTGCATTTTAGTGTCAGAATGAGCCTGCTAGTCTGATGGTTGAGTAAGTGTTAGTGAACCTCATAGTTATGGGTTCGAGTTTTGGTGTGAACATTTTAGAGAGATATTTCTTTTAGTATTTCTTATTTATGTCATTTATTTATTTATTATGTTTTTAATGTTATATTTATGATGTGAATTATTTTATGGTTTTATTTTATTTTATTTTATTTTGTTTTGGCTCTTCGTCTTTCACATTCTTTTTCTACTCTTCCTCCCTTTGTCCTTTTTTTGTTCTTTGCTTTCCTTCAGAAACGGTTTTGCTGGTGGGTTCGAGAATTAAGCTCCTCTGTCGTCATCTTCGTTGTCGAAACAGGTGTGGGTTCAAACTATTTCGGTTTTACTTGCAAACTCTAGTTCGACTTTGCGAAAAGTTGATTTTGAATGAAATATCGTTAAATTTAGCTTGGAATGTGTATGGTTTTGTGTAATTTTGATCTAGCAAGGATTGGGAAGCGATTCATGGCTGAAAACAACGTATTCGAGGCTATTTAAGGGTGGTTTCATGACCACTCCGGTGGCCACATGGGCTTGTGCCAACTCATACGACCGTGTGAAATTAGGTGTTAGGTTTTTGAGGTTGAATTGGGTGCCACACGGCTTGACCACACAGCCATGTACCGATTTGAGAATTTTTATCCTTTTGGGTGCTACACGGCCGTGTATCGATTTGAGGATTTTTTATCTTTTCTCACATGGCCATGTCCCCTAGGCACACGAGCATGTGAATTTGAAAACTAAGGATTCAGGGATTTTGAGTCACATGGCCTGGTCACACAACTGTATGGCTAATTTGAGGATTTAGGGATTCCACACGGGCATGTGTTTCGGGACACACACCATGTCTGGTGGGCATACGAACGTGTGAGACCTTCACACGATGTGTTTGCCCTGCACTTCATTTAAGTGAAATTGGATAGTGAGTTATACGGCCTGATAACACGGCCGTGTCCCTGCATCACACAGGCGTGTGCCTCTGCCACACAGTCGTTTGCCACCCTCCACATGGGTGTTTGGTCCCCCACACGGCCTAGATTGCTCCACACGGCCAGAGCACACGCGCGTGTGGTCTTATTTTGCCAGTTTTAGTTTTAGGTTGAATTAGCGCTTGATTGTGACTTTGTGTGTTCCAACCCTTAGCTTGACTTTAGTGAGGGTGATTAAACCTCTGTAACTGTACCTATGTGATCTGTGTGTGCATGAATTGTGATTGGTTTATGATTGATCGTGGGATATGTGCAAATTATGACTATGCGAGTAATTTTGTAACTGACTGACTGTATGTGAATGACTGTCTGTAATTTGTATTCTGATACTATTGGTACGTCTGTTTTGAATGTATCAACTAGTATTGTATAACTCTGTAAGTATGTTCTGTTTTCGAATTATTGGTTGGCATACTGTTTTCTGACCCTGTAGTTAATCAGTTTTGATCTCACACTGAGCTCGTATAGCTCACCCCCTCTTTTGTTTTCCCTTTTCAGGCACCTTACTAAATTTTGATGCTGGACTTGGTACGCGGAGGTCTTAGATAGTCTCGATAGAAGAAGTTTATCAGTTTTGTTTACTGTTGCTATTTGGAATTGTAAGGTTTATTAAATTGTGGTACTAGTTCCGTTTTAATCTTTAATCGGTAATTTAAATATGGTTTTATGTTAAACTTAACTCTATCTTTTATTGACTGGCATTTAAAACAAATAAATGTTTTTGGTTTGATTTGAGATTACCCTTTCAGAACTTGAAATTGTATAATTTTCTCACGATCATTTCGGTGATCAATGTAGCATCCTGAATTCGGTCTAAACTTCTAGGCCGAGTTTAGAGTGTTACAATTTTCAACTAGTAGGGGTGTTTAAATGTTAACCAATTTGTTAAATCGAACCGAATTAATATTAATCAAATTAACTAAACTTTTTAATCCTTTAATCGTTAACCGAACTGAAATCTTTTCAAAAAAATTTAATTGAACTGAAATATTTTGGTTAATTCGGTTAATCAATTTTTTTTGTTAAAACAAGTATAAAACATATAAAAATAAATAAATTGATAATGTTTATTTGACCGAATTATCCGAATTAGTAATAGCATAATACATATAATATTATTGATTAAGTTCAATTAATTAGATTAATTACCCGATTTTGAACCTAATTAACCGTTAACCGAAATTTCAAAAAACCTTTAACCGACTTTCGACCAAACTAAATTAGTTAACTAGCCGATTAATCGAATTAGATTGGTTCGATCAATTAATTCAGTTTTAACCGAAATTTAAATACACTTACCAACTTGTCCTTAAACCATTATAAAATCAAACTTTATCAAAAATAAATTATAAATAAATCAAATAAACCTTGTTTCTATAAAAAAAAAAATCTTAAAATGCCCATAAACTAAAATAACATATATATATATATATATATATATAACATAAAAACATTTAAATTAAAAACTCTAATATCACTTTATTTCTTTTTTTTTTAAATAATATCACTTTATTTCTTTCTCTCCATACTCCAACTAAAATAATAATAATAATAGCAGCAACAATAATAATAGTATAATAATGGTGCCCAGGTGTAAGATATGCACACATAGGCACATGTACGGTGCCTCATATATATCTTATTTTTATTACTTAGAATTACTACATCTAATTAATATTGCAATTGATTATCCCTAAAAATCATACTATTGCAATTAAACATTTTCTTTTTTCTAAATGAACAACATGATGCAGAAATAGTGAACTGTATATTGAAAATAATAATATATATATTCCAGGAAGCAAACAAAATTGAAAAAAAAAAAAAAAAACAAAAGAACAAATAATCCAGGGTTGGTAAAACGTCCAGGACCATATCAGAAAAAATTTTAAGCGGCCGCAAATTTTTCCTTTTCTTTTTACGATGTAATTATGATTCAATTCCTTTTTTTCTTTTCACAAACTCCATTTTCGGAAATCCGTCGCCGACGAGGGGCTACCCGGTTTCGAAAACGAGACCTTCCACGTTCTAATTTCGCCATCCAGGCTTCCGCTAATAACCGAAACTACATCACTATGTTCATCGTCTCTGACCGCCGTCAACGACTTCACCGGCTTCTGGTGACCTTCCAAAACCGCCAAACAACAATATTTCCCTTCCACTCCACGTTGCCAGATCCTAACCGTCCGATCAGCGGACCCGCTCATTAGTAAATCGCAGATGTTGATCAAGCATAGGATTGCCTTTCCATGCCCTCTCAGCGCTCCCGTCACCACCATGTAATTGGCGCTATCTTCCCTCTCCCATACCAGAATCGAACGGTCACACGCACCGGAGAAAAGCACTGATCTTTCGTCGTCTAAAGCCAGTGCGTTTACCGCTGACTTATGCTTCTCAAGAGTCGCCACCAATGCGTACCGCTTCTCGCCTGAGGGTTTCGCCCAGACTCGGATCCGTCGGTCAGCGGACCCTGTATAAACCGTTCCATCAACGGAGGCGGTCATGGCGTTAATGGCGTCGTCGTGTGCTTTAATAGACTGTAAACAACGCGCATCCGATGCTCGCCATATCTTCAAGGTTTTATCCCAAGAAACTGAGTAGATTAAACCTCTATTGACGGCGAGTCCAGTAACGGCGTCGGCGTGTTCGATCCACAACCGCTTCACGTGACGGCGAACACTGACATAGTTCTTTGGGAGAACAAAACGACGTAAGCGGTCGTTAGCGGTAGGTAGGGCGGTTAAAAACTTGTGCTTTTTAGTCACGGTCATTTGCCAGACTCGGATCTTAGAGTCCTGGTGAGCAGTGAAGACTTTTCCGTCACAGAAAGTGACAGACTTAACGGAACCGGAGGATGAATCGTTGCCGTTGTAGGCATCGAGAAGAGTGGATGTTTGGCGATCGTAGACGCTGATTTCATTAACAGAAGCAACATACAAGAAGTTACCCTGAACCGCAACGCAGGTGATCGGGTGGTTGGGTTGAGGCATAATTGAAGAAACGCTGATGTCAGAGACGGAAAAGGCTAAGGTATCAGGGAAAAGCTGTAAGGAAGGTACAGATGGTAGAGTCTGGAGGGAAAGGTTGCTAGGGAGGCTGCTGTAGCACGTGTCACTCGAAGAAGCTGAAGATGAGGTGGCGCTCCCTCGATTATCGGAGGAACCATCTGAAACCAAATGTTCCGATAAGCGCGGTGGTTTTTTAGGGAACGGAATGTTGGAGTCGTAGGTTAAAGTGGCGCAGCTGCTGGTTGCGCATGTAGCTAGCCATGATCGGACCTTCATGCCGGCCTCTCAGACCTAAAACAAAAATATAGAAGCTAGGCACCCGAGAGGATTGAAGCAGGACCTTCGTTGTGGTTTATAATTATATAAAGAAAATAAAGGGTAATGCCACGTGGAGTTGAGAGAGTGGATATGGTACGATCAGTCCTAGGCTGCAAAAGGACAAGAAATGGCACGTCAAGAGTAGTTTTGCAATTTAATGGGGGTGCTGTTTTCCCAGCTTGCTGCTTTTCAAATTACAACTCTGCAACAGGAAAGATTTATTTAGTTGGCTAACCGCGTCCAGCTCCGTAAAATAGAATTTAGGATTATCGATACAAATTTTAACTCAATATTTAACATAAGCAATTTATAATTAAAGCATTAACGTATATAATTCCGTATTTCTTCATCGCCTTAAAATCACAAATGACAAGTATAATAATTAAAATAATTAGTATAATAATAAATTTACCCATTAACTTTTAAATATTATATCAATTTATGATTTTTAAAAAAAATTAATTTTTAAAATTTATAAATAATCTCAAATTAATCTTAATTCTAAAAAATTCTAAAAATATATATAAAATGCATTGATATTTTCAATAATAATAAATTTTATATTAATATTAATATTAATAATAAAAATATAATTATATTAATATTAAATAAAATAAAAATCCTCCCATGAGTCCCACCTTCGTAGCTCACCCCCTCCAACCACCATTCCCTTACCCCCGAGGCAATTAAGAAGAAGTATGAGAAGGAATATTACAAGTATTTGGATACAAATTAGCCATGGAATTCTATAGCTCTCAATGGAATTCGGAAGCAATAGAGGGACAGTGGTGGGTGGGGGTGGGGGTACGAGGACGGTGGGAAGGGAAGTTCCGGTGGGAGAGAGGGAGAGGGACCGAGTGGGAGATTTTTATTTTATATTAATATTAATATAAAATTTAAATTTATTATTATATCTTTTGAAAATATTTATGTAATTTTAAGATCATTTGTAAATCTTGAGGATTAATTTTTTAAAATTATGACTAAATTAATATAATATGTAAAAGTTGAGAAATAAAATTATTATTATACCAAAATTTTAACTGCTATGTCAGCTTACCGTTTGTGACTTTAACGGGAGTGACCAGAATAATTGAACTATATAACATGAGTACTTAAATTGTAAACTTTTTATTTTAAGTGCCTAAAATGAAATTTTTTTTTCTTAATTGGGTTACTATCTATATAGTTTACCCTAGATTTTATACATTAAAAATTAATTATATTGTATATTTTATAAAAAATATAGTTCAAAAAATATTTTTATTTATTAATTGTAGATTTTTTAAAATTATATTATTAAAATAACTTGATGGATTAAATTGATTTGATGATTTGATTATTTCCCCAATTTAATTTTTATACAATCTGGGCACAAATCAATGATATGAAAGGTTGGAAATATTTTTCTCGGTTAGGAGAATGGGGTCATTTAGGCTTTGATTAGTGTAATGATGGCGGCCTGGACAGAAGATATTTAACTAAGCGGTCTTCGATTGAATCATTTGCATTCTTTCTCCAAAGTCGATCATTTTAAGAAAAATAATAGAAAGTTTAAATTTTCATGGTACAAAAAGGAAAAGTCGAAATCATCACCCTACAACTTAGCTTAGCTGTTTCAAATTCTAATTTGATGGCACATGAATGTACACTTGAATCTCTAATCCATTATTATTATTATTTCTTTGTTTCTTATATCTACTTCTTTTTTGCAAAATAAAAAAATCCCAAAGTAGCATTAGTACGATGAAGTATTTCTGGACTTTAAATTTTCATAGTACGAACAATAATATTCATGAATATTTGATAGATATAAAGAAATAAATAACATGAAAGAAACCATGTAAATGCGCTTTTGAAGAGGAATGGGAAATTATGAAAAGAGTTACTGCTTTTCAGTTGGGTAGGCTTACCGTGAGACATTTGAGAGTTCCGCTGGTCACAAGGAAATTAAATGCTACAGATTGTGCTCCTTTGATTGAGAAACTTACCGGTAGAATTAATAGTTGGTCATCTAAGCAACTAAGCTATGCCGCAAGATTGCAATTAATTAAAGCTGTCATTTACAAAATTAAACCTTATTGGTGTCGACGATTCCTTTTGCCTAAAGGAGTTCTTAAGAAATCTGTTCCAGGTATTTCTAGAAAGGGAAAGATAGTGCAGCTTTTGGTGCAAGAGTTAGTGGGCATAAGATTTGTTAACCTAAAGCTGAGGGTGGATTAGATTTGAAAAAACTTTAAGATTGGAGTAATGCATGCATTTTGCAGCATGTTAAAGTTATTCTTGCTGGACAGGATTCATTATTGCTTGGCTTAGGGAGTATGTTCTAAAAGATAAGTGTTTTTGGGATGTCACTATTGGTTCTTCAAATAGTTGGAACTGGAAAAGACTACTCAAGATGAGAGAGATGGTCGCTCCTATCATTTCAAGACTATCTAATGGTAGTAATATTATCCCAACCACCAAGTTGTGGGAGGAAATTAGGGATAAAAAAGAGAAGGATAATTGGCAAAAGTTGATTTGGTTTCCATTACATATTCCCAAGCATTTTATTATTGATTGGATGGCTATGATGAATAGCCTTCTGACTAGTGATGGATTAGTTTCTAGAGGCATGAATATAGAAAGTAATTGTTTGCTTTGTTTCAGCGAAGCTGAGACCATGAATCATATTTTTTTCTTTTAGCAATTGAGATTTGGAATCAGGAATTATCTTGGGCTGGTATCAAATTGAAAAGCAAATCTCTTGTTTCTGTTATCCTTAAGCTTGCCTGAAATGCTTATATTCATATTGTTTGGAAGGATAGGAATCACAGGTTTTTTGGTAGATCTCATGTTAATGCATAAGGTTTGCTGGTGAAAGGGCTAGATTAGTAAGGAAGCATAGTAATAGATTAGACTTCGTTAATAGGAATCTTTGTAGAAACTTGAGTTTGCATGAATTGTAAAATGCATAGGCATTGTTTGTAAAACAGTTGTTTTGTATGAGAAATTTTCTGCTTTCAGAATAATAAAATCACGATTATCCAAAATGAATGTGTTCTCAAAATAAATAAATAAATAAATAATCCCTCAATCTGAGAAAAAAATGTCATAGTTGATATTTATGAAATCAATTTTTTTACAATAACCTCAATTATTTTAAATATTTTAATTAATCAAAATTTAAACTATTAAAACAACTTCATTAAAGCTTTTATGATATATTCTTCCAGATTTTTATCCGTAATTAATTTTTAAAAAATAAAAAGCTAAAATTGAAAATTTTTAACTATTAAAAGCCGTATCAAAATTTATATAATATAATTATGAATATAAATTTTTAATATAAAACGTAACATTATAATATATCAATGGATAGAAGTAATAATGCATGAATGGATGTGTTGGACCCAGGGTGGGGGAGCAGCAAACAAGAGAGTCGACAATAGCTTATGGCCACTCAAATGGTTTTAAAAATTGTAATCCAAGAAGGGCAAAAGGCCAACCGGCCTTGCCTAGTGTAGGTTGGCGTCTAGTGCTGCTTATGCAGTGGGCGTAAAAGTAGACGTAGACCTATTGTAGTAAATTCACGGAAATAGCAATCCATTTGACCATTTTATTCAACACTCTCTTCTCGGCCCTAATCCCTATGTCTTAGAATTGGACTTTTAGTCTAATCTGTCGAATAATTTATATCATCATTCACCTACAGCTTCTAATGAAGCAGCAGCTGGAGGCAAAAGCCAAATGTAATTTGTTAAGGATACAGCAAACAGGGAGTGTTAATTATATATAATTTTCAATATTAACTAAAATCCATGTAATTAAAAACAATTTTTTTTATTTTATTCTAAGCTCACTTTAGTCTTCCTTTCGAGGTTTAAAAATTGGAATATGAAGTTAAATTGATTAACTTGAAGAATTTAATTAAAAAAAATTCTAATGTAAAATAAAAGTTTAAAACATGATTTAGTCTCTAAATATGTGGAGTGTGCCTCACATTTTGGTGGGAATAGAGTCGACGTCGTGACGAGTGATGTCTCAATGAGCTGATAGCAACATCATGATGTGGCGACGTGTTCCCTATTCAATCGAGTTTTTTCTCCTAGTTAAAACATGCTATATTTTTCCAATCTAACTCTAATAAATCTAAGATATTCTAATCAAAGTAGTCACGAATTTATCCTATAAATAGGAGTCTTAGTAATCCTAGAGATTTTGATTTAACAACATAACTAAGAGAGTTGTGTGAGAATTTCGGGAGAACTTCATATTTTTGGGTTTGAGTTTGTTTGTTTCTCCATCTTGTACTCATCTTCAGTTTTTTTTCATTTTAGTGAAACTTTCTTTGTTCGTGATTTTTTATCCTCTTCAGAGAGGTTTTTCCATGTAAATATTTGTATCAAATTTTCTTAGTTCGTTGCATAATTCAGGTTTAACCTAACAAACTGGTATCAGAGTTTGGTTCGATTTCTGCATTCAACAGGTTTAGAGATGACAATGATGTACGATATTCATTAGTTCAATAGGATCACAAATTTCAGTTTGTGGCAAGTTCAAATAATGACAATTCTAGTTCATAATGGTTTGAAGAAGGTCGTTACAAGGTAAAAGCTCACGAATGCGAATTAAATAGAATGGGAGAAACTTGATGAGAAGGCGCTGTTAACAATTCAGTTGTGCCTCAAGAACAATGTATTGCATGAGGTACTTATGGAGAAAACGACAGCAGCCTTGTGGTGGAAATTGGAAGACTTTTATATGACAAAGTCTCTCGCAAATCACTAGGTATTGAAACAAAGATTATACATGTTCCATATGGCAGAAGTTGAGTTTTTTAGGGCTCACATTAGTGAATTTTCTACTCTCTTTAATGACTTAAAGAATGCCAAGGGCAATATAGACGATGAAGATCAGACTATGTTATTGTTTTGTTCTTTGCCCCCTTCACAGAAAACTCTCAGGGAAACCTTAATTTATGGTAGAGAGAGACTCTCATTGAGGACATGAAAGGAAACTTATTAAGCAAGGATAAACTTGACAATGAGTTAGGTTCAAAGAACATGTCAGATGGGAAAACCTTGGTTTTGGTTGCTAGAGGAAGGCAACAATTTAAGGATTTGGGTCATAAAAGATCTAAGGCGAGATCGAAATCAACAAACCGCAACAAGCAATATGGCTATTGCAAAAAGATAGGTCACATCAAGGTAGAATTTTATAAACTTTAGAATAAAAATAAGAGGATAGTTGGAAATGATGAGAAAGGGAAACAAAAAGCTGATGTAGCTGATGCTGGTGTAGCCAATGATAAAGGTGATGGCTTATTGTTGGTGTCAATGACTGAAAGGTCTAAGTTCACATTTGAGTAGATCTTGGATTTAGGGTGTTCCTACCGTATGTGTCTCAACAGGGACTGGTTCTCCACATACAGTTCGGTTGAAGGTGGAGTTGTGCTTATGAGAAATAACTCACTCTGCAAAATCATTGAAATTGGTACCATTCAGATTAGGATGCATGATAGGATAATCAGAACATGACCAGATGTTAGACATGTACCTTATTTAAAGAAGAATCTCGTCTCTTTGGGTAATTTAGACTTGAATGGTTTCAAGATCGTCATTGAGTCAAATGGCTTAAAAGTATCTCGTGGAGCTCTTATTCTGATGAGAGGACAGAAAGTCGACAGCCTATACATCTTGAAACGCAAAAATTTATACACTTTTTCATACCCTTTTTAACTTCATGTAAATTCAGTTAAATTCTTGTCGAAAAATAGTTAATTATTATAAAATAATTAAATTGTACTTAAATTATGAACATGCTGAATTTTAATTAATTTTATAATTATTTTTTGTTAATTTTGACTATTTTCGATAAAACTGCACAAAGGGCGAAAAATAGCTCGGCAGATACTACTAGAAGCACAAAACCGATAAGCAATTTGAAGTTTCAAGGCGAATTAATTTCTAGCCTAAGACGGTCCAATTATGTGTATTAATTCATAATATAATTAATTTTAATTTATACCCAATTTAATTTGGGCTAAATAAATTATTATTAATTAATTATGAAAAAGTGGTTTAGTTGAATCGAACCGAGTGAACCGAACTGGCCAAGAAAAGGATAGCCCAAAACCGTCCAAGTGCTGACCCAATTCAGCTTATTAGCTGATTATTTAAGCTTGCAAAGAAGCCCTTGAAGACTTGTTTAAGTTGCAAACAAATCCCTCCAAAATATGTGGCTTTATAAATTTGCCCCAAGTCAAATTTACCAAAGTTGAAGCCATCAACCTTGCCACATGGGTGGCCGGCCAAGGGGTGGCTCTTTGGCTGCTATTTTTAGCTAATTTTAGCTGCCGTCTTTAGCTATAAAAATACCCCTTGGCTGATCATTCAACATATCTCATTCACTTAATTATTCTCTCTTTTCTCACTTTCTCTTCTCATTTTTCCATTCCAAATTCCCTTGCTCTCTAGCCTATTTCTCCTCTTGGAAAAGGGGCATTCATCAGCAATTTTGGAGCAGCAATTAAGTGTTCATAGCAACCTTGGTCGGCGAGGACAACAAAGGAGGAAGAAAGGAGCAACCTAGTCAAGCCACAAAAACTATCGGATTTGATTCTTGTTCCCTATCTCTTTAATTTTTGTTGTTATTATGATGAACATATCTATTAATATTTATGTTGTTGGAATGATTAATTTAATCAGCTTAGCCTGAATTTAATTCGTGTTAGGTTGATTGCATTTCTTCTTAAATTATTAAAATTGTGTTTATGTTGTTATAGGCCTCGATAAAATGCTTGATTAAGTAAAATCATGCCTAAGTTATTCTTGCATTACAATTGTGAGGTAGCTAATGAATTAATTATTTAAACGGACTGGAATTGTAATTAATGGACACAATACTTAATAAGTGCATGTTTATTCTTCTAAGGTAGCTGAAGGTTAAAATTAGCACTATATCTGGCAATACATTTGCCTTGCATAACTTGCAAGATTATTGTGATTAAACTGTTTCAAGGTAAAGATACCTTGTTACCTCACATAGTCTTTTATGTGCTTATTAGATTTAATTAATCGTTTGAATTGACATAGGAATATGCAAGAGATTATTTCAATTTAATGAGTATGTATGTGCAATAACATGTTTACTTGCTAAAATCTGTTTAATAGATTGAATTGGCATAGGGATATGTACAAGAGATGAATGGATCCTGTAGGTAAGTATGTTCATCAATTAGCAAATTACTGATTTGCCGTGAATTTATTCGTAACAACATAAATATGAGTTTAATAATTCTAAGTTAAGAAATGTAATTAATCTAACACAATTATTTCATCTTGATTAAATGGTATTTTGAAGTCATGCATTAGAATTTTTATTTTCTATTTTAATTATTTTACTTAGTTTAAAATCTTAGTTTTTAATCACCCTCTTTCAATCAAAATATTTTTCTTCGCCAAAGTGTTTTAAATTGCATTCATAAATAAATCTTTTGACAGTCCCTATGGGTACGATAACTCGACATTTACTTTTCACTTTATTACTTGTTGCAATTGTGTACACTTGCACATTTTTGTCCTCCCAAGTTTTTGGCGCCGTTGGCGGGGACTATTTTTAAAAGTCATTATTTGTGAATTTGTTTTTGCATTTTGGTTTATTTTTCTATTTAATTTTTAACTTAATTAATTTTTCTGTAATTATTTCAGGTGTTTATGAGTATTGACCGAATTATTGATTTACTCCATGTAGACCCTGAGATAGAAAGAACTTTTCGACAGTGAAGAAAACAAGCAAATCAGAGAAGGACCGAAGAGATGAACCTTGAAAATTTGAACAAGGAAACAAAGCAAACCCTACTCAAAATCCTATCCTTATTGCTGATGATAGGGATAGAGCTCTAAGACAGTATGTCGTGCCAGTGTTTCATGATCTTAATTCATGTATTAGGAGACTCAAAATTGAGGCACAACAATTTGAACTAAAGCCAATCATGTTCCAGATGCTTCAGACAGTGGGCCAATTTAGTAGAATGCCTATCGAAGATCCTCATCTTCACTTAAAACTATTTATGGAGGTGAGTGATTTTTTCAAGTTAGTCGGAGTACTCAGAGATGCATTACAGTTGAAGCTATTCCCATATTCGTTAATGGAAAAAGCTCGAGCCTGGTTGAACTCATTGCCACCAAATTCAATTTCCACATGGAAAAAGTTAGCAGAAAGATTCCTTATGAAGTATTTCCCGCCTAGCAAGAATGCTAAGTTGAGGAACAAGATCACTGCCTTCCAACAAATGGATGATGAGTCCTTGTATGAGGCATGGGAAAGGTACAAAGAATTATTACAGAAGTGCCCTCATCGAGGAATCCCACATTGCATCCAACTTGATACATTTTATAATGGTCTCAATGCTCACACGAGGATGGTAGTGGACGCTTTTGCTAATGGTGCTCTCCTTTCTAAGTTTTATAATGAGGCTTATGACATTATTGAGATAACTGCCAACAATAATTATCAATGGCTAACCAATCGAGTAGCGTCAGGAAGACGAGTTGTTGGAATACATGAAGTAGACACCCTTACTTCACTCGCATCTCAGGTATCATCAATATCCTCAATGCTTAAAAATCTTACCAATAATGGGTCTAACAGTTTTACAGCACAGCCACCAAATCAATTTGAAAATATAGCCTGTGTCTATTGTGGGGAAGGACATCTGTTTGAAGAATGTCCATCAAACCTAGGATCCGTATATTACATGGGTAACCAGAACCAAAATCGAGGGAGGCAAGGACTGCAATCCAATTTCTATAACCCATCATGGTGAAACCATCCGAATTTTTCTTAGAGTAACCAATGGGCTGGAACCAGTAGCATTTATGCCCAACCTAGACTGACCCAACCACTTAGTTTTCCCCAACAAGTTCAGAAACCAACCAAAGTTGAACTATTCAATGGCTTAGAAAATTTGTTGAAGGCATACATGGCCAAGAATGATGCCTTAATCCTAAGCCAAGTAGCTACATTGAAAAATCTAAAAAATCAAGTGGGCCAACTTGCTACTGAATACAAAAACCGACCACAAGGTACTTTACCTAGTGATACTGAGAATCCGAGGAATCTAGGGAAGGAGCATTGTAAAGCGTTGACATTGAGAAGCGGAAAGATAGTAGAGCCCAATTCCATCGAGGATGAAAATGAGCCAGCTGATGTTCAAGACTCAGAGGAAGTTCAACCGAATGTTGAAATTCTAGTTTCACCAAAACCAGAATCTACAAAATTTGATAAGGAAACTTTAGAACCAACTAATTCTGATCAACTAATAACTCCGTTAGATGCAGAATTACCACAGAAGACAAATCAACCAGTTCCAGTGAAGAAAATTCCACCACCCTACCCTCAAAGACTTCAGAAGCAGAAGCAGGAAATTCAATTCAGGAAGTTCCTAGACGTACTCAAGCAATTTCATATCAACATTCCATTGGTTGAAGCACTTGAAAAAATGCCAAACTACGTCAAATTCATGAAGGATATCCTGTCTAAAAAATGAAGATTTGGAGAATTTGAGACGGTAGCCTTGACGAATTGGTAGTAGTAGACTATGTGTCTAAGTGGGTTGAGGATGAGGTATATCTGACAAACGATGCTAAGGTTGTGATGAAGTTCTTGCAGAAGCACGTGTTCACAAGGTTTGGAGCCCCAAGAGCCATTATCAGTGATGAAGGGTCCCATTTTGTGAACAAGTGGTTGAAATGGTTATTAGATAAACATGGAGTGAAACACAAGGTTGCTACAGCTTACCATCCGCAGACGAATGGGCAAAATGAATTGGCAAACAAGGAGATCAAAGGCATACTTGAGAAGGTAGTTTGCCCAAACCGACGAGATTGGTCCAAAAGATTGGATGATGCTTTATGGGCCTATAAGATAGCATACAAGACACCTTTAGGGATGTCACCCTATAAGTTGGTCTTTAGGAAAGCCTGTCATCTACCTTTGGAGTTAGAGCACAAAGCTTACTGGGCTCTTCGACAACTCAACTTGGATTTTAAGCTTGCTAAAGAGAAACAGATGCTCCAACTCAATGAGCTAGAGGTATTCCGAATGTTCTTGTATGAAAATGCCAAATTACTCAAGGAGAGACTTAAGAAATGGCATGACAAGGACATTCGAGTTAGAGAATTTGAAGCAGGTCAGCAAGTCTTGTTATTTAATTCCAGATTAAACTTTTTTCTAGGTAAGTTACAATCATGTTGGTCCGGTCCATTTACAATTCATTGTGTCTACCCATATGGAGTTGTTGAACTCCAAGGTAAGGGAGGTAATTTTCAAGTTAATGCTCAGCGTCTGAAACATTATTGGGGAGATAAAATTGAACGAGATCAGATCTCGTTCATTTTATTGGATGTTTAAATTTTCTTATTATCCTTTTTAATAAATGATTTAGGGTATATTTTCGGGATTAGTATGTTTAAATAAATTTTGTCTAGGAGATTGGAACTTAAGCGGGACTGCTTGTGACCCCTCCAATCCTTCCTGAGAATTGATTTTGACATAATTATCCGAGAAACTATTCCTTAAATGACAAAAAAAATTTTTAAATTTTTAAATAAAAAGGTCAATTTTGATCCAAGTTTTAAATTGCAACTCAATTTCAAATTTTCATTAAGACTAGGGACTTAATTGAACTATTTTAAAAAATTGGTTACTATTTTCGTAAATAATAAAAAGTAGGTGTCTCTTTTTAAAAAAGGCATCTAGAATAAATGTTTTTAATTTAATAAATAAGATGATAATCTTTAATATATAATTATATCTATTATAATTTATATATTAATTATTATTAACTAGCATAGAATTAGGATTAGTTTAATTTTAATCATATTTTATTTTTGTTTTAATAAATTAATAGCAATAATAATTTAATATGCATATATTTGATTATTAATTTTTGTTAACCTTGAGTAGAATTAGAATTAGAATATTTTAATTGTTAAATTGTATTAAGAATTCTACTCTAATTCCTATTCCTTCTATTATAAATTCCACCCATCTGTTCATATTTTTCATTCATTCACCACTCAAATTTCAGTTCTCCCCAAACACCAAAAATTCCCTAAGCGCCACAAGCCCTTAGCCGCACACTGTTCGACAACCATTCGGCCAGTAACCCCAGCCCCATCGCGCACAACATGCTGCTTCTAACACCACTCCCACGCACTCCTCATCGCTGCTCACTCGGAAGGCGCTGTTGAGGCCCGAATAGCTGCCCACACCACACGCCCTACTCAGCGCCCAGCAGCAGCTCCTTGGCGCCTCACCTGCCACATCTAGCTCCAACGCACGCTAGGCCTGCTTGGCAAGGGTTTGCATACTGCCTGCACATCTAGCCAGCTTGAGCGCTGTTGCTTGCTCCCACGCGCATCTGTCTGCACGCCTTAGCAGCCTTCCAGCACTTGTGCGGCACACCAACCTAGCACCTACACCATTAGCCAATAACCTTCCAATCTACCCTAATTCAACATCTTTTGACTCATAATTATTTTCTTAAAAGTTCTTAATTTTTACAAAAAAGGTAGTAAGACTAATTTTTCTCCTAAATTTTAATTTTATTCAATTATTTAAAATTTCAATTTATTGAATTATGAATAATTTTTATTAATTAATTTTTTGAGGAAATAATTTTTTCCATCTTATGTTCAGGTTAATCATGCTTTACAAAAGAACTTGTGCCTCTCCCAAATCAACGAAACACAAAACAAATTCCACTATGAAGAAGCCAAAGTGAGATACGAAAGTATCTTAAAAAATTAATAGATGCATAAAAGAAAGGCTTCACATTGAAAGAAAGTAACTATATGGATTTTATGGCACACATTCGTCAAGTTGCTGAAGCCCTCAATTGTGAATTGTTCTGTGAGAAGAGACCTAGTGTGGAGGAGGAACTAGTTCGTGAATTCTATGCGAATTTAACAACAAGTGAGTTGACAGAAGTTCTAGTTCACGGAATCAAGGTACCAATAAATTTAAATGCTATTAATGAGTTCTTTGAATTACTTGATTCTGAAAACGATGAATATTCTTCCTTGATGAGCAATATCGAGTTTGAAAATTTGCAAGAAATTTTTGAGGAACTTACAGTTCCAGGTTCCAAATGGACTCTGTTAAAGCAAAGAATCCACACTTGTGGAAGGGAGTATTTGACAGCCCTCGCAAAGTTATGGTTCTATTTCATCCGTTTTAGCCTTATGCTTAGTTTGCATGGGACTACAATCTCATTAGAGCGAATGGTCTTATTATACTCGATTTTAAATGGAAAGACCATTGATGTGGGAAAAATCATCCTGAGAGAAATGCAGAATTGTGCCGTTAGACGTTCTGGCCCAGCTTACTTTCCCTTTACGATAATAATTCTATGCTTGAAAGCTAAAATTCTTGCAAATGTAAAGAAGACAGGGTATAGCCAGGGCACAATCACAGATTGGGACCTCTACCAAATAGCTGGAGATTCTATTCTACAGCAACGAATTGAAGAAAGTGAGGATCCCGAAGAAGAGAAAGAAGAACCTACAGAGATCTAGCCAGTGCAATCAGCTAAAGTCCTTGATAAGGTGGAACCAATGGAACCAGAAGTTGAACCTAATATCGAAACTTCAATGTTCAGAGCTCAACCACCTAGCCCAAATCTTCGAGATGAGCTGTCAAAGTTGATGGACATAATGCAACATATGCAATGGCAGCAACAAGCTTACTGGAAATACTAAAAAAATAAGGGAGGACTCGATGAGAAGTGCTCTTAAGAAAATTTACAATGACCCATTTATTTTTGTGCCTGAGTTTCCAGATTACATATTTGAACCATGGAGTCCATTATCGAAGAAGGAGCAAAGCGATTCATTCAAAGCAATAGTGATAGAGTAAAAGATGATTCGAATTCGGAAGGATCTGCAAATAAATAAAGGGGGGATCTTGACTTTATTTTATTTCTGTTCTTAGGTTATTTTAGAATTAAGTTAATTAGGAATTTTTATTCTTGTATAATAAAGTAAGAGAGGGAAATCATTAATAAAATTTGAACAAGTTGCAAAGTATAAAGTGTAGCAATAGATATATTCATGTCTAAGATTGGATATAGAGATAGCTTGGTACTTAAGCAGTCAAATTAACTCACCTCCTTTTTTCTAAAATCCTACCTGGTGTATAGTATCTATTCACTTTAAATAATGAAGACATTGTTCATTCTAAGTGGGGGACCGAAAAATTGAAATTATTTCCACTCAGAATAAAATTTTCTTTTAATTATGATTATGATATATTTTGTTCAATAATTTGAAATTTTGTTAAGTATGCTAAACTTCTATATAAATAAAGTTTGAGTATTTCAATAAATTGTTATGTTAGCTTAATAATGACATAAATGTATTTTTAATAAAACATGTAAACCGTACCATAAAATTCTTAGTCCCTTACGAAAGTTAGGCATACATGAAAGTTTAAGTCTTTAGAATTGACTTAGTAGTTTCTTGAGGCGAAATCCTAGGAAGCATGGAACGTTGAAAATGATTTAGGCAATTATTGTTTGGACCGTTTGAGCCTTTCAAGCCAACCATGATAAAATTTTTATCCTTTGAAACCCTATTTTGAGATTATAAGGCCTAATTTTATTTGGACCCTTGCAATATTTAGCCATCACTTTTCTCTTAATTATCTTTAAATTGTCCCAAGCACTAGACTTATTTTTTAGAGAATTCTTTGAAAATAAGTTTGGGGAAGCTAAAAAGAAGTATCAAATGCTCAAAAAATTGTAGTACATGTAGTAAGTGCTCGATTTTTTTTAAAAAAAAGGAGAGCATATGTACTTGAAATGTACAAAAGAGCGTGTGAAAGTTGATGTATTGAAGGTTAATATTTTGAAGGTTCGATTGAAGCTGAGTTTAGGGTTTTAAGCCTAAATTTATCTATCTTTTACCTACCCCTAGCCTAGCCACGTAACAACCTTGATAAAGACTTATTTGATTTAAGTTTCTATGCTACCTACATTAGTGGAGAGAAATTGCTATGATCAACATATGAAGGCATAAGTTAAACTTAATAATTGCAGCTTAGTCTTGAATAAGGGAATAAAAATTAAATTGGTAAAGGTTAACATGTCTTTGTTAAGGAAGCATTTAGTATAAATTTTGCTATTGTAATAGTTGTTGAGATTAATTTGAACGATATGTACACTTAAGTAGCACAACTATAAAATTTCTTGTTGTTGAGCATAAGTATATTAAATTCATAAGTTTGGGAAGAATGTTATTCTGAAGGAGTTTTTTCAAAGTTGTTTTCGAGAAATTCTTTTCAAATTTGTGCATTACTCGGGACGAGCAATGAATTAAGTTTGGGGGGTGTGAAAACACGAAAATTTACACACTTTTTCATACCATTTTTAACTTAAGTTCATGCAAATTCTGTTAAATTCTCGTCCAAAAATAATTAATTATTATAAAATAATTAAATTGTACTTAAATTATGAACATACTATTTTAATTAATTTTCGACAGAGATATCAAACAACGATTGAAGACAAGCAAATGATCGAATAAAAATGCTAAGTGCGATGTCTGTAACTGTGATAGGTTAGTTATAATATACTTTATAATAGGATACAGAAGTACTCCGAGGATCGAACCCAAGAGAGTTGGAGATTGAACAATTTCTACTTACGAACATGCAAAATAGAGAGTCTAACCAGTTAATTGCTAAAAATTATATTACGTCAAATCATAAAGTTAAAGGAAATTACACTAATCTACTATCTAATTGCCAATGACTAAATTGTAAAACGAGTGAAATTAAGAAATTAACAATTAAATAACAAATGGTGGTTGGTTGATCTCGACATGGTTCACTCATTCTTGAATAAAGGATCAAATTTGCTTAATCTCCTAAAATGACTCCATTTTACCTCTTAGTCTCAATTTTACCAACTCAGACAAATTAATCTGGATTACCTCTCGATCTCATCGATTAACCCGGAACTAACAAATTGGTGCTAAACAAGATCTCCTATCGGTCTTACTTGTCTAAATCTTCCCTTAGGGTTGTCAATCCTAAGTTTTTGGGTTCATTACAATTAGTCCAATTTATTACGATTTTGTCCTTCATCCAAAAATCAGCTCACCACATCTTCATCAACCAACAACTCAAAAGGTTAGTTACCCATACTAAAAATAAAACTAATGAACATAAAAATGCAGAACATGAAAGCCATTAAAGAGAAGTTTAAGAAAAATATAAAAATTTAGATTTTTATGTAAGAAAACTTAAAGGAAATGTAAAGAGAAGCACACAAAAAGAAACTATAAAGAAAACAAAACAAAAAAGGAGTAAGCTTTAACAGATTAAACTTAAAAGAAATTGAAATGCATTAACTAAAACTAAAAATTTTCATAACAAGCAAGGTACAAGGTCTGAAAGTGCAAATAAACCTAAGCTATAGTGTTAACTAACTACAAAAGCACTAAGAACAAGAAGAAGAGTTGTAGGAAAATATAAATTTACAGCTACAAAGATGGAACTAAGCAAGTCTAAAAGAAAAGGAAGAACAACTAAGAGAAAAATTAAAGAAACCTTAAGTAAAACTACTCTAACGTGGCTTCATTTGCATTAGCCAAATTTTGGTTGACTTAAGCAGCTATTTCTGACATAATTTTGTGCCCAAAATACTCTTGAATGGGCCTTCAATTATTGGTGATTCGGTTGGACAAAGACTACCATTTGTTTCATTTTTTGTCCCCTCATGATGTGGATATCGCGAAACCTATGGTATGGATATTGTGACATCATTGACAATTTTGAAATGGGGGTCGCCAAAGTATGTGGAGATCACGATACCCTAAGGTGGATATTGCGATATCATTATGTGTGGTCTATATCCTTGGGACTTGTTGGAGGTATTGTGATTCCAATGGTAGGAAATTGCGATACCCTTGCCTTTGGTGATGTTCTAGCTTGATTTCGGCTTCCAATGCGTCTCTATAACACACAATCATATGTTAGGGTCCTCAATGACACAATTGGAAAATTTAGGTCTTAAAAAAAAACTATTTTGGCGCACTATGGTAGTATAATCCATCACCCTGATGACTTGCTAATGAGTTAAAGTTTTAGCGCATACTAGCGTTAAAGTATCCATCTGTTGATGGTATCTAAAGATTTATTTATAGGGTATCTTCAAGCAAAGAAAGAGTACGCCTAAGGCAAAGTATAACACGCTAATTTGGTGAGTCTTGAGTCTAGATGAGTGCCCTAAAGAACATTTGATGGGAGCGATCCTATCCACCAAGATGATGTTTCTGGTGCACTAGTATGGCACATAGGCAATGATAGGATGTAAGGAAAGGAATGATATTTGAAAAGCGTATGATTATGAAAAAGGAAAGATTGACAAAGATATTAAGGATTTTTGAGTTATAAGAAGACGTCGCCAAGTTAAGGTATGCCTAGTTTGTCTAGTTAAGGAATAAGTTACTTACTAACAAGGTAGTTTGTAACAGCCCGAAATTGGGCTTAGTCGGAATAGTGATTTCAGAATCGCTTACTCGAGATTAGAGAAAATTATTTTAGCATTATTTATTATGTTATGGTATTTTTATAATAGTGCATACAAATTTTGGTAAATTAATTTACGCGATTAAAGGCTTAATCGCGAAAAAGGACTAAATCGCATAAAGGACAAAAGTTTGGTTTTTTAGAAAATGTGTTAATTGGCCATGGAACTAAAATTTGGGGTCTTGAATGAGCAATTAGGCCCATTTTAGGTAGCATGGCCGACCATGGATCATGAAATAAGGAAAAAGGTTAAAGAGTTGGTAGGATTTTTGTGATTAAAATTAATAAAATAATACCTAATGGCGTAGCCTTAATTTTTGCATCATTTCTTCTTCTTTTTTACTGATTTTATTAGCAAAAAGGAGGGTTTGAAAGCTTCAAAAATTTCAGCAACATTTAACACTCATAAGGCTTTTCTTGAATATTTTTGCATTTTTGAGACCTTTGTGGCATGAGCTACCTATTGAGGGGTCTATTGCGCAAAATGGTTGAAAATTTAGAGAGTTACCATGAATGCATAAGTGTGGTTTGCTAGATTTTTATGGAAGGAAATGAGTCCTAATTGTTAAATAAACAACTTTTGTAAAAGGGTGTTCATGGAAAACACCTAAATTAGACTTAATTGTAAAGTTGTAAAATAAAGAGTAAGTGTATGAAATAATGAGAATTCGGGGCATCTATAAGGGTAAAAAGAGTTTGGTTAGGCTTAGTTAATGAGGAAATTCGATAAAAATCAATTTTCGAGTCTAGGGTTACAATGGTCATTTTGCCAAGGTCTAGGGGCAAAATGGTCATTTTGCCAAATTTATGACTTTTGAATGGTTAGATTAAATTGGTGATTAAAATTAGTGAATTTGCATTCATATAGATCAAGAAGTACGAGACTCGAACTTAGACCGGGGAAGGCTAAGCTCGTAGATTGGGATAGATTGAGTTACCACATGTTGTATATCGAGGTAAGTTATATGTAAACAATACCTCTTTTATTAATGCTTTTATTCATAATTGCCTTATATGATATGTGGTTGAATGTTATTACCATTGGATGAAAAATGTGAAAATTGAGGTACGGGTAAAATTTCATAAAATATAGATAAAGGTGGGCTATGTGTGAAACCACCAGATGATAGTTGAAATTAGTGAGCTAAGTGCGTTCTTATCCAAAATTATTGATAAAGGTGGGCTAAGTGCAAAACCACTGTAAATTATTGATAAAGGTGGGCTAAGTGTGAAATCACCCTAAATTATTGATAAAAGTGGGCTATTTGCGATACCACCATAAATTATTCATGATAGTGGGCTAAGTGCGAAACCACTTTATTATTAACGTCACTATGAATGGCTATGTGCGAATTTATCTTGTATGGTTTATTGCATGGACGTGTATATTGTGGAATCATTTAAATGAAATTTTTGAGTATTATGGTGATAAATAAGTGCATGGAGTGTATTTGTTAATAAGATGAGCTTTGTGCGTAAAATTGTGTTGAGGATATTGGGTAAGGTATGGGATGAGTAAGTGAATTTACGTTTGGCAGTATCGGAATAGTTGAGCTACATTTTAAATGTCCAATGCATGATAATGGTATTAAATGTTTGCATATAGACTTACTAAGCTTTATGCTTACCCCTCTCTTTTCCATTTTCCTATAGTGCCGCCTAGCTAGCCAGAGGATCATCGGACGTCGGAGATCTCATTCACACTATCGGCTGGATCACTCGGTATAGTTAGATTTAAGTATTTTGAGAAATGGCATGTATAGAAACTAGACTAGGTTTATGTCATTTATTTTGGGCCAATTGTGTTGGTTTGACTTTGAAAGTACCTCATTTTGTATAAGGCCAAAAGTATTGGCTGATGTTTATCATTGGTTAATGAATGCAAATGTTGATGTTTTATGATTATGCAAAGTAGTTTGATGAATGCAATTGTTAGGATAGTTGTATGCTTGTTGGTTAGATTGATCATAATAAGTTGTGTGAATGCCAAATTATGGCTATTGGTTGAGAATTGGAGCCTTGGTATGTTTGAGTATGCATTTGATCTTGTTTCAGGGTGGCAAAGAGGCTTGGTAGATAGCCTATTTTTGTCTACATGGGTAGACACACGGGCGTGTGTCTAGGCCGTGTATGACACACGGTCTGCCCACGAGCATGTGATTAGCCTGTGTGTCTGCTGCACCTTAGGTTGATAAATAAAATGTCTATTAGTGTACCACATGGGCATGAGACACAGCCATGTGTCTCAACCGTGTGGAAGACACGGCCAGCACACGAGCGTGTGCCACGGGCGTGTGAGTGATGACGTCAAAAATAGAATGTCAAGGTTTTTGTACATCAGCCATGACACGGGCATGTCATGGCCATGTGAGGGACACAGGCTGAGCACACGGGCGTGTGCCAGGCCGTGTGAAACCCCTATAGGTTTGATGTTAGAAGTTAATTCCACATGGACGAGGGGCACGGGCGTGTCCCTAGGTGCTTAGGCCGTTTGAGGTACACGTCTATTAGCACAGCCATGTTTGGAGGCCACATGGGCGTTTTGCCCTTCCACACGGGCGTGTGCCATGTTTAAAACTGTTTTTGATGAAAGTTTTTAAACCATGATTTAGGCCTCGTAGGCCCATATGAAGGTCCATAGGACAATGTTTGAAAAAGTTTTAAATTGGGACGCATTTCAATGATTTAGAGTTGAATGGTTGCATGTGATATTGTTAGGTAACACCTCGTATCCCATCCCGACGCCAGATACGGGTAAGGGGTGTTACATAGTTAAGATGGAATGATGGGTAAAATAAAATTTATGAAAAGATTTTGAATTCAATAATACACTTCTTTTCATTTGTAAGCCACAAAAAAGAGCAACCTTGAAAGTTAATGACACGTGTCAAATTCTACTAGGAGAGCATGGGTTTTCTTTATAAAAAATTATGACTTAGTTTGTAAGGAAAATAAGTTATCTTCTCCCTTCTATTTGATAACAACCATTGATGATTGGATTTGAAAGCTTATTAAGAATTTCTTGCTAAGTAAGAACTAAGGGTGTGAGTTAATGTATAGGATGGTTGCTTCACTCGAGGTAAGTATTCTGGACTCACAAGTGGCTTTCTATGAGAGTAAGCTTGCCTATGTTTGTAAATGAAGATACAGGAGTAAAGACTGGCATAGAGGTTGAATAGGGTTTAGACAAAATAAAAGCTATACGAATAAAGTTTTATCGATATTCATATGTCTCATGTGCAGTGATTTTCGAGAGTTCGTGAATGGATGTGCGAGCTTGGAGATCAAGCTGCTATGCATGAGTGTAAGGTGGGTCCCTAAATTGACTCTTATATGTATTTCATGCCTTCTAGAAACTTTTATGCTAAGTGGCCAAATGATGAGATCGAAACTAGTAAAGTATGATGTGTCGAATCTGATAAGAAAATTAAGACTTTTGAATCTGAATGACTATGGTGTACTTATGTTTAAAAATAATAACGAGTCTAATAGGAAGTACATGTGTGTCTGGTAAGCATAAGAATGTCTGTCATAAGTGAGTCGATGCATGATAAGTCTATGTCGATCTCTAGAGTCGTCCAAACAGGTCCGTTTGAATTAAAAACATGAATCCCTAAAAGGACAAGTCCATGACCATGGCTTTAAAGAAGACCATATAATGTAAGACCATAATTGGTGTGATATGACATCATATGGAAAGAAGATCATATCGTGTAAGACCGTAACTGATGGGTTAAGGCATCATATGGAAAACCTTAAGGAAGGTTATTACCAAATGTGGTTCTCTGTGTGTTCCAGGATTATGAGGGGCAAACCTCACTATGTAACACTCCTAACTCGTAACTGTTGCCGGAATAGGTTAAGAGGTATTACCGAGCTCATATCATTATTCTAGTATAAAAATTTTCAAACATTTATCATTATTGATCAATTTCATAAAATTATAATCATATCATGCTTAAATCAGACATACAAGCTTTAAAACATACATTCAGGACTAAACTGATAACATTCGGATGTTTCAGGATAATTCAAAAAAATTTTCATTTCAAAGGACACATGCTTGTGTGAACAGGCCATGTGCCTCACACGGCCATTAGACACGCCTATGTCACAAGCTGTGTGGAAACAGGGCATACATACTGACTTATGTCACACGGCCAAGGACATGCTCGTGTGCCAGGCCGTGTGGAAACTAGAGGGTATACTGACTTGGGTCACACGGCCAGTCACATGCCTGTGTGTCTAGCTCGTGTGCCTATTCGAAATGGCCTCACACGCCCGTGTATCAAACCGTGTGCTAGGCTATGTCCTTCCTGCAGGGTATATTGACTTATGCCACATGGCCAGTCACACGCCTATGTGTGAGGCTATGTGGAGCATACTGCCTTGGTTCGATATGCAACACCAGGGGACACAAGGCCGTGTACTAAGGCCATGTGTCACACACGATCAAGCCGCACGCCCGTGTGATCAATTTGTGTGGATGAAAATTGACTTGTTTTAAGCCATTTTTCTCACCTAAATCACATGTACCTATAAGCATCCAAATGATACCAAAACCACATTCAAATAGGCAGCCAAAAATACATTTTCAAAACGCATTATGTGCCAATTCAAACTACACATTCATATACCTAAATCAATACCATTTGTACATCCAATTCTATACCAAACTATCAAGTTCCATTATCTAATAACACATGCATACTTTGTCCTAATATCACCTAATATAACAACCATAATAAAACATTTTTGTACATGTATTATCACATCTCAAAACAACCATTTGCATATTTACTTTCATCATCCAAAATGCCAAAACATACCATATTATTTAACTATTACCAAATTCAACATTAAACCAACTTAAGCCAATTCACATGGCTTAATTATTTAACAAAGCATATACTAAAATCAAAATCCTTATAACTAGCCTATACATGCCATATTTACATAATTTCCTTAAGTTCCAAAAGTACTGAAAAGTCAACTGGATAGTGTGATGCTTATCTCTGACGAAGTTCGAATCGAGCGAGCTTGAACGAATCTATAAAACACAGAAAATAAACAGAGTAAGCTTCACAACTTAGTAAGCCTACATAATATAGAATTAAACTTACCATAAATCATAATACAAGTAATTTAACTCAGTTTAATCCAACTCAAATAGTTCAAATGCCTATCACATAGATACATTCATAGGTTAGTAACTCAAATTTGCACATAGCCAATAAATCAATCGTAAGGAATTCATTTAGCAGTAAATCTCATATACATGTAAATTTCATATCAATCGTATCTCATTTCTATACTTTATCACATAATTAGTAACGCTATAATGCCCGTTGAACCTAATGAAATATTAAGGGATACTCGGCTGATATACAATAAGTGTATTAATAAGTAATCCATCAATTCATTATCATTTCCGCTCTTTCGAGCCATGACCGGTAAGCTCTTCCTGAGCTGGTAAACGGTAAGCTCTATCGAGCTGAAATGGTAAGCTCTAATAAGCTGAAAGGGTAAGCTCTAATGAGTTGATATATCGGTAAGCTCATACGAGCTGCGGTGAGTCCACAACAAATATAGGATCTCAACCAAAACGGTAACCCTAGTGGCATGTCACTCGTATCCTACGATTTTTCTAAAGTTTAAATGGGACTCGGTATTCAGTATTTCTCATCAATTAGGCATTCAATCCTTAATAATATCAATTTCTCAATTTGCATACATCGAATTCAAATAAATACAAGTATTTAAAAGTTTGATTCTATTTATACGTACTTACTTGGTATCGCTCGGATAAAACTATCGGCTATTCATCCACTTTTCGTTTTCCCCTATCCAATTCCAGTATTTACTTATCTTGATCTATAATATATTAAATTTAGTACATTCAGTGATAATTTTATTCAATTTAACCCATAATTCATAATTTTGGAAAATTACACATTTGCCCCTAATATTTCATAACTTTTGCAATTTAATCTTTATTACACAAAATGGAAAATTTATGCAATTAGGCCTTAACCCATGTATAGCCAAATTTTAATGATCATACTAGCAGCCCATATCTTCTATTTAATCACACTTTTAACCATAATATTTCAACGTTTCTCAATTTAATCCCTAATTGACATTTTTATCAAAAATCACTTCATAAAACTTGTTAATCTAGCTTCAAACTTTAACAATATATCATAAAACATCTAAACAACCAAGCATTCAAAAATGGCATCTTTCGAAATCTATAACAGTTTTAAAAACGGAGATACGGGCTAGCTAGATTAAGCTACAACGAGCTCAAAAACGTAGAAATCATTAAAAATCAAATCAAAATGGACTTACATGCTTAATGAACAATGGCCGAACCCTATGAAAGATTTAATGGTGTTTTCTTTGTTCTTATTTCAGTGGAGAATAAGACAATATGAAAACATTTTTGTTTTATTCATTATTTTACTAATATATTTCATAATTTACTATTTTATCCTTAGTTAATAAATATAAGCCCATAATTGTCCACTCAACCTTTCAATGGTATAATTACCATTTAAGGCCACCATAATTAAAATCTAAAGCTATTTGACACCTTTAATGAATAGAACATGCATTTTACATTTTACGTGATTTTGTCTTTTTTCTCGAATTAACTATTCAAACAGTAAAATTTCTTTACGAAACTTTCACACATATATTCTATCATGCTCAAAAATTTAAATAAATAATATAATAAATATTTTTACTTTAGATTTGTGGTTCCAAAACCACTGTTCTGATTGACCGAAAACGGACTATTACACACTAAGTGTGAGTCTAGGCAAATCACTATCACCAAAACACTAGAAAAAAGGCACCTCTGTGGAAAATCTCTCAAAAGAAGGACATTGTGTCGAGTATCGAATATAAATGAATGCCTTTTTAGGAAAACTCTGGACAGGAAAGCCTTTATGGCGAGTACTGAATGTTAATGAACGCCTTTTTGGTAAAATGAAGGAAAGGTAAGCCTATGTGGCAAACCTTTGAAAGGAAATGCCTCTATGGCAAATCTTTGAAAAAGAACACTTGCTTGGCCCAAACTAAAGAATGACCCCTATGGTGATCATTGAAAGGAACACCTGTGTGGCAGATCCTGAATGAAAGAAAAGAATTGTAACATCCTATTTTTTAGTGGTGTGGACCACAAATTTGACGAGAAAGTTCGTAATAAATATTATTTAATTAATATTCATTAATTGTAATTTTTTATTGATTTTTTTGTTAATAATTTTAGCTAATAGTATAAGTGGTTGTCCTGAAAGTCAAGTGGTTTCGGAAAACGAGATAATGTGACCTTATTTTTGAAAATTGAGCTTGTGAGTATTTTTATTAAATAGTTACTGAAATATTATTTTTTATATGAATTCAATTTATAAATTTTAATGTTTAGATAGTTAATTACTTAAAAATGACTAAATCGTGAAAGTCGTAAAACTTAATTGCTATTGAATTATAATGATTAAATGGCTTAAGTAGTGAAAGGAGAGGGATTTAAATCATAAATATACCATTTTGTATTTAGTGGATCGGTTAGTTCTTATTTGTAAGTAGTATTTTATGTTAATTTTATAATTAAAAAATTATTATAGTAAGATTAAAGTAACAAAGTATGTCATCTTCTTCAATTCTTTATTTCACAAATCGAAACCAGCAAAAACTGAAAGAAACCATAGCTTTTCTTCAAGCTTGACATTCAACCATTGCATGTAAGTCTTCGTGTTATCAATTTTTCGTAAATTTTATGTTTTTGAGATCATTACAATTAGGTCTAGCTAACTTGTACCTTTATTTTTGAAACTATTAAAGATTTTGGATTTTAAATTGATGAATCTTTGTTACTTTAGATGTCAAATGATGAATTTGGAGTATTGGTTGTTGATTATGACTATTTTGTAAAGTAATTTTTGATAATTTTAGTTAAAGGACTAATTTGATGAAATGTTAAAATTGACATGAAATTTTTTTGTGAATATTTAATAAATAGGGACTGTCCTAATATGTAAATGAACTTAGCTAGGTTGGGCACTTGGGAAATTTTGTTAAAATTTAGAATTTCAGGTTTGGGGATTAAATTGCATAAAAGGTAAAACATTAGGGGTGTTATATTAATTGGTATCAGAGCTACGGTTTAGTCGATTCTTGGACTGAACGTAGCATGTATGGAGTCTAGAAATATATGCCATTTTAATAACATGTGATAGTGTGATGTCTCCTAACTCTTGTGGATATTATTTTTCACATAGATAAAAGATGTCTTCCAACCGAGCTAATTCTGATGAAGTTGAGAGCAATGCTCAAGCCATCGATTAAAAGGCTACTTATAATGTGGTGAAAGTCAAGAGTCTAGAGAACATGTTCGTAGTAGTTTTTCTTATTAATGAGTGATATGTTTAATGTGAATTTGAGAGTTAATTCTATGGCTCAATGACCTCCACCCCCTCGTCCTCAAACATTTATATGACAGAATATTCACAGACTTCTTATTGAGAAAAAAAACAATGCGGGGCCGAAGAGTTTAAGGTTAAAATGAGTTGTGATTCAGTCAGAGCCGAGTACTGGTTAGCAAACATAGAGAGTTTAAAATGAAATGGTATGTTTTTCCAAAAATTCTCTATAATATGTTGTATCTTTGTTAAAAAAAGAAGAAGAAGAGAGGCTATTCACTGGTAATCAACTTTAACTACTATGGTATCGAAAGAACAAATTAATTGAGATTTCTTCTTAATTGACCTTTGAAAGAATGATGTCAACATACAATATTTAGACAAGAAGAAAAAGAAATTTCTTGAATTGAAGCTGAGAAATAGATCAGTTGTGAAATACGAATGAGAGTTTGTTCAGCTCAATATATATACTCATATGATGGTACCAATTAGAAAGAAATTGTGTATTCATTTTGAAGATGAATTTAATAATGAGTTTAAAATGTTTGTGCAAGCAATGGAATTTCGTGAGTTAGTAATTTTATTTGATTGGGATTAGAAAGATGGAAGAAATTTGTCATTACGAGAAACAAAGTGAGATAAAAGTTTAAGACTTCAATTAAAGAAATGTATTAAAAACATTTTATATTTCCCCACCAAAGAAAAATGAAAGAATCGAGTAGCCAGTTTCAGTGCCATCAGGGTTTTACGTCAGAGATGAAAAGCAAGTTATTATCTCAGAGTGAGGCGTGACACCCATGGTGTAACGAATGAAACCTTAAAGGTACCGTTAAAGTCAAATTAAAGTATGGGAACAATGAGATAGAAAATGGATTACTCGAACAAGACGTAGGTAAAAGAGGGTTTACTCACTAAGTTCTTGTGAGCTTACCTCTGTGTTTTTTATGTCTCAGGTCAGCTGATTTAATGCGACGCAACGGCTACGCCAAGGGTATGCAAGTTGGGATGTTATGCGTACAGTGCAAGTGAAGCGGCATGTTCGAGAATGACAAGAATACTGCGATTAGACTAGGTAAACTATTCATAACCCTAACAATGTAGATAAAATGTGTTGGCCAAATAAGGGATGCCAATGATAGTGTTTAAGGGCAAAATAAGTGACATATAAATATATATTTGTACTTGTAAGTTTTTGTTGGGTAAAAAGTTTTGTTAAATGGTTGTAAGTATACATTGTGCACTCAGATGATTTGTTGGATGGGCAGCATTACTTAATAAGATGTATAAGTTTGAAAATTTTGTATGAACAAGTTTAATTAAAAATGATAAAAGAGCGTAGCACCTCGGATCCAAATCTAACAGATTGGATTGAGTTTAAGGAGTTTCAAGTTTTCGTATCAGAGCCTAGGTTTAGCCGATTCTCGGACGATGAAAGATGAAGAAGTCCTGTATGCATAACATGTTGAGCTTAGCGGAGTCTCTCAGGTACTCCTAGACAGTTTTGTTTATGCGTAAAGTAAAGAATGTAAAGAAATGAAAAGAAGATCATAGAAAGGTAAGGATCACTCTATTGATAAAGGTTGAAATACCAATGGGGAGTAATGAAAAGAAAAGTGCAAAGCTAGATGAGAGAACATTTTAGTTTCCTCCTTCAACAGGTTGATTAACGGGTTCAACCGAAGCTCCCTCTGGTTGAGAATGACCTTCAAGACCCTATTCCTCGCCTATTAGAACCTCTTCCTCTTTGTCAATTCTAGGTGTAGTGGGGATAGGAAGGATAACAAATTTCTTCCACATTTTCTAGAGGACCTCCAACTCACCACCATCAGGATTGTAAACATCGAAGTTGAGTGAGTCTATAGAAACATTCTTTAGACACTCGAAGTTTAGACTGCTCAGGTTGAAGGGACCTGCGACCACTTGGGCTTGCAGGATTAGGTTTGTCATCCACTTGGGTAAGGCCTCAATAAGATTCCTCTTTATGTCTTCTTGGTACTTCTTGAAGACTTCATCGTGAAAATGTCATTGACTTTCTAGAGCTTCCTGGTGACTCTCATCTCAAGCGTTAAGCTTCCCCTAAGAGGCAAGCTTCTCATTCATCAAGAAAGTGACTTTCTCCTTTAGTCGCTCAATTTCAGCTTAAACTTTCCTTCTCATGGTTGAGAGTTATGCGTCCATTTTCTAGACAAAGATATTGGCCTCTGATGTGCGTGATAAGTTTTAAATTTTATGATTGTACCTAGGTATTAACTATTATCACGAATAAGGCAAGCGCACCTATCGGACAGTAGTATAGCTTATAGCAAGATCGGAATGTTGAACCCACAGGAACTAAAAGTACTAGTATTAACCTTCTTTTTATTATCTAGCCTAAGAATAAGGGAATTTGTTTTAATTAAACTAATTATTAACTAAACTAAGAATGCACAGAGAGTAAATTGGGGAAATACTTTTTGAGAAAACTGATTGATTAAGACAACACCCAAGGAAGAATCCACCAAGACTTCACTTGTTATTTAACTCTGAATTAGACGATTTATTTACTTGGCTTGATCCATAAAAATCCCTAAATTATGTTATTATCTCCGTCGAGACTAAAAATAAATAACCCTAGGTTGATTTATTGAAATTTCTTCCTAATTAAAACCCCTAGAGTTACATTAACTCGATCTATGGATTCTCCTATTAGATTTGACTCTAATCCGATAGATTTACGTCGTCCTATGTCTAGGAGTGTGATCAACTCCGCTTAATTGTGTTGGATCTACGTTTAAGCAAGGACTTTTGCTCCAATGAATAAGCATATTCGAATTGAATTAATATCCTGGAATATTAACACAATGATTAAAAATACAATTAAGAACAAACCAAGTATTTATCATATAATTCAGAAAATAATAACAAGATCCATCTTAGGTTTCATCCCCCTCAGGTATTTGAGGGATTTAGTTCATGTTTATAAAGAAGAACATCTCAAAATAAGGAAAATAAAAAAAAAACATAAAGAAACCCTAAAACCCTCGAAAGAAATTGAAGGGAAATCTTCAGTCTTGAAGGAGATTCCAGCTTCTGAGATGGATGAATCAGCTTTCTTCGAGTAATTCCTAGCTTTCTACTCTGTGTGTCCCCGTAGACCTCTCCTAGGGTGTTTATATAGACTCTGGAATACCTTTCTTAGCCCCTAAGTAGCCTTTTTCTCGTGAAATTGAAACTCGTCACAACAGGGACACGCCTATGTGACATGTCCGTGTGATTCGAGTTCAGGCCATGTTCAGGTCTACTAAATATGCATGGGCGTGTGGTGTGCCCGTGTGAGGAACTCCAAGCCATGTTGATTTCTCACTCTGGCCCATTTTCTCCGTTTTTGGCCCGTTTCTTGTTCTTTTCACTTTCCAATGCTCACCTAAGTATAAAACATGAAATTAAGGTATTAGGAGCATCAAATTCCACAAATTCAATGATAATTCATCCATAAATGTGCCAAATGTGGGATAAAAATATGTATATATTATGTTTTATCAAATACCCCCATGCTTAAGCATTTGCTTGTCCTCAAGCAAAATCATCAACTTACAATTAAAATTCATTTTTCTCAACTTACAATTTCTATTAATAATGATTCGAAATAATCCATAAGTAATCATACCTTGAGAGTTCAACTAAAAAAACATGAAAGTTTCAAACAATCCAAGTTGAGTATTTTAACATGAAAACATAGGTATCTCCCCTTATCTAAGTGATCACCTTTGATTCAAAATATCACAGAGTTAACATCCTCACTAAAGATTCACTCAAATCACTTAAGGTGTTTAAGGACAATAATTTAAGCACTCAAGAGTCAATATGAAAAGTTATTACCATAGGCTTGCATGAAAATCAAATCTCCACCGCTGTATATTGAAATGATACATCAATCAAAACGTCTTTGGAGGGTTGTAACATGGCTTTGGTTAGGGGGTGTGGTCACAAGCTGAAAGAGGAGGTTAAAATCGAGATTGAATTGAAAAATTACTTAACTAGAAAAATACTAATACTGAGTAAATACATTCCTGAATAAATAATCATTGAATTGAACTTTCCTTCATGAATAGCATCGTTTACATTCAAGCATCACTTAGTAACAAAATGCTAATGATAAATAAAAAATTGAACAACTTTGTTTAAAAAAAAAAAACACACCAAGTATTTAACTTTACTCGATAATGGGAAAACATAGGTAAGCAATTTAATTAAGGGGATTTCAACAATAATGACTGTTGGTTAATATTGAAGGTAAATCAATGAATGGTTTGTTAGGCTCAACAGGGTTCACTAATGGTTAATTGTGAATGTAGGCTTTTATGGAGTAAGTGGGTTAAACTTAAGTGCCTTTATCATCTCGGTATATCAAATCAATGGTGTGGACTCGACATGCATAATCGAAGCAAGTTCTAGAATAACAAATCAATATTGACACACTCATCGTATCAATAAAAGTGAGCAAGAAAGAATATATGCTCTAAAGGCTCAAAATCTCACAAAAATTATGGCTTTTGATGTCAATCCTGTGAATTTCAAACTTCAAGATAATACCTAAACTTGGGGAGACAACCTAGAAAAATTTTAATTCTCAAAAATCAACTTATCATGCTTGATTCTCTTAATGACTTAAAATTTAAACAATCAAAGCATAATTCCCTATGTTTTAATCCAAGACATATCAATAAAAATCATAAGTCAATCCAAATTCATTCTGATAGTGAAAGCCAAGATTCAGGGATTTGAGAATAATGCAAAATTCAGGGATTTTCTGATAATGAAATTAATATTCCCCCCACACTTAAGATGTACATTGTCCTCAATGTACAATGATGGATTCAAAAATAAGTATAAAATCATAAGAGAGGGAGAGAAGTGAAACTTCCTAAATATTAGAGGGAATCCTTAAGTTGGAAGTGTGGAAACTTGATTCGGAGATGTGTCTATAGCTAGGGAAAAAGTGAGGTTAGAGGAGGATACTCCAGTGGTGGTAGAGGTTGTTAGTCCACGAGTGTTTTGCCAAAAGAATATTATACTTGGTGTTTCAGTGGCTATGGTCGTGGTCGAGCAGGACATGGCAGTCGTGGAGTACCTTTCCTATTAGAGTTGGATTTGGGCTTTTGGGTTCGTTAGACTGCGATAGCATCAATAGTATTTTTAGCGATATATATTAGCAGGGTTACTCATGAAGAAGAGGCCATTAAGATGAAATAAATTCAAGATAAACTAATATAGTTTAAAAAAAAGAGTAATAATAAAGATAAAGGAGCATAAAAGCAAAAATAAAACAAAATAAAAAGAAAAAATATAAAAGGACTCAAAAGTCCTCATCGCCAGATGGATCGCGAAGTGGTGGCGGTGGTGATGTAATATGAAGATGCTGACAAATCTGATTTAGAGTAGTATCAATGTGATCAAAGCGCTGAAAGCACTGCTGCTCAAATCGTGTTAAACGCTCAAAGATGTCAGAAAGTGAAGCAGCCGCATGAACTGGACAATGAATGGGCAGTGGCTGGGATGGTGGCTCCTCGTGAGGTGGAGGGACATCATCAGTAATGTCCTCTGGGTCATCGTGATCGGTGGATTGAGCTAGACGGTACTGAATAGGATCATATCCACGTCGTCGCTCGATCATCCTCATGTGTAGCATACTCGAAATGCCCTATGGGGACATCTGACCGATGAGAGTGAGGGAGGATGATTGCGCCACTGTGTTGAGGAGGCCGAAGTGGTGAGCTAGTCGAGTCACATAGGGCCCGATACAGATGGCTCCTCTCCTATGCCACTCTGTCTGATGGCAAATGACTAGGGTGATAAAGTAGGCAAGGTCAAAGACGTGCCCGTGTGCCATACTCCAGAGAAAATATGCATCGTGAGTGTTAGTGTTGCCAGTGCTCTCTCGTCGACCCATCAAGGTGTGTGCGAGGATAGCGTGGAGGTACCTCAATGATGGAGAGAGAGCTGTTGCCTTGGAGCGACTAGGATCATAGGTGGCTGAGCAGGGACCAGGGCCCTCCAACATTTGGATAGAGAGTATTGGATGTGCCGATGGAGCTCAAATAAGTCTTCTTCCACCATGAATTCTTCGGTATAGAGGCCTAGAGCTATATCGAACTCAGGCACGCTTAGTTGGTGTACCAAACCACCGAAATGGAACTGGACCGTTTCGGGATCGTTATACTGGGACATAACTGTCTGTAGGTGGAAGGTAGAACAGAGTTCCAAGGTGAGCTCTAAGTAAGTCAGCTCGACAATATCGAAGAATCGATCCCATTGCTCCATAGTCAACAGGGCCCGAACTGCGTCAGCTAGTTGGACCTGCTCTAGGGTGGCCCATTCGATACACCACCCCACTCCAAGAGGTCGTGCCCTAAGGATTTGAAATACTTCTTCCTGGGACCCTTGGGGGAATTGAAGGAATGGATGGCGTACTTCTGTGGTTGCGCTAGAGGATGTTGAACCAGGCCCCTTTCGCTTTTTCGAAGCAGGGAGGACGGATTTCTTGCCACGTGTAGTTGACATTATGTACCTGTAAAGTTAAAAAAGAAGTTTAACAAATAGTCATTTGCTAAAAATTTAAATCAATTGAAGGGATGTAGTTTAAAATATGTGGGCATCAATCAATGAAATAGTTAAAACTAGTAAGTACATTAGATAGATTATGTGAGTGTAATCCTACTTAAAACAAAGTCTATTAGAAAAAATGCATAAATATATTAATGGTCTCAGCTAATCCAAGAAGTAATCAACCTAGAACTAAAACAAAACTCAACCAAAAACAAATTTAATAGCAGAAAGAAATTAATGGCAGCAATTGAAATGGCATGATTAATTAGTTATGAAAAACAAGTAATAAGAAAAAAAGAATAAAACAACATATAATAAAATAAGAACAAGAGAAAAATAGAAGTTAAAGGAAATGGGAGAGAAATAGGGAACCAATAGGGCAAGTGTCAGTGGCCAGAGGTGTTATTGTGGGCAGCGGCGGTGGTAGTGGCTCGAGGGGAAGTAGGGATGCAAGGAGGTGGATTGGTGGCCGGATGGTGTGGTGCTAGGGAGAGGAAGTGGCTGTGTTTGGGGTGGATAAGGGAAAAAGGGAGGAATAAATGAGGTGGGGAGGCTAGATTTTCTGAGGGCGTTGGCCGAAATTGACGGTGGTGTTGAGGGAGCGGCGGCTAGGGTTTTGGTTTGGGGAAGAAGGTGATGAATAGTAAAGTTTTGGGGGTATAAATAGATATTGGGGCACACGAGTGTGCACAGCCCGTGTGTTTCGCGAGTTTTAGGGTTTGGCATGCTTGATACTCGGCCCACGCCCGTGTGTTGTGGGTGTGTTGGTACACGCAGCCGTGTCGCACGGCCGTGTCCTACTACGTTCGCTTCTCCCACACCCGTGGATTAGGTCACATGCCCGTGTCAATTTAACAGGTTTGACCACAAGCATCAGGCACGGGCGCGTCAGATGCTCATGCTAATTTCTCAATTTCAACCTTGGCCTAGGGACACGGGCGTGTCTCACGCCCGTGTTGACTTGGCAGGTTCGTCCATGGGGTATAGGCAGTCCCGTATTTATGGTGCCCATGCCCGTGTTTATAGTGCCCATGCCTGTGTTTAATTAACAGTTCGCCCAAGGCCATATCGCACGGCCGTGGCGATTTGTCGAAACACGTGTCTTGGGAAAAATTTTGCCCTGTTTTCACACGGCCATGTTGCACAGCCGTGTCTCCACCTTTGGTGTGTCCACGGCCTTAGGCATGCCTGTGTGCTTGGCCGGGTGGTTCTGAAAAACTTGTATTCAAGGACTCAGTTAATGATTTAGATGTCAAAAACTGAAATTAAAGAGATTAACAACATTAGTGCTCGGGTAGCCTCTCGAGAAGCCCTTATTTAGAGTCTAAGCTTGACTTACCATGTATGCACTTTTATGAGGGTTTATGGAGCCTAAGCTCCTCTCTTTCATTCCTAAAATCCACACTTTTTTAATGTTTAAGTCGATGACTGTTTACCTTGAAAGTGCTGTGGTTTGGATGTGTTACCTCAACTGTGCCGTAGGGAAAAACAGTTTGAACAAGGAATGGTCTTGACTATCTCGATTTAAGCTTTCCAGAGAACAACTTGAGCCCCGAGTTGTAGAGTAAGACAAGATCACCTTCTATAAACAGCTTGAGTTGCTTTATACGAGCGTCATGGTGTCGCTTTTTGGCTTCCTTATATAATCGTGAGTTTTCGTATGTGTTATTGTGCCATTCATCCAACTCCTTCAACTGCATTAACCTTTTTTTACCTGAAAGTTTAGAATCAAGATTTAGAAATTTGATAGCCCAAAATGTCTTATGTTCAAGTTCAAATGGCACGTGACAACTTTTCCCATAAATAAGTATATAAGGGGATGTCCCTATGGGGGTTTTGAATGCAGTTCTATAAGCCCATAAAGCATCATCTACTTTACTCGACCAATCTTTCCTATTCAACTCTACCATTTTTTCTAAGATGCGTTTCAGTTCTCTATTCGCTACTTCGACTTGTCCACTGGTTTGAGGATTGTAAGGGGTAGCCATTCTGTAGTGCACTCCGTATTTCTTTAGAACTCTATCAAACTGGGCATTACAAAAATGAGTACCCCCATCACTGACAATTACCCTAGGTGTTCCAAATCAAGAGAAAAGCTTTTTAAGAAATCTTACCACCATTCTAGCATCATTAGTAGGTAAAGCTTGGGCTTCCACCCATTTTGACATATAATCGACCGTTAGTAAGATATATTTATTCCCAAATGAATTAGGGAATGGGCCCATGAAATCAATACCCCATACATCAAATATTTCACATGAGAGTATATATGTTTGAAGCATTTCATTACGTTGAGAGATATTACCTGTTCTTTGACATTTATCGCAAGAGGTCATGTACCTATTAGCGTCTTTAAACAGTGTGGGCCAATAGAAACTTGATTCGAGTATTTTGTGAGCAATCCTAGTCCCACTGTAGTGTCCTTCAGTTGGTCCTGAATGGCAGTGTTCTAGAATTTTGTATGCTTCTGTCTTAGTAATGCATCTTCGAATGACTTGATTTGTACATATACAAAAAAGGAAAGGATCTTCCCAGAAGTAGTTTTTCACGTTAGCAAAGAATCGCTTCTTTTGCTGATGGGTCAACCCTTTGGGGTTATGTTAGCCGCTAAATAACTTGTAATATCAGTAAACCAAGGTTCCTCATATTCTGATACGACTAGTAATTGTTCTTCAGGAAACGAGTCGTTTATTTGGGTTTTGTCGAGTTCTTTGAGGTGTGGAAATTTTTAGCCCCTTTCTTATCTTGTATCTCTAAGTCGAATTCCTGTAATAATAAAACCCATCTTATTAATCGAGGTTTCACATCAGTCTTAGTTAAAATATAATGAAGAGTGGAATGATCAGTATAAACGATGACTTTAGACAATATCAGATATGGTCTAAATTTGTCAAACGCAAAAACCACAGCTAGCAATTCTTTTTCTATGGTAGTGTAATTCTCTTGCGCTGCTGTCAAAGTCTTGCTAGCATAATAAATAGGCTGAAAATGTTTGTCTCTTCGCTGTCCAAGAACTGCACCTACTGCAAAGTCACTTGCATCACACATTAGTTCAAAAGGTAAATTCCAATCAGGAGTAATTATAATCGGAGCGTTAGTTAACTTTTCTTTAAGAGTGTTAAATGATTCTAAACATTCTTGATCAAAGTTGAAAGGCACATGTTTTTCTAGTAATTTCGTTAAAGGCTTAGCTATTTTAGAAAAATCTTTAATAAATGTTCTATAAAAACCAGCATGTCCTAAAAAGCTTTTTTTAGCCTTAACCGAATTAGGGGGAGGTAGTTTTTCAATGGTTTCAATTTTTGCTTTATCAACCTCTATTCCTTTACTAGAAATTTTATGTCCTAACACAATACCTTCACGAACCATAAAATGGCATTTTTCCCAGCTGAGAACAAGATTTGTTTCCTCGTATCTTATTAAAACTCATTCTAAATTCTTAAGGCAAAGATGGAAAGAATTACCGAATACCGAGAAGTTATCCATACATACCTCCATGATATCCTCCACGAGTTCGTCAAAGATGGCTAACATACAATGCTGAAAAGTAGCAGGGGTATTATATAATCCAAAAGGCATTCTACGATAAGCAAATGTACCGTATGGACATGTGAATGTTGTCTTCTCTTCATCTTCTGGAGCTATCGGGATCTAGAAGTAGCCAGAGAGTCCATCCAAAAAACAGTAGTACATATGTCATGATAGTCTTTCCAACATTTGATCAATAATGTGCAAGGGAAATTGATCCTTTCTGGTGGCGTTATTCAATTTCTATAGTCAATGCAAACTCTCCAACTTGTGACTATTCTTGTAGGGATTAGCTCATTCTTTTCATTGGTCACAACAGTTATGCCTCCTTTCTTAGGAACAACCTGCACAGGACTTACCCAAGCACTATCAGAAATAGGATAAATAACTCCAGCGTCTAGAAGTTTAATTACATCAGCCTTGAGAACTTCCTTAATGGTGGGGTTTAGTCGTCTTTGAGCTTGCACACATGGTTTGTATTCATCTTCCATCAAAATTTTGTGGGTGCAAAAAGAAGGGCTAATCCCTTTAATGTTAGAAATTTTCCAAGCTATAGCCTTTTTGTGTTCTCGTAGAACTTGGAGTAATATATCCTTCTCTTTTGGTTGTAAGTTCGAGGAGATAATTACTGGCAGTGTAGAGTCATCTCCCAAAAATGCATATTCCAAGTGTTTCGGTAATTGCTTTAGCTCCACTTTAGGTGGTTCAACAATAGAGGGTTTTTGTTTTATTTTATCATTTATCTCAATACCCTTATACTCTATATGTCTTGGAGAAGGTTCATTAGAGTTCAAATCATTTATTACCTTTCTCACCTCAGTGGTGACTTTATCCTCCTCCCCACCTTGGGCGAGACACAGTTCCAACGTGTCTTTAAGAGCGGTTTCCTGAAATGAATCTTGAATAGAATGGTCAATATAATCAATAAAATAAAAAGAATCGCCTTGTTCTCTAGAAAATCTCATGGCATCATATATTTTAAACACAATTTCCTCATCACCTACCTTAAGCATAAGTTTACCATCCCCTACATCAATAACAGCTCTAGCAGTGGCTAAAAATGGGTGTCCTAAGATTAAAGGTACCTCAACATCCTCATCTATGTCACGCATAACAAAATCAACAGGGAATATAAATTTATCCACTTTAATTAAAACATCTTCAATGATACCCCTAGGATATGGAACAAATTTATCAGCTAGTTGAATACTCATCCTAGTGGGTTTTGGTTCCCCAAGACCTAGTTTCTTGAACATTTTATAAGGCATTAAGTTAATACTTGCACCTAAATCAGCTAATGCCTTTTCAATATTTAAACTACCAATTAAACAAGGAATACTAAAACTTCCTGGATCTTTCAATTTGGTTGGCAGTTTGTTTTGGAGGAGAGCTGAACATTCCTCATTGAGTTCCACTGTGGACAGCTCTTCAAATTTTCTTTTGTTCTTTAGAAGTTCCTCAAGAATTTTGCATACGTGGGCATCTATGAAATAGCTTCAACAAAAGGTAAGTTAATATGTAACTTTTTAAAAAGTTTAAGAAATTTACCGAATTGTGCATCCATGCGGCCTTTCTTTAACTTTGCTGGATATGGGATGGGTGGCTTGTATTCTTTAAGTACTGGTGGAGCATTCTCTTTGGGTTTAGCCTCTTAAACCTTCTCTTTGTCAGGTTCTTCAACAGACTTCTTTTCAGGTTCACCTAGTGTTTTTCCATTCCTTAGTGTGACTACTTTAACATGTTCTCTAGGATTGGTTTTAGTATTACTCGGCAAACTACCTTGTGGTCTATCAAATATCATATTGGGAAGTTGACCAATTTGGTTTTCAAGTCCTTGAATTGAAGCCTATTGGTTTTTAAGTGTTTTTTCGGTATTTTAAAAAAAGGTTTCTGACACCGAGATAACTTTTTCCAACATCTCCTTGAGGTTCGGTTTCTTTTCCTGTCGGTAAGGAGGTTGTTGAAATCCCGGAAGGGGTGGTAGTCTTTGATTTCATTGATTTCCTTGACCTCCCCATGAAAAGTTTGGGTGATTCCTCTAACCTGAATTGTAAATGTTACTATAAGGATTATTTTGAGGTCGAGGATTATTACCCATATAATTTAGTTGCTCGTTGTCCATGCCATAGGGTGGGTACTCAGGATTGCTCATAGCTCCTAGATTTGAGTCACTCTGCATCACTGGGTGTACCTGCGTAGAACCAGCTAAACCATCAATCTTTCTATTTACAAGTTCTACCTTATTAAAAAGCATGGTCACCGCGTCAACATTAAAAACACTAGCAACTTTTGTTAGCTTTGTTCTCATGACTTGCCACTAATAGTTATTCAGTGACATCTCCTCTGTAAACTCATAAGCCTCCTCAGGTGTTTTGTTATTTATGGTTCCACCGGTAGCTGCATCAATCATTTACCTCATTGAAGGGTTCAAACCATTGTGAAAAGTTTGAACCTGAAGCCATAAGGGTAACCCATGCTGAGGGCACATTCTCAACAAGTCCTTGTATCTCTTCCATGCATCATAAGTGTTTCTAAATCCATCTGCACAAAAAAAGAAATATCATTCCTCAACTTTACCGTCTTAGTCGGTGGAAAATATTTTAAAAGAAATTTTTTGGTCATTTGTTCCCAAGTAGTGATTGACCCTCGTTGTAGAGAGTTCAACCACTGTTTAGCCTTATTCCTCAAAGAAAAGGGAAATAACCGAAGGTGAATGGCATCATTAGAAACGCCATTGATTTTGAAAGTGTCACAGAGTTCCAAAAAGTTAGCTAAATGTGTATTAGGATCCTCGTCCTGCAAACTATCAAACTGAACAAACTGTTGTATCATTTGAATCTTGTTAGGTTTCAGTTCAAAATTATTTGCAGCAATAGCAGGCCTAACAATACTAGATTCAGTACCATCTAAATTAATCTTAGCATAATCATACATAGTACGAGGAGTAGGGTTTTGATTCACAGGGTCTGCGGCTACCACCGGAGGTAATGATTATTTTCATTTCCCTCTATCTCTTCGGTAGTGTTGGCCTCGTTCTTTTGCTCTTCCTCTATGTACTGTAGACTTCGCCTTATTTTTCTTCAGTTTCTGTAAGCTGATGCTTCTATCTCACTATCAAAAAGCAAAGGTCCTGACGGGTTCTTTCTAGTCATAAACTAGAGACACCAGTCAGAGACAAATAAAAGAAAGGAAAAATTAGTAAATAAAATAAAAATAAAAAGTAAATTGCAATAAAAGTAGAAATGGCTAAAGTAATAAAAATCTAGTGTTCCTAATATTTTAGTTCCCCAGCAACGGCGTTAAAAACTTATTGTGCGTGATAAGTTTTAAATTTTATGATCGTACCTAGGCACTAACTATTATCACGAATAAGGCAAGCGCACCTATCGGACAGTAGTATAGCTTATGGCAAGACTAGAATGTCGAACCCACAGGAACTAAAAGTACTAGTATTAACCTTCTTTTTATTATCTAGCCTAAGAATGAAGGAATTTGTTTTAATTAAACTAATTATTAACTAAACTAAGAATGCACATAGAGTAAATTGGGGAAATACTTTTTGGGAAAACTAATTGATTAAGACAACACCCAAGGAAGAATCCACCTAGACTTCACTTGTTATTTAACTCTGAATTAGACGATTTATTTACTTGATTTGATCCGTAAAAATCCCTAAATTATGTTATTATCTCCGTCGAGACTAAAAACATTTAAACCTAGGTTGATTAATTGAAATTTATTCCTAATTATCTCCGTGTTTAGGTTTGCTAAATAGGCACGAGTGTGTGGTGTGCCGATGTGAGGAACTCCAAGCCGTGTTAATTCTCACTTTGGCCCATTTTCTCTGTTTTTAGCCCGTTTCTCGTTCTTTTCACTTTCCTATGCTCACTTAAGTATAAAACATGAAATTAAGGTATTTGGAGCATCAAATTTCGCAAATTCAATTATAATTCATTCATAAATGTGTGAAATGTGGGATAAAAATATGTATATATTATGGTTTATCAACCTCTTAATGCTTCTGGCATAGTTCAACTAATGAGTCTTCGATAGCTGTCACTGCCTTTTCTAAGTCAGATAGTTTATTCCTATACTAGCAGCTGGCACTTCTGAAAGCCCTACCCAAAGACTTTGCTCAATAGATGAAATCTCCGAGACCTATGCGATGACCGTGAAAGGATCCTCATTTGAAATAGAGGTGAGAGAAGAAGAGAAAACCTCTTTTAGTTGAGGGATGGGAAAATGCTACCTGACCTAACAGGGGCAGTGTTAGGAATTTGAAGAAAGGGCAGTGTTGGTTGGATCACAAGAGTCACTTTTATAGGACTCTAAGATCGAGAAGGATATGAAGAAAGCATGAGAGAGCTAGGGCAATGAGTAGATTCCATTGGGGTTTATGGGAACTTTGGAAGAGTAAGGGCTGATGGAGTAGGGATAGTTGCAATTAAGGGCACCCTACCGGACTTATGCCTTACTAAAGAAGGACACCCATTTCTTTCAGATTCTTGGGTGCTCTCATTTGTTCTAATTCTCTTCTTTGATCTCCATGCTCCTAATTTCCTGGGTGGAGTAGCAGTAGTCTTTCTTGAACCATGGGTTTCCTTAAGGATTGATAAGATATCTGTCTCTTAAGAATTGGAAGAAAAGGAAGGTCATACACCATCAATGAGAGAGCTAGCTCAATAAGAAGAGGAAGCAGAATCAGAAACAACATTAGTAATGATATTCTAGTTTCATGGAGAGAAGCCACAAATGCGGTAAAAGTAGAAGGGTGGCTCTCTTTTGCGTCATAGTAATATTTTTGCTAAATCATAATCTGAGGTATACGACCAACCTTTATAGGAAAAAAACACCCTTTGACCATCTAATGCTATGTCAGGCACACTTCCTCGAAAGTCCTTTTTGCTAAGCTCGTAAGCAGTATTGAAATATGTTTCTAACTGAAACTAATCCCACCAAGTCTAACACACATCATTTTTCCAACCGCTTAGTCTAAACTTCAGAAAGTACAAAATCTAATGGTTGGCATTGATTACACGTACTCTTGTTAGGGAGAGGCCATCTAGTTGGAAAACCAAAGCCCAACTAGAATTACTATTGACCCGTATGAATTTACCTTTCCGTAGATGAAGGTTTGAAATACTATTCCAGATGATGGGCTCGTATCCTAAACACACATTGAAATGGGCATTGTAGGCAGAAACACCCTGCCTAGCCACTTTTAGTTGATAAAACTTTTGGAAAGCCCCAAGCATTGCTAGTTCGTTGTGCATACAATAATTGATGTAGTAAGGCACCAATATATAACCAATAATTACCCCGACGCAATGCCATATTCATTCAAGATGACACAGAAGAAATGATTCAGAGGTAAATGGAAATCGACTTCTAGGATAATGAAAAGAAAAATGAACCCTCTAGCATTACTAATCAAGTAACTTTGTTCCGATCTTTGGAAGGTATAAGAGAAGTTAAGGATTCAAATACCACAAGCTCCCAAATATTTGGACATCTCATCTTGGGTGGTGGTATAAGTAATCAATTGAGTTTCCACCCCAAGACGGTTAATTGAGGGATTTTGAGGTCCAAGTAGGCTAGAACCAATCAGAACAATGGTACAACTGGTTTGTCATGCCCTCTTCCCTAAGTATTGACTCAAACCATTTTTAATAAATGCATGAAGAAGAAAGGAAGGAAGGAAGAAATGACAGAAAGAACAATAATTACCTTTACATTAAATCAGATGAGGGACCCGAGAATAAGCAAAGCAGACAAAGAAGAGTTTAGGGATTTGGATGTTTGTAGAAAGGTAAAAAGAGAAAAAAATGAAACTACGGGATAAATAGAGAAAATCTTGCACAGGAAGTTAAGGAAATGATGTTTGTTTGAATTCACCAGTAGTATGATGACACCTGTCATGAGAAAAGTTTTAAAAAATTAAAACTTTCTGTACGACCACTTCGTTTTAAGTTTGCCAGATACGTAACTTGACTGTAAATGAGTATGTATAAGTTTCAAGTAGGTTATGCCATGTGGGCGAAGAGTTATTCTTTGATAAGATAATCATCAAGATCATAGGAAAATTTTAAAGGACAAAATTTACTAAGTGGGGAAGAGTTAACACCCAGATTTGAGAAGTCTTGAGTTTGGACAAGTACTTTAAAGAAAATCTGATGGGTGCGGTCTTATATACTAAGATGATGTTTCTAGTGCACTAGTAGAGCGCATCGTCAACGATAAGATGTAAGGAAAGGAATGATCTCTGAAAAGTGTATGACTCTAAAAAAGGAAAGATTGATAAAGATATTAAGGATTTTTTAGTTAGTAGAAGATGTTACCAAGTTAAGGTATGCCCAATTGTCCAGTTAAGGTAGAAGTTATGTACTAATAAGGTAGTTAGGATGGGACGATGGGTTAATTAAAAGTTATGAAAATATTTTAGATTCTATAATATGCTTCTCTACAGTTGTACGCCACTAATAAGAGCAACCTTGAAAGTTAAGGACACATGTCAAAGTGACCAATATCGATTTATCACACCTTCTAATGGTCTCCTACTGATCACTTTTGGATGTACCAATTTTTAGAGTAGAAATCCTACACAAAAGATGTGAAAAGCGATATTTGCAAGTATACAGGTCAAGTTGTAATATGGTTACAATGGAGGATCGTACCCAAGGGAGGCATGAACTAAATTTATTCTAATCTAAACATAAATAGATCTAATTAGTACTTTAATTGAATTATAGTACGCAGAACTAAAAGAATGAGTTTTATAAACTATACTAAAAAAAATTAGAAAGAAAATAAAAGAAAGTAATTGAATAAAACACGAGAAATCAAATAATCAAATATGTATCGAATTTGGGCATGGGTGATTAGCTCACTTCAGTAATCATAACCAACTATCATTTCAAGTTTTCTTGTTCAATCAACCAGTCGGTATCCCAACACAATCTTCTTATTATTCTACTAGAATATCGAGTCGACAATAACTACTTATCTCTTAACCTCAGAGTCTAGACTGGTTCAGGGTTAAGGTGTTCAGGAATAGGCCATACCAAATCTAGGCTAATTTTCACCTTAATTAATTCCTAAGGTTGTCAGGCCTAGGGTTTTAGTTCTTCCTCTCTTGAACTATTGATCCGCTAAGAATCCCTTAAAAATAGTTGATCAATCATACCCCCTTGCTAACTATAAGGGGATTAGTTCCTCATGGATCTCATAAGCAAAATAAACTTAATAAAGAGAATAAACATAAAGAGCAATTCAAGAGAATAGAGTTTAGAAGAAGCTTGATTTGTATTAAAATTAAGCACAGAATCCACACAGAGTTTGATAGTATTTCCAAAATCTGATTTCTCCATAAATGTAAATAACAAGAACAGAAAAAATCTAAAACCTAAGAAAAAAGAAAAACTAAAGACTAAATCTAAAGTGAAAATTATACAATATGAAAAATGTCTGTAACATGTGTTAAATGAGTCTATTTATAGACTTTGGTGCGATTGTCATTCTTAACCTAGGTCAGCTGTCGTCCTCATGCTTAATATTTGATTGTGCAGACCAAAATGCCCCTGGCTCATATTTGTTTCACGTGAAGAGGTGATGTCGTGACACACCAGATACTATTTTGCAACATTGAAGGTAGTATGCTCATCTTCAAGGTATCTTTAGGGTATGTCATGACATCCTCAAGCCGTGTTGTGACATTGAAGGTACTATTGGAATTCTTCTATTCTGCTCATATGTTGTGACATCCAATGCTTTGTGTGACAACCTAGCGACCAATATTGAGTTATCGCACCTTCTAATGGTATCGTACTGACCGCCTTTAGATTTACCAATGTCCAAAGTAGAAATCCAGCGCAAAAGATGTGAACAGTAGTATTCACAAGTATACAAGCCAGGTTGTAATTAATATAGTTACAATGGAATAGGTAAGAACTCTAAGGGCCGTACCTAATAGAGGTGTGAAATAAATTAATCCCAGTCTAAATATAAATAGATCTAATTAGTACTTTAATCAAATTATAGTACTAAGAATTGAAAGAACGAGCTAGATAAAATATACTAAAAATAATAAGAAAGGAAATAAAAGAAGAGTAAATCAGTTAAAAATAAGAAATCAAATAATCAAATATTTATCAAATCTGAGCATGGATGATTAGCTCACTTTCGTAGTCATAATCAATTATCGTCTCGAGTTTTCTTGTTCAATCAACTAGTCAATACCGCGGCCGGATCTTTCGATTCTTCCACTAAAGTATTGAGTTGACAAGAACTACTTATCTTTCGACCTCACAGTTCAAACTAATTTAGAGTTATGGTGTTCACGGATAGGCCATACCAAATTTAGGTTAATTCCCACCTTGATGACTTCCTAGGGTTTTCTGGTCTAGGGTTTACATTCTTCCTCTCCTGAACAGTTGACCCGTTAAAAAATCCCTACAAAATAGTTAATTATTCATACCTTCACTCACTAATTCCCCACAAGAGGATTAGTTCCTCGTGGATCTAATAAACGATATAAACTTGATGGAAAGAAAGAACATAAAGAAGATTTCAAGAGTAGAGTTTAGAATAACCCTGATTTTTATTGAAATGAAGCACAAAATCCTTATAGAGTTTGATAGTAATTCCAGAATCTGATTTCTCCATAAAAGTAAATATCAAGAGCAGAAATAAACTGTAAAACCTAAGAAAAGAGAAAAATTAAATAGTAAACCTAAAGAGAAAATTATACAATCTAAAAAATGTCTTTAACATGTGCTACATGTAACAGCTTGGTTTAGACCCTAGTCGAAACAGTGGTTTCAGAACCACATATCCGAGGTTGGAAAAATATTTTAATATTATTTTCTATGTTTATAGCATGATATATGATATGTGTGAAATTTTTTTGTGAAAATTTTATCGTTTGTGTGTTCGATTTAATAAAAAGGACCTAATCGCAGAAAATGTAAAAGTGGTCTTCTAATTGTTAAAGTACTGAATTGTTATGATGCTCTAAATATAAGGTCCTTAAGATGCAATTAGACCATGATTAAGGTTAATGGACATTAATGACGATCCATTAATTGATTTTTATTTGATATTAAACAAGGGTAAAATGGTAAACTAGATATTTATGTGTTATTAATTATAACAAAGCATGCATTTTTGTCCATCTTTTTTTTGTTTGCCTAAATTGATGAAAGAAAGTCTAGTGTTCTTGTGTTTAAAAATTCGGCTACTTCTAACTTTAATTAAGGTATGAGTTTTGTTCAGTTTTTGATAATTTCTACGTTTTTGAGATCGCTACTATGTGTTCTAGCTAGCCCATGTCATGATTTTTAAGATTTTTAGTGATTTTGAAAAGATCCAGTGATGACTATTCAAGCTTAATGTTGATTTTTGATGAAAAATGAAAGATATATGTTTGACTGATATGTTTTGTTAAGTGATTTTGGAAGAAAATGCTATTAAGGTACTAAATTGTGGAATTTGCAAAATGTGGGGTTAAAAGGTGAAATAAATGAAATTTATGGGCTGTTAAAAGCTATATGAAAATTTGGTTAAGCTATAGTTTTAATGAATTTGGTGAATTTTGTGTATTTGTGAAATAGGGACTAAAATGTCAAAATGTGAAAGTTTAGGGGCTAAAATACAAAGAGGCCTAATTATGTGTTTTTGGATTTAATTGAAATAATGTGTGATTAAATTAGTTAAATTTGAATTTATTTAGATCAAGAATGAAAGAAAACGAAATTAGATCGGGGAAAGTCGAAAGTGGTCGAATAGTCGGTTCAATACGTTCGTTCTCGTACGAGATAAGTTCACATGCAAATAAATGTATTTGAATTGAATTATTAATTATTATATGATATTGAAATGTATTGAATGTCTATAGAAGATCAATTTGTGAGATTGAGAAAGTAGCAACAATGTTACGACGTCCAAAAACCCCGTACGAACCATAGGAATAGTGTAGGATACCTATGTCATGACATAGGAATCTGAGATGTGATATCGTATAAGACCATGTCTGAGACATTGGCATCGATTAGAGATTACGTGTAAGACCATTTCTAGGATATCGGAATCGTATATGATTTCGTTTAAGACCTTGTTTGGGATAGTGGCATCGATATTTGATAACATGTAAGACCATATTTGGGATATGGCATTGTATGAGCTTTACAAGCTATTTGAATATCCTTGTCAATTCCGAACAGTTCAACGGGCATTATCAAGAAATAAACGAGTATTTAAATTAGCATCCGATTCAGGTATGTATGAAATGTATATGATATGCAAGAATGAAAGGTGAGTATGTTTACAAAAGATGACATGTGAATTGCATTATATGCAAGTGATTTGAGAACAAGCGATTTAGATGTGAATTATAAAGCTTGTGTATGTGCTTTACTATGGATTCCATGGATAATATGGCTTGTAATTGCTTTATATGTTAAGATTATTTGTATATGGCTTACTAAGCTTTTGAAAGCTTACTTTGTGTGTGTTTTCATTATTTTATAGCTTATCGAAGCTACCGTAAGCTCGGGGATCGTCGAGGATCATCATCACACTATCAATTGATATTTTGGTACTTTGATGTTGTAAATAATAATGTATGGTATGTATAGGCTAGTGATGTTGTGGGATGTTTTGAGTTATGAAAATCTTGCCATATGATATGGCTTGGTTATGGTTTAGACTATGAATTGATTTTTGGCATAAGCTATCTGATGAATTATGGTGTTATAATGTGTTCATTTATGGCCTAGTGAAATGGTAATTTTTGATAAGTTTGTTATAAGTGTGAGTTGTGGATATGGTATGTTTTGGAATGGATTAAAATGAAGTATGAAACATGTGATTTTAGTATGATTTTGGTTCATGAAATGGATGCAATTTGAGTTGGAATTATGTATGGAAATGAATGATGATGTTGCAGCATGAATGATGCTTGATTTGGTTTTAATTTGGCTGCATTTTGGTTGTGAAATATGTGTCATATGATGCTTGTAGGGATGACCCAAAATGGATGGCATTATGGCCTTGCAAATGGCCTATTTTTACCCACATAGGAAAGGACATAGGCGTGTGTCTCTACCATGTTGTTCGAAGGCCAGTTCAAATTGAGCCTGGGCGCCCCACACGGCCTCACACATGGGCATGTGATGGGCCGTGTGGCCAAGTCTGTATACCCTACAGGTTTTGACATGACTGGGCACACGGTTCAGACACTGGCATGTGAGGCTATTTCGAATAGCCACACGGACTGGACACATGGGCGTGTGACTGGCCGTGTGAGCAAGTCAGTAACCTCCCTAATTTTTACATGGCCTAGCACACGGGCGTGTCTTGAGGCTGTGTGGTTAAGTCAGTTTGTATGCCTTATTTTGCCATGGCCTAGACACACGGGCATGTCTAATGCAATGTGAGGCACACGACCTATTCACACGGGCGTGTGACCTCTGTAACTTAGAAAAATTGTTAAGTTTTGACAAATTTTATATGAGATCATTTTAGTCCCCAACCTTCTCTAAAGCATGTTTAAGGTCATGTAGATCTTCTAAAGGGACTCGATGTGTATGAATTGTAATGATATTATAAAGTTTATGCATAATGTATGTGAAAAGGTTTGATTATGTTATGAAACGTCTGGTAATGCCTCTTAACCCTAGTCCGATGACAGATTTGGGTTAGGTGTGCTACACTACATGAGCTTATTTATTGACTTTAGGGTGGCCGTTGTCCTCAACCCTAAGTTATATATCATCCTCATGTTTAATATTTGATTGTGTGGACCAAACCAACTATGTCTCGTATTTATTTCACGTACAAAGGTGATGCCATGACACACCAGGTCTTATGTTGGGACATCGAGGGCAGTATGCTCATTTTTAGGTTATCATTAGGGGTATGTCGTGACATCCTCAAGCTGTGTCACAACATTAAAGGCATCTTGGAATTATTCTATTCTGCTCCCTATGTTGTGACATCCAAAGCTCGTGTTGCAACCTAGTGATCAATATTGAGTTAGTACACTTTCTAATGGTCTCCTACACACTCACACAATATATTAGCTCACCTTTAGGCCTTATTTGACCCTTAAGGAAAACAAAAGACTCAAATTACACATTTTATTAAACTTAACTAAATCTATGGAAATGTAATTAAAACTTAACTAAAATTCTTATCTTCAAGTTCTTAAAGCGTGAAAAATAACTTAATCTACTACACCAAATTATGATAGATCACCTGCACGCTTGTAAAATATATTAGCTCACCCTTAGGCCTCTTTTGGGCCCTAAGGTCAACAAATGCAACAACCTATTTTTCAGTGGTGATAGGCCAATGGTTTCGGGACCACAAATTTCTATTGTATCGTCCCATAAATATCATTTATAGAATATTTATAGAGTCATTAAAGTAGTATTAAAATTTGGTTAAGAAATTTTAATGTTTAGATAGCTAATTAAAGAAAAAAGACTAAATTGTAAAAGGAGAAAAACCTAGTAATTATTGTATTTAGATTATTTAATAGCTTAACTAATAAATATAGGAGGGCCAATATGGAAATAAGACCTTATTGTTAGATAGTGGACGGAAATGGAGTGAAAATTTAAAGAAAATTTGAAAGAAAATTTTGTCAATGGCAATTTTGTAATTTTTTGTGAAATTAAAACAAATTAATTGAAGAATAAACACTTTGTTCTTCATTTATTCAAATTCTTGCCGAAACACCATTAAAGGAGGGCTCCAAGCTTTAGTCTCATCTGCTTAGTGCATGTGAGCTCAATTCTCACCTATTTCTTATAATTTTTATGTTTTTGAGATCATTGCAACTAGGTCCAACTAGCCTATACCTTCGTTTTTGAATCTGTTAAAAGTTTTAGAAGTTTCTATTGATGAATTTTGGTTTTTTTTTTTATGATAATTATGTGGTTGAAGCTTTGATTGTGGTATTTAGTTGTTTTATGAAGTAATTTTATTAGTTTTTGAATTAAGGATTAAATTGTTAAAATCACATGGATAGTTTGATGATTAAGAAGTGTTTTTTGGACTGCTTGACTTACATGAAAAAGGGAAACTTGTAGAATAGTCCCTGAACTTCGGTAACTATTACAATTCAATCAAGATAAGTTCGGTCGGTTTGTAATTTAATATCTATATGAATTTTATGATGATATGATATGAAATAGTGGATATTAATTGTTCTATTGATGATGTAAACTTGTTTGGGAAAATGTTATTGAATTTCGATACTTGGGCTAGATGAACGCGAGATAGAGTACAACTGAATGATGGCGTATTATGCAAGGATTGGAGTGGAGATTGATTGTAGCAACTTGTTTTTAGTTAAATCAGAATAATGGTTTCGGGACCACAAATCTGAAGTCGAAATAATTATTTTACTATTATTTTAATGTATACAGTATGAAATTATGTTTGTGTGAAAGATTCGTTTAAAAATTTTACCGTTTGGTTAGTCAATTTAATAAAAAGGACTAAATTGCGTAAAGTGCAAAAGGGCTATTCTAATAGTTAAAGGCATCTAATAGTTGTGGATTATAAAAGTAGAGGTCCTTATGTGGTAAATAAACCTTTTTTAGTGTTAGTGGACAAAGATGGACATGCATAAATGAATTTTAATGGTTTATATTAAATGTTAATATTGTAATTTGGTTATATAAGTAAATTAAATAAAACAAACATAATTTTTAAGGCTTTCATCTTCCTCTAGCCGATTGTAAAAGAGAAGAAAAGCCATTTTTTGCAGGGTTCATTCGGTCAAGCTATTTTTGATCAATTAAGATGAAGAAAGAAAGAATTCGGATTTGGATCGGAGAAAAAGCAAGGTTATCGAGTAGTCGACTCGATTAGTCAATTTCGTACTCGAGGTAAGTTCATACGTGATAATTTTATTGTAAGTAAATTGTAAATGCTTTGATATTCTGTAAATTGTTGTTACAGGGTATGAATAATGTATGAACTACAAATACAACTTTACGAATGCATTCGACAATAGAATCAACAAGCGTGAAATCCCGATTAAACCTTAGGAATAGATTTGGGTGCTAGTGACATGTCATTAGGTGATTTGTTAAGTTGGCTTTGGGCCATGATATTAGCACGTCGGGTGCGTGTTATACCGACTTGGCTTCGGGCCATGCCCAACTTGCTTTTCAAATTATGATAATTTAATGAATTCATGTTTGGTCATGTCATGAAATATGAGAAAGGTTTGTAGTTAATGTGTTTATTGCCATGTTATGTTAAATTGATTGAATTGCATTTATTCAATGAATTATATTGTTACCATACGAGCTTACTAAGCTTTGAAGCTTACTTTGATTTACTTTTTATGTTTTATAGTGAATTGAAGCTTGCTCAGATTTGACAATCGACAGGAACATCATCGCAATATCGAATATCTAAATTGGTACTTTTAAAGTTATAAATATATGGTATATGGCATGTATAGGCTATATAGTATTTTGGTATGTTTTAGTTGTGAATATGAGCCATGAGATTTGGGTTGGTAGTGATGTAAATGTTATGTGTATTTGGCCATTAGAAAGGATTTGTTAATGACTATGGTATGACATTTATAATGCCTTGTGAAATTGTAACACCACTTACCCGTATTCGACGCTGGAATAGGGTACGAGGCATTACCGGAGCACATACACTTGTAAACGTATTAAATTGAGTCATAAAATTTCATCCAAATTAAAACTTTTCAAATTTTTATCTTTGAGTCCCTAAATAAGGCCTACGAGACCCAATACATACTTTAGAAGTGGTCCGGGACTAAATTGAGAACTTTTGAAAGCATTGAAATTTTTTTTACAACATAAAACAGCGGTACACGCCCTGGGCACATGACCGTGTGGCTGCCCGTGTGGCCACAAGTAAGGCTATTTACCAAGCCTTTTGCTACCCCGAAACACTTATACACTTATAAAAATTTATCATCACACAACATGGTATTATTAAGCATTTAAACATCCACAATAATACATCCGCATACCATTTACAAACCACATTCATCATGCATAGTCACACACATACACACTTAACCATTCACCTCATGCAACTTACACAACCAATCACATTTACCATTCATAATTATCACACATTTACTCATCCAACACATGCGGACATACACATCCTTGATGTAACACCCCTTACTCATCTCTGACGTCGGGACAGGGTTTGAGGCATTACCTTACTAAACACTTGCAAACATTCAAACTTGAGCAAACAAAATGCATCCTAATTTAAAACTTTTGCAAACATTTTCTTACAGAGCTTCATATGGGCATACGAGGCCTAAAACGTAGTTTAGAAACAATTCGGGACCATTTTGGGTACTTACAAAAATTTCATCAAAAACTACTAAAAACAGGGCACACACCCGTGTGGAAGGGCAACACGCCCGTGTGGCCTCTAGACATGGCCGTTCTGATGGCCCTGTGGTTCACATGGCCTAAACACCTAAGGGCACGCCCGTGCGCATTGTCTGTGTGGATTTGTTTCCTAACATCAAACCTACAGGGGTTTTTACATGGTCTGGCACACGCCCGTGTGCTCAGCCCGTGTCCTTCACACGGCCATGACACGCCCGTGTCGCAGCCCATGTGCAAAAACCTTGACATTATGTTTCTGACATCAGCAATCACATGACCGTGGCACACGCCTGTATGCTAGGCTGTATCCTTCACACGGTTGAGACACACGGCGTGTCTCATGCCTGTGTTTTACTACTGGGCATTTATTTCTACCAATTCAAGGTGCAGGGGACACACGGCCTAACCACACGCTGTGGGGCTAACTGTGTGTCACACAAGGCCTAGACACATGCCTGTGTGTCTACCTGTGTGGATAAAATAAGGATATCTACCAAGCCTTTTTGCCACCCCGAAACAAAGTCTAACACATATCCAAGCATACCAAGACTCCAGAACTCAGCTAATGGCCATAATTTGGCATTCATACAACTAAACAAATTCAATCCAACCAAACATCTATACAACCATCCTAACATTCTTGTTCATCCAAACAACTTGCACTTTCATTAAAAACAACAACATTTGCATTTAAGAACCATTGTCAAATATTAGCCAATATCTTTGGCTTTTTACAAAATGAAGTATTTCAAATTCAAGCCAACATATTTGGCTCCAAAAAAATAATATGACACCTAACAAAAGAATAAAATCCTATACATGACATATTCTCAAAATGCTAAAACTAACTATACCGAGTGCTTTGGATAATAGTGTGAACAAAGCCTCCGACGTACTTTGATCCACGAGCTAACTAGGCAGCACTATAAGAAAATGGAAAGGAGATGGGGTAAGCATAAAGCTTAGTAAGTTATAAGAAATAACAACAATTTACTATGTCATAGCATATTTTCAATACATCACAATTTGTGCATGATACAAGAAATGGCCACCAACATAACTTACTTGTTTTCATCCTTTATTAATCATACACATACTAGTGAGCTCACATTTCATACATTACACTTAGGTACCGGCACCACTCACAAAAATTATCACAATATCTCTCAACTTAACATTAGCTTTAAATTTCCCTGTTGAACTATTTAAAATACAAAAGGATATTCAATGAGCATCCAACGTAAGGTATCAAGCCGATGCCATGTCCCAGACATGGTCTTACACTAGCTTACATATCAAGTCCACGCAATGTCCCAGACATGGTCTTACACTAACTCTCAATGAATCGAGGACGATGCCATGTCCCAGACATGGTCTAACACTAGCTCTCCTCTATCCGTGCCGATGCCATGTCCCAGACATGGTCTTACATTGACACACCTCTATGCTGATGCCATGTCCCAAACATGGTCTTACACTAGCTTGCCTGACGAGGCTGATGCCATGTCCCAGACATGTCTTACACTAGCACTCGTATCAACATCGATGCCATGTCCCAGACATGGTCTGACACTGGCTAGCATATTTCCATGTCGATGCCATGTCCCAGATATGGTTTTACACTAACACGTAACAAGGATGACGCCATGTGCCAGACATGGTCTTATACTAGCTCTCGTATCAACCCTAGTATCATGGCATGAGTATCCAGTCTATTCTTAATGTTCAACAGGGTTTTATCGCATAGTTTCTCACGAATTCATTACTAAAAAAAATCATCATTTGACAATTCTCGCTCAATGAATGTTCTCATTCATAGCTCATTTCAAAATGTATTATCTTATGAAAAACAATGATTTCATGCATAAAAATTAGTAATGTTGTATTATTTACCAACAACTTACCTCGGTATACAAAATGTAGACGACTAGTTCGAATCAATCTACAAGCTTGGTTTTCCCTCGGTCAAGGTTCAGGTCTCATACTTCTTGATCTATAACAATAAAAATTCACTAATTTAATCACTATTTTAATCTAAACAATTCAAACAAAATCATAATTTGGAAAAACAACCATTTTGCCCCTAGACTTTTGCAAAATGACCATTTTTCTCCTAGGCTCGAAAATTGATTTCTATTGAATTTCCTTATCCACCAAGCCTAAGCAAACTCTTTTCACTCTTATGGCAACTCAAAATTTCCATTATTTCATACAATTACTCTTTATTTTACAACTTTTACAACTAAGTCCAATCTAAGTGTTTTCATGCAAACTCTTTCACAATAGTCGTTTATTTAACAACTATGATTCATTTTCTTCCATAAAATTTCAGCCAACAACACAAACACTTTCATGGTAAAACCCTAAACTGTCCACCAGTTTGCAAAATGGTCCCCTATTTGATAGCTCATGTTATAAGGGTCCTAAAAGTACAAAAATTATTAAGAAAAGACCTTAAAATCACTTACTTGCAAGAAAGATGGGTGGCTAAAATCTTTGAAGCTTCAAATGGCTATTTCCATGGTGATTTTCAGTGGAAGAAGGAAGAAAGTGAGAAGATGAAACCATTTTATTTATTTTATTCAATTCTAACCAATTTAATCACCTAATGCCACCTAAAATTTGACTTTTCCTAGCCTATTGTCTCCTATGGCCGGCCATGCCTTTGCTAAAGGCCAAATTGCCTTTTAAACCCCCTACATTTTGGTTCTCAAGCTATTTAACTCCTTTGAATAATAAAACAAAACTTTTGGCTACTATGTGATTTAGTCTTTCTTAGAAATTAAGTAAGCAATCGCTAAAATTAATTTACCAAATTTTTCATGCACTCTTAAAAACATGCTATAACCCATAATAAAATATTCAAAATAATTTCCTCCAACCTCAGATTAGTGGTCCCGAAACTACTGTTCTGACTAGACCCTTAATCGGACTGTTACACTTGTAATGTATCATCATAGACTTATAACATAACAATTATTAGCCATATTAAACGACCTTATACAACAATAACCTTCAAATAGCATAGGCCAGCATTCTAGGCCAACTCATAATAATATATACACACATAATCAAGCCCCTATACATGCCATAGACTTAAAAATACTTGAAAATTGTTGATACAATACCATTCAATAACTTGTTAGTGTGATAGAATCTCCAACCACCTCCAACTCAAGCTAGCATCTGTGACACTATAAGAAAAAGGAAAGGAAGGGGGTAAGCATTATAGCTTAGTAAGTAGGTATGCAAATAATAAGTAATTTATTAACCTGCTCTTATAAATCTTCACAATACGTTCTCAAGATAATACAATCATAATTGCACTAAGTTCCACTATTCACTAATGTTCATATCAAGCTATCTACGTGAGTCATAGTCACTAAATTATTTATATCTAGAGCTACAAAACTCAAAATTAAGATCCGCTAATTTTCCCTAAGACTAGACTCACATATCTTCTTACCATAAAATTTTCAAAATTTTTGGTTTAGCCAATAAGTACAGTTTATTCTTTAAATTCTCCCCTATTTTGCTTTCTGATAGTTCTGACCCCTATTCACTAAAAATTAATTATCTCCTCGTACAGGATTCAGATGATGTTCTCGTTTATTTCTCTTGTAAATAAACTCATTAAAGATTTTAAGCATATTAATTATAACCTATAATTATTTTTTTACAACTTGTCATGATTTTCCCAAGTTAGAATAGGGGATTCCAAAATCATTCTGACCCTATCTCACTAAAACTCAAATATCTCATAATATGAAATTGTTTTGCTTACTTTATTTCTTTTTATGTGAAAATAGACTTAACAAGATTTAATTTCGTATCTCATTAAACCTCTAATTCAATTTCTACCATTTTTGGTGATTTTTCAAAGTCACACAACTGCTGCTGTCTAAAACTATTTTATTGCAAATTTCACTCTTTCATGAAACATCATAACAATATGCTCAACATTCAATAAAAAAATTCAACTTGCATGCATGATACAAGACTTTATCACTTCACTTACTCCTTTGCAACCTTACCACATTTTGATCTCATACAGGGCACATTGCTTATGTGTATACACATACAAATACCTACACTTAACCATCATATGATCACATTCATTTTCACTTAGTTATTTTCCCGTTGAACTCATCGAAATATTAACAGATACACGATGGCTCTGTACATAGCACCATCCTTATGATCAATGTTATCTAGTACACATAGTAGCCTGCACTTAGTACTACACATGTGACCAATATTGTCGGGTGCACATAGTAGCCTACACTTAGTACTACACATGTGAACAATACCATCCGGTACACGTAGTAGCTTGCACATAGTACTACACACGTGGTCATAACTATTTTATACTCATAGTAGCCTGCACATAGCACTACACATGAGTTCTCATGACATGTCCTTCGTATCATTTTTTATTCCGAAAATTCATCTGGGAATTTCTTACTTATTCTCACTTTGTAAATTTCATCCATAGTTAATCACAATTCTCCATTTTACATCAAATAGTCATTCAATATCCAAGCATATCTCATATAATATGACAAAATATTATAACATAAATAAAAACGATGTATTATTTACATACAAACTTACCTCGGTAGCACAACTGGTGAAAAAGGACTTATTCGTCATATTCTTTATTTTTCCCCCGTTCTAAGTCTGGATCTCATTTTCCTTGATCCATAACAACACATTTAACTCATTTATTCATCATGCTACTCAAATTAGCCTAAATTCCCATTTTGGCAAAATTTATATTTTTTCCCCTAAACCTTTACATATTTACACTTTTCCCCTAGGCCCAAAAAATGAAATTTATTCAATTTCTTTGCATTTTAGGCCTAGCCAAACCATTTTCATAACTATAGAAGTCCATAATTTCCACTAAATCTCACTCTTATGACCAATTTTATAACTTTTACAAATTAGTCCTTTTGGACATTTTAGCCGAAAATCACATAATAAAAGTCATTTCTCTAACCATAAACATGCATTTTCTACCATTAAACATCAAAATACACATATATTCATCATGGGTAAAAACCCTATACTTTAACCATATCTCAAATTAATGGTAGAAATAGGTAGATCTTGTTACAAGGATTTCAAAAAGGTAAGAATCATTAAAAATGGGGCTAAAACGGACTTACAATCGAGCTTGGAAGCTTGAAAAACCCTAGCCATGGCTTCCCCTTGCTATATTTAGCCATGGGGTTGAAGATGGACAAAAGATAGCTTTTAATTTTGTTTCTAAATTCATTTTAATCACTAAATGACCAAAATACCCCTAACTTAAAAATATTCTATTTCTCCTATCTTATGTCCATTTTTGTCCAAAAAATTAACCAATGGTATAATTACCATTTAAGGCCCCCCAATTTAAAATTTCATATCAACTTGACACCTCTAGCTTCTAGAGCTCAAGTTTTGCACTTTTTACAATTTAGTCATTTTGACTAAATTAAGTGCCCAAACGTCAAAATTTTCGAATGAAATTTTCATGAAATCATTTTGTGAAATTTTAGACCATAAAAATATAATAAAAATAAAAATTTCCTCGTCAAATTTGTGGTCCCGAAACCACTGTTTTGACTAGGTCCAAGTTCAGGTTGTTACAGAAATTATTAGTTTTGGCATGGTTGTAGTCATGAATTTATGAAAGTTTAAATGGTTATTTGAATGGTGGAGTATGGAATCTTGAGAAAGGTTTTGTTATGTTATGAATTTATATGTCAAATTGGTTACTTAAATGGTATGTATTTGAGTTGATGAATTGTAACGCCTTGATTTTCGAGATTTTTCGGGTTTTTGTGATTTTTGGTGAAATTCTAAAATTTTGAGTTCTGTATATTGAAATGGTGTTTAAATATGTTAGTGGGCCTTTAGAAGGCCCAAGCCTAAGTTAAAACCCGGAAAAATATCAAGTTTGGATTTTTAGTAAAGGGGGACTTGGTAAGAAAAACGTCGTAAATTATGACACAAAATAGGGCCTTGGTAAAGTGGCAAAGTGGCGCCACTAAACTCCTAAAAAAGTGGCGTGTGGATGAGGGTTGAGAGCCTGAGTTCAAGGCACAAGGTAAGCGTATTCATACCTTTATTTTTGAGCATGTGCTGGGCATGTGATAGAGTTAAGTGGACATTCGGCTAAGGCTTTAGGAAGGTTGGGCCGATTGCTTTAGTGGTGATTAGGGTTAGTTATGTCCTTTTTCTGTCTTGGAGAATTAGGGTTAGCCACCTAGAGTGTTCATCTTTTTCTTTTATTCACCTCTTAGTGTAGCAAAAAGCCAAAAATGCAAGAAGTCTTTCCTCTGTGCCGATTGCTCTTTTCTCTTCTCCTCTCCCATTCTTTTCTTTTTCCTTTTGATTTCTTCTCTAGTTGAACATCTCTACTACTCAAATCATCCTCTCTTTCCAATCCCATTCTTCTCGAAACCACCATAGCCGATTGCCATAAAAGCTGAAATCCCGAAAATTGCCTTTTGCTGCTGATTTCTTTAAGCCGAATTTCCCCTATTTTCTTCATCTGTGGTAGTCGATTCTTTCATCCTGTGAACCCTTAGTACTTGTCGGCAAAACTACTCCAAAACTACTACCCCAAATCATCTTCTTCCTCACCAGTCAAAAGTCGAAAAAGCCACATTCGTAGGAGCTTATAGTTGAAACTTTAGATCTCTTAGATTTGAGCTCTACTAGTGTTTAGGGGCTAGATCTACATCGGATCTAAGTAGAAACAGAAGTGGAATCAGTGGTAAGTACTCGATATCCCAAATCTATACGTTATTTCATGATTTAGAAAAGTCGAAGTCCCTAGAGTTTAGGGAGGCTATCGATTGGGGCTTAGAGCTCTAAAGGTTGTTAACAAATGGTTTCTTTTGGTGATAGTGTGTTCTAGAGGTGATTGATCGAAGGCTTGGACAAGTGGAACGACTAGATCTAGATCTAGTCATTAGTTTCGACAAAGGTAGGATCTCAAGGGTCCTAGAGGTGAATGGTCGATTGTGGCAAGTAAGTTCATGAGGATTGTTATTGTATTTTGGATCTGATGGGTTTAGTGACCGATTGTAGGATATTGTGGAAGATCTCGTTAGCAGTCGTCGCAAAACAGGTGTGTATCGAACACCCTTCTTTAGTCCAAATCGGCAAAAGCCGAAATGCTGAAATTCTGGCATTTTGTGGGCTTGTGAGCGTGCGAATGCTCATAAGATGGTTGGAAATTGTTGGATCTAAAATCGTAAGTGGTGAGATAGTTGTACGTATAATTTCGTGTTCTTTGGTAAATGGGCCTCGATGGGCTAAAAGTGGGCCCAATGGGCTTACGGGCCCATATAGGTGAAAATGAGTAATTAATGTGCACTGATAGACTGTAGGTTCCAAACTAGTTAAACTGATAAATCGAGCATAAAATCTGAAATAAATGGCCTTAAGTAGCTAATAGACACTGTAGGGCCCCTTAAGGGTTTTAGGGCCTAATAGGGTGAAACTGTTAAAATAAGTTAAATAACTACCGAGACGAAAGTTAGATTATTGGAGACTGAAATATGCATAAAAACCCTAAAAACTGATATAATTACTGAAATACCCTTAGGGACGAGAAATTACGATTTTACCCCTAGGTGCAGAATTACCGTTATACCCCTAGGGCTTGATCTTACTAAACGGCATGTGTTACTATTTTCTGTTCATTACATGATTATCTGTTGCATAGGGACTGGGATATTGATGGAGGAAGTACTGAAAGTGGCATGACCACGTACTGGAGGCTTTGCCTCAACTTACTGTTATCTGAGCAGCTACGCTGCAACTGTGGAGTGGAGGGCTGAGTGGGTTGAGTTATTCCCCAGATAGTGTGTAGGGCTGGTACGGGTGGAGTGTAGCGGCTGGATTTAGGCTGAGTTTGGGCTTGCATTCATCTTTATTATCTATTCTGTACTGAAATGGGCCTATGGGCCGTACTGTTAGCTGAAAAGGGCTAAGCCCAGATTACTGTATTTGAATAGGGCTACGGCCCCGTAACTAAGACTGGTTGGGGCTTAGGCCCAATGTGCTTGAGCTGACTTGGGCTCTGGATGGGCTTTCGTTACACACTGCATTTCCAAACTCACCCCATCTTTTCCATCCATGCAGGTGAGCCCTAGAGCTGTGGACTTGGAGCTGGGAGGGATTCAGAGTGGCCACGAAGACTGCTTTTGTGGTTTTAAATTTATTATTTCACTATTTTACTTAATGGTTTTATTTTTAATTTGGGTTTGTAATAAGGCCGCTCTATTTATTTTATTTTGGGTTTTTAATTCTTTACTTATTTAGTTTGTTAACTGAAGATTAATAGTGTTTAAATTGTTTATGAAATTGGATAGCTCTAAGGCGCGTTTTTGTAAAAGTTATTTGTTTTCAAAATATCACGATAAACGAATATTTTCAAAACCAAACGCACATTCCAAAAGTGTAACAGAAGTCATGTTTTTAAATAAACATTTAACGATCAATAGTAAATAGGATGTTTATTAAGTAAGTCGAGAATTACTTTTAAAATATCAATAACAGTTTTTGCAAAGCTCACCCCAATCTTAGTAACTAGGTTAGTTGTAGGTGATATGGCACACCAGATTCGGTCGCAATGTTTGGGCCGGGTTTGGGGTGTTACATGAATTGATTGAATTGATGATGGATTTTGGTTGTGAAATAGTGATTAATAAGTTGGCATATACTTGCATGAAATATGGTTAATCATCATGTTTGTTTGGTATATGTTTGGGAAATAAAATGGTTAGATTGTATAGCATGATTTGAGTATGAAATTGAGGTTATTTTGGCTGTCCATTGGGCATGGAAATAGTATCATTAGAATGTGTTGTAGGTATGCATATTGGGGTGAGAAGTGTGGCTTGTAACTAGCCTATTTTCAGCCACATGGCTGAGCACATAGGCGTGTAGGTTGATTGTGTGTGACACATGGCCTTAGTACACGGTCGTGTTCCCCTGAAGCTTCATTAAAAACCAATTCATTGAGTTACATAGCATAGACACACGAGCGTATGGTCGGCCGTGTAGCCAAGTCAGTATACTCTCCCGTTTTCACATAGCCTGGCACACGGACGTGTGGTCAGCCATGTGATGCAAGTCAGTATGTATGCCCTGTTTTCACACGGTTTGTGACATGGGCGTGTCTGTAACCGTGTGAGGCACACAGCCTGTTCACACGGGCGTGTGGCCCTTGTATTCTTGAAAAATTTTCTAAGTTTCCAAAGTTCTCGTATGTTATCGGTTTAGTCCCAAACCAGCTCTAAAGCATGAAAAAGGCTTTGTAGGTCCATATAAGGGACATTGTGATTGTGTTTGATTGATGTTTATGTGAAAATGTTTATTGTATGAGAAATGTATGTTAAATAATGCGATTTGATCGGTAATACCTCGTAACCCTATTCCGGCGATGGAAACGGGTTAGGGGTGTTACATTGATGTGTGTTTATATATATTTGCTGAGTATACTAAGGTTTAGCATTTGTTGCAAACCATCGTGTTATACTATCCTGTTCTGGCGTGCTATGGGGGCAGATGTATAAGCTATAGGCTAAGCACTTAGTGCTGAAGCTTGTTATCATAGGATTAGCTCTCATGAGCATTTGACGTGTTTCGGTTGGATTACTTGTTAACTCATATCTGTAAGTCATTCATCAGGTCATAAACTATTGTATTATAACTTGTTCAATTACTTCGAATGGCATAACATGTACTTAACATCTTGAATTGACTCCGTTATGGACATTTATGTTTTCTGAAAATTATTATTAAGCTTTGAATTGAATGATGTAATTCATCGGTTTGAAATTGTTGATCACAAGTAGACCTGTTCCCAAAGGCCTGCTCGAAATGTGGGAGGGTTTGGGCAAAAATATAGGCCTGAATTCACTAAAAGACAAAAAATCTATTTTTTTATTTTTAATATTATTTTCTTACTGTTTTCTCCCTATTTTGCCACCATTTTACTATTATGTTGCTACTATTTTGTTGTTATTATTTAGATATTGTATAAAACTTATTTTATTGTTAATTTTGTTATTATTTTAAAGGCATTTGTTAATTTTGTTATTATTTTAGTGGCATTTGCTTGTTAAGTTGTATCTATCTTGGTGTTATTTAGGTATACATATTTTTTACAATTTAATTTCTATTTGTTGTAAAATATTTATTTTGATGTTTTTAGTATTTTTGATGTATTATATATATTTTAAAATTATATAAAAATAATATAGAAATTAATATGGGTAGGTCGGGTCGGGCCTAAGTTTTGACATTTTTATCTAGGTCAGGCTTGGGAAAAATTTTAGGCCCATTTTTCGGGTCGGGCCAAGCCCGAGCTTAGCAAATCGGCCTAAATTTTTAGTTGAGCTTGGCCCGACCCGTGCACACCTTTAATGACAGGAAACATTTTGTAACAGCCTGATTATAGGCCTAGTCGGAACAGTGGTTTCGGAACCACTAATCCGAGGTCAGAGAAATTATTTTTAATATTATTTTATGTGTTATAGCATAATTATATAAGTGCATGAAAATTTTTGCTGAATTAATTTTTGCGATTGCATGCTTAATTTTGAAAAAGGACTAAATCGCATAAAGGGCGAAAGTTTTGTCTTAATAGCTAAAGGTGTTAATTAGGTATGGAACATTAAATTATAAGCCCTTATTGAATAAATAGGCCTATAATTAAGTGATGGCTGGTCATGGAGACAAGAAAATGGAAAAGTCAAAATTAGGTGAATTTTGGTAGCTTATTTGACTAGAAATAAAATAAAACAAAAGGCTTCATCTTTTTCCATTCACTCTTGCCCACCGAAAATATCAGCCATTCTAAGGGTTTTGAAGCTTGAAAATTTCAGCCACTTTTCACCCTTGCAGGTAAGTGATTTTAATGGCCTTTCTTGATAATTTTTGTACTTTTGGGACCCTTATAACTTAATCTAGCTAATGGATGGACTATTTTGCAAAATGGTAGAGAGTCTAGGGTTTTTCCATTTGAGTACTCATATTGTTTTCTGAATTTTTATGGAAGAAAATGAATCTTGATTGTTAAATAAACAACTTTTGTGAAGTGGTTTTCATAAAAGACCACTAAAAGGTACCATTTTGTAAAGGTTGTAAAATTGGTGGTAAATGTGTGAAACAATACAAATTGTGGGATGCCATAAGTATAACAAGAATTTGGCTAGGCTTGGTTAGTGAGGAAATTTGATGAGAATTGATTTACGAGCCTAGGGGTAAAATTATAATTTTGTGAAAGTCTAGGGGCAAAATGGTTATTTTTCCAAAATATGAATTGTGGAATGTCTTAATTAATGTGATAATTAAATGAGTGAATTTTATCATTATAGCTCAGGAAATACAGAATTCGAACCTAGACTAGGGAAAAGCCAAGCTAGTGGACTAAATCTGACTAGTCGCTAATATTTTGCATACCGAGGTAAGTAGTGTGTAAATAATGCAACTATATTGTTATTTGGAATTGATTAATTTATATAGCGTAAAATGTTTGAATGTGGATTTTGAATATGCATGATGAAATTGATGTGGTAAAATCCAGGTGAACCTAGGAATAGATCAGATATTCATGCCATGACATTAGGGTGTTACGAGAGCCAGAATAAGATCGTTGATCGTGATGAGATAAAGTAATAAAATCGATCGTACCTAGAAACTAACTATTATCACGATAAAAAGGCAAGCGCACTTATCGAATAGTAGTATAGCTAGTGGCAAGATCGGAATATAGAATCCAAGGAGCTAAAAGTACTAGTAATGACTTCCTTCCTATTATCTATCCTAAAAATAAAGTGGTGGTTTGTGTAAACTAATTAACACTAAACTAAACTAAAGAAATGACAACGAGTAAATTGGTAGATTGCTTTTGGGAAAAACTGACTGATGAGGGCAATTCCTAAGGAAGAATCCACCTAGACTTCACTTGTTATCTAACTCTAAACCAGATGATTTCTTCATTTGATTTGATCCGTAGAGATCCCTAAATTATGTTAATACCTCCGTCGAGGATAAGAAAAACTAATACTGGGTTGATTAACTGAAATCTCTTTCTAATTAAAACCCCTAGTCTTGCATTAATTCGATCTATGTCTCCCCATATTAGATTTGACTCTAATCCGGCAGATTTTCGTCGCCCTATGTCTAGGATTGCAATCAACTCCGCTTAATTGTGTTGGATCTACCCCTATGCAGGGACTTTTGCTCCTCTACATAAGCACATTCGACTTAAATCAATATCTGGGAAATATCAATTTAAGAATTAAAAATACAATTAAGAACAAATCAAATATTTATCACACAGTTCAGATAATAATAACAAGATCTGTCTTAGGTTTCATCCCCTTTAGATATTTGGGGTTTAGTTCATAATTATAAAAAGAAACATCTCAGAATAAATAAAATAACAAAACATAAGAAAACCCAAAACTCCTAAAAGGATAGAAGGGAGATCCTCTGTCTTGATGTAGATCCTAGCTTCTGAGATGGATCAATCAACTTTCCTTCGAGAAATTCCCTCCTTTAACTCCCCGTCTTGGCGGGAATAATGTCCCCTCTCCTGTACCCCCTTGTAGTTGCCTCCTAAGGTCATTATATAGAGTTTAGAATGTCTTTCTTAGCCCCTGAGTAGCCTTTTTCGAGTGAAATTGAACTTCCTCACGACAGGAACACGCCCTGTGCCATGCCCGTGTGAGTCGACTTTGGGCCGTGCTCGAGCCTATTAATATGGCACGACCGGGTGACACGCCCGTGTGGTGAACCTCCAGGCCATGTTGTTTTCACCCCTTGGCCCATTTTCTCCGTTTTCGGCCCGTTTCTTGTTCTTTTCACTCTCCTATGCTTCCTAAGTATAAAACATGAAATTAAAGGATTAGGAGCATCAAATTCCACAAATTCAATGATAATTCATCCATAAATTAGGCTAAGCATGAGGTAAAAATATGTATAATTTACGGTTTATCAAATACCCTCACACTTAAGCCTTTGCTTGTCCTTAAGCAGAATCATTCCTCTCAACTTATAATCTTTATCAGTAAGGTTTCAAACTAATCCACAAGTAATCATACAATGAAAATTCAACCAGAAGAGAGTTAAAGTCTCAAACATTCTAAGTTGAGAATCTTATCACAGAAACATAGGTTTTCTCCCTTCTCTTAAGTGATTACCTTGAACTCAAAAATCAACAAGAGTTGACATCCTCACTAAAGATTCACTCTATCCACTCGAAGTGTTTAGGGTTCAAAAATTTAAGCACTCATTAGTCAACCTGAAAACTAATTATCATAAGCTTGCAGGAAAATCAAATCTCCACCATTATAGATTGATTTGACATATCGATCAAAAGGTCTTTCAATGGTTGTAATGGGGCTTTGGTTGGGGTGTTGCCACAAGCTAAAAAAGAGGGTTAGAATCGAGATTGAACTGAAAAATCATCTAACTAGAAAAATCTCTATAACTGAAACATATTTCTAGAGTAAAGCCTTTTTGATGACATCGTTCTGGATTCAGAGAAATATGCAAAAAATATTGAATTACAACTGACTTAACTGTATATACACTTTTTTTAAGAACAAATCAAATAACAACAACTTAAATATTTATAAACTTTACAAACTGAAAAAGAGAACAAAGCTAGACAATTATTCAACTCAAATCTCGATAAAAATAGGGATCAAAATAATTGAAAGGAATTCAACAAAAAATGGGTTATAGGTTAATATTAAAGGTAAGTCAATGAATGGGTTGTTAGGCTCAATAGGGTTCACTAGGGGTTAATTTATGAAGGTAGGCTTTTGTGGAGTAAGTGGGTTAAACCTAGGTGCCTTTATCATTTCGGTATATCAAATCAATGATGTGGTCTCGACATGTATAATCGAAGCAAGTTCTAGAGTAACAAATTAGTATTGACTCACTCAAAGCAACAATAAAAGTGAGCACGAAAGGTTGTATGATCAAAAGGCTCAAAAATCTCACTAGAATTATGGCTTTTGATGTCAATCCTATGAATTTCAAATCTTAAGGTAACACTTAAAATCAGGGAAAATAACCTAGAAAAATTTAAATTCTCAAAATTTTCAACTTATTATGCTTGATTCTCTAATATCTTAAAGTTTGAATAATCAGAGCATAAGTACCTATGTCTTAATTCTCAACATATCAATAAAAATCATAAATCAATCAGAATTCATCTTAATAGGGGATTAAGAATAATGCAGAGAGTGAAAGTGAGAATTCAAAATTTGAGAACAATGCAACAAGTTAGTGGTAAAAATTTTCAAGGGTTTCAAAGATAATACCAAGAATAAAAGTAGTTTCCTCCCCACACTTAAGATGTACATTGCCCTCAATATACAAAGATACATTAGTAGAAATAAAAGCATAAAATCATAAGATAGGGAGAGAAGTGAAACTCCTTGAATATTGGATGAATTCCTTGAGCTGGGTGTGAAGATTTGTAGGGAAGGGTGTTTATTGTGAAGATTTGTAGGGAAGGGTGTTTATCCACGCTTTCCATGCCAAAGAATATGATGATCGGGGTCGTGGTGGCTATGGTCGTGGTGGCTATAGTCGTGGTCGAGTAGGACATGTAAGTCGTGGCAGGGTTTTCCCATTAGAGATGGATTTGAGCTGTAAAGCTCCTTTGAAACTACGATAGCATTTCTCAATTTTAGGGAATTTGGATTAGCACATTGTACTCGTTAGGAAATAGCCAATATGAAATAATTGAAATAAAATAAACTAAGTTTTGAAAATACAAAATTCAAATAATGAATAAGATAAGATAAAAGAAAAAGGAAAAATGAAAATAAAGGAGAAGATAAGAGGACTCATGAGTCCTAATCTTCAGATGGTTCGTGAGGTGGGGGCAGTGGTGCGAGTTGGAGTTGCTGACAAATCTGAGCTAAGGTTGCATCAATGTGATCAAATCGATGAAAACATTGTTGCTGGAATTGGGCGAACTGCTCAGAAATGACATAGCCTGAAGCTGCTGCATGAACTGGGCGGCGAGTAGGTGGTGGCTCAGTCAGTGCCTCCTCCTGTGGTGGGACATCATCAGTAATGTCCTCGGGGTCCTCCGACTCAGCGTTCTGGAATAGGCGGTATTATGGAGGATCGGTCCCATGTCGGCGCTGAATCATCCTCATGTGGAGCATGTTTTGGATGCCATGTGGGGACATCTGGCCAACGAGAGTATAGGAGGATGTTTACGCCGCTGTGTTGAAAAGGCCGAAGTAGCGGGGTAGGCGGGTTATGTGGGGGCCCATCGAGACACACACCTCCGGTGCCACTCCATTTGGTGCTAGATGGCATGGACGATGAAGTATGCAAGATCGAGCACATGCCCCTGTGACATGCTCCACAAGAAATAGGCTTCGTGTGTGTTGACGACGCCGGTGCTTTCTCGCCTACCCGTCATTGTATGTGTGAGTATGGCATGAAGGTACCTCAGAGATGGGGTGAGAGCTATCGCCTTGGAGCGACTGGGGTCGTATGTAGCCGAGACTGGGACTAAGGCCTGCCAACACTTTGATGGTGAGAAGTAGATGTGTCGATGGAGCTCAAAAAGGCCCTCCTCCCCTAAAAACTACTTGGTGTATGGGCCCAATGCTGTGCCAAACTCCGTTACATTGAGCTGTCGAACAAGGCCTCCGAGACAGAATTGGATCGTCCCTAGATCGTCGTGTTGAGTTATGACCATCTGGAGATGGAAAGTGGAGCAGAGCTCTAGGTTGAGCTTGAGATAGGTGGGCTCAACAATCTGGAAGAATTTGTCCCACGGGTCCGTTGTCAATAACACTCGTACCGCATCCGTGAGTTGGACCCGTTCTAGTGCAGCCCAATCGATTCATCTACTCACTCCGAGTGGTCTCGCCCTTAAAATTTGGAATAGTTCCTCCTGGGAGTTTAGTGGGAATTGGAGGAAGGGATGTCGAATCTCAACGGTGGGTCTGAAAGAGGAACCAACGGGTCCTTTCCGTTTTTTGGAAACATGGACGATAGCTTTCTTTTTGTGAGATGATGACACTATTCCTGAAATAAAATAAAATGAAAAAGAATAAAAATGGGCATGTATTGTCATTATGCATAACCAAGTGAGGATTAACGATAATCAAGACTAAAAACTAATACCTAGTTTAATGCAAAAGTTAATATTAAGAAAACAATTTGATTTATCTAAGCATGAAATTTGGACAGAATGTGAGTGTTTAAATAGCAAAATGTACTAAAAATTAATTGCCTAAGATAACTAGAGATGGTAGTAAGAGAATGGTTCTACATGGCATTTTTCTAAGTTAATAGATCATAGGTATTGCATGGATATCAAAGAATCATTTGAGAATAAAGAGAATATGAATTAATGAATAAAGTACTAGTAATAATTAGAAACTAAATAAAATATAAAAAATGAGAGTCAATAACAAAGAAAAGAGAAAAGGGAACCGAATGGGTAGTCGTAAGGGGTGTAGCACGATTATGGTGGTGCTTGCACGGGCGTGGTGGCATAGCTGAGGTCTCGGCAGCGGCACTAGGGAGGGCTAGTATGGGTCTTGGGTGGAGGGATTTTTAGGGTTTTAGTGGAGAAGAAGATGAATAGTGGGGGTTTTATATAGGATTTGGGGCACATGGGCGTGTCACACGCCCGTGTGACTCGGGTTTAGCCCGTGTAGTTCAAAATTTAAGGGTTTTGGGATGCCTAGTTCGTGACACACACCCGTGTTCCTAAGGCGTGTTGGGGCACACAGCCATGTCGCACGGCAATGTCCTTTGATGTTCAGTTCTCCCACGGCCGTGTAAAGGGTCACACGCCCGTGTATGAAATAGCAGGTCGACTACGGTCTTAAGACACGGGCGCACGAATTAACAGGATTGGCCACGGCTTTGGGACAAGGGTGTATCGCACGCCCATGTTGAATTGTCAAGATTGGCCACGGCCACCTCGCACGGCCGTGGCTAGTTGTCGTAGCCTCTGTTTTGGGGAAATTTTACCTTGCTCATACACGACCATATCACACGGCCGTCTCTTTGCTCATGGTGTCCACACGGCCTTAGGCACGCCTTGGGCATGGCTGTGTGGTTTAAAAAATCTGCATTCAAAGGGTTAGTTGATGGATTAGAGAGTTTAAATAAAAGAATTTACTATGTCAGTGCTCGGGTTGCCTCCCGAGAAGCGCTTGTTTATTGTCTAAGCTTGACTTTCCTCAAGCTTTCATGGTCATGGTGGTTTGAAGAGTTGAAACTTTGCTATCCTACTTTCAATTTCATTATCAACATAAGGTTTGAGTCAAGTATGATTTACCTTGAAAGTGTCAAGAGCCTTGTATGTTATCTCGACTGTACCATAGGGAAAGATTCTCATTACAGTGAAGGGACGTGTGTCACTTGTATGAAGTTTTGCATTCGAAATTTGAGGATCTTCCTCCTCTAAGAATACCTTATCCCCTACCTTAAATTGATTCGTTTTTACCTTAGGGTCGTCTTGGTGATGCTCTGGGTTGGTGTGGCATATTTTGGGCTTTTCTTGTTGATAGTTCAACCACTCATCTAGTTCCTCAATCTGGAGCATTCGTTTTTCATGTAAGTTTCCCTTGAATAGACTCGTTTATGGTTGGGTCACCCTTATGTGAAGTGTATCCTGCAAAGAAGGTTGGATGGTGAGATCATTCTTCCTATCAAGCTTCGTAATGTGATCTTTATTATCAATAGACTTATTAGAGTTACGAGCTTGTAAAATGACTTTGTCATCACCTACACGAAGTGTAAGCTCGCCTGTTCCTAAATCAATTATTGTTCTAGCAGTTGCTAAAAAGGGTCGCCCTAGAACTAAGGGTACATTGCTATCCTCATCAATGTCTAGAACAACAAAGTCGACTGGGAATATAAATTTATCAATTTTTACAAGCACATCTTCAATTATGCCCTTTGGAAATCTAATTGTTTTATCAGCTAATTGGATGCTCATTTTAGTTTGTTTAGGTTTCCCAATACCTAGTTGGTTAAACAATTTATAAGGCATTACCTTAATACTAGCCCTTAAATCAGCTAAAGCATTTTTGACGTCTAAACTACCAAGGAAACAAGGAATTTTAAAACTCCCTGGATCTTTTAGTTTGTTGGGCAGCTTATTCTGTAAAATAGCTAAGCACACTGCATTCAGTTCCACATAAGATGTCTCATCTAGCTTTCGTTTATTCATCAGTAGCTCTCTTAAAAATTTAACAGCGTTTGGCATCTACGAAAGAGCTTCAATAAACGATAAGTTAATATGTAATTTCCTTAAGAGTTTAAAGAATCTATCGAATTGTTCATCTATGCGGTCTTTCCTTAGCGCATTTGGATATGGGATACGAGCCTTATACTCTTTGACAATTGCTTCTTTGGAACTTACCTCATCCTTACCTTTACTTACCACAGTCTCCTTACATGGCTCTAGGTTGGTTTTGGTTAACCCTTCCTCATCTATTGTATCCACGGCATTAAGTTACTCCTTAGGGTTAGTCTCGGTGTTGCTTGGTAACCCACCATGTGGTCTTTCAAAAATTAGCTTAGCGAGCTGGCCTATTTGAGTTTCGAGTCCTTGAATAAATTTTTGCTGGTTCTTAAGTGCCGTTTCGGTGTTCTGAAAACGGGTTTCTGACATGGCGATAAATTTTGTGAGAATTTCTTCAAGGTTCAGTTTTTTCTCTTACGGATAAGGCGGTTGTTGAAATCCCGGAGGGGGTGGTTGTCTTTGATTTCCTTGTCCTCCCTATGAGAAATTTGGGTGGTTCCTCCAACTTGCATTGTAAGTGTTACTATAAGGGTTATTTTGGGATTTAGAATTATTACCCATATAGTTGGCTTGCTCAATTTCCATGCCATATCCATAGTTAGGATTTTCAGAATAGCTCATGTTTCCTTGAATTGAGTCGCATTGCATCACTGGGTGTACCTGCATAGAACCAACAAAATTATCAATCTTTTTATTAAGTGTTCTACCTGATTAGAAAGCATGGTGATTGCATCAATATTAAAAACTCTGGCAGCTTTCTGTGGCTTTGTTCTCATGACTTGCCAGTAATAGTTATTAAGTGAAATCTCTTCTATAAACTCGTAAGCTGCTCCTCGTAAACATCGATCATTTGCCTCGTCGATGGATTCAAACCGTTGTGAAAGGTTTGAACTTGTAACCACTGTTTAGCTTTATTTCTCAAGGAGAATGGGAATAACCGAAGACAAATGGCATAATTAGAAATGCCATTTATTTTAAATGTGTCATAGAATTCCAAAAAATTGGCTAAATGAGCGTTAGGATCCTCATCCTGCAAACCATCAAACTAAACAAACTGTTGTATCATCTGAATAGTGTTAGGTTTCAGTTCAAAATTATTTGCAACAATAGTAGGCTTAACAATACTAGATCCAGTACAAGCCAAACTAGGTTTAGCATAATCATACATAGTACGCAGAGCAGGATTTTGCTCAATAGGATTTGCGGCTACTACAGGAGGTAGCTGATTATTTTGATTTGCCTCCATCTCTTTAGCAGATTCAGGTTCTTCTTCTTGACTTTGTTCTGGATATTGCAAGCTTCTTATTATCTCTCTGCGAGTTCGACGAACTGTAGCTTCTAAATCGTCGTCAAACAAAAATGGTCCTCCCGGGTTTCTTCTAGTCATAAACTAGAGATACCTAGAAGGGAAAGGTAAAAAGAAAATTAAAAACTTAAATATTCCATGTGGTTTATCGGGTTATTCGAATTGATTTGATAAAATGTGATTGCATGTAAAAAGATTTGACCATATGTTTAAGAATGTGTATGTGCAAGTTAGATGAAAACTATCATGTATGCTAACTGCTTAACGTATGTATTGAATCATGTGGTAAGATCACATGAGTAAGTGATAATTCCGAAACTTAATAATGTGATAGGGAAAATTATTTTCCATTTACTATGTCCATTTAGTTTTAAATGCTCATTAATTTTGCATATAGACTTACTAAGCTTTATAGCTTACCACTTCTCTTTTCCCATCCTTTATAGGTTCGTCAAGGTAGTCCGAGGTTCGGTGATCATCGGGATTCCATCAACACTATCAACAGTCATTTTGGGCATTTGATTATGAACTTTGAATATTATGGCATGTATAGGTGGTCTATTGTTTTGGTTATGTGTCATAGTTCTTTTGGGTCTATTTGTTGATAGTGGTGTTTTGGTACATTGGCCATGAGAAATGAGCCATGAATGGTTAAGTCACATTTTGTCAAAAATGTTGTAATCTACTAATGTGCAAGCTTGCCTAGTATGGGTAAAATGTATGTGGATGCACAAGTTTGATGATGCTAGATAAGGTTAGGGTGTGGATGGCTTAACATGTATGTTTTGATGAGTTTTGATGTTATAATATGAATTGGAAAAATTGGTTGATATTGGTTTTTGTTTCAGGGTGGCAATTGGCTTGGAATATAGCCTATAATTGTCTACATGGTTAGACACACGGGCGTGTGTCTAGGCCGTGTGTGACACACGGCAGCCCACGGGCATGTTGATGGGCCGTGTGTCCCCTGCACCTAAAATTATGAAAATTAAATGTTTTGCAGTAAACACACAGGGTGGAGACACGACCGTGTGTCTCGACCGTGTGATAGCACGGCCTAGCCCATGGGCGTGTGGCTTGGCCGTGTGACGAAAACTTTACGATGGCATTATAAATAGAATACCCTTGTTTTTTACACGGGGTGAGGACACGGGCGTGTTGAGGCCATGTGAAGGACACGGGCCAGAGACACGGACGTGTGCTCGGCCGTGTGAAAACCCCTGTAGGTTCAAAAAGAAAAATAATTTCGCACTGGGTAGGGACATGGGCGTGTGAGACAACACGGCCTGCCAACACGGGCGTGTCCCTGTCCCACACGGGCGTGTGCCCTATTTTGAGTCAAATTTTCATAAGCGTTCGAAATGTTCCGATTTGGTCCCGGATCATACTCAATGTGTCGTTTGGGTCCTGTAGGCCCATAATGTGGATGTTATACGTATGAATGAAAAGGTTTTAAATTTTACGTAAAATTTATATGTCAAAATCAAATGATCGTGTGAGTGTATGTTCGGTAATGCCTCATATCCGTGTCCGGCGATGGTTACGGGTGAGGGGCGTTACAATTGTAATACAATTACTTTGTGGTATTTGAGAAATTATATTGTAATGATAATGATTTTTACCTATTATTTCTGTTAACTTACTGTAACATTCTCATACTCCCTATTCTAGTGACGGATATGAGTTAGGGGTGTTACAACAAAAGACTCAAATTACACATTTTATTGAACTTACCTAAACTGTAACACCCCAAACCAGGGCCAGACGTTATGGCCAAATATGGCGGTGTCACATTAGATTGTGAAACAAAAAAAAAAAACTCAATGTCGTTGGAAACCTTAAAATTATTTAATCAAACAGTGATTTCAAAACGGTTGTTCATTTCCAAAACACACGTCATTGAAGAGTTTTTTAATTTTAAAATGCGATATCAGTTGAAAAGCCAAATCTTTATTTAGCCTCTTTGTGTGATCTAAAAGAGCAATTAAAAATCTTGCGTTATTGTCAAAAGTATATTTTTTAAATGTTATCAATTAAAAATCTCGTTTATAGTGGAAACTTATCTTTTGAAAACAATTGCGTAAACGTGGTGTCTTTGAAAAACAGTTATCTTTTAAAGGACTCATCTTTCTCCTACATCTAGCAGTTTATAAAACAGAGTAATAAAACTACATTAAAAATAAAATCCGAAAGAGGCCTTATTACAATAAAAATACCCAAATCAAAATTATTGTAAATAAAAGTCGAAAGGAAAAACAGGAGCAGTGATGTGACCTCTTCCGAGTCCCTCGCAGCACCGTTCCGCCTAACGCTAGGGATTACCTGTACAGTTAAACAACAGGGTGAGTTTACAAAAACTCAGTGTGTAATCCCCTAATATAATCAGTCAGACATACAGAATGCAGTAACAGTCTAGGCCTAAGCCCATTATAGAAACCGTATTAAGTGGGCCTTAGCCCATTACAAAGTTAGAATAGAGTATATGTGGGCCTAAACCTAATACAATATTAGTAGCAGAATAGAAATGCAGACAGAAATGCAACAAAAATCCCATCCCAATCTAGCTAGACACAATAGTTCGTACCACCAACACACCATGTAGGGATAAAATCGACCCACCCAGCCAACACACCAGTATCACAGCCGAGCTGCCAGTAATAGTATCACAGCAAGCTGCCAGTAACAGTATCGCAGCAAAGCTGCCAGTAACAGTATGTGTGGCAAAGCCACCAATACAGTATACTTCCTACATAATAGTATCCCAATCCCATGCAGTATGTCATGTCATAAATCATACGTGTATGCAGAATGTCATGCATAGAAACAATCATGTTCATATCATAAATATATCAGTCAATCTACCTCTAGGGGTATAACAGTCATTTTTATTTACTAGGGGTAAAATAGTCATTTTACCCTTTGTGGGTATTTTGGTCATTTTACCTATTTTGGGATCTTGGTACACAAACCGACCTTTTAGAAGGTCTACAGTCACCTAGAATGACTTATATAACCTAAACGGTCATAACTAGGTAATTGGGCCCAAGGCCCATTACCTGACCTAGTGTGCCCACACACTAATGTGGCCCATTTAGCCCAGATTTAGTCGTGGCTATGCGAACTACACAGCCCAGTCTAGTATTTTCCACGTATCGTGGATTTAGTCTGTGTGGGGCCCAAGAGCCCATTGGGCCCACACAACCTAAGCCCATGAGAACACTCATGGTGGCCTCTACAGTTTTACGGCTCGGTTCACCACACGAGCAATCGCATGCCCATATGGCCTCAAACGTCGTACTTTCTGGCTTTTTAGCTTTTGCTGATCTACAGTAGAAAGGGGTGTGATTACAGACATGTTTGCAAAAACGTGAGAGAAGTCCACGAGTGCCAAAGCCTACATTCAATCACAACTATGATTTATCGCTTACTAACGAGCTAACAGAATCCAACCAAGACACTTGTCCAAAGATTACCTACCGCATGTTAAGATCAGTCATTTGTGGCTTGCTCATTTGGCCTAGTGACTGGTCCAGCCACCCTATCGCACCCTAGTGGAAAATCTCGAATCATTGACACTTTACGCAGCTTAAAACTAAGGGTAAGGTCTATGAGTCTATCTCCAGTTGGCACCCTTCTTGATCCCTCCTCAGAACAGCCACTACTCGCCACCATTGATGTCCCTTTAGACGACGTACTATCGGAAACCCCTTCACTTATTGAGAGTTCTAGAAACCCAAATGAACATACACATAAGAGAAAAGAAAAAAGAATTGGTAATAAAAGACTTGTATATCTGGCTTTAACAAAGCAAGATAGGGCAAGAAACGTCGAGTGCACTTATGTATTGTTCCAAGATCTATTTGTAAGAACCGAAAGCAAAACAGAGAGTGATAAGCAGAATCGGCCAAAGAATCCAAATGGATAGAAGAGAAGATCCAGCTATAAGAGGTAGCAGTATTTGGCCAAAGAATTGAGAAGGGGAAAGAGGAGAAAAGCAATCGGCTAAGAACTAAAGCCGAAAGGTTTAGAGAGTGAGGGAGAAAAGGGTATTCGGCCAACACCAGAAGTGGGAAAATGAAGAAAGTTCACAAAGAGAGTATAAGGGACAACAGAGAATCGGTCAAAGTAACCAAAAGAAAGGATGAAAGAGTTATTGAAATGGGATAGAGAATATTCAGCCAAGAAAGGGAAGAAGAAGTCGGCCAAAAGAAAACACGAAATGAGGGAAAGAAAAGAAGAAGGAGTCATACAGGGAGTCAGCTAACCAATTATCTGATCGAAAAGGGGAATATAGTTGAACAATCAGCAGAAAACAACACAAACTTGAAAGAACAAAAGAGGTCGAAAATGCAATAGGGGAATTCGACAATTGCAAGAAAAACTCCAAATATGCACTCAACCCCCCCAAGCCGAAGTCTTGTGTGCCAAAAGTCCACATTCGGCACACTTCTTTCTCTCCCCTCAAACCTCCTATTATTTCTCCCCATATCACTCCTAAGATCCCTTAACCAATTCTATCTCACCTAACAATATCCTACTAGCTGAGTCTCCTCCCACAACTCCTAGAATTTCTTCTCCATCTAATTCAAACCCCATTCACCCTCTTCCTTCCTAACTTTCCTCCACAAAACAATCCCCTAATCTCTCCACCGATTACTCCTCAAATCTCACAACCACACAATTCAAATCACCCTCAAACTCCTCAAATTTGGTCAAACAAGGACACTCTCATGGAAAGGAGCAAAATGAATACTCATTTGCACAATACAAGACTCGAACTCAAGCCCCTTAGCCACCCTAACAGGCCACCAACCACTAGACCATAGGCGCTTCTTGTTTCGTATATTAATCGCAACAATTTAAAAGCCTAAAAGCCAAAGTCAAAGTTCACTTAAGTAAGTAAACAAAAATTCTGCATACGTCAAGACTTCAACATCAAACCCCAAGGAAATATCCACACTCCATTTACCAACAGACCTCTTAGGCTTTTTATGTCATGGTTTACCCATATTTAATTATAAGCGTATTGGCCCAAAGCTAGGGGTTTACTTCAATAAAAACAAAATTTTTGTCCAAGCTACAGTTTGAACCCTAGACTTCTCAGACGCTCCCAAACACTCCTAAATCACTTAACCACTGAAGTAGACATTCATTTATGTCACTTTCTTGCACACATAAATATTTATGTGCTGTCTCTTAGCTGTTCCCTTGCTCAAGGCCCAATACTACTAGGCCCAAATTTAGGGCGTTACATAAACTTACGAACATGTAATTAAAACTTAACTAAAATGTTTATGTTCAAGCTCCTAAAGTACGAAAACTAGTTTAATCTACTACATCAAACTATGGCAGATCAGAACTTAACATGTTCGCCCAAAGCATCAGGGTTAGGTAGATACTTAACAGAAGAGTCTGCCAAACCACAGAACTTTCCAAAATTAAAAGTTTCCCAATTGGCACAATACACATAATTCTATACTTATTCAAGACAAACATTTTACTTACTCATGTCTATCCTTATTTGGCAAATTATACGCAAAAAAAAAAAAAAAACCAAATACAATGACTTCCCCAAGTGGGCTATTACAATTCTCCCTTACTTAGAAAATTTCGTCCTCAAAATTCATACTTGTGAATGGCTGAGGATACTACTCTTTCATTAAACTTTATCTTTTACAAGTAACCTCTTCTATATTATGATTTCTCCATAATACCTTCCCCAAAGGAATCCTCTTATTTCTAAGCTCTTTCACCTCTCTTGCCATGATATGAATGAGCTCTTCCACATAAGACAGATTCTGTTCTACCTCTAACTCTTCAATTTGCACAACATGGTCTACATTTGATCTATATCTTCTCAACATAGACACATGAAACACATTGTGAATCTTTGACAACTTTAGAGGTGAAGCCAATATATAAGCCATTGGTCCAACTTGCTCTAAGACTTCATATGACCTTACAAATTATCGACTCAACTTTCCTTTCTAACCAAATCTTATAATCTTCTTCCAATGAGAGACTTTTAAAAACACTTTACCACCAACTTCAAAAGAAATATCTTTCCTTTTTAGATCAACATAAGCTTGTTGATGATCCTCTGTAGGTTTTAGATAACTATGAGTGATAGAGACTTTTTCTTTTATTTCACGCATTAACTCAACACCTACTAATCTTCTTTGACTAAGCTCCATCTTACAAGTGGATTTTTTACAGCTTCTACCATACAAAGCTTCAAATGGAGACATTTTCAGACTGACATGATAACTATTGTTATACGTAAATTCAGCCAAAGGAATATAATTTTTCTAATTCAAACCAAAGTTAATTACAAAACTTCTTAACATATCCTCCAAAACTTGAATGACTCTTTTATACTGACCATCTATCTGAGGTTGGAATGTAGTACTGAATTGCAACTTAGTTCTCAATTATCCATGTAATTGCTTCCAAAATCTTAAAGTAAACCTTATGTCTCTATCTAAAACTAACGAAGATGGGTTTCCATGCAGGTGCACTATCTTAAAAACATAGAGCTCAGCTAACCTTTCTAGAGAATAAGTAGTGTGCGCTGGTAGAAAATGAGTTGACTTAGTAGCCGATCTACTATCACCAAAACTGAATTCTTCTTTGAAGGACCGAGAGGTAGTCTTAACACAAAATCCATGGTAATTCTATCCCATTACCGTTCTGGTAATTCCAAAGGATACAACTTACCCGAGGAAACTTGATGTTTTACTTTAACTCTTTGGCAAGTCAAGTAGGTTGAAACATATTCTATGATTTCCCTTTCCATTCTAGGCCACCGGTATAAGGTTTTCAAATCTCTATATATCTTGGTACTGCCTAGATGGAGTAAAAAGGGTCCCTAATAAGCTTCCCTTAGTAGTTCTTTTCTTAAGACATTCTGAACTAGTACATATATTTTTCCCATGAATCTCAGTTCACCATTTTTACCTAGATTGAAGTTTGTTGCATTACTAGACATCATACGTTGTTTATACATATCACATTGTGCATTCTTCATATGCTTTTCCAGAATTTGAGAGAGAAAAGTTGGCTTAATAGTTAGCTATTCCAGTGCTGCCTGTAACACCTAAACGTAGCCTAGAAGTTTAGACCGAGTCCCAGATGCTACATTGATCACTGAAGTGATCGTAGGTAATTTTTTTTATTTTGAAGTTTTTTTTTACAAAACAAGTTATCACGTCAAACCAAAATATTTAATCGCCTAAGTTTAGATCAGTAAAAATTACAGACTAGTTTGTTATAAAACTAAAATTTAATGAACTTATAAAAATTAAAACGAAACTTGAACCACAATTTTTAAAAGAAAAAAAACCGTTATAGTTCAAAAGCTAAACTAACAAAATAGAACTAAAATGGAAACATTTACTATATTATCCTCCAAGACTATCCGAGACCTCCGCATACCAAGTCCAGCAATAGAATTCTGAAATGTACCTGAAAGGGAAACAGAGGGGGTGAGCTACACGAGCCCAGTGTGAGTTTGAATCGAAACCAAAGAAGAATCACGGTATTCAAATCAATAGCGCATCACATTTAAAGAGTTCACAGAGTCAGAAAGCATACCTGGAACTAACGTCCCAACAAAATGTAAAAATCAGAGCACGCTAAATTTCACATAGAAAAATTCAACACAGGGGAACAGAATATAGACAAACAATATAGCATTTAGCACACACAATCAGATGCTTATGCAATGTCGTAAAGTGAATAAAAGAACCCGCCCATCCAACCAAACACACCTCTCTGTCCCTCGATCATACCTCGTTAGAGCTGATTGAGCTCATCCAACCAAAACACACCACATAGGACCTCATAAGCCCATCTAACCCTACACACCATATAAAGTCATCCCTAGTTTCTTGGCAACGATGGCTAATAAAAATGAAGTTAAACTGCCAGACCAAATATATATACGTAGCATAGCTAACGTACATGTGGTACAATGTAATGCAGTAACCCGCTATACAGGTAATTTTTAGTTAAATTGCCAGATCAAATAATGGTGCGTAGCATAGCTAACGTACATGCTGTATAGTGGGATGCGGTAAACCGCTATACCGATAAATTGTAGTTGAACTGCCAGATCAGATAAGTATACGCAGTAAAGCTGACGTATGTGTTGTACAGTGCAGTACGTTAATCCGCAGTACAGACAAGTTGCAGTTCAACAGCCAGATCAGAATCAGTTTCAGACTCCTTTCTACTCACAATCCCACCCAAAATATTTTATGCAAATGTATGTATGCAGACAGACATACAAAATTAGAATACAAAGTTTTAGACAGTCATTCAAACGCAGAAACTCACAACTAGTTAATCAGTTACAGAATTCTTGAGCAGTCACAGAATGCACATAACACCCAATGACTTACAGACTAATCATCCAGAATAAAAAATGCATACATTCATTTACCCGAATTTAGTATGAATTACAAGGCAACTATACGAAACAATCGTACAATTTGCTTAAACAAAGGTATATCAATTCAACACACCACAATCTAGGCTGAACCAAAGTCCTGATCACCCCTCGCTAAGACCTCGCTAATTGACGGAACACAAAGAGTCACGATTAAGCTGTAGTATGACCTAGAACAAAATCTGGTGACATAGGGCCAAACGCCCATGTGCTCTAGTCGTGTGGGATAACCTAAGCTGTGTGGGCATCCAAACGCCCGTGTAGAGGGTGGCACACGGCCGTGTAGCAGAGGCATACGCCCGTGTGATGTAGGGACACAGCCATGTGAATAGGCTGTGTAACTCACTGTCCAAATTAGCTAAAATAGAGTGCAGGGTAGACACGGCCATTTGAGGGTCTCACGCCCTTGTGCCCCACCAGACACGACCGTGTGTCTTGAACACACATGCCCCTGTAGGATCCCCAATCCCCAAATTAGCCACACGACTGTGTGGTACCCAAATCATTAAATCCCTAATTCTCAATCGCACATGCCTGTGTACCCTGGGGACACGACCGTGTGTAAATCGAAAAAACCCCCAAATCAGCCACACGGTCATGTGGCTAGGCAGTTTGGCACCCAAATTTCGCCCGGAACCCCAATTCTCAAAAGCGCACGATCGAGTAATTCGTGACATACCCATATGGACACCTGTGTGGTCACGAAACTGCCCCAAAATAGTCCCGAAATTGAGTTTTCTAGTTACCAAACCAACCCTCAACCAATGGAACTCAGAACCACACTAAGCAAAGCGAAATTTCATGCCATTCAACAGTAACCCGTACTTTAACCATTAATTTCTCAAAAGCCACCAAGATTGCCACACTCTATCAAAATAATTTTACAAATCAGAAATAAAATAGAAAAGTTTCGAACCCGCACCTATTTTGCAATCGAAGACGCCAAAACTCGATTCGATGACTAGGAAATCAAAGGCTCTTCTAAAATCACACACCTTCGTTCTTGAAAGTTTCAGAAAAAGAAAAGAAAACCAAAAGCCTAGAGAAAAAAGAAAATAAAAAGTAACGTGACCTCCCCCCAAAAATTAAAGGATCAAAATAAAATAAAATAAAATAAATAATTTAACTTCAAACAAAATTACTATTTAACAAACAAAACAAAAAATAATAATACTTCTCCAAAACACTCTCACAATGACTCAAACCCGAAACCCAGAGGTTCACGAACACTCACTCAACCAGTAGACCAGTAGGCCCATTCTATCACTTAAATGCACAACTAAACTTAATAGCACACCCTTCTCTCTGACTCTAACTACAAAACCCAAAAACTTCTAACCCTTAACTCAGGGTGTTACAACTCACCCCTCCTTAAAAAAATTTTGTCCCTAAAATTTCCAACTAATAAAACAGTGGTATATCGCAAGCTACACCACTATGCTCCCGCTGCACACTCTAGTCCCAAAACACTACCACACTAAGCTTGAACTTAAGGCCTATCACACACACCCAGAATACTTAACCATTGAAGTAGATACACACTTATAACACATATTTATTATGCTCCAATTACACATCAAAACATTCACTACCATACCTGTCTCAAAATCATCGAGGACACTCTCTAAATCAATGCTCCATTGACCCACTTCTAAGACATGCTCCCGCCTTTTTCCAGCAATTGCCTGTATGGTGCTTCTTACAACCTCACAAAACGGAACACTCGCACTGTGACAGCCCAAAATAGGGCCTAATTGGAATAGTGGTTTCGTAACCACAAATCCGAAGTATGAAATTTTGAATTGAGTAAATTCTGATAATGTCTGATAGATAAATTGTTGTTGTGAAAATTTGGTTTGAAAATTTTATCCATAAAATGCCCAATTTTATTTTTAGGACTAAATTGTATTGTTTGAAAAATGTGAGATATATAGTATAAGTACCTATTTGAAATGGGGGTTTGAACTAGAGGTCTTTAAATGGCAAATAGACCATTAGAAAATAGTATGGACACATATGGGCATTCTAGAAAATTTTGTGTGTGATAGTCATTAAGGGCATTTTTGTCCATTTAGCTAAAAACAAAATAAAAAGATGAAAGAAAGATGAAAAGTCTTCATCTTCTTCCTTAGTTGCCTGCCGAAATTTCCTTTCTCCATAGCTCAAGGTTTTGAGCTTTTTTAAGCAAATTGTAAGTGCAATCCTTCCCCGTTTTTTACTATTTTTGTATTTTTTGAGTTTCTTTAAGCTTATATTTCATGATTTTACCATTTATTTGAGAAGATATTGAGTTTTAAGAATTTACCCGTTCTTGAGAAATTTGTGATTTGATGGGTAATGGTAGAAAATGAGTTCTTGGAATGTTATTTACGGGTTTTTCTAAGTAGTTTTTGGTGAAAACGTCCCTAAGGGACTAAAATGAGAAAAACAAAAAATTGTTCATAAGTATGTGAAAATGTGTGATTCTTGGATTGTTATTATGAAAAAGATTTAGCTAAGTCTAAATGGTTAAGAAAATATAATGAAATTGAGTTTACGAGATTAAGGGCAAAATTGTCATTTTGCCAAAAGTCTGAATTGTGAACGAATTTGAGTAAGGAATTGATAAAATGTGTTAAATGTGTCTATTTAGATCAAGAAAGAAGAGAAAGCGATTGAGATCACGAAAAAAGAAAAGGTAGTCGACTAATTCGAGATTTAGTCGTTTTGTTATCGAGGTAAGTCATGAGTAAATTATAGCATATTTACATCATTGTTAATTATTTGATGATTTCTAAGTGAAAATATGTGAATATGAATTACGAATTATGAAATTGTATGATGGTGTATATTTTGCTAAATCCCGTTTGAACTGTAAGAATGACTCCGGATATGTGTGACATGTCACTTGAGGGTTTTGATTCTGTCTGATTCTGTATCCAGGTGTTAAGTGTACTTGCATGTGTTGCCGTCACCCGTCAACTTGTGTAAGCAGGCCCGTGGACTACATCTGTATTTCTGTGATCTGAGGTAGCTTCAGCTACATATTCTGGTGGCTTCGACTACATATTCTGATGGCTTTTGACATATCTCTGTACTGGCTTCGGCCACATATCTGTGAGGCACTTCAGTGCTAACCACTGTATATCCGTTTCTGTTCTGAATGTTCAGCGAGAATTAACTTGGTTATGTGAAGCAATTGTGCAGGTTAAGCAATTGAAAATTAATTGAACATGATATGTGTGTGAATGTCTATATTTGGACCTTTTGGTACGAATGTGCATGGGTAAGTACGTGGATGTTGCAATTATGCTATGTGGAAATTAAATATCTCAGTTAGTTATTGCGCCTTTGCTATTAATTTACCTATGGCTTACTAAGCTACTTGTAGCTTCCTCCCTTTCTTTTTCCCTTCCTTTTAGATTGTCGAGCATAGAGCATTCTCGGGTTGGTGATCAAAGGAGGCTTGTCTCACACTATCAAGCTACCTTGGTGTATGTATACATGGTTTCGATATTTTGAGTTTGACATGTATAGGTGGCTAGTCATTGTATAAAATTTGTTTTGTAAGCTCAATAGACTAGGTGTATATGTGATTCTTGTTTTGTAAATGGTATTATAAATGTAGTCATCTTGAGTATATGACATTGGAATTGGTTGAGATGTATGGTATATATGTGAAATTGTGTTTTAGGAAGGTCAAGGCTTGGTAAATAGCCTGACACGGCCTGTACAGCAAGGCACACGTGTAACACCCTAAATTTGGGCCTAGAAGTTTTGGGCCTTGAGCATGGGAGCGATTGAAAGCAGCTTATAATATTTTGTTGTGCATGTAAATTTCATTAATGAAGGCTTGTTTCAGTGGTTAAGTGTGCTGAGAAGTGTTGGAGAAGTTCTGGGTTCAAACCTAGACTCTAGCAAAAATTTTGGTTTAAGGTGAATTAAACCCTGGGTGTAGTAGGTAGGCCTTAAGAATATTGTTGGAGAAATTGTGCCACAAAAAGCCTTATGGTCTAGTGGCAAAGTAGCGCCACATAAGAGGCAGGAAGGTAGCATCATAGAGTTGGCAAGGAGGTCTAGGATTCGAAACTCATGGCAATCAAAGAGCTTTTATTTTGCTAACAGGGGGCGGCAAGAGTTGGTATCTGTAGCTAGATTTGGGCTAAAAGGGCCACACGAGCGTGTAGGCCTATTTGGGCCGAGAATGGGCCCTAGGCCCATTCGCATTGTTATCTCTGTTTAGAATACTTTAGTTTACCAAATTACTAAAATACCCTCGACTTGTAAAAATACCAAAGTACCCCCTATTTACAGAATTGCCATTTTACCCTCGATTTACAAAATTATTTAAATACCCTTGATTTACAAAATTACTGAAATACCATTGGTTTACAAAATTACTGAAATACCCTTGGTTTGGAAAATTACCAAAATACCCCTAGTTTGTAAAATTACAGAAATACCGCTGGGTTGGAAAATTACCAAAATACCCCTAGTTTGTAAAATTACCGAAATACCCTTAATTTGCGAAATTACTGAAGTACCCCTGGTTTACAAAATTACAGAAATACCCTCGGTTCATGAAATTATAAAAATACCCCTGATTTGTGAAATTACTGAAATACCCCCAACTTTTAGAATTACCAAAATACCCCTGACTTTCGAAATTATCGAAATACCCCTAATTTGTGAAAATTACCGAAATACCCTCGATTTATAAAATTACCAAAATGCCCCCGATTTGTAAAATTACTGAAATGCCCTGATTTACGAAATTACCAAAATACCCCTAATTAGTGAAATTATCGAAATACCCCTGTGGGTAGAATTACTAAAATACCCCTGTAGGGTAGAATTACTGAAATGCCCCTGTAGGGTAGAATTACTGAAATGCCCCTGTAGGGTAGAATTACTAAAATACCCCTGTAGGGTAGAATTACCGAAATGCCCCTATAGAGTAGAATTTCTGAAATACCCCTGTAGGGTAGAATTATCGAAATACCCCTGTAGGGTAGAATTACTGAGATACCCCTGTGGGGTGAAATTAACATTTTGCCCCTATGATGTTAAATGACTATTTTGCCCTTGTGGGCAAGTGACTGACTTGGACTGTGTGTTTGACGGATTTGATTGTGAATATATGTTGGTGACATGAATGACTTGACTGTGATTGTTTAATTCAAATATGGGCATGACATTCTGCATACATGACATGTTGCATGGGTTGGGATTTTGTATGGAAGAAGATCTGATCTATTAGGATCGCATGGTTGCTTGACGACTGTGGATCCACCGAAGGCTTAAGAGCCATATATTCGTACTAATTTGATAAGGTCGCACGGGTCACCCAAGACAACTATGGATCGATCGATGGCTGTGTACCGTTATTGTGGGCTTCGTATCAATATTATGGGCTTTGTGCTGTTATTGTGGGCTTCGTATCGATAGTGCGGGCTTCGTGCCGTTATTATGGGCTTTGTGCCATTACCGAAGGTTTTGTGCCAATATCACAGGCTTTGTGCTAATTATAGACACGTTACCGATGGCTTTGTGCCACGTATTTTGTTAAGTGGCTTTGCCACATTATCTGATTCTGGTGGCTCTGCCACGATATTCTGTTATTGGCAGCTTTGCTGCCCATTGGTGTGTGGGCTGGGTGGGTTGAGTTATTCCCCACATGGTGTGTTGGTTGGTACGGGTGGTGTGATGGCTGGACTGGGTTGGGATTGCATTCATATTCTGATTCTGATTCTGATTCTGTTAATTGATACTGATTCTGATTCTGATTCTGATACTGATACTGAGTGTTACTCTAATTTTGATTCTGATTCTGATTCTGATTCTGATTCTCATTTTGATTCTAGTTCTGATAATGTTTCTGATTCTATAATGGGCTAAGGCCCATCTGATGCAGTCTGTTATAGTGGGCTAAGGCCCAATTGATATTGGAACTGTGGTAGGGTAAACTTTTCAATTCTTTTACATGACTGATTGTCCGTATTTGTAGTAGGGGATTACACACTGAATTTTCGTAAACTCACCCTGTTTATTAACCTTTCAGGTAATTTCTAGCCTTTGACGGATTGGAGTTATGAGGGACTCGGAGGTGGCCACACTACTACTCCTGTTTTCTTTTATTTGGCTTTTATTTACCATTTAATTTCATTCTGGGATTTTATTTTTGTAATAAGGCTTTTTATAATTTCTGAATTTTAAGTTTGGTTTTTATCTGCTCTAAGTAGAACTCGATTTCCCAAAAACATTAATAATTTTCAAATCAACACGTCCCTATAAACTACTAATTTTTTCAGCTTTCGCAAACTTACTTGGTACTCACTTATGACAGTAATTAAGGTTTTAAAAGCAAATTATTTTTCAATGAACCATGTTTTGAAAGTACCGAACGCAAACTAAGATTTAAGTTTTTAAATAATACGAAAGGTTTTAAAAAAAATAAGGTTTTTGAAAAACACTTCAATGTGACACACCAGATTCGGGCCTAACTTCTAGGCCGGGTTTAGGGTGTTACAACACGGGCGTGTACTCAAACCGTGCCTTCCCTGCACCTTAATATTTAAATTTTAGTGTACCACACGGGAAGGAGACACGGCCGTGTGTCTCAACCATGTGGAGTACACGGCCCCCAAACGACCGTATGGGGTGGCCGTGGCCAATTGGACAATTTAGTCGACGGTCTCTGGACATGGGCGTGTGAAGGCCACACGGTCTTATCACACGGTCATGCTAAGTGTCACACAGGCATGTGACATTGTTTCAAAAGTGAAAAATTTTCCAGGTTTCCGACGCGATAGGATTCGAATCCTAATCATCCAAAATTATCCGGATTGTGCTAGTAAATCCTCGATAAGGATAATTATCAAATGTTTCGATTGCAAATTGTGTCTGTACTTCGGTAAGTTCGATAACGCTTATTACTCGATTTCGGTAATGGTTTTGGGTAAGTGGTGTTACACGCACCATTACTATTACCCTTCGCACTACCTTTGCTATTACTCAAATACGTCCTAACAAGCTTTGCAAAACAAGGCTCCAACCTCAAAGGACTGTGATCTCTTTTCTTTCAACATTCCTCACACCTACCTTGGACCGATTCTCTACTTCTCTCTAAGCTAGCCTCAAAAACATTTTCTAGCACCTCTCTTAAATACTCGAGTTAACACCTTGGTACCAACGTCCGGGTTATCGCCACCCAAAGTGGGGAAAATCGCGCTGACCTCCAACTCTTGAATAGACACACATCCCGAAGAAGTAGACGATTCCTTACGATCTTACTTACCTTCAGAATCTATATTAGCCTTGTGTCTAACTTAGGATATCTACACTTTTAGGAAACAAACACAAAATAAGTACAAAACTCCATATTTCTAATCTTACAGTTTTGAATTCTACCTGAACCAGCATTGGAGTCTCAGAGAGTTCATTTTCGTAAAACATTTCAAAAACACAATCAATTCAACTTCCTATGGTAAAGTTTCTCAAAAATTCCTTTTTAAAATAACCACGTACGCACACGGATACGTAAAAACCCAGGTCGAGTTTTTGCAAACCTGGCTCTGATACCACTAAATGTAACACCCCGAACCCAGCCTAGAAGTTTAGACCGAATCTCGGATGCTATATTGATCACCGAAGTGATCGTAGGTAATTTTTTCTATTTTGAAGTTTTTTTTACAAAGCAAGTTGTCACATCAAACCAAAATATTTAATCGCCTAAGTTCAGATCAGCAAATATTTCAATTTTGTTTATTATAAAACCAAAATTTAATGAACTTATAAAAATTAAAACATAACTTGAACCATAAATTCTAAAAGAAAAAAACACTTATAGTTCAAAAGCTAAATTAACAAAATAGAACTAAAAATGTAACATTTACTATATCATCCTCCAAGATTGTCTGAGATCTCCGCATACCAAGTCCAGCAACAGAATTCTAAAATGTACCTAAAAGGGAAACAGATGGGGGTGAGCTACATGAGCCAAGTGTGAGTTTGAATCAAAACCAAAGTAGAATCACAGTATTTAAATCAATAGCGCACCATATTTAAAGATACTCATAGAGTCAGAAAGCATACCTGGAACTAACGTCCCAACAAAATGTAACAATCTGAGCACACTAAATTTAACATAGAAAACTCACCACAGGGGTTGTTCGGACAAACAGAATACAGACAGACAATTTAGCATCCAGCACACAATCAGATGCTTATGCAATGCAATCAAGTGGGTAAAAGAACCCACCCATCCAGCCAAACACACCTCTTCGTCCCCCAATCACACCTCGTAAGAGCTGATTGTGTTCATCCAACCAAAACACACCGCATACGACCTCATAAGCCCATCCAACCCTACACATCATATAAAGTCATCCCAGGTTGCCCGGTAATGAAGGCTCATCAAAATGCAGTTAAACTTTCAAACCAAATATATATACGTAGCATAGCTAACGTACATGCAGTACAGTGTGATGCGGTAACCCGCTATACAGGTAATTTGTAGTTAAACTACCAGATCAGATAATGGTATGTACCATAGCTAACGTACATCCGGTACACTATGATACGGTAAACCACTATACCGGTAAATTACAGTTGAACTACCAAATCAGACAAGTATACGCAGTAATGCTGTATGTGCTGTATAGTGCAGTGCGGTAATCCGTAGTACAGACAAGTTGCAGTTGAACTGTCAGATCAGAATCAGATTCAAAATCCCTTCTCTTTGCAATCCCACCCAAAATATTTTATGCAAATGCATGTTTGTAGGCAGACGTACAGAATCAGAATACAAAGTTTCACACAATCATTCATACATAGAAACTCACAACAAGTCAATCAGTTACAAAAATCATGAGGGTCACAGAATACACATAACACCCAAACACTCACAGACCAATAATCCAGAATAAGAAATGCATACGTTCATTTACCCGGATTCAGTATTAATAACAAGCCAACCACAAGCAATAATTATACAATTTGCTTAAACAGAGGCATATCCAATCAACATACCATAGTCTAGGCCGAACCAAAGTCCTGATCACCCCTCACTAAGACCTCATTAATTGACGAAACACTTAGAGTCACGATTAAGCTTTAGTTTGACCTAAAATAAAATCTGGCGACATAGGGCCACACGCCTGTGTGCTCCAGTCATCTAGGACAACCTAGGCCATATAGGGGTCCGAACGCCCGTGTGCAGGGTGGCACACGGCCGTGTGGTAGAGGCACACACCCGTGTGGTGCAGGGACACGGCCGTGTGAACAGGCTATGTAACTCACGATCTGAATTCGCTAAAATAGAGTGCAGGACAAACAAGGCCATGTGAGGGTCTCACACGCCTATATACCCCGCCAGACACAACTCTGTGTCTTCAATACACACCCGTGTGGGATCCCTAATCCCCAAATCAACCACACGGCTGTGTGGCACCCTGATAAACTGTAAATTATACATACTTCTATCCCACATTTAGCATATTTATAGATGAATTATCATTGAAATTGTGGAATTTGATGCTCTTAATCCTTTAATTTCATGTTTTATACTTAGGAGAGCATAAGAGAGTGAAAATAATGAGAAATGGGCTGGAAACGGAGAAAATAGGCTAAAACAAGGAAACAACACAGCCTAGAGTTCACCACACGGGTAACCCACAGGGCCGTGCCACATTAACAAGCTTGAACACAGCCTAAACTCGACTCACACGGGTGTGCCACACGAACGTGTCCCTATCGTGATGACGTTTAATTTCACGCGAAAAAAGCTACTTAGGGGCTAAGAACGACATTCCAAACTTTATGTAAAGGCCCTAGAAGGCAACTACAAGGGTGTATAGTGTCCCCGCCAAGACTGGGAGTAGAAGACAGGGAATTACTCGAAGGAAGCCGATTGATCAATCTCAAAAGCTAGGATCTACATCAAGACTGAAGATCTCCCTTCAATCCTTTCAGAAGTTTTGGGATTTCTGTATGTTTTGTTATTTTCTTTATTCTGAGATGTTTTCTTTTATGAACATGAACTAAACCCCCAAATACCTAATGGGGATGAAACCTAAGACGAATCTTGTTATTGTTATCTGAACTATATTTATTTAAGTCGAATGTGCTTATGCGGAGGAGCAAAAGCCCCTGCGTAAGAGTACATCCAACACAATTAAGCGGAGTTGATCGCAATCCTAGACATAGGATGACAAAAATCTACCGGATTAGAGTCAAATCTAATATGGGGATCCATAGATCGGGTTAATGCAAGAATAGGGGTTTTAATTAGAAAGAGATTTCAATTAATCAACCTAAGGTTAGTTGTTCTTATTCTCGACGGAGATATTAACATAATTTAAGGATCTCTACAGATCGAGTCGAATGAAGAAATCGTCTAGTTCAGAGTTAGATAAAAGTGAAGTCTAGGTGGATTCTTGGGTATTGTCTTTATCATTCAGTTCTCCCAAAGTAATTTCCCAATTTACTCTTTGTCGTGTCTTTAGTTCAATTTAGATTAGTTAGTTTACAACCAAATCCTCCTTTATTTTTAGGCTAGATAATAGGAAGAAAGTCATTACTAGTACTTTTAGTTTATTGGATTTGATATTCCAGTCTTGCCTCTAACTATACTACTATTTGATAGGTGCACTTGCCTTTTATCGTGATAATAGTTAGTTTCCAGGTACGATCATTATTATTACTTTATCGAAATCATGATCAAGTTTTTGCCGCCGCTAAAATATTAGGAACACTCAATTTCTATTACTTTAGCCTTCTTTACTTTTATAAGTAATTTATTTTCTATTTTTATATAGATCTTATTTACTAAAATTTTCTTTGTTTTTTTTCCCTGACAAGTATCTCTAGTTTATGACTAGAAAAAACCCAGGAGGACCATTATTGTTTGACAGCGATTTAGAAGCCACAGTTCATAGAAATCACAGAGAGATAAGAAGAAGCCTATAGTGCCCATAACAAGGACAAGAAGAAGAACTCGAATCTACTGAAGAGATGGAGGCAAATCAGGATAATCAGCTTCCTCCTGTAGTAGCCGCAAACCCTGTTGAGCAAAATCTTGTTCTGTGTACTATGTATGATTATCCTAAACCTAATTTAGCTGGTACTGAATCTAGTATTGTTAGGCCTACTATTGCTGCAAACAATTTTGAACTGAAACCTAACACTATTCAAATGATACAACAGTTTGTTCAGTTTGATGGTTTGCAGGATGAGAATCCTAACTCACATTTAGCTAATTTTTTGAAATTTTACGACACATTTAACATAAATGGCATTTCTGATGATACCATTCATCTTCGGTTATTCCCTTTTTCCTCGCAAAATAAAGCCAAACACTGGTTAAACTCTCTACCGCGAGGGTCTATCACTACATGTGAACAAATAACTGAAAAAATTTTACTTAAATATTTTTCGCCAGCTAAAATGGCAAAATTAAGGAATGATATCTCTTCTTTTGTGCAGATGGATTTAGAAACACTCTACAATGCTTGGGAGAGATACAAGGATTTATTGAGAAGATGCCCTCACCATGGGTTACCTCTATGGTTACAAGTTCAAACTTTTCACAATGGTTTGAACCCCTCAACCAGATAGATGATTGATGTAGCTGCTAGTGGAGTAATCAATAACAACCGGAGTTTTTAATATTGATGCGGTCACTATGCTGTCAAATAAGGTAGAACTCTTAAATAAAAAGATTGACAATTTAGTTGGCTCTATGTAGGTACACCCAGTAATGCAGTGTGACTCAATTCAAGGAAACATGAGCAATTCTGAGTACCCCACCTATGGATATGGCATGGAAAACGAGCAAGCCAACGATATGGGTAATAATTCTAGATCTCAAAATAACCTTTATAGTAATACTTACAATGTAGGGTGGCGGAACCACCCCAATTTTTCATGGGGAGGACAAGGAAATCAGAGACCACCACGTCCTCCAGGATTTCAGCAACCATCTTACCAATAAGAAAAAAAGCCGGACCTTGAGGAAATGCTCACGAAATTTATCTCCGTATCAGAAACCCATTTTCAAAACACCGAGACGAAACTTAAAAACCAGCAAGCATCCATTCAATGACTCAAAACTCAAATAGGCCAGCTCACTAAACTAATCTCTGAAAGACCACAAGGTGGTTTACCGAGCAACACTGAGAGTAACCCTAAGGAGCAACTCTACGTCATCGACACGATTGATGAAGGAGGGCCAGTTAAAACCAAATCAGAGCCAAGTCAGGACAAGGTAAGGGTGAGATGAGTCACAAAGAACCAATTGTCAAAGAGTATAAGCCTCGTGTCCCATATCCTAATGCGATGAGGAAAGACTGCATAGATGAACAAGCCGATAAATTCCTTAAAATTTTAAAGAAATTACACATTAACTTACCATTTATTGAAGCTCTTTCACAGATGCCAAATTCGGTTAACTTTTTAAGAGAGCTTCTGACAAACAAACAAAAGTGGGATGAGTCATCTCATATGGAGCTAAATGCAGTTTGCTCAGCCATTTTGCAGAACAAGCTACCTAATAAACTAAAAGATCCAGAGAGTTTTACGATTCATTGTTTACTTGGTAGCTTAGATGTTAAAAACGCCTTGGCTGAGTTAGGGTCAAGTATTAATGTAATGCCCTATAAATTGTTTAAATAACTAGGTCTTGGAAAACCCAAACAAACTAGGATGAGCATTCAATTGGCTAATAAAACCATTAGATTTCCTAGGGGTATAATCGAAGATGTGCTAGTTAAAATTGACAAATTCATATTCCCAATAGACTTCGTTGTTTTAGACATAGATGAGGATAGCAATGTACCATTAATTATAGGGCAACCTTCTTAGCAACTGCAAGGACTATAATTGATGTAGGCACAGGAGAACTCATACTTTGTGTAGGTGATGATACAATTCAAGCTCGTAATTTTAACAAGACTGTTAATGATAAAGATGTTATTACTAGTCCATGTAATAAGAATGATCTCACTGTCTAACCTTCTCTGCAGGGTACTCCTCATAAAAGTGCAACTGAGCCACATTCGAATGCATACGATAACAAGGGAACAATCCATGAAGAATGAATGCTACAGATTGAAGAACTAAACGAGTGGCTGAACTACCGCCAAGAGAAACCTAAGATATGCTACGCCGACCCAAAGTATCACCATGATGACCCTAAGGTAAAGACGAATCAATTTAAGGTAGGGGATAAGGTCTTATTAGAGGAGGATCCTCAAATTTCGATTTCAAAATTTCATACAGGTGACACACCTCCCTTCACTGTAATGAAAATTTTCCCCTATGGTACAGTTGAGATAACACATAAGACATTTGGCACTTTCAAGGTATATTATACTCGACTTAAACCTTATTTGATACTAAAACTGATAGCAGGAGAGAGGAGTTTGAACTCCTCAAACCACCGTGACCGAGCAAGCTTGAGAGAAGTCGAGCTTAGACCATAAACAAGTGCTTCTCGGGAGGCAACCTGAGTACTAACATTGTTGATTTCTTTAAATCTAGTTTATAACATCTAAATAACTAACTAAGTCCTTAAAACGTAGATTTTTTAGAGCCACACGGCCAGGCACACGGGCATGCCTAAGGCCATGGTCACAGTATGGGTGGAGACACGGCCATGCAACACGGCCGTGTGAAAACAGAGCAAAAATTTTTCCCAAAACACGGGTTTCGGCAAAGCACCACGGCCGTGCGACATAGCCGTGGGCGAACCTCCCGAATCAACACGGGCGTGCAACACGCCCGTGCCTATAAGCCGTGGTTGAAACTGAGAGATGCACCCGTACCTATCACCTGTGGTCACACCATAAGCCCACGAAACACACGGGCTAGACCAAGGGCACACGGGCGTGTGCCACGGCCGTGTGCCCAATCCCGTATTACTTTATTTTTAGTTTTAATTTTCTTTACTTTATCTTTTTCCTTCTCCTTTATTTTGCACTTCATTTCTTATCGAGTAATACTTGAATTCTCCATACAGTTGTGCTTATTCTCTTCAGTCACCCAGAATCATGAACTTCAAGTAGTCCTTTCTCCAATTCAACTTTTACTACTCAAGGAATTCATCCAATATTCAGGGAGTTTCACTTCTCTCCCTATCTTAAGATTTATGCTTATATTGTTAGTAAATTTAATTTTGTACATTGAGGGAAATGTACATCTTAAGTGTGGGGGGATTATTAAGTTTTATCAGAAAAACCCTAAAATTTACTCACTTTCACTTTTTACATTATTCTCAAATCCCTGAATCTTGGCCTTAACAATTAGAATGAATTCTGATTGATTTATGATTTTTATTGATATGTTTAGGATTAAGACATAGGTAATTGTGCTTTGATTATTCAAACTTTAAGACATTAGAGAATCAAGCATGATAAGTTGAAATTTTTGAGAATTTAAAATTTTTCTAGGTTGTTTTCCCCAATTTTAAGTGTTATCTTGAGATTTGAAATTCGAATGATTGACATCAAAAGCGATAATTCTGGTGAGATTTTTGAGCCTTCTGAGCATACATCCTTTCGTGCTCACTTTTATTATTGCTTTGAGTGAGTCAATATTGATCTGTTATTCTGGAACTTGTTTCGATTATACATGTCAAGACCACACCATTGATTTGATATACCGATATGATAAAGGCACCTAGGTTTTAAACCACTTACTCCATAAAAGCCTACCTTTATAAATTAACCTCTAGTGAACCCCCTAGAGCCTAACAAGCCATTCATTAACTTACCCTCAATATTAACCAATAACCCATTTTTGATGAAATCCCCTTAATTACTTTGATCCCTATTTTTGTCGAAAATTGAATTGAATAATTATCTAGTTATGTTCTCCCTTTCAGTAGTTAAAGTTTGTAAAGTATTCGATTTGTTCTTAAAAAAAAAACCAGTTGTGTAACACCCCAAACCCGGCCCAAACATTATGGCCAACTCCTGCGATGTCACATTGAAGTGTTTTATCGAAAACCACGTTTTCATTGAAAAACCCTTCTAAAGAAATTTAAAGTAAAAACCCAGGCAGTACTTGCTTTTAGAACAATGTGTATTAAAAATCCTATTTTTTAATTATTACATGTTGAAAGTCACTTTGGAAAAATTTTCTTTAACTGCAAAAGCTTAATTTTAAAAGCAACAAGTGGTTTTAAAATAACTTGAAAAGTATTTAAAAGGAATAAATCCATGTTCCATCCCTAAGCATAATAATAATTAATAACCAGAGAAAAGGGCCTAATTACAATCCAAACTGAAATAAAGTAAAATAAAAAAATAAAAAAAACTAGAAATTCATGAGAAAAACAAGTCCAAATCGTCTTGCTAGTTGGCCGCCTTTGAGTCCCTCCATCCGTCGAACTGTCTACTGAGGGCTACCTGAGAAAAACAAAGGAGGGGGTGAGTTTTCGAAAACTCAATGTATACAACCCTCAACAATTATATACATATCATGCAAAACAAGTCATCTTGGGCCTGAGCCCAATCCAATAGCAGAACAGTATTAAAGCAATCAAGTGCAAAAATCCTACCCATCTAACCTCTACACACCATCTTCGTCCAACCTTACACACTATGTGGGGATATAAATATTGACCCACCTATCCCATACACACTAATGGTAGCGCCAGTTACGGTACTACCTATCGTTGCAGCAAAGCTGCTAATCATACATTACGCTTAAAAAGCCAGAGGTGGATCCATGGTCATCAAGCAACCATGCGATCCTCAAATTCTTCCTCCGTTTCATCAATTCTACCCATATGCAACATACATCTCATGAATGCAACATACACATTTCCACACATTAAGCACCTAGGGGTATTTTAATCATTTCACTACCCAGGGGTATTTTGGTAATTCTACCGTACAAGGGCATTTCAGTAATTCTACCCTACAAGGGTGTTTTAGTAGTTCTACCCTACAAGGGTATTTTCATAATTTCTTAATAGTACGGGTTTTAATTACGAACTTTGGCCCATCAACAAGTCCTCGCAACTAAAGTGAACAGACATTATGCACCAGGTAGGATTCACGAGAAGAGGAGGTGGGACACTAGGACCGCTTAAGTACCAAGCTTTTCCTAGATCCAATCCTAGACATGCATACATCCATTGCCTCACTCTAACCTTGCGACTTGTCCACAGACATGTTTGATTAATTAATTAAGTTTTATGTTGCTTAAGAGTACATTAAATCTAGGCCTAGAGTCCACCATAAAACCCTAGCAGTCTACATGCTTCTCTAAAATCACATATGGCCCATCAAACCCAATCATGTCCATATGGCCCATTAGGCCCATTCACAAATATATGGCCCACCAGGCCCGATCTTGTTCAAATCATTCAACTAACAATACCAACTCAACATTTAATATCACTTATCAACTTTTACCGATTTGGGCCCACGAGCCCGTCGAGCCCATTTAACCCCTTTTGGCTCGGTTGGCCAACAGTGGCCTGAGACCATGAGATCGCTCTCTTGGCCTCGGTAGTCATATCGGTGTTTCCACACGAATGTTTGCACGCTCGTGTGGTTTCCGACGCCAACCTTTCGATTTTTTGGCTTTTTAGCATTTCAGCTTTTCGGGATTTCGGCTTTTGCCGATTTGTCGTATGTGAAGTGTATGTACACACCTGGTTAATGAGATGTGTTACACTATCCTCAGCCTTGAACCTACAACCAATACCAATTCTCAAATCAATCCCACACTTAACCACAACATTTACCAAAAACTGAAGCCTTACCATATCCTTACCGTGTGCCACCAGTTCTTATAGCCCCTCCTTAGCTACTATTCAAGAATATCCTTAGATCTGCATTAATCTTATTCGTTAAAGACAAAATCATAGGTGACTTGTTTCCACTTAAGTCACCCTTTCTCTTACTATAGACTATTCGACCAACATATCCCAAAATTAAGAACACTTACCCAAAAGCCAAAACAAATAGATAGTTTTTCGGCAAAGACTTGTAGATCCCTATCACGTTTGCGATCTTTGAACCCTACCCTTGTTAATATAGGGTTAATGACAAAAGAGAGTTAGATAGCCCTCCGGCTTTTATCAAAACCATTAAGGATGTTTGACTAAGTACTTACCGAATCTAACCTTTGATCCTGTGGCCTAGGTAGCTACTGAATGAGACCCGGCTTTTAAAACTTGATTAAGAGTAGATAACAGGAACCGATTTGTGATGGAGGGAAACAACAAGGAATCAGCAAAAAGATAGGACTATTCGATTATAAGGGAGTATTTGGCTTTTAGAGAAAGAAGAAGAGCACAACACCAATAGGGATTTCGATAAAAAGGAATGATGGTTATTCAGCAATGGAAGAAACAGAATGAGGGGGAGAAGAAAAAAAGTAACAAAAAACCAAAGAACCTTTCAAAGGAATTCGGCACCCCCTATTTATACATAAAACCAAAACTCTGCCTACCCTCAAAGTCCTAATCGACTCCAACTCTTCCCCATCTCATCTACTCGTTTTTCTCCCTGATAACTCCCCAATCCTTTTTCTAAATTTTCTCTTCTAATCACTCTCCTTAGAGTCCATCATCACACCACTTCCAACCTTCTAGAAGGCCAAAATTAAACTCTTAAAAAAATACTAAGCTAGTATTTGAACCTAAGATCTCCTTGCTAGCCCATAATGCCACCTTCATATACCCTAAGTGGCGTCACATAGCCACTCCACCACAAGACTCTTTAATGCCATTTTTCCCTATTTTTATTTAAAAGCCCAACTACTCACCGCCCTGGTTCCTTTAATAATTAATTAAAAATTCCTTCTCCTCAAAATTCGAACCCAGAACTTCTCCAACACCTATAGACACTCCAAATTTCTTAAACCCTTAAAGCCAACTTGTCATTTGTCATTTTCTTGCTTACTAAAAAAAATTATGAGACCCAAAGCCTAAAGCCCAATTCATCTAGGCCCAAAATTCTGGGTGTTACAAGTTGTAACTTAAATGTGTAGCAAATTATTTTGTCATTATGTGCTACAGATCTTAAAAGATATTAGTCATGAGGAAACAACTCAAATGTATGAATTTATTTCGGTGATAAAGATTTTTCTAGTTAGATGATTTTTCAGTTCAATCTCAATTTTAATTGATAAACCGTAAATTTTACATATTTTTACCTCATACTTAGCCTAAATTCTGGATGAATTATCATTGAATTTGTGGAAATTAGTGCTCCTAATCCTTTTATTTCATGTTTTATACTTAGGTGAGCATAAAGAAGAGAAAAGAGCAAGGAACGGGCTGAAAACGGGCAAATTAGGCCCAATTCAATAATCAACACGGCCTGAAGGTTCACCACACAGGAGTGTCACATGGCCGTGTCCCTTTAACAGGCTCGAACCATGCCTGGAAGTTGACTCACCTGGGCGTGGCACACGGGCGTGTCCCTGTCGTGAGGAAGTTCAATCTCACTCGGAAAAGGCTACTTAGGGGCTAAAAAAGGCATTCCTAAACCCTATATAAAGACCCTAGGAGGCAACTACAAGGGTGTGCTTTATTCCCGCCAAGACGGGGAGTTAAAAGCAGGGAATTACTCGAAGGGAAGCCGATTGATCCATCTCAGAAGCCGGGATCTACATCAAGACAGAGGATCTCCCTTCAATCCTTTCAGGAATTTTGGGTTTTCTTATGTTTTGTTATTTTATTTATTCTAAGATGTTTTCTTTTATAATTATGAACTAAAACCCCAAATATCTAAGGGGGATGAAACCTAAGACAGATCTTGTTATTGTTATCTAAGCTGTGTGATAAATATTTGATTTGTTCTTAATTATGTTTTTAACTCTTAAATTGATATTTCTGTGATATTGATTTAAGTCGAATGTGCTTATGTAGAGGAGAAAAAGTCCCTGCATAGGAGTAGATCCAACACAATTAAGCGGAGTTGATCACAAACCTAGACATAGGACGACGAAAATCTACCGGATTAGAGTCAAATCTAATATGGGGAGCCATAGATCGAGTTAATGCAAGACTAGGGGTTTTAACTAGAAAGAGATTTCAATTAATCAACCTAGGATTAGTTCTTTTTATCCTTGACGGAGGTATTAAGATAATTTAGGGATCTCTACGGATCAAATCAAATGAAGAAATCATCTGGTTCAGAGTTAGATAACAAGTGAAGTCTAGGTGGATTCTTCCTTAGGTATTGCCTTAATTAATCAGTTTTCACAAAAGCAATCTCTCCCTTTACTCTTTGTCGTTTCTTTTCAGTTTAGTTTAAATTAGTTAATTTAGAAACAAAACCCCATTTTATTTTTAGGCTAGATAATAGGAAGAAAGTCATTACTAGTACTCATAGTTCCTTGGATTCGATATTCCGGTCTTGCCACTGACTATACCACTATTCGATAGGTGCACTGTCCTTTTTATCATGATATTAGTTAGTTTCCAGGTACTATTGATTTTGTTACTTCATCACAATCACGAGAGATCATTAACCTTCTTTTTTCAGCTTGTGACCACACCCCTAACCAAAGCCCCTTTACAACCTTCTAAAAGAGCTTTTGATTGATGTATCATGTCAATACATAGTGGTGGAGATTTGATTTTCATGCAAGCATATGGTAATAACTTTTCATGTTGACTAATGAGTGCCAAGTTTCTGAACCCTAAACACTTCGAGTGAATAGAGTGAATCTTTAGTAAGGGTGTCAACTCTTGTTGATTTTGAATTAAAGGTAATTACTTAGAAGAGGGGAGAAAACATATGTTTCTGTGATAAAATTCACAACTTAGATTGTTTGAGACTTTAATTTTCTTTCAGTTGAATTCTTAATGTATGATTACTTATGGATTAGTTTGAAACATTATTGATAAGGGTTATAAGTTGAGAAGAATGATTTTTAATTGTGAGTTGAGATTTTGCTTGAGGACAAGCAAAGGCTTAAGTGTGGGGGTATTTGATAAACTGTAAATTATACATATTTTTATCCCACATTTAGCACATTTATGGATGAATTATCATTGAATTTGTGGAATTTGATGCTCCTAATCCTTTAATTTCATGTTTTATACTTAGGAGAGCATAAGAGACTGAAAAGAAAAAGAAACAGGCCGAAAACAGAGAAAATAGGCCAAACAAGGAAACAACACGGCTTGGAGTTCACTACACGGGTAACCCACATGACCGTGCCACATTAACAGGCTTGAACACAGCCTAAACTCAACTCACATGGGTGTGCCACACGGGTGTGTCCGTATCGTGATGAAGTTTAATTTCACATGAAAAAAGCGACTTGTGGGCTAAGAAAGACATTCCAAACTCTATATAAAGACCCTAGAAGGCAACTACAAGGGTGTACAGTGTCCCTGCCAAGGCTGAGAGTAGAAGACAGGGAATTACTCGAAGGAAGCCGATTGATCCATCTCACAAGCCAGGATCTACATCAAGACTGAAAATCTCCCTTCAATCCTTTCAGGAGTTTTGGGTTTTCTTTATGTTTTTTTATTTTATTTATTCTGAGATGTTTTCTTTTATGAACATGAACTAAACCCCCAAACACCTAAAGGGGATGAAACCTAAGACAAATCTTGTTTTGTTATCTGAACTATATGATAAATATTCGATTTGTTCTTAATTGTGTTTTTAATTCTTGAATTGATATTTTCGAGATATTAATTTAAGTCGAATGTGCTTATGTAGAGGAGAAAAAGTCACTGCGTAAGAGTAGATCCAACACAATTAAGCAGAGTTGATCGCAATCCTAGACATAGGATGACGAAAATCTGTCGGATTAGAGTCAAATCTAATATGGGGATATCCATAGATCAAGTTAATGCAAGACTAGGGGTTTTAATTAGAAAGAGATTTCTATTAATCAACCTAGGATTAGTTGTTCTTATTCATGATAGAGATATTAACATAATGATCAAGTCGAATGAAGAAATCGTCTAGTTCAGAGTTAGATAACAAGGGAAGTCTAGGTGGATTCTTCCTTAGCTATTGTCTTTATCATTCAGTTCTCCCAAAGAAATTTCCCAATTTACTCTTTGTCGTGTCTTTAGTTCAATTTAGATTAGCTAGTTTACAACCAAATCGTCCTGTATTTTTAGGCTAGATAATAGGAAGAAAGTTATTACTAGTACTTTTGGTTCCTTGGATTCGATATTCCAGTCTTGCCACTAATTATACTACTATTCGATAGGTGCCCTTTCCTTTTATCATGATAATAGTTAGTTTCCAGGTACGATCATTATTATTACTTTATCAAAATCATGATCACACCCAAACCACTAAATCCCTCATTCCAAATCACACATGCCCGTATACCCTAGACACGGCCGTGTGTAAATTGAAAAAACCCCCAAGTAGACCATAGGGCCGTGTGGCACCCAAATTCTACCCAGAACCCTAATTCCCAAAAGCGTACAGCCGAGTGAGTCGTGACACGCCCATGTGGACGCTTGTGTGGTCACAAAACCACCCTAAAATAGTCCCAAAATTGAGTTTTCTGGTTACCAAATCGACCATCAATTGATGGAACTTAGAATCGCACTAACCAAAGAGAAATTCCATGCCATTCAATAGTAATCCTGTACTTTAACAACCAATTTCCTAAAGGCCACCATGATTGCCACACTCTATAAAAACAAGCTTACAAATCGAAAATAAAATTGAAAAGTTTCTAACCCACACCTGTTTTGCAATCGGAGATGCCCAAACTCGACTCGACAACCAGGAAATCAAAGGCTCTTCCGAAATTACACACCTCCATTCTCAAAAGTTTTAGAAAAAGAAAAAAAAACCAAAAGCCCAGAGAAAAAGAAAACAAAAAGTAACGTGACCTCTTCCCAAAAAATAAAGGATCAAAATAAAATAAAATAAATAATTTAACTTAAAACAAAATTACTATTTAACAAACAAAACAAAAAATAATAATACTCCTCCAAAACACTTTCACAAGGACTTGAATCTGGAACCTAGAGGTTCACTAACACTCACTCAACCACCAGACCAGCAGGCCCATTTTGTCACTTGAACGCACAACTGAACTTAATAGCACAGCCTTCTCTCTGACCCTAACCATAAAACCCAAAAACTTCTAACCCAAAATTAGGGCTGTTACACTGTCGTTGTTTTTCTACTCAACGCATCAGCCACAACGTTGACCTTTCTAAGGTGAAGCTCTATAACCAAATCATAATCTTCCAGCAGATTCATCCAACGTCTTTGGCATAGATTCAAATCTTTCTGTTTCAACAAATACTTCAAACTCTTGTAATCAAAGAATATGCGAAACTTTTATCCATACATATAATGTCTCCATATCTTCAACAATAATACTATTGTTGTTAGTTCCAAATCATGGGTTGGATAGTTCTTCTCATGAGGTTTGAGTTGTTGCAATGCATAAGCTATAACCTTACCCTTCTGCATAAGCACACATCCAAGCTCATTCAAAGATCCATCAATATAAACAATATACTCTATACTAGACTCTGATTGTGCTAAAATTGGTGCTTCGGTCAATACTACTTTCAACTTCGCAAAACTTTGCTGACACTCATCAGTCCATTCAAACCTTTTTTTACTTTTTAACAGTCTAGTAAGAGGAGTTCTTGTTAGGGATCGATCCGATTAAGCAACAAGTAAAAATAAATAGCAGAATCAATTGAGAATTGAACACACAAATTTAACGTGGAAAAACCCCTCCAAAGAGGATAAAAAACTACCGGCAAAAATAATTTTACTATAATGGAAAAACAATGAAGAGTACAAAAGATGGAGACGAAAACGAAAACCCGAAAATAAAGAACTTGAAAATAAAGATCCTGAAAACAAAGAACTCTTAAAACGTAAACACAAAATTCTCTAAATGTGTTATGAGTTCTAATCTCTAATGGATGTATATTCTAAGGTTCTAAAAGAGCCTATTTATAGGCCAAATTCATAAGTCAAATAATAATAAAATAATCTAAACTAATCAGTGTTTGATTGAAATAAATAAACAGAGTTTAACTAGAAGATTATTTCTCAAATTTGATTGAAATAGGAGTCATACTTAACAAATATCCACCTTGACTCATATTACCATAACGCCATCTTTGTAAAAGCTCGTCGCGAGCCTATCTTGAACTATGCAAGGAATTAACTGAGTTGAATCTGTGCTTAGAAGCTTGAAGAGTTCCAGCCTTCAATTGTACACTGCCAAATCAAAACTAACTCGGGTCTGATTTTTACAAACACAGTACCCTAACTTTTCAAAACCTGCATCCAAAAGAGAACCCCTCTTTAACGAAACGATCATACATTTTTCCTTCCTATGCCCAAATTGTCTCCATTCCAAACAAGTTGACTTTGACTTTGTAACGGACGAGGGACATCCGATTTCATCGGCTACTGTAAAACTTCTAGAAAATAAAGACTGTCGGTTCTTTTATGTAACATCCCGATATAGGGCTAGTCGGAATAATGGTTTTGAGACCACGAATCCAAAGTATAAATTTTTTTCTAATTTATTGAGGCCCATGACATGTTTGCATGATTGTGTGAAAGTTTCATGAAGAAATTTTGTGAATAAGAGCCCAATTTGACTTTTAAGACTACATTGCAAAAATTATGAAATATGAGATTCTAGAAGCTTTAGGGTTCTTAATTGAAATGAATGTGTAAATTAGAGGTCCTTATTTAGTAAATAGACCATTTTATGTCATAATGGACAAACATGGACATGGAAGGAAAAATTTCAAGAAAGGATTAAAAAGAACATTTTGGTCATTTAGTTATTAAATTAATAAAAAGGGAAAAAAAGTCAAATTTTGCTCATCTTCTTCATGTGTGTGCCAAATTTTACAAGCCTCCATAGCTAGGGTTTCATCACTTTTCAAGCCTCATAATCAAGAGGAAAGAGGTCCGAACCTAAATTGAGAGAAGCACAAAGTTCAGGACGAAAACAAATAACTAGTCATATTTTATGGCCCGATTTTGCATGGATGTTTAAGTTTAAGTCTGATAACACCTCGAACCCTGTCCCGGCATTGGATACGGGTAAGGTGTGTTTCATTTAGTGGTATGAGAGCTAGTGTTGAGTCGATTCTTAGACTAACCTAGCGTGTGCACAAGTTTAGCTATACATGCCATATATATGAATATTAATATGATAGTGTGATGGCTCCTAACGATTTTAAAATGTGCTTTCATATAGTACATGGATCCTGATAGAGCAGTGGTAGATGATGTAGAAAGTAACATGCCAGCTCCCACTCAAGGGGCGATGCCTGCATATAATGAGGATAGACATGTGACTATGAGTTAGGGAGGAGAGGCTCGGAAAGCCTTCTTTCAAATGATGAATGATTGGTTCTCAGAGTTCATTTGAACGAACCCGACCGCTCAACAAAAAGCTCCACCCCCTCCAAACCCTCAGCCTAACCTTGTAGCCCCCCAAGTTATGGAAATGCTAAGAAGGGACAAGCCTCCGGTTGACAGAATTCGAAAATAAGGAGTCGAGGAATTTCGAGCTAATAAAAATGATAACCCAGAAAGAGCAGAATTCTGGCTTGAAAATACCATCCGGGTATTCGATGAGTTGTTTTGCACACCATAAGAGCGTATGAAATGTGTTGTGTCCCTCTTGAGAGACTCGGCTTATCAGTGGTGGAACACCCTTATGTCAGTTGTACCGATGGAGAAAGTTAATTGGGAATTTTTCCAAGAAGAGTTCTGTAAAAAGTACATTAGTCAGAGGTTTATTGACCAAAAGTGAAAAGAATTTCTTGAATTAAAGCAAGGCTAAATGGCTGTAATTGAGTATGAGTGTGAGTTTGTGAGACTTAGCAAATACACTCGAGAGTGTGTATCTACTGAGGCTATTATGTGTAAGAGGTTTGAAGATGGGTTAAACGAGGACATCCGATTATTTGTTGGCTTCCTTGACTAAAAAAAATTTATCGTGCTTGTAGAGAGAGCTTGTAAGGCCAAAGAGTTAGCCAAAGAGAAAAGAAAAGCTGAAGTTGAGTCTCGTGATTCGAGAAAAAGACAATTTAGTAATCATTTTAGTCTATATCCAAGGGATCAAAAGAGTTCACCACTCGATCAGATGCTTCAGGTGGCTTTTCAAATAGAAATAGGGGTAAACAGCACTTCATTTCTAAAGCTCAGACCACTTCGATTGCGAGTGTTGGTAATGCTTGACCAAGTAGGCTGGAATGTCCACAGTGTCGTAGACATCACCTTAGTGAGTGCCAAGCGAATGACAGGACTTGTTTCAAGTGTGGTTCACAAGATCATTTTATTCGTGAATGTCTCGAGATGATTGAGAAATCAAAGTGTGAGATTGAATAATGCTCCCTCTAGAGGTAGACCACAGAGAAATTAGGGAAATAGAGTGGTAGCAAGAGTGCACCTAGAGAGTCGGCTGTGAGGTCTAAGGGTAAAGCACCTGCAAGAACTTACGCCATTTGCGCTCGCAGACAGGCTTCATCCCATGATGTGATTACGGGTATTTTTTCTCTCTATGATACTTCTATTGTTGCTTTGATTGATTTGGGATCTACTCATTCATATGTTTGTATGAAATTGGTATCTAGTATGAATATGCCTATTGAGTCTACAGAATTTGTGATTAAAGTGTCAAACCCTCTAGGCAAGTATGTATTAGTTGACTAAGTATGTAAGAATTGCCCTTTGATGATTAGAGGTCACTGTTTTTCAGCTAATCTTATGCTATTGCTAATTAATGAATTTGATATAATCCTTGGTATGGATTGGTTAATTGCTCATGAAGTAATAGTAGATTGTGGAAAGAAAATTATTGAACTGAAATGTGAAAATGGGAATATTCTTCAGGTTTGTAACACCCCTAACCCGTATCCATTTCCAGACTGGGTTAAGAGGTATTACTGAACATTTCGGATACAATCATTTCAAAAACATAAATCATACATCATCATTTCATAGCAATTCATACCCATATAGTCCCTTTAGAAGGTCTATGAGACATTAAACATGCTTTAGGAAGGGGTCAGGACTAAACTGATAACATATGCAAACTTTGAAAAACTCATATAAATTTCCAACTTTTAAGGGTCACATGCCCGTGTGAACAGGCTGTGTGTCTCACACGGCATTAAACACGCCCGTGTGTCTAGGCTATGGAAAAACAGGGCGTACATACTGACTTAGGTCACACGGCCAAGGACACGCCTGTGTGCCAGGCCATGTGAAAACCTGGATGGTATACTGACTTGGGTCACACGGCCAACCACACACCCATGTGTCAGCCTATGTGCCCTTTCGAAAAGGCCCACACACCCGTACATCAGGCTGTGTGTTCGACCGTGTCAAAAATTGTAGGGTATACTATCTTACGCCACACGGCTTCCCACACGCCCGTGTGTGAGGCCGTGTGGAACGCCCAGGCTCAATTTGAATTGGCCTTCGAACAACACGGCAAAGACACACGCTCATGTCCCTACCTATGTAGGAAAAATAGGCCATTTACAAGGCCATAATGCCACCATTAAGGGTCATTCCTACAAGTCCAAAATCAAGCATCATTTATACAACATTTTCAGCCAATTTCAACTCCAAAACATATACCATTCATTTCAAAACATACCAATTCCATGTACAAAATTCATACCAAAACCTATAATTCATATCCCCTTTCATTTCATTTCAAAACATGCCATTTACTCAATATTTCAACTACCAAATCAACAATAAAACTTACCAAAATAACCGTTTCATTAGGCCTTAAATAAACACATTAAAAACATCATATTTCATCACATGGCATGAGCCAAAACAAGTTCATATTCTAAACCAAATTCAAGCCAAATCACATGGTAAGATTTTTACATTTCAAAACATAACCAATCTTCTCTAGCCTATACATGCCATACTTTAGTATATACATTTTCAAAAGGTGCCAAAATATAGTTTGATAGTGTGGTGATGATCCTGACAATCTCCGAGCTTCTGGTAGCTTCAATAATCTATAAAACAAATGAAAACACACACAAAGTAAGCTTTCAAAAGCTTAGTAAGCCATATACAAATAAACTTAACATCAAAGCAATTATACAACATATTATACATGTCAATTTCATAGCCAATCACATACTCAAACCTATTAGTTCACATATATTTCATATGTTCTCAATTCACTTGCACATAAAGCATATTTTCTTATACATATACCATATATCACCAATTTCGCATATACTTACCTTCTAATCACAAATATTGTATGCATTTCAAACGTACCTAAATCAGATACACTTACACATAATCATCCATTTCTTAAAATGCTCGTTGAACTATTCGAAATCAATAAGGATACTAGTGTAACTCAAAAAGCTCGTACAAATCCATATCCCAGATATGGTCTTACATGTTATCGGATATTGATGCCACTGTCTCAGATAGGGTCTTACATGAAATCATATACGATGCCAATGTCCCAGACATGGTCTTACACATAATCTCTAATCGACGCCAACGTCCCAGACATGGTCTTACATGATAACACATCTCGGAATCCTATGTCATGACATATGTATCCTATATTATTCCTATGGTTCGTACAGGGCTTTTGGATGTCGTAACTTTGTCAATACTTTCTCAGATTCAATAATTCAGCTCCAATAGTAGTTCCATACATTTCCACAACAATCAACATATATAATTCAATTGAAAAACATTTATTTGCATATGAACTTACCTCGTATGGAAACGAACAGATAGAAACGACTATTCGACCACTTTCGACTTCCCCCGATCTAATTCTGGTTTCTTTTATTCGTGATCTATATAAATTTAAATTTGACTATTCAATAACACATTTCATTCAATTCATTCCATAAATGTAACGCCATGAATTTGGGCCTAGAAGTATTGGGCCTTGAGCAAGGGAACAGTTAGAAGATGGTACATAAGTATTTAATTGTGCAAGAAAATGACACAATTGATTGCCTGCTCTAATGGTTAAGTGATTTAGGAGTGTTTGGGAGTGTTGGAGAAGTCCTGGGTTCAAACTTGGGCTTTAGCAAAAATTTTATTTTTAGAGTAATATCCCGATTTAGGGCCTAATCAGAATAGTGGTTTCGTGACCACAAATCTGAGATAGAAATAATTGTTTTATAATTATTTTGAGGTTTATGATATGATTGCATTATTGTGTGAAAATTTCGTGAAGAAATTCCATGCGTAAAGTGCTTAATTTGAAATTAAGGACTAAATCGAATAAGTTACAAAATTCGCATTCTAGAAGTTTTTAGTGTAAAATTGCTTTGGAATATTAATTAGGAGGTCTTAAATAGCAATTTGACCAAATTCTAAGTTCATGGACAAAAATTGGACATTTTGGTCATTTGGACATTAAAAAACACAAAATTGATTATCTTCTTCATTAGTTGCTGCCGAATGCTCCCTCTCTCCATAGCTAGGGTTTCTTCAATTTTCAAGCTTCATAGTAAGTGATTCCGAACTCCGTTTTTAATGATTTTTACGTTTTTGTGATCCCGGTAGCTCGATAAAGCTTATGTTAGCAATAATTTAAGTTAGGGTTCATATTTGGAAAAATACCCATAGGTGAAATTTGTGTATTTTGATGTTTTATGATAGGATATGAGGTTTCGAATTATGTTAGACAACTTGTGCTACTCGGTTTTGAGTAAAAACGAGTAGAACAGCTTAATCGGTAAAAATACTAATTGTTCATATGTGCGTGTTGTAGTTGGAATTTGAGCTTGCTAACGGTAAATAAATGATCAACCTGTCCTAACACATAAGAATTTGAAATAAAATTTAATTTCCGAGCTTTGGGGCAAAAGCGTAAATATGCAAAATTATAGGGGTAAATTTGTAATTTTGACAAAGTTAGGGTCAAGGACTATTTTGATAAATGTGAGTATTAAATGAGTTAAATGTGCTATTTTAGATCAAGAAAAACGAGATTCAAGTCGTGATCGAGGGAAAAAAATTTTACGAGGAATAGGCTCAATTGTTGATATTTTGGTATCGAGGTAAGTTCATATGTAAATAATGTAACATAATTGCTATTTTAAGTGATTTAATGCTATTTATATGATATGATACTTGTTATTATGAATATTATGCTTTGTGAAATATTATGTATTGGTATGAAAAGTATGTGATTAAATTGAAAGTATGAGATGCAAGCAACGTATTGGTTCTGATATTCTGAGGAGAATGATTGGGAAATGTGTGATTGAGGAAAATCCCGTTTGAACCTTGGGAATAGATTAGGATACAAGTGACATGTCACTAGGATGGTTGGGCATCCGAGCTCGTTGAGTTGAGTCCGAGTTCACTTATGGATGCGAATGCCTGAACTCGTTGAGTTGAGTCCGAGTTCATAAGATGTAACTAGGCATATGAGCTCGTTGAGTTGAGTCCGAGTTCACTTATGGATGCGAACCCCCGAGCTCGTTGAGTTGAGTCCGAGTTCGCTTATGGGCGGTTTACATGGTTACTTGATTATATATGCGGCACTTATGTGCAAATTATCTATGTATCCGAGTTATATTTCGAGGTGTTCAACGGGTTAAATTCTAGCGAAATGGAAGAACACTCAAGAGGCAAGTATCATTTTGATAAGTGTTGTGAAATGGATACTTTGGACAGGTATGTACTTAACCCTCTGGTTGAAACTTGATAAACAACCATAATGTGGTAAGATGACAATTGATGATTAGAAATGTGATATATGTTTTGGTGATACCATGCTAGTGTTGTTTGGAAGAATTGCTTTGTTATGTTACTTGTTATTTGTATGTGAACTTACTAAGCATTTATGCTTACTCCCTCCTTTTCATTCATTGTAGTTTTGGACAAGCCGGCTCAGGAATCGGGATAGGTCGAAGGCTCGTTCACACTATCCGAAGAACTATTTTGGTAAAATGGCTTGTATAACTCAAATATGGCATGTATAGCAATATACTTGTTTTATGTAATTAATCTTGCGATATGGTTTTGGTTTGGTTGAGAAAATGCCTGATAATGATTAGTCCTTGGAATGGTTAATTTAGATCATGTATGAGGCGATGTATGTTCAAAGTGTTAATAGTTCATGAATTTCCATAGAAAAGTGAAAATTTGTCATAAAACAGAATGTTGTAACAGTAGTGACGTGAGTTTGAAAAATCAGTAAAAATAGTAGAAACTGAACTAGGTGATGAATTAAATATTAAATTGAAGCTTAATGTGTCTACCTTCATATGGAAAAATCAAAACAGGTAAAGGAGTTATATGTTGTGAGATATTTGAGTTTTAGTGAAACAGGGCCAGAGCGATTTCTGGATCCCCTGTTCCAAATTTGGAAATTCACCAAAAATTGTAAAAAAATAATTATGAGGTTTACTTTATATGTTCAGAATTATTATTGAGTCTAGTTTTAATAAAAACAAACAGTATAGTCATATGTATTTTGTACAGAGAGGAAAGTGGTTCGTAGTAAGTAGAGGTCAGTGCAGTCGAGTTATGAAATAGGGGTAACTTTAACTAATAAACTGTACTAATTGGCTAGACCAAAAATTCTATAAAACAATTAGTAGATAGATATATGAGTGTAGTTTTAGGGAAAATTTACGGATCTTGATTTTGAGTTTCGTAACTCGATATATGATTTTTTAAGCTACCATGATGCAGAAAGACAGCTTGCTACGAAAATTTAATTAGTTAATTTAAAATTTAAAAAGTGATGAAATAAGTTTAGTAACACCTGAAGCTCGACTCCGGCGACGGTCTCGGGTAAGAGGGCGTTACATTTAGTGTATAAATCCTTGGGATCTAGGTTAGAAGGCTTTTAAATTGATGTGATTAAATCTTGGCACAAGAAAGCTTGGGGGTCCAGTGGCAGTGGCATGCTTAAGGTTGCAAGGGGAGCTTGAGCTTGAATCTCATGAAGTGCAAAGGAGTATTTATGTAACAACCCAAAATTGGGCCTAGAATTTTTAGGCTGAAATGGGCTGTGTGGGCCCAATGGGCTTGTGGGCCCCACATGGGTGTTTGTCATTGGACTTGCGAAAATTAATGGACTGGTTGTGTCGTACACATGGCTATGGTTAAATCTGGCTTAGCAAGCTATATACACTGAATTGTATGTTGGTGTGATCGCTAAGAGGTTTGGATGTGTTAGGGAGTGTCGGAGAAGTCTTGGGTTCAAACTTGGGCTTTAGTAAAATTTTTGGTTGTAGGTGAATAAAACCCTAGGTGCTTGGAAGTAGGCCTTATAATTAATAGAGGATAAAATATGACACAAAGAGAGCTTGTGGTCTAGTGGCAAGGTGGCGTGATGTGTAACTGTAAGGTCTGAGGTTCAATTCTTGGTGCGTGCATAACTTTTGTTTTACTTATTTAAGTGAACTCTGACTTTGGATTATAGGCTTTTAAATTGTTGAGGATAAGTTATGACACAAGGAGCCTATTGGCTTGATGGTAAGTTGCGTGATGGAGTTTGAAAGAGGGCTGGTGTTTGAGTCACGCCTTGAGCAAAAAGGTATTTATTTTGCTACATGGGACTGTTGGTATTGGAGTTGGTTTGGGACTCTAAGTTGAATGGATCTCAAGGAATTTGAATGGAGTTTTTGGAGTGATATGTGGAGTATATCAGGGAGGATTTTTAGGAGAGGATTGTAGAGAGGAAGGAGGAGTTTGAGTTTTAGTGGGATGTGCCGATTTGGTATGTTGGTGTATGGGAAATTCAGTCATGAGACTTTTCTCCTCTCATTTTGATTGGGTTATGGGTTGTTTTTGGTTTTGGTCTTTTTCTCTAAATTCTGACGTGCTGAGATAGTTTTCTACTCTCCGTCTTGGTTGTTTAAGTTTTGCCGTATTGACTATTTGGGGTACTCTTGATCGTGTTTCATTTTTCTCCTCTCAACTTTCTATTGAGTTTCCTTGTTTCAATTGCTTTAAACTTTCTATCCTCACTCAACATTTCGGTGGTTATCCCTCTAGCCGTTTGTGCCATTCTCTCTTTTATCATCTTCCCTTTTTCTCCATTTTTGCTTTTGGTTTTTGAGCACCATGTTTCTCATTTCAGTTAACCTTCAAGCTATTTCTTTTCTCTTTTGAGCCTTTGTCGAATACCTTTTCTTCTCCTCCCTTCTTATCGTCTCTTCACTATTAACATAGTAGGCTGTTACTGCTTTGCTCTCATTAATTTCTTTTGCTGTTGGCTTTTACAATTGATCCTTGAACAATCGGCCGAACATCGAATGTATTGTTTCTCTACACTCCTCTATTTTCTCTTTCAACTGCCTTTGGCTAAATACTTCTTTTATCCCCTCTCAAACCCCTTTCGATTTATCCTTGGTTTAAGGGATTCTCTGTTACTACATCCACACTCTCACCATTTCTGTTTTCGATTTGGCAAGTAATCTCTGTTAATCGATAAGTCTCTCGACTCATTTCTGTTCGCTCTTTTACTATTTAAACCAAATGATTCAATCCCTTATTACCGATTCTTCTCCTTTCTCTTATGTATATGTTTTTTCGGGCTCTAGAACTTTCGATGGGGGAAGAGGCTTCTAGTAATAAAGTAATGGCAGTGGTGCCGACTGAGAATGAGCTCGTAACCCCTGCCGTCAAGTTTAAACGGCATAGGGTGTCCACGGTTTAGGACTTTCCACTAGGGTGCGGCAGGGTGGCTGCACCAAACTTTGGATCAAGTAAGCAAATCACGGTCGACTGATCTAGTCAAGACAAGTGGTAGTCGATCTTTCGGATAAGTGTTTGGTTAGGGTTTTTCTAACTCTATTGATAGGGGATTAACTACTTGTTATGTATGAATATAGGTTCTGACGCTCGTGGATGTTTAGTACTCTACGTAATCAGATGTGTATTTTTACCCTGTATCAGATAATCGGCTGAAGAGCTGAAAGAATGTGTACGAACACACTAAATAGACTGTAAATTGGCAAAAGCCGAAAAGCCGAGAAACTGGCGATTGATGCCACACGAGCAAGCGATCACACGTGTGGTGACTGAGCCCGCAATCATGGGCGAATGTCTATGAAGGCCTATGTGCGATCTTATGGGCTTAGGCCGTTTAGGGGCCATGTATGACCGAATTACCCCCGAACGGTAAAATGACCGAATTACAATGTAAGGTAAAATCTTCGAATTACCCTTGGAGGGTAAAATGATTGAATTACCCCCGGAGGGTAAAACGACCGAATTACCCCTAGAGGGTAAAATGACCAAATTACCCCTAGAGGGTAAAATGACCAAATTACCCCTGTAGGATAAAATGACCGAATTACCCCTAGAGGGTAAAATAACCAAATTACCCCTGGAGGGTAAAATGATCAAATTACCCCTGAAAGGTAAAATGACCGAATTACCCCTATAGGGTAGAAATGACTTATTTGTTCTATGATATGAATAATGTATGATTGATTAAGCATGCCACTAATTTATTTATGTGTTTTGCTTACATGCACGATGTATTGCATGGGTTGGGATCATTGATTGGAGGAAGTGATTAATCTTTTAGGGTCTCACAGGTCACACGAGACGACTGTGGACCCACCGATGGCTTTAAGTCGATTATGTGATTGGCAGCTTTGTTGCGATATTGGTTAATGCCGCAACCGATGCTACATTGGGAGTGTAGAGATGGGTGGGTCGATTTAATCCCCACAGGAGTGTAGGGTTGGACAGGAGACGGAGTGCAGGGTTGGTTGGGGTTTATATGCATTACATATTCTGATTTTGATATTGATATGGGCTAAGGCCTAACCGAGGCTGTTACGGGCTCAGGCCCAGTTGCAACTGTTACTATCGTGGGCTTTGGCCCAGACTATTTCTGTATTCTGAATATGTGATTGAATATTTTTATATTAGGGGATTACACACTGAGTTTTCGTAAACTCACCCGACTTTTAACTGTGTAGGTAATTCCCAGCGTTAGGTGGACCGGTGCTGTGAGGGACTCGAAGGTGGCCATACTATTGCTCCCGTTCTATTTTGTTGGGCTTTTAATTACACTTAAATTTCATTTTGGGTTTTGATGTGATAAGGCCTCTCTCTAAACTTCTACTTTTAATTTGGGTTTTTATTTATCACAATTTATATCTGCTACAAGTAGGATGCGGTTTTCCAAATTATTAATGGTTTTCTAAACATTACATTTTCGCAACACAAATTTTTAAGCTTCCGCAACGAACCAGGTTTTAAAAGTAACGACGTTTTAAATTGGTTAACAAATGACAAAGACAATTAAGATTTTAAGAAGAGGCTGACACTTTCTAAACGGGTTTTATCAACAAGAAAAATGGTTTTCAAAAAGGCACTCCACTATGACACCGCCAGATTCAAGCCTAACATCTAGGACGAGTTTGGGGTGTTACAATTTATTTTACTTCCTTGTTGCATGAGAAGTGGAGTTTGACTAGAACTCTATAGGTTGGAATTTGAATGAGTCGTGGAGTAATTGAAGGAGGAAAAAGGGGGATTTGGATAGGTGGTTGGTGAGTTGTTGAAGAGAGATATTTGGAGAAGGTTAAGAGAATTTGAATTAAAGGAAGATTTGTGTCGAATGGGGGACTCTAAGCACATGTGATTTCGGCTTTAAGTAGTTGTGGGGTGGTGCCGATTCTTATTCCTCTATTTTGGGATTTTAGGCATTTCTTTCAAAGCCTCATTTGTTAATGGTCATTTGGAGTCTCTTGGTTTTTCTTTTTCTGTCATTTCAAGCCTTTTTCTTCTCTCTGCTTTCAGCTTTTATTTTGTTCGATTCTGAATCCTTTCACTTTTCTCGTCCTCCTCTTATTTTGCTTCTTTTAATCATAGTAGCCGAATCCCTCTAACTTTGGTGGCCAAATATTTCCTCTCTCCTCTCCCATTCTTCTTTCTCCTCCAGTTTCTTTCATAACCAATTCGCTCATCCTTCTGCAAAGTCGAATACTCTTCTTTGGTCTCTCTTCTTGCGCTTTGTTCCTTTTTAAGCCGAATACAACACCTTTCTCGATTGTATTCCATGTTGGTAGATTATTTTCTTTAACAAGTGAGTGGAGGGGTTTCTCGAGTCTTTCAAGAGTGTTCGAAATCCTCCGTTCATCAATCAATTTTGCATTGGTCGAATAGTGTTTGGTAAGTCCTTGTCTTGCTCCTCCATTTGCGGTTCTTATCTTTTACTTCTGTTTTCCATTGCTGATTCTCAATTTCTATTTCATTCATTGTACTTTTCATTTTTCTTTTGAACGTCTCACAGAATGGAAGAGTCTGCAGGTGTTACGATAGCATGTCACAAAAAGAGATGGCAATGATGGCGAGTAATAGCCATGCTGAGGGAAGTTCAGGAGGGGTGCCAAATGAGAATGGACTCGTAGCCCCTACCCCCAAATTTAAGTAGCGTAAGGTGTCTTCCGTCAGGGTACAGTAGGGTGGCTACACCAATCACTAGACCAAGTGAACAAGCCACAATCGACTGATCCAGTCAGGCGATGGGTAAGCCTTTGTGTATAAGAGCTTTGATTAGGGTCCTATTCGACTCGCTTGTTATCCTATTAACTGAAAGTTGGGATTGAATGTAGGTTGAAGTTCTCGTTCGATAGTCGGTCAAAAGCTAAAAAGAGTGTAACCACACTGTTATATTCGTAATTGGCAAAAAGCTGAAAAGTCAAAAAGTACGGTAACTGATGCAACACGGGTGTGCAAATACACGTGTAGAAAATCATGACCACGAAACATTGGCGTATGTCTGAATTACCCTCAAAGGGTAAAATGACCGAATTACCCTCGAAGGCTAAAACAACCGAATTACCCTCGAAGGGTAAAATGACTGAATTACCCTCAAAGGGTAAAATGACCAAATTACCCTCGAAGGGTAAAATGATCGAATTACCTTCCAAAGGTAAAATGACCGAATTACCCTCAAAGGGTAAAATGATCGAATTACCCTCGAAGGGTAAAATGGCTTAATTACCCCCCGAAGGGTAAAATAACCGAATTACCCTCGAAGGGTAAAATGATCGAAATACCCTCATAGGGTAAAATGACCGAAATACCCCCGTAGGGTAAAATGATCGAAATACCCCCATAGGGTAAATCTCATGGACATGTGGGAATATTGGACCTAGCTGTGTCGCACATATGGCTAAGGTCATTTTTGGGCTTAGTGGGCCACAAAGGCGTGTGGGCCCACATAGGCCGCATAATGGGCTTTGGGCCCATTCACACTGTTATGTTTGTTGAGGTTACATGAGTCGCCCCAGACGACTATGGACATTCTGATGGGTCGGTAAGTGTGTCTAGGCCCATTCTGGTAAAAATGACCGAAATATCCTCATAGAGTAAAATGACCGTAGCACCCCTATCGAGGGAAACGACTCTTATGCTCCTTATACTATGTATGCCTGATTTGCTATATGATTTATATATGTTTATGACTGAGCATGACATTCTACATTCATGTATGATGTTATGACATGACATTCTGCATGGGGATGGGTGATTATTGACGGGGGAAGTGCATAGCTTTTAGCCATCCTGATTATGCTCTGTGCCATCCTGATTATGTCTTTTAGCCATCCTGCTTATGGCTTTTAGCCATCCTATTTACTGGCAGCTTTGCTGTGATATCAATTTGTGCCGCAACCAGTGCTAATCTTGGTGTGTTTCGATGGGTGGGTCGATTCTATCCCCACATAGTGTGACTGGCAGGACGGAGTTGTGTGTTTGCTTGGATTGGGGTGGGATTTCTGTTGCATTTCTACTCTGTTTACTGATACTGCATTGGGCTAAGGCCCACCTGATTCTGTTTCTGATTCTGTAATGGGCTAAGGCCCACCTGATACTGTTTCTGTAATGGGCTCAGGCAGAGATGTTATTGCATTCTGTATGTTTGACTGATTGTATATTAGGGGATTACACATTAAGTTTTCGTAAACTCACCCTGCTGTTTAACTGTACAGGTGATCCCCACTGTTAGGCGGTTCGGTGTTGTGAGCAACTCGAAGGTAGCCACACATCCATACGGCTTTATAGTAGCTTTTGAATTATAACTATTACTTTTGGGTTTTCATTATGTAATAAGGCCTCTTTAAAGTTGGTTTAGTTTCTTTTATCTTTCTTTGGGCTAAATTTATTTAGATTGATACTTAACATTGGTTTTCATAAAAGGGTTAACTATTTTCAAAACACTGCGCTTTCACCACATTTTTTTTAGATGCTTCCGCAACAAACAATGTTTTAAAAGGAACAACAACTTAAATTGATTAACAAATGACTAAGATGATTTGAGAATTAACAAAGAGGCTTTAGCCTTTAAACGGATTTTTATCAACAAGATTAAATTTTCGAGAAACACTCCAATGTGACACCGCCAGGTTCGGTCATAACATCTAGGCCAGGTTTGGGGTGTTACAATAAACATATAATTATGGTATTTTGCACTTTAGTCCCTATAATTTCACATTTTAACATTTTAGTCCTTTTTCACAAAAATCATAAATTACAACAATTCATTAAAACCATGTGTGCCGAATTCTCATATAGTCTCTAGTAGCCTATATATTTCATTTATTTCATATTTTAGCCCCACAATTTCTCATATTCACAAATTAGTCCACAATGACCAAATTCATCAAAAATCACCACACAAAACATATTTAACTATCTCCAAGCGCTCATATTTCACCATTTAACAACACAAAACTCACATATTCATCAATATCATCTCATGAAAACATTAATAATTTCATGAATCAAGACATGGGCTAGCTAGATTACTAAAAAAATAATAACAAAAACATAAAAATCATCGAAAACGGATCAAAATCACATATCTAATTGATGCTTAGATCGTTGCCGAATGTATGAAAACTAAAACCCTTATTTTTCTTATGAATTTTGGCAAACAAGATGAAAAGATGAAGCAAAATTATGGTTTGTTTTATTTAATACCTATTAATAAACCATTTACCATTTTAACCTTAATTATAACATTAATGATCCACTAACTCATGTCTAACTTTGTCCATGCATTAATCCAAGGGTCCATTTATAGCATAAAGATGTCACATGTAATAAACCATGTCAATTTAGCACATAACTAATTAGAACATAACTTTTGCCTTTTCTATGATTTAGTCCTTTTATCAAATTGAGCACTCAAACGATCAAATTTTCATACGAAACTTTCACACATATTAATTCATATGCTATAAATACAAAAAATAATATTAAAATATTTTTTGACTTGAATTTGTGGTTTTAAAACCACTATTCCGACCAAGCTCTAAAACGGGCTATTACGGGGTTGAACCAAGTGAATGGGATAAGTTTCCTATAGTGATTTCTTCTATGACTGCTCAGAAATATATAAGAAAGGGTTATGAAGCTTATCTTACAATTGTATTGAATATAAAAGAGTCTAAGTTGAAAAATGAATCAGTGCCGATAGTATGCGAGTATCAGGATGTGTTTTCTGAAGAGTTGCTCAGATTGCCTCCTATTATAAAAGTAGAATTTGGTATTGATTTGATTCTTGGTACAACACCTATTTTGATTGCCCCGTATAGGATAACTCTAACAGAATTAAAGGAACTGAAAGTTCAATCGTAGGAATTAACGGATAAAGGTTTTGCAAGACCTAGTTTTTCTCTGTAGGGTGCACCAGTATTATTTGTGAAAAAGAAAGACGGCTCTATGAGGCTTTGCATAGACTATCGACAGCTCAATAAGGTAACCATAAAGAACAAATATCATTTGCCAAGGATCGATGATTTGTTTGATCAATTGAAGGGAGGCATTGTATTTTCAAAGATAGACTTGAGGTCTGGTTACTACCAGTTAAGAGTTAAAGACTCTGATGTGTCAAAAACTACATTTTGGATGAGGTATGATCATTTTGAATTTCTTGTCAAGCCTTTTGGTTTAATGAATGCTCCTGCTGTATTTATGGATTTAATGAACCGTATTTTCTGAACGTACTTGGACAAATTTGTTGTTGTTTTCATAGACGATATTTTGATTTATTCTCATGATGAGATTGAACATGTTGAGCACTTGAGAACTGTTTTACAAACTTTGAGAGACAAATAGTTATATGCCAAGTTTAGTAATAGTGAATTTTGGCTTAGAGAAGTTAGATTTTTGGGGCACATTGTTTTGGGTGATGGTATTAGAGTGGACCCGAGTAAAATTTTAGCTATTGTTGAATAGAAACTGCCAAAGAATATGTCAAAAGTTAGAAGTTTTCTAGGCTTAGCCGATTATTACACATGATTGCTACCCCGATCATGAGGTTATTACAGAAAGATGTCAAGTTTGAATGGACAAAAAAGTGCCAACAGAGTTTAGAGAAACAAAAGGCATTGTTGACCAAGGCCTCAGTTTTAGTACGACCTAAACCGAGAAAGGAATTTGTCGTTTATGGTGATGCATCCTTGAATGGATTGGGTTGTGTGCTTATGCAAGAAGGCAAGGTGATACCTTATGCTTGAGACAGCTAAAGTTGTATGAGAAGAATTATCTGACACATGGTTTGCAGTTAGCCGCCATTGTGTTTGCATGGAAGATATGGAGACATCATTTCTATGGTGAGAAATGTCGAGTATTCACTGATCATAAAAGTCTAAAATATTTGATGACTCAAAAGGATTTAAACTTATGGTGTGACAGCCCGAAATAGGGCCTAATAAGAATAGTGGTTTCACAACCACAAATCCGAGATGAAATAAGTTAATTTTGTGAATTTTATATCGCATTTTTTTTATTGATTAAGTTCTGTGAGAAAATCGTTTAGAAATTTACTACTTTTGTGATTAATTGAAAATTTTGGATTAAATTGTAAATAGTGAAAAATATGAGTATTAGATGAAACAGGGACTTGATTGAAATGTGATATGAATATAGGAGTGTTTATGATGTAATTCTGCCATGAGTTAGTAGTATGGACACAAAAGGGCATTTCTAGAAAAGTTTTTGAGAAACAAGGCTAGGGGCATTTTTGTCCACCTTGTAAAAATTATCATAAAAGATGAGAAAAAGATGAAAATGTTCATCTACTTCCCTAATTTTTCTGCCGAAATTTCCTCCTCCATAGCCAAGAGAGCTTTGGACTTTTTCAAGCAATTTGTAAGTGCATTTCAACCCCGTTTTCAATTATTTTCGTATTTTTGAGTTTCTTGAGGCTTAAATTTCATGATTTTGCCATTTATTTGAGAAGAAATTAGGGTTTGAAAATCCCCCATTTTAGAGAAATCTGTTATTTGATGAGTTTTGGTAGTAAATGAGTTATTAATGTATTAATTAAGTGTTTTTACAAGTAGTTTTCGATAAAAACGTCCCTAAGGGACTAAAATGAGAAAAGAGAAAAGTTTGTTCATAAGTATGTGAATGTGAGTGATTCTTGGATTATTTTATTGGTAAAAAGGTTTAATTGAGTCTAAAATGTAAGAAAATGATGTGGAATTGAATTTCTGAGAATAGGGGCAAAATAGTCTTTTTGCCCAAGAGTCCGGTTTATGAATGTGTTTGGATAGAATATTGATAAAATGTGTTAGATCAAGAAAGAAGAGTGGGTGATTGAAATCGTGGAAAGGAAAAGATAGTAGATTAGTACGAGCTAGTCGTTTCGTAATTGAGGTAAGTCATGAGTAAATTATCATGCACTTGCATTATCGTTAATTATTTGATAAATTACATGTGAAAATGTATGAATATGAATGGTGAATTGAATAATTGCATAATTTGTATATTATGGAAAATCCCGTTTGCACTGTAAGATTGATTTTGGATATAGGTGACATGTCACTTGAGGGTTTTGCTTCCGTATCCTGGGTGCTAGTTGTACTAGCATGTGTTGCAGTCACCTGTCAGCTTCTGTGAGCATACCCATAGATTACGTTTGCGATTTATTGATTGTAGTAGCTTCGTCTACATATTGTGGTAGCTTCGCTACATATTGTGGTAGCTTCGGCTACATATTGTGGTAGCTTCGGTTACATATTGTGGTAGCATTGGCTACATATTGAGGTAGCTTCGGCTACATATTGTGGTGGCTTCGGCCATATTATTGTGAGGCACTTGATGCCAATCTTTGCATATCCTTTTTCTTTTCTGAAAGTTCAATGGGAAAAGATTAACGTTAATGTACGAAGCCATGGTGCAGGGTAATAAAATTGAATAGGACATGTGCATGGAATATCTATAATTGAACAATGTGGTAAGAGTATGTAATGACTAAGTTCATGAATGTTGCATTTGTATCATGTGGAAATCAATTGCCTTAATTAGATAATGTGCATCTGCTTTTAAATTACTTATGTCTTACTAAGCTACTTGTAGCTTACTTCTCTTCCTTGCCCTTCTTTTAGATTACCGAGCACATTACAACTTAGATTAGTGATCGAAGGAAGCTCGTCCTACACTATGAAGCCATCTTGGTATTTGAAAACATAGTTTGTATTTTGATTTTTGGCATGTATAGGTGGCTAGTCTTAGCATAGATATTCTTTTATAAGCCTATCAAGTAGGTGTGTAAATGATAATTGCCTTGTAAATGGTATTTGTAAATATAGTTCTTGTGGGTAGATGCCTTATTTTGGTTGAATTTGAATGGTATGGATGTTTGTTGGGTTTGGAAGGGCCAAAGCTTGGCATATAGCCTAACACGGCCTGCACAGCAGGACACACGGGCGTGTGTCATGACTGTGTGGAATTTGGCAGAATGCTCTACGGTCTCATGGCACGGGCGTGCCTAGGACGTGGGTGACACACGGTCTGACCCCACGGGTGTGTCCCTGGACCGTGCCTCTCCTGCACTTTAAATTGAATTTTGAGTACCACACGGGCTAGAGACAAGGCCGTGTGTCTTGACCGTGTGGAGTACACGGCCCCCAAATGACCGTTAGGGTGACCGTGGAAAATTTGACAGATTCGACCACGGTCTTCGGACATGGGCGTGTGAAGGCCACACGGCCTTATCACACGGTCGTGCTGTATGTTACACGGGCGTGTGACGTTGTTTTGAAAGAGAAAAATTTTTCGGGTTTCTGATATGATAGGATTTGAATCCTAATCATCCGAGATGTCCATATTGATTTAGAAAACCCTCAATAAGATAAATTTATAATAATTTGGCTAAAAATTAGAGTTTGTAGTCCGGTAAGTTTGGTAATGCCTTCTACTCGATTTCGATGACGGTTTCGGGTAAGGGTGTTACATTTTAATTGGTATCAGAGCATGGTTTAGCCGATTCTCAGACTAACGTAGCAAGTGTAATAGTTAGTCTATACATGCCAAAATAAGACTTGATAGTGTGACGACTTCTAATGATTTCAAATTGTTTTCCATTATAGTAAATGGATCCCAATCGAGCTCTTGCTGATGATACTCAGAGTAATGCGCCTGCTCCCGCACAAAGGACAGCGCCTATTGAGAATAGACCCGAGGCTCAGGGTCAAGGAGATGAGGTTCGGGCAGCCTTTTTCCATATGATGAATAATTGGTATACGGAGTTCATTCGGGCAAATCCGGATGCTCAACCTCCCCCGCCCCCTCCTGTCCCTCAAGCTGTTCCTATAGCTCCTCCACAACCAGAAGTGGTAAGACCTTCTAAACCCCCAGTGGATAAAATTAGAAAATATGGGGCCGAAGAATTTCGAGCCAGTGTAGATGATGATCCCAAGAAGGCTGAATTCTGATAGAGAATATTGTTAGAGTGTTGGAGGAATTGTCTTGTACTCCAGATGAGAGCTTGAAATGTGCTGTCTCATTGCTAAAAGATTCCGCTTATCATTGGTGGAAGACCTTGATATCCGTTGTGCCTAGAGAAAGAGTGTCGTGGGATTTCTTTTTAGAGGAATTCCGTAAAAAGTATATTAGTCAGCACTTCATCGATCAAAAGCGGAAAGAATTTTTGGAATTGAAGCAAGGGAGTATGTTAGTAGCCGAATATGAAAGAGAGTTTGTCAGATTGAGCAAGTATGCTCAAGAGTTTGTAACTACCGAAGAAATGCTTTGTAAGAGATTTGAAGATGGGCTGAATGAACACATCCGACTGCTTGTGGGAATCCTGGAAATTAAAGAGTTGGTAGTGTTAGTTGAACGAGCTGTCAAGGCCGAAGCATTAAGCAAAGATAAGAAGAAGGTTGAGAATGAAGCTAGAGATTCTAGGAAAATATCGATGGGCCAATCATTTCAATCACAATCAAAGAAATCAAGAGAGATGAATTCTCGATCAAATGTTTCGGTAAACTTTTCTCAGAGGGATCGTAGTAAGCAACGTTTCAAACCAAAGGGACAAACTACTTCTGCAACAAGTGTCGGTAGTGTGAGATCTGATAGGCTCAAATGCCAATATTGTGGGAAGAAACATTCGGGTGAATGTTATGTGTGTAATCGGGCTTGTTTTAATTGTGGATCTCAAGACCATTTTGTTAAAGATTGCCCAAAAAGAGAAGAATTCGGGAAATCTCAAAATATAAAACCAAGTAATGTGAGTAGGAGAAGACCATCAAGAAATGTGAGGTTTGGGAATAACAATAAAGGTGAAAGAAAGGACACCCCTATAAGATCGGAAGCGAGAGCTCCGACTCGGGCGTATGCTATACGGGCTCGTGAGGAAGCATCTTCACCGGAAGTGATTACTGGTACATTTTCTCTCTATGATAATTCTGTTCTTGCTTTAATTGATCCGGGATCGACTCATTCATATGTGTGTGTGAATTTAGTATCTGATAAGAATCTTTGGCTTGAGTCCACTGAATTTGTAGTTAAAGTGTCAAATTCGTTAGGAAAACATGTGATAGTGACAAAATTTGTAAGAACTATCCTTTGATGATTCATGGTCACTGTTTCCCTGTTGATTTAATGTTACTTCCTTTTGATGAGTTTGATGTTATTTTGGGAATGGATTGGTTAACCATGCATGGTGCTAAGATAGATTGTAGACGAAAGATCCTTGAGTTGAATTGTGATAATGATGAAATACTTTGAATTGAAACAGATAAGTTAGATTGTGTTCCGACTATGATCTCTATAATGTTGGCTCATAAATGTCTGAGAAGTGGGTGTAATGCATATTTAGCATATGTGTTGAATGCCAAAATGTCTGAGAAGAGATCAGATCTGTGCCTATAGTTTGTGAATATTTAGATGTCTTTCCGAAAGGATTACCTAGTTTACCTCCGGACAGAGAGATAGAGTTTGGTATTGAATTACTTCCGGGTACAGCTCCGATATCGATTGCTCTGTATAGAATGGCACCAACTGAGTTAAAAGAGTTGAAGACACAGTTGCAAGAGTTGACTGACAAGGATTTTGTGGGGCCAAGTTTCTCTCCATGGGGTGCTCCGGTTTTATTTATCAAGAAAAAAGATGGGTCATTGAGGCTTTGCATTGATTATCGTCAGCTTAACAGAGTAACAGTGAATAACAAGTATCCGTTGCCTAGAATCGATGATTTGTTTGATCAACTTAAGGGTGCTTAGTGTTTTCGAAAATTGATTTGAGGTTTGGGTATTATCAATTGAAGGTTAAAGAATCTGATGTGCCTAAAACTGCTTTTAGGACCCGATATGGTCACTATAAATTTTTGGTAATGCCGTTTGGATTGACCAACGCTCCGGCCATTTTCATGGATTTGATGAACCAGATTTTCAGACCTTATTTAGATAAATTTGTGGTGGTTTTTATTGATGATATTCTGATATACTCTAAAAGTGAGACCGAGCATGCTGAGCATTTGAGGATAATGTTGCAGATTTTGAGAGAAAAGAAGCTTTATGCTAAGTTCAGTAAAAGTGAATTTTGGCTCAGTGAAGTGGGATTTTTGGGACATGTTGTTTCGAGAGATGGTATCCGAGTGGATCCAAATAAGATTTCAGCAATTGTAGAAAGGAAGCCTCCGAAGAATGTGTTTGAAGTCAGAAGTTTTTTGGACCTTGCCAGATATTACCGTCGATTTGAAGAGGGTTTTTCGATTATAGCTTCACCGATTTCGAAACTGTTGCAAAAAGAAGTTAAATTTACTTAGACCGATGAATGTCATCGAAGCTTTGAAAAGCTTAAACAATGTTTAACCGAAGCGCCGGTGTTAGTACAACCTGAGTCGGGAAAAGAATTTGTCATGTATAGTGATGCGTCTTTAAATAGACTCGGATGTGTATTGATGCAAGAAGGAAAAGTAGTAGCCTATGCTTCTCAGCAATTAAAACCGCATGAACGAAACTATTCGACCCACGACTTGGAGCTGGCCGCTATAGTTTTTGCTTTGAAGATTTGGTGGCACTATTTGTACGGAGAAAAATGTAGAGTGTACACCGATCATAAGAGTTTGAAGTATGTTATGACTAAAAAGGAATTGAATTTGCGACAATGGAGATGGTTGGAATTACTAAAAGACTATGAACTTGCGATAGATTATCATCCGGGTAAAGCAAACGTAGTTGCTGATGCCTTAAGTAGAAAATCTCTGTTTGCTTTGAGAGCTTTGAATACAGAATTATCGATGTCTGATGATTCGCTAAATACTGAGTTAGTGGCGAAGCCGTTGTTTTTGCAAGAAATTTGCGAAGCTCAGAAAGCGGATAATGAGTTATTGATGAGACGGATTCAATGTGAAATGAAGGATGATTCTAATTTTCGAGTTGATTTGGATAGTTGTCTATTGTTTCGTGATAGAGTGTGTATACCAAGAAATACTGACTTGACTCAGAAGATTTTGCACGAAGCTCATGATAGTCGATGGTCAGTGCACCCCGGTAGTGTGAAAATGTATCAAGACTTGAAGAAAGTATATTGGTGGCCGGGCATGAAATGAGATATTTTTGAATTTGTGTCAAAGTGTTTGGTATGTCAGAGAGTAAAAGCAGAACATCAATTGCCTTCGGGATTGCTCCAACCAATTATGATTCTCGAGTGGAAATGGGAAAGAATTACCATGGATTTTGTTTCTGGATTGCCTATGACGCCGAGAAAGAAAGATTCTGTTTGGGTAGTAGTTGATCAGTTAACCAAGTCAGCTCATTTCATTCCAGTGAAAATGGACTTTCCTATGGACAAATTAACGAAGTTGTATGTCTCTGAGATAGTTAGATTACATGGTGTGCCTATAACTATTATTTTCGACAGAGATCCGTATTTTACTTCGAGATTTTGGAAGAAATTGCAAGAGGCATTAGGTACTAAGTTAAATTTTAGTACAGCCTTTCATCCTCAGATAGACTGACAATCGGAAAGAGTGATTCAAGTTCTTGAGGATATGTTGAGATGTTGTGTTTTAGAGTTCGAAGGTAGTTGGGATAAATATCTGCCTTTGATTGAATTTACGTACAATAATAGTTATCAGTCGATCATTAAAATGGCACCGTATGAAGCTTTATATGGGTGAAAATGTCGAACTCCATTGTATTGGACTGAACTTCGTGAAAGATATGTTCATTGGACTGATTTAGTAAAAGACATTGAAGATAAAGTAAAGATAATTCTAGATTGTCTAAAAGCTGCATCAGATCGACAAAAGTCATATGCGGATTTAAAAAGGAAAGAAATCGAGTTCCAAGTGGGAGATAAAGTATTTTTGAGAGTCTCCCCGTGGAAGAAAATTTTAAGGTTTGGCCGAAAAGGTAAACTAAGTTCGCGCTATATTGGTCCATATGAAGTAGTTGAAAGAATTGGTCCAGTTGCCTATCGGTTATCTTTGCCTCTAGAATTAGAAAGAATTCACAATGTGTTTCACGTTTCTATGCTTCGTCAGTACCAATCAGATCCATCACATGTGATTGAGCCTACTGAGATTGAGATTCGACCAGACATGTCATATGATGAAGAACAAATTAAAATTCTAGCACGGGAAGTAAAACAGTTAAGAAATAAAAAGATTGAGCTAGTAAAGGTGTTGTGGCAATGTCATGGAGTGGAAGAGGCAACATGGGAAACGGAAGAGGTTATGAGAAGTCAATATCCCTATCTGTTTATTGGTAAGATTTTTGGGGACGAAAATCCCTAAAGGAGGGGAGGATTGTGACAGCCCGAAATAGGGCCTAATCGAAATAATGGTTTCACAACCACAAATCTGAGATGAAATAAGTTAATTTTGTGAATTTTATATCGCATTTGTTTATTGATTAAGTTCTGTCAGAAAATCGTTTAGAAATCTACTGCTTTTGTGATTAATTGAAAATTTTAGATTAAATTGCAAATAGTGAAAAATATGAGTATTAGATGAAATAGGGACTTGATTGAAATGTGATATAAATATAGGAGTGTTTATAATGTAATTATGCCATGAGTTAGTAGTATGGACACAAAAGAGCATTTCTAGAAAAGTTTTTGAGAAATAAGGCTAGGGGCATTTTTGTCCACCTTGTAAAAATTATCATAAAAGATGAGAAAAATATGAAAATGTTCATCTTCTTCCCCAATTTTTCTGCCGAAATTTCCTCCTCCATAGCCAAGAGAGCTTTGGACTTTTTCAAGCAATTTGTAAGTGCATTTCAACCCCGTTTTCAATTATTTTCGTATTTTTTAGTTCCTTGAGGCTTGAATTTCATGATTTTGCCATTTATTTGAGAAGAAATTAGGGTTTGAAAATCCCCCATTTTAGAGAAATCTGTTATTTGATGAGTTTTGGTAGTAAATGAGTTATTAATGTATTAATTACGTGTTTTTACAAGTAGTTTTTAATAAAAATGTCCTTAAGGGACTAAAATGAGAAAAGAGAAAAGTTTGTTCATAAGTATGTGAATGTGAGTGATTCTTGGATTGTTTTATTGGTAAAAAGGTTTAATTGAGTCTAAAATGCAAGAAAATGAAGTGAAATTGAATTTTCGAGACTAGGGGCAAAATGGTCTTTTTGCGCAAGAGTCCGGTTTATGAATGTGTTTGGATAGAATATTGATAAAATGTGTTAAATGCATTTATTTAGATCAAGAAAGAAGAGAGGGTGATCGAAATCGTGGAGAGGAAAAGATAATAGATTAGTACGAGCTAGTCGTTTCGTAATCGAGGTAAGTCATGAGTAAATTATCATGCACTTGTATTATCGTTAATTATTTGATAAATTACATGTGAAAATGTATGAATATGAATGGTGAATTGAATAATTGCATAATTTGTATATTATGGAAAATCCCGTTTGAACTGTAAGATTGATTTTGGATATGGGTGACATGTCACTTGAGTGTTCCGCTTCCGTATCCTGGGTGCTGGGTGTACTAGCATGTGTTGCAGTCACCTATCAGCTTTTGTGAGCAGACCCGTGGATTACGTTTGCAATTCATTGATTGTAGTAGCTTCAGCTACATATTGTGGTAGCTTCGCTACATATTGTGGTAGCTTCAGCTACATCTTGTGGTAGCTTCGGCTACATATTGTGGTAGCTTCGGCTACATATTGAGGTAGCTTCGGCTACATATTGAGGTAGCTTCGGCTACATATTGTGGTGGCTTTGGCCATATTATTGTGAGGCACTTGATGCCAATCTCTGCATATCCTTTTTCTTTTCTGAAAGTTCAACGGGAAAAGATTAACGTTAATGTACGAAGCCATGGTGCAGGGTAATAAAATTGAATAGGACATGTGCATGGAATATCTATAATTGAACAATGTGGTAAGAGTATGTAATGACTAAGTTCATGAATGTTGCATTTGTATTATGTGGAAATCAATTGCCTTAATTAGATAATGTGCATCTGCTTTTAAATTACTTATGTCTTACTAAGCTACTTGTAGCTTACTTCTCTTCATTGCCCTTCTTTTAGATTACCGAGCACATTGCAACTTGGATTGGTGATCGAAGGAAGCTCGTCCTACACTATGAAGCCATCTTGGTATTTGAAAACATAGTTTGTATTTTGATTTTTGGCATGTATAGGTGGCTAGTTTTAGCATAGATATTCTTTTATAAGCCTATCAAGTAGGTGTGTAAATGATAATTGCCTTGTAAATGGTATTCGTAAATATAGTTCTTGTGGGTAGATGCCTTATTTTGGTTGAATTTGAATGGTATGGATGTTTGTTGGGTTTGGAAGGGCCAAAGCTTGGCATATAGCCTAACACGGCCTGCACAATAGGACACACGGGCGTGTGTCATGACCATGTGGAATTTGGCAGAATGCTCCACGTCTCATGACACGGGCGTGCCTAAGCCGTAGGTGACACACGGTCTGACCCCACGGGTGTGTCCCTAGACCGTGCCTCCCCTGTACTCTAAATTGAATTTTGAGTACCACGCGGGCTAGAGACACGGCCGTGTGTCTTGACCGTGTGGAGTACACGGCCCCCAAACGACCGTGTAGGGTGACCATGGCAAATTTGACAGATTCAACCACGATCTCCGGACATGGGCGTGTAAAGGCCACACGGCCTTATCACACGACCGTGCTATATGTTACACGGGCGTGTGACGTTATTTTGAATGAGAAAAATTTTTTGGGTTTCCGATATGATAGGATTTGAATCCTAATCATCCGAGATGTCCGTATTGATTTAGAAAACCCTCAATAAGATAAATTTTTAATAATTTTGCTAAAAATTAGAGTTTGTAGTCCGGTAAGTTTGGTAATGACTTCTACTCTATTCTGATGATGGTTTTGGGTAAGGGTGTTACATATGGCAACAGAGATGGCTAGAGTTGATAAAAGATAATGAGCTAGTGGTCAACTACCACCCAAGAAAGGCCACGTGGTCTACGATGCCTTGAGTAAAAAATCCTTATTTGCATTGAGAGCGATGAATACACAGTTGGCTTTATCAGATGATGGTTCTATTCTAGCTGAGTTGATTAGACTGATGTTTCTCCAAGAGATTTGTGAAGCTCAGAAATTCGACGGTAAATTGCAAGTCAAAAGAGTCCAATGGGAGTCAGGTATGGAATCAGAATTTTGGATTAGTTTTGATGGATGATCGATGTTCTAGGACAGGATTTGTGTTCCTAAAAATACCGATTGATTCGAAAGATGTTATGTGAGGCACATAGTGGCTGTTTGCTATTCATCTAGGAAGTACAAGGATGTATAATGACTTGAAGAAAGTGTATTGGTGGTTGAGAATGAAAAGAGACATTTCTGAGTTTGTATCGAGGTGTTTGATTTGTCAGCAAGTAAAAGCCGAACACCAAGTACCTTCGGGTTTACTTCAGCCTATGATGGTTCCTCGAGTGGAAATGGGACTGTGTTACTATGGACTTTGTGACAGGGTTGCCCTTGACTCCGAAAAGGAAAGATGTTGTTTGGGTTGTGATTGATAGGCTAACGAAGTGGGCTCATTTTATTCCGGCACGTGCTAACTACTCACTTAAAAAGGTAGCCAAATTGCATATTTCTAAAATTGTAAGACTTCATGGAGTACTTGTGTCGATTATTTCAGATAGAGATCCGAGGTTTACATCGCAGTTTTGGAAATAGTTGTAAGGAGCTTTGGGTACAAAGTTAAATTTTAGTACCGCTTTCCATCCGCAGACCGACAACCAGTCAAAGAGAGTAATTCAAATATTCGAAGGCATGCTCCAATGTTCTGTATTGGAATTCTAAGATAGTTGGGAAAAGTATTTACCGTTGGTAGAGTTTGCCTACAACAACAGTTTTTAGTCAAGTTTGAAAATAGCGCCTTACGAGGCATTGTATGGACGTAAATGTCATACGCCTTTGCATTGGACTGAACTCAGAGAAAGTCAGATTCATGGGGTTGATTTGATTAAAGAAACTGAAGAGAAAGTAAAAGTGATTTGTGATTGTTTAAAAGTTGCTTCGGATAGACAAAAGTCCTACGCAGATTTAGGACGTAAAGAGATTGAGTTTCAAGTCGATGACAAGGTGTTCTTGAAAGTATCTCTGTCGAAGAAAGTTTTAAGGTTTGGCTGAAAGGGAAAATTGAGTCCACCTTTTATCGGACCACATGAGGTTACCGAGAGGATAGGACCAGAAGCATATCTGTTGGCTTTACCGTTAGAGTTGCAAAGAATTCATGATGTGTTCTAAGTGTCTATGTTGTGTCATTACCGATCGGATCCTTCGCATGTTATTTCATTGACAAAGGTTGAGATTCGACCAGATTTGACTTATGGAGAAGAGCCAGTTAAGATTTTAACTCGAGAGGTCAAGTACTTGAGGAATAAAAGTATAACTCTTGTGAAAGTGTTATAGCAAAGACATGGAGTTGAAGAAGCTACATGGGAACCCAAGGAGGCTATGAGAAACCAATACCAAACCTTTTCACCGGTAAGATTTTCGGGGATGAAAATCCCTAAAGGGGGAGAGTTGTAACATCCCGATCTAGGGCCTAGTCAGAATAGTGGTTTTAAGACCATAAATCTAAAGTAGAAATATTTTTTTATGATTATATTGAGGTCCATGACATATTTGCATGATTTTGTGAAAGTTTTATGAAGAAATTTTGTGAATACGTGCCCAATTTGACTTTTAGGACTAAATTGTAAAAATTGCAAAATATGAGATTCTAGAAGCTTTGGGGTACTTAATTGAAATGAATATGTAAATTCGAGGTCCTTATTTAGTAAATGACCATTTTATGTCATAATGGACAAAAATGGACATGGAAGGAAAATTTTCAAGGAATGATTAAAAAGGGCATTTTGGTCATTTAGTTATTAAATTAATACAAAGGGAAAAAGAAGTCAACATTTGCTCATCTTCTTCATGTGTGTGCCGAATTTTACAAGCCTCCGTAGCTAAGGTTTCAACACTTTTCAAGCTTCATAATCAAGAGGAAAGAGGTCCAAACCTAAATCGAGGGAAGAACAAAGTTTAGGACTAAAATGAATAACTAGTCATATTTTGTTACCGAGGTAAGTTTGCGGGTAAATAATGAAACATTTCTTCATTATGTATTAAATGCTTTACTCTTGCATTATATGTATAATTTCCATGAATTTTTGAACTACAATGAGTCGTTGATTATGTAACGAGGTTTAAAGTTTTGGAATCCCGGTTGAACCTTAGGAATAGATAGGATACAAATGTCATGACATTAAGGTTATGTGTGGTCCCATGTAAGACCATGTCTGGGACATGGCATTGGCATCGTTATGAGATTTTGTGTAAGACCATGTTTGGGACATGGCTTCGATATGAGATCTCGTATAAGACCATATCTGGGATATAGCATTGGCATCCTGCCATGTGTACAAGATTTCCCAAGTATCCTTTAGTATTCCAAGTGGCTCAACGGGTAATCCAAAGAGTATGCCAAAGAAAAGACAAAGTATGTTCTTGTTGAAAGGGTACAGGTATGTACACAAAGCTCATGAGTATTGAGTTTATGAATTGATGAGATCTCGGTAATAGGTGAATGAATAAATTATGACTATGAGTTTTATGGTATACTATGAAATTGACATGAGTAAGGATGTATCCATGATATTTAATGACAATTGTGATAAGTTATATATATATATATATATGTGTGTGTGTGTGTGTGTGTTATGTGTATGTTATTGCATGATTAATGTTGTTATTTATTTACATGCAAACTTACTAAGCTTTATGCTTACTCCCCTTTCTTTTCCATTTTCTTCTAGTATCGCCAAGCTAGCTCGAGGATCGAAGGATATTGGAGGCCCGATCACACTATCACTCTCAATTGGAATATTTGGGTATTGCTAGCCTTTTATTTTGAGTATGGCATATAAAGGGACTTGGTCTTTTTGTTATATGTCATATTGGTTAGCCAAATGTGTTGGCTTTTGATGATACTTAATTCATTTTGTATAACACCAAATGATATTGGCTAATGTTGATTACAAGTATTATGGCATGTTGATGCATTCCATGGATGTGGTAATTTGCATGGTTTGGGTTGTTGACTATGTGATTGGTTAAGTATGCTAGAAATGTAGTGAGAATGATATGATGATGTCAAAGTTGTGGACATGTTGATTGCTTAAGTATGCCATCAATTTATACCAATGCCTTGGTGCTTGTGAGTTTATGTTTCAGGGTGGCAATTGGCTTGGTAAATAGCCACAAATTGACCACACAGGTAGACACACGGGCGTGTGTTTAGGCCGTGTGTGTGACACACGGTCAGTCCCATGGGTGTGTGAACAAGCTATGTGTCCCAGCACCTTGATTTGTAAGAAACAGAATGCCCAGTATGGAGCACATGGGCAGAGACACGGGCATGTGTCTTGGTCGTGTGATAGCTAAGGGAGTATAAAGTCTGCACCTAATTTACCATAATTTAATTCGTCACACGGCCTAGCACACGGGTGCATGGCTTGGCCGTGTGGTTTCATTTAGTTGATGTCATCATAAACAGAGAGTTACACAAGGTATGGACACGGGCGTGTTTACCACACGGCCTACGCACATAAGTGTGTCCTATATCCACACAGGCGTATGACCCCTACTTTGATGAAAATTTTTCTAAGTTTTCCAAGGATTCCGGTTTAGTCTCGAACCACTTCCAAAGTACGTTTTGAGTCTCAAAGGCTCATTTAAGGGACAATATGCATGTGTTTGAATTATTTTCAAACATGAATGAAATTTTATGGCCTGATTTTACATGGATGTTTACGTTTAAGTCCGGTAACGCATTGAACCCTGCCCGGCGTCGAATACGAGTAAGGGGTGTTACATTTTACCTTTTAACAAAATGAGAGCTCCATGAGATACTTTAATGTCACTCAACTCAATGTTGATTCTGTATCATTTCAAGTCTAAAATACTCAATGAGATGAGATTCTTTCGTAAATCAGGTACATACCTGACATCTAAGTGTGTTCTAATTGTCTATCGTGTACCCTAATTTTAACAGTACCAATACTAATTACCTTACTAGATGAATCGTTTACCATGCGCACAACTCCACCTTCAACCAAACTATATATGGAGAACCATTCTCTATTGGGACGCATGTGGAAAGAACATCCGAAATCTACGGTCCACTCCGATGTGAGCTTGGAGTTATCACTCATTGACACTAACAAGAAATCATCACTGCTTTCATTGGCCAAATTAGCACCAGCTACATCTTCCTCGTTACTCTCAGTGACTCTTTTATTTTGCAGTTTATAACAATCTGCTTTAACATGACCTAACTTTTTATAATAGCGACACCTTTTGTCTCGTTTCTTTGATGCTACCAAAACGGAAGCTTGCCTATCTGCATTACTATACAAATGAAGCTCATTGTCGAGTTTGTCTCTACTCAACAAATGACCCTTCACATCATCGAACGAGAGTTTGTCTCTGCCATAAATCAGGGTCTCTCTGAAAAACTTGTATAAGGGGGTAAAGAGCACAATAATTGCACAGCTTGAACTTCATCATCAATATGAACCTCAACATTCTTTAAATTATTTAAAAGAGTAATGAATTGACTGATGTGATCTCTAAGAGGCTCACCTTCATTTATGCGAAACGTAAATAGATGTTGTTTCAACACTAAATGGTTAGCCAGAGACTTAGTCGCATAAAGAGTTTCTAAGTCACATAAAGAGTTTCTAACCTTTTTCCATAAGGCGGCTGAGGTCTTCTCCATCAATACCTCCTGTAATACCATATTCGCGAAGCACAACTGGATTGCAGACAAGGTCTTTTCATCAAGCTCTTCCCATTCTATTTTATTTAGGTTCCCAGGCCTTTTCTCGGTAACAACCTTTTTCAAACCGAATTGAACTAGAATTGCCATCATCCAAACTTACCACAGATTGAAATTTGTCTCACCATCGAACTTCTCAATTTCAAACCTTGTTGCTGCCATATTTGAATGGGCTGATCTATAAAAATTGAACTAGCTCTGATACCACTTGTTAGGGATCGACCTGATTAAACAACAAGTAAAAATAAATAACAGAATAAATTAAGAAATTGAACACATAAATTTAATGTGGAAAAACTCCTCCAAAGAGAATAAAAAACCACGGGAAAAAATAATTTTACTATAATAGCAAAAGAATGAAGATTACAAAAGATTAAGATAAAAACTAAAATCCGAAAATAAAAAACCCTCAAAACATAAACACAAAATTCTCTAAATGTATTATGAGTTCTAATCTCTAATGGGTGTATTTCTAAGGTTGTAAAAGAGCCTATTTATAGGCTAAATTCATAGGTCAAATAATAATAAAATAATCTAAACTAATCAATGTTTGATTGAAACAAATAAACAAAGTTTAACTAGAAGATTATTTCTCAAATTTGACTGAAATAAGAGTCATACTTAACAATTGCCAACATTGTAAAGCCTTTCACAAACCTTTTATAATAGCCTGCTAGACCCAAAAAGTTAAGAACTTCATTGACATTTTTGGTTGGATTCCATTCAAGTATTGCTTTCACCTTATCAAAATCTACTTTAATACCTTCAACAAAGATTACATGGCCCAAAAAATATACTTCTCTCAGCCAGAATTCACACTTACTTAACTTGGCATATAACTGATTTTCACATAATGTTTTCAACACAATTCCCAAATGTTCCTCATAATTAGCTTCATTTTTAGTATAGACCAAAATATCATCAATAAAAACAACTACGAACTGATCTAAATATGACTAAAATACTCTATTCATCAAGTCCATTAATACTACAGGCGCATTAGTTAAACCAAAGGGCATTACTAAAAATTCATAATGTCCATACCTTAACCGAGAGGAAGTCTTAGGCACATCATCACCTCTAATATTCATTTGATAATATCCAGATCTCAAATCAATTTTAGAGAAAACTGTAGCCTACAAAATCGAACAAATAAATCTTCAATTCTGGGCAGAAGATACTTATTCTTTATAGTTATCTTATTCAACATAGGCCAATGTTCCATCTTTCTTCTTCACAAATAGAATTGGTGCACCACATGGTGACATGCTCAGTCTTATAAATCCCCTATCCAACAAATCTTGCAATTGTGCTTTCAACTATTTCATTTCTAACAGTGTCATTCTGTAGGGAGTATAGTGGATAGATGTTGTACCAATTTCCAATTCAATTACAAACTCTACTACTCTCTCAGGTGGCATCCTTGGAAACTCTCATAGAAATAAATTTGGAAATTCTCTTGACTTAGATGAATCCATAATGTATGCAAAATAAGAATATGCACCCTTAATTATCAATTTTCTGGTAGATACAATAGAAATTATTATGTTCACCACACTTGTCTGTACATTGGGCATTGATACTTCCTTACCCACATAAGTTAACAGACATACACCTCTAGCACTATGTCGTATGATTATGTGAAAGTGTACACAATCATACAAGTAATAAGTAGTGAGTAAAAGAGTATTGTCTCCACAAGGGCTATTGAGTGAATTATTTTCAAAGTTAATTTTAATCAATTTGGTTAAAAACAAAATATATAGGTAGTAGTAATGATGGGAGTTGTAATTTAAGTTATGAAAGTAATTAGAATTCAAATACCCACAAAATAAAACAACATAACTTGTAGAAAATAATCACAATAGGAAATAAACACAAGAGATAATATAACACAACATGAATAGGCTAAAAATAAAATATTTCACTTTAACAAGAATTCATTAGCAGTCATAAAAAGAATATCATGAATGGTTCGTGGCAATATGAAAATTCAGTAAACCCATTTAATTAAGGCATAAGGTCCTCCCAAAGTCATATTTTGTTCCAAAGTTAATTAGCATATCCCTATGTCCAAAAACTAACTTAGAAATCACCCTCCTGGGCATTTACACAGTTTATGCATACAACAATTATCTTTCGAAATCGTCATGATATGCACCATTTAGGTCTTATGTCTATTAACTTAAACCTCTTCCCAGATTAAATATTTAATTTAACTACCTATAAAATTGGTCATATATTCACAAGTACAAACATGAATTAAACCTAAATGAATGAAATAATCATTTACACAAAATATTCAGAAAAAATACCAATGAATTCAAATTAAGATTCATATTAAACTAAAAACATAAAGATGAGTTGCAATCTTATCTCCTAACACAGAAAATAATAATTTAACAATAAGAGAAAGGTAAGAAAGAGTAGCCGAGGGGGGCTATCTACGACCATTTCACAATGCAAAAAGTAAGTAACTGAGTGTAGGGGGCTATCTGCGACTGCTCCTTGTGGCTTCCCATGGTGGCTTTCCTCCTCATCTTTAAGTTAAAATCACGTAAACATCTTCAAGTCAACCTCTTAGCTACTATCATTTCCCTAAGTGATTGTCTTATTTTATAGAATCAAAGTGTTTAGAAAGCCATGAGTAGGGCAAGAACACTTAATAAAGAATATGTGGAAACAATTGGTGTCCTTGATGAATAAAGTGAATACTTTATTTATAGTTGAAGATCCTTAACTTCCTATGCCACAAATAGTAAACACATCCCCCATAATCTCCTTGATTATGTCATCTATTGAGTGGTTGCTTCCTTGCTATATAGTTACCTTATTCCCTTTCCCCTATTATGTCATCTTTTGGTGTGAGGAAGAATGAGTCTTCCTTTCTATTTTTATCAGCAAAGTTAGCTTTGTTCTTTTTATGCATGGTCGATCATTGGGTGGTCAAATAGTGATGGTTTTAATTGATATTTTCAGCAATAAGAGGAATGATTAAAGCTTGTTTCAAGGAGAAAAATTAGCTGATTTTTATTCAGTAATCTTGGGGTCAAATTTTTTAGATTTGATTGGTTGAGGATTGCTAGTTTAATAGGGGGTAATTGCCAATTTTTTTGGGTAAAAATGGGTAAGTGGAATTAGTTTTGGGCCTCCAATTTAAGCAATACTAGGCCTCCTTGGATTTATTTTGGGTCATCACCATTTTAAAGTCCATGTGACTGCACCATTAATATTTAGATCGATGACCCTAGGAAGTAATTTAGGAAAAATGAGGTCGAGGCATAAGTTTACCAAGTAAATCGTGGATTTATCCAGTCAGGAAAGTGAGGTTGAAAGATAAGCATGTACTTGTCAATTAGTTTAGTAAAGGCCAAGAGGTAATACTAGTTAATACTTGTCAATTTTTGTGAAGCTTTCTTTGCACGTGGTTTTTTATCCTCTTCGGATGGGTTTTTTCACATAAATATTTGTGTCTAATTTTCTCATTTTTCATTCTTGTTTGTTGCATAATTTGGGTTTAACCCAAAAAAAAATAATATAAATTTTTCACCTTTTTTTCAGATTGGTATCTAAAGTTAGAACCGGTCAATGCTTTGTCAACAGTGGTAAAAGTCAATGGTAATTTTTAAAATTGTTTAATTTTTTTTGAAAATTTATATATTTCCTCGCATTTAAATTTGCTGAAAGAGCCATACGGCAAATTCTAATAGGTGCCACATGTTTGCTAATTTTTCTTAATTTCATTAGGCTAAACTGGTTAATGAAATGTAACTCTAAATACTAATCTGAGCAAAAAAAAAATTTATGTATTAAAATAATAGAAGTGGTATAAATAAATCACACTTTAAACTTAAAATAATAAATATAAGAATTTATAATTAATAAAAATTTGCATTTGACTTGCAATATGATTTTGTATCGATTCAATAAGCTTTTATTTTGGTTAGATGGATTTTGGAAATATCGACAACACTAGTGAGCCACTTATTTCAGCGAAGATGGGTAGAGCTACTAAAAAGGTAAGGCGAATAAATGATGATTCCCTCAAAAACTATACTATGGTGATGGATCCATAGGGTAATAGTCGAGTTTCTTTTAAGAACAAACTTTGGGTTTTTTTCAGTTAACAATCATGGGACTGAATTGATACAAAATGAGCACTTTGAACAATTGCAAGGAAACATCATGATGAAATATATTGAAGGTGTTTCATCCATTCAGTTCTTAGGTCAAGTGCACTCCTTGATGCAATAGAGTATGACCAAAATAGTCACCATCAAGCTTCTTAGAAGGAAGATAGATTTTTAAAAAGCCTTCAGTTTGCACTATGTTCCATTCTTGATATACGTATTATGGGTGGAACAATAAAACTTAGTTAACAACCATTTAAAAAATAGTTTTGTTCTAACTACTTTAGAATAGAAATTGGGCAGAATTAGAGAGTTTGTACAATTAGTTCAAAATGCAAGTGAGTCAAAGAGATAAATAAAGAGAGAACTGACATATGATATTTGTTAACATGGTTCAGATTCCCCAATCCTACATCTGCAGAGACTTACTCAAAGTATGATTTTTTTACCAATTACTTGTATCACCTATTGGCTCAATCCCAATCTACCTTCACACAAAAAAGTAATTCCAACTCTAATATTGACCCCAATTGTACAAACTCGACATCACTTCATCAAATGTGAGTAGGTCATCATCTTCCTGTTTGGCAAATTCATTGTTTAAGACTGAAAGAAATTAGGCCTACAAGAGACCCTTTCACTACGACAAAACTCCCTATGTTATTGACCATTTGCGAGTCTACTATTAGGAGTTGGTTCTAGAACCATTGTTATAAGGATTTATGTATTTCCCAAAATTTCCTCAAGTATTTCTTTACTTCGAGGTTTAAAATCCTTCATATAACTCTCCTTAAGTAAGGTAGCATGAGTTGACACTATAAATGTTTGCTCTTTCGGATTATAAAACAAGCCACCTTTTTTTCCTTTAGGATATCCCCCAAAAATCTACAACTTTGTCTGTCAATCCAACTTCCTCACATCTTTATTCAATAAATGGGTTAGGCATCCTTAAATTCTAAAATGTATTAGGCTTGACTTCCTATCGTTCCACAATTCATATGGAGTTTTAGGTGCGGCCTTAGTTGGAACATCGTTCAAAATATAGCAAGTCATTTGTAAAGCATATCCCCAAAAAGAAACTGGCATCCATCAATTACTTAACATTGACTGAACCATGTCTAAAAAGTTCGATTCTCTCTTTCTGCCACATCATTCTATTGTAGAGTTTCTGGCACAATTAATTGGAATAATATTCTATTCTCTACAAGGTAACCTAAAAACTCATAAGATGAATATTACTCACCCCAATTAAATAAATGTGTCTTTATAGGTAGATCTAGTTGTTTCTCCACTTTCGCACGATACTCTTTCAGTTTACCAAAAGTTTCATTTGTAGTGTATTAGGTACATATAGTCATATCTGGAGTAATCATCTATAAAGGTTATGTAATATTCATATGGCCACATACATCAGTGTGCACAAGTTCTAAGTGTTTTACAACCCTCGCTCCTTTTACATTAAAACATTACTTAGTCATCTTACTTCCGAACCAAGATTCACATTGTCGAAGATCAACTTCCTCAAGCGAACTTAATTCTACCCTACATCTACTTTTCAATAAAAAAAAATATGCTCCATTCAAGGAGGATTGGCTTGAAATCTATTGGACAGTTCGGGTTTTGCCGTCCCTAGATCCAATTACACCCAATTCGATTTGAATTTTTTTCAATTTGTGAATGATTTGATGCCAACAACTTGACTGCACCATGATGTACGAACATTAAGCAGAGAATCAACAAAAAAAATCAATAATTAAGGCGACTTAACTGTAAGTGTGACAGATCAGTTGTAATATTTGTAAGTGTTACAATGGAACACTTAAAGCATTTCAAGGATCAAACTAAGAGAGATTAGGTGATAGGGTGAGTAATAATAAAAATGCATGCAATTACTAAATCTAGCTAGCTAATCACTAAGAATTATAGTACGACAAATCATCATTATAGATTAATTACACTAAACTACACAAATATCAATTCAATGGACTAAAGTGGTTGGTTAATTTCCATGTAGCTAGTCAATTCTTGGATTAGGTATTTAAATTGCTCAAACTCCTAATTTGTCCAATTTTAGCTTGAATCACTATTTTACCTAATTACACGATTTAGTCTTATTTATCTCTCGAACTCACTAAACTAAATCGGGATAGTCAAATTGATTCATAATAGGCTCTCCTCTCGATCTCACCTATCTAAGCGTTTATCTAGAGGCTTCAATTATAGGTTTTGAGGTCTATCAATCAAGTTTACGCCTGAATAATTTATTAAAGAAGACATAAAATAGTAAAATTCAGAAAGTCTTAATGAATCCTAAGGGATTCTCTATTAGAGATGATAGCATCACTAGTAGTGATGAAATCACAACCAAAGTTTAGATTTTTACACTTTTGAAAGTTTACAAAGCTGAAATCTATTAAATGCTTTTAAAGAGAAATCAAAATAACAAGATGAGTTTTTGTATCTAATTGTAAGAAAATTAAACCTATAACAAAACTAAAGAAACTAACAACTACTAACTAACTAAGCTAAGAAAGGAAAGAACTCAAAACCTAAAAATGGTGAAAGAAATAAAAGAGAAACTAAAAAGATGATTAAAGGTGACTCATTTATGATTGCATCAAGTGTTCCTTTTAATACAATCAAGTTACAACCTTCATATTTAACAAGAATACCCTTAGAGTGCATGAGCTAACTTGAGTTGGTGTTGGATACAAAATTTCCCTTACAGTATTTTTCATTCCATCAAGCTTCAATGTCGCTTATCTCGACACCCCAACTTTAGTGTCGTGACACCCTCAATAGTGGCACAATGTTGATTTTGGGCGTTCTCGATGTCGCGTCATAGACTAGCTAGTGTCATGATACAGACTACTTGATGTCATGACATCCTTGATATAGCCCTGGCTCTTTCACTTCTACCATCAGTAGTGGAGTCACTGTAATGCCCTAAACTCGATCAAATGATCCGAATCTAATGTGTCACTACTTAAATATATAAAAAAAACTTATTGTATTCATACAATTTTATTCAATTACGACAGTTTAAATTTCAACTTTCTTATTAAATATATAAGCGTGAACCAGGTGAAAATTCAATTAATAAACACAATGAGTTTATTTACAACCTTTGATTTATTTGATGTCCTGGTCTATTATAATTATTCTGTGAAAAAGGCTTCTACAAAACAACTCAAACTCAAACAAGCCAAGAACTTGCTCTATGTGCATAATAGCCCGCTTCGCCACTCCCTTGACATAGCCCTAGCGTCGTCCCTGTAAGCGAAGACCTTTAAAACTCTCCTGAAACATAACATATAGAGAGAAGTTCAACGAAACTTACTGAGGTAAACACCATTTACCTGAATCATACTTACACACCGCATTGAACGTTTCAAGAACCATCTTGTTACACTAGCTCTTCATCGAGTCTCTAACAAAAGCCACCTCTATTTTATTTTCTTTATTCATGATAGTTACCATACCTTACTTTAAGACCATTTCCTTATCGTCAGTGCTTTGAAGCCTTACTTTCCGTCTCTGTTCATCAAGCCATGACTTCCTCAAACTTCAGAATGAGATCTATACACAGGCGTTCAATACTCCTTTTCAAGTATATAATGTTTGCATTCATTTTCAGAATACGTTCTCATTACTTCACTACATCTCTTAGAATTTCCATCTCTGTACAAATCTGAATCATATCAAGTGCCTTGCCATGTTACCTATAAATAAGTTTGTACTTATGGTTCTTACTGTTTGCATTTATGAGTGATAAGGATTATGCCTTTCACTTAGTATCGAGTCTGCCAAGGGAAGCCTCCTTCATGATTTATTCTTGAAAGCTTATCCAAATCATACCACAGGAGTAGCCTCGTCTTGTATGGTCCGTGAAAATTTTCTATATAGAATCTACCATAGAGGAATCCCTTCGTCACCCACCGCAAGGGAATATCCTTTATTCTTTGTCGCGAAGACTCTAAATCAAGAATCCATCTTTTATATTGTTCATTCCTTGTTCATCAAGAATTCCCTCCATTTAGAATACATTATAGAATTCATTTCTTTTCTTCAAGGTCTGCCATAGAGGCATTTCCTTCATAAGGTTGCCACAAAGGCCACTTTTTAGGGTGCGCCACAAAGGCATCTTTTATAAGATATGGCATGAAGGTTTCCATTTTCTTAGATCGCCACAAAGGATTCTATTTCTTAGATTGCCATAAAGGCTGCCTTTTATTTGGCATGTTTATGATAGGGATTCACCTAAACTCACCTATTGTGAAGTTTGCCCCTTATCATCTTGGGTCACTCAGAAAACCCCATTAGGCAATAACTTTCATTTAGATCTTTTCATATCATACCATAACTCACCAATTAGGGTCTTACATGATATGGTGCCATGGACTTTTACCTTAGAGAAACATGTTTAAAGTCTTGATGAACCCCTTTAGATGACTCTACGAAAATAGGCACGGACTCACTTAACAGATCTTTCATGCTTTGACACCATAATGAAATTAACATACATTTCATTTTGCCTCCTCTCATGCATTCCAGAAGCACTCATATAGTCTTATTTCATCATTAGAATGTCCATGTCATGCTTAACCTATAAGATTCCTCACAAACTACGCATCTACAACACATTTAGCATTTATGGTCAAATCATTATTTATAGAAACATTGCAAATACTACCTTGTATACAAGAATCGGCTTAGGGACTCACCTAACAAGAATGCATATTAGCTTGAGCTCTAGATCTAAGATCCTTTTAGAGGTTGCAGCAACCACTACCTCTTAAAACAAAAGAACACCATGAAAATCCATTTGGAAAACCTTTCTATCATTTAAACACAATTAGCCCATCAATAAAGCCTTAATTCTTCAAGCATTCATGCAGATCTATTTTTTAGAGCCATAAAACTCACATCGACATAGAGAAATTTCTAGAGGAAATCCAAAGTTTCAGATCTATCTTAAAGAAAAATGCTTTTCCATTCCTCTTGCCGTAAGTTTCAATTATTTTCAAAAGAGGAAAAACTTCCCTCATTTCCACTTGAAGACCTATTAAAATAGTCAATTCTTTATTGGAACTTGACAAATGTCATGTCAATACTGACTTGTCTTATCAAGGGTCTACAGCTTTTGAAGAAACTAGTTTAGTACTTTCCCTTTCTTTTAAACTATCCTGGTTCACATTCAATTAGTTCCTAACCAACTTACCTTATAACTTAACCTATATAGTATCACAGAGAAAAGGGTGTATTACTTTTGATGTGAGATCGTACCTTTAGTATCTATTTACCCGACCACATCCTTTGTCCAACAATTCACAATAATCTGGCGTGAATTTCTCAGCATCTTAATCACACACAACTGTGTCTGCCTCTATAATACACCAAAAAGAGCACTTGGTCGATTACCAATTTGCCAGTAATACTTTTCATGGACTACGCTCGACATTGTGCCCGTCAGAACCGGGGCATTATAGGCTTGCTCAAAGTATTCTTATACTTTTTCAAATTATTATACTTAACACACACTCAAAACTTACTATTTATGCCTTTCTTCTATAAATATCATTTGAACACTAGGGTTTCATCGGACAGGATGTTACAGTCACGACATCGAAGGCTTCGAGTCGAGACCTCGGGCTTGGTGTCGCGACACAGCACACCTAGTGTCACAACATCATCGACAAACTACTCCAGGTTGGTTTCTCATTGAAGTTTTGCTCCATGAGGTGATGGAATTTAGTGTTGCAACATCTTGGCATTAGTGTTATGACACCCACATCAGAATCAGTTTTCCTTAAGGTTTGGTCGTAGTTGTCTTCCTGCACAAATTTAAATACACCATTAGACTTTCAATGGCACTAATCTGGGTCTCAAAAGGATTAAAACTAAATAAAAATGGTCATTAATACTAAAACCTAAATATCAACAAAAAAAAAAACATAGAAAATACTTGTAAATTACTTGAGAACAAATTCATCAAGTGTTCTAGAAGGCTTAATTTGACATATCAAATTACGACAGATCACTCATCATGTCACACCCTGGTTTGGGAGACTTCGTCAGCAAATATCACATAAGTTGTGAGACTTGGACCGGATAAGTTTGGTAAATGTCATGGCAGAGAACTTCGTAGAACTTCACCACTACTACGGAGTACCATTCCAAGTGATGACGATATCATAGTTAGGTAGAGGACCGTATTAGGTAGACTTTTCCGCTAATAAGATCGTCACTTATGTTTTTAGTGTTACTACTAAAGTAAGTATGGTAGCTTGTGGAATACATTTAAGTCAGTTGGCATCCTAATGAAGGCAACATGTCAGTAACTAGGAAACTTGGAGAGCCTCGTAGGATGTGATTAATTACTGAAAACGTGCAAGAACAAGTAATGGTTAAAGATAATCTTGATTGAGATTTGGATGCAAGTTATTTATAAATAGGATAGCATGATAGTGGAAAGAAGAATTATGATTCATCTTCTCCACTAGACTTTGTTATCATCGAAGAAACCAAGAGAGGTTATTACTAATGAAGGTCTTAGCTCTTAAAGCTGATAAGAGCTTCTGTACTAGTTGACTGCTGGTAAAATCTTAAACATTCCTTTAAGCTTTACTAGATAGATAGAAGCTAACATAAGAGAAGTTTGGTAGGATTATTTTGAATACTGGGTATAATGGAAACTTTTATCTAGAAACTATTTGCATGCCTACAAATTCTTGTTATATCATAGAGTTTTTGTCATTTTTTATGTTTAAAGAAGTTGTTTTATTGCTTTAACTAAAGAAACAAGAAAAAGTCCCAATTTTAAATGAAAGGAACCAATAGAGTAAACGAAGCTCTAAGTAAAGTATTCTAGTGAGTTCCTTTGTACCTTGTGTTTGGTGTCTACATTAATTCATTTACTCCTAATCATTGTACAACCCGGTAAATGGCTCTATCATTTATCTATGGTGTTCAGGTCTGAGGAAACATATTCAAAGAGTAAGTGCATACAAGGTTATATATGTTAAATAGACCTAGAAAACATGGTATATGCATATGAGTACCCATTCCTTGGTGCACAAGCTCTATATCCAAACTAATGTAAAGAGGCTCAGGAGGGATGTTGTGTATAATAATAAAAAAAAGGCACATGATAAAATGTTTTACCTCTGTTATGACACTTTGATACAAACCATGGTTGATGAAAACTCTACCTTACAGGGGAACACCTATGTGTTGATATAAGGTGGGAAGTTAGGAGGATATGGAGGTGATGTTTGTCAAATAAATTTGGTGAGCAGATATGAAGATACAACAAAAAAGAATTAGTTCTTGGAACCAGAATCATATGCTAGCACAATGAAGAGAGTATGTGAGAAAAAAGTGCATGTGGTAGTGCATGTTGTATGAAAGACTAAACAATAAGTCTGTCAATTATAAAATGGTAGTCCACATAAGTGGCGTATCACGGAGAAGTTGTGCCCGTGACCATCATGTATGAGTTTAAAAACCAGTGTTGTCCGTCGATAGGTTGAGTTTGATCACGGTAGTATCTGTTAGCTGATCTATGGATTAGAGAGATGTATCCGTCAATTATAGTGAACTTATCTATTAGCTTGAGTCTCATTCCTTACTATCTAATAGGAAATACTGTAGGATTAATTTCCCCAGGAACTCACTAAGTTCTTATGAACTTACCCAATTTATTCTTACTTTCAGGTTCTTAGGTTGAGCGTGGTGATTGAAGGGATATCGCCAAATTTGCAGCCATTTGTGAGCCTTCTTATTTTCTTGGGTAACATATATTTACTGGGGGTATTAGAATAGTTATTAGATACTTCCATTTTAAAAAAATTAATTTGTACTTGAAACGTTATTTTGAATACTTTGAATGTTGTTCAATAGCCTCGATGGCTATATATATTATTTTTTATTTGTAAACGTTGTTTAAAAAGCCATCAAAGGTTTTTTCTTGTAATTTTATATATGGAATGGTACCATTTTAAATATCCTTCCAAGTAAGTGTAATCTTAAATTAATAGGAATACCGTGTTGGGAAAAAGAAAAAAGGGTACCCATCAAAATAGACAGTTTTGTTGGTATCAAAGCCTTGGTTTAGCTAATTCTCAGAAATCATTGTCAGTTAGAGCCGCAATACTTGTTACATAAATCTTACTAAAACTTTCATAGTGTTGCTAACTAAATATGTGTTCTAGGGAAGAAAGAAGAATGTTGGTAAATGCTAAGGGCGTTGATGGAGAGGAAATACAAAGTAATTACCCTTCACTAGTAAGCAACCCTGCATTGGTGTTATGAGGCAATTGTTCGACCAGTAAATGGGAGCTGCCCCAATCTCATTTCATAGACGCTATGATGAGTCGATAAGACAAAAGAAGGCGGTGAGGACAATAGAGGTTATACCACTAGCAAACCCCACAGCTTTAGTTCCGACTATAGTAGTGTCTGAAGGGGACCCAATAGAGATCATCCACAAAAGAGGTGCCAAAGAGTTTCAAGGCAATAAAGAGGATGACCCAGTTGTAGTAGAGAACTAGCTTTCTTGAGTCTGTTACAGTGTTCCCCAACTGAGAGTTTGAGATGCGCCATCTCCCTACTCGAAGGTGAGGCCTACCAGTGGTGGACACAATATCTAGCATAGTCTCAAGAGATCAGGTGAATTGTGACTTTTTCCTAAAGAAGTTTAGGGAAACGTTCATCAACAGACTTTTCTTGAGCAAATGAAGACAGACTTTTTGGAACTCAAGAAAGGAAAAATGATAATGTTTGAGTATGAGAAAGAGTTTATCAGGTAAAGCAAGTACGCCAAGGAATTGGTACAAGACGAGGAAGGATTGTGCATTAGGTTTGAAGGAGGTTTGAATGAGGAATTAAGGGTACTACTTTCTACCCTTGAGATTAGAGATTTTGCTGCATTGTTTGCGAAGGCCCAAAGAATGGAGACAGTCATTCAAGAAAGAAATAAGGTCAGGAACAAGGGAAGAAACAAGCGCGTAGCTTCCGACGTAGTGTCTAATGATGGGTTCAAAAGACCCAGATATGTCAGAGGGTATTCTACTACTCGTACGAAGTAATCACAAGTTGTGGGCTTCCAACAAGAACATAGTGTACGCCAAACGACATCTATGGCTAGCACGGGAGAATTCTAGAGAATGAAAATTCTCATTTGTAATAGTTGTGGGAAAAACCATATTGGCATATGCTGGAGGGGCACTGGGTGATGTTATAATTGTGGAGCCCATAACCATTACAAAAAGGATTGTCCTATAAAGATAAGAGGATGTCGAAGCCCACGACGTTATTATAGTAACTTCTCTTTATTTGACACCTATATATTTATTGATAGACCTTGGGTCTTCCCATTCTTATACTTGTGATAAGTTTGTGACTAGGTGGAGTCTTAGAGTTGTCCCCACAGAGGTTAGCATGGTAGTCACAAACCCTCTAAGCCAAAGTATTGTAGTAAATAGGGTGGTAAAGGACCATTCACTGAGTTTTGGTGGACATGTACCTTTGGCAAATTTGATGCTTTTGAAATTTCATGAGTTTGATGCTATATTGGAATTAGATTGGTTGACGAGACATAACGCAGTAGTTGAATGCAAGCTTAGAGGGGTATGGTTAGTATCCGCCAATGGTGATAAGGTGTTTATCTCAGGAGTAGAGTAGGACATCAGAAACAATTTAGTTTCAGCACATAAATTGTTGGTTAAGGGTGGAGATATCTATTTTGCATACATCCTGGATTCTAATATGATGATGGAAGACTTTGAACATATACCAATTGTGAATGAATTTTCAGATGTCTTTTTAGAAGAATTACCGGGGATTCCGCCAAATAGAGATGTAGAGTTCTCTATTGATGTGACGTCGGGGATTGCTCCTATCTCAAATGCACCTTATAGAATGGCTCCAATAGAGTTGAAAGAGTTGAAAACTCAAGTGTAAGAACTGTTACATTAAAGGTGCGCCAAGTTTTTTTTTCACAAAGAGTTAATTACATCAAATATCCCTAAACTATGATCATCATTTTAAATTGGTTTTCAAACTTTAAAACATTCTAATTACATCATTAAATTATCGATGTTATATCAATTAGGTCTTTCAATTATTAACACCATTGAATGACACATCAAATATTATGTAGCCTAATTTAAAATAAAAAATTTAAGGAAAGTAAAACATTACTGCATAACTATTGAAAGTAAAAATTAAAAATAAAGCAAACCTAGAAAAAATGAGAGTGAGCAAAAAGTTTTTTGTAAAAGCTTCAAAAACCTCAAAACCAAGATGTTTATAACATCCATTTTTACAATATTCATTTTTCTTTAAAATTTTCATTTTAAACTATGTCACATAAGATACGACATCTCATTTAATGGTTAAATTAATGACTTTAGTAATAAAAATACCTTATTAATATAATCTCAACAATTTGGCGATATAATTAAAATATTTTAAATTTTGAAGATAAATTTAAAATAAAAATTATAATTTAGGAATATATAATGCAATTAACTTTTTCGCAAGTGATTTGATTATTGCATGATGATTTTTACTTATGATTAAACCTGTTACTGAGGGCCTGCCTGAAATGTGGGAGGGTTTGGGCAAAAATATAGGCCCAAAAAATAGTCTTGGACAAAAAAATAAAGCCAGTTTCAGGCCTCGGGTAAGGCATTTTTGGCCCAAGCCCTAGCCCAGCCCGACTCAGCCTGAATTCATTAAAGGACAAAAAAATTTTTTATTTTAAATATTATTTTCTTATTATTTTCTCCCTATTTTGCTACCATTTTACTATTATGTTGCTATTATTTTATTATTATTGTTTGGATATTGTATAAAACTTATTTTATTGTTAATTTTGTTATTATTTTAAAGACATTTGTTAATTTTGTTATTTTAGAGGCATTTGCTTGTTAAGTTGCATCTATCTTAGTATTATTTAAGTATATATATATTTTTTAAAATTTATTCTCAATTTTTTGAAAAATATTTATTTTGATGTTTTTAGTATTTTTGATGTATTATACATATTTTAAAATTATATAAAAATAATATAAAAATTAGTATGGGCGGGACAGGTCGGACCTGAGTTTTAACATTTTTATCCGCGTCAGGCTTGGATAAAATTTTAAGTCTATTTTCCGGGCCGAGCCTAGCAAATAGGCCTAATTTTTTAGTCGGCCTGAAGAGAATACATCCTATATAGGCCACGAAGAAGGATATACTTAAGTGTCTTTTTCAATTTCATATTGTAATTGGAAAGAAACTCGTAATAATATAGATTAACATTTTTATTTAGCAAAATTAAAGTATTGATTACGTTAATAGAGTAAATTTTGCAAAGTTTTATTTAATTTCCATATACAATCTCTAATATGGTATTTAATGTGAAATACTAGTTCTTTCTTTAACGTTTAGAATGAATGTGTAAAAACATTATATATTGTAAATGTAATTTCGGCCAAATTAATGCATATTTCTTTTAGGGCTAATGCATTATTTAAGACATAAATTTTGTAATTGTTCTCGTATTCGAGTTTGAATTTGTTTTTGTTTAAATTAGTCTTTAAATTTAACAATTGTTGTCACATTAGGATTTAAACTAGTCAATTGTTTTCTTATTGGGGCCTAAACTTTTTTGTCTAAGCTAATCCATAAATTTGACAATTATTCTTACATTGGGGCTTAAACATTTTTTGTCCAACTTTTTTTATTGAAATATCATGGATTAACTTAAATAAAAAAAAAAGTTCAGGCCCAATATAGGAACAATTACAAAATTCGAGAACTAACTTAGATAAAAGAATTTAAACTCCACTATAATAACAATTATCAAATTCATAAATTAACTTAAAAAAATTCAAATCCTAAAAAAAAAAAAAAAAAAAAAAAAAAAAAACACTAAATTCAAACTCAAATAAGACTTACGCTTTCTTTTAAAACTTCCCGTCCAAATTTCTGTAAATACAAATTTCCCACACATTTGAAAATTATAGCAATGTGAATTCAATAGTTGTACATGTTTTACCAATTGATGATGTTTCAACTTATTATTAGTTACAACTGACAACTCAAAGTTTTGAAAAAGAGTAATGCTGTGGTACGAATTTAATAATTGTTTTTCTATTGGGTTTAATTTTTTTTTTTTAAATGTCTCTAAACTTTGTAATTGTCTCTGTTTGGGGATTAAAAATTTTTGTCCAAGTTAACTCATGAACTTAGCGATTGCTCCCACATTGCAGCCTAAATTTTTTTTATCCAAGTTTTTTAAGGAAATGTTATGGACTAACTTGGATAAAAAAATATTTATGCCCTAATATGAGAACAATTATCAAGTTCAGGGATTAACTTAGACAAAAAATGTTCAATCTTCAATGTATACCCAAACTCAAGCTCCAAATAGTGCATTAACCCTTTTCAAAATTATGCTAAAATCTTTCTTTATACTATATATATACATATAGGAGAGAGATCTACTTCTTAGTGTAAAAACTAACTAAAGTAGCTTTACACACTTTCATAACTATTTATATGATTAATATATTAATGATTATATTTTATGGTCTATTCATGTAGATCACACATATCAATTTTAATGTAAATTTAAAATTTATAACTATTTGTTTTGTGCAAAAAAAATTTGGCAGTTGAATATAGATTAATATATAAAGTATTTTAGATTGATAAAATAGAGGTATCAGATCAGTTCGAAAATTTATATGTATGACAAGTACAACTATATTGATAAATTCAACGGTTGGATCATTAAAATATTAATCATATATAATTGTGAAATTTAATTTTTACACCGCGTAAGTAAATCATTCCCATATATATAATTTCTAGCAAAAATTTTAAAAAAAATGGATTAATGTAATTAAACATATTAAAGATAACAACCGCATTGTTAAAGCCAGCGAGATGGTGGGGTCATACAACATATTGCTCTCACTAAGATCATAATAAAAATTTTTAATTTGCACTTTAATGTCAATAATTTCTATAATTGCATACGTGTCACTTAACACTTAATTAATTTTTTTTTTTTTTTTGAAGTATTGTCCTTAGGCTACTAATTCTTATGAGCAACAATATAATTAATACACCATTTGCTTCCATAAAAAAGATACACCACTTGCAATTTCATAATACTTTTAAAAGCCAATGTTTTATGTAGTTAATCACGACATATGGATTGACACTGAAAAAAAAATTGGTAATGAATGTCCTAATGGCATTCTTAATTTTCTTATAGTATAATAATATCAATAAAAAATGATGAAAATATTTATCATTTATTAAATTTAATATATATTATAAATAAGATTTTAACTAAATAGGAGGTGAAGCTAGAAATTTATTAAAGAGATTTATATATTAAGAATGAAATTAAGAATATTGCAGAATTGGGATATATAAGTATAGATTTAAAAAAAAAACACATTCGCACAAACGGTTAAGTCAGATTATTTGCCTAATTTGATGGTTGGGTTTGAATGATTTTTAAATTAAATAAATTTTGATTTATTTTTAATTTAAAAGAATTATTTAATTTTAATTAAAAATGTCAAATTGGCAAGATTGGGCTAATACTATTTAATTTTCAAGAGAGTGTACGGAGAAACGGATTGTTTGGAACTTGTTAGTTTGCTGCAGAGGAGGTCGAATAGTGTCATGGATGATGCTTTGGTTCTCCACATTCGTTGTCTTTGTTCAAGAGATTGGTTGATCCCAATTCGATATGTTAGTCGGATGGCAAATCGGCCAGCTGATGCAATGGCAAAACTGCGCATACCAGGTTCTTGGACTGCATGTTTGTTCGATAGGTCCGCTACTGGTGTTGTGCTGTTAGTTGCTCAAGATATATAAGAGCATCCTGATATCGGTCCTCCCTCGGAGTGTATGTACATGGCCTCGGTTAAGTCTATCTGTTAGTTGGTCTTTCTTACCCAAAAAAAAAAATTTCTTATTTCCCTAAAGAAATAAATTATTAAAGTTTCACTGTATAAAAAATTGTAATATAATTAAAATATGCATAAATGTTTTGATATTATAAAATAAAACATATTTACATACATTTAGAAGAAATAAACTATACTATATTGAAATTGTAATTAATTTTTTTAATTTTTTCATTACAAGATTTGAATAGAAAATATTAACAAAATAAGTAATGTAAATGTATCCATTTGATTAATTAAAAAATAAAAAGGAAATTAATCTAAAAGAAATAAATGATGTATCCATTAAATTAAAAATTTTACTAGGATTAAATTGAAAAAAATTGAAGTATCAAATATAATTTTAAATTATTTCAACTTTTGGATTACCAAAAGAAAAGTTTACATAATAAAAACGAAGAATAACCTGATTTAGTTATTTACAAGGACCACACTGCCAAAAAGCACATTATTTGGATAACGTTTTCACTGTGGCTGGATTTATTTTATAAACGCAACTTGTTGGCTTTTTGAAAGCTCCATTTCGCCATTTAGATATTTATGTTGATTTTATCACCATATGTATAAATTCTTTCTCTTAATTGGATCATCGCTTACATATTGACCTAAACGTGGTAAGATAGAAGTATAAGGAGAATTGGTCCCGTTCACGTAGTTTGGAGAAAGTGAGCCTATGCTTATAAAGTTTGGCCTTCTTAACCATATATCAATATAATATTTAATTAGGGTAATGTTGGTTTCATATCGCTTTGGTAATTAATTATGCATGTCATTCAACTCACTCCATCATGCATGACGACACCTGATTTGTATTGAAGCTAACACTAATTAAATTTCTATTATTTTATGGCAAAAAAAGTGCATATCGTTATATATTTTACAATTAAAATGATAATAACTTATCGTTCCAGGCTTTTGGCAATGTTTTTAATAATCGGATGTTGATTGAATTAGTTTTGATGTTTGGTTTTGGGTCAATTCCATTTGTTTAATTGATTAATTATTCTATATTTAATAAGCATTTAAATTATGGTAGAAAAAAAAAGTGCATTTAACTCAACAACTTGGGCAGTAATTGAAAGCTAAGACGAAATAGGTTCAATATTAATTAATAAATAAATTACTAAAATTGTATGTAACATAATGAATTATTTTTTCTTGATTTTAGTCAAAACAATGCATCAAATGTACAAATATATATATTAGTCATTAAAGATTTTTAACTACTAACTACAAGCACCAATTAAGCAAACTCTTATTGAATAATATTCTTTTTAGAATGAACCTTTTAGTTATAAAAAATAAATAATTAAATTAAATCAAAACCCTTGCATTTCAATATTTTTAAAAAAAAAACCTTTGCTTTTCATTAAATGTCAAAAGTGATACGTAGTCGCGACTTTAATAATGTGGGTTTCATTTAATTATAATTTATTTTTTTAGGTATTATATTCATTTTATAGCTCATATTTAAGGTTTATAGCTGTCCATCAAAACAATATTGTGAATCTACATCTTCCACTAAAAATACAATACGACTTACCAGTGCATCTAACACTTGTTAGTAAGTTAGATTTTTATTTGATTTTTTTATTAATTTTGCTAATTTTAAATTAAAAATTATTTGCTTTTATATATTTGTGCATTTACAATTAAAGAGGAGAAAAAAAATTTTGATCCGTGTTATGGTGACAGATGTGAAATGTGAACTTCGCTAAAGGCTTAGTCCAAATGGCCCAATTACTTTTTTGGTCCATTGATCTCAATCTTCAATTACTCTCTCCGTTCAGCCTTCAAGGGGACCTTTCTCCTATTTTTTCTTAAAGCATCAATTCTGAGTTTGCTAACGTAATCGCTACTTTCTTTACCGATAGTTGTATTTGTTATGGTAAAATATATTTCAAATTCCGACCTTCTTTGTATATTTACAAATAAATCTTTTTATTTATATTTTAAAAATTTTAAACTTTTTTTTGTAATTTAAATTTTTCGTTCAATTGTTAGTTTGATTAAAATTCCAATATTAAATTCAATTTCATTATGCTAATTTTCTATTACAAGGCTATTAAGTAGTATTTTTTATTTCAAAATATCACACTATCGAATTTAATGAAAGAACTTTAACAATGTTAATAATTACACTTAAATTTTAAATATGTAAAGTATAAGAACTAAATTCCAAATGTAGAAAGAGAACATGAACCTTAGAGTATATGTTAAGTTTTTTTTTCTTTTTCTTCTTTTGGCATCTCCTTTGTCTGTAGTTACTGCCTTTTTCTTTTAGGGATAAATATGAAATGTATACATTAGTTATTGTGAAATTCGATATAAAATATTGATTTTGTGTAATTATACATTCAAAACTTTGATTGCAATTAATAATTATACATGAAGATTACATTTTGATTCAATTACACACATTTAAATAAATACATTCATTTATTTTCAAATTAGATAAACATAATTATTTGTATATACAATAAATGTATCCATGGAAATGGAGCACATTTCATGGCCGGTCATTTACTTCTTTGGAGAGCACCTACTGCGAAGGGATTAGTTACTGCTATCGACGGTGGATGCACTAGTTTCAACAAAAAAAAGGTAACCATAAGTGTTTGTATATGCAATATCTACAAGTAAAATGGTGATACATCCATAATGATGTTAGTGATTTGAGAAAAATGAATCAAATCAAAATTCCATTTATAGAATTACACAAAATCAAAGTTCTTTATCACATTACAAATTAGACCAAATGTTTATATAAACTTGTCGGGCTTATTGAAACAAAACTATGATTGATCGAATTCATCTGTGAACTTCAGTTTCAAACAATTTTGGGTAAACTACAAGTAATTACCAAGGTTGTGAAAGGGAGAAGAAAACTAAAAGAAAAGGAAATTAAAGAAATAAAAGAACAAAAAGAAAAGGGAAAGTTAAAAGAAAATAAAAGAAAAAGAATTAAATTTCTCAAAAAGAAAATGTTTAGGGATTATTCGTGCAATTTAACTTAAAATTTTCATCTAAAATAATTATATAATGTGCCACATCAACTTGTCATTACACCATTAACAACAATTAACAAGACGATGGCAAAAATGTAGCGAATTGATAATGTTAGTGGCCATATCATAACTTTTCGAATTTCGATAATGTTAGCTTCGAGGTCTCAAGCTTTTGATATAACAACATTTAAAATAAATTTTATATATACTATATTTCCTAAGTTATTTGGTGAAAATATAGTTGAAAATTTATCATACATTTTCAAAGCATTTCAAAGACTTGCAAAGTACCCAAAAACATGTTTCAAATTTGTTTTAACTTATATGTATGTTTTTGAGTCAATACCAAAGTGTTTTAAGGCGCTTAAAATATTTTTAGCCATATTTGTAACGCCCCAAAATTTCGGTTTTTGTGATTTGTTGTGTGTGAAAATTTCTATTTTTTTTTTTTTTTGCAAATATTTGACGTAAATAATTGTCTGGTTGAGTGAAGAAGTACTCTAGGTGTGTTTGGGGAGGTCCTAAGTTCAAGCCAAGACTTGGGTTAAATTTTGGTTTTTATTGAATAAAGCCTAACTCTTGGTAAGCAGGTGATCTCGTGATTGTGATGAAGTAATAAAATTAATTGTACCTAGAAACTAACTATAATCACGATAAAAGGCAAGCGCACCTATCGAATAGTAGTATAGTTAATGGCAAGCCCGAAATATCGAATCCAATGAACTAAAAGTACTAGTAATGACTTTCTTCCTATTATCTAGCCTAAAAATAAAGAAGCTTTTGGTTGTAAACTAATTAACTCTAAACTAAACTAAGGATGCGACAAAAAGTAAATTGGGGAATTGCTTTGGGAAAACTGAATGATAAAGACAATACCTAAGGAAGAATCCACCTAGACTTCATTTGTTATCTAACTCTGAACTAGACAATTTCTTCATTCGACTTGATCCGTAGAGATCCCTAAATTATGTTAATATCTCCGTCGAGAATAAGAACAACTAATCCTAGGTTGATTAATTGAAATCTCTTTCTAATTAAAACCCCTAGTCTTGCATTAACTCGATCTATGGATCCCCATATTAGATTTGACTCTAATCCGATAGATTTTCGTCATCCAATGTCTAGGATTGTGATCAACTCCGATTAATTGTGTTCGATCTACTCTTAAACAAGGACTTTTGCTCCTCTGCCTAAGCACATTCGACTTAAATTAATATCTCGAAAATATCAATTCAAGAATTAAAAACACAATTAAGAACAAATCGAATATTTATCATATAGTTCAGATAACAATAACAAGATTCATATTAGGTTTCATCCCCCTCAAGTATTTGGGGGTTTAGTTCATGTTTATAAAAAGAAACATCTCAGAATAAAGAAAATAACAAAACATAAGAAAACCCAAAACTCCTGAAAGGATTGAAGGGAGATCCTCTGTCTTGATGTAGATCCTGGCTTCTAGGATGGATCGATCGGCTTTCCTTCGAGTAATTCCCTGCCTTTTACTCTTTGTCTCGGTGGAGATACTGTACAGCCTTGTAGTTGCCTCCTAGGGTCTTTATATAGAGTTTGGAACATCTTTCTTAGCCCTTAAGTAGCCTTTTCCGCGTGAAATTAAACTTCATCACGACAGGGACACGCCCGTGTGGCACGCCCGTGTGAGTCGAGGTTAGGCTATGCCCAAGCCTGTTAATGTGGCACGGCCGTGTAGATTGCCCATGTGCTAAACTCCAAGCCATGTTGGTTATTGATTTGGGCCTAATTTGCCCGTGTTAGGCCCGTTCCTCGCTCTTTTCTCTGCCTTATGCTCACCTAAGTATAAAACATGAAATTAAAGGATTAGGAGCATCAAATTCCACAAATACAATAATAATTCATCCATAAATGTACTAAATGTGGGATAGAAATATGCATAATTTACAGTTTATCAAATACCCCCACACTTAAGCCTTTGCTTGTCCTCAAGCAAAATCTTAACTCACAATTAAAAATCATTCTTCTCAACTTATAATCCTTATCAATAATGTTTCAAACTAATCCTCAAGTAATCATATATTGAGAATTCAACCGAAAGAAAATTAAAGTCTCAAACAATCTAAGTTGAGAATTTTATCACAGAAACGCAGGTTTCCTCCCCTCTTCTAGGTAATTACCTTGAACTCAAAATCGACAAGAGTTGACATCCTCACTAAAGATTCACTTTATCCATTCGAAGTGTTTAGGGTTCAGAAATTAAGCACTCATTAGTCAACATGAAAAGTTATTACCATAAGCTTGTAGGAAAATCAAATCTCCACCACTATGTATTGACATGATACATCGATCAAAAGGTCTTTCAAGGGTTGTAACGTGGCCTTGGTGTTCGGTTTAATCCAACACCTTACTTTTTCCCCGGTTTTAGTCCAGGCTTCGTGTTTCTTGATCTAAAATGATAAATTTAACTTATTTTGTACCCACATTGGCTAAATAGCCCATAATTGATACTTTAGCAAAAATTTATAATTTTGTCCCTAAACTTTTGCATATTTACAAAATAGTCCTTAGGCTCGTATAATAAAATGCACTTATTTTCTTGGTTAGCTAAGCCTAGCCAAACTTTATTTATGCTTATAACAGCCCCTATTTCTCATTAATTCACACTTTTACTACACATTTTTATACTTTTACAATTTAGTCCCTATTAGGGATTTTCATGAAAAATCACTTAGAGAAAAATGTTTACTACACTTCAAACTTTCATATTCTACCACTAGACATCAAAATACTTGCATGTCATGCATGGGTATATTTTTTAATATAAACCGTAGCTCAAATTAGTGGTAGAAATAGCTAGATTAAGCTACGAGGATTTTAAAAATACGAAGAGAATTAAAAACGGGGCTAAATTGCACTTATTAGTGAACTTGGAAATGAAAGAAACCCTAGCTATGATGACTTATGAAATTCGGTAGCCTTGGGAAGAAGATGGACAAAATTTTGCTTCTTTTCCTTTTTATTTCATTAATTAACCAAATGACCAAAATACCCTTATATCCTTTCTTTAGAAATTTTTCCTTCCATGGGCATTTTTGTCCATAATGCTAAAAATTGGTCTAATTGCTAAATAATGACCTATAATAATTTTTCTAATGCTTTCTCATCCTTAAAACTTCTAGAAACTCATATTTTACACTTTTGCAATTTAGTCCTAAAGGACAAATTAATCATTATTTCATAAAATTTCTTTCATGGAATTTTCCCACTATATGCAATCACATCATAAACTCAAAAATAATCACTAAATGTATTTTTTTCTACTTCGAATTTGTGGTTGTGAAACCACTATTCCGACTAGGCCCTAATTCAGGCTATTACATGTCCCAAGGCCTCAATGCCCAAATCATTTAACATATAAATGAGTACTCAGAATCCTATGGCATGCCAACTATATCCAACAGTCTCAAGAATCAAAGCCAAAATATATGTTATTCAACATACATATTACTTACCAATTTTTAGCTCACTATCACTGCATATACACATCATTAGCACATTAAAATCACTATCATTTAGCATGTATGATGTGCTTACATATACATTTCCACAACGGTAATCATGAACACATAACACATGTAATGGCATATCATTTCAATTCACATTTTCACTATAACACAAACACATAATACATAAGTTATTCATGAGCACGAGAAAGCTTACACTCAGAATTTAGAGTAAGGGTTTAGGCTACAACTAAATTCCCAAATAACGCATTGAATCATGTCCACAAGCAATTATTCCAAATTATCACTAATTATGCTTTCGCTGAAAAAGTCGAAAGCTCAAACTGGCTTTTCCTTACCTTTATCTCTACTTGTAGAATGCCCTATCGATTCCAATGTTTCAAAAAAGTAAATCACACAACAACACAATCAACATTCATCCAAAGACTCACATCAAACAATCCAAAATTGCAAGCCTAAGCTAGGTTCTTTTTTGACCGAAACCTTTGACATAGAAAACTTAGAATTCGAATATCTCGGTCTATACTTAATATTTTTACCTGAAATTAATTCCATTCATCTAATTATTTATCTATGACTGATTCTCAACCTTTAAACTTCGAAAAACTATTCAATTCATGGTATCAAAATTTTTCGACATACAATAGGCATTTTTAATGAAAACTCATTAAAACCTTATAAATCCTTAACAAAACTTTAAAGTAAGTTTAGAAACATTCTAATCATGTTAAAAAAATTTTAAGAACACTTTAAAACCACGTTTTACCCAAGATCCCAAAATCCACCATTAAAGACCCAACTTTTGGCTTTTATTTAAAACATGAGATTTAATGGCTAAAAATTATGTTTAAAATACCATATATCATTTAAAAATATTTAGGAATTGAATCATTACCTTAGTTGACGAAAATTTGAGTGTTTGATCGAAAACCTGAAAAACTCATAAGCTTGACAATGGAGGAATCTATGGTATTTTTGGGTGTTTTTCTTAGATTCTATGGAGGTTTAATGATTTGGAAAGTGATAAGAATCTAAGGAATTTAGGTTTGGCAAAAAATTTTGAATGAAAGAGTTGGGAAAACAAAGGGACGGTAAGAATAAGTTTTGGAAAAGAACTAACGTGAAAATAAAACTAAAAATGGGGTTTTTAGGTTGAATTTTAAAATCTAGTCTAACTGCCTCTTAAAAACTCTAATTTTTAAATCTCTTACAAATCAATCCTATTTTCAAAATTAAAGGTATTTAAAACTCATTTTAATTTTCTAATAGATGAAAACATTTTCGGTTACCATGCTTACGAAATTTCGAACACATAAGAGCTGAAATTCCCATTTTACCTTTAAAACTTCTAGGCCCAATTTTGGAGTGTTATATTAACAATCATCAATTTGTATACATGCCTTTCCATTAGCCTTTACTTACCCGTTGAAATTAATAGAATTACATCGGATACTTGTAATAATATTTTCAATACAAGTTACCTTATATAGTTCACCAGCACAAAGCCTTCTAGGCTTAAGACCTGATTCAATTCACCGGCTTGAAGCTTGCTAGGCTCAAGGCCTAATTCAGTACACCGGCATGAAGCCTGCTAGGCTCAAGGCTTGCCACAATACACCGGCATGAAGCTTCTTGGGTCCAAGACCCGATACAATATCTCTAGTATAACTTAATTTCAATAATAATTTCCATCAACCAACATTATATAATCACAAACACCTTAACTAATAAAGTAAACAAATGCCAAAGAATTTAATATAACAATATATATAATACAAACTTACTTCGATAAAACGGTCTTAAAAACAAATCCAACAACTAACCCATCACCTTAACTTTGCCTCGATCTGGTCTCAGTCGGCTTGTTTCTTAATCTAAATAATAATTCAAGTCAATTAATATAATTCTAGCATCCTAATAAGAAATTTTATACAATTACACCCTTCCTTCATTAATTTACAATTTTACCCCAATATTTTGCCTTTTATACATTTAGTTCCAAAACCCGTAACTCACAATTTAACCACAATTAACAAAATCCCATGCAAACTAATTTTCATAGGGTTCCCTAACAGCCTATATTTAACACAATTTCACATTTAAACCAATAATGTTACTCTTTTAATAAATTAGTACTTAACCTAAATTCATCAAAAATCACTTAATAAACAAGTTTATTTAATAATCAAGTTTAATAATCTATTAATTACACCCAAAATACATCCAAACACAGTCATGGCAAGTTCCTCAGTCTTTAACATTTTTACAAATTAACCCCTGAGCCACTAAATTAAGCTAATACGAGCTCAAAAACGTAAAAATCATTAAAACGAGCATCAAACACATACCATGCATCCAAAGCAAAGCTTGGCCAAAACTTTTGCTTCTCAACTATGGTAGAGTCAGTTTTGTATAGCAAATTGGGGAAGATGACACAAATTTTTACTTTTTGTTTTGTTTTACATATCATTTAATTATTAAATTACAAAGTTAACCTTTAAAACTATTATAAATACACTAAAACCTATCCATAAAAATCCACTAACTTAGAATATGGTGTAATTACCATCCAAGTCCATTAATTTACCTTTTCAAAGCTATTTCACCCCATTAACTAATGGAAATCAACTTTTTCACTTTTTTAATTTAGTCCTTTTTACTTAATTTACTATTTAAACTTTAAAATTTCTTAACAAAAATTTAATACAACTCTCATATAACCCTGTAAAAATTAAATAAATAATAAAATAATGAATCACTTGTCGAAATCGTGATCTCGAAACCACTATTGTCGACACCAATGAAAACGGATTGTTACAACAACTATGTCAAACTAGTCCTTAAAGGATAATAGACCTAAAAAGTGGATTTTGATAAAATTAGTAACAAAATTATAAGTTTTTTCAGTTGAGTGATTAGAAGAAAAAATTGCTAACAACTGAGGGGCTAACAATGTAATTTACCAAAAAAATTCTTTGTAACCTAGGTTTTTTTCTTTTTTTTAGGTCCGGGAACGAATGACATATATATGGTTAGAGTACTAGCTACCATAAGGTTTGATTCGTTTGAAATATTATGTTAGTATGGCATTATCAATAAATAAATTTAAAAGTTTTTTTTTCCCAAAATCCAAAATAAAAAGTTCCAACTTTGAAAGTCTTCAGAACTAAATATCCATATAATTGTTTTTAATAAAAAAATTAAATTTATTATTAGTAAATTAGCTGTTAAACTATACCTCAATTCTCATATTGATTGTTAATTTTTTTTTACCAGAAGTTTTACTTAAACTATAAAGTTTTTCTCAATTTTTTCAAAACAATATCAGCCAATAAGAATATAAGACAAGGCACATTTTACTGTACATTATACACTCTTTGAATAAAATGGAAGAAAATTGATAATTTATATACTATTTCTAAAAATAAAAAATTAAAAATCAATCTGAAATTTTAGTTATAGTCGAAGGTTGAATTTATTTCAAATCTAAAATACTAAAAAAAGGTATCCTGATCCAGCTTAACTCAAACCCCCGACTTGTTGGACCACCACAGTGTTTTGAACCGGCCTGTTTTTTTCCTTTTGGGTCTGATATTGAACTAGCAAATTTATACCTTTCACTGCCATTCCTAACAAATTATGTCTATGAGTTGTTTTCATATCGTTGATTTACATAGGTCACAAATTTTCCAACAATATATCAAGGTGAAGAAAATAACGTTACACTATAGGTGTTATGAGAGAGAAGGGGTCTAGCTTCCAATTACAAAGGAAGTTAATGCCTTACGTAGACAAGTGAAAGAGAGTCAGGCCGGGTTCCTGAAATTGAAAACAACACAACTTGTCAGGCTCCTGTAACATGGACATACATTTGATTTACTTGGGTTTGGCTTTATGTCTGATCTGATCACAAGACTAGATATTTGTCTTTGCATGGAACAGGTCAAACACAGTTTAAAAACAACTGTCAGTATTGTTTGACACCAACAATACGAGGTTGAAACCGAACCGTGTTTGCCAAAATTTAACCCTAAACCTAAAAAACAAAACCCATACCAAACCGAAGGGACGTGGGCAAGCATCAGATGGTCCACTTGTCGAAACCCCCTCTTAAAGGTTCATCAGCGAAGCTGGTTGGCTCAGAGTTTGGCAGAGATATGAAGCACCAAGACACAATGAAATTCTGGGGAAGTCTCAATGCCATGGACCATCAACGGTTCACATGGAGATAGTAGGAGGAGTGTTTGTCTCTCTTTTCATTTTTGGGTTCAATGCCTACTGCCTATGTCTAGCCTCTGCTGAGGGATGATGTCAATTGTAGAAAAGACTATGATTGAATTTCAAGTTTGAAAAGGAAATATTCAAGTTTGAACTTTCATTTTTTTTTTTGTTTATTTTTTATATTATATTACAGATTGTAAAATAATTTGTTTTGCTTCTTCAATGGAGGAAAACAGTATAATTTGGTTGGGTGCTGGTTAAAATTTTAGAGATAATATTGTTAAGAGGGTTAAGTGGTGAATTTAAAGTTTTATTAATTAAAATGACTTGAATCCAAATTTCATTATACGCATATTTTAATTGATTTTTTTTAAAATGAAAATATTAAAATACCTTAAATAGTAAAACAGTTAAAGTGGATTTGGATGGGTAGTACATTTAATTTACATTTTTACACTAACTAAGTAAATATACCATGCATCCAAACCCATCCTTAATAAATAATATTGAAGTAACGTTTCACATTTAAAAATCTATAATAATGCTATATTCATCCATTAAACTAATAAAGTAATCTCAAGTTGAAATTTATTATGTTTTATCCCAAATGACACTAACAAAATTTAAAATTTATTATGTTTTATCCCCAAATGACACTAACAAAATTTAACTACAACGACACATTTAATACTTAGAACTAGGGTAGTCGTTTATGTCAACGATATTGTATTTTCAGGGAAGGAAAAAAAGTATATTTTAGAGCAATGTATATGAATATGCTAGTTCGGAGCCCAATAAAATACTCGACATAAACATAATAGAAAAATTAATTAAAATAGGATATGATATGAACATTTTAATATAGAACATGGGCATAATTAAACACTGTCTTTAGTTTTGTATATTACATAACAACATTTTTTTATGGATGATAAAATTTTATTTATATATAATGATTAGAAGTATTTATAATTTTTTATTAATTTTTAAATAGAAAGATAAAAATATATTAATAATTTTGAATTTATATTTTCTTATATTAACAAAAATATTATTATTAACCAAATATATATTATAGAATCTTAAACAAAATTTAAAAAATTATATAACATAAATGATTAAGATATTAAATTTTAAATAATCTCAAATATTATTACTAATTAAATAAGTCACTAGTGTATTCATAAATGGCATACGTTTCAAGCATGTAAATTGTAACTTTATATTTGAATTTTTTTTATAAGATCTTTTAAGTATCCGATAGTGATTTTAGATCTTGACTTTAGAATTGAGTAGAATTGGATTCCAAACCGAACAAAACTCTCTTATCCACAGCAATTAAAACCGAAACTTAAAAGAAAATATTTTGGCTTTTCAATTTTACGAACCATTTAATTTTTTTATTTTTTTTCATTTTTAAATTTGTATTTTTTTTTATCAAATCATTCTAAAATAGATAAAAAAATTAACATTTGTTAGTTTTGCTAACGTGTTATACACGATGATAATCAGCATTAAATTAAATTTTAAAAATATATATTTTAAAATAATTTTAATGGTTTTAAATTTTAAAAGTAATTTTTATTTTTTTAAATTTTCAAAATTTTAAAAAATTAATTAATTGCTTACTTAACAATTGACATCCATATATATACCACATAAAATTAAAAAAATGTGAAGTTTTCTATTAATTTGAAGGTGATTTGACAAAAAAAATACAAATTTAAAAATAAATGAAAAATTAGAATAACATTTTTATAAATTTGGAGGATCAAATAAATCATTATACTAAAAAAATATCAAATTTGTTAGCATTAAATATAAGATGCGTCTAAAACTTTGTAATTGAAATTTAGGAAGGAGGGTCAAAGGCAAAGCCACTTTGTTTTCTGCCAGCCACAACGAAAGCCAACGCCACATGATTTATTTGCATATTAATAATTCATTTCAACATTCGCTTAGATAAACGAGCCAATCTCTAGCTGTTAACCAGAAGGAAGAAGAAAAGAAATCCTTTACTTTCCAACAAATAAAGACAGTAGAAGAAGGAAGAATCAAGAAACCTTCTCTTTATCCATTGGTCTCTTTCTTCCCTCCTCCTTAATAAACTACTATATAAACAGACGGTTCCGTTTTTTTTCTTTTCATGTACATGTTAAAGAAGAATTTAATTAGACCCAAAACCCGATTTGTGAATTTTCAGAATCTACAATATATAGACTTAATAGCTTTATCATGGTAATTAAGATCCATCAAGAAAGCAACAGGTAAGAGGTTCAAAAGAGACGGGAGTAAATGGAGATAATGGATAGCCCCAGATGATAGCCTGAAAGATAAAAAGAGAATGACAGCAAGGTTCAGGCTCTCGTTGGGGGTTGGTCAGCTATATGAAAGAGAGGGCTCAGTGCTCAACAAACCATTGGGCATTGGCTGGTGCGGCCAGTTTTAACAGCTGTGAATCCACACTGCCTTCCTTGGTTGCAGTAAACTAAGATTACTTTGAATTCATTCACTTCTTCATGACAATGTGTCCATGTAGTTGGAAGTAGCAAGTCCCAAAACAAATGTAATAGTCGTAAGAAAAATCACAGACAGATAATATTTGCTTCAGCGTTTTAACCTTTTCACTACTGTTCATGCTTACAACAGCTACAATCCTTTTTTCTTGTTTTTTCTTTTTCCTTGGCCTTAGGCTACAGTGATTGCTGAGGGAATTCTTCGTGCTGGTCAACCGTATCATCGGAATCCCAGTATTTTAAATGATTGGTACTGTTGACATTATTTTCTTCTTGAGCAGAATTTGCAGTATTATCATCATCAGCAAGCGGATTTTCGTTACAACTCTCATCACCGCTATGGTCGTAGTGATTATAATCATCTTCGTCTTCTTCATTGTCTTTGGCTGAGGGACCACTGTTGGGGGATTGCTGCTTTTGACCAACTATAGGAAGTGGCTCAGTCAGTTGTTTTCCGTCTCGAGGTGGCGAAAATACAACTGGTAGATAGTGTTCCATTTCGCATGGGAATTTTGAGTTTCTAAAATGTTCTTTCAACGCCTCCAATCCCTGTACCAACAATCAATCTTATACTTTTAATTCGATCCAATAAATGAAAATATTAGAAGAAAGTAAACGAAGAAAAAAAAAAACCTGAACTCTCGCATAAGTTACTTCACAGATTTTTCTGGAGTTGAAAACTTCCCAATGTTGATGATGAAATGCCTTGTAAAGCCTCCATGTTGCTTGCGGAGATGTCATGTTCACAAACCCATACCCTACATTACACTTGTTGCTGTTTTGTTTAAACCAAAAAAATGTTAAATGATTTATGCAATGCTCTTAAAAATTGAGATTAAAAAAAAAAGGAAGAAAAGGAAAGAAAATTACTTAAAATCGATGGGGAGGTAGACGAAATCGTAGGAAGATAAAGGCTGATCGTCGTCCTCAGCTATTTGCTCGTTACAGTGAATGCAGTGATTGTCCAACATGTTCAACAACAATTTTTGACTGCAACATGCAAAATTAAAAGATGAAAACTTCCCCGAATTTCCAACAAGAAACCGAAAATGCAACCATTTTATTAGCTACTTTTAAGTGGTAGTTAGTGAGAAAGACCAACCTATACTTGTTGGGTATGTTCTTGATCATGACAGTGGTCCTGGAATCTTTAGAATCAGATCCCACCATGGCATCTTCGCTTATAAGGAAACGAGGATCAAATTTCTTAGACTGTCTACCTTTCCACGGCCTGCCCCGACACAGATGCTGGTTGTGCTTAGCTACCGTTGATGAGTTGCTTTGGTTCTTCTTTACAGTCTTTTTTGGACCTCCGCCACTCCCGACCTTATCTTTAACCACTGCCGTTTCAACAACGGAACACTTGCTGTCATTATTCATATTAGGGTTTCCTTTACTAGAATTCAAAGGTTTCACAGTAGGCGATTGGTTTCGAGGAAGAAAAGAACGTGGTATATCGTTGGAAGAAAATCTAGCAGAGAATTTACGAGGCATCGGCGGGGGAGGTGGTGGAGAAGATAAGTACTTGGGATTTCTCGTATGGGGATTATATTTATCAGTCAAAGCTGTAAAAGCGTTAATTTTGTTAACGTTGTTATCACTATTGAAGAACTTCCTGCTATATCCTCCGGGTCGACTAAATTCAATTACAACTTGCTTCCCATTAATTTCTTTTCCATTCATTTCTCTCAAAGCCTTAGCCGCATCCCTTACGTCATAAAACTCCACAAACTTTTGGTGTTTCTTCAATGGTGTTTCTCTCAGTTCCTTCACTGGGCCTAAACAACAAACCAGGTTGCAAAATTTTGAACAAAGCATGAAAATATCTTTGACTGCTAATCAAAGTATCAACACCCCCCCCTTAAAGAGCAAAACAAAATAGATTGAACAACAAAAACCCAAACAAAGCAAGCGAACATAAAAGACAAGAAATGAACCGAAACTTACCATAAGCTTGGAAAATGTCTTTGAGTTGAGAAATTGAAACGGCGGTGTCCAAATTGAACACCACAACAGTTCCTTGATTATTCCCCTCCGGGACAGCATTGCTTGCCGGAATAGTGAAGTGGGCCCAGACAGGCCTCCCGGCTATGAGTCCACGCGCAGAAGGGAGTGGAACACACGCGTTGGACACACCTGGTTCGTACCCGGTAGCAGCCGCAGTGTACTGGTCTCGAATCCTGGCTTGCTCTTGCATGTGCTGCTCGCGTATTTCTTTCAACGCTTTCTCCGCATGTCTCAGATCGTAGAAATGGACGGTCACGATCCCTTCTCGGACTCTTTCCATCTGGACCCCGCGTACTTCCCCGAGCACTTCCAATTCCTTCCTCACCTTTGACTCGCTCACATCGCATGGAACCAACGTCAACACCAAAGCCCTCGTCGCCGCCGCCGTCGGAGGTGGAACTGGCAGCTGCGGTGCAACCACCATGGACGCTGTAGTGACGAAAGGCGTTGGTGCAGGTACAGCTACAGGTGCATGTAGAGGCAGGGCAGCATGGAACTGGGGTACGCCGCCGCTGCAAAACGGTACCGTTGGAGACGCAGCGTATGGGTAGTAAAGTTGGGGAGGTCTGTAGAGAGGAAATTGGGGTTGGCAAACTACGTTTTGGGCGGGCCAAAATTCTTGTGCTGACGGGTCAAGGTTTCCAGGGAACCGGACCGTACCGGTTTCCCCCATGGCTGTTTCAGGGCGGAGAACCAGTAGTCCACCACTCAAAGGGAAAAAAACAAGAAAAAAAGCTTTTCTTCAACTATAGATAAAAAGGAGCCGAGAAAGTATATTTATGAGAAAGCTGTTCTCTTTTATCTGAGTTCAGCTTGGGAAATTAAAAGCCCAAGAAAACATTTTCTTTGTTTGTATTGTTGTCGTTTTCCATGTCCAAGAAAAACTCATTAAAGTTGGTAGTCGAAGTGAAGTAAAAACGAAAAGGAGAGAATGGATTGGGAGGGTTTTGGGGTTTTTTTTCCCTTTCCTTTTAGTTATATACTTGGTTTCCAGGAAATAAGAAAAGGTTGCCAAAAGTGTCGTCGTCCCCCGAATTGCCACCTCATGGGAAAGATGATGAGTTTTTTTAGTGTATAAAACCCCTTACTTTCTGGGATTTTGTTTTTGGATTTTGATCATGATTCTCGTAGTGATTCGGGGGTTGATTAAGAATTTGGACCGTACATGTGGCCACACAAATGAAATGTGTGGTGCGGGTTCAGTAATAATAAGCATTGCTGCATGTGAGTGTTACTTTTTTTCTTTTCATCTTTGGTATTTTTGACTAATCAGAGAGAGTCAGACTCGGACAGACTAATCGCTTCTCCTCCTCTGCTTTTATTTTGAGCACAGTGCAGTGCACCCTCATTTATTCTTTCACATCCGCATCTATGTATTATTCTTCCGATAATTAATGGATTATTGATATATCCAATAATTAGAAAATTTCTTTTTTATCATCTAATCATCAAAAGTTATAAAATATTTTTTTTAATTTTTAATTTTTTTATCATCTATTGATAAATGATTACTGAGAAGTTTACGTGTAGTTTTTAAAATTAGCATAATAATAATAATTTAAATCCTCAATATTTATATGTTATATCAATTTAGTTTTAATTTGTCAATTTAGTCTTAATTTTAAAAATTGAACCCTTAACATTTACACATTGTACCTCCATAAAACACCACCTTGTTAATGTAGATGCCTATTCTTCCTCTTTTTGGTATATAAATGTACAAGTACATGAATTATTTTAATATGATACAATTAATCCAAAGAGATTAACCATAATCATATATTAGTCATTAAAGATGCATAATTTGGTTAGTGTACCTACTAAAATTCAATATATGTACTTCAAAGATACATGATTTTAATCAATGTACCTACTAATGTATAATGTACATAGTACATGACTTTGGTCAACATGGTTGTTGAAGAGATTTTTAACATAATAATAAGAAGTTGTGAGTCCCTCTTAGCATATTTAGTATTGGGCTCAGGGTGTTTATGCTCAATTTAAACCCAAACTTTGTCTCTTGCTTCCATCAAAATTTTGTGTCGAGTTCATGAAAGGGAAGCACATTTACCCATCATGCAAATTCACATTTTGTGTTTGGTGAGATTTGAACCCATGTCCTATAGCATATATGGGTTGAATTGGTAGGATGGGTACCACATCTCCCCACGAGATTGAAAATCCCTTTAATAATCTTTTATGTAGCCATAAATGCCACAAATTCCAACATTCTTTCACATTGCCAAATGGTCACATAAGTCTTTTTAGATGTAGGCACTTTAATTACTATAATGATCAAACTATACTTAATTAAATAAGTAACTACTAAAATCATGGTGGTTTTATATCATTACAAATATAATTCCTTTTATGCATCACAATAATATTATTTATCTAGACAAGTCATAATGAGGAAGAAGATGAATTATATACACTTATATTCATGTTCCATAAGGTCCTAACTCTAATGTCAAAACACCACAATAGTTTTGTCACATATAATGATCACAAATAGACAAGAACAAGCTTTCATGTGTCCAATTAAAACTATTAATTGGACTAGTAGTGGACACATGCACATTATGCATTTTAGGCCAAATGCTTAGTTAATGAGTGTATAACCATCTTCTCTCTATCTTTTTGAAATAAGGGTCTATAACCATTAGGTGAGTGTTATATGGACATTTTCTATTTCACACACACCCTTTCTCTAACAATAAGTTATCTTAAAGTGTTTTGGCTTATTAGAGCACTTGTTGCCTTTAAAAAAGCAAAGAACAATTGAGTTATCACAAAATAATTTCATAAATCTTAATACATAACCAATAATTCTAATCCTAAAATAAAAATTCTCAATTGGATTGCTCATATAATAAATATTGCCTTAATAGTAAAAGTAGTTGTGAGAGTTTGTTTTGTACTCTTCCATCATACAACTCCAACTACCAATGAAATTAGAATCAATATATCCAACAACGCCTTAATGAATCATTTCATCTATAAGTGAGCATGTAACATTTACTCCATGAAGATATTCTAATGTTTTATTTATTACCTTATAATGTTTTAAAAACATTTTAAAACAACTGAGAATCAACTTAAAAATAGTTGGCAAAAAGTGTATCATTTTGAGAACATGTTTTTTAGTATTTGTAACACTTAAAATATTTACCAAGATATTTCTTTTGTTTACCAACGTAAAAGACTTGAGGAATAATATGAAAAAGAATATCTTAAATGTTATTATATCAAAAGCTTTATAAATCAATGCTAAAAATCTTTCCTTTTTTTATATAATAAAAATTTAAGAGAAATTTGCATTTTGAAATACCTACAAATCATTTAGACATTTTCAAAACATGGATTCCCTTAATAAAAGTAATTCAAGGCATATACAATCAAAGAAATCAATAAATAATAAATATTATATAAATGAAATGAATACAAAATATCAACATTTGCATATTAAAAAATATATATTAAAGCATATGTGAATTTTCTATTTTCTTTTCCCACTTAAAGTTTTATAAAAAAAAATCAAAGTTATAATGATCCGATTTTTAGTGGTATCGAAAAATACAGTTTCAGAATCTCATTTCCATAAACTAAGTCTGTAAATATAAAATAGGAATATTTATGGAGTTAACATAAAAATATATAGAGGAATAGTCGAATAATTTAGCCGATAAAATACTTAATTAAAGCTCAGGGACTAAATTGTAAAAGTAAAATAATTTATCATCTTCTTCTCCATCTTTTAACCGTCCACATAGTTGAAAACCAAAGAAAACTTCAAAGCTTTCATAACATTTGACCAAGCAAAATTCAAGGTAAACAAACCCTTTTTTCATGTAATTTTTATAGATTTTGGATTATGGGAGCTTGATTTAGCTAGCCCAAGTACCAATTTGATCAATTATTAAAATTTTAGCAAGTTTCCATGTTAATTAATTGATTAATTAATCTTGAAATTGATAGATATTGAGTTTAGATTGTGAAAAGGACTAAATTACAAAGTTAGTTAAGCTTGTTTTTTAGCTTTGTAACATTACGGACCAAATTGAATAAATGTAAAAATTTCATGAAATTATGCTAGAAATAGAAAGTATAAGGTCCCTAATGAGATTATTTGAAATCAAATTTTAATCCAAAGCTAAGAATCAAAAGTTATGCATATCCCGAGTTTAGGGACTAAATTGAATAAAATGTAAAATATTTGGGAAATAAAAAAATAAATTTATTTAGAATAATGCATCTCATGGAATTGTGTGATAATGTATGGTATTGATTTGGTATATAAAATATTTGTATAAATCAAAAATTGGACCAAAGTGGAGCTAATAAGGGAAAGGCAAAAATTATGGATTAGTCCTTGAAGAATCCATTTGTTTTGTGTTTTGAAAAGGTAAGTTTGTATGAAACTTACTACCCTTCTTTGTGTTATATGTATGGTTGTGTCTATTTCATTGTAAATATGTTTGCATATGACTTCAAATGTTGATTAAGTTGGTATACATGGCTAGAAAATAAAATGGAATTGGATTGAATTGAATTGGAATGAAATAAGATTGATGATTGTTATGAAATGGTATAGGGTATGAATATGAAAATATGAATTAATAAAAGAAGTGAAAATGCAAATGTGATCAATTACAGGCTATGATATGTAAATGTGGATAATTACAGGGTGTGAACATGTGAATATGAATGATTATAGTGCATGATAATGCAAATATGAATAATTGATACCTATGTGAACTTAGTTAAAGGTTATGATACAATTAACATGCAAATAGGGTCATATGCATGCTTGTATGGGATATGTGATGATACGGAGATTATGACAGGTTACATCGAGATCTAGCATTTGTTGCAGATCATCGAGCATTATTGTCTCTTCAAAGACTTTGGTTTAGTGGAGGATGTAACTGAAAATGTTTATACATTTTATGCATATGGGATTCTCACTTTAGTGCGTTGGTGTGCTGTAGTTTAAGCTCCTATGAGCTATTGGTGCGGTGTGGTTCACTTATGTAGTCGAGTTTGTTTTACTAGGGTTCTATTAGGCGAAATATTGAAAATGGATCCTAAAATCAAAAAAGGAAAATGAACCAATTTGATATGTTATTATGATACGGAATTCAAATAGAAATGGCTTGATCTTGTAAATAGATGATATATTATGAAGTGGTAATGATCTTAATGAAAGTAGATGAATTGGTGATGAACCTAAATGAAATGGTGCAAATTGGACATGTTTTAGTTACTTTTATAATATTTAATGCATATAAATACTTATGATTCTTGTGTACACTTTGTTGTGACTTAGAGTGCCATGTGCTAGCTAAATGTATGCCTAACTTTTGTTTGTAACATGCTTACCCACAAACAAGGTAAGTGTTGTAATGCCCATTTGAACTTTCTAAGCATTTAAATGCTTACTTTAATTGTTTCTCCTACTTGTAGATCTCTAACTTGGAAACTAACTGAGTTGGATCAGTTTGGATCACACACCATCATTGAGACGGTAGAATTATATTCATTTTGGTTCCTAAAGTTGTGGCATGTATACAAGGTCATTGTGTCATGTAATGATCATCTTAATGTGAATGTTAATATTGTATTTTTAGCTAAGGTTGTGTTTGCATTTTAAGCTTGATATATGGCCAAATTGATGCATGGTTTTGGTCATGTTTGGTGCCATTTGGTTTAATGATTTCAAGATTGCATAAGTTATACATGTCAAGGTTTGCATAATGAAGTAATTTGGCAAGTTAAGTTGGTAAAAGGCTTGAATATGTTTATGTTTTGAACATTAGTTTTATGTCATTTAAGTAGTTGTTATCAAAGGTGTTACAAGCTTGATTTGGCATGATATAATATTGATGAAATAAGTATATGCATAGGTGTAATGAATTGTGTTTGGTTGGAAGCATTAAATATTTACCAATGTGATTTTGCCAAAACAAGGGCTACGTCACGACCACAAGTCCCCAACATCACGACATAGATCGATAGTGAGTGGCGTCGTAGTGTCAAAATTTCTAAAGTCGTCACGTAACTCACTAACTAATGATGTCGCGACATGAAAACCTTGATGTCACAACGTCAACTCATAAATTTTGGAAACTTTTCAATTAAGTCCTTAACCAACCCCGGGTTAGTAAAAGAGCTTTTTCATGCTCGTATAAGACCCGAAAATTATTTTACATCATATTGAAATCTGTTTTATACAAGTAAGCATGTTGAAATGATTAAAATGTATTGAAATTTGTTGTAGTTATTCCAGAAATGAATGTAGCATCTTGTAGCTCAAACTTGAGGATTGGGTCGGACAAGTGGTGTTACAAAAGCATTATAAAGAGAATAAAAAGCAAAGTGATAACACATTGATATGCAAAGTTATAGTCTATTTTAAGCATGCACAATCCAATGTACATACACATAAGTAAGAAGATGAATTTCAAAAAAATGAATATACCAATAAAACAATTTTGGAATAAAATCTAATTACAACATTGTGCAATAAGCAATATATCTCATAAAGCATACACTGCATGACTTAGATTTGCATATAAACACATTAGAAATAAAGGTATACTTCAAATTTATTAAAAAGATTTTTATGACTTCTTTACTTGTTATAAAAAACAATCCCAAGAAAATAATAGAAATGAAATGCACGTGGGAAATTGATACCAAGGCAAAATAATTTAAGCAAATGAGGAGGAAGTCAACAAGAATACATGCAAGTCAATAAGTGTTTAATAAATAATTAACATATGCAAATTTAAATTAATACCAATTGAAATAAATTTTAAAAAGCTTTAAAAAGTTTATTATCAAAGTTTAAATTTATTCCAATTTGAAAGGTGTTCAAAAAAATCAAGAAAGATATCTCTTAATTGAAGAAAAAGATTTTCATGAAAAGTTTATTTATGTCAAAATTTTGATGAAACCATGACTTAACCAAACCAATATGTTGAACCAAGGCTCTGTTTATTTCATTTAAAATGGCTTCTCGAAAATGATTTCTAGAAAATGACTTAATTTTCTAGAAAAGCTAATATTTTCTGGTGTTTGAATGAATCTGTGTAAAATATTTTCTATTGTTTGGCAGATTTCTTGAAAATATTTCATAAAAGTTTTTTTTTTTCAATGAAACAAAAATACATTTAAGATTTATGATAAGTAATGAATTGATTACAAAGTGACATTAAGGTGAAATTATAGTAAATAATGAATTTTCATGATGTTAAGGATTAAATTGTAAACTTTGTGAAATTTATAATTGAAGCGAGAGAAGTTATATGCACAAAAGTTTGTTATATGAAATAAGATATTATAATGAATTATTTGATTAAGGTTCTTATATGGTGAAAAACAAATTACATGGTAATAGGGACTAAATTGAAAATTTGTACAAAAGTTTAAGTGTGAAACAATTTAATATGTGAATAAAGAAATTATGATAAAAGTTTAATGAAAGTGTTATGAGATGATGAAATATGCATAAAGTATTTTAAAAGTTAAATTGTGGAAAAATATGAAAATTTTATTATGACAAGAACTAAATTGTTAAACTTGAGAAAATATGTGGGTGAAATAATAGAAGTCAAATACATAGAAATTTGATATCTGAAACAAACTATTGAGATAAATTATGTGATTAAAATTTAACAAGAAAGAAAATTGATTTAATATGATTAATTAGTAAATATTGAACTTTTACGATAAAAAGGGACTAAATTCTAAAATTATGAAAGTTTATAAGAAAGTATTTGATAGATGAAGAATGTAATAGAGAATGTAACATCTTGGTGCTTTGAACCAATGTTTGGGTTGAGTATGGGGTTTTACAATGAATAGAGCCTTATTAGTTTGGAAAATGTCTTACGGAAAAAATTTGGTAAGATATTTTACAAGAATAAGGGGGTAATTTTACATTCACTAGAAAACCTTTTACGTTAACCATCTTATTTTACATTGAAAATATTTCCATAAAAATTTTTATGTTGAAACAAACGGAACCTAAAATAAGATAATTAAGTTCATCATAAACAAATTTTATGTGCATGAAGCTATCCTAAAAATCTTGCAAACTAATCCCAACAATGTGTATAAACATGTAATGATTATAAACAACTAAAAAAGAAAATAATATAAACATATTTGAAAGAAATATATCACGGATTGAGAGTACAAAATCCAATAACAATTTAAAAATAAAATAAATATATTACGCATTTAGTTTTTGGCATGAAAAGTAATAATTAAAGATGCTTGTAAAATTAATTTCGAACCATCCAGTACACGAAAGAAAGTTGTTTTGTAAAACTGAATTGAAAAAACACTCAATTAGGACACTCAATTAGGAAAGGTAACTTAGTGAAGTATTTACTTAGCTAATAAGTGAATGGGATGTTTTGAACTATTTAACTTTTAGTTTAAACAAAGACAATAATATTTACATAGCTTTGAATTAATCTTTTGTTGTTCTCATGGTATAATTTATTTTGGCCTTGAACAACTCACATTTTCATGAATTTTTTTGTAGAAATCTACCTTTTTAAAAATTTTCAAAGAAACAATCATATTTCTCATTTTTATAGGCAATCTTTCATTAAGAGTATTCTACTTAGACCTTAATTAAAAATCTAAATATGAAAAATATTATGAGCACAACTCATCATTATTTCTCAGCAACTATCATTTTTGTTTTTCATTATAAGAATAAGCCAAAATTAACAATTTCTAAATGCTATTAAAGTTTGCTATAAAACTTAATTTTCTCTTTCAAATCTAGATATTGAAATCCCTAATAAACTAGGTAGGATTATCATTGTAACATTTTTGAAAAAGCTTTAAGTACATTCCCTTCAATGAATTATACACAGATTCTCTCTTGTTAAATATTTAGTTAATAAATTCACAATATTTTCCTTTATCTTCACATGGTTAATGAAAAAAAATTGATAATTCCATTCTATAGTAAAAGTTTAATGGTATTATATCTATGACACATATTCTCTAAAAAGTTTCCTAAGCAATTCAATTTCTTCTAAAGCTTTATTAGGAACAACAAACCTCAATTTTATCGTGGATCTTGCAATTAATTAGAGGATTTTCATGACACTACAACTTCACCAAGCATATATATCACTCTAGTGGTGTATATCCTTACTTTTTTTTTTTTATATAGATATACACTAAGTTTATTGAAGTATTAACAATGCTATTGTAATTGTAACACCCCTAACCCATATCCATCGCCGAACTGGGTTACGAGGCATTACCACATTAACCAAATTATTCCAAGACGCTTATAACATACACAAACATTAACATAAATACATATATACATAAATACCTAATTTAAACCCTGTACAAATCATTTCATGACATTATCGATCACATTCTAATTGTATAATCACAACAAATAAAATAACATGAAATCACTTTATAAATGAATCAATCTATCATCATAACCATTAATCAAATACGACAAACATATTAAATCACATATGATTAATAACATTTTTCCATTCTGTAATATATTAGATATAAGTATATACATATATATATAACCGAAACCTTCATGGCATATTGAGCATTACAATACAAAGTTTCAAATAGTCAACCACTACCTATACACATATATCCATCATGACCCTTTTAAAACATAGGTTACTATTCATTTGGTCAGTTTTCCATGCATAGACCGAATGTAATCACACTTTAAATTGATGCTTCCTTTCAATTTATGACTACTTTCTCTCATCACTTGTGCAAAACCATGCTTATAATCAAATCCATATATCAGCCACTATACACATCTCATATCTAACACCTCACACACATACATAAACATCATAACCGAATATAACTAAATTAAAAACATCAATTCTAGCAAGATTATTATTAACACATCAACACCTTTTTAAATAAACATTTACATACTAGGTTCAACCACATTATCACATTCAAACGTAAAAGTCAACTTAACAAAATGACCAAGCTGTTTTCACATAGCTTCGGTTATACACATTCAAAAACGAACAAAATTACATATTAATCTATACATGCCATATTAATCTATACATAACATAAACACTCACAGTAAGCAAAGTAGCTTAGTAAGTCCTAAGTAAATTAAACATTTAATGCATAATAATATCTCTTTTGTTTAATAATTTGAAATAACTAATTATACGTATGCATTTTACTCACTTATAACCACAGGTTTTCAATCCATATATATATATATATATATAACATATAATTTTCACTAAGCCAATTCACCTTGGCCGAATATACATATTTACATCATCATTATGTCTTCGATTTCATAGCCAACTTGTCTTATACAATTGCATTCACATGTACAATTATAGACATAATTTCCTCACTCAACTTAACATTTCTTCTATGAACATCAATAAACTGAATATATATGTAATACAATAACTTCACATATAGTTTCTGATCACTCATCAAGAAATCAATTCCTTTCATCTTAAAATAAATAATTAACTATCACGTACCTGAGCAACTTAATTCATTTAACGAATTCAGTTGTCTCATCAGTATAAAGTCTCATAAACTTGAACTTTTAATAATTCACCGGCAATAAGCCTGCTAGGTATAAACCTGAATTCATCACCGACACAAAGCCTGCTAGACTTTTTAAGTTCGATATTCATTCACCGGCATTACGCCTGCTAGGCTCGAAGCCCGATAATAATCACCACCTTAAAGCTTGCTAGGTCAAAGACCCGAATAACACAATACGATAACCACACCACAAAGTTTCATATACTTTTAAGCATATACTTCTAATTTCCACATAATATAAGCACATCTTATAAATTTAGCATCATTCGAAAATAGCACATAACAACCACTTAATTTCATTTCACAACTTGTCATTCAACCTTAACACATATCTAAGTCTCACTTTTATTGCACAAATTTGCCATTTAGCCATAACACATATCAATGTTTTACTTTCCTATCATAATTTCCATTTAACCATAAAACATATCAATTATTTTTCTTTCAACTCACCTTCACATTCGGCCTTGTATTTTCATACAATGAAAATTTAATTCACGTAATATATCATGTTATATTCAAATATAACTTATGTTTAATTACTTAAAACTTACCTCGAATGGTGTCGAATGATTACGAACCGGCAATCTACTAACTTTGTTTTCCCCTTATCCGAAATTGGCTCCTTTTGTTCTTGAGCTAAATTAAACAAATTAACTTATTTAATCACTTAATCAATTTATTTTCTTTCAATGTAATTCACATATACGAAATTTAACAACAAGAATTACATAAAAGGTACATAGGCCGAATTTGCTCCCTACTAATATGTTCTCCTTTTACTTAAATCACCAAACTTAGCTTCTCACAAATCAATTATTCAAGCATCATATTCGGCTATGGCATTTTTTTTTTCATTCAAGACAAGCAAAATAAATTCTTACTTAATGCTATGTATATAAATGTTAAAACTCATTTCCAACCCTCTCAATATACTTCAACCTAAACAATTCATTATTGATAATCACATTCGGCAATTTGCTTAAACAAATTTAACATCTAACATCATCTTCTAACATCTAGCCTAAGGTGTCACATATATCAAATTTAACAAGCTCAAAACTCCTTTTACCACCATTTCCTATTTTAAAACATCAAAACACCAACAATCTTATACATATTATCCATGGCTGAATGAGTATTTAACCATAAACTTAAAAATTAACACTTGGGCTATGTAAAGGACTTAACAATTAACTCAAAATCATAAAATTTAAAGAAAACTACATGGAAATCATACCTTAATCCAAGCTACAAAGTGACCGAATGCCCTTAGCTTTTCCTTCTTTTTCTTTTCTTTATTTTCGGCACAACCAAGAGAATTAAACAACTATTTGCATGTTTTATTAATTAATACATATGTTATTTATTTGATTACCAAACTAGCCTTTATAAAATCATGCCTTTTCCACTATCTCATGGCCGAATATCTCCATGCATTATATTCTTGGTCTAATTGCATCTTAAACCCTCCATGTTAAAAGAACAACTACAATTCGGCACTTACACATAAACCATCTAATTTTTCTTTTATGCAAACAAGTCCTTACTTAATACTTCAACATCCAAATGACAAAATTAAAACACAAAACTTTCACATATGAAAATTCGCATAAAATAACCACATAAAATAATATTTAAATATTTTTTTGACTCAGTTTCGTGGTCCCGAAACCACTTTTCCGATTTGGGCCAAAATAGGGCTGTCACAGTAATATTTAAAAGATTTATTTAAACAATACAAAATTACAAATTCTTCTTAAAATATTTGATGTCTATTTAAATTAGAATATAAATAAAAATTGATTCAATAATAATTAAAATAAATGTAGGATTATAACTTTTATAATTTTATAATTAGAAAAAGTAAGGTATATAAATAAAAAAATAAGAAGAGCAATTAAATCTGAACTATTTAAAAAAGAAAAAAAACTTCCTAACTATATGAAAAAGTTATTTTCTCATCTTTGAATTCAAATGAATAATATTCTTATATTTAGAAGACGTTTGTTAAGATAAAGAATGATTATTTTTTAAATAATTTAATTAGTTTGAGAATGATTTGTATATTTTGCAAATTAAAAGTAACGAATTTTTTTTAAGAATGTAATTCTTTTGAAATTTTTTCCTCAAATATAAAAAATATGATCTCTTTGAATACGATGTGAAAATAAATTTTAAGGTGAAATATAGCTTAAAGGTAAAAGAAAATTATTGTCTATTTTTCATTATTTTTGTATAACAAAAAATTAATTCATATACAAAAATATTTTCAAGAAAGGGGATAACTTATTATCATCAATGAAAATCACAAGCTAAATTTGAAAAAAAAGTCAATTTTTTTAAATTAGGGTTTTAGGTTGTTTTTAGGATATTTAAAGAAATATGTTGATTTTGGAGAGAGAGTGAAAACGTGTCCCATTAGACACATTTTCTGCTAATGTGGCTGAAATCGCGTCCTGTAGTACACGCTTTCCTACTGTGTTAATTGAAAACATGTCCTACTGGACGCGCTTTCACTTTTTCTCTCCTCGACCTTTTTTAAGGTTTAGGGTTTTAAAGTTTAGGGTTTTATTTTGTGTAGGGTTTAGGATTGGAAATTTGTTGAGAGAGATTTATTTGTGTTTGTGTTTGAGACAAAAATTATGAAAGCTTAAAGGTATATATTTGAGTTGATGATGATGCGATAGCATTCGAAGTCCCATACATTTCATCTATCATGTCGGGATGGAATCATTGCCTTATAAACCCATTATATTGCAACTCAGGCTCTGAGTTCACAGTGCTTATACGGTAATGGGTTGAAGTTTAAGTAGGGATCCTACTTGATGGATGTTAATGTACGGTCACAAGTTGGAGTATAACTCGAGAGCTCAGATGACAATGGTTATGCAGTCACGGGTTCAAGTTTCACCTCATCAAAAGAGGATATTTTGTAAACCCGATACATAAGTTTGAGATCATAATTTTAGGAAAAAAATGAAGGGCTTTCTAGTATAATCAAATTAATCTTTTTCTCCATCTCCACCAAAAGCATTATCTTCAACCTCCCTATCCAAAACTTGTGACAAAGTTGGATGCAAGAGGACCTGTTAGGGGGAGTGACTGTGGTGGTGGTGGAGAGAAGGTAAAACTTAAGTTGGGGCGACAGTGGTTGCAGTTATTAATGATGCAGCACCCCTAACCCGTGTCTGTTGCCGGATAAGGGTTACGAGGCATTACCGATTAAAACACATCAAATAACATACATTTTATAAACATTTAATCAATTCCAATTAAACGTCAATTAAGCACAATAATATTGTCCCTTATGAGGCTCTACGAGGCCTTAAAAGAAACTTAGAAGTGGTTCGGGACTAAACCAGTGATATTTGAAACCTTTGAGAAACTTAAAAATTTTTCATGCTTATAAGGGTCACACGCCCGTCTGAACAGGCACACGGCCACCAGACACGTCCGTGTCTCAGGCCGTGTGAAAAAAAGGCATACATACTGACCTAGGTCACACGGCCGACCACACGCTCGTGTGCCAGCCCGTGTGCCACACACGGCCAATAGACACGCCCGTGTGCCTATGCCGTGTAACTCACTAACTTGTTTAAACTGAAGTGTAGGTGTTACACAGTCAAGTCACAAGCCCGTGTGCTCAGCCGTGTGACACGAAAATTGGTTTAAGCCATTTTTCCCACCTATCATTCATGAATTTAAAGGCATTCATTTGGCATCCTTTTCACATACAATAGGCAACCAAAAATGACCATTTCATGCACATTTCATACCATTTTATATCCATTCATTTACTTCTCATTTCATGACTATAAACTATCTCAAAAGCTTACTAATTCAACTTGCCATAACCATCATTTCTACCTAAGTTCAAACATGCATTTACTCAACATTTTAACAACCAATTCATGCCTCTCAAACATACCAATTCATCATCTCAATATCATGTCAAAGCATATCATTTTCCAAACCTTAATACATCATCAACAATTTACCAAATACTTATTCAACTAGCCATCAAAATGACTATATCATACCTACTAAGACATAAGGCATCATAAACACATCACATTCCATATATTTTCTCACCACATAAGCTAAATTCAACTTCATCAACAACACCATTTTCAAGCCATCTCAAATGGGTAAGTTCATCACTCAAAACATACTTAAAATAACACTAGCTTATACATGCCATATACCATATATACAAAGCTTTAAAAGTACCAACTAAGTGATTATAGTGTGATGACGTTTCTCGACGATCCTCGATTCCCAACTAGCTTCGAATTCACTATAAAACATGGAAAGGAAAACACAGTAAGCTTCATAGCTTAGTAAGCTCGCATGTAATAAACTTAATTCAACAAAGAAAAATAATTCAATCAATAAGCATTATACATTCATAGTAAAACACCTATATTTACTCAAACCTTTCCATGTATTACTCAACACTTAGCTTGGTATATCATATCACATTACTCAATGATTGTGTGATATTTATGATGGTCAAGTAATATGATCGTACCTAAAAACTAACTATTATCACGATAAAGGCAAGCGCACCTATCGAACAGTAGTATAGCTTAGTAGTAAGACCGGAATGTCGAACCCACAGGAACTAAAAGTACTAGTAATAACATTCTTTCTATTATCTAGCCTAGAAATAAATGGAATTTGTTTTAAACTAATTAAACTAAACTAATTAACTAAGAACATGATAGAGAGTAAATTGGGGAAATTACTTTTGGGAAAACTAATTGATTAAGACAATACCCAAGGAAGAATCCACCTAGACTTCACTTGTTATTAGACTCTGAATTAGACGATTTATTCACTTGACTTGATCTGTAGAAATCCCTAATTTATGTTAATATCTCTTTCGAGACTAAGAACAATTAACCCTAGGTTGATTAATTGAAATTTTTTTCTAATTAAAACCCCTAGTGTTGCATTAACTCGATCTATGGATTCCCTTATTAGATTTGACTCTAATCCGGCAGATTTTCATCGTCCTATGTTTAGGATTGCGATCAACTCCACTTAACTGTGTTGGATCTACTCTTAAACAGGGACTTTTTCTCCACTAAATAAGCACATTCAACTTATATTAATATCCTGAAATATTAACACAAGAATTAATAACACAATTAAGAACAAATCAAGTATTTATCATATAATTCTTATATTAATAACAAGATCCATCTTAGGTTTCATCCCCCTCAAGTATTTAGGGGATTTAGTTCATAATGATAAAAGAAAAGATCTCAAAATCAGGAAAACAATAAAACATAAAGAACACCCAAAAACCCTTGAAGGAAATTGAAGGGAGATCTTCAGCCTTGATGGAAATCCTACTTCTGAGATGGATCAATCGGTGTTCTTCGAGAAATTCCTTGCTTTCTACTCTATGTGTCCTTTGTTTCCCCCCTTATGGTGTTTATAAAGACTTTAGAATGCCCAAAATACCTAAAAATTCACTTTTCCCGCGTGAAATTAAAGCATGGCTCGAAAGGGATACGCCCATGTGGCATGCCCATGTGATTCTGGTTTAGGCCATGTTCAACACTGATAAATCCACACGGGCGTTTGGATTACCTATGTGAAAATTCCTTAGGCCGTGTTGATGCTAATTTGGGCCCATTTTGTCTGTTTTTGGCCCATTCCTTGCTCTTTTCTCTTCCTTATGCTCACCTAAGTATAAAACATGAAATTAAAGGATTAGGAGCATCATATTTCTAAATTCTAATGATAAATCATCCATAAATGTGCTAAGTATGGGGTTAAAATATGTATATATTATGGTTTATCACTCAACTTTCCTTTTTACTCAAGATCATTACTCGTTTCCATACAATTCCATCAAATTTCATACACATAGTACCAACAACCACATAGGTTTATACGTACCCGTACTTCCTCGTATTTATCTTTCAATTTATCGTCTTTTTGCTCAATACGTTAATTATTCAAAAACTTTAAATATTTGATGAACTCGCACACTTATTGCCAAATGATTAGTTGAAGCTAAAACGATATCACACACTTAGTGCCATCACATTTAACTGTAGCTGTCTCAGTCTCGCACACTTAGTGCCAATTACTTAGCCGAATCTATTTGATCTTGCACACTTAGTGCCACATATCATCGTATCATCATTGAACACATTTATAACTTCGCATTCACATTACAGTTCATTTCAAATGTAACGCCCCAAAATTTTTATTTTTGTTTTTGTGAATATGTGAAAAAATATCTATCTGCTTTAGTGGCTAAGCGTTCTGGGTGTATGTGAGAGGTCCCAAGTTCAAGCCATGACTTGGACAAATTTTGGTATTTTTATGAATAAATCCCTATCTTTGGTTAGTAGGCTTTTAAGTAAAAGTTGGTAAGTAATTAACAGAATGAGCTTGCTGGTCTGGTGGATAAGTGGAGTGTTGATGTGAAGGAGGTCTTATGTTCAAGCCCCTACGCGAGTAAGGGAATTATTTTTGTTTGCTTGGGCATGTGGTGTGGTGGATTTTAAGTCAAATTGGAATTCTGAGTAGTGGAGATGTTAGTGGAGTGATTTAAGGAAAATAGGGCTTATCGAAATAGTTTGGTCTCTTCATCTAAAATTTTCTCTGTAATTTTTCCTCTTCACTTTTCTTTTTCGGCTCTTTCACTTCCTTTTTGCTGCCGCCCTTCCATTTCTTTACTGTCATTCTTCCGTGTTTTGATCCTTCATTTACTTCCAAACCCCTATTTCATTAATTCGACTTTTGCACATTGTTGGTAAGTTTCAACTTTTGTCAATCTGAACGATTCTGATTATTTTTCTAAGAAGGGGTTTTGTTTGGTGGTTAGGAATCAATCAAAGGACTGTAAACCATTCCCAATTGACGATTTGAGTGCGTGGATTTCTCGTTCGATCAAAGGTGAGAGTTTGATACATAATGGATGAACGTCTCATTATAATTTTATTAAAGTCTTGGCTAAGTTACTGAAATTGGGCTTTGGTTTGTCGATTTCTAGGTTTTGAAGGCTTAGGCGTGCTTACACGTCAAAAAAAATTCAGGTGTGTACTCGAAAAAGTAGAAAATGGGGTTTTAATAAAAGCCAAAAACCCCACTGTTGACGCCACACGGGCGTGTGGTAGGCCGTGTACCCTAACACGGCCGTGTGATTGATAAGGCCAAGCCGTGCGTAAAGGACACAGCCATGTGATGGCCAGGCAAACTGTGTGCGAGACATAAGCTAGACTGTTTTTGGTCATGTGGGCGCACACAGGGAGTCCACACGGGCATGTGGGATTTTGGGCCAGTCTGTGTGATCCATACGGCCAAGGCCAAATTAGGCCGTGTGGGCCACATGGGCTTGTGAGCCCATTTTTACTGAAATGTTCCTAAGGTTTCACGGGTCACCCAAGTCGACTGTGGACCTATTGTAGGGTCGGTAAGCACTACTTAGACCTTTAAATGTGTGAACTGATTGTTTGATTGTGTATTGAGCATGTTAACATTATGCATGTATACTGATCTGAATATATGTACTGATAATTGTTTAATAGCATGCCATTTGGTGTATATTTGCATTGCATTTGGTTGGGTTGATATTGTTTGGAGGAAGTGTATTGAAAGGCTTTTAAGCCTAATATACTGGCAGCTCAGCTGCAAATTACTGTTTATGCGACATTCGATACTACTTGGAATGTAGGGATTGGTGGGTGATTTAATGCCCACATGGAGTGTAGGGTTGGATGGAGATGGTGTGTAGAGGCTGGTTAGGTAGGACCCTATCACTAAATACTATATATCTGCTACTGATATTGTGATGTGCTAAGGCCCTTGTGCATACTGATACTGAACTAGGCTAAGGCGAAACTGATACTGATACTGTAAGGGGTTTAGGCCCAAAACTGCTTTTGACTGTGCACTGTAAATACCGATTTGTTTGTTTTCTACGGGATTACACACTGAGTTTACGTAAACTCACCCCTCTCTATTTAATGTGCACAGGTAATCCCCAGACCTAGATGGATTGGTGCGACAAAGGACTCAGCGATGACCACGGTTTCTTTTGACTTTTACAATTTTTAATTTTTGATTTATGGTTTATTCGTTATTGATTTATGGGGATGTAATTTGAGAACTCTCTGGGACTTTTGCTTAAATTTGGGTATTTATTTATTTATTTATTTATTTTATGGGTTTATAACTGCTTGTCGTAGGAATTCAGTTTTCAAAAAGTTAAAGTATTTTCAAAACTCACGACCACATAAACTGATTTTATTAAAGCTTCCGCAACGAGAGGTGTTTTATAACAAACGATTTAAATGAGTCAAACGATTCCTTTTAGAACTAATAAGAGTTAAAGAAAGATAATAACATGGAAATGATTTTATCGCAACAAGTTAGTTTTCAAACACACTATCATGTAACATCGCCAGATTCGGCCATAACGTCTAGACTGGGTTTGGAGTGTTACATCAAAGCATATAAACATTGTTAAAATGACACGTATTGCATACGAACTTACCTCGGACATAGAAACGACGAACCTAGTCAATTAATCAAGTACTTTATTCTTGCCTCGATCTAAGTCTATGTTCCTCTTTTCTTGATCTATATATTGTCAAATTCAACTCATTCAATCACATATTCACTCAATTTAGTCCATAATGCACATTTGGGCAATTTTACACATTAGCCCCTAAACTTTTACATTTTCACAAGTTAGTCCCTATTTCATAAAATCACAAATTACACAATTTCTTTCTAAACCCATGCTAGCCGGATTTATATAAGCCCCATATTAGCCCATATTTTCCAATATTTCATACATTTAACCACAAATTTAGCACTTTCACAATTTAATCCCTTTTATGCAATTTCACGAAAAATCACTTTACAAAACTTGTAAAACTATCATCAAACTTTCATATTTCATCATTAAACATTTAAAAGCTCAAGCATTCATCAATGGAAAATTTCAAAACATTAAGCAATTTTGCAAAATAGTCCTTGGGCTAACTAGTACTCGATAAAACGATCACAAAAACGTAAAAATCATCAAAAACTGAGCTAAAACCATACCTCAATCAAGGACTCAATGTGTCGAAGCCATAAAAGCTTCAAATGGCTTTCTTTTCTTCAATATTCGATGAAGAAGATGAGAAATGGCCATTAAAAATTATTTTGTTTTATTTATTAAACATTAATTAAACAATTACTAAAATAACCTTAATGAAATAATACCAAAATCATTCATTTAATGGCCATTATTGTCCATCTCCACTATCCATGGTTCAATTACATAATAAGGACCTCACATTTAATAATTCATAGCAAATAAGCACTTAAACAATTAGAATGAAACTTTTGCATTTTATGCGATTTAGTACTTTTGTCAAATTAACCATCCAAACGATAAAATTAATTCACAAAAGTTTAACACATATCTAATCACAGGCTATAAACACCAAAAATAGTATTAAAATAATTTTTTAATCTTAGATTAATGGTTTCGAAACCACTATTCTGATTTAGCTAAAACCGAGCTGTTACAAATGAGTTTTTTTATCACAGCAACGGTTGTGTACCTAAAAGGACCTTCACCTTTTCTCCATGAAAAAGTCACTCCTCACTTGAATATCCTTTTGCCTCCAACTCCATCACAAGTATCAAAGAAGATAGACGTTAATGATACTGCGTTTGGTGGAGATGAAGAAAAAGATTAAGGTCATTGTATTGGAAAACCCCTTAGCTTTTCCCTATTGTTATGATATCAAACTTATGTATCAGGTTTATAAACCATTCTCATCTAGTGAGGTAGAACTTAAACCCGTGATTGCATAACTACAGTCAACTACGCTACTGAGTTATACTCCAATCTGTAAAATAGGAGCCCTAGTTATACTTCAATCCGTGACTGTATAAGTACTGCAAAGTTTAAGCCCAAGTTGCAATGCAATGACCTTTTAAGACAATGGTTCCATCCTGATGTGGAAGATGAAATGTATAGGTTTTTGAGCAACACCCCATCATCGTAAACTCAAGCACACAGAATTAAAAATTGTCAACTAGGTACCACAAACCCCCATTTATATAGTCAACTAGGTGGGCAAGAATTAAAAAAAAAAACAAAAGATGTAGCATTTAAATATGAAATTATCCCAATATTCTCGAGACATTTGAAAATTGAGGGCAAGATTCTCGATTTCTGGAAAGTTTTCTTGGGTTGGGGCATGGGTTAAAAATGGGAGGGGAAACGTGCCCCACAAGATGCATTTTCAGCTTAGGTGGCAAAAATATTCACTAAAAAAGTGCGTGCTATATCTTTTTTTTAACCTAAACGTTTTTAACAAGACACGTTTTTAAAAAAATCACTCAGACTTGCCATATCTAATCTTTTCGAAACATTTGAAGTTATGTTTGATATCCGGGGGTAGTATTTGGTATAAAACGAGTGCCCATTTCGTTCAAGATATTTCATAATCATAAATTGAGCAGATTATCAGTATAAGGAGATTTGCATAAGGATAAGATTGTTTGTGTTAAAGAAATTCCAAAATCGACCCAACACACCAAATTAGATTAAGTAAATTTCATGATTGTTGTTATTGGATAATCAATACTTCTCTTTTCTACATAATGTTTTCATTTTATACATGTGAAACAGTTATTTGGTTGAAGATGAGTCAATCAATTGAAGTCTTTATTCATTACGATAGTGAAATTTATAATACTGAAATTGGGGTCATTTTTGCATCAGCCTAAAAAACAAAATTGGCTTTCAACTGGACCTTACAGTTGTTGGAGGTCTAGTCTAAAATTAGTTGAAAAGTGGGGAGTTCAAGCTGAACGAGAATTTTAAGCTAGAAATATAGATATCTAGTGTCAGTGGACCTTGTTAGATATGAAATATTCAATCTTAAAGGCAACATGAAGATCGAGGCGATGCTCGAGAAGCATTACTCTAGTGGATCATCTATACTAGATTCATATGTCAAGTTTGTTGATGTTGATGAAGGAGGTCTGAGTTCGACAATAATTCCAGTTAACGCCGAAATGGAATATAAAGTTGAAAGTCCAACAACACAGTTGTGCAGTGGTTCACAGTATTGTTGCAAAGCTCCCATTATAAAATCCTAGAATCATCAATGAAAAGGCATTCATCAATTTAAGCCCTCGATTTCAACTTTAGCGCACAGTCTATCCAGCAATCAGGTTTTGTTGGTAATTGTAACCATGACACCCCAACACGACATTTTGTTAGTGCTTTTGATTTCAACCTACAAATACTGATGTTTTACGTTGGAAAGACTTATACGAGTATGCCATCATGTTACAATAATGGGTAATCCCAAGTGATTTTGGTTATAACGAAAGGTACATAAGAAGGAGTGATGTAGTCCTTATAACCTTCATTAGTGAAAGGATAACCAACCCTGGACATACAATTGGAGTTGATAATAAAGAGGGATCTGAATCCAACAACGATCAAATCTGGGAGTTCGAGTTGAATGGTTCAAAAATTACATTATATCTTGAACCAAAGTCAGTTTTTACTGAACCAAAAGATGGTAGTTCTAAAAGAGAAGGTCTAGAAAATTTTGGAGGAACCCATCCAAATTTCAAGCCATTTGCACCTTTGACCCATATGTATAATATCGACCTCGATGCTGAAGGTGGGTTAGATTTTCTAGAACTCCCTCACAGAAGATTGGGCCATGCGAGTTCATGCTTAGTTGTTGACGATTTACAAATTGGCATGGAGTTTTCCTCAAAAGATGCTTTGTGATGCTATAGTGAAGCAGGACAACATAAAGAACGAGGTAAACTTTTACGTTACAAAATCCCGACTGAAGAAATTTGAGGCCAAGTGCACGATACGTGACATTAAATATTCACGAAAAATCACGACTTATGTGAGAAAGAAGATAGGGTTCTAGACCATTAAGAAATATAACGCTTCACATACTTGTGTTATTGCAGGTACGGTGACATGGTCATCTGAGATTTTATTTTGGCCTCATATATGATATTGAATTTCTCATTTTGAAGAACTCGTGTTCTTGCAGGTATGACATAGGGTCGTCCCAAGTTAGATTCCAACATGATCTTCAGCATTATATTACCTATGGTGTAAGTAAGTTCCAAGATCTCCATGTCGATTTTAATTGCCAATATCCATAGTCAGTATGATTATATGCCATTGTACTATAAGGCGTGGCTCAAAAAATAGAAGGTTATTGAAAAGATATATAACGGTTGGGAAAAAAATCATATAATGCTTTGTGGCAATAGTGTCAGGTCCTAGCACGGTAAATATTAGGTTCCATAATCGATCTACAAATGGAGCCTGTGTATTTCCATGATCGCTTGATACATGGGAAAAGGGCTTTCCATCATTTTTTCTAGACTTTCAAGCAATTTAGAACAACATTTTGGGGTTGTAAGCCATTGGTACAAATTGACGACATGTTCATGTATGGGAGATATGAAAATTAGTTGTTGTTGGCTGTTGCACAAGATGGTAATTGTAAAATCTTTCCAATTTCTTTTGCAATAACACCGGGAGAATCTGTAGATGATTGGGATTTTTTCTTAACTCTCTTGAGAAGACATGTTGTGTCGTAACTCGATATATGCGTCATTTTTTTTTTATAAGAGACCTAAAATACAGGCTGCAATTGAATGAGATTGAAGCCTCTAGATCATACACACCATAGGTATTGTCTATGACATATAGGTTTAACTACATGGGTCATTACCATTTGGATGCTCAATGGCTACAAGTTGTTAACTTGGGTATGTAGTTGCTACTATGTCCTATATCATTGTTTAACATGAAATATTATTTGTATTCATTGACATATTGTTTATTTTATTTGACAGGATATGAGCTCGTCCAACATCATTTTCATGAAATGTCAGAGACATTGTCGCTATCAACGACTGCAGTGTGGGGTACCTAAAAAACATACCCTTATAGTAGTGGATCCAATTATATAGTGATCAACGATATAGGCATATGACAACTAACCTAGCAAAATGCATAAATTCTGTATTAGAGGAGACGTGTCATTTGTAAATAACATGTGGTTAAAGAGACATGTTTCCATTTTGCAGTCTTATTTCCAAAGTGATGGGGAAAATATGTCAGACAGATAAAGGGTGGCCACGTTTGGTGTGAGGATATGATGAAAGAAATTAGATAAAATGCAGAAAGATTGAACTCTATGCTGTAGTATGTCACCCACGTCCAACACGTATAATTTTGGGTTACAGAGTTCAATAGACTTGACCAAGGTATTATCGAGGGATCGTTCCGTGTTATACTTAAGACAATGTAGCTATGACTGGGAGAAGATAGACCAACTAAGGTTATAGAGTAATTGTAGGCCCAAGACATAGGAGGCCAACATGTCTACACTTAGGTGAAACATTGAGGATAAAACCTTATTAACACATTTATTCATTCTTTTGATAGGCAATTTTTTTCAATTTTTCATTACTTCGTAGTTTTTTTGATAAATTGTGAATCTTGATATATTATTGATGTAAAATACAATAAAATACAATTTAAACATTTTTTTCATTTTCTCGTAGATTGCAAAATAAAGAGTATACATTATTAATATCAAATACATTATAGATGAAAAGTTTTTAATACAATACAAGTTAAAAGTTAACTAAAGGATGATTTACATGACAAAACTTTTGCGAAACAAATCATCGGTGTCGTCGGCTCAAATGTGTGCCACAACTCAATGGGTGTCGATTGCGAGACAAAATGCTTCATACAATTAGGGTTTCGACTCCTAATCTTCATCATCTTCATTTTCACCTCAAGCTCCATCTCCATCTTCATCTCTTTCCTTCGTGGTTGAGTGCGGTGTTCTCCTATGTTACCATTGTATGTCCTCCATTCCACTAAGAGGTTGTTGCGAAGATGAGCCACCTTAGTAGAACAATTACACCAGGTGATTTTACGACCCTCTTGGTGGATAAGTGTATGGTGTCGTATAACCTAGTTGTAGATAAAATGTTGGAATTGTTGGAGGTGGTGGATATGTTAGGTTTGTTGTTGGCTTTGGCATGTAATATAGTGCTGGGGATGAAGGTGGTGTAAAAAAAATACCTACAAAAGGTGTTGAAGCAAGGTACGGTGGTGCATATTATGGTGTGTGTGTGTGTAAAAATAATAGGGTTAGTGAAAGTAACACCAGAATAATATGAACTCTATTGACCGGGAGGTAGTGCAACCTTCGATGCCTCGTGTTGGGTTGGAGGTGATTATGACTCCATCAAGGCATGCACTCCCGACATAAGATTGATGTAGGGTCGTCTTGGCCTCTTTGTAATAGCCCGATTTTTAGTAGTGTTGAAAACAGTGGTTCGAGACCACCAAATTCGGAAACTAAGCTCATAAATTTTATTATTTAATATTTACGAGTTAAATATAGTTTTAAAAAGATTTTTGAATTAATAATTTATGTCTTATAATGAATTATTACGTTTGAGTGATAAAACCTTAGTTAAAGTGGTTTTAGAAAATGAGGTAACGGGACCTCCTTTCTATAAACTGAGCCGTAAATATTTTTATAAATATTTATGGAATGTCATTAAGGTAGTATTAAAGTTTCGTTGAAAAATTTTAACGTTTTGACAGTTAATTAATTAAAAAGGACTAAATTGAAAAAGGTGCAAAATTTGCTAATTATAATAATAAAGTGACTAAATGGCTTGATTAATAAATAAAGAGGGACTTAAGTGATAAATATGCCTAAATCAATGGATGAGGCGGCATATGAATAAAAAAATATAAAATAAAAAGAAACAATGGTAAAATTGTAATTATGTTGAAATTAAATAAGACAAATTAAAATTTAAAAGCATTTTAGGCTTTTCTTCTCCGGTTTTTGGATTAAAACAAAGAAAGGAGAGAGCTCAAGCTGGTTTTCATATTTTTTTTGCTGTAGGTAAGTTCAATTTAGCCCCGTTTTCAATAATTTTTATGTTTTTGAGATTGCTACAATTATGTCCAACTAAATTTTATTGTTGTTTTTGATTTTGTTAAAGATTTTGGATGTTTCCATTGATGAAAATATATGATTCTTGATGTTAAATGATGAATTTGATATATTAGTTGTTAATTAAATGTATTTTATTAAGTGATTTTTGATTAATTTCCCGATTAGGGACTAAATTGTTGAAATGGTAAAAATACAAGAGTTTGTTGTGAAATTATTGCAAAAATGGGCTGTATTGAATGCCATGAATATTTTTCTAGCTTGAATTTGTATTAAAAATGGTTAATTTGCATGTTTTGAGTTCAAGGACTAAATTGAATAAAAGTTAAACTTTAGGGGTAATTTTGTAAAAATATCCAAAATGACTAAATTGCATGAAATGAATGGTTTTATCGTCTAAATTAATAAATTGAATGAAATTTAATTTAGATAAAGATCGGGTGAAAAATCGAGAAAAATTAAAAATTACCAAAATGCCCCTAAATCTTGGTATTTCTGCAATTTAGCCAGCTAAGTTCGTGTAACTAAATTATGTTCATTTACATGTTTGAATTGAATGTTATATATGTAAGTTGCATAACTACTATGTAAATGAGATTAATCACATATTCAACAATGCCTGATAAATGTTAAGTCCCGTTGAATACATGAAATTTAATGGATACAGGATTCCCAATTGGTTGTGATTCTGTATATGTTGTAGACACACCATAGCTCTTCTGAGAGTCCTGTTATAAGCCCTCTTAAGCTTCCCGTTACATGGTTACTGCGAGCATCCTGATCGGTATTGATCCTGCATATGTTGCTGGCATATCGCAGCTCTTTATGAGCGTCCTGTTATATGATCAGTATTGATCCTGCATATATTGCGGACATACCACAACTCTTTATGATTGTCCCGATATATGGCTCTTTGTGAGCTTCCCGATATGGCTCACTTGAACTCCCCGGTATATGGCTATCCAGAGCTTCCTGTTAATGGCTCATATGAGCTTCCTGTTATATGGCTCGAGAGAGGGCTTCTCGATTATGTGTTCAAATGAGCACCCCTAAATATGTATTGATGGATTTCAGATTTGTACACTTCATGTGTACTAACTTTGTATCCATCGATATTTTAAATGATTCAACGGGTAAATTTTTTATATGAGATAACATGAGTTTGAAATGAACTATTACCGGTATATACTTGAAATACATGGAAATGATATTTATTTGATATATTGAAACATGACATGGAAAATACATGTATGTGAAACTTGCCTGATAATTATGTATATTCATGATTATGAATTGTTATCGAAATAAATTTACATGAAATTCATTAAAATAATGGTACATGAAATATTGATATAATGAAATGAATGATATATGTTTATGAAGAAATGACAAGAGAATGATATGTATCATGACATGTAAATATGCTACTATCTTTGATATGTTAATTCAAAGAAATTATGTATGTTGAGACGAGTAATAAACTCAAGTGTGACATGTCGAGAAAATAAGTTTATTAATGTTGAATTTATATGTAATATGTGCAAGTACACTAACCAGTTTGTTGCTTGATGCTTAGGAAAGTGTCAAGCTATTAGTTGAATGGTAATATGATTATTTATATGATGTATTGAATTGGTAAGTATTTAAGTGAAAATATGCTAGTGCTCATGAAAGAGTGGTAAGGCTTAAATTATGCAATTTCTTATGAAATGACTTATCATACGATCAATTCGAAAAAGGCTTTGGTTAAATGCACTAGCTTGTGACTATGGTTGAATGATATGTTTATGACTTGTGTGTCATGCATATAGAATAAGTGTGGAAAGTAAAGAAATGCAAATGAAAATAAAGAAATTTGGAAGAGTTAATGTTATATAAAATCCTACTAAGCTTGGGATAATATATATAAGTGATATTGTGGATTTATTCACCTTGTGAATTGATGAATAGCTTCATGAGTATTGTGATATCAATATTGGGTTATTCTTGATTTGTATAGACTTCATATTTGAAATGAATTAATATGATGAAAGACTACATGAGCTTACCAAGCATTCATTGCTTGCGTATTTATTTTTTTTTACCCTACAGATTATCAAAAACTTGAACGGGTTGGATGATTTGATTCTGGTTATAATGCCATGTATAAGTTAATTTGGCCAATGTTGGCTTATTAATGTTTTGTTATATCTAGCCATAGGGATGACTTGTGATGAACATTTTTTGATGTGCATATAAGAGGCTATATCATGTTAGATGTGAGTGTTTAGTATAGTTGGATGATGATAATCTTATAGATATGTTAATACTTAGTACAAGTATGCATATATGTGAATTTGGTCAATTTGATAAGTTTGAATACTAGAGTATATGTGATGATAATATATGTATAAAACTTGGATTTAGGTTGATTTGAATGCTATGATATAGGTTGTTGATGTGTAAAAGTGTTGAGTTAGGTTGATGACAAATGGGGTGGGAAATGTGGCTTGAAAATGGCCTAATTTCGTCTACATAGGCTGAGACAAGGTAGAGACACAAGTGTGTGTCTCAGCCGTGTGTGACATACGGCCAGGTGACATGACCGTGTGTTCCCTGTATCTATTAAATTGAGCAAAACAGAATGTTCACATAGCCTAATACACGGGTGTGTAGCTTGTCTATGTGACCTAAGTTAGTACGCACCTAATTTTGGACATTGACTGGGGCACGGCCTAGGACACGACCGTGTGTGCCTACTTCAATGGTCCACACGGCCTGAGACATGTGTGTGTCTCTTGACCGTGTGACACACACGACTAATGGGCATTGAAACCAACAAAAACAATTCCTACAAAATAACTTTAAATAGTAGTAAAGAGTGGTAGTAGGGTCGAGTCCACAAGGATTTGATGTTATAACCAATTTCTGCATTTATCTTGTGAACAAAACGTTTGTTATGTCAAAAGTTTTGACAAAAGTCGTGCCCACGACTTCAAATGGACTTGCAAAAAAAAAAACAAATAAATCTGGGGGTTTTTAAAATGTTTAGAATGTAAATAATCAAATCAGAGTAAATAAACAATTAATTAATATTAGAAACAATTTTAAATCGGGAAATAAATTCAGACTTTTGTAAATAGAGATAAATAGCCTTAACCTTAGACTCGGTAGATTTCAAATTAAGAATCGATCCTTAAAAATTAATCTTCTCTTCCAACGATAAGCTGGTTATAGCAGTTAAGAACGTCTTAACCACCAATTCTTCCTCTCGTAGCTGGTCCCAGTACAACCTGCAAACCAACCCTTACCGATTATCTAATCGAGATACACGTGTTCCCGATTCAAGATTTCGGCATCCTTGCACTCTGCAGAACCCAACTTGAATTAACAGTATCAATCGCATGGGTCGTTTAAACCTGATCACTTCTTCCTTAATTTTTTCTTGGAGATCCGAATACAGCATGGCCAACTCATTTCTCCAACTGACAGCAAACACAACTCCAACCCAACGTGCACTTTGACTTGAAATCTAGTTTAACTTTAAGGGATAATTTGTCTATCCCAATACTTAGGAAAAAAAGTGAATACCGATTGGAATGACTTTTAGCACGAATGCGTATCTCACAATTTCCGTTCGGAAAGAACACCAGCCTTAAACTAAGATGGAATTTAGTGAAGAATGGATTTAATCATGCTTTTTAGGTTATGAAATGTGGTTTGATAATAATGGAGGAAATTGGGGAATGAAAGGGCTTGGAAGGCAATTGGACGAATTTTGAAAGAATAAAGAAATTGAAATGAAGGTAATAGATATCAGACGCCAAATTGAAAGAAAAAGGAAAATAATTCTATTCAATTCCAAATTGAATTCAGAATGTAGTATTAGATGTCTTTCCTAAGAATATTAAGGCCCTATTTATATACATAGGATTTACTAATTTTAACCTTAACTAATTTAACATAAAATTAAATAAAATAAGATTTTTTTTCTATTTTTTGCTTTTTCAAAGTCAAAAAATCTCATGAGTCTTTGGCTTTCTCCATATTTTTTATTCGGCCTCATTTCATTGATTATGTTTCAATTTAGTCATTTTCTGCTCATTTTTGTCTCTTAGCATCCCAATTGCATCCCTGACAAGATTAAAACATAAAAGCACTAATTTAGCAGGGATCAATCCAGAAACTAACCGAATTAAATGCAAAATGTCATGCAAATTAACATGTTATCAAATCCCCCTACTTAGCTCATGCTTGTCCTCAAGCATATTGTTCTTTCCAACATTAGAAATCATTCAATAATTAATTAAAAATCAAGCCTCTTTTCTGCATCCATAATCAATGCAAACAACATAGGCAAAAATAAATAAATGCTTAAAAGATATAGTTTGATCAACAAGTGTCATAAAATTGAAATATGTTAACTAAATCATTTCACTAAATTAAGTTCGAATCCAAAATTTGTAAGGTATTATTAATTAATCACGTAGTAATAAAAATTTAGACACGGTCAAACCTTTTTACGCGAACTAGGATGACAACCCAAGCACCTTATCCCTGTTACTCAGTTCAAACAAATTTTTTTAGGCTCGGTTAACGGAATGTTTGTAAGTTCTCGATTTGTCACTCGAACCTTTTTACGTGAGATGAAATGACAACCTAAGCACCTCACCCTGGTTTCTAAATTTGGTCACGTTTTCAAAACTTGCACTCATAACTTGAGCCTTTATTTATTGATTTATTTTTCATTTTATTTATTTATTTATGTACAACCAAATATTTTTTTCAAACAATAAATTTATATGAAAAATCTAGTTACAAATATCAACCTTAAAACACAAATGTCGACTAATCTAGATACTTGAAAACTTTAATTCAAAAATTGCCCAATTATCCAAATTGACTAAGAAATGAGATGAGAGGCTCAATGTCAAACAAACTATCGAATAAATCTAGTATATGATTAAACACATGAAAAAAAGAAACATGCAGCAAAAATCAATCAATCATCCACGCATACTTTCCATTTTCATCCCCCCACTTAATCTATGCTTATCCTCAAGCATGTTTTATATGCAATAAAGTTTAGTAATTCAAACAACAAGCAAAGAGAAAGGTTAAGAATACTTCCCATGTGTTTTTAACGATGTTGTTGACATTAGGAAATAATTGTCAGCATTTAGCATGGCGTGCCCACGCCACCATCAGTATCTAATTTTGGGAAAATTGACAACCTCCATTACGTATCTGAAAATAGCACATTAACCTGATTAAATAATTAATCTGCTTATTATTCATTTAATTTTTAATCCAAATTAAACTTAAATTAAAAAAATCAATAAATTAAAAACAAATTTGGGTTGCCTCCCAAAAAGCGCTTTTGTTTAACGTTGTTAGCTTGATGACCTTAAATGTTATCCATTTGGCTCATTGAAAATTAATTTTTTCATCTCGTGCACTTGGATGTTCTTATAGAAACGTTTTGACCTTTGCCTACTATCCTTGAAGCCCTTCCGGGATTCCCCTATCAGTAATGGATTGAGGCATCTTTGAGCTTCTCCGTTCAAGTTTGCATTTTTCTGTTGGAATCATTGTACGTTCTGGAAATGATTTTAGGTCTAATTTCGAGGCTTTCATGATATGTTCACGTATTGGTTTTTTTATCATCGATAATTCCTCTTGCTTAATATTGAGATCTACATTCCTGCAAGGCACGATTTGTAACTTATCAATGGGATGTCCCATATCCTTATAAATATTAAACTTAACCACTTATTCGTCAAATTACATAATGAGTGTTCCACTCCAAACATCAATTTTCGTTCGTACGGTACTTAAGAATGGTCTCCCAAGAAGTATCTTAGATGAATTGGCCGAGTTGTCATCCTCCATGTTGATAATGTAGAAGTCTGTAGGAAATATCAATTTGTTTACCTTAACAAGAATATCCTCCAGCACTCCTTTCGGATGCACTACAGATCTATTTGCAAGCTGAATAATTACACTTGTTTCCTTCAAAGGACCCGCATTAAGCAGTTTATAAATTGACAAATACATAACATTAATTGATGCGCCTAAGTCACACATGGCTTTTTAATATCGGCACTACCTATTTTGCAAGATATGAAAAACATACATTGGTCTTTACATTTAGGTGGTATTTTTCTTTGAAAAACAGCGGAGACATTTTCTCAGACACTCACCTTTTCATTGCCTAGGAGCTTCCTCTTACTTGTGCATAATTCTTTTAAGAATTTTGCATATCGTGGAATTTTTTTAATTGCATCAAGAAGAGGTATGTTGATTTCTACCTTTCGAAAGGTGTTGATCATCTCCTTCTCTTCTTGCTCTTTTTTCTATTAGACTAGTCTTCCAAGAAACGGAGGCGGTACTACAAATGATTTTTGTGGTGTTGACTCACCTAGAGCCTCTGTGTCAAGTTTCTTCTTATCTCGACCAACGTTGTGGGCATGACTCGTGCCATGTACAGGCTCCAAAACCTTTCTATTGCTCAATGTCATAGCACTTACATTGTGTCGAGGATTAGGCTCAGTTTGGGACGGTAGCTTACCTTGGGACTCTAAACGACTAACTGTGAGCGCAAGCTTGCTCACTTGCTTATCTAACTCCTTTAAATGTATTTTAGTTTTTTGATGAATCTTCTCAGTACTATTGGCTAGCCTTTCCATTATGGCTTCCAAAGATGACTTTGTGGTTGGTAATTATTGATCTGGAGGCAGTCTTTGTTGGTAAGATTGTTTGAACTAAGGATTCGACCCATAACTTAGATTTGGGTGATCCTCCCCCCACATTATATGAGTTCGAGTATGGGTAATATCGCCTTTGGGGCGGTCCTGGAAAGTTCCCAACAACATTTACTTGTTCTGTCGAATCCTCATGTAAAATTGGGGATGAGTCCGCTGGATGGTCTGGCTTAGCGCAAATTCCGCACAACCGTGCTAAGCCTATTTTATCTGTGAGAAAAGTTTGAACAACGTTAGTTAGCTTATCGATTTTATCTTCTAAATACAAAGAGCTTAACCCATGAACCTATTTTGTGGGTTCTATGGTTGGTCGAAATTGTTGAGAGATGGCAGCCATTGTTGAAATCAACTCTCGTGCTCTCTAAGGAGTCATATTGACTAGTGCCCTTCCACTTATAGCATCTATCAGTTTCATTTCCATCGGAAGCAAACCCTTATAGAAATACTGCAAGAGTGACTGTTCAGTCAGTCCATGTTGTGGGCAACTTGCACACAACTTTTTATATCGCTGCCAATAATCATAGAGCGATTCAGTCTCCGTCTGACAGATTCCTACGATGTCCCTCCTTCATTCGGCCGCTCGAGCTGCAGGGAAAAACCTGTCAAGAAACAAACGAGACATGTCAGACCATGTGTTGATAGATCCCAGAGGTAAATAAGATATCCACTCTCTACAAGAGTCGACTAATGAGAAAGGAAAAACACGAAGTTTGATTTGGTCTTTGGTTACTCCCTGAGGCTTTATGCTTGTGCACACCATATGGAATTCCTTAAGGTCGGTGTGTGAATTTTCGTTCTGTAGTCCATGGAAGGTGAGTAGTAAATGAATCAAACCCGACTTTAACTTGAATGGCGTTCCCTCGCCGGATAGGTTATACATAAGGGTTGTTTTTCATTCAGTGCCGCTGCAAGTTGGCGTATCATCTGTTCAGCCATCTCGTTTGGTTCATCGAATGAGAAAATTTCCTCTGTGTATGATATGGTTTTGAATTTGGGATTTGAGCATTTAGCACGTCGTATGGCTTCTCTTCACAGTTGATGGGCCAATTTCTCAATTTCTAGTTCAAACTCTAAAGTTCCGGGTTCTGATCTTGTCATAAGGTAAACAAACAAAAATTAGAAAAATATCTTCAATCCCTGGCAATGGCGCCAAAATTTGATGGGCTTCAAAACCACCAAAAATAATTCCTACAAAATAACTCTAAATAGTAGTAAAGAGTGGTAATAGGGTCGAGTCCACAAGGATTTGATGTTATAATCAACTTCTGCGTTTATCTTGTGAACAAAACATTTTTCATGTCGAAAGTCGTGGAAAAAGTCGTGCCCACAACTTCAAATGGACCTACAAAAAAAATCTGGGGGTCTCAAAAATGTTTAGAATGTAAATAATCAGATCAGAGTAAATAAACAATTAATTAATATTAGAAAAATTTTAAATCGGGAAATAAATTCAAACTTTTGTAAATAGAGATAAATAGCCTTAATCTTAAACTTGGTAGCTTTCAGATTAAGAATCGATCCTCAAAAATTAATCTTCTTTTCCAACGATAAGCTAGTTATAGCAGTTAAGAACGTTTTAACCACCAATTCTTCCTCTCTTAGCTGGTCCCAGTACGACCTGCAAACCAACCCTTATCGATTATCTAATCGAGATGCACGTGTTCCCATTCAAGATTCCGGCAGCCTTGCACTCTGAAGAACCTAACTTAAATTAACGACCTCAATTGCGTGGGTCGTTTAAACACGATCACTTCTTCTTTGATTTGTTCTCGAAGATCTGAATATAGCATGGCCAACTCATTTCTCCAACTGTCAGCAAACACGACTCCAACCCAACGTGCACTCTGACTTGAAATCTAGTTTAACTTTAAGGAATAATTTGTCTATCCTGATACTTAGTAAAAAAAAGTGAATACCAATTGGAATGAATTTTAGCAAGAATACGTATCTCACGATTCCCGTCCGAAAAGAACACCGGCCTTAAGCTAAGATGGAATTTAGTGAAGCATGGATTTAATCATGCTTTTTAAGTTATGAAAGGTGGTTTAATGATAATGGAGGAAATTGAGGAATGAAAGGGCTTGGAAGGCAATTGGATGAATTTTGAAAGAACAAAGAAATTGAAATGAAAGTAATAGAATTCTCGCGCCAAATTGAAAGAAAAAGGAAAATAATTCTATTCAATTCCAAATTGACTTCAGAATGTAGAATTAGATGTCTTTCCTTAGAACATTAAGGCCCTATTTATATACATAGAATTTACTAATTTTAGCCTTAATTTATTTAACATAAAATTAAATAAAATAATTTTTTTTTCTATTTTTGGCTTTTACAAAGTAAAAAATTCTGATGAGTCTTTGGCTTTCTCCATATTTTTTATTCGGCCTCATTTCATTGATTGTGTTTCAATTTGGTCCTTTTCTACTCGTTTTTGTCTCTTAGCGTCCCAATTGCATCCCTGACAAGATTAAAACATAAAAGCACTAATGTAGTAGGGATCAATTCAGAAATTAACCGAATTAAACACAAAATGTCATGCATATTAACATGTTATCAACGGCATTGCCACATGGGCGTATGTCCCCTGCACCTTTGAAAAATTTGAAAGTTTTTCGATAAATTTTCTGAGTTTTCGATTTAGTCTCAATTTGTTTCTAATGTGTATTTTGGGCCTCGAGTGTAACACTCCTAACCCATATCCGTCGCCGAAATGGGGTTACGAGGTATTACCAGACGAGACACAACTTTCAAATAATCACAGACATACTCATGCTTAAAACTCGAATATAAATCAAATGATAACATAAATATTCAATTTAAATTCTTTTCTAATCACATTATAAATTTTTGCAAACATATACTAAATTACAAAATTATAAGCAAATAATGTCAAAAATAACATTATACCACATAGCATATGTGCATATCAAAGGCATTACAAGTAATTCAATCAATTAATATAAGCATAAATTATAAAGAGAGCATATATATAAAATGCTTATCATTATTGACATGTACATTTAACACCATAATATAGATATGTAATTATATAAACAACTTAAAACAAATCAATATTGGTATAATATATTTACTACATCAAATAAAAAAAATTGTAGTTATGCGCCACATTAAAATATGTACTATCCATTTAAACCAAATTCAAAAGAACATGAAATGATATATTTCTCAAAGTGCATATAATCATGCGCATAAGTCAACTTTGCATGCAAACAATTATGCTCTTATAAAACCAAAAATACTATTCATTTGGTCATTTTAGAAAGCTTGGGCCGAATGCAATTATGCTTAGACCATATGGTTCATTTATTAGCCAATACATTACTAAGCTAAAATTCATGCATATAACATTTCATAGCATTATAAACAAGTTACTAACTCATTTTTGCATGCATTCAATTAGCTAAACCACAAATGCATGATATATTAAACATTAACTATGTCATATAAAAGTTCATTCTTTCATTCATTAGCCAAAAGCATACACCCATATGTACAAATACATCTCACGCATGTGATATGAATTATTAACAAGGTCCATATATATAAACAAAACTTGGCCGAATATCAATCAATCATTTTTATTACCTAAAACAACATTTACCTTGATATCTTCATTATTCATAGTAAGTCATATAACATCACTTCGACCTTATGCCTTAATCACATATATATAATCACCAAGTCACAAATTTATCAAAATATATTAAACATATATCATGCTTCTTTATAAAACATAATCGTTCCATGAAACCTTATACAAGTATAATAATCACATCAAATGAACATCATCCAATTCAACTCACATCACTTTTCGAGATTAATAAAACATACCCTATGCACGCTTTAAAAACATCATGATGAAACCAATCAAACCATATTTATACTTATAATTCTAAAAACGAATTTAACCATTAAATCAATCCCAATCAAGATCACAATATATAACATATCCCAAACATATCACCACCTAACTTTCATGACCATGATCAAGATCAAATAATCATTCTCTATTAACCAACCACATCAACCATACTTAACATCTAATTATAAGCCAAAGCCGAATAGACATATATCATAAACACATATATCAACCACACCATTTAATCACTTCATGAAACCATACTTAGCAAAATGATCAAGCCATTTTCACATGGCTTTTAAATATACATACCAAAATCAAACATATCCAAAAGATAGTATAGCCTATACATGCCATAGGTTTCAAATTTAACTTTTAAAATTACCGAAAAACAGATGATAGTGTGATTGACTTTGCTGATGATCCTCAAGCCTGTAACAAATCTCCAAAATCTATAAAACATAGACAAATGTATACACGCAAAGTAAGCTAACTTAGCTTAGTAAGTCTTAAGCAAATAATCAACCCAAATACATTTATAATTCAATACGAAAAGATCAATTCATACTATTATATTCATATAGACATTTAAGCTTACTAAATGGATTTATCCATATGTATATATATATCAAACTCAATTGGTCGAATACACATATCATGAATAACATAATTATTCTTCACTTCTAAAGTCATTTACATAATCATGGCCAAATGTAATCACTTTTATAAATATGCTTATAAATCACATATATAATTTCACATCTATTAAAATTTAACTGAGCATACATAAATTCAATGACATATTTCAACTTTCAAGCTTACCTTATTTCACATAAACATTTAACTAACACATACCTGTACCTTTTATTTCGTTTTCACTGTTGTTCTTGATTTCATTTTGCTCGTTTGAACTATTTAGAATTGAATAGGATACTCAGATAATCACACATATCATACAATGCCAACGTTCCAGACGTCGTCTTACATGTAATCGCATATTGATGCCATTGTCCCTGACAGGGTCTTACACGAATCATAAATATGATGCCGATGTCCCAAACATGGTCTTACACGTAAGCACATATCGACGCCAATGTCCCAGACATGGTCTTACACGAATCACAAATCGAAAATCCTATGTCATCACATATGTATCCTACCTATTCCTAAGGTTCGTACGGGGCTTTCGGACATTGTAGCTCGATCAAATCGAACTCGTATACATTTCTCCCATATATATACACATTCGACTAACATGATGGTATACTCATAATATTCAAATCAGCATATTAAGTTCACATATATTCAAAATTAACAACACTCATTTGCCTAAAGACTTACCTCGGATATCGACGGACGGTATAGAATGACTATTTAACTATTTTTGTTTTCCCCCGATCCAAGTCCGATTTCTTTGGTTCTTGATCTATACATTTTCAAATTAAGCTCATTCAAACTCCATTTCATTCAATTTAATCCAAAAACACATAAATGGGCAAATTACCATTTTACCCCTGACATTTGGCACTTTTTACAATTTAGTCCAAATTGCACAAAACATGCAAAATTTGCACACGCCATGCTAGGGCCGATTATTACCCACATTCATACTAATCCACAGATTTCATTTATTTTACATTTTAGTCCCTCAATTTATTATTTTTGCAATTTAGTCCTAATTACTTAAAATCATTAAAATTTCTAATACAAAACATATTAATCTACTACATATCTTTTATTTTCTAACATCAAAAAACAAAAATCATAAGCTTTCAACAATGGAAGAATACAAAATCATTATCAAAATCAGAAATTGAGATATGGGCTTGATAGGTAACATAGCAACAATCTAAAAAACGTAAAAATTATCTATAACCAGGCTAGATACATACCTTAATCAAAGAAGACAATGACCGAAACCTTCAAACTCTTTTCTTTTCTTTTTATTTTGTATATTCAATCATTAAAGGATGAACTAAGCCATGTTTGTTTATTTTATGATTTATATTATATAACATTATTATTATTTTACTTATTTAACCTTGATTATAAAATGATAAAACATTATAAACCATGCCTTTAACCGTCCAAATCATTTAATTATGGCTTAATTGCATAGTAAGTGCTTCATATTAATAAAACAAGTTTAATTAAGCACTTTCATATTTTACTATTAACTTTTCACTTTTCGCGATTAAGCCCTTTTTACTAAATTGGCATCCAAACAGTAAAATTAAAACACGAAAATTTCACAGATGAAAAATCACACACAATAAATATGCTAAATAATTTTTAAATATTTTTCTGTCTCAGATTCGTGTCCCAAAACCACTGTTCCAAATAGGGTAAAAAATCGGGCTGTCACATCGAAGGCTCGTATGAGGGACAATATGTATGATTTTGATTTGTTTTTAACTGGAATGCTATATGATATGAAATGTTTGAATTTTCTGTTGGTTTGATTTATAAACTCCGGTAATGCTCCATAACCCTGTTTCAGCAACGACTTCGTGTTAGGGGTATTGCAGTCCTAGTACAATGTTGCGTAGTCTTTGCCTCCTCCCACAAAAGATATGACTTGTCATGATGTCTAAACCATAACATGTAGTCCGGAGAGGTTGCCAATTGTGGAGTGACAAATGGTTCGCAACTAGGTATGAAACTAATGCTCCAAAATGTTGATATATTGTCCGTGAAATTGTGGTCAATCTTCGTCCATTCTCCCTCGCAAGTCGACCTTGTGCAATGGTTGTCTTGGGGTGATGGCAAAATAGTTTGCCTAATCCTGAACTGCTGCATCACTTGATCAGATTCATGCATCTCCACCATCGTTATATTTGGATTAATAAAAAATTTGGCTAGGATCCACCCTAGAATTCTTATATCAGCATATGACATCCATTCAAACTATAGTACAAAATAATAAATTTTATTATCTTCAAGCTTGTAACACCCCGAAACTGGGCCTGGAAGAATGGGATGTGTGGGCCGAATGGGCTTGTGGGCCCACACGGGTCGTTGTTTTTGGACTTATAGGAATTAGTAGACCGGCTGTGTCGTACACTTGGCTTGGGAAAATCTGGCTTAACGGGCCATACAAGCACGTGGGCCCCACTTGGGTTACGTAATGGGCCCCGGGCCCATATTCACTGAAGCGTGTGGATGTGATGGCTAAGAGGTTTGGGAGTGTTGGAGAAGTCCTGGGTTCAAACCTGGGCCTTAGCAAACATTTATGTTTTTCTCTTATGGGAGCCTTGACGTTAGTGGGTAGGCTTTAAGAATATTTTTGGTGAAGGTATGATACAAAAAGGTGTGTGGTGTAGTGGCAAAGTGGCGCCACTTAGGGGACAAGGAAGTGACGCCATAAAGGAAGCAAGGGGGTCCAAGGTTCAAGTCTTGGCTCTTACAATTTACTTTGGTTTCCCTTTTAAATAAATCTAGAAGAAAGTAGGTGGGCTTTAAAGTTAAATGTGTTGGACTTATGACAAAAATGAGCTTGTGTTCTAGTGGTGGTGGCGTGACATGGTTATTGAGAGGACTATGGTTCGAATCCCTTTGCACGCAAAGGTTGATTATTTTGCTAATGCTTTAATTTTGGGGGACTGATGGAGAATCCCATATCGGAAAGCTAACATGAGAATAGGTGAGGAGCTGGCTTTAAATAGAGCAAACCATGAGGAGAGTAGGCATACCTTTCTTGGCTTTATCCCTTTCGCTTTGTGGCATGTTCGTTGGGTTAGGCGTTGAATCATTTGTTGGTTTGTATGCCGTTGTGTCACGATGGTGGTGACCGAAATTGGTCAACACACTACTTAGGAGTCAAGGGTGCGATTACTGTATGCTTCTAGGCATAGTAGTGTTTGGAGTGAGGATAAACTTTAGATTCATATTAGGTGTGTACTTCTAACCTTTGTTTGATAGGCCAAATGGGCCCGACGGGCCCGTGGGCCCAAATAGGTAAAAATTGGTAGATTGGTAATAGATGACGAGCTGATTAAGTGGGTTGCATGGCTTGGAATAGATTTGGGTCTGAGGGGCCGTATAAATGTAAATGGGTCTTATGGGCCATATAAATGTGATTGGGCCTGATGGGCTATATGAATGAATGTGGACTCGTTAGGGTTTTGTAGTGGACTTTTGGGCTAGTATCTAATAATTTAAGCAAACATAAAACTTAATCAATTAAGGGTGACTGTGGACTAGTCATAGGGTTGAAGTGTGGCGATGGGTATATGCATGTCTAGGATTGGATCTAGGGAGAGCTTGGTACTTAAGCGGTCTTAATGACTCACCTCCTCTTCTCTAGAATCCTACCTGGTGCATAGTATCATTCACTTTAGCCAACGGGGACTTGTTGACGGGCCAATATGCGTAATTAGACCCATAGTGTTAAGAAATTACAGAAATACCCTCGATTTGTAAAAGTGCTGTTTTACCCCTGAATTGTAAAAGTACTGTTTTACCCCTGATTTGTAAAAGTACTATTTTACCACTGATTTGTAAAAGTACTGTTTTACCCCTGATTTGTAAAATTACCGTTTTAGCCTTGATTTATAAAATTTTCGCATTACCCCTGGTTTAAAAAATTATAGAACTACCCCTAATTTGCAAAATTACTGAAATACCCCTGTAGGGTAGAATTACCGAAATACCCCTGTAGGTTAAAATTATCGAAATGTCCTTGTAGGTTAGAATTGTGATTATGCCCTCGAGGGTAGGTAACTATTTTGAAATTATTTTAAGCTATGAATATGAATGTCTTTCGTAAGCATGCTATGTGATATACATATTAATGTGTGGGCTCACATTGGGCTATGTAACGGGCTTTTAGGCCCAATAAATTTGTAACTTTCATAATAGTACCATAAATGCTCCTGATAAGTATGAAATTATTAACGGGCTAGAATGTGTACCTAGGCCCACGATGAGATGATGATCGATATGCCTAAGGGCAAAATGACTAAAATGCCCCTGTGTGATATATGTACGATTTGTATGTCATAAGTGTATTATGATGCATTCATGAGATTATATGTTGAATATGGGTTGGGTTATGATTGGTAGAAGTGTATATGAGGCTCGCACGGTCGCTTGACGACTGTGGATCCAACGAAGGCTTTTTAGCCATCGAAGGCGTTATAGCCACCGAGCAGCTATGCTGTACCGATAATTTTACCGAGGGTTATGTGCCATAATTATGGGTTTTGTGCCAATACCGAAGGCTTTGTGCCGATATCATAGGCTTTGTGCCGGTTATATTACCCTAATTGATGGCTATGTGCCAATCCTATTACAGTTACCTATGGCTTTGTACCAATTACAATACTGCTACTGAAGGCTTTCTAAGCCACGAGCAGCTCTGCTGCAATGATGAGTAGTGTCGCAACCGGTGCTACAATAAAGGCTTTTAAGCCACCGAGTAGCTCTGCTGCAATGATTAAGGTAGTGCCTCAACCGGTGCTAACACTGTAAGTGTAGGGATGGCGCGAGTGATTTATTCCTCGTAGGTAATGCAGGGTTGGAAGGGGAAGTGCAGGGTTAGATGGGATGGGAAAGCATACATCTTGCATTATGCATATGATTTTGCTATATTTGTGATATGGGCTCAGGCCCAACTGAGGCCACTATGGGCTAAGGCCCAAAGGCCACCGATATTAAATCGGGCTTAGGCTCACCTGATTCTGTTAAAGGGCTCCAGCCCAGATTGATTTTGTTTCTGTTTTTGTTTACTGACTGTTACTCTGATAAGGGGATTACACATTAAGTTTTCGTAAACTCACCCCGTTTATTAACCTTTCAGGTAATTCCCAGCCTTAGACGGATCGGAGCTGCGAGGGACTCGGAGAAGGCTACACATCTGCTTCTGTATTTCTATTAAATTATTCATGAGTACTTTAATTTGGTTTTGAGTTCTAATAAGGCCTTTATAATTTTTGAATTTTAACTTTGGGTTTTTTATTTACTTTGATTTATATCTGTTAGAGGTAAATCACGATTTTCCAAAATGTTAACTATTTTTCTTAAGACATTTTGTTTTCTTAAATCGGTTTCTTTTAAATAAAGCTTTCGCAACAAATAGGGATTAAAAGGTTAATAACGTTTTACAAGAGAATATTTTTTAATAAACCAAGTTTTGAAAATAGGAAAACGAAATTCGAGATTTTATGCAGGGTTTAAATGGCCACAATTTTTAAGAAGGGTTTTCAATGAAAACAAGGTTTTCGAAAAACACTTCAATGTGACAAGCCAGATTCGGGCCTAACTTCTCAGCCGGATTTGGGGTGCTACATATTGTGGTATCAGATCCCGGTTGCAAAACTCGGCTTTGGATTGGCCTTTTAAACTAAATTTCTGAAAGAACTGTTTCAAAAGATTTGAAGTATTTAAAATGTTTTACTGACTGTTTTCCTGAAAGTGTTGTTCACTGAGTCTCCAGCGCCGAATCCATAAGTTTTCTAAATACTTTTGTCTGTTTGGAATTGAAATACTATGGATACTTTAGATATTGGACTGTATTGAGATTTGGTGTTTATTCTGCATGTTTGGAATTGTTTGGATGTGATGTTTTGAACATAAAAATTATATGCATGTGATATATATCCACTTCGTTGAATAGATATTTTTGGATGTGTGTTAGTATTATTAGGATTAGAGTGCGCAGCGGGAGCATAGTGGTGTAGTCTAGACTATGTGACCATTTAATAGTTGGAAATTTTGAGGACGAAATTTCTTTAAGGAAGGGTAAATTGTAACGCCTCGAAACTGAGCCTGAAAGAATGGGCTGTGTGGGTCGAATGGGCTTGTAGGCCCACATAAGTCGTTGTCTTGGAACTTACAGGAATTAGTAGACCGACTGTGTCGTACACATGGCTGTGGGAAAATCTGGCTTAACAGGCCATGCGAGCATGTGGGCCAAACTTGGGTTGCGTAATGGGCCCCGGGCCCATATTCACTGAATGGCATGTGGATGTGATGGCTAAGAGGTTTGGGAGTGTTGTAGAAGTCCTGGGTTCAAACCTGAGCCTTAGCAAAGAATTATATTTTCTCTTATGGGGGCCTTGACGTTAGTGGGTAGGCTTTAAGAATATTTTTGGTAAACGTATGACACAAAAATGAGTGTGGTGTAGTGGCAAAGTGGTGCCACTTAGGGGACAAGGAAGTGATGCCATAAAGGAAGAAGGGGGTCCAAGGTTCAAGTCTTGGCTCTTGTAATTTATTTTGCTTTCCCTTTTAAATAAATCTGGAAGCAAGTAGGTGGGCTTTAAAGTTAAATGTGTTGGAGTTATGACACAAAGGAGCTCGTGTTCTAGTGGTGGTGGCGTGACATGGTTATTGAGAGGACTATGGTTCGAATCCGTTTCCACGCAAAGGTTGATTATTTTGCTAACGCTTTAATTTTGGGGGATTGATGGAGAATCCAACATCGGAAAGCTAACATGAGAATAGGTGAGGAGCCGGCTTTAAATAGAGCAAACCATGAGGAGAGTAGGCATACCTTTCTTGGCTTTATCCCTTTCACTTTTTGGCATGTTCGTTGGGTTAGGCGTTGAATCATTTGTTGATCTGTATGCTGTTGGGTCACGATAGTGGTGACCGAAGTTGGTCAACACACTCTTTAGGAGTCAAGGGTGAGATTACTGTAGGCTTCTCGGCATAGCAGTGTTTGGAGCGCGGATAAACTTCAGATTCCTATCAGGTTTGTACTTCTAACCTTTGTTTGACAGGCCGGAATGGGCCAAATGGGCCCGACGGGCTCGTGGGCCTAGTTAAGTAAAAATTGGTAGATTGGTAATAAATGACGAGTTGATTAAGTGGGTTGTATGGCTTGGAATAAATTTGGGCCTGAGGCGTCGTTTAAATATGAATGGGCCTAATGGGCCATATAAATGTGATTGGGCCTGATGGGCTATATGAATGAATGTGGACTTGTTAGGGTTTTGTAGTGGACTTTTGGGCTAGTATCGAATAATTGTGTAAGTAGACATAAAACTTAATCAATTGATGGTGACTGTGGACAAGTCATAGGGTTGAAGTGTGGCAATGGGTATATGCATGTCTAGAATTGGATCTAGGGAAAGCTTGGTACTTAAACGGTCTTAATGACTCACCTCCTCTTCTCTGGAATCCTACCTGGTGCGTAGTATCTATTCACTTTAGCCAACGGGGACTTGTTGACGGGCCAAGGTGTGTAATTAGACCCATAGTGGTAAGAAATTACAGAAATACCCCCGATTTGTAAAAGTACTGTTTTACCCCTGAATTGTAAAAGTATTGTTTTACCCCTGATTTGTAAAAGTACTATTTTACCACTGATTTGTAAAAGTACTGTTTTACCCCTGATTTGTAAATTACCATTTTACCTTTGATTTATAAAATTTCTGTGTTACCCCTGGTTTAAAAAATTAAAGAACTAACCCTTATTTGCGAAATTACTGAAGTACCTGTAGGGTAGAATTACCGAAATACCCCTGTAGGTTAGAATTACGATTATGCCCTCGAGGGTAGGTAACTGTTTTGAAACTATTTTAAGCTATGAATATGATGTCTTTCGTAAGCATGCTATGTGATATACATGTTAATGTATGGGCCCACATTGGGCTATGTAACGGGCTTTTAGGCCCAGTAAATTTGTAACTTTCATAATAGTAACTTAAATACTCCGGATAAATATGAAATTGTTAATGGGCTAGAATGTGTACCTGGGCCCACGATGAGATGATGACCGATATTGTAATGCCCTGATTTTCGGGATTTTTTAGGATTTTGTAAATTTTGGTGAATTCTAAGTTAGAACCCGGTAAAATATCAAGTTTGGATTTTAAGTGAAAGAGGACTTGGTTAAGTGGGCTTTTAAGAAAAACTTCGTAAATTATGACACAAACAGGGCCTTGGTAAAGTGGCAAGGTGGCGCCACTAAACTCCTAAAAAAGTGGCGTGTGGATGAAGGTTGAGATCCTAAGTTCCTAAGTTCAAGCCACAAGGTAAGCAAATGATACTTTTATTTTTGGGCATGTGCCAGGCATGTGACAGAACTTAAGTGGAAATTTGGCTAGGGCCTTGGGGAGGTTGGGCCGTTTGCTTTAGTGGTGATTAGGGTTAGTTCTTCTCTTTTTTTTCCTGTCATGACAAATTAAGGTTAGCCACCAAAGTGACCAAAGAGGCAGATTTGTTTTTTCCTGTGCCGATTTCTTCTTCCTCTCCTCCTCTCATTTATTCTTTTCTTTTTCGATTCTTATCTTCTCTCTTCTTCTTCTATTTTCTTTCTTCTTCTTCTCTTCTCTAGCCGAAACATCTCTACCGTTCTACCCATCCTCTCTTTCAATTCCATTCTTCTCAAACCACCATAGCCGACTGCCATAAAAGTCGAAATCCCAAAAATTGCCTTTTACTGCTAATTTCTTTGAGCTGAACTTTCCCTATTTTCTTCATCTGTGGTGGCCGATTCTTTCATCCTGTGAACCCTTAGTACTTGTCGGCAACACCACTCCAAAACTACAACCCCAAATCATCTTCTTCTTCACTAGTCAAAAAGCCGAAAACGCCATACCTTTAGGAGCTTATAGCCGAATCTTGAGATCTCTAGGATTCGATTTCTGCGAGTGGTTAGGGGCTCAATCTACATCAGATTTGAGTAGAAACATAAGGGGAAACTATGGTAAATACTTGATATTCCAGATCTATATGTTATTTTGCGATTTAGAAAAAGCCGAAGTCCCTAAAGTCTAGGGAGGCTGTCGATTGGGGCTTAGGGCTCTAAGAGTTATTAATCAATGATTTCTTTTGGTGCTAGTGTGTTCTAGAGGTGATTGATCAAGGGCTTGGACAAGTTGAACGACTAGATCTAGATCTATTCACTAGTTTCGGTAAAGGTAAGATCTCAAGGGCCTAGGTGTTGATGGCCAAATATGGTAAGTGAATATTGGGATTGGTTATTGTAGATTTGCAATCTAAGAGTTGTGGTAATTTATTGTTGGATATCGTGGGAGATCTTGTTAATAGTCGTCGCGAATCAGGTGTGTATCGAACACCCTTCTTTAGTTCAAATCGGTAAAAGCTGAAAAGCCGAAATGCCAAAGTTCTGGCATTTCGTGGGCTATTGAGTATACGAATGCTCATAAGATGGTTGGAAATCGTTGGATCTGAAATCGCAAGTGGTGAGATAATTATGTGTGTAATTTCGTGTTCTTCGGTAATTGGGCCTTGATGGGCTAAAAGTGGGCCCAATGGGCTTATAAGCCCATATAGGTGAAAATGAGTAATTAACGCGTACCGATAGACTGTAGGTTCAAAATTGGTTAAACTGATAAATTAATCATAAAATTTGAACTAAATGGGCTTAAGTAGCTAATGGACGCTGTAGGACCCATTAGGGGTTTTAGGGCCCAATAACTTAAAATTGTTAAAATGAGTTAAATAACTACTGAGATGAAAGTTAGGTTATTGGAGACTGAAAGATGCATAAAAACCCTAAGAACTGATAAAATTACTGAAATTCAAACTTACTGATATCTGAGCAGCTATGCTGCAACTGTGGAGTGTAGGGCTGGGTGGGTTGAGTTATTCCCCACATGGTGTGTAGGGCTGGTACGGGTGGAGTGTAGCTGCTGGATTTAGGTTGGGTTTAGGCTTGCGTCCATGCTAATATTGTTCTGTTCTGAAATGGGCCTATGGGCCACACTGTTATCTAAAAAGAGCTGAGGCCCAGTATAATGTATCTAGAAAGGGCTTCGGCCCAGTTAAAACTGAGACTGGATCGGGCTTAGGCCCAATGGGCTTGAGCTGACTTGGGCTCGAGATGGGCTTTCTATACACACTAAGTTTCTAAACTCACCCTCCTTCTTCCATCTATGTAGGTGAGCCTTAGTTGGTGGGCTTGGAGCTAGGAGGGATTCAGAGTAGCCACGAAGATTAAAATTTTGGTTTTTAATTAAGTTTTATTTTTATTTCATTTAATTACCGTATTTATTTTAGATTATTTTATTATGGTTTTGGGTTGTAATAAGGCCGCTCTATTCTTTTCATTTCGGGTTTTTAATTCTTTACTTATTTAGTTTTTTGTTAACTTAAGATTAATAGTGTTTAAGTTGTTTATGAAATCGGATAGCTTTATGGCGCGTTTTTATAAAAGTTGCTTGTTTTCAAAATAACACGATAAACGAACATTTTCAAAACCAAACGCAAATTCCAAAAGTGTAACAAAAGTCACATTTTTAAATAAACATTTAACGATCGGTAGTAAATAGGATATTCATTAAGTAAATTGGGAATTTCCTTTAAAACATCAATAACAGTTTTTGCAAAGCTCACCCCAATCTTAGTAACTAGGTTAGTTGTAGGTGATATGGCACACCAGATTCGGCCGTAACGTCTGAGCCAGGTTTGGGGTGTTACAGATATGCCTAAGGGCAAAATGACTAGAATGCCCCTGTGTGATATATGTACGATTTGTATGTCATAAGTGTATTATGATGCATTCATGAGATTATATGTTGCATATGGGTTGGGTTATGATTGGAGGAAGTGTATATGAGGGTCGCACAGTCGTTTGACGACTGTGGATCCAACGAAGGCTTTTTAGCCACCGCAGGCTTTTTAGCCACCGAGCAGCTATGCTGCACCGATAATGTTTCCAAGGGCTATGTGCCATAATTATGGGCTTTGTGCCAATACCGAAGGCTTTGTGCCGATATCATGGGCTTTTTGCCGATTATATTACCCTAATTGATGGCTATGTGCCAATCTTGTTACGGTTACCTATGGCTTTGTGCCAATTACAATACTGCTACTGAAGGCTTTCTAAGCCACAAGCAGCTCTGCTGCAACGATAAGTAGTGCCCCAACCGGTGCTACAACGAAGGCTTTTAAGCCATCGAGCAACTCTACTGCAACGATTAAGGTAGTGCCGTAACCGGTGCTAACACTGTAAGTGTAGCGATGGCGCGAGTAATTTATTCCTCGCAAGTAATGCAGGGTTGGAAGGGGAAGTGCAGGGTTGGATGGGATAGGAAAGCATACATCTTGCATTATGCATATGATTCTGCTATATTTGTGATATGGGCTCAGGCCCAACTGAGGCCACTATGGGCTAAGGCCAAAAAGCCACCGATATTGAATAGGGCTTAGGCCCACCTGATTCTGTTAAAGGGCTCCAGCCCAGATTGATTCTGTTTCTGTTTCTGTTTACTAACTGTTACTCTAATAAGGGGATTACAAATTGAGTTTTCGCAAACTCACCCCGTTTATTAACCTTTCAGGTAATTCCCAGCCTTAAACGGATTGGAGCTGCGAGGGACTCGGAGAAGGCTACACATCTGCTTCTGTATTTCTATTGAATTATTCATGAGTACTTTAATTTTGTTTTGAGTTGTAATAAAGCCTTTATAATTTCTGAATTTTAACTTTGGGTTTTTTATTTACTTTGATTTATATCTGTTAGAGGTAAATCACAATTTCCAAAATGTTAACTGTTTTTCTTAAGACATTTTGTTTTCGTAAATCGGTTTCTTTTAAATAAAGCTTTTGTAACAAATAGGGATTAAAAGAGTAATAATGTTTTACAAGAGAATAGTTTTTAATAGACCACGTTTTGAAAATAAGCAAACGAAATTCGAGATTTTATGCAAGGTTTAAATGGCCACAATTTTTAAGAAGGATTTTCAATGAAAACAAGGTTTTCAAAAAACACTTCAATGTGACACGCTAGATTCAGGCCTAACTTCTCGGTCGAGTTTGGGGTGTTACAGAGCGCCTCCGCTAGTCCCACATGACTTGCACAATTGTTCCAACTATTTAAATAATATGTTATTACAAAAATATAAGAATGAAACATATTATGATAACTATATTATCAAATGAATTTTACCTTGTTACAAGTGAGAAAGCATAAAAGGCATCGACTTGGGGACATAAAAGTGGTAGTCGATACCATACCCATGACTGCAGAAGAAGTATGCAACCACCAATTTTAATTTTTTTTGTGGTTGCGTCTCCCAACACATCTCCTGGTACAACGTGGCCAACACGACTAATCACTAACTTAGTCAACCCGCTTCTTTAAAGTCAATAAGTTGTAGCAGCCACCTTAAATGTATTAGATTTTTCAAGATTTGTCGGGCATTAGAACACCACCGACTAACTTCAGGATGAATGCTCGGGTGTGTTGTTCTCTTTCAAGGGCACTCAAGATGTTGTGACGATAACTGAAATTATCTTCCAACCATTTCATCTCTATCCATGTACCAAAAAACTTGTTCGACACCTTAACTAATAATTGCTCACAAATGCCATTCCGATCACTAATGACCACTTATCCCATAACGACTAGCCCATCCCCTGGTAAATTGAGTTGTAAAGCTACGTCCTCGAGTGTGATTGTACACTCAGTGCATGAAAGATGGAAAGTGTGTGTCTCTGGTTTTTATCTTTCCATCAATACATTAATAAGTGTGGGACCAAATCTATACCCTTTAGCATTTGAAATACATGCAAGAATCTCGCCTCTTGCAAGTATTGTTCAATTACATGTGGTGCCTTCAATGATAGATTACCATTTGCAGTTCAACGTAAAAGACAATATTGTCACTGATACGAATAAGAATATTTGCCATTATAAAAATCAATTAAAACAAATAAAAAAGAAAATTAAAATAACAAGAATTTTAGAGAAATATAATGAAAATTGAGAATTAAAAACTTGAGAGAATGGATGAATTGAGAGTATTAGGGGAAATAACTAAAATCAGTTAGTGTTCAATTGATTCTATAATCAGTTATCAACTCTGTTAAAGTTTTTGTTAAAGGACTACAAGTGCTTAAATACTTAAGCTTTGTAAACCAGTTGATAGTATGAAATGAATCTTTGAATGTTCTTATCTTCATTAGTTTTTCTAGTATGGTATCATAGTTTCTAAATCCTTTTGCTTTCGTATATAAGAAAGTAGTTATTTTGGTTGATGATAGTAATTTTTTGGCATGGAAGTAGCATGTTCTTCTTATTATCAAGACTCATTAGCTTCAGCCGTTTATTGATAAGACGATTATTGTGCCACAACACATAATCTTTCGTAAAGATGGTATCTTTCTTGAAAATCTAGCATAGGTTCAGTATGAGTAGCAAGATTTTACTCTCTCAGTATGGCTTCTCTCCATAGTAAGTGCCTCGCTTCATAACCAACTAATTGGTAGTTCTTCATCTGCATATGATCTTTGAGAAGCTTTGATAAGAATATTTGACATCCAATCAACAACCAAGGTCTTGAGGAATAGATCTCTTTTTCATCATTTCAAGAAGAATGGTCTTTCAATATAGGCGTATTTGGTTGAAATAAAACACCTATGTGATTTCTTATCCAAATGTGGTCAACATGTGTCGATAGAAGAGTATCAGTCAACAATTCTTAATAGCCTTCTTCCGGAATTCGATCATGTGGTCTTCATTATCACCACAAGTTAAGTTTCATTTGACCTACAAGGAATTATAATGGCTCTACTTGATGCCGAAGCACAACAACAAGCTCATTTTTCTCAGGTTAGTTTCTTGGCTAACCTTGCCGAAACTGATAAAGCATCTTCTATTTTCGCCTCTTCTTATATATGTTGGAAAATTGTCGCCATAATCCTTTAGGTCCAATCATCAAACTAGTTTTTCTCGTGGATGGGTCTGTGGTAATGCTTGACCTCAGTGTCAGATTTGCGGAAAAATCAAACATCTTGCTCGTCGTTGTTACTATAAATATGAATCCACTTATGATGATGAAGAAAACCCTAATTCAGTGTTGTTCGGCCATCTACACAGGTGTTTCAAAATCGTCCTTCGGCCTATATTTGTTGTGTTAATCACAGTTCATCTCGGTCTGATCAGTCTTGACCTTCTTCAATTGGGTGTTATCAGTCTAGGTCTCTTTCCCTAGATTCATCCAAATGTAATGAAATCCCTAATTCTAAATCTCAGTGTGTTCACGTGGGTTCTTCACCTATCATGCACGTGAATTTGGCGTCAGTTGTGGTCACTCCTGCTATAGTGCCTGGAACGATGGAAATGTGCAAGTGTATATAATCACAACAAGTAATAAATTGAAAAGTAAATATCAAGTTATCGTACCCACAAGGACTATGAAAAGAATTATTTATGAATGCAATTTAAAACACTTTGGTGAAGAAAAATATTTTGATTTGAGGAGGTGATTAAAAACTAAGATTTTTGCCTAAGTGAAATAAATAAATAGAAAATAAAAGTTCCAATGCACGATTTCAAAGGATGATTTTAATCAAGATGACATAATTATGTCAGATTAATTACATTTCTTAACTTAGAATTACTAAACTCATGTTTATGTTGTTACGAATAAATTCACAGCAACTCGATAATTTGCTAACTTATGAACATACTTACCTACCAAAATCTATTTATCTGTTGACTATATCTCTATGTCAATTCAACTGATTAAACAAATTTTAATAAGTAAATGTGTTAATGTACATACATACTTATAAAAGTAAAATAATCTCTTGTACATATTTTTATGTCAATTCAAACAATTAATTCAATCTCAAAAGCACATAAAAGATTACGTGAGGTAACAATGTATTTCTACCTTGAAACAGTTTAATTATAATCATCTTGCAAGTTATGCAAGGGTAATGTATCATTAGATACCATTACTAATTTAACCCTCAGCTACCTTAGATGATTAAACATGCACTGATTAAGTAACATGTCAATTAATTACAATTTCAATCTGTTTAAATAATTAATTCATTAGTTACCTTACAATTGTATTGCAAGAATAATTTAGTCATGGTTTTACTTAATCAAACATCTTACCGAGGCCTATAACAACACAAATACAATTTTAATAAATTAAGTGGACAAAATGCAATCAACTAACACAAATAAAATTTAAGCCATATTAACTAAATTAAACATATCAACATCACAAATATTCATAGTTAAGTTCATTATAACAACAACAAAATTAAAAGGATAGGGAACGAAATTAAAAGGATAGGAAACAAGAATCAAATATGGTGTTTCTCTGTGGCTTGACTAGTTTGCTCCACTCCTTCTTCTCCACTTGTTCTTGTTGACCTGAGGCTTCTACGAACACTTGAATGCTGCTCCAAATGGTGGGTTAATAACTCTTTTTTAAGAGGTGAAATCGGCAAAGGAATGGGGAAAGAAAATGAAGAACAATGGAAGGGAGTGAAGAGAAGAAAATGAGAGAGAAGTGAAGAGATGAGAAGAGTTGGGATGTCTTTGAAGTGAGCAGCCAATAGGGCATTTGTAGGTTGAGAAGGCTGCTAAAAATAGCCAAAACTAGCAGTCGTAGACTCCCTCTATGGCCGGCCACACTTGTGGCATGTTTGAATATTTCAAACATGCTATTTTAAAGAAGGGGCAATTCTAGAAAGACATAAATAGTGGAGGGGTGTGTCCCCTGTACTTTGAATTTTTTATTGTTTTCTTAAAATTTTCATAAGTTTGCATTGAAGTCTCAAATTATTTTAATAGCTAGTTGTGGGCCTCAATGGCTCATTTTATGGACTATATGATTTAATTTGATTGACTTATGAATTGAATGATGTGTTATGTAATAAAATGTATGATTGGTTAAGTGATAAGTTTGGTAATGCTCCGTAACCTTATTCCAGCGAAGGATACGAGTTAGGAGTGTTACATTTGATTGGTATCAGAGCTACAGTTTAGTCGATTCTAGGACTGTAACAGCTCGTTTTAGGGCCTAAAAAGAACAGTGGTTTTGGGACCACGAATCTGAAGTAGAAAAATTTATTGCGACATTATTTTGAGGTCTACCGTATGATTGAATAATTGTGTAAAAATTTCGTTAAGTAATTTTATCGATATAGTGTTTAATTTGTTTAGTAGGACTAAATTGCAGTAAGTGCAAAATGTGTGTTCTAGATGGTAAAGGATTTAATTGTGATGAGTTCTTAAATTGGAGGTCCTTAGATGGTAACTAGACCATTATACTTTTAGTTGGACAAAAATGGACATGGTTAGGTGAAAATATCAAGTTAAGCATTAAGGGCATTTTAGTCATTTTGTAATTAAATGAATTAAAAAAGCCAAAATCTTGTCCATCTTCTTCTTCTATGGTTGAATATCACTAAGAAAGACATGGCTAGGGGTTTTTCAAGCTTCCAAGCTCGTTTGTAAGTCCGTCCTAGCCCCGTTTTTAATAATTTTTATGTTTTTGAGATCCTTGTAACCTAATCTAGCTTTTCTAAAGACTAATTTGAAGTATTATCAAAGTTTAAAATTTTACCCATGCTAGACATTCATGTATTTTGATGTCTAATGGTTGAAAATTTATGTTTGATGTTTGATAAACGACTTTTGCTAAGTGATTTTCGGTGAAAATGTTAAAAAAGACATATTTGTAAAAAGTTATAAAATGACTGTTAAAATGTGAATAAAAGAAAAATGTGGGCTGCTATAAGCATGTATAAGGTTCAGCTAGGCATGGGTGTGAAGAAATTGAGTACATTTCATTTTACGAGCCTAGGGACTAAAATGTAAATGTCAAATTTTAGGGGTAAAAATGTATTTTTGCCATAATGTGATTTTGGACTAATTTGAATAGTATAATTATTTAATAAGTTAAATGTGACATTATAGATCAAGAAAAAATGAGATTCGAAGATAGAATGAGGGAAAAACAAGTATTTGACGATTAAGACATTTTCGCCAATCCTATGCCGAGGTAAGTTCGTATAGTTAAACTTCATTTTTTATCTATTAAGTTGATGAATGATGTTATGAACTTATTCATATTATTGGTTGAATTTTGAAAATTAAATGTTCGAAACAAGTAAGCACAGGGTTAAGCTCATTCGTTTAACAATAAAAGTTGAATTGTCGCAAAAGACCATGGTTGGACCATGGTAAAAATGTAAAATCGTGTAAGACCATAGCTGGGCTATGGCATCGATATGTGAAATCGTGTAAGACCATATCCGAGACATGGCATCGATGTGATATTCCGTGTAAGACTATATCCGGGTATGGCATTGGTATGAAAATTCGTGTAAGACCATGTCTGGGACATGGCATTAATATGAGATTTCGTGTAAGACCATGTCTGGGACATGGCATCGATACAAGATTTCGTGTAAGACCATAGTTGGGCTATTGGCATCGAATAAGGTTACATGTAAGACCTTATCCGGGATATGGCATTGTACTATCAATGTGTGGTTCCGAGTATCTTTTAGTATTCTGAGTGGTTCAATGGGAAATTCAACAGGTATGTTAAATAAGAGAAGGAGTATATAAGTATTTACGAATTGATACAGGTATGTGCATAAACTTTATAAGCATTGACTTCATGATATTGTGAATTCGTGGGTTCTATGGCAATGTTCCTGTAAAAGCTTTGAGATTTTTTGTTTATACTTGTGATGTATGAAATACATGGTAAATTCGGGTAGTGATCATGTAGTTGATCTTTGGGCCAAATTGAGTATGACATGGCATGAGTTATTTTCATAAATTGCGATTTGTCGGCTATAAGAAAAAGGAAAGAGTGGCAAAATTGCCTATTGAAATGAATATGAAAGTATTAGAAGATATGAGCCTTAAAAATTGATAAATGTTAAAATATATGCTCAAAATGTAAATACTCATAATGAAAGTGCATGATTATTATAGGATTCGAAATGATTAGTTAATTGTGGTAAACTATTATAATGGAAAGATTACGATTGTACGCTAATGTCAGGACATGTTGAATTATGCTTGCAAAATAATAGAGCAATCAATGTGACTGAATAAGTTATAATTATGAGTTGGTAGAAATTTATATTACCTCGTGTTTATATTGTTGGTTTTAGTAAATGATGGGTAAGAGTTGTTTAATATGTTTATACAGACTTACTAAGCTATATAACTTACTCCGTTTTATTTTCCATGTCTTGTAGTATCACCAAGTCAGTTCGAGTTGGAGATCGTCGGAGATTCTATCACACTATCAAGCTAATAATTTGGTATCAATGTTTTCAAGCATTTTAAGTCTATGTCATGTATAGGGACTAGATTACGTTGTTATATGAGTTATCATTGATTAGCCAAGTGTGTCGGCTTCTAATGATCAAATGATTTATTTGTATTTGGCCATGAGATAAGGCTTATATTGGCTAATTGGGTTGTAAACCTATTTATACGTGCATGCATGAGTTAATGCCTTTGATGTTGTGGGAATGCCATGTTCAAGCCATGTTTGTGGATGTTTGATTGCCAATTAATGTCATGTCAAATGCTATTGAAATGTATAAGTATGTGTGTGAAGTTGAGGGTGGCAAATGGCTTGGAAAATAGCCTTAAAGTTATCCATAGGGGCATGTGTCTAGGCCATGTGTGACACATGGTTAGCCCCATGGGCATGTGAACAGGCCGTGTGTCCCTGTACCATAATTTTGAGAAACAGAATGCCCAGTATGGAGCACACGGGCCTGTGTCTCAGCCATGTGGACGGCACGGCCTTGCACATGGACGTGTACGAAGGGCGTGTGAAGTTTGCACCTATTTTGGAGAATTTAATTCGTCACACGGCCTAGCACACAGACGTGTGGCTTGGCCGTGTGGTTTTATTTCGCTGATGATGTCATAAACAGAAAGTTACATGGGGTATGGACACGGGCGTGTGTGACCACACAACCTACCTACACGGGCGTGTCCTATATCCATAAGGGCATGTGAACCCTGTTTAAGGCAAAATTTTTATAAGTTTATAAAATTTCTGGAAGTTCTCAGTTTAGTCGAACCGCTTCCAAAGTATGTTTTGGGCCTCGTAGGCTCATTTTAGGGACGATGTGAATGAATGTAAAAAGTTTTAAATTTAGATGAAAATTTATGGCTAAAAAACATATGTGTGTTTTTGTTTAAGTCCGGTAATGCCTCATACCCTGTTCCGGCATGAATACGGGTAAGGGGTGTTACAAGGACTAACGTAGCATATGTGAGGCTAGCTATACATGCCATATTTAACTTGTGATAGTGTGATATCTCCTGACTGTTTTTAAATCATGTTTTAATATAGTAAATGGATTCCAACTGAGCTGACTCCGATAATGTAGAAAGTAATGCGCCAGTGCTCGGTCACAGAGCAGTGTCGTCTGAATCGAGACTCTTATCTGAGGGTCATGGAGGAGAAGCCAAGAAAGCCTTCTTCCAGATGATGAATGAGTGGTTGTCTGAGTATGTCTGAATAAATCTAGCTGTCTGTAGATAAAATTCGAAAGTATGGGGCTAAAGAGTTCAGAGCTACAGTTGATGATAATCCTGATAGAGCCGAGTTTTGACTTGAGAATACAATTTGAGTCTTTGATAAATTGTCTTGTACACCGTCAGAATGCGTTAAATGTATGGTATCTCTTTTGAAAGATGCAACATACCAGTGGTGAAGCACTTTGATATCTGTGGTGCTGAGAGACTGGGTTACATGGGAATTCTTTCAAACCGAATTCAGAAAGAAATATATAAGTCAATGGCTTCTTGATCAAAAACACAAGAAATTCTTAGAGTTGAAACAGGGTCGTATGACCATATCTGAATATGAAAGAGAATTTATAAGACTGAGCAAGTATGCTCGTGAGTGTATTCCAATTTAATAGGTTATGTGTAAACAGTTTGAAGATAGATTGAATGAAGAGATCAAGCTCTTAGCTGAAATACTTGAATTGAAAGAGTTTGTTGTGTTAGTTGATAGAGCACACAAAGTCGAAAAGCTTAGCAAAGAAAAGAGAAGAGCTGACTCTGAAGCCAGAGATTCGAGAAAGAGGTCAACGGGTAAATCATATTATTCATCGTCAAAGAAATCAAATGATTCTTATAAGGGTTCAACTGCTTCAGTGAGGTATTCCAACAGAGATCGTGGTAAGCAAAACGTAAGTTCAAAAGCTCAATCCACTTCAATAGCAAGTGTTGGTAGTGTCAATGCCAACAAACCTGTGTGTAAACGGTGTGGTAGACGACATTTTGGAGAAGGTCAAATGAATGTTAGAGCATTTTTCAGATGTGGTTTGCAAGAGCATTTGATTCGGGATTGTCTTGAGCTACCTAAGAAAGACAAATTTTTTACTACCAGACCGGGTAATACAGCTACTAGAGGGAGACCACCCTGAAATACTAGAAATGTGAGTAGTAGTAGAGGTGCAATAAAAGATTCTGCTGTGAGATCCGAGGTACGAGCACTAGCCAGAGCTTATGCAATTCGAGCTCGTGAGGATGCATCGGCTCCAGATGTTATCACCGGTACTTTTTCTCTTTATAACACTAATGTAACTGCTTTGATTGATCCTAGGTCGACCCATTCATATGTCTGTATGAATTTAGTGTTTAGTAAGGGTTTACCTATTGAGTCCACTGAATTTGTGGTTAAAGTATCAAGCCCCTTAGGTCAGTATGTCCTAGTTGATAAATTTTGCAAGAATTGTCCTTTTATGACCCAGGATTATTATTTTCTAGCTGATTTGATGCTTTTACCATTTGATGAATTTGATGTGATTTTGGGTATAGACTGCTTAACTCTGCATGATACTATTGTAAATTGTAGACAAATGACTATTGAGTTGAAATGTCAAAATGATGAAGTTCTTCGTATTGAATCCAATGATTCTGGTAGGTTGCCTATTGTGATATCATCTATGCTAGCTCAAAAATATGTGAGAAAGGGTTGTAATGCTTATCTTGCTTATGGGTTGGATACAAAAGTGTCTGAATCGAAGATTGAATCAGTACCAGTGATTTATGAATATTCAGATGTGTTTCCAGAAGAGTTACCTGGGTTGCCACTGATCAGAGAGGTTGAGTTTGCTATTGAATTAGTGCCAAGAACCTCACCGATATCAATAATTCCATATAGAATGGCTCTTATAAAATTGAAAGAGTTGAAAGCTTAGTTACAAGAGTTAACAGATAGAGGTTTTATAGGACCGAGTTTTTCTGCCTGGGGTGTGCCAATTCCGTTTGTAGGGAAGAAAGATGGATCAATGAGATTGTATATTAACTACCGACAGCTCAACAAGGTTACGGTTAAGCATAAGTATCCTTTACCGAGAATTGATAATTTATTCGATCAGTTGAATGGAGCACCAGTATTTTCTAAGATTGATTTATGATCTGGTTATTATCAGTTGCGTGTTAAAGAATCTAATGTACCGAAAACTACATTCAAAACCAGGTACAGACATTATGAATTTCTTGTTATGCCATTTGGATTAACTAACGGTCCTGCACTATTTATGGACTTGATGAATAGAATCTTCAGACTGTATTTGGACAGATTCTTCGTGGTATTCATTGATGATATATTGATTTATTCCCAAGATGAGTTAGAGCATGCCAAACATTTGAGAATTGTGTTACAAACTTTACGAGATAAACAACTATTTGCTAAATTCAGCAACTGCGAATTCTAGCTCCGAGAAGTTAGATTTTTGGGACACATTGTTTCAACAGAAGGCATCAGAGTTGATCCGAGTAAGATTTCATCAATTATTGAATGGAAGCCACCAAGAAATATATCCGAAGTCAGAAGTTTTCTGTGATTTGTTGGCTATTATCAAAGAATTGTTAAAGGGTTTTCAATGATAGCTACACCAATAACTCGTCTATTGCAAAAAGATGTGAAGTTTGAGTGGCCTGGGAAATGTCAATAAAGTTTCGATCAGTTGAAAGCACTGTTAACCAAATCACCAATTTTAGTGAAGATGGCTCAAATTGTTGAAAGATTATGAGTTAGTTATTGATTATCACTCGGGGAAAGTAAAGTTATTGCAGATGCTTTGAGTAGAAAATCTTTGTTTGCTTTGAGAGTGATGAATACACGATTGACTTTGTCAGATGATGGCTCGATTTTAGTTGAGTTAAAAGCTAAATCGATGTTTCTTCAGTAAATCAGCAAAGTTCAAAAATGTGACAATGAATTGAAAGCTAAACGAGTACAGTGTTAGTCAACTCTTGATTCAGAATTTTAGACTGGAATCGATGATTGTTTGTTGTTCCGAGATAGAGTTTGTGTGTCAAAAAATCCAAAGCTTATACAGAAAATTTTGAATGAAACTCACAGTGGTAGCTTGTTTATTCATTTGGGGAGTAACAAAATGTACAATAATTTGAGACAATTGTATTGGTGATCAGGCATGAAACGAGATATTTCTGAGTTTGTGTCCAAATGTCTGATTTGTCAGCAAGTTAAAGCTAAACATCAAGTACCTTCGGGACTATTACAGCCAGTGATGATACCTGAGTGGAAATGAGAAAAAAATACGATGGAGTTCGTATCAGGATTACCCCTATAATCGAAGAAGAAAGATACTATCTAAGTTATTGTTGATCGTTTGATGAAGTCTGCACATTTCTTTCCAATGCGTACAGATTTCTCTCTTGATAGACTAGCTGAGTAGTATATTTCCAAAATGGTCAGATTACACGGAGTTCTAGTCTCTATTATTCCAGATAGGTATCCAAGATTTACATCACGATTTTGGCAGAAATTACAAGAAGCTTTGGGTACGTGGTTGCATTTTAGTACCGCATTTTATCCTCAAACCGATGGTCAGCTTGAGAGAGTAATTCAGATTCTCGAAGGTATGCTTCATTACTGTGTTCTAGAATTTGAAGGCAACTGGGAAAAATATTTATCATTGGTTGAGTTTGTGTATAATAATAGCTTCTAATCAAGCATAAAGATGGCACCATATGAAGCTTTATATGGTCGTAAATGCCGAACTCCATTATACTGGATCGAGCTTAGTGAGAACAAGATTCATGAGATTGATTTGATCAGAGAGACTGAAGAAAAAGGGAAAATAATTCATGATAGTTTGAAAGCAGTTTCAGATCGACGGAAATCGTATGCGGATTTGAAACGTAAATATATTGAATTTTAAATTGGCAATAGAGTGTTTTTGAAAGGATCGCTGTGGAAGAAGATTCTTCAATTTGGTCGCAAAGGGAAATTGAGTTCGCGATTTATTGGGCCGTACGGGATTTTTGGGAGAATAAGGCTAGTGGCATATTGGCTAGCTTTACCATCATAACTTGAAAAGATTCATAATGTGTTTCATGTATCAATGCTATGATGGTATCAATCAGACCCTTCGCATATAATTTCTCCGACAGAGGTTGAGATTCAGCCCGACATGTTGTATAACGAATAACCGATCAGAACATTAGCTCGACAGATCAAAGAGTTGAGAAATAAAAACATAGCTTTAGTGAAGGTTTTTTGCCAATGTCACAACATCGAGGCTATGTGGGAACCAAAAGAAGCTATGAGAGAGCAATACCTTAACATATTCTCTGGTAAGATTTTCAGGGATAAAAATTCTTTTGGAGGAGAGTTATAATAGCCCGTTTTCAGTGAAATTAGAATAGTGGTTTCGGGACCACAAATTTGAGGTTGAAATATTTATTTTAATATTATTTTGAGGTCTACAACATGATAGTATGATTGCATGAAAATTTCGTTAAGAAATTTTACCGTTTGAGTGCTTAAATTGTGAAAAAAGGACTAAATCGCGTAAAGTGTAAAACTTGTGTTCTACTAGAATAAATGTTGATTTGATATGAAATTAAAACATGAGTGGATTCAAATGGTAATTTTACCATTTATAAAGTTAGTGGACATTCTTGGATATAAATTAGGTTATATATGTAATTTATTAAATAAAAGCCAATTAAGTAAAATAAAGTCAAAATTTCTTCTTCATTCATCTTCTTGCCAAAATTTAAGAAAAGAAAAACACCATTTTATGCTTCATAACATTCGATCAAGTCTTCTTGTGCATGTAAGTGATTTTTGACTCCGTTTTCAATGATTTTTATGTTTTTGAGGTTGTTGTAACTTAATCTAGCTACCCCAGGGATTAATTTGCAAAATTGCCAAAGTATTTAAGTGTTTTCATTGATGAATATGTATTTGTTTTGAAGTTTAATGGTAGAAAATGGATGGTCGTTGTTAAAGAAACAAGTTTTGTAAAGTGATTTTGAATGAATTGCAAATTAGGGGTTAAATTGAGAAAAGTGAAAATTTTGTGGTGAAATGTCTGAATAAATGAAATGTAGGGCTTGCTTAGGGCCTAAATGATATTCGGCTAGCATGGGTTGAAATTGAATTGCATGAATTTGCATTTTTATGAGCTAGGGACTAAATTGTAAAGAAGTCAAATGTTTAGGGGTAAAATGGTAATTTTACCAAAATATGATTTTTGGATTTGATTGAATCGAATAATACTTAAAATAGTTAGATTTGATTATATAGATCAAAAAGCCACGTACGGATTTAGATCGGGGAAAAGATAAAGTTGTGGACTAGACGATCGTTTTCAATCCTTTGAATTCAAGGTAAGTTCGTATGTTTAATAAGTATTAATTTGTATGTGTTTAAATACTTAATTGATATAATGGTAATGATGCGACTCCATGGAAATTATCAATGAGATATTGGCAAGTGAATGGGTCTCGGTTGAACCTTAGGAATAGATAGGATATAAATGACAAATCATTAGCGGTAATCGTGTTTATATTGTGGGTGCTGGTCCTGTACGTCCTACTGGTGGTTGAGTTTCCAGGCATGTGTTACGGTTACTCGATAGCTCGTGTGAGCAACACCGTATAGCTACGTCTTGACCGTTAGCTTATGTGAGCGGACCCAGTGATGGCTCGAGAGTGAGCATTTCTATGAGATATGTAACAAAGATGGTTTCGACCATGTATTGGCAATTAGTGTGCGAGATACTCAAGTATTCGATATTATTCCAAATGGTTCAACGGGAAAGATGATGGTATGAGGATATAAGAGATGATATGGATCATTTCAGGTATTCGTGAGAAGTATGGCAAGTAAGTTGTAGTGGATGTATTCATACATGACTACTATGGTTGAGATAATGTGCTAATCTTTGGATTGAAATTTACCTATGTTTACTTATGCTTCTTTAAATTGTTGATGAATAATAAGTTGTACTTATTAGCCATACGAGCTTACTAAGCTTAATAGCTTACTTTGTTTACTTTTCTGTGTTTTATAGTGATCCGGGAGCTCGCTCAGATTAGAAGTTTTCGGAGAACTCATCACACTATCCAGTAATTGTTTTGGTACTTTTAGACTTAATTTATTTTGGTTATATGGCATGTATAGGTATTTTGGCTAATGAAAGACTATATGTTATGGTTATGTATTGGCAATTTAATGTAGTTTGATTTGGCATATGTATTGGTATGTATATATGTGTGTGGTTGGTCATATCTTGTATAATTTATGATTGCCATGAAAATGCTTGATGGTGCATTGGTAGTTTGGTACCTATTAGATGAATGGGTGAAGTGGTATACATGTTATGTTTTTGCATTATGGTGCATATATGTAAATGACCATTTAGGTAGCTTTTTGAGATGATATTTGCATGTTTTATAATGGTCAATTGTGATATTTGATAGCACTTGGGTTAATGGTATTAAAATTGCATGTTTTAAGCTTGATTTTGGTTGGTTTGAATGTCTATTTATGTTGTGGTTTTATGCTATTGAAATATGTAGGTTGGTACCAAAGTTGGTGAGAAATGTGGCTTAGAAAATAGCCTAATTTTGTCCACACAAGCAAAGACACAGGCGTGTGTCTTAGTCGTGTGTGACACACGGTCAGATGACACGACCATTTGTCCCCTGAGATTTCTAATAAAAGCAAGTCAGTGAGATACACGGGCATGTGGTTGGCCGTGTGGCACAAGTCAGTGAGTTACACAGGGTCAAATAGGGCTGGGACACATAATCCCATTTCGAATATCCACATGGCCTGTGACATGGGCGTGTCTCTTGGCCGTGTGAGACACATGGCCTGGCCACATGAGCCTATGTCCCCTGTACTTTGAAATTTTCATTGTTTTCTCAAAATTTTCATAAGTTTACGTTTAAGTCCTGAATTGTTTTAAAGGCTTTTTTTTGTCTTTGTGGGCTCATGTTAGGGACTATATGATTGAATTTGATTGACTTATGAATTGAACGATCTGTTATGTAATAAAATTTATGATTGGTTAAGCGATAAGTCTGGTAATGCTCCGTAACCCTATTCTGCGACGGATACAGGTTAAAGGTGTTACAGATGACATAGTTCAAAAGCTTGATTTTTTCAATCGTTGGCATAAGTGACTTGGTCATCCATCTTGCAATGTTTGTCAAGTTTTAGATTTTTGCAATATTAGTGTTCTTAGAAAAAAATATTGTTTATTCTCTGTAATGCTTGTGAGCTTGGTAAAGGACATAAACTATATTTTTCTTCTTCTATGTCAGTGTATTCTGCTCCTCTTGAGCTTGTGGTAACTAACTTGTAGGGTCTTGCTTCGTGTTCCTCGTCTAGTTTTTTTTTTGTATTATATTTCTTTTGTAGATGTTTTTTCTAGGCATACCTAGATTTATTTTTTAAAAATTAAATCTGATGCTTTGCAAGCATTTTTATATTTCAAAGCCCATGTTCAGTTGCAACTGGGAGTTCAAATCAAACAGTTGCAGACTGATAATAGGGGTGGATTTCGTAGTTTTGCTCTTTATCTTTAGAAGTTTGGTATTGCACATCGCTTGTCGTGTCCATACACATTTGAGCAAAATGGTCTGGTAGAAAGACGCCATCGACAGATAATGGAAACTGGTTTGGTGTTTTTTACTCAAGCATCACTCCCTCTTTCTTTTTGGTCTAATGCTTTCTACTATGCATTGCATCTTATGAACCTACTCCCTATAAAAGTGTTAGATAAGACATCTTCAATAGAACATTTGTTTGGACATCAACCTGACTATCTGTGGCTTAGAATGTTTAGTTGCTTATGTTTCAGCTGTGTGTGACAGATGGTCAAATGACACGGCCGTCTGTCCCCTGAGATTTCTAATAAAAGCAAGTCAGTGAGTTACATAGGCTAGTCATATAGGCGTATGGTTGGCCGTGTGGCACAAGTCAGTGTGTTACATAGGGTTGGACACGGGCTGAGACATGACCATGTGATCCCATTTTGAATGTCCACACGACCTAGATACGGGCATGTCTCTTGGTCGTGTGAGACACACGGCCTGGCCACACAGGCGTGTGTCCCCTGTACTTTGAAAGTTTCATTGTTTTCTTAAATTTTTCATAATTTACATTTAAGTCTCGAATTGTTTTAATGGCTTGTTTTAGGCCCCGAGGGCTCATTTTAGGGACTATATGACTGAATTTGATTGACTTATGAATTGAATGATGTGTTATGTAATAAAATGTATGATTGGTTAAGCGATAAGTCCGACAATGCTCCGTAACCCTATTTCGGCAACATATATGGGTTAGGGGTGTTATAAATGACATAGTTCAAAAGCCTGATTTTTTTCAATTGTTCGCATAACTGACTTGGTCATTCATCTTGCGATGTTTGTCAGGTTTTAGATTTTTGCAATATTAGTATTCTTAGAAAAAATTATTGTTTACTCTCTGTAATGCTTATGAGCTTGGTAAAGGATAAAAACTACATTTTTCTTCTTCTATGTCGGTGTATTCTACTCCTCTTGAGCTTGTGGTAACTAACTTTTAGGGTCTTGCTCCGTGTTTCTCGTCTAGTTTTTTTTGGTATTATATTTCTTTTGTGGATATTTTCTCCAGGCATACCTGGATTTATTTTTTAAAAAATAAATCTGATGCTTTGCAAGCATTTTTATATTTCAAAGCCCATGTTATATTGCAATTAGGAGTTCAAATCAAACAGTTGCAGACTGATGGTAGGGGTGAATTTCGTAGTTTTGCTCTTTATCTTCAGAAGTTTGGTATTGCACATCGCTTGTCGTGTCCATACACATTTGAGCAAAATGGTCTGGTAGAAGGGCGCCATCGACAGATAATGGAAACTAGTTTGGTGTTTTTTATTCAAGCATCACTCATTCTTTCTTTTTGGTCTAATGCTTTCTACTATGCTTTGCATCTTATGAGCCTACTCCCTACAAAATTGATTGATAGGACATCTTCGATGGAACGTTTGTTTGGACATCAACCTGACTATTAGTGGCTTAGAATGTTTAGTTGCTTATGTTATCCACTAACTCGACCCTACCATCGACACAAATCATAGTTTAGATCTACTCCTTGCATGTTTCTTGGGTATGCACCGAATTATAAAGGTTATAAATGTCTTGATCAGGCTTATCGTATTTTCATTTCACGACATGTAAGGTTTGGTGAAACGATTTTTCCTTTTGCCAAACTACCATCTTCCTCTGTACAAAGAGATAGTCCAAGTTTAGTCACTACTCTGTAATGTTTTTGCTCCTAAGTCTTACTGTACTAATGGGTTGATTGCTCCTTTCGTTTCACTATCACTCTTGGCATCTTCTTCTACAATCAGTTCCTGTGCAAACTTAGGTGGTTTTAGTGGTTCTCAAACTATTGGTTTTAATAATCAAGTTGTTGTTTCTGTTTGTCAGAACGCAACTCTAGTTTTGCCAACTGGTCTTTTAGGTCCTATTACTCATAATGCTAGGAGTAAGGCTAGTGTTTATAAGCCAAAAGCTTATACTGCCATAATGAGTGCTACTGAACCAAATAATATTCAAGATGCCATGAATATTTCTACATAGAACGCTATTGTATATGATAAGTTGTCAGCTTTAGTCAAGAACACATGGGAGTTGGTCACACCACTTTTTGATCGTCCACTTTTAGGCTGCAAGTGGTTATTCAAGGTTAGAAAGAATCTTGATGGGTCGGTTTCTCGCAATAAGGTTAGCTTGGTGGTTTAGGGGGTCTCCCAGGCTATTGGAATGGACTACCATGAAACATTTAGTCCTATAGACAAAGAAAAAATAGTCAAAACAATACTTGTCTTAGCAATATCGCAAAAATGGAAATTAAGATATATAGATGTTAATAATGCCTTTTTGAGTGGAGATTTAGCTGAGGATGTCTATATGAAGCAGCCACTTGGATTTGAAGTCTGTGATGCCAATGGAAACCTTTCGGCCTGTAAATTGAAGAAAGTTCTATATGGGCTTAAGTAGGCTCCAAGAGCTTGATAAAATGAATTTTACCTTGTTATTATTTGTCAAGCATGTAGATTTGGACCTTCGTTTTGTTTGTAATAAGGTACTCGGTGGTCAATTGCAGGTGAATTATGTCCCTACTTAGGATCAAGTAGCAGATGTTCTTATTAAGCCATTAACTGAACGTTCCTTCTCTCGATGTCGTGACAAATTGAATGTTACTGCATTAAGTGTTTTTTAGCAAGAACCTGCAGGGGAATATCAGGAGAAGTAAATAAAATCAGTTAGTATTGAACTGATTCTATAATTAGTTATCAACCCTGTTAGAGTTTCTATTAAAGGATTACAAGTATTTAAGTGTTTAAATACTTAAGCTTTGTAAATCAGTTGATAGTATGAAATGAATCTTGGAGTGTTCTTATCTTCTTTAGTTTTTCTAGTAGAGAGAATTGAGATAATTAGATTTGAATGAAAAATAGAGAAAATAACTAGGGTTTATATATTAATTAAATTAGTCATTTTATAGCTGTTAAAGTTTTGTGACCGATGAAATTTTACCATTGCGAAAATACGCCTTACATGATGCTCTTTCTTGCTACATAAGCACTAAACACTTTTTTGCTGGACACGTATTTTATTTTTTTTCTAAAATTAATCTATTTCTTTAAATATTTTAAAAAAATTTAGCCAAAAATTACACTTCCACTGTTTGAAAATGAAAAACCGAAAAAAAGTCGCGTAATAAGATTGTAAAATCGAAATGACGGCATAGATCAGAAAAGAGATTTCATTATTTGACGTGAATGCTTGCAATCTTTTTTTCAACATCCGACATTTCAATCAAATCTGAATCTCTGCAATAATGAAAAATTATTATTATTATCTTTTCTAAACTAGCAAGTTGTATTCACGAGCGGGTAGCTTGATCTTTGCCACCACACGTGCGCCATTTAATTAAAATAAGTTAAAATGAAAATTCTAAAAGGGTGTCTATTTAAATACATATTCCAACAAAGTCCACATTTAGATTTCCAATGCTTACCTTAATCCTTGTATTTTTAATTTTTAATTTTGTCTTTTGTTACTTTGCACGCTATTGTCTCCCCCTTCACTTGTCCCAAAACAATATCTTTGTTCTCTTTTAACCCTTTTCATATTCAAATATGTCACTAATATTTTATTTAATATTAAATTTAATATTGAATTAGTTCAGATTCTTAAATAAAGAGTAAACGTTTTTAATATTGAGATGGTATTTTAAAAATAATATTAAGAAAACGTTTAATATTAGGTATAATATTTACTTGCATCCATGTTACTGTTAATAATCTCCTATAGTAAATAGTAAAATGAGCAGAAATGTAGTGATGAGAATTGTAATATTGTGGAATTTGGGCAGTTTAAGTATAAATAATTAAGAAAGTAGATTTGCAAGGAGCACGTATGTTCCCCATTGCTGCCACACGAGTTCATGGGCCACTAGGGTCTAGTGTGTAAAAGGGAAGTAAGGGGACCCCTTTTTTAAGGGCATAAAAAGGCAACAAAAGGGATGTTTCTTTGTTTATTAATTTCTTGCGCCTACTCTTTTCTTTATGAACATCACAGTATAATATATAATAATATATTAATATAAAGGTTTTCAGAGGCACATCAGATATTCTATTTGGTGGAGCCATGAACCAGGGGCTCCACTAATGAAGAAAATATGTAAGGTTCAAAATGATGGTGATCCACTACAATGATCTCTTTTTCTTTTTCCATTGAGGTATATAAATTGCTAAATCAAACCTAAATTCTTGACTTTCACTTGAGTTCATGTGAGTCCACAGTTAAAAAACCTCGAAAGAAAATAAAAGTTGGACAATTTTAGGAGTTATTATTAGTTTTTAAGCTGTTTTGATTATTTAATAAAAATTTTGACTTAACAACAAAAGTTTAAAAGAAAAAAAAAAAGAACTTGACCTAGCAATATCATTTTACAAATTAAGTGAAATATGACATTATTTGAAAAAAAATTGAATTCATAAATATTTTAAATATTTAAAAATAAATTATTAAAAAATATATAAAAAAAATCTTTACAAAAAAAAAAAACAATCTGATATATATATATATATATATATATATATATAAAAGAAGGTGCTACGTACACATAAATTATCATGTCCATTTAAAATCACCATGCTTAATGGCATCGGCAATGGCAACCTTGCCTTTGCTCCCCAATTAAAAACATTGGAGTTCGTGTGCGCATTTAAGAGCCCGTTATGGCTATCTTGTCACCTTTGGAAATAAATTTGATTTGAAAGTTGAAAGTACATTAGAAATAGAATTTAATCATAATTATATTACAACAAAAAAATATAGTATGATAGTACAAAAATAATATATAAATATATAATATATTAAAATTTATTAAATATAAAAAATATTAAAAGTATAATTATATATTGACACAAATATAGCACAATGTGCAAAGTAGAACTATATGGGGTAAATTATTTTCATTTAAAATGAATGCTATGATCAAGACTTGTTGGTTGAATAGTAAAACAGGCTTCTCATCTCCCCATGTTTGCAGTGTGGGCCAAGGAGATGGAGATTGCGAAATTAAAAGTGTAGTATATAAATAGTTATTTCCATTATATTATATTCTTGGAACACAATGAATGAGGTGAATGTATATAATTATGAAGGAAAAATAAAAACTCGTATTTCAATTTAATGGAATCTGATTGCCATAACTGATCTGCTATCAATCATCCACAAAACGGACTCTCTTATTCCCGTGATTCTTTTAACCGCAGGTTTTTTATGTAAATAAATTTTAAAAAAAATTATATACTAAAATAGGTTGTGAGTTGAATTATTTATGAAAATAGTATATTTTTTTAGTCGCGCCTATTTGACAGGCACAACTCTTTTTTATATTAAAATATTTTTTGTTTTTAAATAAAATTTTATTAATTTTTTTCCCGAATCAGTATATGACCCGTGTACAGATACGAAAATAGTATACGGGTTGCGCCTATCTGACAGGCGCGACTAGTTGACCTTATCTGACAGGCGCGACTAGTTGAGCCTATTTGACAGGCGCGACTAGTTGAGCATATCTCCAAGACGCGACTGGTGGGGCCTACAGGCGTGTCTAGTGCTTAATTTTCCCCTATATATACCTCGAAAATCAGATGAGCAACAGACACAATTTAGCAGAGCAACAAACACAAAATTTAGCAGATTGGAAGTAAGAAGATAGGAGAAGAAAGAAAGAAAGGAAAACAAGAAGAAAGATAATGTATTTTAATTTATTTCCTTTTAAATAGAATGTAGAGTTTTGTTAGTAATTTTATTTTTTGAAAGTTATTTTGTTAGGTTTTGAATGAAAAATTTTGCTAGCTTTTGAATGAAAAATTTTGCATTAAAAATTTTATGTAACTTTTTTGCTTTTTGAAACTGTTTTGAGAATTTTAAAAATTTTTTAACAGATCTAGTATTGAAGATGGAGAATCAGTTTTTCGTATGCATTTATTTTGATGGAGAAATTTTGACAACAACCATGGGATGTATATTTGAATGTCGCAAATAATTAGTAATGAAATTTAATAGAAATATCTAGTTCGATGATATGAAGGAAAAAATTAGTGAAAAAATTTATAGACGTTGTGGGAGAAGGATCTCGAAACTTTTCTACAAGTTTCCAATTTCGACGGATCCTATAAAATTCACCGAAATGGAACTTGTAGACGATAAAGACCTGGAGACAATGGTCGCTCTTCATTGTGGGACTTAGAGCAACTAAAATGTACCGATTCAGTTATTTGCTGAGTTAGCTGGTGTGGAGCTAACTGAAGATCCCACTTCATTAGGTGAAGAAGATAGAGCTCAAGAGCCCTGTATGGTGGTTCCGATATCGTACGTTGATAGTCAATCAACTATACACGGGATCGACATTGATCTCAATGCTGCACCTGAGACTGATATGGTTGGTGATGATGTATACCATAGTAGTGATCCTTTTGATCACAAAGTCAATAGTGATAGTGATCCTAACGTAGACGAGGTCCTGGATTATATTGACGACGAAGGCGTGAATGAGGATGGAAACATTAACACATCTTCAGTCGAAAACCAAATTCGTCGTATTGTGATATACAATAATCTTGGGGCACACATGTCTCGGATAGACCCCGATGCGACACACAGAGCCAAGTTCTCGGAGTACTCTGAAATATTACCTACTTACCGGATAACCGTATATTTTGATCTGAAGAGTTGTTGATGGACTTGAGATTCGAAAGTAAGGAAGAATGCGTATTTGCCATTAAGCTGTATAGTATGAATATATTAGTAGACTACAAAGTCATCGTGTCTAAACCGACATTATATATTGGAGAGTGTTAAAGGTCGATGGAAGGCTGCAATTGGCAGATATGAGCTGCATTTATCCAGAAGTCGCAGATGTGGGAGATACAAAAATTTGTTGGGCCTCACACATGCACTTCAACACGTATGATAGAAGATCATCGAAAACTTAATTCCAAAACTATCTGTACGTGCATCATGCTAATGGTGAAAGACATGCCGGCCATTAAAGTTTTGGTACTGATTATCAAAATACAGGTACGATTTTAATATTGAGTATCATACCAGAAGGTATGGATAGCTAAATAGATGGCAATGGAGCAATTGCACGGAGATTTCGATATATCATACAATAAGTTACAGGGATGGATAACCGCTATGAGGGACTACGTGCTGGGGACTGTCATTGAGTTGCAGACACAACTTTATTATGGCTCGGATAACCAACTACAACTGGGAAAAGGAATTTTCCATCGGATGTTCTGGACATTTGATCTATGTGTAAGCGCATTTCCCCACTAGAAGCCATTTGTGCAAGTAAATGGGACTTGGCTATATGGAAAATATATACAGATCCTACTTCTTGCGGTTGCTCAAGACGGCAAAAGGAATGTGCTCCCGATTGCATTGGCCATCATAGATAAGGAGAACATAGAATCATGAGAATTCTTCCTTACCAACCTGCGGATGTATGTTATTAGCAACGATAATATTTGCACCATCTCTGATAGATGGAAATGATTAATTGCTGCCATTATGCGTTTTGGTGTGCCATGGAGATCCGTTTACTGCATCCGGCACATCGCCGCTAACTTCCATCGAGATTATAAGAATACAGACTGGAAGAGACAAGTTGTGAAAATGGGTAAAGGATTACTTTATCTTTTCAATATAAGTTTTAATGTTTTATGGCAATACTGTAACTTATCTTTTCTTAATACATAGATAGCACATGAGCTAGAGCCACACATTTTCTGCCAAAGAATGACTCGACTTGAGAGTGACATGGAGGGTTAAACAAACACATCTTTTCGACAGTGGTTGGGTACTATGGAGCGGTAGCAATGGGCTTAAAGTTTTGACGAGGGCTTTCGTTATAGTCAAATGACCACAAACTTAGTGGAGGGGATCAATGCTGTGTTGTTGAAAACACGACATCTTTCGATTTCATCTGTCTTCTCGGCTACATTCTATAGGTTGGCTACCTTGATACCAAGAATGGGTCAGCAACAAGTCAATTAGATAGAGGTGGGACTTGTGTTTGTCGAAGATGTTAGGGATGAAATGGTTGCAAACTGTCAGATGAAAAGATCAATAACTGTAGAAGTATATTCACGACGTAATGAAACGTTTTGAGTTATAGAGACCATCGGTCGTCGACCCGGTATACCACCTAGGTCCTACAGAGTTGATCTCTGAAACAGACGGTGTAATTGTTAGAGGTTTCAAACACCTCATTATCCTAGTGCACATGTCGTGGCAGCTTATGCTAAAGTCTCGCTCAATGTAGAATAATTTATCGATAAAGTGTACACCCTCGAAAGCACGTTGTGTGTATGGGAGAATGAGTTCCTCGTGCTTCCTAACCTACCTACTTGGGAGGTTCTTCTGACGACCTTTGAGCTTGTTCGAGACAAAGGGTTGTGTAGGAACCCGAAAGGTTGTCCGCAATCATCAAAAATCCATAACAAAATGGACATTATGGAGAAATCCGACGGGAAGCTGTATGGTGTATGCAGATTAGCCAGTCATAATAGGAGTAAATGCTCGCTCCGAAACTACCATATTGGACAATCACTGCGATCGGGTAGAAATTGAGATGTTGTTCATTACATGTTGAGAGGATTGAATCTAAAATTTGCTTACAATTTGTTGCAGTTAATCTAATTTGACTTACATAGTTAGTATAAAGTATTTAAATTGCAAAAACAAAACCCCATAAAATTGATAAATAAAATGGTAAAAAAGTCATTACATAAATACAAAGTTGACTATTTAAATTACAAGGAAAAAATTAAATTGATAAATAAAATGCCAAAAAATTCATTACATAAATATGAAATTATTTATATTACAAAACCCCCTAAAATTGATGGTTTGATGGTGTGGTTCTAAGGGTATATTTTTGTGGAGCTCGACATTCACGTTGCGGGCGATTGAGGCAATCAACATTTTTTTATCTGTGTGCAGGGGTGTGTGAAACATAGACGAGAAATCATATGTCTCAAACGCCATCGATGAACTTGAGCCGGGAGGAGTAGAGTACGATAGTGGATACGGGCCAAAAGGAGTAGAGTACGGCGGTGGATACGGATCAGGAGGAGTAGAGTATGGCGGTAGATATGGGCCAGAAGGAGCGGAGTACTGAGGTGGATACAAGCCAGGATGACTAAAGTACTGAGGTGGTAGTGATATCAAACTCTAAATGATATTCATGACCTAACGAGCCTGGGAAATAGTTATCGCCTCCCAAATCTGGATGATAAGAACTATCCTAGAGTGTAGTTTTAGCTCTACCTCCGTCTTTAGCTATAGTGTATGATGCAGATCTGGAAGGGTTGCCCAATACGTGTCGTATGCGGAGGGACTACCATCGACCGCCCACAAAAAAAATGGTTTCCCTATCTCACAATACCACTGTATGTATTCTAACGAGGGCTGCAGATCCAGAGCACGATCCATTTGAGGTACCCTCCCCAATCGGTTGTTTCACATCGTAATATATTCTTCGTACACTTCTCTCAATCATTTCCATACTTCCCCCTATTCATCCCATGGATCTTACCCAATCGTACTGGTAGAGTCGGGATATATTGTATGCAACCGAATTGCCGGAGTACTCGATCGCCATGATACCACTTCACTATCTGAAAATTGATAACTAGTGCGCTAATGCACCATAGGTTTGAGTGGGCGTGGGCAGATGAAGGAACAACCGCCATAATTTTTAGAACAGAATACGACATCCAAATGAACTGCACAATTAATAACATTGTTATATTAACGCGGGTCGAGTGAGAAAAAATAATAAAATAAAGTTTATATTGGAAAAACTTACCCCCTCTCAAGCATGATTCTCAATCATCAAATAATATATCGAAACTGTGTATGACCTCTCGATATCCAAATTTGTGCTCCATCTATGAAAATAAATTGTTAGAACAATATAATCCGAAAAAAATAAACTAATTATTATAACGAGTAAAAATTCATCACCTATTAACAAGAGGAAATATATATGATTGGTGACTAATGGATGCCAAGAATGGCATCTGGTAAAGTGCCCACGACTGCAGAAGTATGAGGCATCCACCTATGTTATCGCAAAAGGATCTGTCGTCTGACAAAGTTCGCGATACAGCATGGCTAACACTGCGAACCCCTAACTGTATGAATGGGTGTTATGCAAATTGGATAATAGGGGTAAGTACATCAAGTGGACCATACTGCCGTTTGCAACCGGCATGAGTGCACCCCCTATAAGATGCATAATGTAAGCTCGAATGGCCTACATCACCTCCCATTCATTTGCAGTACTCGACAAATACTCAAAATTGGCCTTTAGCCATGAAAATCTTAAACTGGCAAATTTCCCCTTACTTATCGAGCATCCAAGTAAGTCATAGCAAAGGGTAGCCAGCTTAGATATCGAACTTACAGCTGTGACCTCACTCCCATAGACGAGGAGCCCGAGCTGTAGTGCAATATCCTCTAGAGTGATGTGCACTCCTCGCACGACAAATGAAATGTGCGGGTCTTCGAACGCCATCGTTCGACTAAAGCAGAAATCAAGTCATATCGCAGATCAAAAGTCCGAATCAATGTTGCTGATCCGAACCCAGCTAACTCCAGATATGGCATTAGGCGTTCTTCTGGCAGAAACCTTACACTATTAACACGGCCCCTCAATATGCGGTACTGGCCCTAACATTATTAAATTAGCAAAATAGTTAATACAATATAATTTAATTCTGCAAATAACATGAGTATCAAATAAAAATTTTATTACCATTTCATTAATAGTACTTGATATGTAATAATTTTATTGTTAATTAAAGAACTCATTTGCTGCAAATCTGCAATTAAAAAAATGAATTCATTTAATTTGTTTCAAAAAATACAATAAATTATTTCAAATTTCATAAACAAAACACGGTAAATATCTAATAATTTCCCATAATTTACCAGCAATAAAAAAAAATATGATAGATTACAATAATAATATAATTAAAATTAATATAAACTATCTAAATATAAAAAACATACGAATTAAAAAAATAAAAATAGAAATAGAAACATACCTGATTAGTTTCTTTCAAACAACCTATAAAATTATATAATAACAAATTTAATCAACATTTTAATAAATCAATAAAAATTATCAAATAAACAAAAAAATAAAATAAAATTACATTATATAAAAATTATATTAAAAAATCACAAAACACTAAACTAAACTCTAACAATTTATATAACCTAATCATAAATTACTAACAAAATAAATATAAAATTATTTTTTTAAAAATGCATTACTAAAAAAAAATCACAAAACACATAACTAAGCACTAACAATTTATATAAATTAAAAAAATGTTTGAAGACTTCCTTGTCATAAAAGACAATGACACAAAACATATGATTCGTTTCATTATTGTATAATTAATTTCTCTAATCATGGTAATCCAAATAAATGGTGTCTCTAAAAAGTATAGTTTAATTTAATGGCAATGATTTGTTCATGCATTATTTTAAAATAATTACAAACACAAAAATTTATAACATACTCCTAAATTACCAAGAAAATATTTAACAAAATAATTTTACATTACTAAAAACTCACCAAATACTAAACTAAACACAACAATTTATAACTTAATCCTAAATTACTAATAAATTAATTTTAAAATAATTACAAACACAAAAATTTATAACATAATCCTAAATTACTAACAAATTAATTTTAAAATAATTATAAAAAACAAAAAAAATTACATTCATACAAAATATTAATCCAAAACCATAAACTCTAAACATAAATAATTTATAAATAAATTAATAGCAAAAAAAATTCACAACATCTTAATTAAACTCTTTAAATTATAAACAAAATTATTTACTAAATTAATACATTACCTTTTTTTTCTTCTTCTCTTCTTCTTTTTTTCTTCTTCTCCTTTCTCTCTTCCGGTGGGTGGGTGTTTGGTTTGGGGGACCATGCTTATAAGGTCCCCCATTTGCATTATTTTTCCCATTGAAGGGACAATACATATATGTACTGTAGGGGGTAGCATGCAGCAATAGGAGCAGATGGCGCTGGGGGGCAGCAACATGAGTAGAAGGCGCTGGGGGGAGCATTCGCGCCTACCTGTCAGGCGTGACTAGTCACTCCTATCTAATAGGCACGACCTATTTCAAGTATTTTTTACCTGTATTTTGACCCATTGACCGTATTTTAACTTGTATATAAATTTAAAAACTTCTAATAAAAATAAAAAAATAATATTTTATTTAAAAAACAAAAAAATATTTTAATATAAAAAAAGAGTTGCGCCTGTCAGATAGGCGCGACTAAAAAAAAATACCATTTTTATAAATAATCCAGCTAACAACCTATTTCAGGATATAATTTTTTAAAATTTATTTATGTAAAAAACCCTTTAACCGCTCAAAATTTCATATCTATGGATGCCATTGCCAATGCCATCATTATAACAAAAAGAAGAAGAAATATTCCTGTAAATTACAACATGCCAATTAATTAATTAAAGAAAATTGAAAATTTTAAGTGAATTTTGAGTCAATTTATCACATGTTTGTTAATTGTAAGTTAAGTGATCTTTTATAAAAATAATTCGAAAATTTTAATTAATTATAAAAATGATCTTTTTTTTTATTATGTATGTAAATGATTTGAAATGAACAGTGAAAGTTTGTGGAGTCAAAGAGATTGATGCCACTAACATGTCACATCAGCCAATCGGATTAAAAAATTTAATTTTTCTGGTGGAGCCATAGAGAATGACGTTATCTGTATAAATACAAGAGAATACCAGTATTTCTCAATAATTGGGGTTAAAGTTAATTTAGTAATTGCCTTCCTTGGGTACAATCCTCAGAGTATGTATCTATTTCGTTGTAACTATATTACAACCTAACATGTATACTTGTGGGCACCACCTCAATTTATATCTTTAGTTGCAGTATTCACACTCTAAATGTTAGTACGTCTGGAGGCGGTCAAATTGTTTTATTTTCATATTAGTGAAATGTGTTAGGATGGGATGATGAGTTTGAGAAATGGTAGTATGGATATGATAAATTGCTTATTATTATTGTTCATTAATTCATACATTTGAATGATTTTGGTTTTGTTATAATGATTGGATTATAGAAATACCACTGAGTTATACTTAGCGTGCAATTTTATTTTCTGTGCCCAAGTGTTCGAGTGTCAACATCAGCATCCAATAGCGATCCCAAACTTAAAATGTTGGTGGTGTTAGTTTGGTCATGGCATGTACCTAAGGGAGTCATATGATTATACAATGTTCTATTTTGGATTTTGTTGGCATCATGAAAATCATGAAATATATATATGTATATATATGTGTGTGATGGCAATGGTCTTTATTAATGGTATCTTGTTGAACGGTTTAGGCATATGTGCTTCAAAGCTTAAATGGTGAATAGGTAGTATGATATAGAAAAGGTAAGGTAAAATAAGTAGTTGGGAAGTGATGAATGTTATGCTTATAATGGCTTAAATGTTTGGCAAATTTGGTACATACTTGTAGGATTGATTTTTATAACTATTTTGAAATTCTTGAATGGTTAAATTGATACATGATTTATTGATTGTTTTGGGGTGCCATTTGAGGCACATTGGTAATGGTTTAAATAGGGTAATTTGATTTATACACTATTAAATCATATGTAAGTTTAAGTAGGTTTCATCATGATTTGTATATGGAAAATGTTTAAGTATATTTTGGGACTTATAGGTCACTTTGATGGTTCTCGTAAGACTCGAACACTCTGTAATGATTGTAGCTCAATACTTATACACATCGATTGTTTAATTTGGTTAAAACCTATTATATGATCGTAAGTTCTATCAATATATATTTTCCCACTCTTTTAAACATCTAGCAAATTCCCGGATCTATAAACTTCTAGGGTGCTTGATTTATAACTAAGAATGTGAAAAGGATGGTCAATTCAGGCTTATCTTTAGGGATTGCTGGTTTATCTTTTTTTTGTTTTGTGACTTTTTGAATTGGTAAAATTTCTTCTATTAACTCAGTCTTAACTATCATTATCTTTGTTGGTGGGTCTATATTATACTATTTTTGTAGTTCAGCTTTGTCAGCATTACCTGAGATTTCTGAGATAATGAGTTCCATGTCTATTTGATTCTGTGATTCACTATCAATTTCCTCCACTAGCTTCATATCTTCTCTTTACGAAGTTCCATTTGATTCGTCTGAATATTCTTCTATCTGCTGAAGTGGATAATAGTTTGGGAGTTCTCCTTCTTCGCAAGTGTTTATGATGACATTTTTTTCTCTACTCAGTTTCAGACTTAGCACCTCTTGGTACCTTTCTAATGGCATATCATCATGGTTATTATCAACTTGGGGAAAATTTGGGGTTTTGTAACACCTCTTACCCATATCCGACGCTAGAATAGGGTATGAGGTATTACCAAACTTAAACACACGTGAACACACAAATTCGAGTCATAAAATTTGCGTCAAATTTAAAGCTTTTCATTTATATTCATAACGTCCCTATTACGGACCTATGGGACCCTAAACATACATTAGGAGTGGTTCAGGACTGAATTAAGAACTTTCAAAACTTTTTCAACACTTATAAAAATTTCATGTTTTGGAGAGTCACAAGCCCGTGTGGGCAGGTCGTGTGGTCACACATGCTCGTGTGGCTTGGGACACGATTGTGTCCTCAACCTGTGTAACTCTCAGTTTATGATGTCATCAACCATTTAGGGTTACACGGCCAAGTCACATGCCTGTGTGCTAAGCCGTGTGGCGAATTTAATTTTCACATTTAAGGTGCAGACTTCATACGGCCTGGGCACACGCCTATGTCATATGGCCGTGTCCTTCACACGGTCGAGACACACGGCCGTGTCTCTGCCCGTGTGTTTACTGCTAGACATTCTGTTTCTCAAAACTAAGGTGCAGGGGACACACGGCCTATCAACACGCCCATGGGGCTGACCGTGTGTCACACACGGCCTAGACACACGCCCGTGTGTTTACCCGTGTGGACAATATATATAGGCTATTTACCAAACCAATTGCCACCCTGAAACAAAAAAACACATATGTCCATCCAACAATACTTATCATGACATAAATTAAGCACTTAAACCTCCACAATCAAGGTATCCACTCATCATCCACATACCACAATCAACATGCATGAACATTACACAATTATCGACTCAATCATGCATGCAACCACATTCATAAAAGACATCATTACATGATCATACCAATAACCAATATTTGCCTATTTCAAATGGCCTTATACAAAATGAGCTTTAAACTAAATTAGGCTAACTTTCTTGGCCAAATCAAAGATGACACTTAACAAATGACCAAGTCCCTATACATGCCATACTTTCAAAAATATTACAAGTATCAAATACCCAAAATAATGATGTTGATAGTGTGATGCGAACCTCCGACAAGTCCCGATCTCGAGCTAGCTTGGTGACACTATAAAACAAAGAAAAAGAAATGAAGGGTAAGCTATTTATCTTTGTAAGTTTATATGCAAATAAATAGCATCTTAACCATGCAAATTCATATAATGAGAGCTAACACATTTAACATTGAGCTCACATATGCTAAACTTACTCAAACACAACTTACCACAGTATCCTCACTTATAATGTTCATACTACAAATTGCTCGTACACACTTGTACCACATCATCATACAAACACACATATTTTAACATCTTTTGTTATTTTTCCCGTTGAACACTCGGAATACTAACGGATACACAGATAGTTTGCATATAAGTGCCATATATATGTAGCCGAAGCTATCACTTACCACATTTCACATATATGCTCATTCTTGGACTAGTCATGGGTCTACTCACACAAGCTGACGGTTGGGACGTAACTACTCAGTGCTGCTCACACAAGCTGACAGGTGTCTGCGACAAAGGCAGGATTACCTAGCCACTAGTAGAAGTACTAGACCAGCACCCGGACATCACTTAATCATATAATCATACACTTGAGTTCCTAGTGACATGTCACTCGTATCCTATTCTATTCCTTGGGTTCAACCGAGATTCTCCATTCACATTTATCACTTATCGAAACTTCATTAATTATATCATATAATATCATTCCCACATTTTATACAACATTAAAACATCAAAATATAATAAAATGATGCATTATTTACATACAAACTTACCTTGGTACAAAAATAGCAAATTTTACGATTTATTCCGCAACTTTGCCCTTTCCCGATCTGGGTCAATTCCTCGTCTTTCTTGATCTATAATGACACATTTAGCTCGTTTATTACTCACATTATTCAATTTGACCCAAAAATCATATTAAGGCGAATTTACATTTTCCTCTTAACTTTTCACTTGTTTACACTTTAGTCCTTAAGCTCGTAAAATGAAATGTACTCATTTTCTTTATTACCCAAGCGTAGTCGAACTATTTTGTACTTATACCAGCACATATTTTTCATTGAATCACACTTCTTACACACATTTTTACAACTTTTACAAAAAGGTCCTTTTATGTAATTTCATCAAAAATCACTTAGTAAAAGTTGTTAAACACACATCAAACTTTCATATTCTTCCATTAAACATCAAAACACATGCAAGTTACACATGGGTAAATTTTTGAACATGAACCCTAGTTTAAATTAATGGTAGAAATAGCTAGATCGGTTGATTACGACTTCAAAAACGTAAAGAGCATTAAAAAGGGGGCTAGGATGCACTTACTATCAAGCTTAGAAGTTGGCCAAACCCTAGCTATGGTGTCCTTGAGAATTTCGGCTATGTGTGAGGAAGATGGACACAATTTTTGACTTTATTTTCCCTTTTTATTCTTTTATTAACCAAATGACCAAAATGCCCCTAAGGCCTTTCTTTGAAAAATTACCCTTCCATGTCTATTTTTGTCCATCATGATATATAATAGTCTAATTCCTAAATAAGGACCTCTAATTTACCATTTCATTCCAATTAAGCACCCAAAGCTTCCAAAACATATATTTTGCACTTTTTGCAATTTAGACCTACTAATTTAATTGAACCTTCTTTCGGTAAAATTTCTTAACGATATTTTCACACATGCATTCAATCATACTATAATTCTTAAAACTTTATCAAAATAAATTTTACTACTTCGGATTTGTGGTCTTGAAACCACTATTCTAACTTATCTCTGATTAGGGCTGTTATAGGTTTCTCGTCAGAGTTGACTTAATTCAAGCATTAGTAATCGTTGATTCTCTTGGACCTCTCAATCTTCATAGAATCCTTCGTAAATATCTTTATCATAATCGAAGTCTTCATCAGACCACATATAATATAAGTCATCCATGACTTTGTGCTGACTGATTATTTGGTTGATAGTGTCTAGGATTCCTAAAAAAAAAAAAATTAGAAGTGTTAATTGAAAATCATAACTATAACCTACAAATTTCTAATTGTTCTTTTAAAATGCAAAAATTAAAATCAAACTAGTGACGTTGCCTCCTTGGCAACGACACCAACAACTTGACCACCTATAGATGTACTAACATCTAGAATGTGAATATTGTAATAAAATATAGAAAGATAAGGAGGTTTCTGCTAACGAAGTAGGTGAGTACTCTGAGGATCATACCCAAGGAAGGCGAGTGCTAGATCAATTCTAACCTAAACACTAAAAGATCTAATTAGTACTTTTAAATTAGTTATCGTACGAAAATATAAAATAAAAGATTTTTGCGGTTTTTATAATAATAAAGTTAAAGTAACATAAAAGAAATAGACTTCAAGAGATAGAAAAGGGAGAATAAATCAAATCTTGATTATAGATGATTAGCTCGCTTCAGTAATCTCCATCAACTATCATTTTGGGCTCTTCGTTAATCAACTAGTCGCTACCCTAGCAAGATCTCTCGTGTAACACCCCAAACTCGGTCTAGATGTTATGGTCAAATCTGGCGGTGTCACATTTAGTGGTATCAGAGCTAAGTTACAAAACTCGGCTGTGGAATGGGTTTTTAAAAATTGAATTTTTGAAAAAATTTCAACACGTTTGAGGTAATCGAAATGAAAGTGTGGTTGACTGAGTCTCCGGCGCTGAATCTGAAAGTTTCTTTAGATATTGGACTGTACTTAAAATTAGATTTTTGTATTTATTCTATGTATGCTCTGGAAGTGTAGATTCTTAAGCTAGCAACAGTACCGTGATGGATTCCGAAGTCAAGTAAGGTCACGATGAGCTGTCCATTTTCTCGGAACACGAGAATGTTTAGGAGATAGAGGTCAAGGTAAGTCCACCAACTTCGGGAAGCGATAACCCAGAGCTTGGTACAGAGGCACTGACCCGGTTGGTAAGGGAAGTGCTGGAAGAAGTGTTTGAGGCAAGAGCGAAGGCAAATGATGAAATGCTTCAGGCTAGATGCTTAGATTGTTTGGAGAAGAGAGATCACAGCTCTTTGAGGACGGAGCCTCGTTCTGTGAAACGTGTTAAGACAAGTCCTAACTTTTCGACCTGTGAACATTGTAAAAAGTATTATTTAGGTGAATGCCGGAGAAAGTCAAGAGCATGTCTTAGATGCAGATCTAAGGAGCATCGGGTTTGGGGTTGCACAGTCCCTTTTAAGTTTGGTGTGTTTTGTTTGGATGTGATATTTCGTTATAGGTATTGTATGCATGTGTAATAAATATCTGTCTGCTTCTATGGTTAAATGTTTTGGGTGTGGGTAAGAGGTTTCAAGATTAAGTTAAAAGTGTATGAGTGTTATTGGGATTAGAGTGCACAACAGTAGCGTAGTGGTGTAGTTGTTACATAACTACCCTGTTAGTTGGAAATTTCGGGACGAAATTTCTTTAAGGAGGGGTGAATTGTAACACCTTGAATTTGGGGCCTAGAAGTATTGGGCCTTGAGCAAGGGGAACAGTTAGGAGACGACACTTAAGTATTTAATTGTGCAAGAAAATGACACAATTAAATGTCTGCTTCAGTGGTTAAAGGTCCTGTGAAGTGTTGGAGAAGTCCTGGGTTTAAACTTGGGCTTTGGAAAAAAAATTATTTTTGCTAAATAAAATCCCTGGGATCTAAGTAGAAGGCTTTAAAATTGTGGTTAAAATATGGTACAAGAAGAGTTGTGGTGTAGTGGCAAGTGGCGTGTTGTGTATTGGTGAGGGTTGAGGTTCAACTCCTAGAATGTGCAATGAGGAATTTATTTTGCTACATGGACAGCTAGTATCAGAATTGGTTCAGGACTCTAAGTTGAATTGGTCTTAGAGGTTGGAGGAGAGATTCAAGGAGTGGATTGTGGAGCAAATCAGGAAAGAGAGAGAGGAGGATTTTTAGGAGGAGATTATGGAGAAAAATAAGGAGTTGAAGTGTGTGGGGGTGTGTGTCGAATTGGTAAGTGAGCATAGGAAATTCAGCTATGGGTGTTTTTGCCCTTTTTATGTTCAATGTGGTCCTTTTGTGTTGGGGAAAAGGTTCTTTTATTTTTCCAATGTGGTTGTGAACTCAAAAAGTGCCAGAATAGTTCTTTTTCTGCTTATCATTCTGGGAAACTGGTTAGTATTCCTGAATGTACTTTTTAACAATTGTCGTATTGCATTTGTATCTTTTTTTCTAAAACCAAATATCGTTTCTCTCATTCCTCTCTAATTCTTCTCCCCTCGATCTCTCTTCTAAGTCGAATCTTTTCTCCATCTTCTTCTTTATTTTCCTTTCTACTTCTCATTCTCTTCTAATCTTAACTGAATACATCATAGACCCTTTCAAGTGCTTTCATTTTATCATCTCCTCTCTGTTGTGCTTGATTGAATATACCTATTCTTGGCTGACCGTTTTTATCATCTCCCTTTTCTTTTTGCACTAAGCCGAATACTGCATCCCTTAATTATTCTCTGGCAATTGGTTGGTTTCTTCTGTACAACTCTCTTTTCTATCATCGATTTCGATAAGTTCTTTCAATTTTTTTCCCAAGTGGGTTATTTTTGTCAACATTGTTTTCCTAAGTCTTTCTTATTTGGGTTCTTTCCTCTTCTTTCTTTTGGGAGTGGGCAAATCTTTCATCTTAGGAGTGGGAGTTCTTTTTGTGCCTTGGATTTAGGACAGACTCTGGTAGGCCGATTGTTGGGTTCGCTTCGCTTCTAGTTTGTATTTAAGAAGTCCCTAAGGTTGGGTGGTTAATCTCTAACAGAGGTATAAGCGTGGGGTCTTTTGTCAATTAATCAAGGTAAGGGTTAGAGTTTCTTTGGTTATATGTTAGCAAAAAGGTATGTGAAGGTTAATCGTATGTTTTAGAAAAAGTGATTGATGGCGAAGTGTGATTGATTGTAGGTTTTGGCACTCGAGGATCGTAGCACGTTCGTAAACAGGTGTGTATCGGTACCTTGTAGTTGTAATCAATTGAAGAGTCGAAAGAGTATGTACGCATATACTATCTTTGACTGTAAATCGACAAAAAAGCCGAAAAGCCAAAAGATTAGACTTTGAAACCACATGGGCGTACGAACGCTCGTGTGGTAAAACTGAGCCTACGAACGTGGGCGTAAGATTGTAGAGGCTGCCATGAGCGTTCTCATGGGCTTAGATTGTTTTGGTCCTCGATGGGCCGCACGGGCTGTGTGGGCCCAATGGGCTCATGGGTCCCACACAAATAAACATTTTCGTTTGTGGTAATATTGGATTGGACTGCGTAGTTGTATTACCATGGTTAATTATGGGCTAGATAGGCCACACGAGCGTGTGGGCCCACCTGGGCCGTATAATAGGCCTTGGGCCCAATTACACTATTATGACTGTTTTGGGTGCACGAGATATCGTAGACCTTCTGTTGGGTCGGTAGGTGAGTTTAGACCCATTCTGTTAAAATGACCGTAAAACCCTTATAGGGAAGAATGACCATAATACCCCTGTCGGGTGAAAAGACCATAATACCCTTGTAGTGCAGAATGACCGTAATTCACCTATAGGGAAGAATGACCGTAATGCCCCTGTGGGGTGGAATGACTGCTATGCCCTTATATGATGTTTGATTGATTGAGTATGTTATGTGGTGATTATGTGTTTTGCATACATGCATGACATGCTGCATGGGTTAGGTTAATGTTATGGAAGAAGTTCTGATCTGATAGGGTCGCACAGGTCGCACGAGACGATTATGGACCCACTGAAGGCTTAAAGCCGTATATTCGTACTGATTTGTTAAGGTCAAACGGGTCGCACAAGATTACTGTGGACCGACCGATGGCTCTGTGCCGTTTATACTATCAATGGCTTAGTGCCATTCATTTTACCAATAGCTTGGTGCCACGTATATTATTGATGGCTTAGTGCTGTCCATTTCACCGATGGCTTTGTGCCACGCATATTATTGACGGCTTAGTGTTGTCCATTTTGCCAATGGCTTTGTGCCATGCATATTATCGAAGGCTTAGTGCCGTTCATATTACCGAAAGCTCGTGCTATTTCTAAAGGCTTTGTGCCATTTTGAAGGCTTTGTGCCGCTATTGATGGCTTTAAGCCACTTATTTTTACTAGCAGCTATGCTGCGGTTCTGTTCTCTAGCAGCTTTGCTACGATTCTAGTTAGTGCCGCAACTGGTGCTAACTCTTGGTGTGTTGGTTGAGTGGGTTGATTTTATCCCCACAGAAAGTGCAGGGTTGGACGGAGGCAAGTGTAAGGTTGGATAGGATAACATGCATCATGTAACACCCCAAACCCGGCCCAGATGTTATGGCCAAATTTGACGTGTCACATCAAAGTGTCGTTTAAAAACTAGATTTGTCGATAAACGTTCCTTTCCATGTTTAAATCTTTTTGTGTTTGTGTTTATCAAATCATCTTGTCAAAAGTTTTCCAAAATTTAGATATATAGGAAAAAATTCGAATTTAATTTTAAACCCCTCTAGTTCTTATATTGTTTGATAAAAATTTCGTAATTTACGTTATTAAGAGTTGAAAACGTCTTAGTAAAATGATTGCCATATTTATTATTGTTAATTTATTAGACTGATCAAAATTGCGAAAGCCTTTCTAATTGAAAACAAAAAAAAAAAATTGTGTTTTACCTTGAAAACAGTTTTTAATTTGAAAACTCATTTGTCCTACTCTAGCAGTTTAAAGCAAGAAATCAAGCCCAATAAAAAATGAAATCCTCAAATGGCCATATTACAAAAATAATCAAAACCCATTATGTAAAGCAAAATAGCAGCGATCATGTGGCCACCTCCGAGTCCCTTTGCGACCTTAATCGTCTAAGGCTGGGGATAACCTATAAAGTTAAAAGAAAAGGGTGAGTTTGCGAAAACTCAGTGTGTACTATCAGTCAACAGAACAGTGCATGAAGATACAGTCTGGGCCTGAGCCCTATTAAGTAGCAAAACAGTCTAGGTTTTAGCCGTATACAGTAACAGTGTGGGCCTTAGCCTAATACAGTATTATAATAGTGCAGATATGCAACCCACCCCAATCCAACCAACACACCACCCGTACCAATCAACACACCATGTGGGGATAAAATCGACCCACCCAACCAGCACACCAATATCGCAACGAAGTTGCTAACAGTAATAATGCAACAAGGCTGCTAATGACAGTAAATGCGGCAAAGCCACTAGAATCAAAATATGTGGCAAAGCCACCAATAACAGTAAATATGTGGCAGAGCCACTAAATAGTACTTCCTCCAAATCAAAATTCCCCCCCATACGGTATGTCGCGACATAAATATTAATTGTATGTAGTATGTCATGCTCAAAATCAATCATATAAATATCATACACATCAAACAACCTACCACTAGGGGTAAAACGGTCTTTTTATCGATTAGGGGTAAAATGGTAATTTTACCCCTCAGGGGTATTTTGGGCATTTTACTAGTTATGGGGTTTCAATACATATAGCGACCTTTTAGAAGGTCTTCAATCATCTTGAATGAATCAGGAGACCTAAGTGGTGAAAATAATGTAAATGGCCTTAAGTCCATCACTCGGCCCAAATGGGCCCACACGCTCGTATGGCCCATTTAGCCCAAATTCAGTCACGGCTATCTAATTTACAAAGCCCAGTCCAAAAATTGTCACTTACCATGGATTTCTTCCGTGTGGGGCCCACTAGCCCATTGGGCCCATACGACCCATTTTGGCCCAACGTGGCCCATAATAGCCCAAGCCCACGAAAACGCACGTGAAGGCCTCTACAGTCTGTTACCCATGCTTTGTGGGCTCGGTTCACCACACCAGCGTTCGGATGCTCGTGAGGCCCCGAATGCTAAAGTTTTGGCTTTTCAGCTTTTCAACTATTGCCGATTTACAGTTACAGAAGGGTGTGATTACACACCTTTTTCGACTTTACGACAGTATTGGTTTTACGGTGTACGGTTACAAACTTTCTCATGAACCCGCTTCAAATTTTACAAATTCCCAACCTACAATCGTTCTAACATACAATCAGTCTTTTGCTTAATAGCGTTTAGAAAAACACTTTACCCAAATCGACAATACTGCATACCTTGATTGTGATATGCAATTTGCTCCTCTTAGACTGCTGATTAGAAACGATCAACCACCACTAACCGATTCACTACATAACAATAAATCACATCAGCCTGAATTGAATACAAATGTGGCTTAAAACCACAAACATTTGACTTCCCAAAACAAAAGGATATTCGGCCTCTTAAAACAAGGTAATGCATTTACCTTAACCATAGAGTAGGAGAAAGGGCTTGAACAGTAGAATACCCTTGCGCTCTTCACCCCTCGAGAACACCTATAAATCTGATCGGTAACAGACCATGAATCAAGGGTTGGGCATTCGATTATTAAAGAAAAGACGATAAAGAGTAATTTAATAATAGACAGAGGGCAAACCACACCTACTAATTTTATCAATATCCCTTGCAGAACCGAAAAGGAATAAGAGAGTGTTAGACCACCAAAAGAGAAAGTTAGAGGAAAAGAAAACACCTAGAGAACAGTGAAAAGCCGATTCAAGAGAGAATACAAAGAAATGAAAAAGAAGAGGGAAAAGAATTCGATATCAAGGATTAACAAAGGAAGAATTCGATCACCCTTAATGAAAAACTGACAAAGAAGAGAAAGGCAAGAGTGGTAGGTTCGGCCAACGGAAAAAGGGTTACTAGAACAAGAAAAGTAAGTAGAGTATTCGGCAGAGAAAAGTGTGAAGAACAGAAGGAAAGGCTTCAAAAGGGATAGTCAGAATTCGACACATGATGTGTTGGGTTTCGACAAGGTAAAAAATACCACTTGAGAAGAAATGCCAAATGAGAAAAGAACCCGAATGGTCAAAACGCAAACATGCATGAAACCAAAAGAGAGAAAACTCAAGAGGGAGGCTATCAAAAATTAAACGGGAAAACACCCTTATGTCCTTTTTACCAATTTGGCACTTGCACACCCAAGAGACCCTAGCCGAATTTGCACTTCCAAGTTACCCAATTCGGCTAAACTTCTCCAAGCTACCAAATTCCTTGATTCTCTCCATAATCTCCTCCCATTATCCCTCCTTGATCCACTCTAACCTTCCATTCAAATTCAATTCAAACACCCATGACCAATTCAACCTTAGAGTTCTAGTCCAGCTTCAACACCTCCCTGCCTCAAGCAGCAAAATAAGCATATTATTGCGCATGCTTCGACTTGAACCTCAGACCTCACCAATACACAACACACCACTTTCCATTAGACCACTAGGCTTTTTGTGACTTAAAACAACCACTATTATTTAAAAGGCTTATGCCCTAGTGTCCAGATTCATTTTAAGGGAAAAACTAAAAATTTCGCTAAAGCCAAGGCTTGAATCCAGGCTTCTCAAACACTCTCAAACACACCCAAATCATCTAGCCAACATTCCAACAAGCAATTTATGTCAAAACATGAAAAATTACAGCCTCTATATTTTTGGGGCATTACACATCATGTATCATACATATTGCATTCTGATTCTATTTCTGTAATGGGCTTAGGTCCAGATTGTTATTGCAATTTTTGTATGACTGACTGTTCTTTTTATATAGTAGGGGATTACACACTGAGTTTTCGTAAACTCACCCCGTTTTTAATTGTCTAGGTAATCCCTAGCATTAGGTGGATCGGCGTTGCGAGGGACTCAGAGATGGCCACACAACTGCTCATGTTTTTCCGTTTTGTTTATTTACTTATAAGTACTTTACTTTTGGTTTGGTTTGTAATAAGGCCTCTCTTAAACTTTTGGACTTTAATTTAGGGTTTTACTATGTTAAGTTTTATATCTGCTAGTATTAGAATGCGGTTTTTTTTCAAAACGATAACTATTTTCAAAATATCATGTTTTCGCAAAATATCACAAAAGCTTGCGCAACTTCCTTGGTTTTCAAATATAACAACAAACTAATAATGTTTTAAAGTGATGACATTTTTAAATGGTTAGTAATGTTAACAAAGAGGCTTTAACTTTCAAACGAGATTTTATCAACAAGAACGAGTTTTCAAAAAGACACTCCAATGTGACACCACCAAATTCGACCATAACATCTAGGCCAGGTTTGGTGTGTTACATTTAGACCTTACAGTTACACATCACGCCACCTTGCTATTAGACCACAAGCTCTCTTTGTGTCATATTTTAACCAGAACAATTTAAAAGCCTTCTACTTAGATCCTAGGGATTTTATTCAGCAAAAATAAAATTTTTGCCAAAGCCCAGGTTTGAACCCAAGACTTCTCCAAAAATAAAATTTGTGTCATTTCCTTGCACAATTAAATACCCAAGTGCCGTCTCCTAACTGCTGCCCTTGCTCAAGGCCCAATACTTCTAGGCCCCAAATTCAGGGTGTAACATCTTGATCCTCCGCTAACATTACTAAAAACTACTTATCTTCCGACCTCATAGTCCAGACTGGCTTAGGGTGAAAGTGTTCACGGATAGGCTATACCAATTTTGGGTTAATTCCCACCTTGATGAGTTCTTAGGGTTGTCAGGCCTAGGGTTTGTTTCATGTTCTTCCTTTCTCAAACAACTGATTCATAGAGTAACCCTACAAAACAGTTAACATATCATTCCTCCACTCATTAATCCCCCACAGAGGGATTAGTTCCTTATGTCTTTCATTGACAATATAATCGATGTAAAGAGAAAGCATGCTAATTAAAACGACAAGATAGAGTAAATAAAAGAGCTTGATTGTATTGAGATTAATCGCGAATTCACAAAGTTTGAATGCTTCCACAATTCAGATCTTTTGAAATCAACAAGAACAACTAAAATAAATCTAAAACCTAAGAATGAAAGAAAATACTAAACTAAATCTTATACAGAGAATCTAAGCTAAATGAATAGAACAAGTTACAAATAAAGCTATTTATAGCCTTCAGATGGCTGTTGTCTTTAACCCTAGGTTAGCTGATGCTTTCAAGTTTTAAATTTAATTACGCAGACCAAAATGCCCCTACTTCGTGTTTAATTTCCTTCACAGAGTAGATGTGTAATAGCCCATTTTCGATAAAATCAGAATAGTGGTTTTGAGACCACAAATTTGATTTCGGAAGGAAAATTTATTTTAATATTATCTTATGGTCTATAGTATGATAGTAATGTCGTATAAAAATTTCGTAAAGAAATTTTACCGATTACATGTTTAATTTGATAAAGGACCAAATTGCATAAAGCGCAAAAGTTGAGTTCTAATAGCTAAAAGGATTAAATAGATATAGAATTCAAATTTTGAGATCCTTATATGGCAAATAGACCATTAAAAATGCTTAGTGGTTAAGGATGATGATTCATCCATGGAAAATAAAATAAAGAAAAGGATGAAATTAAAAAGTGGAATAATAAAAGATGATAAATGATAAAAAAAATAAAAATATCATCATTTATATCATCTTTCCAAAATTAAAAGCATGGAAACCCTAGCTATGGAAACCTAAGCTCAAGCCAACTTATTTTGCTTGATTAGGTAAGTATTCTTGCCCGTTTTTAATGATTTTTATATTTTCGAGATCATAATAACTTAATTTAGCTATCATGGGGATTAATTTGTAAAGATATCAAAGTATTAGGGTTTTTCCATGATTACTGTAGTTGAATTATGAAGTTTTATTTTAGAAAATGAAAGGTTATTGAAAGATAAACAACTTTTGTTAAAGGAATTTTGATGAAAACATGATTTAGGGACTAAATTGAAAATATGAAAAATTCACGAAAAAAATATGATTTTTTGTGAAAAATATAGGCTGTAAAAGTTATATGAAAAATTTAGCTAGGCTTGAAATAAGGATTAAATTGTGAAAATTTCATTTTCCGAGCCTGGGGATGAAATTGTCATTAATTAAAAGTATAAGGGCAAAACGATAATTTTGCCTAAGATGTAAATTGGACTGAATTGAGTATGAATTAGTGTTAAATTTACTCGTATAGATCTAGATAGACCAAATTCAGAGTTAGAACGAGGAAAAGAGAAAATGTCGGATTAGTAGATTTTACATACACGATCGCTGATGTTCTGCTTTAGACTTAATTATTTAAATTCCATTTTGGGCTATTGTTTTGTAATAAGGCCATTTGTAGTTTAAGTTTTTCATTGGGTTCCTACTTTTTCTATTTAAAATTTGCTAATTAAGAAAAGGCAAGATTTTCAAGATAGTAACTGTTTTAAAAAACATACGTTTTTAACTTTTTACTTCAAATTGGCTTTCGCAACTATAAAAGATTTTCAACGAAATTAATAACGTTTTTAAAAGGTATTTAACTTTTCAATGAACCACGTTTTGAAATTCAATGAACACAAACTAAGTTTTTACTCAATTTTTATATACGAAGGGTTTTCAATGAAAACAAGGTTTTTCGAAAAACACTTCCATGTGAGACACCAGATTCGGGCCTAACTTCTAGGCCAGGTTTGGGGTGTTACAGTACTACCTGTGTATCATCGATGTTTCCAATGATTCAACAGGCAAAATCCTAACATGAGAAGATATGAACACGAAATGAATTATTACACGTATTTGCTTGAAATACATGAAAATGATGATACATGATATATAAGTATGAAATAATGCTATATGAACATGAAATTGATTTGATGAATGTGTTCATCTATGAATATAGATTTGTACACCTCGAGTGCACTACCCGTGTGACATTGATATTTCAAATGATTTAATTAGAAAAGTTTTGACATGACATAATCTGAACTCGAGATGAATTATTATGAAAATGTATTTGAAATACAGAGATATGATTTGTATATGTTATATGAATATATGATGTAGAAATTATATATACATGTAAATCTAATTATTGTTGAGCCCATACATGTTTCTTGATATTTGTATGAAATATATGACTAAGAAGGGTGATAAGGATATGTGTTAGGGCTTGTGATCAAATTGATTGAATGTGCCTTGCATGTTTATCTTAAACATAAATGAATGGTAAGTTAATTCCCATGTTATCCGAACTTACTAAGCATTATGTGCTTACTCTGTTTTATTTTCCCCTGTTCTATAGTAATTCGGAAGCTCGTTGGATTGGAAGCTTGGCAGAGATCACTTACACTGTCCATTGGCCCATTTCGGTATATATGGTAAATCAATTATGGTTACAATGGCATGTGTAGGTTAATTAGCCAATGTTGGCATGTAAATGTTTTGATTATAACTAGCCATTGGAATGGCTTGTGATGAACATGTTTTGATATGTATAAACGAGGCTATAACATGTTTGGTGTGTGCTTAAATGGTTGATTGATAGATATCATGTTGGCATATTGATGATTAATTTTAGCATATTTGGTAAAATATACATATAGGTGAATTTGATAAGTTAAGTAAGTTTGTATATTTGGTTACATAATGGTAAAGTGTCATCTGAGGTGCTTAAGAGCACATTGGTTGTGTGTGATGATATGTCATATATGAGACATGGTTTTGACTTGAATTAATTGTTTTAAAATGGCTTGTGAATATGTTAAAGTATTGGTGTAGAAGGAAGACAAAATGGGTAAGAAATGTGGCTTGGAAAAAAAATAGCCTATTTTTGTCCACACGGACAGAGACACAGGTGTGTGTCTCAGCTGTGTGTGATACATAGCCTAGCACAAGGGCGTGTTACTTGGCCGTATGTCCACTACATTTATAAAATGTCAAAATAGAATACAAAGAATTGATCACACGGCCTAGCACATGGGCGTGTAGCTTGGCCATGTGACCATTGCACCTACACACAGCCTACCACACGGGCCTGTGACTTGCCTGTATGACCCAAGCTAGAGAGTTACACGACCTGAGACATGGATGTGTCCTTGGCCTTGTGAGCCACATGGCCTGACCACACGGACGTGTGACCACTACACCTAGGAAAAAAATTGAGATTTTGGGAAAAATTCTCTAAGTCGCCGGTTTAGTCTCGACTCGTTTCTAATGCATTTTTGGACCTTGAGTGTTCATATAAGGGACTTTATGTCGGATTGTTGACATGAATACTATATACAATGAAATATTAGTTTCCTTGATCTGTAAATTCTAGTAATCCTTCGTAACCTTGTTTTGGCGATGGATAGGGTTAGGAGTGTTACAAGATGCCGCAACACATCAAGACCCGCGTCGTGACATAGCAATCAGTATACTCCTGTTCAGCTATCTTCAAGGGTATGTCGCGACACCTTCTGTAACAGCCTGAACTTGGGCCTAGTAAGGACAGTGGTTTCAAGACCACAAATCTGACGAGGAAAAAAGTATTTTTATTATATTTTTATGGTTTAAAATTTTGCGGAATGATTTCGTTTGGGCACTCAATTTAGTCAAAGGGAGTAAATTGTAAAAACTGCAAAAGTTGAGTTCTACATATTAGAGGTGTCCAATTGTTATGAAATTTTAAATTGGAGGTCCTTAAATGGTAATTAGACCATTGGTTAATTTTTTGGACAAAAATGGACATGAATAGGTGAAATAGAATATTTTTAAGTTAGGGGCATTTTGGTCATTTAGTGATTAAAAGATTAAATAAACAAAATTAAAAGCCAATTTTTGTCCATCTTCAAGCCTTGGCCTAATTTCATGAGAGGAAACCATGGCTAGGGTTTTTCAAGCTTCCAAGCTCAATTGTAAATCCGTTCTAGCCCTGTTTTTAATGATTTTTACGTTTTTGAAATCTTGTAACAAGATCTATCTATTTCTACCACTAATTTGAGATATGGTTAAAGTTTGGGGTTTTTACCCATGATGAATATGATTGTATTTTGATGATTAATGGTAGATTATGCAAGTTTATGGTTAGAGAAACAACTTTTACTAAGTGATTTTCTATGAAAATGCATAAAATGCCCTATTTGTAAAAGTTATGAAGTATGTATTAAAAATCTATTTTAATGGAAAATGTGGGCTGCTGTAAGCATGAAAATGGTTCGGCTAGGCTTAAAGTGCAAAGAAATTGAATTAAAATCATTTTACGAGCCTAGGGTAAAATTGTAAATATGTAAAACTTTAGGGGAAAAACGTAATTTTTCCATAATATGATTTTTGGGTCACATTGAATAATGTGACTAATAAATAAGTTAAATGTGTTATTATAGATCAGGAAAGACAAGTAATTGACCTTGATCGGGGAAAAAAAAATGTTTTGGACTAAAACACAAAAATTGTCATTTTTGTACCGAGGTATGTTTGTATGTAAATAATATGTCTTTTTTACTTATGTTATAATATTTTGTTATATTACATCAGATGCGGTTGTATATTGAATTATTATTTGATGTAAATTATGAATTGAGATTGACTATGGATGAAATTGACAAAGTGAGAATAATTAAGAAACTTCCCGGTTGAACATTCGGAATAGAAAAGGATATGAAGGACATCATGAGAACTCATGTGTAGTACCATGTGTAGGCTACTATGAGTATAAGATAGTTATGGTCACATGTGTAGTACTAAGTGCAGGCTACTATGTGTATCGGATAGCTTTGGTCACATGTGTAGTACTATGTGCAGGCTACTACGTGTATCAGGTGGTATTGGTCACATGTGTAGTACTAAGTGTAGGCTACTATGTGTACCGGATAACATTGATCATAAAGGTGGTGCTATGTGCGGAACCACCGTGTATCTGTTATTATTCCGAAGTGTTTATCGGGAAAATCGACTAAGTAAAATTATGTGTTACTATGTGGTGATAAGTGCAGGTACATGTATGTGTATACTCATGAGCAATGTGTTCGGTATGTGACCGAACTGTGGTAAAGTTGAAAAGTAGTAAGTGAAGTGATAAAGTCTTGTATCATGCATGCAAATTGAATTATGTTATTAAATGTTGAGCATATTGTCATGATGTTTCATGAAAGAGTGAAATTTGAAATAAATCAATTGTGGACAGCATGGGAATTTATGGTAGAAATTGAATTAGAGGTTTAATGAGATATGAAATTAAATCTCATTGAGTCTATTTTCACATAAAATAAATAGTGTAAGAAAAATAATTTTATATTATGAGATATTTGAATTTTAGTGAGATAGGGTCAGAATGATTTTGGAATCCCCTGTTCTGATTTTGGATAATCATTAAAAATTTACAAAAACAATCATGGGATATAATTTATATTCTTAAATTGCTTAATGAGTCTATTTTCAAGTGAAATAAATAGGAACATCATGAAAATTTTGTACAGTTAGATAATTAATTTTTAGTGAAGGGCGGTAAGAATTGTCGAATAGTGAAACATGAGAGACTTTAAAGAAGAAACTGTACTTATTGGCTAATCAAAAAATTCTAAAATTTTTATGGTAAGAAGACTTGTGAGTCTATTTTCATGGAAAATTAGTAGATCTAAATTTGGAGTTCCATAGCTCCAGATATAATAAATTCAGTGACTGTGACTCGAGTAAATAGCTTGAGATGAACATGAGTAAAAAAGGGAACTGTGTGCAGTTATGATTATAATATTTTGAAGACATATTGTGAAGATCTTTAAACGCATGTTAATAAATTTCTTATTATTTGCATGCTTACTTACTAAGCTATAATGCTTACTCCCTTCCTTCCTTTTTCCTATTGTGTCACAGATGCTAGCTCGAGTTGAAGATTGCCTGAGACTCAATCACACTATCAAGCTATTAGTCGATATAAAAAGGTTTTCAAGTATTTATGAGTCTATGGCATGTATAGGGACTTGGTTAATTGTTTATATGTTATTATGAGTTGGCCTAAAATATTAGCCTATGCTATTTGAAGGTCTTTATTGTATAAGGCCATTTAATGTGGCTATTACTGGTTATGTTATAAGTTAAAATGATGCAATTCATGAATGAGCATGCTTGCACATGTGTGTCGATGAATTGGTGCATGATGTTAATGTGATAAATGTGGCATAAGAATGGTGGTGTAAGTCGTATGTGGTTATTGGCAAAGTGAGTGAGATGTGCACGAGGAATGTGTCATTGGAATGATGAACTTATGTCTTGAATGTGGCCAATTGAGTGTCTAATAATGCCATGTTATGAGTGAAAGGAAATTGGTATAAGTGTGTAAGTATGTTAATGTGGCAAAGGGCTTAGTAAATAGCCTTACTTGTAACCACACGGCCATGTGTTCAGGACGTGGGAAGTCAGCCCTAAATTTTCAAAAATTCAAAACGCCACATGGCCTAGCACACGGCGTGTGTCTTGGCCGTGTGACCCTAAATGAATGATGACGTCATAAACATAATGTCCCAGATTGAGTACACGGGCAGAGACACGAGCGTGTGTCTCAACCGTGTAATAGACACGGCCTGCCCACACGAACATGTTCCAATCAACACGGGCATGTGCCCTATTTTTCATGAAAAAATTTTGGTGTTCTCGTGTAATACCTCAAACCCGGCCTAAAAGCTAGGCCCAAGTCCGACGTGTCACATTGAAGTGTTTTTAAAAAACCGTGTTTTCATTGAAAACCCTTCTTAAAGAAATTTTAAAGAAATCACTAAATTCCGTCTATCTTTGATTAATCAGATTATGGAAGTAGTTACTTTTAAAAAAAGACATAATAATTACGGAAGCTTTGTTTGAATTCTCATTTTTTGTGGAAACGTGGCTTTTGGAAAAAAAATCATTTTGTAAAACACGCCTTAGAGCTAACAGATTTGAAACATGCAAATAAATAATCCCAAAACTTAAGAAAAATTTAAATAACGGCCTTATTACAAACCCAAAATAAAAACCATAATTAAAATAAATAAAAACCAGAAACAATATAAAAACAGAGTGTAGCCGCCTCCAAGTCCATGTAGCACCGAGTTGCTATGCCTTGAAATTATCTGTATAGTTAAAATAATGGGTTGAGTATACGAATACTTAGTGTGTAATCCCGGCAATAACAATATAACAGAATCAGACTGGGCTAGAGCCCATTACAGTAGCATATCACAATCAGTGGGCCTCAGCCCATTATAGTAAACAGTATAGCATGCAATTCAAATCCCAATACAATATCGGTATGTCATGCAATCAGAAATATCACAGTAACAGTATAGCATGCAATCAGAATCCTACCGAATACATCCGTTACACTCCATCTCCGTCCAATCCAACACTCCATGTAGGGATATAATCAACCCACCCAACCCTACACTCCACAGTGTAGTACTGATGCGGCACTATCGATAAAATGCAGTAGAGCTGCCAAAATATTAGGCTAGAAGCCTTAGAATAATGCAGCGAAGCTGCCAAAACAGTACACTTCCTCCAAAAATATATATACCCAATCCCCATGCAATGCAACATACTCAATGTCATGTAATGTCGAATTAAAGAATATACACACATACATTTATATCAGAGCATACATAATAATTCAAACATTATAAAGGATCAAAACGGTTAATTTACCTACGAGGGGTATTTTGGTCATTTTGCCCTTAAGGGCATTTCAGTCATTTATCATTGTGGTCCTTCGTATTTGAAGGCCTATTAGTAGGCCCATGGTCGTCTAGTGACACATGCAGCCAAACAGTCCAGAAATTCGATTTCGGCCTAAAGCCCATCTAGCGAGCCCACGGGCCCATTCGGCCCGTTTCGGCCCAACTCATGAAATCACTCATGATAGTCGTTTTCGATGTGGGCTACAATTCGTGCCCTCGACCGAGCACATGGGTGCTGCACACCTTATATAGCCAACGTTCGATTCGTCGGCATTTCAGCATTTGAGATTTTGGCATTTTGCCATCGAATTTGATAGTGTGGTTAACACACCTGGCTTGCGAACGGAAGATCACCTCACGATACAGGACCTATAAATCAATCGTAGTGTCTGATTACTTTACTAAACAGAATAAATCTTATACATGTCTAACTACCAAATCTTATAATCGGCATCCTCACCTCTCCCTCTCGAGTGACGAAACCTGCCAAATACACTTAGATCGCTATCTATTAATCAATGATCTGCCCTTGACCGGAAGCCTGAATCACAAACCAACCTTTAACAAACCAAAATACACAACCACAAATCCAAAGAGTCGAAAGTTACCCCAAAGGCCACTATCCTTATTCGGCCACTACCCAAATGGGAACATTCAACATTAAACACTTACCTTAAGTGTAGTCTTGCTCACCCTTTAGGAAACCAATTGCTAGGAAGTACCTACAAGAGGCCGAAACAATTCCATAAAAGAACAAGAAACCACCGTCGGTTCAAAGGTACAACACCTATGGCAGATCGAAACCAAAAGAAAAGGAGAAAGGGAGGTTCGACCTTTCCTAGGTACGCCCAAACAAAAGGAAAGCAAAATACACATACCGTACCTACCTTCAATCTTCAAAACCAACGTTATGAGAATATGATCAACTTGGTTTAGAAAGGCATGAACAAAAGTCAAGGGTCAAAGGATAATGACTCAGCTAGAGAAGGAGAATAGAAGAGTTTTCGGTTTAACAAAAAGAAAGAGACATTCGGCTAAAAATGGAGAAGAGGAAGGAGTAGAAAGAATAGATGAGGACCAAGGCTAGAGATGCACTCAATGTTTGCAGAAAAATCCAAAAGGGAAAAGAATGTGCAAGAGGGGAGAAAAAGAACCAAATCGACACACAAGACTTTTGTGTTGAGCCAAAAAGATAGTGTCGGTCAAGCTAAGAAAAACTAAAAGGAAAGCTATCTAAAATCTTCAATCAACCACCAAAAATCCTAGCTAAAAACACCTTAATTTGGCAGCATAAACTTTCTGTCCCATTCGGTCAAAGTTAAGAACAAAAGGAAAGCAATTGAAACCTTTATTTTCCAAAATTGCAATGACAGAATGGTAGCAATTAATGTCCATATTCGGTTAAAAATTAGAACAAAAAGGAAAGCCAAAATTAACACCTTTATTAGCTATATCACTAATAACCGAATAGCACCAAAATTAATCCCACATTTGGCCAAAATTTCCCATAATATTTCCTTTATTAGCAGCTTGAAAAAATAGCCAGCAATCAGTCCCATTTCATGCCCTTCACTACTTGACTTCACTGCTTGACCAAATCAATTTTGACTAAATTCGGCCAGCTCAACTCCTCTTTACAAGAGCAGCAAAAATATTAAACTTCATGCACAGGGTGAGGCTCGAACTCTAGCCCTCAACACTATCCCTGCACCCCACAAACATGCTGCTGGCTACTCCACCACATTTCTCTTTACACTATAATAGGGTCACAATTATTTTTAACCTATACCTGCTGGAGCCACGGTTATTCAAAAAGAAAAAGAAAAATAAAAATAAAAATAAAAATTCCGCCAGCCAAGAGACTCAAACCTGCATCCAATTTAAAATCCCCTAGCACGCTCTACGCCACTGCACCACAGGCATTTTTATGCTATAATTCAGTCACAACCGATTATAACATTTACACGTTAGCATCACTCATCTTTAAAAAAGACAAACCGAATTTCATATGGCCTGGGATTCGAACCTGTTCCCTTCCAAAAGTCCAGCATGCCATTCGCCACTCTTCCACAACTCCTTTTGTGTCACGAATCACCCTCAACTAGTTATAAGGTTTAACACCAGCTTCCATGCCCAAATAAGCGAAATTAAAAAAAAAAAATGTGCTAAAGCCAGGACTTGAACCCTGGACCACCCACATGCTACCAATGCCCCTAGCCACCGGACCACCTACTTCTATACGTCCTACTTTAACCAAAATTTATTTATAAACCTTTCCTTGTAATGCCAATATCCACTTACTGATAAAAATTAAAATTTTTCTTAAAGTCTTTTTTTGAACCCAGGACTTCTCCGACCTCCCCAAGCACTCCAAATCACTTAATTAACAATCCAAACATGAAATTACGAAATATTTTTCTTGACCACAAAAATTCGAATCTCTCTGATACACGAAGCCTATTTCTCCTAAGCCCAAAATTCGGGACGTTACATCTCGAAAGTTCTTGATTTAGTCTCAGACTATTCCCGAAGTATGTTTTGGACTTCGTAGACCCATTTTAGGGACTTTAAGGTGAAATATGAATAGTTTTAATTTAAATGAAATTTTATGACTCGATTTAGTACAGGAGCATGTGTCTATGTTCTAGTAATGCCTTGTACCCTATTTCGGCATTGAACACGAGTAAGAGGTGTTACACCTTCAGTTTGTGTCGTGACATCGAAGGTAGTCTTAAACTTTCTCCATTTTGCTCCCTATGTTGCGACATCAAACATCTTGTGTTGCGACATAGTGACAACTACCGGTTTAGTATGCCTTTTAAAAGTATCTTGCACACTCACAAAGTGTGTTAGCTCTCCCTTAGGCCTCATTCGACCCCTAAGGTCAATAAAAGACTCAATTTGCACATTTTATTAAATATAAATAAAACTAAAAAAACTTGACTAAAACATCAAAAAAATGATTGTATTCAAGCTCCTTAAATGTGAAAACTAGTTTAATCTACTACACTGAATTACGAAAGGTCAGTTATGCTTTACCATGCCTAGCCAACTATGCCTAATTATTGTAGCATGTTGTTTTTGATATTAAGATAAGGTAAGTTTTGTTTACTGCCTATAAACTTACTAATCATTCTATATGCTTGCCCAGTTGTTTTTTTTTACTTGTAGATCGTTACCTTGCGAAACTTGTTAAGTCGGATTGTCTCAAAGGTCACACTATCCCTAATTGGATAGTTATTTGGTCATATTGAGTCAGTGATTGTGGCATGTATATAAGTTGTCTTGATTTTATCTTTGATGCCTGTATGTATTTATGAGTTGAATATGATACTAAACTTGGTTTATGTGATTTAGATGTTGGTCTTGGTATATGGATTAAAAATGCATGATTTGGCAATTATGATGCCTAGCTGAATGAGTATACTTTGATTTGTATGCTTGAGATATGTATGACATATGAAATTGCATGTGTTAAAGTGGATTGATATAGTTAAAGTTGGTATTAAATGACTTGGTGAATATGTGGTAATTAGCATTGAATTGTTGAAGTTTAAATGATGTTTATGTAACGTATGTTTTGTTAGAGACTTGAATATAGTTATTGGAACTATTTGGCGTGGCTTTATGTATGTTTTGAACTAATTGAAAAAAAAATATTTGGTGCATATATTGTACGATTTTGTTAGAAAGTATGAAATGGACATCAAATGGTTCATTTTTACCAAAAATAGGGGCCACATCGTGACCTCAAATTTTAGACGTCACAACATTGACATTATAGTGAGTGACGTCGTAATAAACTAGGGCTTGCCATTGTAACATGACATACTGTGCTGGCCATGTCTTGATGAGAACTAGATGAAGTCACAACGTCTTAATATTTATTTCAATGTGAATTTAGAAACTCAAAATAGGAATTAGTTATGGCCACTAAAGCGAGCTAGTCACCCATGTTTAGATTTAGTTGAGTTAACATATTACTTCTCTGTTTTTTATTCTTTTGTGCATGTTTATTTCTTTTATTATAAAAAAAAATATTTTTTCACTTTGAAATTGTCGTACTATAATTTACTTATGGTACTACTTAGATCTATTTACGTTTAGGTTAATATTAATTTAGTACTCACCTCCATTGGGTACGATCCTCTGAGTACTTACCTACTTCATTGTAAAAACTATATTACAACTTGACCTGTATACTTGCAGACACCGCCTCAAATCCATATTTTTAGTAGCGGTATTCACACTCTAAATGTTAGTACATCCAAAGGCGGTCAGCCAGCTACCCTTCTAAACCACTTGTAATATCTCGAATTAGGGCCTAATCGGAATAGTGGTTTCGTGACCACAAATCTGAGATAAAAATAATCATTTTATAATTATTTTGAGGTTTATGATATGATTGCATGATTGTGTGAAAATTTCGTGAAGAAATTCTATGCATAAAGTGCTTAATTTGAAATTAGGGACTAAATTGAATAAGTTGCAAAACTTGCATTCTAGAAGCTTTTAGTATGAAATTGCTTTGGAATATTAATTAGGAGGTCTTAAATAGCAATTTGACCAATTTCTAAAATTTTGGACAAAAATGGGCTTGTACATGAAAAATTACAAAGAAAGGCATTAAGGGCATTTTTGTCAAATGGTAAAGGTGTTAAATTGAAATGTGTTTTATTTATATTTTTATGGTTTAAATTTTTATGAAATTATTTTGTAAAAAGATTTCGTACGAAAATTTTGACATTTGGGCACTCAATTTAGTCAAAAGGACTAAATTGTAAAAAGTGCAAAAGTTGAGTTCTATATATTAAAGGTGTCCAATTGTTATGAAAATTTAAATTGGAGGTCCTTAAATGGTAATTAGACCATTGGTTAAGTTATTGGACAAAAATGGACATGAAATGGGTGAAAAAAATATTTTTAAGTTAGGGGCATTTTGGTCATTTAGTGATTAAATGAATTAAAAATCAAATTAAAAACCAATTTTTGCTCATCTTCTTCCTCAAGGCTGAAAATAGCATGGAGAAACCATGGCTAGGGTTTTTCAAGCTTCCAAGCTCGATTGTAAGTCCGTTCTAGCCCCGTTTTTAATGATTTTTAAGTTTTTGAAATCCCGGTAACATGATTTCTCTATTTCTACCATTTATTTAAGCTAGGGTTTGATTTCAAAAATTGACCCATGTTCAATAATTGTGTATTTTGATGTTTTATGATAGAATATGAGATTTTAAATTATGTTAAACAACTTGTGCTACTCGGTTTTAAGTAAAAACGAGTAAAACGGCTTAATCGGTAAAAATACCTATTGTTCATAAGTACATGTTATAGTGGCAATTTGAGGTTGCTGTTAGTAAATAAATGATCAGCATGTCCTAAAACATAAGAATTATGGAAAAAAGTTTAATTTTCGAGCTTTGGGGCAAAAGTGTAAATATGCAAAAGTTTAGGGGCAAAATCATAATTTTGCCAAAGTTAGAGTTAAGGACTATTTTGATAAATGTGAGTATTAAATAAGCTAAATGTGTTATTTTAGATCAAGAAAGACGTGGAATCGATCTTGATCAAGGAAAAGAAAAGATTATGGACTAAATTGCAAAATTTCTATATTTTGTACCGAGGTAAGTTCATGTGTAAATAAGGTAACATAATTGTTATTTTAAGTGATTTAATGTTATTTATATGATATAATACTTATTATCATGAAATGTTATGCTTTGTGAATTATTATTTAGTAATATGCAAATTATGTGAGCTATTTGATAAATGTGAAATGCTACCAAGTATCGGTTGTGACATTTCGAGGAAGACGACAAAGATGTACGATTGAAGAAAATCCCGCTTGAACCTTGGGAATAGATTAGGATACAAGTGACATGTCACTAGTATGGTTGAGTTCCGAACTCGTTGAGTTGAGTCCGAGTTCGTGAGATGTAAATAGGCATCCGAGCTCGTTGAGTTGAGTCCGAGTTCACTTATGGATGCGAATGCTCGAGCTCTTTGAGTTGAGTCCGAGTTTTCTTATGGGCGGGTTACATGGTAGCTTGGCTACGTAAATTCCGTAGGCTATTGAGTTGTCTAGCTATGGATATGACACTTATGTATGTGAAATCCGTGTATCCGAATTATATTCCGATGAGTTCAACGGGTAGATTTTTAAATGAATAATGAGAATGCCTAAACGAAAGAGGTATGTTGGAAAGTATGGTGAAAGAAGAAGTTGGACAGATATGAGCCTAAATCTCGAGTTGAGAACTTGGTAAGACAAGATTGTGGTAAGATAGCAAGTATACTTGTAACATGAATGTCTTAGTGATATTAATGCAATTGATGTTAATGTTGAATTGCATGATTATGTTACTTGTTATTTTCATGTGAATTTACTAAGCATTTATGCTTACTCCCTTCTTTTCATTCATTGTAGTTTTGACAAGCTAGCTCAGAAATCGGGAAGGGTCGAAGGAACGATCACACTATCCGGGACAATTTGGTATAATGGCTTGTCTTTTGAATATGGCATGTATAACATTATAATCATTTTGTGTGAATAACCTTATGATATGATGATGGTTTGATAAGGAAATGATTGTAAATGATTAGCCATTGGCATGGCCAATCTAGATCATATTTGGTGTCATGTATGTTTAATGTGCTACTTAGTCCATGAAAATCCATAAAAAGGTGAACTTTGTTATAAAACAGAATTTTTCAACAGCAGTGACGTGAGTTTGAAAAACCACTAAAAATAGTAGAGACACGATTTGATGGTGAATAAAATATTAAATTGAAGATTATTCTGTTTATTTTCACATGGAAGAAACTAAACAGGTAAAAGAGTTGTATTTTATGAGATATTTGGGTTTTGGTGGAATAGGGTCAGAGCGATTTCTGAATCCCCTGTTCTGACTTTAAAAATTCACTAAAAATTGTAAACAAATAATTAGGAGTCATACTTTATAGATTCTTTATTAAGTCTATTTTTAGGAGAAATAAATGGCATAGTCATTCGAAATTTGTAAAGGGAGAAAAGTGATTCGTAGTGAACAGAGGTCAAAGCAGTCGAACACTGAAACAGGGAAAACTTTAACTAATAAACTGTACTAATTGGCCCAACCAAAAATTATATAAAAAAAAGTAGTAGATAGATATATGAGTCTAGTTTCAGGGAAAATTTACGGATATTAATTTAAAGTTTCAAAACTTGAGATATGAATTTTTTAGCGACTGTGATGCAGATGAACAGCTTATTACGAAAGTTAGAATAAATGATTTAAAGTTCTTTAAGTGATAAATTAAGTTTAGTAACACCTCAAGCTCGACTCCGGCGACGGTCTCGGGTAAGAGGGCGTTACACCACTTATTTCAATTTCGAGCGAATACTATCACAGTTTCGACATACAATTCCACACCAACTATCATACTCTTAACGTACCAATTCTTTCTTAACTGTCTGACTAAAGATCCATCTAGACATTTCATAAAACATAGGTACTTCTCAAAAGAATATACATTCAGATCGCAATTCATATAGATCATCTCTTAACACACAAACTTCAAAATAGTTTTTCACAGATATTAATCATTGGCGGATACATACACATTTGGCGAATACTTACACAAATCTGAATACCATCAAACTACTAATCAAATCATACATTGGTTTGATACCATAAAAAATCTCATTAATCATATACTACACAGATCATTCATGTGAATTCCACATCACTTTATTTTGGAACCCTAGATACTCAGGATAATAATAACTTAAATTCTATATGGTTTCAGAAGAAGACATTATACAACTGAGATATAGCAGATTCTAAATAAATTAAATTCAACCATTACTTAACTCAGATGAACTTGAATTGACAACTTCTTATGTCTTTCATAACCATGAATGTAACACCCCTAACCCCTATCCCTCACCAGATTAGGGTTATAAGGCATCATAGGACAAAACACAACTTCCATACAATAACATAATCACATAGGTCATACTCAAAATTATAATTAAAGCATACATTTGATTAAACATTAAACAAACATTATAATCCATATCGTGCATATATTCATACTTACACTCTAATAAGCATGCTTCAAGGTCATACTAAGTATACATAATCTAATAAGCATGCTTCAAGGTCATACTAAGTATACATAAAAATACATGCACTTACTAAATCAAACAAGTCATATCACAAGCTGTATGACCAATACCACATGTAGCATTATAAATTATATTGTATACACAAAACATACCACATATTTCAAGATCATCATTCACGACATAATGTGCATTAATATATATATATATATGGAATTAATTAACTAAAACATAGTCTAGAATGCTTCTAATTTCCCTCTAAATAATTATGCTTATGACTTCCTACACACATATCATTTCCTTCACTCATCATGTGCGCATATTATAAGGAAATAAATAACTCTTTACTTGTCACTTTTTGATGAAACATATATGTAACTTTAGTAACAATTTCATAAGGCCGAACATGCTTTAATGCTATTTATTAATACACATTTTGACTTATCAAAATAAATCATTATACCAACACAAATACAAATTATAATACACTTCAATTACCTACTAATTATTATGCCAAAAAAATTACACATACTTACTAATTTACTTCTTGAAAAATTAGTAACCAAAAGTAACCACATAAATAATACAAGTTTTTGCCATGAAATCATAAGTTAAAATATGCCATTTCATATTCAAGTTATACCTATTTCTCACATCCTGTATTACACCAAACAATTTCACATATAAAATCAACCTACTTTTTATATATATATATATATATATATATATATTCGGCTAGCACAATTTACTTAAAACACTTTTCTTAAATGTCATTTAACAACCGAACTTATACAACCAATTTCACATTCAATACATGCTCATTGTATCAACTCATATCAATCCATATTATAACATTACATATATACATCACTTCACATTTCCAAAAATATATCCATCCACCAATTTATAACATAAAACACATTTCAAAAATAGATTTAGATCAAGGCCGAATATACACATGCTCTTTCATACTTTTTAGCCGAATCATAACGTAAAATATAACCACCTCATATATTTACACCACATAACCGAAATGATCATCCTTTAATCTTTAATAAACTTTCCACTTTACCTAATTAGCCAAACCACATCTCAAGACCATATCATCAAGCATCTACCAAGTATATCACATAGATATGATATGCTCATTACTTACGAAATAGGCTTTAAACCATGACCAACTCAGACAAACATTAGTAAAGCATACCAAACACATCACACATATATACCATGATAGAATTTGCTTAAACTTAAGCATTATAGCTAGCCATTTTCACATGGCTTATAATACAACATCAAAATTAACCAAAACATAAGCTAGCCTATACGTGCCATAAGTTCAAAGTTCAACTTTTAAAAAAAATACCAAAATAGCATTTGATAGTGTGACAGATTTCTCTAACGATCCCCGAGCTCGTAACTAGTTTCCAAAATCTATAAAATAATGAACAAACACACACACAGTAAGCTTGAATAGCTTAGTAAGTCATAAACAAGTAATTCATTTAACATTCATTAGCATTAAAACCAATTAAGCATATTCAAAATACATTTAACATACTTGCAATTTCATTTACCAATACATGAACATTAACATTTTAGCATCTCTTAGCTGAATATGAGCATTCACACATACATATAAGTCACTTTATATCATGCATAATTTATAACATCATTTCAAATACTAAGCTTACCTTATTTTCATTAACATTAAACTTAACACGTACCTAAACCTTTTATCTTGATTTCACATTCAATCATAACTCGATAATGCCTGTTGAACCATTTAGAATCAATAAGGATACTCAGATAATCAGAAATCTCGTACAATGCCAATATCCCAGACATGGTCTTACATGTAATCACATATCGATGCCATTGTCCCAAACAGGGTCTTACACGAAATCAAATATGATGCCGATGTCCTAGACATGGTCTTACACGTAAATCAAAAGTTGATGCCAACGTTCCAGAAGTGGTCTTACACGAAAACCATATCAGAATCCTATGTCATGACATATGTATCCTAACTATTCCTACGGTTCGTATAGGGCTTTTGGATGTCATAACTCGATAGATTTAGGCTCGTAAATAATTCCATTTTACTTGTATCAATTCGGCATACACAATTTATATTTACTAAAATTCAATTCAGCACTTATAGTTCATATATATTCAAAATTAACAACATTTATTTGCTTATAAACTTACCTCGGACGGAGACGACCGGAATTAAACGGCTATTCAAAGATTTTTTATTTCCCCCAATCTAATTCCTTTTTCTTTGGTTCTTGATCTAAACACATTCAAATTTAACTTATTCAAGCACACGTTCATTCAATTTAATCCAAAAACACATAAATGGGCAAATTACACTTTTGCCCCTAACGTTTCACATTTTTCACAATTTAGTCCCTATTTCACAAAACACAAAATATTCAAAATTTGACCATACCCATGCTTGGCCGAATTTCACTAAGGTCCCTAGCAACCCATTTCTTTCATTTATTTCACATTTTAGCCCCTCAATTTACAAAATTCACAATTTAATCCTAAATAAGTATTTTTATCAAAAATCACTTAATTAAACTTAACAATCTAACATCATATATTTATTTTTCATCATCAAACACGAGATTCATCAAGATATCAACAATGGTAGCTCATGAATACATCATCAAATTCACAAATTCAAACATGGGCTAACTAGTACTCGAAGGAACGATCTCAAAAACGTAAAAATTATAAAAAACTGAGCTTAAAAATTACCTAAATCAAGCTCCAAATGTGCCGAATGGTTAAACCCCAACTGTAGTTTCTTTCTTTTAACTTTCGGCCATGCAAAAAGGATGAACAAACTTTGGTTTTTGTTTTATGTTTTATTATATCATTAATAATTGCTTATTTACCATATTAACCTTTGTTATTAAATATGAAAACATTATATTTTAAGCCTAATACTGTCCATCCCATTTAACAATGGTCAAATTTCATTTTAAGGGCTTTAAAATTAAGAAACCATAGCAAAACGGTACTTTTACATGTAGCATGCTAATTTTTCATTTTACACGATTCAATCATTTTTCTTAAATCAAGCACAAAAACAATAAAATTAAATCACAAAAATTTCACACATATAAATTAACATGCTCTAGACAAGGAAAATAATATTAAAATATTTTTCATACTCGAATTTTTGGTCCCGAAACCACTGTTCCGATTAGGGTCTAAACCGGGCTGTTACAATGAATACACCTATTTTCAAAACTACTAGATTACCATGGTGTACACCCTTTTCAATATACAACTACACACGTCTTTTCAGAACTTCCTTTATCTAAATCAACCAAATTAACTTTAGATGTTTCATAAGCTTATCGTAGTAGTATCTAACACAAAACAATTAGAATTCACCTAGAACTTACCAGAAGGGCGAATAACGTACCTTACCAAACAAACTTAGCAGAGAACGCCACAAGGGCCAAATAGAATACACTATAAAGGTATCATACGATTTTACGTGTTTACTGTCTCAGCGGACTTTCACAGAAGGTGCCATGGGTGTCTCCTTCATGGACTTATACATAATTTCATGTAGCATGATTTCCCAATTTGATTTACACATTATTGAAGGGTACACCATGAACATATATACAAGCATATCTTGGCATGGGTTTTAGCCACATGGACTTATACACATTTATGTATCGTGATCTGTCTATCTAGTCTTCAACTTGCTGGAGGCTCCACTATGAATGTTCTCATATCATACGATGCCATGGGTCTTAACCTCTTGGTCTTACACTTAATTTTATATCGTGATCTGCCAATCTAGTTAGCAATATTTCTATCATACTAGAGGCTTCACAAAGTAATGTTTGCTCAACATTTACTTACCCAGATTTATTTGCATTCCAGATTGAACTCATACTTTTTGTTTATCAAGCTTTACTTGTATTCTTACCCTTTAACATTATTTTTCAACAAGACTTTATACATATCTTTATAACCCAAATCTCCTCTTTACTATACTCATATACTTACAAATTTTTTAGATACTATTATCTTATATATATATACTTCTACTTGGACAATTTGTATAAAAGAGTCAAGATAGAGGCTCACTTGATACTCACCTATTGTAATTCTAAGCTCTAGACTCAAACATCCTTTTCGAACCAACAACAACTGCTTACGGAACATAAGACCACTATTAAAACTTATTTACATAAAAATTTATATCTTCTTAATCATTGACAACTCCCATGCAAAACCTTATACTTACAACTTATTGTTTAGATGCCATATATAGACTTACTCATTTAGACACTACAACAAAACAGTGCTAATACGACACTTATGGGGCAACACTTTCTTAAGTGTTGTGATAGACTGGCCAAGATACGCTTTAGGCAACTTTTTGTATAAGGGTTGGGATATGCATGCTTAAAGCAAGGCTTAAATAAGAGTTGGCTTTGTCTAGCCCTAAGACAACACTATTGTGGCGACGCTTTATTAAGTGTTGGGATAGACATAGCAGTATACACTTTAGGCAATGTTTTGTATAAGGGTTGGTATATGCATGCTTAAAGCAACGCTTAAATAAGAGTTGGCTTTGTATAGCCCTAAGACAACACTATTGTGCCGACGCTTTTTTAAGTGTTGGGATAGACATGGCAATATACGCTTTAGGCAATTGTTATTATAAGGGTTGGGATATGTGTGCATAATGCAACTTTTGAATAAGAGTTGGCTTTTGTGTCATCCTAAGACGACGGTATTTTGGCGACACTTTCTTAAGTGTTGGGATAGACATGGCAATATACGCTTTAGGCAACTCTTTGTATAAGAGTTGGGATATGTATGCCTAAGGCAACGTTTAAATAAGAGTTGGCTTTTGTGTAGTCCTAAGATGACTTTATTTTGTGGCGACTCTTTGTTAAGCGTTGGGATAGACATGCCAATATACGTTTAGGCCACTCTTTGTATAAGGATTGCGATATGTATGCCTAAGGCAACGCTTGAATAAGAGTTGGCTTTTGTGTAGTCCTAATACAACACTATTGTGGCGACACTTTGTTAAGCATAGTGTCGGGATAGACTTGCCAACTTACATTTTGTCTAACTCTTTGTATAAGGGTTGGTATATGTATGCCTAAGGCGACGCTTAAATAATAGTTTGATTTATCCAGTCTTAAGACGATATATATATATATATATATTCCTAAGTGTTGGGATAGACTTTTCGACATACACTTTGGTCAACTTTTTGTATAAGGGTTGGGATATGTATGCTTAAGGCAACACTTAAATAAGAGTCAGCTTTATCCAACACTATACACTTTTGGGCTGACACTTTCCTAAGTTTTTAGGATAGACTTGCCAACATACATTATGGCCAACTCTAATTTGTATAAGGGTTGGTGTATGCATGTATAAGGGGTTTAGGGTTTAGGGTGTAGGGTTTAGGGTATGGGGTTTATAAGGGGTTTAAGGTGTGGGGATTATAAGGGGTTTAAGGTTTAGGGTGTAGGGTTTAGGGTGTAGGGTTTAAGGTGTGGGGTTTATAAGGGGTTTAGGGTTTAAGGTGTAGGTTTTAAGGTTTAAGGTGTGGGATTTATAAGGGGTTTAGGTTTAGGGTTTAGGGTTTGAGGTTTATAAGGGGTTTAGGGTGTGGGGTTTAGGGTTTAGGGTTTAGTTAGAGTTTAGGGTCTAAGAGTTAGCTTTGTTCAATATGTCTAAGGCATCATCACTTAATTAGGGTGTGGGGAAGCAACAATGCCAAGCTTGACACATTTGCATTTTCTCAAAACATTGAATATGAAGAACATGCCCAAAATACTTGGGAATATTTCCTTTTTATAATTATAGAGATAAATATATAAACCAAATATGCTCTAAGGATTAATTATATACTTCGTACATTTGTAAATTATTACTTTACTTTTATTTTAAGAAATTGAAATTTGTCGATTGAGTATAATTAGCTTAATTGGTATAATAGTATTGTTGCCAATGTAGGGGACGTGGGTTTAAATGCGCTAATGCGTATTATACTTGTATTTATAGGTTGGAGAGGGATTATAGATAATCATTCTAACAAAAAAAGTCATAATATTAAAGTCATAATGAAGATTTTAGTTCTTAATGTTTAATTTTTTATCAATTTGGCTTTCATTTATTTATTTTAATTAAATCCAATTGATCTTAATCTTTTAAATTTCGAAATTTAATTACTATCCTTTTAAAAAAAGGTTAAATATCATTATTATTTTAATAAAAAACTAATTAAAAAGTGAAAAATTTAAACATGGTAATTATGCATGTTAATCCATGTTATTCATATTTTTATTTTTTTACAAACTATTTGTATAATTTTTTGAATTTTAATTTTTATGTAATGAATAAAAATTTTAAATTGTTTACTGATATGATATATATATATATATAATAAATGAATAAGAATTTAAATTATTAACAATTTATTGTTTTAGTTAACATTTTATGTTATAAAAATAAATTTACTCTTTTTAAAAAATTGAGAATAAAATTTGACTAAAAAATTGAAAGTTAAATTATTAAAATTTTCTAAAGATTGAATAATAAATTTATTATTATGATAATATTAAATAATAAAGATTTTAGTTAAAGAAAGTAAAAAAATTTTGAATAATAAATAATTAGTAAAAAAAAAAGACTGAAATTATGCTGATATGGCATGGGATTAGTGGTCAATTGGTAAACTAATTACTTTGATTCTTACCCACAAAAAACCATTTACTCCAAAGTGTATCGGGCAAAGAAAACCAATTGCATCTGCCGTCCACCACCTGCTTCAGGCACTGCTGCATGTACCGTTCACCACCTGATCCACCTACTGGTGCATTTGCCGTCCACCACCTGCTCCAGCTCATGGCATTTCACGATACCTTCTTTGAAAGCCTTCCTTACTGATTCTCTGAAATCCCTGACCCTGCAGAGGTAGAAGCTGGTGAATCAGTTTCGACTTGTTGAGATTTATCTCAATCTTCATGGGTATGTATGTTTGATTCGGTTTTGTGTTAAATGATAAACGTGGTTGATTTCCTTTAATTAACAGTTTATATATATTTAGGGTCTGGCAATATTTTTCAATTTGGAATTCTATTTTTGTTTTTGTACAATTGCTGTTTCATAAATTTGGAATTCTGATTTTGTTTTCGTTTTAGCTGAACCCATTGCAGGGTTCTTTCTAAGGCATGCATGAATTTGTTGCTTTGGTTCTGTGTTTTGGGGCATTGTTTGCTTCATTGTAATAGTTCTATCATGTGTTTGATGAAATGTAGCTGTGGGACTTCAGGCGGGCAGCCAAAGCTGATGCCTGTCATTGCTGAAGTTGCTAAGAAGTGGGAATTATTTTATGGCTTGTATGAGCCTCCTATGATAAAGTAAGGAACCCATCCCTATTTCTTCTAGTTTTTCTTTCATCTACGTGTGAAAATCACACTCTTTACTTCTTCATCAATGGCCTGAATAAATATATAATTGGATGTTTAATTAAACTAGGAAAATCTAGTAATACCCAAAAAAGTTTTATACTCTTTTTGTATAATCACTATTCAGAACTTAGTTTCATGAATTTTCATTCTCATACATGCAAATTAATCTGTTGTCATCATGGTGTGTTAATATCAACAAGTTAATCAAATCCCCCATTCTGCTTTTCATTTTGCTTTTTCATACCATTCCTTTAATACGAAGATGTTATATTGCAACAAAAGACCTTTTCATTTTGCTGTTTTATGCCATTCCTTTTGGGCAAAGATTTAAATCATATATGCATGTTTGAAACAGCCAACCAGGTGTTACTGCCCATTGGCAAAGAGGAGCCACATCAAGGATTTCTTTTTTGAAAAAAATAGGAGTATATATGAATGAATTGAATTGTGTTAGAATTTCTTTTTTGTCTCTGAAATTGTAGTCACAACCTTTCCTCACAAACACTGATGATTTAAAACTACTTTAATTTACTAAAAGAAAAGAAGAAATTCCCTTTTGGATTGTAGTTGCAATGTCCAGGCATACTCCCAAATTGCTGGTCATGTAACATCCTAATTTTTGGGGCTTTGTAATTTTGTGAGATGTTTGGTGAAATTTTAAATGTTGGTATTTGGTTGTGAAATTCACGTTTAGAGTGTGTAAATGGGCCTATGGAAGACCCATGAGTTGGCCAAAACTCGGTGGAATTTTTAAATTTTGGACTTAAAGCATTAGGGGCTCTGGTTAGGAGGCCTTATCAAAATATGTGGGTAAAATGTTTCACAAAAGGAGCCTTGGTGGAGTGGCTAAATGACGCCACTAGTCTCCTAAAAATGTGGCGTGTAAGTGAAAGGGAGAAGGCCAAGGTTCGACTCTCTATGCAGGTATTTGTGATGTTTATTTTTGTGTCTTGAGTAGGCAAGAATTTGAGGTTGAGTGGAACTCTGTTCACAAGAGTTTGAATTGGTCAAGTGCATGGATAATGGAGAGATAAGGGGGAGCATATCTAGGAGGGATTTTAGGAGTTTTTGAAAGGGGAAGAAATGTGGCCGGCCAAGGGGGTGTTGTAGTGCTAATTCGGCTGCTAGGTTTAGTTCAGCATATTTTTCTCCTTTTTCTCACTTGTGCCGATTGACCATAAGCCAAAACACTCTCTTTTTCTTTTATTCTTTTCCTCCACAAACTTTCTTTTCTTATCTCTTTCTCCCATTAATTTCTTGTAAAAGTCGAACCTATCATCCTCTACTTTCTCTTGTTGGCCGAATAGTACACAAGCCAAATCCTGAAGGATTCAAAGGGGGCAGTCGATTTCTATGTAAAGGTAAATTACTATTCTTTTCTTTTGGCCGATTTCTATTCTTTCCTAAAAGCCCTTAAACTCTTCTACCAACACTCCTTTCTAGCCATAACCATCTCTTATTTCTTTGATCCAAATGCCGAAGCACAACAACTATTGGAGACTTGGTGGCCGAATCTTAAGAGCTTGTGGTGCGATTTCTGATAGCCTTTGGGAGATTGGTCTGCTTCAGGTTGAAGGTAGTATGAAAAGGTAATGGTGGTAAGTTCTCGTATCATTAATCTGTTCGATATTTTAGGTATTAGGTAAAGCCGAAACCCCCTAAAGCCTAGGGAGGTTGTCGATTTATGGTTTGGGCATTATTAGGCCTTATTCATTCATTCTATGATCTGTTGGTAGCGAAGAGGGCTACTTTGGAGGAGCAACAAGGATTGGAGAATCGGTGTGAATAAGTTTAGTTCGAATTGTCGAATCCTGCAGAGGGCAAGTGCGTGGTAGAGTTGAGGAAAGCAACCGTAGTCAATCAGGTGTGTAACATATCCCCGTAATAGCTTAGATTCACACTTGTTAAAAAGCCGGAATACCAAATTTTGGTATTTTCATGATGTGTAAAGACGTGATGGTACGTGGGTTAGTAAGATTATGATGGACGCAGCAAACGAAGTTGATGGAACAGGTAAGAGCACGATTTCGAGCAAATTGGTAAGTTGGGCCTCGTTGGGCTAAAATAGGGCCCAATGGACTTTCGGGCCATTTAGGTAAATCTGGTAATAATGGAATCTGGATAGATTGTGTGTTAAAGCTATTAGAAACGTTACGTAACTTAGGCAAAAAGGGTCCAAATGACTAAATCAGCTACGTAGGGCCCATTAGGGGTTTTGGGCCCAATAACTCGGTTTTACTCAAATAACCTAAAAATGCTGATTAAACACTTGGAATGGATAAATAACATGGAAACCCTAATAAATGATAAAAATTACGAAACTACCCCTAAACATGGAAAATGACTATTTTGCCCCTAGGTGAAAATGACCATTATACCCCTAGGGTTGTAAAATGATTACGTTGATTGTGATATCGATATTTTTCATGAAATGATATGATATGCACATGATATGCACATGATATGCTACGATATGTATACGATATGCCATGTTCTAATCATTACATGCATGGGTTGGGTTTATATGATTGGAGGAAGTGTTAAAGGGCTTTGCCCCAATATACCGAAAAGGGCTTTGCCCCAGTTTACCGAAAAGGGCTTTTGCCCCAGTTATCGAAAGAGGCTTGGCCTCCAGTTATATGATTAAGCAGCTATGCTGCCAGTGGTGTGTTGGTTGGGTGGGTTGAATTATTCCCCACATGGTGTGTTGGATGGTACGGGTGGAGAGTAGCGGTTGGTGGGTTGAGCAGTCTCCCCAAATGGGTTTTCTGCATATATGTATGTCTTGACAGTTGTGATATTGAAATGGGCCTAAGGGCCATACCGTTTACAGAAAAAAAGGCTTCGGCCCAGTGATATGATTTATGAAAGGCTTCGGCCCAGTTATTGTAAAATGTAAAGGCTTCGGCCCAGTATATGTTGAAAATGAGTTGTGCATGTATGGATTTGGGCTCTGAAAGGGCTTGTTATACACTAAGTTTTCCAAACTCACCCCTTATTCTAAACCTTGCAGGTGAGCCTTGATGTGGAGACTTGGAGCCGGTGGGAATTCAGAGTGGCCATGATGTTCAGTTGGACTTTCTTTTAAATGAGTTTTATTTACATGTTATTATCTGTTTTTGGGTTGTAATAAGGCCATTTTAATTATTTTCTTTTTGGGATTGTTTGGGTTAAAACTTTATATTTTGGGCTACTAATAATGTTTTAAAATGGGCTAGACCTAGGTTACGTTTTAAATAACTCTTGGTTTCCAACTCCTACAAAGATAAATTATAACGTTTTAACTAAAACATCACTTTGAACAAATTCCATCTCGAGATATTTTTAAAATTATCAACAACCTAAAGTGTGGCAATGGTTGTGGGCATGTCGAGGATTGGATCCAATCAAGAGCTTGGTACTTAAGCAGCCTTCATGGCTCACCTCCTCTGTTTCGGATACCTACCTGGTGCACAGCTTCCATTCACTTTAGTCTTTTAAAATCATCGTTAATTTCTTTAAAGAAGGGTTTAGAACATGTGTTTTCGAAAATGTTCCAATGAGACACGTCAGATCTGGCCATAACGTCTGGGCCGGGTTTGGGGTGTTACATTTAGTGGTATCAGAGCCTGGTTACAACAACTCGGCTGTGGGTTTTTAACGGGTTTTTTTTCAAAATTTCAAATAATGACTTTTTAATCAAATTTAAGGATTTCTAAAATACTTTTAACTCATTTTGTGGCTAAATATATGTTTTAAATGATTTGAAGAAAGAAGTGGCACACTGAATTCCCGGTACCAAGTCTGTAAGTATACTTACCTTATCATTCTAAAATGATGTTTGAGATTATATGATACTATCGTTGATATTGCCATGATGCTATAGATAGAATCAAGACCCTACTATGTTACTTTAGAGAGGGTAGAGCTAAAAATAGTAAGATCGAAATTGTAGCTAGGATACGATGCAACGGAAATAATTTCTGGACTACTATATTTTTATAAGACATCTCGCAATAAACAAACTGAAATATTAAGCTAATGTCAGAAAATTCGTAATCAGATAATTCGATATGAGTACTAGAGGAACTCGTGGACGGGGCCGCGGACGTGGTCGCGGAAGAGCGCGAGCTGAATCATCATCTTCAGGGCATAGGCTAGCTGAAGAAGCATCTGTGCCACAAGCAACAGAGACTGGGTCACATGATCGGGCTATAGGGGACGATGCTTTGTCCCAAGCAATGTTGAGGGTCTTAGAGAGGGTTGCTGGAGCTAGTACTGGGACAGTGAATAGAGGATCTATCTCTGAGCGACTGCGGGCCAACGGAGCAGAGGTTTTTAGGGGCGTATCTGGAGTAGCCCCGAATGTGGCTGAATATTGGCTTGAGGCAACAGAACGGATTATGGACTACTTAGATTGCTCTGTGGAGCAAAAGCTGAAAGGGGCTGTATCGTTGCTGCGAGACGAGGCTTACCAATGGTGGATTACAGTAAGGGAGAGTACCCCGGCTGAGCGGGTAACTTGGGATCTATTTAAGACTGCTTTTAAAGGCAAGTATGTTGGAGCTAGTTATGTGGATGCTCGTTGTAAGGAATTCCTGAATTTAACCCAGGGTAATAAGACTGTTGCTGAGTATGAGGCAGAATTTTTGAGGTTGAGCCGATATGCTAGTGGGATAGTTGTGACAGAATACGAGCGTAGCGTTCAGTTTGATGATGGCCTTCGAGATGAGCTTAGGGTGCTGATAGCTCCACAGAGGGAGCGTGACTTTGCTGCGTTGGTAGAAAAGGCTAAGATAGCGGAGGAGGTAAAATGGGTTGAACAGCAGAATCGTCAGAGGGATCGACCTAGATTTAGGAGGGATTCTGGACCCTCAGGTGCTGCATACCGAAATGTTAAGTGAGCCAGGGTGGAGGAGCCGATTCGAGCAGTTCCAGTGAACACCGCTAGACCGCAGACTTGCAGAGACTGTGGGAGAGTACATTTGGGAGAGTGTTTGAGAAAAACTGGGGGATGCTTTCGATGTGGGTCCAAGGAACACCAGTTCAGGGAGTGTCCTAGAAGAGCAGCTCAGGATCAAGCTGCTGAGCCAAGGGCTGTCCAATCAGTGCGAGGAGGACCACCACCACAGAGAGGCCGTGGGCAAGGCAAATGTGGTAATGGTAATAGATAGGGACGTGGGGCACCTGGCAGGAGTGCTGGGCATGCTGAAGCTCATTAGCCGGCGTTAGTTTATGCTGCACGACGTCATGAAGAGGGTGATGCTCCTGATGTTATAACCGGTACGTTCTTCATTCATAGCACGCCTTATACTGCTTTAATAGATATTGGCTCCACTCATTCGTATGTTGCCTGTAATGTATCTGGGGCGTTGGGTGTGCTCCCTGAGGAAACAGTGAGTGGGGTATCAGTGATAAGTCCTTTGGGACACTCGGTTAAGATAGATAAACTCTTTAGGGAGGTGCCTTTAGAGACTCAGGATAGGGTATTCGTAGGAGATTTAATGGAGCAACCATTTGGAGAATTTGATCTTATCTTGGGAATGGACTGGTTAACTAAGCATAGGGCGACATTGGATTGTGCTGCCAAGAGGATGGTGCTGAGAACTGTCGAAGATGAGGAGGTATTGGTTATAGGGGAGCGAAGGAATTATTTGTCTGATGTGGTTTCAGCCTTGAAAGCTGAGAAGTTTATTCGGAAAGGTGGCGAGGCGTATTTGGCTTTTGTAAGTCAAGCTGAGCCTGAGAAAGTGACCGTGGAGACAGTTAGGACTATCAAGGAGTTTCAAGATGTCTTTCCTGAGGAGCTTCCTGGATTACCTCCAAATCGCGAAGTTGAATTTGGAATTGACCTGCTACCTGGAACGGCTCCAGTGTCCATTGCACCTTATAGGATGTCACCAAAGGAGTTAGTGGAACTGAAAGCTCAGATACAAGAACTATTGGACAGAGGATTTATAAGACCAAGTGTTTCTCCGTGGGGCGCACCAGTGTTATTCGTTAAGAAAAAGGATGGAACCATGCGAATGTGTATCGACTATCGGTAGTTGAACAAACTGACAATCAAGAATAAATATCCCTTGCCAAGAATCGATGACCTATTCGATCAGCTAAGGGGAGCGTCAGTATTTTTAAAAATCGACCTTCGGTCAGGATATCATCAGTTGAGAGTCAAAGAGGTGGATATTCATAAGACAGTATTCAGAACTCGATATGGTCATTACGAGTTCTTGGTTATGCCCTTTGGACTGACAAACGCACCGGCAGCATTCATGGACTTGATGAATCGAGTATTCCAGCCATATTTGGATCAGTTCGTAGTTGTGTTCATCGACGGCATTTTGGTATACTCAGAAACAGAAGAGAAACATGATGAGCACCTTCGTACTGTTCTACAAGTACTAAGAGAAAAGCAGCTCTATGCGAAGTTCAGTAAGTGCGATTTTTGGTTGAATGAAGTGACTTTCTTAGGACATGTTGTTTCTGCTGAGGGGATTAAGGTGGACCCTCGAAAAATTGAGGCGATTCTGGAATGGAAGCCACCGAGGTCGGTATCAGAAATTCGAAGTTTTTTAGGGTTGACAGGCTATTATAGAAGGTTTATGGAAGGGTTCTCTGTACTGGCGGCACCGTTGACGAAACTCATAAGAAAAGAAGTACCATTTGTTTGGACTGAGAAGCAACAAGAGGCTTTTGAGAAGTTAAAGAAAGTTTTGACCGAGGCACCAGTGTTGATACAGCCAGAGTTTGGTAAAGATTTCACCGTGTATAGCGATGCATCACATGTAGGTTTGGGTTGTGTGTTGATGCAAGAGGGAAAGGTGGTTGCGTATGCTTCCAGGCAGCTTAAGCCTTACAAGGTGAACTATCCTACTCATGATTTAGAGCTGGCGGCGGTGATTTTCGCGCTTAAAATTTGGAGGCATTACTTGTATGGGGAGAAGTGCATCATCTATACAGATCATAAAAGTCTTAAGTATCTATTAACTCAAAAGGAGCTGAATCTTAGACAGAGAAGGTCGATAGAGTTGCTGAAAGATTATGATTGTTCGATTGAGTACCATTCAGGCAAGGCAAATATGGTGGCTGATGCGTTGAGTCGTAGGACTATAGCAGAGTTGAAAACAATGTTTGCTCGTTTAAGCTTGTATGACGGTGGGAGCTTATTGGCAGAGTTACAAGTGAAACCGACTTGGGTAGAACAGATTAAGAGGCAGCAGCTGTTGGATGAGTCGTTGGATTCTCGATTTCAGCAAGTCGAGAAAGAGGAGAATTCAGACTTTAGATTAAATAGTGATGGGGTTCTCTGTTTTCGAGGAAGAATTTGTATGCCAAAGGACTCCGATCTAAGATTGATGATTTTGAAAGAGGCTCATAGTGGACCTTGTGCCATGCATCCAGGAGGAAATAAGTTGTATCGAGACTTGCGAGAGTTATATTGGTGGCCTGGACTGAAGAGGGAAGTGACCGAGTTTGTGGGAAAATGTTTAACGTGTCAACAAGTAAAAGCCGAGCATCAACTGCCTTCAGGTTTGTTGCAGCTAGTGAAAATACCACTTTGGAAGTGGGAGAGAGTAACCATGGATTTCGTAAGTGGGTTGCCTTTGACACCTTCCAAGAAAGATTCAGTTTGGGTCATTGTGGATAGGCTGACGAAATCTACCCATTTCATACCTGTTCGAACCGACTATTCACTTCAGAGGTTAGCCAAGTTGTACGTAGCAGAGATAGTGCGATTGCATGGGGTGCCAGTATCAATAATTTCTGATCGAGACCCAAGATTCACATCTCGATTTTGGAGGAAATTGCATGAGGCGTTGGGAACACGACTGGATTTTAGCACAGCTTTTCACCCTCAGTCAGATGGGCAGTCAGAGAGAGTTATTCAGATTTTAGAGGACATGTTGAGGGGTTGTGTGATCGATTTTAGGGGCAGCTGGGAGGATTACTTGCCGTTGGCAGAATTTGCTTATAATAACAGTTATCAAGCGAGCATTCAGATGGCCCCATATGAGGCATTGTATGGGAGGAAATGCCGTTCGCCTACTTGTTGGACTGAGTTGGGAGAGAGACGAGTACTTGGACCAGAGTTAGTGGCTGATACAGAAGACAAAGTTAAGGTAATCAGAGACCGTTTGAAAGAGGCAGCAGATCGACAGAAGTCTTATGCGGATCTTAAGCGTAAGGATATTGAGTATGCTGTAGGAGACATGGTTTTTTCTTAAGGTTTCGGCTTGGAAGAAGATATTGAGATTTGGTAAGAAGGGCAAGTTGAGTCCGCGATTCATTGGGCCTTATCGAATTGTAAAACGAATAGGACCGGTCGCTTATCAGCTAGAGTTACCACCGGAGTTGGATCGCATTCACGATGTCTTTCATGTGTCAATGCTAAGGTGATATCGTTCTGACCCTACTCATATCGTGCCAGTTGCAGACATTGAGGTACAAGTGGATTTAACCTTTGAAGAAGAACCTGTGCAGATACTTGATCGCGACATTAAAGTGCTGAGAAGAAAATCTGTCCCATTGGTAAAAGTACTGTGGAGAAACCACGGCAGAGAGGAGGCTACTTGGGAGCCCGAGGAAGCAATGCGTCAACAATATCCTCAACTATTCTGATAAGGTAAATTTCGAGGCCGAAATTTCTTTAAGGAGGGTAGAGTTGTAACATCCTAATTTTTGGGGCTTAGTAATTTTGTGAGATGTTTGGTGAAATTTTAAATGTTGGTATTTGGTTGTGAAATTCACGTTTAGAGTGTGTAAATGGGCCTATGGAAGACCCATGAGTTGGCCAAAACTCGGTGGAATTTTTAAATTTTGGACTTAAAGAATTAGGGGCTCTGGTTAGGAGGCCTTATCAAAATATATGGGTAAAATGTTTCACAAAAGGAGCCTTGGTAGAGTGGCTAAGTGACGCCACTAGTCTCCTAAAAATGTGGCGTGTAAGTGGAAGGGAGAAGGCCAAGGTTCGACTCTCTATGCAGGTATTTGTGATGTTTATTTTTGTGTCTTGAGTAGGCAAGAATTTGAGGTTGAGTGGAACTCTGTTCACAAGAGTTTGAATTGGTCAAGTGCATGGATAATGGAGAGATAAGGGGGAGCATATCTAGGAGGGATTTTAGGAGTTTTTGAAAGGGGAAGAAATGTGGCCGGCCAAGGGGGTGTTGTAGTGCTAATTCGGCTGCTAGGTTTAGTTTAGCATATTTTTCTCCTTTTTCTCACTTGTGCCGATTGACCATAAGCCAAAACACTCTCTTTTTCTTTTATTCTTTTACTCCACAAACTTTCTTTTCTCATTTCTTTCTCCCATTAATTTCTTGTAAAAGTCAAACCTATCATCCTCTCCTTTCTCTTGTTGGCAGAATAGTACACAAGCCAAATCCCGAAGGATTCAAAGGGGGCAGTCGATTTCTATGTAAAGGTAAATTACTATTCTTTTCTTTTGGCCGATTTCTATTCTTTCCTAAAAGGCCTTAAACTCTTCTACCAACACTCTTTTCTAGCCATAACCATCTCTTATTTCTTTGATCCAAAAGCCGAAGCACAACAACTATTGGAGACTTGGTGGCCGAATCTTAGGAGCTTGTGGTGCGATTTCTGATAGCCTTTGGGAGATTGGTCTGCTTCAGGTTGAAGGTAGTATGAAAAGGTAATGGTGGTAAGTTCTCGTATCATTAATCTGTTCGATATTTTAGGTATTAGGTAAAGCCGAAACCCCCTAAAGCCTAGGGAGGTTGTCGATTTATGGTTTGGGCATTATTAGGCCTTATTCATTCGTTCTATGATCTGTTGGTAGCGAAGAGGACTACTTTGGAGGAGCAACAAGGATTAGAGAATCGGTGTGAATAAGTTTAGTTTGAATTGTCGAATCCTGCAGAGGGCAAGTGCGTGGTAGAGTTGAGGAAAGCAACCGTAGTCAATCAGGTGTGTAACATATCCCCGTAATAGCTTAGATTCACACTTGTTAAAAAGCCGGAATACCGAATTTCGATATTTTCATGATGTGTAAAGACGTGATGGTACGTGGGTTAGTAAGATTATGATGGACGCAGCAAACGAAGTTGATGGAACAGGTAAGAGCACGATTTCGAGCAAATTGGTAAGTTGGGCCTCGTTGGGCTAAAATAGGGCCTAATGGACTTTCGGGCCATTTGGGTAAATCTGGTAATAATGGAATCTGGATAGATTGCGTGTTAAAGCTATTAGAAATGTTACATAACTTAGGCAAAAAGGGTCTAAATGACTAAATCAGCTACGTAGGGCTCATTAGGGGTTTTGGGCCCAATAACTCGGTTTTACTCAAATAACCTAAAAATGCTGGTTTAACACTTGGAATGGATAAATAACATGGAAACCCTAATAAATGATAAAATTACGAAACTACCCCTAAACATGGAAAATGACTATTTTGCCCCTAGGTGAAAATGACCATTATACCGCTAGGGTTGTAAAATGATTACGCTGATTGTGATATCGATATTTTTCATGAAATGATATGATATGCACATGATAAGCACATGATATGCTACGATATGTATACGATATGCCATGTTATAATCATTACATGCATGGGTTGGGTTTATATGATTGGAGGAAGTGTTAAAGGGCTTTGCCCCAGTTTACCGAAAAGGGCTTTTGCCCCAGTTACCGAAAGAGGCTTGGCCTCCAGTTATATGATTAAGCAGCTATGCTGCCAGTGGTGTGTTGGTTGGGTGGGTTGAGTTATTCCCCACATGGTGTGTTGGATGGTACGGGTGGAGAGTAGCGGTTGGTGGGTTGAGTAGTCTCCCCAAATGGGTTTTCTGCATATATGTATGTCTTGACAGTTGTGATATTGAAATGGGCCTAAGGGCCATACCGTTTACAGAAAAAACGGCTTCGGCCCAGTGATATGATTTATGAAAGGCTTCGGCCCAGTTATTGTAAAATGTAAAGGCTTCGGCCCAGTATATGTTGAAAATGAGTTGTGCATGTATGGATTTGGGCTCTGAAAGGGCTTGTTATACACTGAGTTTTCCAAACTCACCCCTTATTCTAAACCTTGCAGGTGAGCCTTGATGTGGAGACTTGGAGCCGGTGGGAATTCAGAGTGGCCATGATGTTCAGTTGGACTTTCTTTTAAATGAGTTTTATTTACATATTATTATCTGTTTTTGGGTTGTAATAAGGCCATTTTAATTATTTTCTTGTTGGGATTGTTTGGGTTAAAACTTTATATTTTGGGCTACTAATAATGTTTTAAAATGGGCTAGACCTAGGTTACATTTTAAATAACTCTTGGTTTCCAACTCCTACAAAGATAAATTATAACGTTTTAACTAAAACATCACTTTGAACAAACTCCATCTCGAGATATTTTCAAAATTATCAACAACCTAAAGTGTGGAAATGGTTGTGGGCATGTCGAGGATTGGATCCAATCAAGAGCTTGGTATTTAAGCAGCCTTCATGGCTCACCTCCTCTGTTTCGAATACCTACCTGGTGCACAGCTTCCATTCACTTTAGTCTTTTAAAATTATCGTTAATTTCTTTAAAGAAGGGTTTAGAACATGTGTTTTTGAAAATGTTCCAATGAGACACGTCAGATCTGGCCATAACGTCTGGGCCGGGTTTAGGGTGTTACAGGTCAAGTGAACAAACAAGGTTTAAAATTTTTTATTTTTAAAAAATATTTTCAGCGCCACTATGGATTCTATCTTCCCAAAAACAAACTTCTTTTATTTGTTTATTTATACTTATGTTGAGCACTTGTAGTTAGTAAAAACATAAATATAAAAGAATCGAGATTCTGTGCATAATAAAGCCTTCTGTACATTAACATCTGGTTGGCTGTTTCAAACATATATGATTTAAATGTTTGCTCAAAAGGAATGGCATGAAAAACCAAAATGAAAAGGTCTTTTGTTACATGCATATAATATATTTTAAGTCAAAGTTTTCAATTTCATGTTCAAACTTGATTAATTTAGAAGATATAATAATAAGTCATGCTTGACACATGTATTTCTTTATAATATTTTTTATTTAATATTTGAGAGGGTGAAACACAGTACCTCATGTTCATATTGTTTCCCTTTCTAATTTTCATTTTTAAAAATCTTCAAAATGGAAATAAACCCAAAAGCTGGGGCATGATCTGTGAATGTATTAGATATTTAGAATCTGAAACTATTTTGAATTTCAACCAGAATATTGTACACAAAATATATGCAGAACATTGGCACATGTTATCTGCATATGTTACAGTATTTAAAGTAAAAAACTAATCCCAAATTAATTCAAGAGGCCAAAAGCTAACCAGCTCTAACATGAATTCAATCTGTAATTAATTTCTCAAAATCTGCTTTATCTATTTGTCGTCTGCAGTTAATCTAATTTAACATTCTTATATGTATGCATGGGATTTGATGTGGTATATATCTAGAATAGTCAACATTGTTAGCATTCAGTAAAATGATGCCCCAAAGGACTTGACAAAGGAAATTTAACTTTGAATGTGAATTAGTCATCCATGTAAAATATATTTTGTTTTATACCATTAATATAAGGTAGTTTTGGTTGCTGTAAGCTCACCAGAAAGCTCATCTCTTGTCACACATGAATCTTAGGATTAGGCATTAATAGATACTCTATTTTAATATTAATTACTATAACAGATGGTTGATAAAAGTTGGATGGATGCTCCAAGATTTAGCACCAATCACCTAGCTGGAATAGAAACATTTCTATCATTTGCAATTAGAAAAGCACTTTTTAACGGAAAAATTTATTGCCCATGCCATCATTGCAATAATAGGATATTGCACGAACCATATATTGTGGGTAAGCATCTTCGTCTTCATGGTATAATAAAAAAAATACAAGCAATGGATTTTTCATGGAGAATCTATTGAAAGAACATCGGTACAAACCGACCAAACAGTGAGAACTTGTCCGTCAATTTCTACTCGTGACAATGAAGCTGATTTAAGAGATCTCATAATGGATGCTCTGGGTATCAACATCCCGACTCTTAATGAGAGTTTTGATGGAGTTTCAAGCGAGTTTCAGAATAATGGTCGAGAGTATGATCTTAATGAGGCCCAAAGGACTGCTGAGAGAAAAACTACTCTTCTAGATGATTGTGATACTCCGCTTTATCTCGGTTGTGTCAAGTTCTCATGCGTCTCATTCCTACTTCGGCTTTACCACTTCAAAGCACTTTATGGATGGTCAGCAAAATCTTTGACATGTTTATTGGAGCTTCTAAATGAGGCATTTCCTGATGGAAACACAATCCCGAGTACATACTATGAAGCAAGGAAAAAAATTTCTGCACTAAATCTTGGGTATGTGAAGATTGATGCATGCCCAAATGATTGTATGTTATACTGGGGCGATGCTAGTAAAAAGATCAGTTGTGATGTCTGTAAAAGCTCAAGGTGGCAATCTTCTAATGATCAGTTGGATGCAGATGAACAAGTTAATGGTAGTTGTTGCCGTCCTAAGCCTGCGAAGGTATTACGGTATTTTCCTTTGATTCCTAGACTTAAAAGATTATTTCAATCCTCTAAGACATCACAATCTATGAGATGGCATAAAGAAGGACGAACTAAAGATGGTATATTGAGACATCTAACCGATGGTTCTGCCTGGGATGTGTTTGATAAGAGGTTTCCTGATTTTGCATTTGATCCTCGCAATGTTAGGCTAGGTTTGGCTAGCGATGGATTCAATCCATTTCGAACAATGAGTACAAGTCATAGTACATGGCCCGTACTTCTTATTCCTTATAATTTAGAACCTTGGGCATGCATGAAACAATCATCAATGATACTCTCAATGGTTATACCTGGTGAAAAAGGACCTGGCAACAACATTGATGTCTACATGCAGCCTTTAATTGAAGAGTTAAAGCAATTATGGACAGGAGTTGATGCTTTTGATTCATTAACTTCTGAATCTTTCACTTTACGGGCTTGTCTTCTTTGGACAATCAATGATTTCCCAGCTTACGCTAATTTTTTTGGGTGGAGTACAAAAGGTCGTGTTGCTTGCCCAGTATGTGCTGAAAAAACTAATTCTCGATGGCTACGGTATGGTTGAAAGTTTTGCTATATGGGTCATCGTCGATGGTTATCAGCTGAACACCCATTTCGAAAACAAAGTCGTGAATTTGATGGCACTATAGAGTCTGGGGTAGCTCCTACACCACGATCCGGGGAAGATATCTTAAGAGAAGTTGATGGTGTCAATTTCATTTATGGGAAAGGCCGAAAAAGGGATAGAGAAGAACTAGATAAAGGGTCGGCAGAACTCGATGTAGACGAGGGGTGTGATTTGTTTAACAACTTTGAAGAGTTGGTGGTAGAGGGAGATGAAGCAAATCTAATAAATCAAGACGTGACTTTATGGAAGAAGAGGAGCATATTTTTTGACTTGCCTTATTGGCGTTACAATCTACTTCGACATAACTTGGATGTCATGCACATCGAGAAAAACGTATGTGACAATGTCGTTGGCACCCTTCTAAATCTGTCACGCGGTGGTAAAGATAATATCAAGGCACGCAAGGACCTATAAGATATTGGCATTCGAAGTGATCTTCATCGAAAAATAAGAAACAGGAAAGAGTACATACCGCAAGCGTGTTACACTCTTGCATCAAAGGAAAGAGATATATTTCTTTCCATTTTGAAGAACTTGAAGGTACCCGCTGGTTATGCATCAAACATATCTCGATGCATGAATTTGAAAGAGCACAAGTTGAGCAACCTTAAAAGTCATGACGATCACATTCTCATGCAAGATTTGCTTCCTATATGCTTAAGAGGAGTTGTAGAAAAGAAGGTGCTAAGTGTTATTACAAATCTATCAGATTTCTTCAAGAGATTATGTGCAAAAAGTCTTGATCCACAAGAAGTTGATCAACTTCAAATAAAAGTCGTGTTAACACTTTGTGAAATGGAGAAAATATTTCCTCCAAGTTTCTTCACAATCATGATTCATTTGATTATTCATTTACCGGCGGAGGTTAAGCTTGGTGGACCTATTCAATATAGGTGGATGTACCCGATTGAAAGGTATATGAAATATATCAATAATATTTCATAATATTATATTTTTATTATTTGAATACAGTATAGAATAAGTATGTAAAAATAAAGCTTCGGTGCAAAATAGAGCTTATCCCGAAGGTTCCATTGCTGAAGGGTACATAGTTTCAGAATGTCTTACATTTTGTTCCCGTTATTTTTCTGATGTTGAGACTATATTTTCCCGTCTTCCGAGGAATGATGGGAATATTCAAAAACGATACATTTTCTCTTCTGAAGGACGTCCAATTGGCACCATGAACCTAAAGATATTGGACATGCGGTCCCTTGCACAAGCAAACCGCTATGTTCTATTGCATAGCGATAAGTTATCACCATACCGTCAGTGAGTTTCCTGAGGAACATGTTGTCATTTGATTCTTTTTCTTAAGTAATAGACAAATAAAGTTATCACATAATGCGTATACATATTGACAACATTTTTCGTAAAATACTGAATATATTATAGGGAATTTTTAGAGACTGAGCGAGTTGTTTATGGTGGCATTCAAATTAGTAAACACACAGAGGACAAATGGTTGGTTGAAAAGTTCTCAACATGGCTTGCGAAACAGGTAAATTGTCACTATTAAAGTAAATTATTGTCTTATTTATGTGATGAGGGAACATTGTAGCAATTTGATCATAGAATAAGAATTAATTGATTTCCTACTATATGGTTAGATTCCAAAGATGGAAGTTGAACAAGTTGATGCTAATGTAATTGCTCTTGCTCGAGGACCGCATAAGGTGGTTTCCACATATGATGGGCTTATAATTAATGGTTTTAGGGTCCATACTAAAAAAACTTGAGCAGCATCATATGACTCAAAATAGTGGCGTGATGGTTTTTGCTGATGGGAGAAACTATTATGGCAAATGCATTGAAATTATCGAGCTAAATTATTATGAAAGGTTTTAGGTTATCATGCTTAGATGTAATTGGGTGAATATTAAATCTCCTAGGAGTATGAAGAAGGATGCAAATGGTTTTGTTATGGTGAAAGTTTCTGAGCTTATCCATACAGGGAATCGTGATTCAGACGATCCATATATACTAGCTTCTCAAGCGAAACAAGTATTTTATGTCGAGGATGGCAAGAGTGAAGGATGGCTCCATGTTATCGGAATAAAGCCAAGAGATTTGTTCAATCTAAGTGTTGAAACCCCTGTAGAAGATGATGAATATCCGCAGCGTGATTATCATATTATAACTTAATAATTGTAGTTTTAATTTGAACAAGAACAATATTTTAAAGTTCAAAGATTTAGTGTAATTGACATTTTGAATGCAGTATCGCAGAATGATCTGTTTTCTTGTACTGCTGCATTTTGTGTTGTATTTGCTGGCTTGATATAGCCACATAGTTTCAGAATGTTCATTTCTTGACATTTTATGTTGTATCGGGCCAATCTTGTATAGGCTAAAACCAATATACCATTGTACAAAATCGAAATGGAAAATAAGCTACCAAACAGTTTTTGTGGAACAAATCGTCAGCTAAATAAATACTATATATACAAAATCCTGTAAAATAGAGTAAAAAGGGATTCTTTTCATTTATTATTAGTGTTTTATGTGCATTTGTGTGTTTTATCCCCAAAATTGAAAGCCAAATGTTTCACCGGTAATCGATCATTTTTATACAATTTCTTTTCATGCTCATATTTCCTTGTTTGGGTTTCTTTCAAAATTTCTGAATCAAACTGGTGTAGTTATTGGTAGATATTAGAAGAAGATGGTGCTGGTTTTGGCTTTGGGGGATTTGCATATATCCAATTGGGCAGCTAATCTCCCTCCCAAATTCAAGTCCATGCTGGTTCCTGGAAAGATCCAACACATCATTTGCACTGGTAATCTTTGCATCAAGGTATCCCATCTTTCTTTTCCTTTCTGGGTTTTTTTTTTTTGTGTAGCTGAATTCATAGTTGAATTTGGTTCCACTTCTGTAGCACTTTGGGTTTTATGTTTCTCGTCAAGCAATTGACTATGTTAATTTTCTCTTCCTTTTTTGGAACTATGGATTGTTCATTCCGTTGTAGTAGTTATGCTAAATTTATGCCTAATTTAATCTGGATTTCATGTTTTTACCCAATTATTTTCTCTTTGAGCTGTAATATGCGAAGAGATATTATTTGCTAGTTTTAATTTGGGAAAAGCAGCAGACGCAACCATACCTGAATTATTAGTATTTTAAACGATCGCCAGCAATTGTTTTAATTGATAATTGTAATTTTGATCTAAATAGCCATTGCTGCTACGTTGCATTTATACATGCAAAGAACGATTCCTATCATGTTTGATCTCAAATGCGTATATTCGCGTGTTAGATACTAGTTTGTGTTCAAAATTTCCGAAGCTTTTTTGTATGTTTGAAGGATTTTATCTCAATCCTCTGCATATGTGTAGGGCATATGTGCCACTTTTGAGAAACGAGAAGAGTCCGTGTAACATAGCATTAAGTAGGATTAAAGTACATATTCGGTTGAACTTAGAAACATGTAGGAAGTTAGTCACTAAGGGCTAGTTTTTCATTGAATTTCGTTTTTTCTTTTTAACTTTCGAATCCCAAAGCTTTCATGTTTGATTTATGTTGATTTTGTGTACTGAAATTAAGCTTCTGTAACTGTATTGAAGGCATTATTATCTGTTTTCTTTTCAAAAGGTTACAGTGTTTGTCTCTTTGATTTACATTTGTCTGCTTACATGAAAGGCATTAGTTTCTAGTGATATTTCATTTTTTAATAGATTACAAGTAATATTAAGTTTATTAGAAAATTTTACAGGATATTTTTGGGCGCTTCTGCAAATTTATATCCATCATAATACATCTTTAAAAAATTTATGGTTGTAAATATTTGGTTAAAATATTTCATTTGTTTTAGGAAGCTTTTGGCACTTCTGAATTTTATGGCTGTTTCGCTTTGTATATTGTCAATCCCTATTAAATCTTCTTCCTCCATCTTTCCTTACTTTACGTGCTGCAAGTCTGAAAATCCCTTCAAATGCTTTTTTTTGCTTCAAACGGATTTGGGAATTCTGTGGCTTTCTCCCCCCTTTCTTTGCTTGAGAGATGAGAAGCCTAGAAAATGGAGAATCTTAATAAATTCAATGCAAGGGAGAGATGACTGTTCAATAAGTTTATAGCATTGTAATGTGTGAGAATATGAGATAGATGGTGGGCAAATCTGCTTCGATGTTCATAATTTGTAAATCGTGTTTTGTCATCATATCAATCCAATGTTTCCCAGTCTCTGGTTTTTGAAAGTTTCTGATTGCAATAGTTTAACATAGACAGTGAATTGATATACTACATTTTTAGCCTGTTTTCGGTGCTTTCTAATTTACTTTGTCTATCATGTGGTTTTCTGATTTAGTTAAGATTTTCTCTGTTAAACAGGCATTATTTTGGTCCAGACTCAGAGTTTCTCCGGCAGCTAAATTTCTTCTTTGATGCCCACAATAATAAAGATTTTTCAGTTCTTGTTGAGACTTGCCGATTAATTCAGAATTTTGTTCCAGATAGCGGTATTCTTATCAGGATCCCTTCTTCCATATTGTATCATGTATAATTTTTAGTGTGTGAGTGTGTGTGTGTGTGTGTCTTTTTTGTGTTCTGTATATTATTGGTATTGTTATCCTTCTTTCTTTCCTTAACTTTTCAATATATATGCAAACAGGGGATACCGTTGGACTCTTTGCAGGTATGGACTATTCACCCAATCATTCTTTAGTTGCTTCCAGACTGAAGCACTTCTTAATTTTGTTGCAGGTATGGACTATTCACCCAATCATTCAACCAGCTTAATTTTGTGGTGAAGGAAAATATAAGTGTAAGCACGTCTTCTTTATTAATTACATAAATTATTTATTAATTGTAGTATGGTATAATTTGCTTATATTGTGAATGCTGTGAATACAAGAGTACATCTTTTTGCATATGATTTCAATGAGTGCAGTGATTATATTTGGGACTTAGATCACATACGGTGACATGATAAAATTCTTGGTAAGGATACTCCCTTGTTGTTTTGTTTTTTTTTTGGCCTGGTTTGGTCTTTTTATTTATTTCCTTAGGCTGCTTTTATTTGTTTTGTTTTTTGGGCCCGATTTGGTCTTCTTCTTTATTTTGCTTTATTTTTTATGGGTTTATTAGGTTTGTTTAGGCCCTACTTTTAATAAAAAGAAGTATATTATTTTCAATAGTATATAAAAACCGAGTGGACATTCTCTATCCTTTTTACTTTGAAATCGTCGGCCAAATCCTAAAAGTTACTGAATAAAAGTAAGTCAATAACGAAGCAAACCTTGCTCCAAATTTTTACTCCGTTTCAAGTTTCCCGGCAAAAGGAAGTTAAAAATTTAAATTTTTTCTGGTTTTTCCTCCTTCTCAATACCCATTACTTTTTCAGTGCTTTGCTGGGTGCTTCATCGTTAACCATTACCTTTTTGTTGTCAAGGAAAATGAATCGCACAAAGCGAACATTAAAAGGTGTACGGTTCTCTACGAGGGGTTCTTCAACAGGTTCGAACACCTTGGAAAGTGCTGCTACCGATAGTCAAAGCACGGGAGATGGAACTCCAACTCAAAGTACAGAAGAAGTACCTGCAACTCCGGCTGGTACCTCTATTGCATTCTCACTTATTATTTATCTGCTTTTAAACTAGTTTATTACTTTCTACTCGTATTTATTCTTTCTCTGGTACTTTTTCTTTCTCTGATTATGAGTATTATCATTAACCTTGTTTAATTTTAAATTGACCAGCACTATTGTTTGGTATTTTTTCAACTAATGTACTTTGTGTTTCGTTTTTTGCCCCATTGATCTTTCTATTTGTTACCATTTGTCGCTACTATTCTTTTGCACTTAATTATTGTACGGATTTTTTATTTTGTTTTCTTTCCTTCATAGATTCCTGTTTGTCTTCTGCTGCAATATACTTTTTCAACATGATGGGTTGTTAAACATATTCCAAAAAATTAGTAGGATTACATGGATTGGTTTTACTGGTTTGAAGTTGAGATTGTAGAAGCTTATGCAGTAGCTCTAATTGCTCCTTAGTGAGTGGCAGTGTTTCCAGAGAAGCTTCTTGCCCACATTCCTCCTAGGTCATTTGAAAGGCCTAGCTGTCTTCTAGTTGGGCAGTTTTGTATGGATCTTTTAGCAAGTCTTTTAGGTGTGCGAGTATTATTCTTTCTGTAAAAATCACACCAGAATATCTTTTTCTTGTCATCTTAATTTTTAGCAACAAAAATGGCAAGAGTTTGTTCTTTGATTCCAAATTGGATATGATTTTAGTATAACATTCTCCCTTGTTTCTTCTCACCTAATTCTAAAGAAGGTTTCTTACATAATATTGGTATTTTTTTTCTTTTTTTACCATATTCATAATTTGCTCCTGCATTATATTTATTTTTTCACATTGATACATAATTTTTTTCGATTTTCATATCTAAAATATAATTGTTACTTTTGATAGAGGCTGCTAAGGGTACTAAGAGAAAGCGAGGGCCTACAAACATGAAAGATATATGGAATCTTGAACCTGGAACACGTATAGTAGTAGATGCCAACCAATATGGCCAGCCTATTAGGATGGAAGCGTCCAAATTTGCTGAATTTCTCAGTACAATTGCAAGGACTGGTTCTATCTGTCCTTTGAATACAAAACATTGGAAACATCTTTCTAAATATGTGTTGGAAAACATATTGAGAATCGTTCATGTATGTACCACATAATCATTTTCTAATTTAATTCGTTTGAATAATTTTGCATTATTTGAAATTGTATGTAATGAGTACTTCTTACATTATTTTGTTATATATATGTGTAGGAAAAGTTTGATCTCCAAGGTAAGGTGGAAGACTCTGACATCCTCTCACATGTTGGAAAACTCCGGAAGGAGTTTAAATCGACTTTGAAAACTAGATACTACAAAGAGATGGTCCAAGAAGGTCGATCGATTGAAGAAATATACGAAAACAATCCTCCTGGTGTGCATGATGATCAATGGAAGTGGTTAGTGGACCGATGGGAAACATCACAAGCTGCGGTATGCCCTTTTATTACACTAAATGTCATATTTTGCTTGCTTCCAATTACTATAGGATAAAAGTAGGGGTGCATAAATCTGCATATGTTGAATGATTCATAATAAACTTAGCTTTCTTATTACTCTTATATTTTTTCTCATTAATTTAAAAAATAGGCACAATCAGAAAAGGCACAAGAATCCCGAAGAAAGGTGCGTTATGCACACACTGCTGGTCGTACAGGATATGCGACCCTCAATGCACAGTTTGTAAGTATTACATATTAATCAATATGTAACTTCTATTAATTATTCTGCACTCATTGGTGAAAATTGTTAACAACTATTGTTTTGTTCTATAATAGGCTGAAAAGGAAGGTCGTGAACCGTCGCGTTTGGAATAGTTTAGAATTCAACATTTGCGCAAAGATGGGAGTGACAATTTCAGCAGTGATGCAGCCGAACAAGTTTATGTAAGAAAAAATGGGTATTATTTATTTATATTAATTTTGACATCAATTTTGTTTTCAAAATAGATTTTTCTAATTAAAGAGAACTGTAGGATGAAGCATGCAAGATGGTCAAAGACTCTATGCCAATACTTGACAGTTCTTCCGCACCTCAAGATAATGTTGCAATAGAAAATACGGTCTATACACAAGTGTTCGGCCCTGACAAGAATGGAGAAATATTGGGATATGGACGTAGGATGACCAAATCCAGGTTGTTTGGCTATGGGTCAGTCACTCAAGGAAGCCAATCTACATCGGCCATCAGTACATTAATTGAAGAGATGAATGCCAAGCATGTCGAGCAAATAAAAACAATTCAATCCGAACAAGCAGTTCGAGAGAAAACTCTACTCGAGGAAGCAGAATCTCGGTTTCGTACGGAGGCTGCAGAGCGAGAAGCTCGTTTGATAGCTGAGGCAGAAGAAAGATTTATGAAATTAACTGAAATTCGAGTGGCAAAATTCATGGATATGTTAGATGCTCGTGAGGAAAAGTATGAGGCTCTCATCAATGACTGTATGGCAAAGGGAATGTCAAGTAAGTTACAAGGTTTTTCATAGTAAGCATAGTAAGGTGAATATTTTATAACTAAATTGTCAATAAGTTTGTTATTGGTTTAATAGACATTGATTCTTGTAATTGGATGCTGGGTTTTTTATTTGATGTCTTCATTGCTTGCTCAACTAATATTTAGTAGATGTACTGAATGTCAAGTAAGTTACAAGGTTTTACAAAGTTTTCTATTAAGTGAATATTCTTCCCATGTCTTCATGTTGTTTCTCATCTTACTCGTATAAATACAAAATGTACATTGCTATTTTTGCAGTTGAATTTCAAAGTAGCCGACTTGATGATAAAGCCTTCAGTTCGGATGATGATGAATGAGGCTTGCTGCATATTATGCATTACATATATATGTTATAGTGGTTGATGAATGCATTTAGTCTCATAATTTTTTGGTGTCATGGGAATCAAGTCGACAAAATGTTTTGTATAATTTTTTGTATAATTTTTTGATATCATGGGAATCAAGTTGACAACATGTTTGCAACGTGTTCACTGTTTCTATTAGGATGTTGTATAATTTTTTGATATCATGTGAAATAGGTTGGCAACATGTTCTCAACTTGTTCACTACTTTTATTAGGATTTTGTATATAAATTACATTATTCAATGATAATTTGTATTTATATGATCTTTTTATGTTAATTAATTGTTCAATTAATATTGATTGAAACTTTTCCAAACCCAGTGCATACAAATTTGCTCATATTTCACCAAAATAGGCTTTTAAAAATCAGGGAAAACGTTGTAAAAAAAAGTTGCTTTAGACGATTTTATCTCAACTTTTTTAAGTTGCATTAGAAAAGGTCTATCCTAACTTTTTTAGTGTTGCTGTAAATAGGTTTATTCCAACATTTTTAACATTGTCTTAGATAGGTCAATCCCAACCTTTTCTAAAAGTTGCCTTAGACGGGATTTATCTCAACCTTTTTAAGGTTACTTCAGATGGTTTTATCACAACCTTTTTTAAAGGTTACATTAGACAATATTTATCCCAACCTTTACAAGGTTGCTTTAAATGGACCTAAGCCAACCTTTTTTAAAGTTGTCTTAGACAAGGTCCATTCCAACCGTTTTAATGTTGCCTTAGATGGGTCTATCGCAACATTTTTTAAAGGTTGCCTTAGACATGGTCTATCCCAACATATTTAAGGTTGCCTTAGATAGGTTTATACCAATCATTTTTTATAAGTTGTCTTATACAAGGTCTATCCCAACCTTTTTAAGGTTGCCTTAGATAGGTATATCCCAACGGTTTTTTATAAGTTGTCTTAGACAAGGTCTATCCCAACCTTTTTAAGGTTGCCTTAGATAGGTATATCCCAACGATTTTTTGTAAGTTGTCTTAGACAAGGTCTATCCCAACCTTTTTAAGGTTGCCTTAGATAGGTATATCCCAATCGTTCTTTATAAGTTGTCTTAGACAAGGTCTATCCAAACCTTTTTAAGGTTGCCTTAGATAGGTATATCCCAATCGTTCTTTATAAGTTGTCTTAGACAAGGTCTATCCCAACCTTTTTAAGGTTGCCTTAGACTGCTCTATCCCAACCGTTTTTAGAAGTTGCCTTAGACAAGACCTATAGCAACCTTTTTAGTGTTACCTTAGCCAGGTTTCTCACAACATTTGAAAAGATTGGTATTGAACAGGTTAATCCCAGCACCTTTCACAACTCCTAAATAAAAGTCGGCTTATGTTGACTTATGCCGATACATTTTAAAAGCGTTGCCGACCCTATACCAACCGCCGTATATACAACCTTTTCGGAAGTGTCGGAAGAAGCGTTGTGAAACCTATGCCAACCTTTTTTGTGTCGTCTTAGGTCAAAATAAGTGTCGCTGTAGGGTTGTTTTGTTGTAGTGAGAACTTGACATGCAGAGCTGTAATACTGATCTGCCACAAATTACACTATTATTTACACCTTTTTCTACACATAACTTTAGCATATTTAATAGTTAAATCAAAGCATGCTAGTAAATATTTAGGTTTTCATGCTTAAAGTAGAAGTTTATGCTTTTTGGTAGTTTTTATTACATTTTTATATATCTAAATAAGGTTATATTGTCTTGTAGGACAAATTAGAAGCTAAAGAAGCATATTCGGGCTGAAATTGATGCCTATGTCTTAACACCAAGACACCAAAGTCGCAACATTGAAGATAGAGGCAAAAACAAAGTCTTGGGAGTGAAACAACCATTGATGTCGTGAAACTGCCCCTGCTTTGTCTCGACATCAGATTCAATGTTGCAACATCACTTCTACGAAGCCTAAAAACCCTTGCACGTGACAACTAGATTTATTAAGGCAATTAGGAGTATTTTTCCTTGTCAAATTCTAAGTACTTCAAGGATAATTTAGGCACTTTAATATTCTGAGTTTAGCCTATAGAAAAGGCTATTGTAATCAGTTTAAACACACAATTTTGGGGAGACGAAAATTATTCTTAGGTTTTTATCTTATTATTAGTTTCTACTTAGTTTATTTTATGTTCTTGTAATCGAAAGATCTTATTCCGAAGTGAGAATTTTGTGAGTGGAGATTTTTCTAGAGCCACCCTTTCATCAATAAATCCATAAGCATTTCTTTTGTTTATTCTATTCTTAATATTTCTTTCTTTAACATTACTAATTGACTGTTTGTATAAAGATTAGAGTTCATTTATACTTTACCTATATTTCGCATGCTTCAATTTTACTAATCTTATTAATTGCTTGATTGATAGAGTTCATTTGGATTGGTTATATCTATTTGAGTGTTATCATTACACCTCTAACCTATATCCGTTGCAAAATTTAAGGGTTACGGAGCATTACCAAATAATAGTAACTTAAAGTCATTCATTTCCAAACATTTCAATAAACATAACATAAATCTATTAATATACAAGCATATCGTCCTTTAGTCGAGCCTTCGAGGCCTTAGAATCACTTTAGAAATGAATCGGGACTAAATCAGAAACATTTGAAACATTAAGGAAAAAATTAAAAAAATTCAAATTGTAAAGATCACATGGTCGTGTGGTCAGGCCGTGTGACTCACACAACTGAGACACATGCTGATATCGCGTGATATGCAGTAATAAAATTTATAAAATATGATCGTACCCAAACTAACTATTATCACGACTTAAGGCAAGCGCACCTATCGAACAGTAGTATAGTTTAGTGGCAAGACCGAGATATCGAACCCAAAGTAACCAAAAGTACTAGTACTAACTTTCTTTCTATTATTTAACCTATAATTAAGAGGGGATTTTTATTAAACTAAACTAAGAATGCACAAGAAGGGAATTGGGGAAGAAACTCTTTGGGAAAACTGATTAATTTGGACAATACTCAAGGGAGAATCCACCTAGACTTCACTTGTTATCAACTCTTGAGCTAGACGATTTATTCACTTAACTTGATCCATAGAAATCCCTAATTTATGTTAATACCTTCGTCGAGGATAAGAACAACTAATCCTAGGTTGATTAACTGACATCTCTTTCTAGTTAAAACCCCTATTCTTGCATTAACTCGATCTATGGATCCCCTTATTAGGTTTGACCCTAATTCGACAGATTTATGTCGCCCTATGTCTAGGGTTGCATGCAACTCCGCTTAATTATGCTAGATCTACTCTTAAAAAGGGACTTTTGCTCCTCTAAATAAGCACATTAATACTTGAGTCAATATCCTAAAATATTAAAGCAAGAATTAAGAACACATAATTAAGAACAATTCAAGTATTTATCATATAACTCAAGGTAAAATAATAACAAGATCTGTCTTAGGTTTCATCCCCCTCAAGGATTTGGGGGATTTAGTTCATAATTATAAAAGTAAACATCTCAGAAGAATAAAGATAACAAAATATAAAGAACCCAAAAACCCCTATAAGAAGTTGAAGTGAGATCTTCAGTCTTGAAGGAGAATCTGGCCTCTGAGATGGATCAATCGGCTTTCTTTGGAGTAATTCCCTGCTTCTACTCTCTGTGTTGGCGGGAATAAGGCACCTTCTTGAGGTGAAAAAAGTAACTCCTTGTAGTTGCCCTCTAGGGTCTTTATATAGAGCTTTGGAATGTCTTTCTTAGCCCCTAAGTAGCCTTTTCTGAGTGAAATTGAACTTCCTCGTGATAGGGACATGCCCGTGTGCCACGACCGTATGACTTCGACAATGGGCTGTGTTCGGGTCTGTTTGATGTGGCACGGCCATGTGAGTCGGGGTTGGGTCGTGTTTGAGCTTTAAGGTGGCACAACTGTGTGACACGCCAGTGTGGCGAACTCCCAGGCCATGTTGATTATTGAATTAGGCCTAAATTGCCCGTTTTTGGCCCGTTCCTTACTCTTTTCTCTTCCCTATGCTCACCTGAGCATAAAACATGAAATTAAATGATTAAGAGCATCAATTTACATAAATCAAAGGTTAATTCATCCAAAAATTGGGCTAATCATGGGGTAAAAACATGTATAATTTATCGTTTATCAAATACCCCCACACTTGAGCCTTTGTTTGTCCTCAAGCAAAATTTTAACTCACCGTTAATAATTATTCTTCTCAATTCATAACCCTTATCAATAACGTTTCAAATTAATCCACGAGTAGTCATACAATGAAAATTCAACCATAAGAACATCAAAGTTTCAAACACTCTAAGTTGAGAACTTTATCATAGAAACATAGGTTTGCTCCCTTCCTTTAAGAAATTACTTTTTGATTCAAAATTAACAAGAGTTGACATCCTTACTGAAGAGTCACTCTATCCACTTAAAGTGTTTAGGGTTGAAGGATTTAAGCACTCTTTAGTCAACCTGAAAAATTATTACCATAGGCTTGCAAGAAAATCAAATCTCCACCACCATAGATTGATATGACACATCGATCAAAAGGTCTTTCAATGGTTGTTATGGGACTTTGGTTAGGGGTGTTGTCACAAGTTGAAAAAGAAAGGGTTAAAATCGAGATTGAATTGAAGAATCATCTAGCTAGAAAAATCTTTATCACTGGAACATATTTCTAGAGCTAAGCCTTTTGATGACATCGTTCTGGATATGGAAGCTTGTAGAAATATGCAAAAAAAACTATTGAACTATTACAGATTACAACTGAATTAACTGTATATACTTTTTTTTAGAATAATTCATATATAATGCCTTGAATATTTACAAACTTTACAAACTGAAAAAGAGAATAAAGCTAGATAATAATTTCAACTCAAATCTCGACAAAAATAGGAATCAAAATAGTTGAATGGAATTCAACAAAAAATGGTTTATAGATTAATATTAGAGGTAAGTCAAAGAATGGGTTGTTAGTCTCAATGGGGTTCATTAGGGTTAATTTATGAAGGTAGGCTTTTGTGGAGTAAGTGGGTTAAATCCTAGGTGCCTTTATCATCTCGGTATATCAAATCAATGATGTGGTCTTGACATGTATAATCGAAGCAAGTTCTAGAATAACAAATCAGTATTGACTTACTCAAAGCAACAATAAAAGTGAGTACGAAAGAATGTATGCTCAAAAGGTTCAAAAATCTCACCGGAATTATGGCTTTTTGATGTCAATCCTGCGAATTTCAAATCTCAAGATAATACTTAAAATTAGGGAAAATAACCTAGAAAAAATTTAAATTCTCAAAAATTTCAACTTATCATGCTTGATTCCCTAATGTCTTAAAGTTTGAATAATCAAAGCATAAGTACCTATGTCTTAATTCTCAACATATCAATAAAAATCATAAATCAATCAGAATTCATCCTAATAGTAGATTGAAGATAATGCAAAGAGTGAAAGTGAGAATTTGAAATTTTGAGAACAATGCAAAATGTTAGTTTTAAAAATTTTCAGGGGTTTCAAAGATAATGCAATGACTGAAAGTAAGTTCCCCCCCCACACTTAAGATGTACATTGCCCTCAATGTACAAAGATACATTAGTACCAACAGAAGCATAATATCATAAGATAGGGAAAGAAATGAAACTCCCTAAATATTGGATAAATTTCTTTGAAGGTAGTGAAAGCTGGATTGAGGAGATAACTACTTGATGTTCATGATTCTGGGTAATTTGAAGCACGACTGCATGGGGAATTTAAGTCTTACTCTATAAGAAGTGAAGTGTAAGGTAAAAGGAAGAATATAAAGTGACGAAAATAACAATAAAGATAAAATAAAATAAATTTGATAGATGATTGGGCACACGGTCATTGGGCACGGGCGTGTGGCCTAGGTGTAGCCCGTGTGTTTCATGCTCCTATCGGTGTGGCCATGGCTAGTTGGCACGAGCGTGTTAAGTCACACGGCCTTTTACCATGGTCGTGTCTTTTTGATGTTCACTTCTCCCATGGCCGTGTAGATGGTCACATGCCTATGTCTGGAATGACAAGCTCGACCACAGCCTCAGGGCACGAGCGTGTCACACGCCCGTGTGTAATTTGATAGTGTCGACCACGGGGTAAGGGCACAGCCATGTTCGATCGCACACGCCCGTGTAATGCTGGACAGGTTCGCCCACTGGCACCTCACGTGCCCGTGGGAATTTAAGGCATCCCGTGTTGGGAAAATTTTGGTCCTGTGTTCACACGACCTTAGGCACGACCGTGTGTCAAGCTGTATGGTCTGAGATCCTGCACTAAAAACAACATAAAAACGAAGTAAAATAAAATAAAATGGTTAGTGGTGTTAGTGCTCGGGTTGCCTTCCGAGAAGCACTTATTTAGGGTCTAAGCTCGACTCTTCTTGAGCTAGTTTGTTCATGGTGGTTTGAAGAGTTTGAACTCTTCTGCCATGTTTAAAATTTTGTTATCAAAATAAAGTTTGAGTCGGGTTTGATTTACTTGGAAAGTGCTGAGGACTCGTGGTTTATCTCGACTATACTATAGGAAAAATTTTCATTACCGTGAAGTAAGGAGTGTCACTTGTGTGTTCTTTTGAATTTAGTATTCGAGGGTTGTCTTCTCCTAAGATCACCTTATCACCTACCTTGATCGGATTCGTTTTTACCTGAGGGTCGTTTTGGTGGTGCTCTGGCTTGGTGTGGTATGTTTTGGGTTTTTCGTGATAGTTCAGCCACTCATCTAGTTCCTCAATCTGAAGTATTCGCCTTTCAGGGAACTCTCCATTGGATGGAACTGTCTATGGATGAGTTGCTTTTATGTGAAGTGTATCCTGCACAGAAGGTTGGATGGTGAGATTATTCTTTTTACAAGGACTCGTATCAACATCTTTATCAGAATTTTTATTTGAGTCACGAGCTTGTAAAGTAATTTTATCATCACCTACACGAAGAGTAAGTTCACCTGTGCCTACGTCAATTATGGTCCTAGCAGTTGCTAAAAAAGGTCGCCCTAAAATAAGGGGTACAGTACTATCTTCCTCCATGTCTAACACAGCAAAATCTACTAGGAATATAAATTTATCAATCTTGACTAGCACATTTTCAATTATACCTTTAGGGAATCTAATCGTTTTATCAGCTAATTGAATGCCCATCTTTGTTTGTTTAGGTTTCCCTAGACCTAGTTGTTTAAACAATTTAAGCAACATGACATTTATACTTGCCTCTAAATCAGCTAAAGCATTTTTAACATCTAAGCTATCGAGTAGGCAAGCAATAGTAAAACTCCCTAGATCTTTCAGTTTGTTGGGCAGCTTATTTTGTAGAATAGCTGAGCACACTGCATTCAATTCCACATGTGACGATTCATCCAACTTCCGTTTGTTCACTAAAAGCTCCCTTAAAAATTTAACTGCGTTTGGCATCTGCGAAAGAGCTTCAATAAACGATAAGTTAATATGTAATTTCTTTAAGAGTTTAAGAAATTTACCAAATTGTTCATCAGTGTGGTCTTTCCTTGTCGCATTGGGGTATGGCACATGAGGTTTATACTCTTCATTTACCAATTTTTATGTACCATGACTTACCTTATCCTTATTATTTCTTACCAGAGTATCTTGCATTAGTTTTGGTTCGTCTAACCCTTCTACATTAAGTACAGTGATGGCCTGAACTTTTTCTCTTGGGTTAGTTTCTGTGTTACTCGGTAAGCCACCTTGTGGTCTCTCAGAGATCATCTTTGCGAGTTGACCAATCTGATTCGAGCCCTTGGATAGAAGCTTGTTGTTTCTTAAGTGTTGTTTTGGTGTTTTGAAAACGAGTTTCAGAAACCAATATGAATTTTTCCAACATCTCTTCAAGGTTTAGTTTCTTTTCTTACCGATACGGTGGTTGTTGAAATCCCGGAGGTGGTGGTGGTCTTTGATTTCCTTGATTGCCCCATGAAAAATTTGGGTGATTCCTCCAGCCTGCATTGTAAGTATTACTATAAGGATTATTTTGAGGTCGAGAATTATTACCCATATAATTCATTTGTTCGCTTTCTGTGCTATGTCCGTATGGCTCGCTCACTCCTCCTAGGTTTGAGTCACATTGCATGACTGGATGTACCTACGTAGAACCAATAAAACCATCAATCTTTTTATTTAAGAGTTCTACCTGAGAGGAAAGCATTGTAACTGCATCAATATTAAAAACTCCTGCTATTTTTGTTGGCTTTGTCCTCATGACTTGCCACTGATAGTTATTCAGTGACATCTCTTGTATAAATTCATAGGCTGCTTCTGGTGTTTTATTGTTGATTGTTCCACCAGCGGCTGCATCGATCATCTGCCTTGTTGAAGGATTCAAACTGTTGTGAAAGGTTTGAACTTGAAGCCACAGAAGTAACCCATGGTGAGGGCACCTTCTTAATAAATCTTTGTATCTCTCCCAGGCGTCGTAAAGCGTCTCTAAATCCATCTGCACAAAAGAAGAGATATCATTCCTTAATTTTGCCATTTTAGCCGGCAGAAAATATTTGAGTAAAAATTTTTCAGTCATCTGTTCCCATGTAGTGATTGATCCACGTGATAAAGAATTTAACCACTGTTTAGCTTTATTCCTTAGGGGAAAAGGGAATAATCGGAGGTGAATGGCATCGTCAGAAACACCATTTATTTTAAAAGTATCGCAAAATTCCAAGAAATTGGCTAAATGCGAATTGGGATCTTTATCCTGTAAACCATCAAACTGCACAAATTGCTGAATCATCTGAATAGTGTTAGGTTTCAATTCAAAATTATTTGCAGCAATAGTAGGCCTAGCAATACTATATTCAGTACCAGCCAAACTGGGTTTAGCGTAATCAAACATAGTACGTAGAGCATTATTTTGGTTTACTGGTTCTGCAGCTATTACGGGAGGTGGTAGATTGTCCTGATTGGTTTCCATCTCTTCAGTAGGTTCTGGCGCTTGTTCTTGTCCCTGTTCTGGATATTGCAGGCTTCTTCTTATCTCTCGGTGAGTTCTACGAATGTTAGCTTCTAAATCTTCGTCGAAAAGCAGTAGTCCTTCTGGGTTCCTTCTAGTCATAAACTAGAGGTATCTGGAAGGAAAGAAAATTTTGGTAAATAAAACAAAATAAAAATACTGAAAATAAATAAAAGTAAAAATGGCTAAAGTAATAAAAATAAAGTGTTCCTAATATTTCAGTTCCCCAGCAATGGCGGAAAAAACTTGATATCGCGTGATATGCAGTAATAAAATTTATAAAATATGATCGTACCCAAACTAATTACTATCACGACTTAAGGCAAGCGCACCTATCGAAAAGTAGTACAGTTTAGTGGCAAGATTGAGATATCGAACCCAAAGGAACCAAAAGTACTAGTACTAACTTTCTTTCTATTATTTAACCTATAATTAAGAGGGGATTTTTATTAAACTAAACTAAGAATGCACAAGAAGGGAATTGGGGAAGAAACTCTTTGGGAAAACTGATTAATTTGGACCATACTCATGGAAGAATCCACCTAGACTTCACTTGTTATCAACTCTTGAGCTAGATGATTTATTCACTTGACTTGATCCATAGAAATCCCTAATTTATGTTAATACCTCCGTCGAGGATAAGAACAACTAATCCTAGGTTGATTAACTGAAATCTTTTTCTAGTTAAAACCCCTAGTCTTGCATTAACTCGATTTATGGATCCCCTTTTTACGTTTGACACTAATCCAGCAGATTTATGTCACCCTATGTCTAGGGTTGCATGCAACTCCGCTTAATTATGCTAGATCTACTCTTAAATAGGGACTTTTGCTCCTCTGAATAAGCACATCAATACTTGAATCAATATCCTGGAATATTAAAGCAAGAATTAAGAACACATAATTAAGAACAATTCAAGTATTTATCATATAACTCAAGATAAAATAATAACAAGATCTGTCTTAGGTTTCATCCCCCTCAAGTATTTGGGGGATTTAGTTTATAATTATAAAAGTAAACATCTCAGAAGAATAAAGATAACAAAACATAAAGAACCCAAAAACCCTGGTAAGAAGTTGAAGGGAGATCTTCAGTCTTGAAGGAGAATCTGGCTTCTGAGATGGATCAATCGGCTTCCTTTGGAGTAATTCCCTACTTCTACTCTTTATGTTGGAGGGAATAAGCACCTTCATGAGGTGAAAAAAGTACCTCCTTCTAGTTGCCCTCTAGGGTCTTTATATAGAGCTTTGGAATGCCTTTTTTAGCCCCTAAGTAGCTTTTTCCGAGTGAAATTGAACTTCCTCATGATAGGGACACGCCTGTGTGCCACAGCCGTGTGACTTCAACAATGGGCCGTGTTCGGGTCTGTTTAATGTGGCACGGCCGTGTGAGTCGGGGTTGGGCCATGGTTGAGCTTTAAGGTGGCACGACTGTGTGACATGCCCGTGTGGCGAACTCTTAGGCCGTGTTGATTATTGAATTGGGCCTAAATTACCCGTTTGTAGCCCGTTCCTTGCTCTTTTCTCTTCCCTATGCTCACATGAGCATAAAACATGAAATTAAAGGTTTAAGAGCATAAATTTACATAAATCAAAGGTTAATTCATCCAGAAATTAGGCTAAGCATGGGGTAAAAACATGTATAATTTATCATTTATCACATGCCCATGCCTCAAGCTGTGTAACAATTGAAATATGGACACATGACCGTGTCCCAGCCCATGTCGATACACATATAACTTTCTGACTTGGGTCACAAGGTCAAGCTACATGCCCATGTGCCAGGCCATGTAACTCTCAAAATTGCCTTATACGCTCGTGTGTCAGGCCGTGTGGTAGGCTGTGTAACTACCTGACTTGAATGCCTTTAAAACCTATTGGGGACACACGGCCATGTCGCAGGTCATGTGACACACTATTGAGACACACGTCTGTGTCTTAGGCCGTGTGGACAAGAAATTGGCCAAAATCAAGCCATTTCCTTCACCCATATAACGCCCCAAAAATCCCAAAACTTTTAATTTTGTGTGCTATAGTTGATGTACATGATTAGCACTATTAGAGTGTTAATTTTGAGGTATTATAGGGTTTTTATGAAGTCTTGGGTTAGGGTAGACCATAGGAAAATTTTGATTTTTGGCTTTAGTGGAACCCTGACCTTAGGGGTTATGACTTTTAAATAAATATAGTGGAAGTAAGACACAAGTAGGCTTATGGCCTAGTGGCAAAGTGGCGCCACTTTGGGAGTAAGAGGTGACGCCACAATGGATGTGAGGAGGTCCATGGTTCGAGTGGTGGCATGAGATGTGCATGAGTATTTATTTTGCAAGTTTGGATAGCCAGTGGTGGACATGGAATGGAATTCTAAAGGTAGGAGTTTGAAATGGTCAAAAGAGAGATTTAAGTAGTGATATGGGGAGGAAATATTGGGGAAAACTTAGGGATTGGGTTGTTGGATGAAGTGGAGCCGAATGGGACTTTAGGGGAAGGAAGAAATCGGCTTGGGTAGGGGTTTAGTTCCGATTTGGTTAGTTTTGAGGGTGCAACTGAATTCTCTTGGTCATTTTATTTTCGGCATTTGTGTGCTTTAGGTTTTAGGTTGATTCTTTCATTGCTCAAAAATTTCTTTCATATACTTATTCTCTCAATCTCTAAAAGCCGAAGACCTTTTTGTTGTTTCGGGATTAATGCCGAATTTGCTATAGAGACGACATTGTGTGCACTCTTTTTCTCTCAAATCACTTTTTTCTTTTTTCTCTTCTTTCCATAGCCGAAAACTCCCTTTTCTTCTCAAATACTTCTTGAACCGTTTTCTTTCTCAATAACCCAAAGCGACTATTTTGTTTCTTAGATTCAGATCTACACTTCCTTAATCGGTTTTATTAAAAGCTGATCTATTCTTTCTTCTCCTAAAAGCCGAATGCTACCCCTACTACTTTGCTAACTTTTTTCTGCTTCTCCTCCATCTCAAATTTATCCTTATCGTCTACTACTCTCATTCGATTCTTAAAAGCCAGATCTCACCTTTAAGCTATCTGGATCGCGGGATCAAAGGTTAAGTTTGAGTAAGTACTAAGACAATCCTTCTTTAATGCGTTTTGGTGGAAGCTGGATGGCTTATTTAACCCTTTTAATGCGTTTTGGTGGAAGCTGGATGGCTTATCTAGCCCTTTCTTTTCGTCAACCCTATCTCAACAAGGGTAGCTTCCAGAGATCGCATTCGTGGTAGGTTACGTATTTCTTGATCAACCGGTTCAAGTTAAGTTTTAGGGGTTTTGTGGATTGGCTGATTATCTTCCCTTTTTGGAGGCATGTATTTTATGTTTAACCGTGGTATGGTAACTTTATGTGGCTTTGATAAGTGGTTATGTGGATGATTTAGATTAATCGCAAGGAGGGCGGGATTGGATATTAATCAATCGATTTAGAAGGTGTGAATTGTTTTGGTCAAGGTAAATGTGTGGCTAAGGTTTGGCTTCGGTATTGGAAAGATTTGTTAGATCTTATGGATGGCCTAACCTAAATCTTTTGTCCAAATGTAGGTTTTTGCGCACATGGAGTTTTACGCCCATTCCAATAAAGTGTGTATGTACACCGCACACATGACGAATCGGCAAAAGCTGAAATCCTGAAGAATGTCGAAATGCCGAAAAGCCAAAAGGGTGGCACCGACAACCACACGAGTGTGCGAACACTCTTGTGGAGCTACCAATGTGATGATAGTGGCTCTGTGGGTGATGCCATGGACTCGGGCCACTATTTGGCCAACTGGGCCAAAATCTCAGGTAAAAATTGACGATCTAAAAGGTTTTGACGAGCCGAATAGTTTAACTACGTGATTTTTGGTAGAATTGGGCCTAATGGGCCAGGTAAGTATATGGTCCATTCTTCGGCTATGAAATAGGCTTTTGGGCTCTAATGAATTGGAAACCCTAATGGAATTGGCTTTAAATGCATAGAATAATGGGATTGTGTTAATGGGCCAACTTGTGTACTTAGGCCCACGATATGATATGATTAGTATGTTTAAGTAGAAAATTAGTGACTAAATTGCCTAAATGCATAAATGACTAAAATACCCCTAGGTGCTAAACATGTGAAAATGTATGTGTTGTATTCATATGATGTATGTTGCATTTGGGTGGGGATTTTGTTACGGAGGAAGATATGTGAAGATCACATGGTCGCTTGACGAGCGTGGATCCACTGATGGCCTTTAAGCCCATTATATGATTAGTAGCTCTGCTACAACGATTGATTTAATGCCGCAATGGGTGCTACCACTAGAGTGTAGGGATGGGTGGGTTGATGTTTATATCCCCACAGAAGTGTAGGGTTGGAAGGGAAAATGAAGTGCAGGGTTGGATTGGGGTGGGTTCATTGCATACATATGATATTGTTGTGATATGGGCTAAGGCCCAACTGAGGCCACTGTGGGCTAAGGCCCAAAGGCCACCGATATTGATAGGGCTTAGGCCCAATTTGTTATTTGCATGTTAATATGTTTGCCGAGGGTCTTACATTCTGAGTTTTCAAAAACTCACACCCTTCTTTAATTTTTTAGGTGATCCCCAGTAGGCGGCTCGATGTAGGAGAGGACTTAGAGATGACCACGCTGCAATTTGATTAGTAATTTAAATGTTAATTTCTTTTATTTTATTTTAAATCGCTTTTATTGGGTTGTAATAGGGCCTATTATCTCTGGAAGGTTTTCTTTGGATTTATGATTTCCATGCTTGTTTGACTTCCAATTTAAACACATTTTCCAATTCAAATAACATTTCGAAATCAACATAAATACCTAAACGTTCTCTTAAAACATGAGCTTCCGCTGTAATTTAACAAGAAACTTAACAAGATTGGCAAACTAGGGTTTTCAACTAGCAAACTCAAAGTTTTTATTTAAACTCACCTGAACTTTTAATTAAGCAAACATTCAAACGGTTTTGTTTTAAAACAAAATATTTTTTTTACAAAGCGGTTTTGAAAATAAACCCTTATTTGAACCACAAGCGGTCGATTATCTCAAAATCCTCCAACATATTCAATTTATACGAGTCACCCTTCAATGTGACACCACCATATTCGGCCATAACGTCTGGGCCGGGTTTGGGGTGTTACAACCTATTTCAAGCATGTATCTACAAGCCATTTGCAACCTTAACCAAGGCAATCAAAAAATACCAAAACATGCATTCAAATGAAAATTCAAAAGACCAAAATCTGTTCAACCAATATGCCATATAGGCACCTCAATCATAATCAAACTACCTTACTTAAACATATGCATTACCATACTTAAAACATACACAACTAATTCAATATAATCTTAAAGCATATCACAATTGAGACCAAAAGTAACACAACATGGCATACCTTACTAATGTCCTAAAAACAACCAACAATTGTTCCATTCATAGACACCACATTATAACCAACATCAACAACTAAATCATGTAAACTTTGATCTATTTCTAGCATAACACTTTATTCATTCACAAGCCAAAACAAATCACAAGTGATCAATTCCCTACATGTCTAATTGTACTAAGAAGATACCTATTTACAATCTTAATAAAGTACCTAACCTCTTAGTTTAGTATTTTTGTCCTAATGTGCCATAACAACCTATATAACCACATATACATGCCACAATCCTAAAGAGAACAAGAACTACCAACATCGGTGGATAGTGTGAGCCAAATATTCGATCCATCCAAAAATTAGAAATAACAATCTACAAAAAAATACACAAAACATATAAGCTTATAGAGCTTAGTAAGAGCATAACATATCTTTTAACCTAACAAAAATTTAATACAACTTATATTTTACTCTATTTAAAGTTACCAGAGTGTAAATAAGGGCACATATGTGCTATTCAGGGGTACCAAATTACAAACAAGGGCACATATGTGCAATTCAGGGGTGCCGAAGTACAAAAAAGGGGCATGCATGTGCAATTCAGGGGCATCAAAGTACAAATAAGGGTACGCATGTGCAATTTAGGGGTACCGAAGTACAAACAAGGGCATGTATGTGCAATTCAGGGTATAATTAATTATAAGCATTTAATTACATAACTATAATGTAAAACATACAAGTATAAATTCAATTACATATTGAAATACTACGAACTTACTTTGACAACTAGAGTGTTGAAATGCAATCGAGTTAATCCGTGATTTTCACCTTTCCTTGATTTAATTCTGGTTGAGATTTATCTTGATCTAAATAAATAATTATATTAAATTAAGTATTTCAATCAATCTTAACATTCAATTCAATCTTTAATTCAAATTATGCATAATTACAATTTTACCCCTAATATTTTAACCTCTTTACAATTTAGTCCTTAAACTCGTAAATTAAAATTTATGCAATTTCATCCAAATACAATGCCAGTTGATTTAACTAGGGACTCATATCAACCTACAAAAATCATCAATTCACAATTTTAACATGATATTTTTCTACTTTTACAAATAAGTCCCTAAATGATAATTTCATCAAAAATCACTTTACAAAAGTTGTTTATTTAATAACAAGAACTCATAATTTTTCATTCAACATCAAATATCAAGCAAACATGTTCATGGAAAAACCCTAATCCTTTAACAGTTTTGCAAATTAGTCTCTGGCTAGCTAGATTAAGCTACGACGGTTCTAAAAACACAAAAATCATTAAAAATGGGACAAAACATCACTTACATGCAATAGAATAGCTTGGACAAACCTAGCAAGCTTTCATGGAAGGTTTCTTTCTTTGTTTTTTCGGTTGAAGAAGATAGAATAAAGATGATAGGTTTGTTTTTTTCATAATTTACATTAATTTGTTTATTGATTTACTAAATTAACCTTTGTTATAACATAAAAATCCTCTTATTTAATGTCCATGTTTGTCCACTATTTACAATAATGGTCTATTTACCATATAAATCTGTTAACAATTTAATTTCATAGCTAATAGATACCTTTAACAAATAGAATCCTACTTTTGCACCTTTTACGATTTAGTCCTTTTCACTTAATTAAGCATGCAAACGTTAAAATTTCTTAACGAAATTTTTATACAACACTACTAACATATCGTACACATTAAAATAATAATAAATTCAATATTTACTCATCAAATTTATGGTCTCAAAATCACTATTCTGATTTCATTAATTGAAAGTTAGCTGATAGGAATTAACTTGAAATTGATATTGTAACAGCCCGAATTAGGACCTAGTCAGAATAGTGATTTCGAAACCACAAATCTTAAGTAGAAAAATATAGTTTATAATTATTATTGAGTTATTAATATGATTGTATAAGAGTGAGAAAATTTCATGAGGGAAATTTTATGAATTAGTGATTAATTTGTCCTTTAAGACTAAATTGCAAAAGTTGCAAAATTGAGTTTCTTGAAGGTTTAAGTATGAGATAGAATTAGAAAAATTAGTAGGAGTCCTTATTTGGCAATTTGACCAATTTTTGGCACTATGGACAAAAGTGCCAATGGAAGGGTAAAATTTCAAAGAAAGGCCATAAGGGCATTTTGGTCATTTGGTAAATTAAAGAAAAAAAAGGGAAAAACAAAGCAAAAAGTGTCCATCTTCTCTATGCTTGTGTCGAATTTGAGGAGTCCTCCATAACTAGGGTTTCTTTCATTTTCAAGCTTCAAGTAAGTGACTCAAAGCCCTGTTTTTCATGTTCTTCATATTTTTGAAATCCTCGTAGCTTAATCTTGCTATTTCTACCACTAATTTGAGTTAGGGTTTATGATAAAAAATATACCCATGCATGACATGCAAGTATTTTAATGTCTAGTGGTAGAATATGAAAGTTTAAAGTGTAGTAAACACCTTTCTCTAGGTGATTTTTCATGAAAGTCCCTAATAGGGACTAAATTATAAAGTTAGTAAAATTTGTAGTAAATATACAAATTGATGAGAAATGTAGGTTGCTATGAGCACATGAAAGGTTCGGCTAGGCTTGGGTAACCTAGAAAATAAGTGCATGTCATTATATGAGCCTAGGGACCATTTTGCAAATATGTAAAAGTTTAGGGGAAAAATTATAAATTTTTCCAAAGTGTGAATTATGGGCTATTTAGTCAATGTGGGTACTAAATAATCTAATTTTGTCATTTTAGATCAAGAAATACGAAGCCTAGACCGAAACAAGGGAAAAGGCAAAATAGTGGACTAAATCGAACAATTGCATTCGTTTTGGACCTGAGGTAAGTTGTATGTAATAATTTCGCCCTATGCATTATTTAAATTTATGATGATGATATTCTATGTGATTATGTAAAATTCCATGAAATTTAATTACATGAATTCTTACCAAAAGATGATGGAAACATGAAAAGAAAATTTCATGTAAGTATCAAATATACGAAGGATACCATAATCATGTCATGAGCATTGTAGTTCCCGTGTAAGACAATGTCCGAGACATGGAAACAGCACCGAACAGGGATCCCATGTAAGACCATGTCTGGGACATGGCATTGGCATCCATATGAGGTCACGTATAAGACCATGTCTGGGAAATGGCGTCGGCACCGAGACGAGATATAGATCCCCTATAAGACCATGTCTGGGACATGGCATGGGCATCTCAGAGAGAGATCCTGTGTAAGACCATGTCTGGGACATGGCATTGGCATCAGTTTACGATTTCGTGTAAGACCATGTCTGGGACATGGCATCGATATCGATATGAGATCCTGTGTAAGACCATATCTGGGTTACTACTTCGGCATCAGTTTGAGGTCCCATGTAAGACCATGTCTGGGATATGGCTTTGGCACCTTACCATGAGAATGACATTACGGGTATCCTTCGATATTTTAAGCATGTTAATAGAGAATGTATCTAAGTTGTTTAGCTAACAAGAGAGACCAAAGTTTCATGATGAGTGTTACAGGTGTATTTGAGTAAGTCATGAGAAATTTTGACAATGTAAGGCATGAGAATGGGCAAAGCATGTGAATGGGTAAGCCATGGGAAAAAGTAAGTCATGAAGTAAGTAAGTCTTGAATGAACATGTTATGAGAATGAGTAAGATACGAGAAAGAGTAAGAAGTCATATAAACCCCATGATGCCATATTTGAATGGCTTTCCATGACATTTATTGCTATTTTATTTCATGCAACATACTAAGCATTTTAATGCTTACTCCTTTATTTTCCCTTCCATGTAGATTTGCCAAATTAGCTAGGGGAGCTCTCGAAGTTGAAGCTCAAAGTCACACTATCAAGGAATTCATTTTGGTATAGCAAAGTTAGACTTTTTGTTGTATGCCATGTATAGGAAGTTTAGTTACTTTGCTATGTGTTATTTGGAGTAGCCAAATGTGTTGGCTATTGTTATCACTTGAGTTAAGTTATAAAGGCCTTTGTAATTGGCTAATATTGTCTAAGTTATATTTTATGCAATGAGGATGAAATTCATGATATGCATGATGGCATGTGAGTGCCTTAATGATGAATGCTTTTAATGTATGTTCTACCTTGAAGTGTGAGTTTGAAGCTGGTATGAGTTGGATGTGTTTCAGGGTGGTAAAATGGCTTAAAAAATAGCCTATAATTGTCCACACGGATGGGCACACGGGCGTCTGCCTAGGCCGTGTGTGACACACGGTTGGCCCCCATGGGCATGTTAGTAGGCCGTGTCTCCCCCGCATCCAATTTAGTTAAATCAGTGCTGAGCACGGGCAGAGCACACGGGCATGTGCTTTGGCCGTGTTAAACCCAAGTCGTTTTTGGGGTTAACTTAGTATTGCACACGGGCTAAGGACACGAGCATGTGCCTTGGCCGTGTGTACCCAAGATGTTGTAGTGTTCTAAGTCAGAGTCCTCCATGGGATAATGACATGAGCGTGTCTAGGCCGTGTAAGGGACACAGGCCATAGACACGGGCATGTGCCTAAGCCGTGTTAAAACCCCTATAGGTTGAAAATAAAAATAAATTTAGCACGGCCTAGGAACATGGGCGTGTACGACAACACAGCCTGCCCACACGGGCATGCTCCATCTCACACGAGCATGTGGCCCAGTTTTAGGCAAAATTTTTCTAAGTGCCCGAAAATTTTTGAACTCGTTCTGGAACACACTCGGTGTATGTTTTGGGCCTTGTAAGCCCATGATAAGGTTATTAAGGGAACGAATGAAAATTTTTAATAAGGAAGAAAATTTTATAGCCCGAAATTACATGTTCAAGCATGATTAAGTACGGTAACGCCTCGTACTCGTCCCAGCGTCGGACTCAGGTAAGTGGTGTTACATTTAGTGGTATCAGAGCTAGTGTTTAGTCGATTTTAGGAATAACCTACCACATGCATGAGTCTAGCTATACATGCCATACTTAAGTATATAAGAGATATGATAGTGTGATGACTCCTGACAATCTGAATGTGTTTTATTATAGCAAATGGATCCCCGAACGAGTTACGACAGTAGAAAGTAACGCACCAGCTCTCGCTGAAGGGACGGTGCCAACCGAAACTGAGAATAGGCTGACTACTGTAAGTCAAGGGGAGAGGCTTGGGGGGCCTTCTTTCAAATGATGAACGAGTGGCTCAGTAAGTTCCTCCGAACGAACTTGACCACTCAACACCAAGCTCCACCCCCTCAAGTTCCTCAATCTACCCCAGCAGCTTCCCAAATTGTAGAGGTTATAAGATGAGAAAAGCCCCCGGTTGATAGAATCTAGAAACAAGAGGCCGAAGAGTTTCAGGTTACGATAGATGACGATCCCGAAGGAGCTAAATTTTGGCTAGAGAATACCATCAAGGTATTTGATGAGTTATCTTGCATGCCGGAAGAGTGCATGAAATGTGTCATATCTCTCCTATGAGATTCTTCCTATTAGTGGTGTAATACCCTTTTGTAGGTGGTACCAAGGAAGAAAGTTAATTGGGAATTCTTCCAGAAGGAGTTTCGTAAGAAGTATATCAGTCCTCGGTTCATTGATCAGAAGCATAAGGAATCCCTAGAGTTGAAGTAAGGTTAGATGACTATGATAGAGTATGAGCGTAAGTTTGTGAGACTTAGTAAGTACACTCGAGAATGTGTTTCCACCTAGGGCATCATGTGTAAGAGGTTTGAAGATGGATTGAATTAAGACATTAAGATGCTTGTTGGTATATTAGAGATAAATGAGTTTGTGGTACTTGTGAACGAAGCTTATAAGGCCGAGGAATTGGCCAAAGAGAAGCAAAAAGTTGAGATAGAGTCTCATGACTTGAGAAAGAGACCATTTAGTAAGTTGTTCCAATCCTCCTCCAAGAAGTCAAAAGAATTCTCTACTCCGTCAGCTACTTTAGGTTTTTGAGTAAAGGCAAGAGTAAACAGTATTCAGTCTCCAAAGCTCAGACCACCTTAGTTACGAGTGTGGGTAATACTCGACCCAATAGGCCTGAATGCACTCAATGTGGCAGACACTACCTTGGTGAATGCTGGGCTCATGAGAGGGCCTGTTTCAAGTGTGGTTCACAACACCACTTCATTAGAGAGTGCGTTGAGATGATTGAAAAAGATAAAGATCAGAATGCAAGGTCGGGTAATGCTCTCTGTAGAGGAACACCACAGAGGAACCTGAGAATGAGAGCAAGTAGTAAAGGCGTACCGAAAGAACAGATTGCAAGACCCGAAGGTAGAGCGCCAACAATGACGTACACCATTTGCGCTAGCGAAGAGGCATATTCACCCGATGTGATAACGGGTACATTTTCTCTTCACGAAATTTCTGTTATTGCTTTGATAGACCCGGGATCTACCCACTCTTATATTTGCATGAAACTAGTCTCTAGCGTAAGTATACCTGTAGAATCTATGGAACTTGTGATACAAGTCTCCAATCCTCTAGACAAGAGTGTGTTAGTAGACAAAGTATGTCGAGATTGTCCTTTGATGATTAAGGGTCATTTTTTTCGTGCTAACCTCATGCTCTTGCCATTCGAGAAAGTTTATTGAATTCAAATGTGAGAATGGTGAAACTCTTCGAGTTGAGTCAGATGAATCTTAGAGGTTGCCTACAGTGATTTCCTCCTTGGTTGCTCAAAAATGTGTAAGAAAAGGGTACGAAGCTTATCTTGCTTTTGTGATGAACATAAGAGAGTCAAAGTTGAAATTTGAGTCAGTGTCGGTGGTTGCGAGTATCCAGATGTCTTTCCGAAAGAATTGCCCAGATTACCTCTAGTTAGAGAGGTAGAGTTTAGTATAGAGTTGGCCCCTGGTACTACACCTATCTCTATTGCTCCTTATAGAATGGCTCCGACCGAGTTAAAGGAATTGAAGGCTCAGCTACAAGATTTGACAGACAAAGGTTTTGCAAGATCGAGTCATTCTCCATGGGGTGCTCCCGTACTATTTGTGAAAAAGAAAGATGGCTCCATGAGGTTGTGCATAGATTATCGGAATCTTAACAAGGTAACTATAAAGAACAAGTACCCTTTGCTAAGGATCAATGATTTATTCGATTAGTTGCGAGGAGCCACAGTGTTCTCTAAGATAGACTTGAGGTTTGGGTATTAACAATTAAGAGTTAAGCAGTCTGACGTGCCGAAGACTGCATTTCAGACAAGGTATGGTCACTACGAGTTTCTTGTCATGCCATTTGGCTTGACCAATGCCCCTGCAGTATTCATGGATTTAATGAATCGCATCTTTCAGTCGGACTTGGAAAGATTCGTTGTAGTCTTTATTGATGACATCTTGGTATATTCATGTGATGAGGATGAACATGCCAAGCACTTGAGGACAGTTTTACAAACTTTACGAGATAGGAAACTTTACACCAAATTCAATAAAAGTGAATTTTGGCTTAACAAAGTTGGATTTTTAGGCCACATCATTTCGAGTGATGGCACCGGAGTAGATCCAAATATGATCTCGGCAATTGTGGATTGGAAACTGTCGAGAAATGTATCTGAGGTCAAAAATTTCTTGGGTTTGGCTGGTTATTACCGGAGATTTGTCAAGGGATTTTCCATGATTACTACTCCAACGATGAGACTTTTACAAAAAGTTGTTAAATTTGAGTGGACTGACAAGTGCCAATGGAGTTTCAAGAAATTGAAGACTCTACTGACTAAAGCTCCTATTCTAGTACAACCAGAGACCAGAAAGGAATTCGTAATTTACAGTGATGTATCATTAAATGGATTGGGCTACGTACATATGCAAGAGGGAAAAGTGATTGCATATGCCTCGAGACAGTTGAAACCTCACGAAAAGAATTATCCGACTCACGACTTGGAGTTGGCTGCAATAGTGTTTGTGTTAAAGACTTGGAGGCATCATTTATACGGCGAGTAGTGCCGAGTGTTCACTGATCACAAGAGTCTTATGTACTTGATGACGCAAAAGGATTTGAACTTACGACAGCGAAGATGGCTCGAGTTACTAAAGGACTATGAGTTGATCATTGATTACCACTAGGGTAAAGCAAATGTTGTGGCCAATGCTTTAAGCTGGAAATCCTTATTTGCTTTGAGAGCCATGAGCACGCAGTTGTCACTAACCAATGATGGTTCAGTTTTAGCAAAGATGAGAGCTAGACCGATGTTAATTCAAGAGATTTGTGAAGCACAGTCCAATGATAAAGAATTGCAAGATAGGAAAGCTCGATGTGAATCATGTACCGATACAAATTTCCAGATTGAGTCAAATGATTATTTAAGGTTTTAGGATCAACTTTGTGTACCAAGAGATGATGAACTCTTTTAGAGAATTTTACATGAGGCACATAGTAGTCGTATGTCTATCCACCCCGACAGTACCAAGATGTACAAAGGTTTAAAGAAATAGTATTGGTGGCCAAACATGAAAAGAGATATCTCCGAGTATGTGGCGAAGTGCTTAGTTTGTCAGCAAGTAAAAGCAGAACACCAAGTACCCTCCATTTTACTACAGCCTATCAGGGTTCTCGAGTGGAAATGGGACCGTGTTACCATAGACTTCGTGGTAGGTTTGCCGACAACACTGAAAAAGAAAGATGTCGTTTGGGTTATGATTGATAAGCTTACAAAATCGACCCATTTTACACCTATGCATATGGATTATTCACTAAATAAGTTGGCCGACTTGTATATTTTAGAGATTGTGAGACTACACGGAGTACAATTATTGATCATTTCAGATAGAGATCCGAGATTCACGTCATGATTTTGGAAGAAACTACAAGAAGCTTTGGGCATGAAGCTAAATTTTAGCACTGCTTTCCATCCACAGACTGATGGTCAGTTGGAGAGAGTAATACAAGTGCTAGGGGACATGCTCAGATTTTGTGTGTTGGAATTCCAAGGTAGATGGGAAAAGTACCTACCATTGGCAGAATTTGACTACAACAACAGTTTTCAGTAGAGCTTAAGAATGGCGCCTTATGAGGCATTGTATGGGCGTAAATGTCGAACGCCTTTATATTGGACTGAGCTCAAGGAAAAACAGTTTCACAGGGTTGATCTAGTCAAGGAAACAAAAGAGAAAGTAAAAATGATTTGAGATTACTTGAAAGCTGCTTCCGATAGGTAAAAGTCATATGTTGATTTAAAAAGGAAGGAAATAAAGTTCCAAGTCGGGGATAAAGTGTTCTTGAAAGTATCTCCGAGGAGAAAAGTTCTTAGATTTGGTCAAAAGGGCAAGTAAAGTCTGTGGTTTATTGGACCGTACGAGATCACCGAGAGGATAAGACCAGTAGCTTATCGGCTAGCTTCACCGTATGAATTGGAAAAGATTCATGATGTATTCTGTGTGTCCATGCTACGATGCTACCGATGGACCTTTCACATGTGATTACCCCGACAAAGATTAAGATTCAACCGGACATGACTTATGGTGAAGAACCGATTAAGATTTTGGCTCGGGAAGTGAAACAGTTGAGAAATAAAAGTATAGCCCTTATGAAAGTACTATGGCAAAGACATGAGGTAGAAGAGGCAACATGGGAGCTTGAGGAAAACATGAGAAACCAATATCCCAACTTATTCACTGGAAAGATTTTCGGGGACGAAAATACCTAAAAGGAGAGAATTGTAACATCCCGAATTAGGTCTTAGTCGAAATAGTGGTTTCAAGACCACAAATTCTAAGTATAAAAATATAGTCTATGATTATTATTGAGTTATTAATATGATTGCATAATAGTGAGAAAATTTCATGAAGGAAATTTTATGAATTAGTGATTAATTTGTCTTTCAGGACTAAATTGCAAAAGTTGCAAAATTGAGTTTCCAGAAGGTTTAAGTATGAAATAGCATCAGAAAAATTAGTAGGAGTCCTTATTTGAAAATTTGACTAATTTTTGGCACTATGGACAAAAATGCCCATGGAAGGTTAAAATTTCAAAGAAAGGCCATAAGGACATTTTGGTCATTTAGTAAATTAAAAAAATAAAAAGGGAAAAAGAAAGCAAAAACTGTCCATCTTCTCTATGCTTGTACCGAATTTGAAGAGTCCTTCATAGCTAGGGTTTCTTTCATTTTCAACCTCCAAGTAAGTGACTCCAAGCCACGTTTTTCATGTTCTTCGTATTTTTGAAATCCTTGTAGCTTAATCTAGCTATTTCTACCACTAATTTGAGCTAGGGTTTATGCTCAAAAATATACCCATGCATGACATGCAAGTATTTTGATGTCTACTGGTGGAATATGAAAGTTTAAAGTGTAGTAAACACCTTTCTCCAGGCGATTTTTCATAAAAGTCCCTAATAGTGACTAAATTGTAAAGTTAGTACAATGTGTAGTAAATATACAAATTAATGAGAAATGTGGGCTGCTATGAGCACATGAAAGGTTCGGCTAGGCTTGGGTAACCTAGAAAATAAGTGCATTTCATTATACGAGCCTTGAGACCATTTTGCAAATATGCAAAAGTTTAGGGGAAAATTATAGATTTTTCCAAAGTGTGAATTATGGGCCATTTAGTCAATGTGGGTACTAAATAAGCTAAATTTGTCATTTTAGATCAAGAAATACAAAGCCCGGACTGAAATTGGGGGAAACGCAAGATAGTGGACTAAATCGAACAATTGCCCTCGTTTTGGACCCTAGGTAAGTTGTATGTAATAATTTAGCCCTATGAATTATTTAAATTTATGATGATGATATTCAATGTGATTATGTAAAATTCCATGAAATTTAATTACATGAATTCTTAACAAAAGATGATGGAAGCATGAAAGGAAAATTTCATGTAAGTATCAAAGATACGAAGGATACCGTAATCATGTCATGAGCATTGTAGGTCCCGTGTAAGACCATGTCCGGGATATGGCTTCGGTATCAGTTTGAGGTCCCATGTAAGACCATGTCTGGGATATAGCTTTGGCACCTTACCATGAGAATGACATTACGGGTATCCTTCGATATTTTAAGCATGTTAATAGAGAATGTATCTAAGTTGTTTAGCTAACAAGAGAGACCAAAGTTTCATGATGAGTGTTACAGGTGCATTTGGAGTAGCCAAATTTGTTGGCTATTGTTATCACTTGAGTTAATTTGTAATGTCCTTTGTAATTGGCTAATATTGTCTAAGTTATATTTTATGCAATGAGGATGAAATTCATGATATGCATGATGGCATGTGAGTGCTTCAACGATGAATGCTTTTAATGTATGTTATACCTTGAATTGTGTGTTTGAAGCTGGTATGAGTTGGATGTGTTTCATGGTGGTAAAAAGGCTTGGAAAATAGCCTATAATTATCCATGCGGATGGGCACACGGGCGTGTGCCTAGGCCGTGTATGACTCATGGTCGGCCCCCATGGGTGTGTTAGTAGGCCATGTGTCCCCTGTATCCAATTTAGTTAAATTAGTGTTGAGCACGGGTAGAGCACACGGGCATGTGCTTTGGCCGTGTTAAACCCAAGTTGTTTTTGGAGTTAAGTCAATATTGCACACGGACGTGTGCCTTGGCCGTGTGAACCTAAGATGTTATAGTGTTCTAAGTCAAAGTCCTCCATGGGATAATGACACGGGCGTGTCTAGGCCGTGTGAGGGACACAGGACATAGACACGGGTGTGTGCCTAAGCCATGTCAAAACCCCTATAGGTTCAAAATAAAAATAAATTCAGCACGGGCTAGGAACATGGGCATGTGTGACAACATAGCCTGCCCACACGGGCATGTTCCATCTCACACGAGCGTGTGGCCCAGTTTTAGGCAAAATTTTTCTAAGTGCCCAAAAGTTCTCAGACTGGTTCCGGAACACACTCGGTGTATGTTTTGGGCCTCGTAAGCCCATGATAAGGTTATTAGGAGAATGAATGAAAAGTTTTCATAAGGAAGAAAATTTTATAGCCCAAAATTACATGCTCAAGTATGATTAAGTACGGTAACACCTCGTACCCCATCCCGGCGTCGGACTCGGGTAAGGGGTGTTGTAGATATTGCCTAATAAGCATTACTTACCAGATCAGTAGTTAGGGAAGGAAGAGCTCAAAACCTACGCTTGACGATCCTAGGAAGTTATATAGGTGGAAATTAACCCGAATTCAGTATTGTCTATCCGTGAAAACCTTACCCTCTCGGTATGAACTACGTCATTAAGAGGTGAGTAGTTCTTACTATCTAGTTAGGTTAGGAGAAGGATGAGAAGCCCTACTATGTTAATTAGTAACCAACTATTTAGAACCTTACATCAATAATTAATTAAGTAAAACAATTGGATCCGGGCTGAAGCAACTCGTGTAGTCGAAACAACGAATAGGAGAAGCTGATACATGAGCTTAGGAGTAGATTTGAGTTTACTTCAATTTATTCAATTTATTTGGTTATTATTATTGCCATCCTATTTTAGATTAACACTACTAATTCATGACTTAAGTAGACTAGCAGTTATTTTTGGTAATTGGCATCATAATAGTTTTCCCTAAACTGTAATCCATTGGGTACGATCCTCGAAATACTTACCAAGTATTTCATTGTAAACAAACTATATTTACAACCTAACCTATATACTTGGGAACACTACCTCAATTCCCTAAATTTTGTAGCAGTATTTACACTCAGGACATTAGTATGTCTAGAGGTGGTCAAATACTTACTTAGAGATGGAATAACCACTCATTAGCTAATAACCATAGCTTCCAGATTAATGAGGAAGAGATACAATTAGACTTAAGAAAAAGAATCAGAAAGTAATCTTGAAGGAAGAAGAAAAACCTCTCGTAGAACCCTTCTTACACATATAAATATGACTCATTTTATCTAGTGGAACTTAACAAGTGTCACACATTTCAAACTTTGCCTTCTTACTGGTTTATAGTTTCCGAAAGAAATATAAATAAGTATTCTGCATTTACAAATATCATAGTAATCTATCCATTTGATTGCTAACTAGGTTACTTTACAACCTAACTAGCACAGTACTTCAAACAAACAAGGCATTTATACCTTTGGAGATAACTCATACCATACTTACTCATTTTTTATTAACATAATTTTTTCCTTTAAATAGTAGAATATCCTGAAATAAAATCTTCACTTACTTATATGTCAGTTATTATACGCCTACACATATACGCCAAAATAAGCAATTAGGCAGATTATACTTCACCAAACAGATTATTTTACTACTATACACCTGAATCTTAGACCCGCCAGACCGGGGGTGTAACACTTTAAGGTCACCTATAACCTTAGGAATAAGAATCCGACGCTTACACAACTTGTAATATCTCGAATTAGGGCCTAACAGGAATAGTGGTTTCGTGACCACAAATTCGAGATAGAAATAATTATTTTATAATTATTTTGAGGTTTATATGATTTCATGATTGTGTGAAAATTTCATGAAGAAATTCTATGCGTAAAGTGTTTAATTTGAAATTAGGGACTAAATCGAATAAGTTGCAAAACTTGTATTCTAGAAGCTTTTAGTATGAAATTGCTTTGGAATATTAATTAGGAGGTCTTAAATAGAAATTTGACCAATTTCTAAAATTTTGGACAAAAATGGACATACATAGGTAGAAATAACCAAAGTTTTTAATGAAGGGTATTTTAGTCATTTGGTAATTAAAAGATTAAAAAAGGGAAAAAGATGGAAAAATATGTCCATCTTCTTCATTAGGACAAAATTTCAAGGGTTCTCCATAGCTAGGGTTTGTTTCAAGCTTCCAAGCTCCATAGTAAGTGATTCCAAGCCCGTTTTTAATGTTCTTTACGTTTTCGGAGTCCCGATAAATTGATTAAGCTTCTTCTAGCAATTATTTAATCTAGGATTCATATTTGGAAAATATCCATAGGTGAAAAGTATTTATTTTGATGTTTTATGATAGAATATGAGGTTTTAAATTATGTTAAACAACTTGTGCTACTCGGTTTTAAGTAAAAACGAGTAAAACGACTTAATCGGTAAAAATACCTATTGTTCATAAGTATATGTTAGAGTGGGAATTTGATTTTTCTGTTGGTAAATAAATGATCAGCATGTCTTAAAATATAAGAATTAGGGAAAAATTTTAATTTCCGAGCTTTGGGGCAAAAGTGTAAATATGCAAAAGTTTAGGGGCAAAATTATAATTTTTCCAAAGTTAGAGTTAAGGACTATTTTGATAAATGTGAGTATTAAATAAGCTAAATGTGTTGTTTTAGATCAAGAAAGACGTGGAATCGACCTTGATCGAGGAAAAGAAAAGATTGTGGACTAAATTGCAAAATTTCTATATTTTGTACCGAGGTAAGTTCATGTGTAAATAATGGAACATAATTGTTATTATCAGCAATTTAATGTCATTTATATGATATGATGTTTAGTATTATGAAATATTATGCTTTGAAAATAATTATTTAGTAATATGCAAGTTATGTGAGCCATTTGATAAATGCGAAATACTACCAAGTATCGGTTCCGACATTCCGAGGAAGACGACAAAGATGTTTAATTGAGGTGAATCCTGTTTGAACCTTAGGAATAGATTAAGATACAAGTGACATGTCACTAGGATGGTTGAGTTCTGAGCTCGTTGAGTTGAGTCCGAGTTCGTGAGATGTAACTAGGCATCCGAGCTCGTTGAGTTGAGTCCGAGTTCACTTATGGATGCGAATGCCTGAGCTCGTTGAGTTGAGTCCGAGTTCACTTATGGGGGGGTTACATGGTAGCTTGGCTACATAAATTTCGTAGGCTATTGAGTTTGTCTAGCTACGGATATGACACTTATGTATATGCAATCCGTGTATTCAAATTATATTCCGATGTGTTCAACAGGTGAATTTTAAGTGAATAAGGAGAATACCTAAACGAAAGTGACATGGTGGTAAGTGTGGTGAAAGAGGAAATTTGGACAGGTATGAGCTTAAACCTCAGGTTGAGAACTTGGTAAGACAAGATTGTGGTAAGATAGCAAGTATACTTGTAACATGAATGTCTTAGTGATATTTATGCAATTGATGTTAATGTTGAATTGCATGATTATGTTACTTGTTATTTGCATGTGAATTCACTAAGCATTTATGCTTACTCCCTTCTTTCTACTCATTGTAGTTTTGGCAAGATAGCTTGGAAATCGGGAAGGTCGAAGGCTCGCTCACACTATCCGAAGACCAATTGGTACAATGGCTTGTATATTTTGAATATGGCATGTATAGTAGTATAATCATTTTGTGTATACGATCTTATGATATGGCTATTGAGTGGTAAGGAAATACTCAGTAATGATTAGCCATTGGAATGGCTAATTATGATCATATTTGGTGTTATGTATGTTTAATGTGTTACCTAATCCATGGAAATGTAGAAAAAGGTGAAGGTTGTTATAAAACAGCATCATATAGCAGCAATTACGTGAGTTTGAAAAACCATTAAAAATAGTAGAGACAAAATTAGAAGGTGAATAAAAAATATGAAACTGAAGCTTATTGTGTCTATTTTTATATGGAAGAAATGAAATAGGTAAATGAGTTTTATTTTATAAGATATTTGAGTTTTGGTGGAACAGGGTCAGAGTAATTTCTGAATCCCCTATTCTAAATTTAGAAATTCACTAAAAATTGTAAAAAAATAATTATGAGTCATGATATATATGTACAGATTCCTTATTGAGTCTACTTTTAAGGGAAATAAATTTAATAGTCATCTGAATTCTATACAGAGAGAAAAGTGATTCGTAGTGAACAGAGGTCAAAGCAGTCAAGCACTGAAACAGGGGATACTTTAACTAATAAATTGTACTAATTGGCCTGACCAAAAATTCTAGAAAAAATTTAGTAAATAGATATATGAGTCTAGTTTCAAGAAATATTTATGATCTTAATTTTGAGTTTTGTAACTCGAGATATGATTTTTTTAGCGACCATGACGCAGATGGACAATTTATTACGAATGCTGAAATAAATGGCTTAAAATTGTTTAAGTGATAAATTAAGTTTGCTAACTTCTCAAACTCGACTCCGGCGACGGTCTCGGGTAAGGGGGCGTTAAACAACTTATGAAGGAGTTAAAATCCTATGAGTTGATCTTGAATGACGGTCAACTGGCCTGAAATGCATAAGCAAACTTAGCCATTGCTTCTTCCTATAAAGGCAAGGGAAAGCATGCTAAGAGAAACAAGGCTAAATCCTCTGGTCCACATAAAGTAGAAAAGAAGAGAACCAAGAAGCCTAAAGACTTATCTAAGTCTAAGTGTTTATTTTGCAACAAAAAAGGGTAATTTAAGGCCAATTGCAATGAGTGGATGGATTACCTAACCACTAAAGACAAAGGTATGAAACTCTTTATGATAGAAATTTTCTTAGTGGAAGATTCAATAACCACTAGGCCATTGAATTTTGGAGTCACTAACCATGTGTGTGTTTCTCTACAGGGGTTCAAGGAAATGAAAGATCTTAAAGATAAGAGTTTATTGTTGTGGATCTGAAATGGGACAAGTGTGGTACCTAAAGCAGTGGGAGATGTACATATTTATTTTGATGATTTTAAAATAATTGTTTTGAAAGATGTTTTCTATATATCAAATTTCAGAAGAAACTTAATTTCTGTTGCATGTTTATTTAAAGACAGTTTGATCATGATTTTTAATAATGGTACTGCAATATTTAGCAGTCGTTCTCTTATCTGTAATGGATGGATGTCTAATAATCTTTATTTTATCAAACCAAAAATGTACACATTGTTTGAAATTGAATTAGTGAATAAAAATTTTAAAACTTCTCACTCTAATGAGGCATACCTTTGGCATTTGAGAGTTGGTCATGTTAACCAATAAAGAATCACTAGACTTGTGAAAGATGGCACCTTTAGAACTTGTACACTTTGACGTATGTGGTCCCATGAACGTTAGTGTAAGAGGTGGTTACAATTAGTACTTAAATTTTGTAAATGATTATTCCAAATATGGGTATATGTACCTAACCCATCGTAAAAGTGAAACATTTGATAAATTAAAAGAGTTTCGTGTAGAAGTGGAAAAATAATTAGGTTTACCCTTAAAGACACTTGGTTTTGATCTAGATAGAGAATATTTATTGGATAAGTTCTTAGGTTATTTCATAGAGAATGAGATATTATCCCAATTAAATGCATCGAGAACTCCACAATGTTGTACCAACTAAGGTTGCATCTAAAACTCCAGATGAATTATGGCACGGTAGGAAGGCAAGTCTAAATCATTTAAGGATTTGGGGATGCCCAACCTACATATCGGGTAAAAATGCGAGGAAGTTGGATTCATGGACAATGTTTTACATGTTTGTGGGATATCTTAAAGGAATAAAAGGGTTGTTTCTTTTATAACTTGAAAGAGAAAATAATTATAGTGTCAACTTATGCCACCTTCCTAGAGGAAAACTACATGAACAATTTTAAACCTCAAAGTCAAGAAGTACTTAAGGAATTTTTGAGAAATACAAAAAGCCATATCGTAACAGTTCCAAAACCAAAGCCTAATGATAGACCTGCAAACAATCAGCAACATAGGAGCTTCCTTCTAATGGGAGGGACTCTCGCAGGCCTGAGTTCTTCTAATTTGGCGGAAGTGTTTTAAACACTGATTCTATCGAATAAAAAGATGACAGCCTACTCACATTTGATAAAGCATTGCAAAGTGCTGATTCGAAGCTCTAGGAAAATAACTATGACAACTGAAATGGATTTTATGCGATCCAACTCAATTATGGGATCTTGAAGACTTACTGAAAGAAATAAAACTCATAGGGTTTAAAAGGATCTGCAAGAAGAAAAGAAATATGGATGGAAAGTGGAAAGTAACAAGGCCAGACTTGTAGCAAAAGTTTATACTTACAAAAAAAAATATCATTACAAAGAAACGTTCTCTCTGTTTGTCATGCTCAAGTCAATGCACATATTGTTATCCATTGTAGTGACTCTCGATTATAAGATCTGGCAAATGGATGTCAAGACAACATTCTTAAACGACTATATTGAGGAAAGCTTCTATATGATGCAATCCACTAGGTATAATAAAGCTTGCAAACTGCTTAAATCTATATATAGATTTAATGTAACGCCCTGATTTTTGGGATTTTTCGGGATTTTTGTGATTTTGGTGAAATCTTGGAATTTTGTTGTTTGGTTATGAATTTATGCTTTAAGTGTGTTAGTGAGCCTTTAGAAGGCCCAAGCTTAAATTAAAACCCGGTAGAATTATCGAATTTTAGACTTTCAGAGAAGAGGACTTGTGTAGGTGGTCTTTTAAGAAAAAATGGATAATTTAAAACACAAGTGAGCCCTTAGTAAAGTGGCAATATGGTGCCACTTAGAGCCTAAGGAAGTGTGTGTGAATGTGTGCAAGGGCCGAGGTTCAAGTCACAAGGTAAGCAGTAAGCTATTTTGTTTTTATGCTTGTGCCAGTCATATGATGGAATTCAAGTGAAACTCTGATGGGAAGAGTTTGAGGTGCTCAAGAGATTAGATCAAAGAGGATAAGGAGGAGAGAATTTAGGAATTTCAAATTGAAGCAAGAAGTGGCCGGCCAGGGGACTTGGTGTGTGTAATTTCTGCATATTGACTCTAGGTTTAGCATTTTCGGCTTTTGAGAGTACTTGTGCCAATTTCTTGAGGGTAGCTTTCGGGATTTTGTCAATTTTCTTGGTGGCCGTATACGTATAGTGGTTAGGCTTCTCCATTCATTCTTTTCCATTTCTTTTCTGTTCCAAAAGTCAAAACTACCATAGCCGATTATCCCTTTGGTTGGAACCATCTCTCCTTTCTTTGCAATCTTTCAAAAAGATGAACCTCTAATCTCTCATCTCTTCCTCTACCGATTGTTTCTTCACTTCATGAACTTCTCTTCACCTATTCTTCTTCTAAACCGAATCAAGTGTACTATAGAATAGATCCAAAAGATGAATCTTTTAGATCCACTCCTTGCTGGTGTTTGGGGTTAGATCTACAACAGATCTGGGATAGAGAGGTGTTTGGAAACGTTCTTCAACAAGTAGATCTCTTGGTAAGTAATCAAAACACCTTATTCATTCGTTATCTTGAGATTCAAGAAAAGCCGAAAACCCCTATGTAGGGTGACTGTCGATTGGGGCTAGAGACTCTGTTGGTCTTATCGTTTGGTTTGTTATGTGCTAGGGTGGACTGAAGGTGATCAATTGAGGAGTGTTGAAGGCTAGGACCAGTGGAGCAACTAGATCTAATATCTAGGCATAGTTTCGACAAAGGTAAGTGTACAAGAGACTAAGGTTATGGTGGCCGAATATGTATGTTGGGGTAGTAGTGGTTATTCGATTTGATTTTTAGATATTAACGTGATATAAATGAATGTAGGATTGATTTGGAGCAGATCTTATCATCGTCTGTCGCAAATCAGGTGTGTAAATGAACACCCTCTAGTGGACTAAATCGGCAAAAGCCGAAAAACCAAAATGCCGAAATTCTGGTATTTCGTGGGCTTGCGAGCGTGCGAGCGCTTGTGGGTCGGTTAAACTGGTAAGATCAATTATTGCAAATGGTAAGATGGACACGTGCGCAACTTTGTGCACCTCGGTAAATTTGGGCCATGATGGGCTAAATTTGGGCCCAATGGGCTTACGGGCCCATTTGGGTGAAATCTAGCGGTAAGTGGGTTCTAGTGATTTGTATGTTAAAACTGTTAAACTAGACATAGAATTTGGGCTAAAAGGGCCAAAATAGCTAAATGACACTGTAGGGCCCATTAGGGATTTTAGGACCCAATACCCTTAAACTGCTAAATAGGCTAGATAAGTTAACTAAGTTGAAAATGTGATTGTTAATGACTGAAATATGCATAAAACCCTAAAAACTGAAATAATTACTGAAATACCCCTTAAGGGTGAGAAATTACTATTTTACCCCTAGGTGCAAAATGACCGTTATACCCCTAGGGCTAAATTTGACTGAAATGCATGCTTTACTATTTCTGTTCACTGTATGCCATGACATGTTTAAACTATTGCATGGGGATGGGTTTATTGATGGAGGAAGTGCAAGTGGCATGGCCACGTTTACTGAAAATGGGCTTTACCTCGGTTTATTGAAAGGGGTTTTTCCTCGTATTACTGAAATGGGCTTTGCCTCGGATTTATTGTTAGTGGCTTGGCCACATTATCTGACCAGCTATGCTGCGACTATGGAGTGTAGAGGCTGGGTGGGTTTTGTTGTTCCCCACATGGTGTGTTTGGCTGGTACGGGTGGAGTGTAGCGGTTGGATTTAGGCTGGGTTTGGGCATACATGCTGTAACATCCTAAAATATGGCCTGAACAGAACAGTGGTTGCAAAACCACAAATTCGAGATAGAAATAATTATTTTATAATTATTTTGAGGTTTATGATATGATTGATGATTTTGTGAAAATTTCGTGAAGAAATTCTATGCATAAAGTGCTTAATTTGAAATTAGGGACTAAATCGAATAAGTTGCAAAACTTGCATTCTAGAAGGTTTTAGTATGAAATTGCCTTGGAATATTAATTAGAGGGTCTTAAATAGTAATTTGACCAATTTCTAAAATTTTGGACAAAAATGGACATACATGGTAGAAATAACTAAAGTTTTTAATGAAGGGTATTTTAGTCATTTGGTAATTAAAAGATTAAAAAAAAAGGAAAAAGATGGCAAAATATGTCCATTTTCTTCATTAGCACGAAATTTCAAGGGTTCTCCATAGCTAGGGTTTGTTTCAAGCTTCCAAGATCCATAATAAGTGATTCCAAGCCCCGTTTTTAATGTTCTTTACGTTTTCAGAGTCCCGGTAACTTGATTTAGCTTATTCTAGCAATAATTTAACCTAGGTTTCATATTTGGAAAAATACCCATAGGTGAAAAGTGTTTATTTTGATGTTTTATGATGGAATATTTGGTTTTAAATTATGTTAAACAACTTGTGCTACTCGGTTTTAAGTAAAAACGAGTAAAAGGGCTTAATCGGTAAAAATACCTATTGTTCATAAGTACATGTTATAGTGGGAATTTGAGGTTTTTGTCGGTAAATAAATGATCAGCATGTCCTAAAACATAAGAATTTAGGATAAAGTTTAATTTCCGAGCCTTGGGGCAAAAGTGTAAATATTAAAAGTTTAGGGGCAAAAATGTAATTTTTGCCAAAGTTTGAGTTAAGGGCTGTTTTGATAAATGTGAGTATTAAATAAGCTAAATTGCTATTATAGATCAAGAAGAATGAAATTCGGGAGTAGATCGGGGAAAGGAAAAAGTAAAGGACTAAATTGTCAAGTTTAACCGTATTTTGTATCGAGGTAAGTTTACGGTAAATAAATGCAATATTTCATTATTTTACATTAATGTTGTTAATTTCCAGCATATATACATTTACTTTATGAAAATATTCGAAGTTGAACCAAAGACGAGATGACAGAGAAAAAGTATCAGAAAGCCCCGTTTGAACTCTAGGAATGTTTGGGATACGGAATGTCATGACATTTTGGGTTATCAGACAGGACATGACTATCCCATGTAAGTCCATATTAAAAATATGGCTTTGGTAGGACAGGGAACATCTCATGTAAGACAATGCCTAGAATATGGCATTGACAGGTTATGATCAAGTAGGAAAACCCGAGTATCCTTAATATTCCGAGTTGTTCAACGGGCTATTGTACAAGTTAAATTACAGGAAATTCTCAGCAAAGTAAAGGTAAGTTATATTCATGAGTTTATTGAATAATCAAGTAAGAAAGAAAGTAAATAAAGAAGAGGGTAAGAAATGAGGTGTAAGGAAAGCTTATGATGCTTGATGATACTATGATTAACTATTATTTAGGGTGAATGTTGTGATTTATTTACTTGTAAACTTACTAAGCTTAGTGCTTACTCTCTTTATTTTCCTTCTTTTTATAGTTCTTACCAAGCCAACTCGAGAATCGCAAGGAACGTCGGAAATCCGGTCACACTATCAACAGGATCATTTTGGTATAGCTAGACGTTTCATTTCGCGTATGGCATGTATAGGGACTTGGCTTCTTTTGGTATGAATGTCCTTAGGATATGTTTAATGAATGGTATTTAAATACTTGTTGATGATTAGCTATTGGAATGACTAGTAAAACATAGGTTTAATACTATGTATGCCTAAATGGTAATTATCACATGGAAACCATGAAAAAGGTGAAAATAGCTTAAAAACAGATTCAAACAGCAGCAGTGACGTGATTTTGAAAAATCACTAAAAATAGTATAAATGGAATTAAATAGTGAATGAGACATGAAATTAAAGCTTAATGAGTCTATTTTCATGTGGAGAAGCAGAGTAAGTAAAAGAGTTGTATATTATGAGTTATTTGCATTTGAGTGAGACTGCTCCAGATGGACTTCGTGATCCCCTGTTCTGAATTTAAAAATTCACCATAAATTGTACATAAATAATTAGGCATTATAGTTTATATGCCTAGATTCCTTATTGAGTCTAGTTTCAAATGAAATAAATGACATGCCTATTTGAATTTTTCACAGAGAGAAAACTAAATCGTAGTGAACAGAGGTCAGAGTAGTCGAACTGCATAACAGGGGAGATTTTAACTAATAAACTGTACTAATTGGCTAGACTAAAAATTCTATAAAAAAAATTAGTAAGAATTTATATGAGTCTAGTTTTAGGGAAAATTTACAGAATTAAATTTCGAGTTTTGTAACTCGAGTTATGATTTATTTAGTGACTGTGATTCAGTTGGATAGCTTTATAAGGAACAGAGAAATAATTTTATTTTGGTTCGTTTAAGTAATCGAAAAAATTTTATTGATCCCGGTTTGGCCCCGAACCATTTTAATAGCATGGTTTAGGTCTCGAAGACCCTTTTTAGGAATATATTGAATGAATGAAAATAAATTAATTTTAAAAGCAAATTTCTATGCCCGAATGAGTAAGTTAAGTCTGGTAACGCCTCGTGCTCGACTCCGGCGACGGTCTCGGGTAAGGGGTGTTACGCATGCATTATTCTGTTCTGTTACTGTAATGGGCTTATGAGCCGCACTGTTTACCGAATAGGGCTACGGCCCAGTTAACTGAATACTGAGTATGGCTTTGGCCCAGTTATTACTGAGACTGGTTAGGGCTTAGGCCCAGTGGGCTTGAGCTGATTTGGGCTCTGGATGGGCTTTCTTTACACACTGAGTTTCCAAACTCACCCCTTTTTCCATCTATGCAGGGGAGCCCTAGACCGGTCGACTTGGAGCTGGGAGGGATTCAGAGTGGCCACGTGGACTGCATTGTTGGTTTCTACTTAAGTTACTTATTTTCTTATTTGTTTATAATTATCTTCATTCTGGTTTTGGGTTGTAATAAGGCCGCTTTAATTGTTTTAATTTGGGTTTTCAACTAATTATTTATACTATACTTTAAATGATTTGAATAAGGCTGCGCGAGTTTTCTTAAAATTAACCACCATTCTCAAAATAAATCACACGTATCAAACGAGTAGCAAAAGTTAATCCAAGATCTTACAATAACGAATACCCCTAAAATTTGGTAGTGGATAGAACGTTCACAATTAAACCTGGATTTTCTCTTAAAACTTTAATAGCGGTTTTGCTAAACTCACCCTAATCATAACAATTAAGGAACTTGGCTAATTTGTCATTGATGTGACACATCAAACTTGGCCGTAACATCTGGGCCAGGTTTGGGGTGTTACATTTAAGCAAGTATCCCTCTTATGGAATCAAATGTTTGATCAAGCAATCAAAACTTTTGGATTTGAGCAAAATGTAGATGAACCTTGTGTTTATAAATGTATTGGGGATGGAAAGGTGATCTCTCTCATTCTATATGTCAAAAACATTTTGCTAATTGGAAATTATGTAGGAACATTGTCATCAGTTAAATCATGCTAACTCAATAGTTAAGCATGAAGGAATTTGGAGAAGCTAAGTTTGTTTAAGGTATTTGAATCCTAAGGGATTGAAAGAACAAAGTGATAGCATTATCACAAGCTTCATACATAGACAAGATAGTGCAAAATTATGCAATGACTGATTCAAAGAAGAGAACTCAACCTTCTATATTGAGATTTGATCTTTCATTGGAGGACTGTCCTAAAACAGCAGAAGCAAGAGAAACCATGAGAAAAGTTCCTTATGCTTCTACAGTAGGTAGTCTCATATATACTATGTTATTCACATGCTCAAGTATTTTCCAGATATTTGTTTCATAGTAGGATAGGTTAGTTGATATCAGGTGAATTAACCCGCTACGCGCTTGTGTGAGAAAAACAAACAATTTTATAAAAAATTTAAAAGAGTGGGTTTTTAACTGCAAGCAGACAGTTTCATTGGTAATATTTGTAGCGTTACAATGGAATATTGGAGTATTCCAAGGATCGAAGCCAAAGGATTTCCAAGTGGGTAAATGTATTTATAAAGTTAATTACAAGTTAATCAATACTAATCTAATCAACTTAGAAATTATTACTGCAAGTCCAAATAAAATGATTTACAAACTAAAATTAAACTATTAACTAAACTAACTAAGCTAAACTATCTTCCTAATGTTTTAGATAATATAAATGATTAAAAGATGGTGGATTGATTAGTTGAGTGCTAATTAAACTAATGAACCTACATTGATTACATTGGTCGCAACTCCTAGTTAAAAATCTCCTATCGATCTCATCCTAAACTATAAGGTACCACCTAATATTACCTCTCGGTCTTATCTAGGCATATAGATTAGCTCTCGAGCTTATTACTCGATACGATTATATCAAACTATTTAAGGATAAACTCTCCTTTTAGTCTCGTTTATTTAGGTCTTTCTCTAGAGGCATCAATTCTAACATATTATCAAACATACTGTAAGCATAAAATGAAAACAAAGGATTTAAGAATTTGCTCATTCAATTGATGAATATCCATTGAAGCCCAAGAGTTTGTTCACCCTTGTTTACAAAATCTTCAACAATAAGGAAGAAAGAAAACTATCATACTGAGAAAACCTAACCTAAACTATGAAAACCCAAGGTTCTTACAACACTTTTTCTTCAAGTTCAGGCTACTGTTGACTCCCTACAACACTTAACCAACTTGTTAGGTACCCCATGGCACAATTGGCCAATTTGGGTCTAAAAAATGGCTTAAAACCAATAAACAATTTATTAACAACAAAAATATAAAATATAAAAGAAAGTTAAATTGCTTGAGAATAATCTTTTCAAATGAATTGGAGAGCCTAATTTGACTATCAAATTGTGGCATGTCACAAATCCTGGTCTAAGACACTGACAAGTAGTTTAGCATATACTTATGTATTTACAAAGAATGAGGGATTATATGCTTGTGTATTCCATAGGAGACCTTACTCCTATTGGCTATACTGATTTTGGCTTCAAAGTGTGTTAGAATTCAAGGAAATCAACATCGGGCTATGTCTTTGTCCTTATCAGTTGGTCTTTAGTGTGAATAAGTGTCAAGTAGGGTTACACTAATAACTTCACTACAGAGGTCGAATATGAAGTGTGGAAAAAACAATGATATTATAACAGTGTGAATATATCTAAATACCAAAGAAACCACATAAGGAAAAAAACTCATTGATAAAAAGTATCTTAAAGGAGACAATAGTGATTGACAAAATTATGGATGTAGTCAAAAATCAAATTTGAGGACGAACCTTATAGATTTCTTTACAAAAACTCTACTAGCTAGGAGTTTTGAGAGACATATAAAGGGTATAGAAATGTAAAACATTAACTTCATTAGGGAAAGTGGGAGACTGTTGGATTTGGTGCCCTATGTGTTGTATTTTCCTTTATATACATGTAACACCCTCTAACCCCAAACCTTCATTGGAACAGGGTTACAAGGCATTACCGGACTTATATACTAACATACAAATAAAAACGAGACATAAATTTGAGTTTCAATCTAAAACCATCTAATTTCCATCAAATAGTTCTTAATATAGGCCTACGGGGCCCAAAATAGGTTTAGAAAATGATTTGGGATTAAATCGGGAACTTTGAAAATTTTTCTTTGAAGATAGGGGCACATGGCCGTGTGGCTTGGGACACCCCCATGTGGCCAGCCCGTGTGGCTCCCCATGGCTGTGGGGCCAAGCCGTGGGCAGATCTGACTTGCCACACACGGCCGTGTAACTAGCCCGTGGGCAAGTCTGACTTCCCCACACGGCTTGGGCACACGCCCATGTGTCTTGGCCGTGTGAAAACATGATTTTTCACCAATTTTAAGCTACTTTCACCCACTAAGCATACCTAATTCATACTCAAAACATTGACTTATAAATCTTAATCAAATGCCACTCATTTCAATTTCAAACTTAACCAAAAACTCATTCATTCAATCCAAAAAATTCTTAAGGTTTATAAACCATATTTACATTCAAAATATTAAACATTTACAAGTAACAAATACTAAACCTAGTACATGCCACATTACCAAAAGATAGATACATCCCCACAAATTGGAGCTGAGATCGGGATTGACTTGGATGCTTGACTGAACCTCAACTTTACCTAACCTGTGCACGGAAAACAACCGTATGCTGAATATTGGAAATACTCAGTGGTATTACCATAATTCAAATTATAATGACAATCAAATACCATAAATATACATGGATAATTATAATTTACACATATAATCTCATATCAAGTTATCATATCTACCTTGCATCATTTTCAATATTTGAATCCATATTCTATCAATATGTTTTCCCATAATTCTTGAACCTTTGGTTCATCTCTGAGTCACATATAATCATTCAATTTGCATTTCAAATATAAATGCTTTATGAAACTTTGATTCATGCTTTCAATCACATATCAAAAATCTCATATCAATAACTCAATCACATTCATTCAGAATTTACCACTTCACTTATTTTCCCCTATTAACTTGACACAAACCTTGGCGAATACACGGATCTAATTAAACATATCAGAATGGTGACCAACGCCTCATCGGCATAGCCGAAGCAAAGTGGCTACCAAAGCCTCATCGGATAGTTCGAAGTAAATCTATGACACACCAAGTGTCTCAATGGCTGAGCCGAAGCAAAGTGGCTACCAAAGCCTCATCGAAGCTATCCAAAGCAAATCTATGGCACACCAAGTGCCTCATTGACTCGAGGTCGAAGAATTTCTGAACTGTTCTGATCCTATGGCATGCCAACTATATCCACTATGCTCGACTAGTTAATAGGGTATCAAAATCACTTATTCGTTTCACTTCCACTTTCAATTGAATGAAATCATTCAAATTCAATCATAATAGCCTTTCAATCTCAATTTGCTTCAAAAATCACATAATCACATATTCACCAATCAATTCCAAATCAATTCACATAATCATACATTCACCAATCAATTCCAAATCAATTCTCATAATCATACATTCACCAATCAATTCTAAATTGATTCAATTCAAATATCACTACTTACCTTAATTTCATTCTCTATACACATATATTAAATTTAAACACATGACAATTAATAATTTGAATTAAGGTAATACAAACCCGAATTTGTCGTATTTACTCCTCGTTTATTTTTCCTTGCTCTTCGATGCTAATGCTTCGATTTCTTTGCTAGCTATGCAAATGTAAATAAATATTTTATTAATTACAGCCCTATTTATAACAATTTAATAATAATAGAATTTCCATCAAATTTATAACTTATTCTCAATTTAATCCAAATTGACTTATTTACTTTTCTAGCTTAATTACTACTTTATTTCTACTCTATTTCCATCTAAATTCCTATTAACTATCAAATATTCATATTAAAACCCTAATGCAAGAATTTCTTTCAATTTAGCCCCTAAAACTCAAAACTTATAAACTAGTTTACTATTTAGTCCCCTAATCAATTCTAATCAATAATTTTATCAAATTAATCTCTAATTTCATCACTTTTTCCACATGAACCCGTCTCAAACATCCATTAACTTTCAATATTTCGACATAAACTCAAAAATATTCAACTCTAAGGCTTCCAAAACATCAAAATCATAAGAAAAGGGCTTAATTAAACATACTTTTAAACTTTCAAGCTTCAATTCTCAAATTTTTCCTTTTTCTTTTCTTTCTTCTTTTCTTCTTGATATTTCCGTTCTTCTTTGTAACTTTTTCTAGTCTTTTTCTTTTATTTTCTTTACTTTATTTACCTTTATTTACTTAATTTATAACTATTTATAAAATATCTAATTATAACAAATAAATATATTACATGTGTACCAATACATTTATATACACATGTATTAATCCACACCATACATTTGTCACCATCATAATTAATTAATAAAATATAATATAATATAATATTACACAATAATAATTATTATAAAAAATATCTTTTACTTAAATATTAAGTAAACCAATTAATTTTATACATTTGTACATATTTATTTTATTACACATGTAAATTATTTTTATCAAACACATGTCACTTTTATGGTTTATTTACTAATTTAATCCCTTAATATTTTTCTATTCTATAATTAAACATTTATACTCTATTCAATTTAGTCCTTACTACTAATTATTTCTAATCAAATTAAATTCCCTTAATCAAAACTTAATTAAACACACAACTAAACACTCAAGTATTTCTAATAATTATTTACTAACTCGATTTACTAAGTCAAAGGCCCTACGACTCGTTTTTCCTAAGACGGAGGCCCTAAACTCATTTTTCCGGTGCCCGTGGAATTTGGGTCGTTACATTTCTCTTCCCCTAAAAAAAATTTCGTCCTCGAAATTTACCTGAGAATAGATGGGGGTACTGAGCTCTCACAGTTTCTTCCGGTTCCCATGTCACTTCTTCCACATTATGACTTCTCCATAGCACTTTTACTAGAGAGACCCATTTATTTCTCAATTCTTTTACCTCTCGTGCTAGAATCTCAACTGGTTCTTCTTCATACGAAAAATCCGATTGGATTTCAATATCTTCAGTAGAAATAACATGAGAAGGATCCGATCTATAGCGTCAAAGCATAGAAACATGAAAAACATCGTGTATCTTCTGGAACTCCGGAGGTAAAGCCAACCGATAAGCTACCGGTCCAATTCTCTCCACTATTTCATATGGCCCAATATAACGAGGACTTAATTTACCTTTCCGGCCAAATCTCAACACTTTCTTTGTAACACCCCGAATTTTGGGCCTAGAAATATTGGGCCTTGAGTTTTGGATCCTAGCTTAGTATTTTTAGGAGTTTAATTTTGGACTTCTAGAAGGTTGGAAGTGGCGTGAAGATGGACTCTAAGGGGAGTGTTCGGGAGAGATTTTTAAGGTGGAGATAATAGAGAGAAAATAGGAGATTGAGAGAGAGAGGGAGTTGGTACAGAATGGGACTGCACGGGAGGCTTGAATCGGTTTGTGCCTATTTAAAGGAATGTCGAATGTGCATGAGGGTTTTGGTTTATTTTGCCAAATTCATTCTATTGCCAACCTCTCTTCTTCCTTTTCATTCTTTTACCAAATTCCATTAAGTTTCTTTGTTTCTCAAAAAACCGAATATCATCATTGATTTCTTGAAAGTCGAATACTCATATCTCCCTTGCCAATTTCTTTTCCTTCATCACTATTCGTCTTTGATTACCATCCTTAAGTTAGTGTTGAAAAGCCGATTGCTTAAACAGCAGATATCTAGGCCGTTAGTTTAAAGGCGAGTTTCGGTAAGTGTCTCATTCTCAATTTCGGTTTCTTAGGGGGGTGGCCGAATATATGTGTAGCCTATAAGGGTGACTCATGTGGAAGACGAGTCACCTAATGTTGATAGAATATGTGTATTGATGCAGATCCAGGAATATTCGAGACGATTCACTAAGGAAAGGCTAGAAAAGCCGAAGGTTCACAGTAAGGTTACGGTAAGGCTTCGGGATTTGATAAAGTTTTAGTAAGGTTTAGAGTTGATTTGGAAGTGGTTTTGATTGTAGGTCAAGACTGAGGATAGTGTAGTGCGGGTCGTCAACCAGGTGTGTACATACACTACACACATGAAAATCGGCAAAAGCCGAAATCTTAAAATCCCGAATGGGCCTGACGACTTGTGGGCCCAAAGTGGCAAAGTTGTGATATGAAATTGTGTGATAAATTGACATGCATGAATGTATGATTGGATTGTGATCGGGCCTAATGGGCTACATAAGCATGTTTGGGACTTAATGGATTTAATGAATATGATTGGGCCTAGTGGGCCTTATGGGATTGTAGAAATGCATGCTAAAGTTTTAATGGACTATAGGCATAGTTCTGATCTCTCAAATTTTACATAAGACTTAATTAAATAATTAAACAAACTCGTGGACAAGTCACTAGACTAAGGTGTTGCAATGGATGTGTGCATGTCTAGGATTGGATCTAGGAAAAGCCTGGTACTTAAGCGGTCCGAGTGACCCACCTCCTCTTCTCTTGAATCATACCTGGTGCATAGTATCCGTTCACTTTAGCCACGAGGACTTGTTGATGTGCCAAAATTCATAATTAAAATCTGTATCATTAGGAAATTACGAAAATAGCCTCCTGAGGTAAAATTACGGAAATACCCTTCTAGGATAAAATTACGAAAATACCCTCTTGAGGTAGAATTACGGAAATACCCTTCTAGGATAAAATTATGGAAATACCCTTCTAAGGTAGAATTACGAAAATGCCCTGTAAGGTAGAACTGCTAAAACACCCTCATAGGGTAGGAGTACCGAAATACCCCTGTAGGGTAGATTTACGAAAATACCCCTAGGTAGTGAAATGACCAAAATACCCTTAAGTACTTATTATGTGAAAATATGTGAAAATTGTGTATGATGCATTCATGAATTGTATGTTGCACTTGGGTGGGTTTTGATGATACGGAGGAAGTGTTCTGAGGATCCATAGTCGCTTGACGATCGTGGATCCACCCTAGGCTTTTAATCCACCGAGTAGCTTTGCTACACCGCACATATATAGCAACCTTGTTGCCACGTGAGTAGTGCCGCAACTGGTGCTACCTTTGGAGTGTAGAGGATGGGTGGGTTGATGTAGACATCCCCACAGGAGTGTAGGGTTGGTACCAGTGGAGTGCAGGGTTGGATTTGGGATGGGAACATTTGCATACATGTAATTCTGATATGATATGATGTCAATGTGGGCTAAGGCCCAGACCACCGTTATTGTTAGGGCTTAGGCCCAATGTGATATGTGTATAATGAATTGATTTGATTGACAAGGGTCGTACACACTGAGTTTCGAAACTCACACCCTTATTATTAATATTTCAGGTGATCCACAATAGACGGCTCGACGCGAAAGAGGACTCGGAGATAGCCACACTACAAGTTACTTAGGAATTTTAAATATAGATTTATTAAGTTTTTTTATGATAATTATTTTTTTCCACTGTAATGTAATAAGGCTATGTAACTCCGATTTCACTATTTACTTAGGGATTTATTTAGTTACTGTTATATTTAATAAACATGGTTTTTCCTAAATATTTGTTTAATTAAATTCTTCTATTTTTAACTAAGTAAATTCTTTTCAAGCATATTTCGTTCGAACTAAGTTTTAACTAAACCGTTTTAAAAGCAACTCTTCAATGTGACATCGCCAGATTCGGGCCTAACTTCTAAGCCGGGTTTAGGGTGTTACATTTAGTGGTATCAAAGCCCGGTTGCAAAGCTCGGGCTGTGAAATGGGCCTTAGATTTTGGGTTTTTAAAACAACTAGATTAAAAAAATTTTACAGGATTCTTGAAGTGTGGTTCACCGAGCTCTTGACGTCGAGCCAAGTAAGTTTTTCTGTTATTATACTTGTTTAAATTTTTGAACTATATTTAGATATTGGGCTACTTTAGACAATAGGTTTTTAGAGACTAAAGCCCATAGGAAACTTGAGCCTGTAGCGGAATCGCATCCGCGAAACAACTTTTAAATCACTAATTGTATAAAACATGAGCCTTAAATAGTGGAACTAAGAACTAATCTCATAAAAATTCTAATCTAGAAATACGTACGCAATGAAGAGCGCTTGAAGGGGTGCGAAAGGCCGCGATAGAGGCCGTGGAAGTGTTAGGGCTTTGTAAACATTTGAATCAGAATTTGGTACTTATTCTATGTGTGTTTGAGAATGTTTGCGATAGGTGGATGTTTTGGGTCTGTATTAAAATTATTTCGATCAGGGTGCGTAGCAGTAGCGTAGTGGATACACGACCACTGTGTTATTTAGAAATTTCGAGGACGAAACTTTTTTAGGAGGGGTGAATTGTAACACCACCCCGAATTTTGGGCCTAGAAATATTGGGCCTTGAGTTTTGGATCCTAGCTTAGTATTTTTAGGAGTTTAATTTTGGACTTCTAGAAGTCTTGAAGTGGCGTGAAGATGGACTCTAATGGGAGTGTTCAGGAGAAATTTTTAAGGTGGAGAAAATGGAGAGAAAATAGGAGATTGAGAGAGAGAGGGAGTTGGTACAGAATGGGACTGCAAGGGAGGCTTGAATCGGTTTGTGCCTATTTAAAGGAATGTCGAATATGCATGAGAGTTTTGGTTTATTTTGCCAAATTCATTCTATTACCAACCTCTCTTCTTCCTTTCATTCTTTTACCAAATTCCATTAAGTTTCTTTGTTTCTCAAAAAGCTGAATACCATCATTGATTTCTTGAAAGTCGAATACTCAAATCTCCCTTGCCAATTTCTTTTCCTTCATCACTATTCGTCTTTGATTACCATCCTTAAGTTAGTGTTGAAAAGCCGATTGCTTAAACAGCAGATATCTAGGCCGTTAGTTTAAAGGCGAGTTTCGATAAGTGTCTCATTCTCAATTTCGGTTTCTTAGGAGGGTGGCCGAATATATGTGTAGCCTATAAGGGTGACTCATGTGGAAGACGAGTCACCTAATGTTGATAGAATATGTGTGTTGATGCAGATCTAGGAATATTCGAGATGATTCACTAAGGAAAGGCTAGAAAAGCCGAAGGTTCACGGTAAGGTTACGGTAAGGCTTCGGGATTTGATAAAGTTTTAGTAAGGTTTGGAGTTGATTTGGAAGTGGTTTTGATTGTAGGTCAAGACTGAGGATAGTGTAGTGCGGGTCGTCAACCAGGTGTGTACATACACTACACACACGAAAATCGGCAAAAGCCAAAATTTCAAAATCCCGAATGGGCCTGACGACTTGTAGGCCCAAAGTGGCAAAGTTGTGATATGAAATTGTGTGATAAATTGACATGCATGAATGTATGATTGGATTGTGATCGGGCCTAATGGGCTACATAAGCATGTTTGGGACTTAATGGATTTAATGAATATGATTAGGCCTAGTGGGCCTTATGGGATTGTAGAAATGCATGCTAGAGTTTTAATGGACTATAGGCATAGTTCTGATCTCTCAAATTTTACATAAGACTTAATTAAATAATTAAACAATCTCGTGGACAAGTTGCTAGACTAAGGTGTGGTAATGGATGTGTGCATATCTAGGATTGGATCTAGGAAGAGCCTAGTACTTAAGCGGTCCGAGTGACCCACCCCCTCTTCTCTTGAATCCTACCTGGTGCATAGTGTCCGTTCACTTTAGCCACGAGGACTTGTTGATGGGCCAAAATCCATAATTAAAATCTGTATCATTAGGAAATTACGAAAATACCCTCCTGAGGTAGAATTACGGAAATACCCTTCTAGGATAAAATTATGAAAATACCCTCCTGAGGTAGAATTACGGAAATACCCTTCTAAGGTAGAATTACGAAAATGCCCTGTAGGGTAGAACTGCTAAAACACCCTCGTAGGGTAGGAGTACCGAAATACCCCTGTAAGGTAGATTTACGAAAATACCCCTAGGTAGTGAAATGACCAAAATACCCCTAAGTGCTTATTATGTGAAAATATATGAAAATTGTGTATGATGCATTCATGAATTGTATGTTGCACTTGGGTGGGTTTTGATGATACGGAGGAAGTGTTCTGAGGATCGCATAGTCGCTTGACGACCGTGGATCCACCGTAGGCTTTTAATCCACCGAGTAGCTTTGCTACACCGCACATATATAGCAACCTTGTTGCCACGTGAGTAGTGCCGCAACTGGTGCTACCTTTGGAGTGTAGAGGATGGGTTGGTTGATGTAGACATCCCCACAGGAGTGTAGGGTTGGTACGGGTGGAGTGCAGGGTTGGATTTGGGATGGGAACATTTGCATACATGTAATTCTGATATGATATGAGGTCAATGTGGGCTAAGGCCCAGACCACCGTTATTATTAGGGCTTAGGCCCAATGTGATATGTGTATAATGAATTGATTTGATTGACAAGGGTCGTATACACTGAGTTTCGAAACTCACACCCTTATTATTAATATTTGAGGTGATCCACAATAGACAGCTCGACGCGGGAGAGGACTCGGAGATAGCCACACTACAATTTACTTAGGAATTTTAAATATAGATTTATTAAGTTTTTTAATGATAATTATTTTTTTTCCACTGTAATGTAATAAGGCTATGTAACTCCGATTTCACTATTTACTTAGGGATTTATTTAGTTACTGTTATATTTAATAAACATGGTTTTTCCTAAATATTTGTTTAATTAAATTCTTCGATTTTTAACTAAGTAAATTCTTTTCAAGCATATTTCGTTCAAACTAAGTTTTAACTAAACCGTTTTAAAAGTAACTTTTCAATGTGACATCGCCAGATTCGGGCCTAACTTCTAGGCCGGGTTTGGGATGTTACATTCTTTCATGGAGAAACTTTAAGAAATACTTTGTCCCCAACCGAATACTTAATATCTCGTCGTTTCAAATCGGCATATGATTTCTATCTATCAAAAGCTGCTTTTAGTCTTCCTTGAATCTTCTTGACTATTTCTTCTGTTTCTTGAATCAATTCTGGCCCAATCACTTTTCTTTCATTCAACTCTGTCCAACACATAGGTGATCTACATCTTCGACCATACAATGCTTCATACGGAGCCATCTGAATACTTGATTGGAAACTATTATTATACACGAATTCAGCTAAAGGCAAATAACGTTCCCAACCTGATTCAAATTCAATGATGCAAGCTCGAAGCATATCTTCTAAAATCTGAATTACTCGTTCGGACTGTCCGTCTGTTTGCGGATGAAAAGCAGTACTAAAATTAAGTCGTGTACCTAACGACTCATGTAACTGCTTCCAGAATCTAGACGTGAATCGAGGATCTTGATCTGAAATTACAGATGATGGAATACCATGTAATCTAACAATTTCCCAAATGTATACCTCAGCAAGTTTTTGCACCGACCAATCTGTTCTAGCTGCTATAAAGTGAGCTGACTTGGTAAGTCTATCCACTATCACCCAAATGGCATTCTATTTACTCGCTGACGACGGTAATCCCGAAATAAAATCCATCGTGATGCGATCCCATTTCCATTTAGGAATACTGATAGGCTGAAGTAAACCTGTCGGTACCTGATGTTCTGCCTTTACTCGTTGGCATGTAAGACATTTACCTACATATTCAACTATGTCTCTTTTCATTCCGGGCCACCAATACAAATCTCGCAGATTACGATACATTTTTGTACCTCCCGGGTGTAAAGCAAATGAACCATCATGTGCTTCTCGGAGTATTAACTCTTTCAATTCAGATTTTGCTGGAACACATACTCGATCTCAGTACCTTAGACATCCATGTGCATCAATGCTGAAATTTTCTACTATACCACTCTGTATCATCTCTCTTTTCTTCATAAACTTATCGTCTTCCAACTAAGCTGCTCTAATCTGATCAAACATCACTGGCTTTACTCTTAACTCGGCCAACAAACTCCCATCATCAGCGATACTGAGCCGTGCAAACATTGCTCTCAACTTAATTGCAACTTTTCTACTTAATGCATCAGCTACTACGTTAGCTTTTCCCGGATGGTAGTCTATAACACAATCATAGTCTTTCAGAAGCTCAATCCACCGTCTCTGTCTTAAATTTAATTCTTTCTGGGAGAGAAGGTACTTCAGACTTTTATGATCTGTATAAATGTAGCATTTTTTGCCATAAAGATAATGCCTCCAAATTTTTAATGCAAAAATCACAGCCGCAAGCTCCAAATCATGGGTCGGATAATTACGCTCATGTGGTTTCAATTGGCGAGATGCGTAGGCAATAACCTTTCCATCTTGCATCAATACACAACCTAAACCACTCAATGAAGCATCACTGTACACAATAAAATCTTTTCCCGACTCTGGTAAAGTTAAAACTGGTACCTCTGTTAACATTTGCTTCAACATCTCAAAACTTCTCTGACATTGATCATCCCAAATAAAAGAAACATTCTTCTGTAGCAGCTTAGTCATAGGCAAGGCTATTTTCGAAAATCCATTTACGAATCTTCTATAGTACCCAGCCAAACCAAGAAAACTACGTACCTCAGATACATTCTTCGGAGCTTTCCACTGGACTATAGCTTTTATCTTTTTCGGATCAACTCTGATTCCATCTGCTGATACCACATGTCCCAAAAATACGACCTCTGGCAACCAGAATTCACATTTACTCAATTTCCCATACAATCGTTTTTCTCACAAAATCTGTAGCACTATTCTGAAATGCTGATCATGTTCTGCCTTTGTCTTTGAATAAACCAATATGTCATCAATGAAAACCACAACAAACTAAGCTAAATATGGCTGAAATATGCAATTCATCAAATCCATGAAAGTAGCTAGGGCATTAGTCAATCCAAATGGCATTACTAAAAATTCATAATGGCCATACCTTGAACGGAAAGCTGTCTTCGGCACATCACATTCTTTTACTTTCAACTGATATTTAAATCAATCTTTGAAAATACCGAAGCTCCTTTCAACTGATAAAATAAATCATCAATGCAAGGAAGGGGATACTTATTTCTGATTGTCACCTTATTCAACTGTCTACAATCAATATAGAGTCGCATCGAACCATCTTTCTTTTTAACAAATAATACTAGAGCTCCCCATGGTGAAATACTCAGCCGAATAAAACCACGGTCTAACAAATCTTGCAACTGTATCTTTAACTCTTTCAGTTCTGTAGGTGACATGCGATACAGAGGTATAGAAATTGGAGCCATACCTGGGTACACTTCAATAGCAAACTCAACTTCTCTGTCTGGCGGCAAACCCGGTAATTCTTCAGGAAATACATCAGAAAACCCACAAACTGTCTGAATTTTACTGCATTGACTTCCAACCGAATCTGAATTGGTAACATAAGCCAAATATGCTGTACAACCCTGCCGTAACAACCTATTAGCCTTAATTGCTGAAATGACACGTGTTGGCTCACTGCTTCGAATACCTTTTACCTCAATAATGCTTCCATTTTCACCCTGAATACTAAACTTCTTTTTGTAACAATCCAAAATCACACCATGTTCAGACAACCAATCCATACCCAATATTACATTAAAATCTCCAAAAGGCATAATCAATAAATCAACTAGAAAAGTTTCATTCTGAATTTTCAACGGGCATCTCGGACAAACTTGATTTACTACCACTGTCTGTCCCAACGGACTCGACACTTCTATAGTTACTCTAGATATTTTAGATTTTAATTTTCTCAATTCAACTAACTTCGAATTAATATATGAATGCGATGATCCGGGGTCAATTAAAGCATAAACAGGTTCAAAATGTAATAAGAATATACCCGTTACAACATCATGCGCATCGCCTTCTTCGCAAGTTCTGACTACATATGCTCTAGCTGGTACTCGAGCCTCAGATTGCTGAGTAACAATGTCGCTCCCTCTTCTTGTACCTCCTCCTCTAGATACAGAACCACCTCTCACTGCTCCTCTACCTCTAGTAGTAGATGCTGTTCTCTGTGATATCGCAGGTGTAGTATTATCAGGTTTCGGGCAATCTTTAATAAAATGATCTGTAGATCCACATTTGAAACACCCTCTAGTCAATCGCCAACATTTACCTCTATGTCTCCTCCCGCAATGTTCACAATCTGGAATAGTAATTTCTCGAGACGGACCTCTTACACTACCGGTGGACACTGTAGTTTGTTTTCCTTGACTCTTTCCTCCTCTATCCGATCTGAAACTAGATTTCCATCCACTTTGAGAATCTCTAGATCTTTTCGGTAAAGGATTTGAGCTCGTAGTTCCCATACGTTTCCCAACGGATTTTGAAGGTTCAGACTTTTTATCAAGTCCCAAGACTTGTTCTACCATCTTAGCCCATTCAATCAAATCAACAAATTCAGTAATTCGATGAGATACTAATAACACTCTTATTTCATCTCTTAATCCCCGTAAGAATCTTTTACAACTGTCAGCTTCAGTCAGTATAAACTCTGATGCATATCTACCAAGTCTTGAGAACTCCCGTTCATAGTCCACTACGGTCATTTCACCTTGTTTCAGAGTCAAAAATTCTTGTTTCTTATCCTCTATATACATATCCCCAATATACTTCTTTTGGAATTCTTTTTGGAATAGATCCCATGTTACCTGATCAATTGGCAAATGTCGAATCACAGATTCCCACCATAAGTATGCCTCACCTTGTAGCAAAGATACAGTACATGACAAGCTTTCTCGTGGAGTACACTCCAACTGATGTAAAATTCTTTTTGCTACCTCCATCCAATTTTCAGCTATGGACGGATCAATTCCTTTCAGACCCGAAAATTTTGTGGCACCATATTTTCTTAGTTCCCTAATAGGGGGCCGTCTAGGAACAGGTATAGATGTGGTAGCAGGTACAGTCCCAGCTACTCGTTGGAGAGCATCAGCTAAAACTCTTAATATTTCAGAGTCATTTCTACCTTTTTCATCTCTCTCCCTAATGTTTTCTCTTTCTACATTGGGAGGTTGGTTTCTAATTGGATTCACACTAGGTGTAGTTGATTCACTTTCGTCTAAATCATACGATTCTTCATTCATTTCTTCATCTATATCATCAAGGTGTTCATCAGACATCTTTAATCTATAAAACAAAAACAATTAAATTGGTCAGCATCCAAAAATCCGGACTCAATTTTGACTTCTCTGTCGCATGTACTTCTAGACTCACTTACGAGTTCGATTTAGTCTGAGAATCGGCTAAACCTATAGCTCTGATACCAATAAATGTAACACCCTCTAACTCCAAACCGTCACCAGAATAGGGTTACAAGGCATTACCGGACTTATACACTAACATATGAATAAAAACAAGACATAAATTTGAGTTTCAATCTAAAATCATCTAATTTCCATCAAATAGTTCTTAATATAGGCCTACGGGGCCCAAAATAGGTTTAGAAAATGATTTGGGATTAAACCGGGAACTTTAAAAATTTTTCTTTGAAGACAGGGGCACATGGCCGTGTGGCTTGGGACACCCCCGTGTGGCCAGCCCGTGTGGCTCCCCATGGCCGTGGGGTCAGGCCGTGGGCAGATCTGACTTGCCACACACGGCAATGTAACTAGCCCGTGGGCAAGTCTGACTTCCCCACACGGCTTGGGCACACGCCCATGTGTCTTGGTCGTGTGAAAACATGATTTTTCACTAATTTTAAGCTACTTTCACCCACTAAACATACCCAATTCATACTCAAAACATTGACTTATAAATCTTAATCAAATGCCACTCATTTCAATTTCAAACTTAACCAAAAACTCATTCATTCAATCCAAAAACTTCTTAAGGTTTATAAACCATATTTACATTCAAAATATTAAACATTTACAAGTAACAAATACTAAACCTAGTACATGCCACATTACCAAAAGATAGATACATCACCACAAATTGGAGCTAAGATCGGGATTGACTTGGATGCTTAACTGAACCTCAACTTTACCTAACCTGGGCATGGAAAACAACCGTACGCTGAGTATTGGAAATACTCAGTGGTATTACCATAATTCAAATTATAATGACAATCAAATACCATAAACATACATGGATAATTATAATTTACACAGATAATCTCATATCAAGTTATCATATCTACCTTGCATGATTTTCAATATTTGAATCCATATTCTATCAATATGTTTTCCCACAATTCTTAAACCTTTGGTTCATCTCTGAGCCACATATAATCATTCAATTTTCATTTCATATATAAATGCTTCATGAAACTTTGATTCATGCTTTCAATCACATATCATAAATCTCATATCAATAACTCAATCACATTCATTCGGAATTTACCACTTCACTTATTTTCCCCTATTAACTTGACACGGACCTTAGCGGATACACGGATCCAATTAAACATATCAAAAAGGCGACCAACGCCTCATCGGCATAACCGAAGTAAAGTGGCTACCAAAGCCTCATCGGATAGTTCGAAGTAAATCTATGACACACCAAGTGTCTCATCAGCTGAGCTGAAGCAAAGTGGCTACCAAAGCCTTATCGAAACTATCCGAAGCAAATCTATGGCACACCAAGTGCCTCATCGACTCAAGGTCGAAGAATTTCTGAACTGTTCTAATCCTATGGCATGCCAACTATATCCACTAAGCCTGACTATTTAATAAGGTATCGAAATCACTTATTCGTTTCACTTCCACTTTCAATTGAATGAAATCATTCAAATTCAATCATAATAGCCTTTCAATCTCAATTTGCCTCAAAAATCACATAATCACATATTCACCAATTAATTCCAAATCAATTCATATAATCATACATTCACCAATCAATTCCAAATCAATTCTCATAATCATACATTCACCAATCAATTCCAAATCAATTCAATTCAAATATCACTACTTACCTTAATTTTATTCTCTATACACATATATTAAATTTAAACACATAACAATTAATAATTTGAATTAAGGTAATACAAACCCGAATTTTTCGTATTTACTCCTTGTTTATTTTCTCCTTGCCCTTCGATGCTGATGCTTCGATTTCTTTGCTAGCTATGCAAATGTAAATAAATATTTTATTAATTACAGCCCTATTTATAACAATTGAATAATAATAGAATTTCCATCAAATTTATAACTTATTCTCAATTTAATCCAAATTGACTTATTTACTTTTCTAGCTTAATTACTACTTTATTTCTACTCAATTTCCATCCAAATTCCTATTAACTATCAAATATTCATATTAAAACCCTAATGCAAGAATTTCTTTCAATTTAGCCCCTAAAACTCAAAACTTATAAACTAGTTTACTATTTAGTCCCCTAATCAATTCTAATCAATAATTTTATCAAATTAATCTCTAATTTCATCACTTTTTCCACATGAACCCTTCTCAAACATCCATTAACTTTCAATATTTCCACATAAACTCAAAAATATTCAACTCTAGGGCTTCCAAAACATCAAAATCATAAGAAAAAGGGCTTAATTAAACATACCTTTTAAACTTTCAAGCTTCACAAGCTTCAATTCTCAAATTTTTCCTTTTTCTTTTCTTTCTTCTTTTCTTCTTGCTATTTTCGTTCTTCTCTATAACTTTTTCTAATCTTTTTCTTTTGTTTTCTTTATTTTATATACCTTTATTTACTTAATTTATAACTAATTATAAAATATCTAATTATAACAAATAAATATATTACATGTGTACCAATACATTTATATACACATGTATTAATCCACACCATACATTTGTCACCATCATAATTAATTAATAAAATATAATATAATATAATATTACACAATAATAATTATTATAAAAATATCTTTTACTTAAATATTAAGTAAACCAATTAATTTTATACATTTGTACATATTTATTTTATTACACATGTAAATTATTTTTATCAAACACATGTCACTTTTATGGTTTATTTACTAATTTAATCCCTTAATATTTTTCTATTCTATAATTAAACCTTTATACTCTATTCAATTTAGTCCTTACTACTAATTATTTCTAATCAAATTAAATACCCTTATTCAAAACTTAATTAAACACACAACTAAACACTCAAGTATTTCTAATAATTATTTGCTAACTCGATTTACTAAGACAAAGGCCCTACGACTCGTTTTTTCCTAAGACGGAGGCCCTAAACTCATTTTTCCGGTGCCCGTGGAATTTGGGTCGTTATAATACACTTGTGTTTTTCAAACAAATAGATTTAATAAAAATATCCATAAATTACATTAATACCCTTGTATATTATCCTCAATGGTTTTTGCACACAAAGAAAAATAGAAGCAAATATTGGCTCAATGGTAATCTAACATTTAACTAATACTAAGCGATATTATGTGCTCAGATCGTAATACAAAAAGAAAACTTGTATTAGTGAATGAACTTAAACATGTCCTTGGTCTAATGGGAAATGAGCAAACCGACTGAAAGACTAACATTCCATCTATCAAGTCCAATTAGAGAGATACTCTGTCTTGAGCATCAAACCAAATCACAACTAAAAGATAGAGACATATATGTGACTAAATAGACTAATAGTACATCAAACAGGACTCAAATAGAATAGATCCTAAATCTATTTATAGATTTATTCACTTGTGACGTTCATAGTGTGGCATACCTTAATCCTGAGTGGATGATAGACTCTGTATGAATGACTCGTATACTTTGATATAAGTAAAAGCTTGAGTTCAAATAGATAAGGAATTGAAAGCTGATGTGTTGGGTATACGTCCTCTACAATATGTAAAATTATTCACAATAGTGGAATTCATAGCCCAAGAAATGGATAAATGATATCCTCTCGTTAGCATTACATGATACACGAAAAATAAATGTGACCATTGGTCATTTGTCTTTGTAATAAATGACTTGATTTCTATTATGGTTGCCATGAATAAAATAGGAACAAATTGGGAGAATGGATTTACACCAAAGAGAATATGGATATCGCGTGAGGGTAACTTATGATAATGTCATTGGACGCGCATTGATTAGGTAGCTTTAGTAATGGTATAGAATTATGGATTGCTCGGTCATGATATTATGTGGAATAAATTCATGTTTAAATGAGTTTATAATTAATAAGAACATGCTGGAACTTAATTATAAATCATTTGAGCCTTAATTTCATATCTTCAATCGGTCCCTCCGCTAGCTCATTGAAAACTAGAAATGAATTGCGTATAAAATCAAATGAACAGAAATGGATTGAATTGATAAAGTTAGATAAATAGGTCGCATTTGAAAATTAATATGTTTTGTCACAAAGTATGAAAATAAATTGAGAATTAATTTATGTTTTTTGAATTTTTATTTAATCAATAGTTTATGTTCAAAATTGGAATTAAATTAATTGGTTATTGTGAATCCGTTGAAACGGGAATTAAATATATTTTCTCATAAATTCTTTTACGATAAAGTTGTCATGACTTTAATATAATTAGAATTGGGTTGAGAAATTTATTTAATTAGATATTTAATTTAACTAATTAAATTAATTTAATAAATAATATTTATTTTATAGAATAGAAAAACCATCTATTGGTTTAGATTAAATTATAAAGTGTTGGCTTAAAAGCCTAAGAAGCACATATAATTGGACTCAATACAAGAGAGGCCCAAAACCCTCTCGTAATACATATAATGGGCAACACCTTCGTATATTTAACTAGGGTGTTAAATAAGTATTATTTGTATTCTACTAATTCAACCAGATTATCCTATCTCTCCGTATAAATAGATGGCACTGTTAGAGCTAAAAATATACAAAAGTTTTCAGTATTGTTATTCTGCCAAAAAATAGTAAGAATTTATTTGCTAAATATAAATTATATTCTCTAGGAATAACCATTCTCCAGTTTCTATTGAGATAGAATTACTTTCCTATTGAAAGTGATAAATTGTTTTTGGTTCTATGTTTAATTCGTGATTGTTCAAGCCCACACTCAAAGAGATTCGTGGTGCGAATATAGCGAAGAAGGTCATTCGGTTGAAAGTCAGGAATGTTAAGAATATCGCAAACTTATTACTATAAATATCACAAACTGGCTCGATTTTTAAAATTTTAATTTTCCACTGTAATAGAAATAGTTTTTAAACCAGCTTTTTTTCAACACCAACTTGGGAAAAAGTAGCTTAGGTACCACTTGTGACGAAAACAAGTTTAGGTACTAAGATGGAAAAAAGGATATAGTTTAGATACCTTTTTATGAGTTAAGCCTTTTACTAACTATATGTGTTACATATCGTGTAATGGGCTTTATGGACCTTATAGTGTACCTTGTGAACTTGCTCATGTAGCCATAAAGAGCTGAACATGTGTCTTTCAATGCAACCAATCATATTGTGAACCTAGGCTAGTTTGCGAACCATAACTTGACAAACTTTGGAAAGGGATAGCTCCACTAAGACTATGTGATGGCCATGTTGAGATCTAGGTAATTGATGCTAGTCGCCTTAACATGTCTCATCCAAAGACGCCAGGCCACTATCACTACCTTGGGTATCAAATCAAACATCCACATTAATGATCTTAGGACACATAGCTAAGTTTGTCCCTCCACTATAAAAAGGCCATGCAAACAACTCATGTAGGACTTCTTTTTCCTCTCTTGAATCTTTAGACTCTCTCCTAGAAAAATAGAAATCTCTTCCCAACTTTCATCCTCCTCTCACTTATCCTACCTTCGTCTTCTTCCCTTATTTACCTCATTGGTAAACAATTGGTGTGCAGAGTGTAGACTGACATGGCACGTTCAGGTAGCAGCGATCCTGCTAGTACTGAGTTTGATCCTGCCAAAGATCAAGTTACATACCTTATTGGTCATAACACCATAGCAAATATGGAGTAGACTGGGAAATCAAACCAGGATCCATTACATATTGGTTAGCAATACCCCCCTAAAAATTGAACTAACCCACAAAATAAAAAAAAAGTCAAAACCAACAAAACCCTTACCAATAAAATCCATACCACCAGCTTTACCAATGTCCCTCAATGGTATTATAACCCTTAAAACTAGCACCATGCTAGAGCATCACCGAGAAATCAAGGGTATTAGCACCATCAATTCGGGAATCAGTGGTATCTAAACATGTAAGAGAGAATAAGAGTTATGGAGGAGCAAATGTCCTCTCAGCAAAAGCGATGCAACAGAAGTTTATCCAGGAGTAAATGGACAAGCAAAGACAAAAGGATGAAAGAAATGAAATAAACGAAAAGCTCATTAAGGTGCTCAGATAAAATACGATGAGCCAGGAGTAAAATATCAGACATAGAAGGGAAGAATCCATCGATTCTAGGCACGATCAACAACATGCAGGCCAAGGTAAAAAAAATTTAGTAGATGCGAGTGTCGATATGGATGATAGAGATGATAGCTATGATGGGGACTATAATGATAGTTATAGTCTTTCTAGTAAAAATATTTTAGAGCAAAATGTAACACTTCAAAATTTGTTATAGTATGAAAATAATAGAAAGTTGAGATTTTGTCCTCGATATAGTAAAATAAAGAAACTAAGAAAAAAATTAGGTGACAAAAAAGAGGAACTTAAGTGATGATAAAGAAATTTTAATAAAGAGGAATATTGCGATATATTAATTTAGAGTGACGATTAGATCGTAAATGTGATAAAAGTTCTATGGCCCAAGTATAAATACAGGAAAAGTTGACGGGTCAATAGTGTAAATATTTTAAGGGTGGAAGGATCTAGAGAATAGGAAAATGGATGAATTAGGACCAAATTGGATTAATGGGAAAGAAAGAGGGATTAGAGGTGAAAATATACCAAAAAGGAAATAGGACACATGGGTGGTATTATAGAAATAGTGGAAGGGTAAAATGGTGAATTATTGAAAAGATATTTATGAGTAATGGTATAATTGTAATTAAATGGAAATAAAAAGGCAATGTAACACCTCTAACCCATTACCGTCACCGGAATAGGTTAAGAGGCTTTACGGACTTTCAACTCAATACAAAAATATTCAATCAACAATTGTCATCTCATTTCAATAATTATCAACCATTCATAATCATAACTTGCTCAAATCAAACATAGTAAGCTTAAAACATATGATCGGGACTAAATCGATAACATTTGAAAGCTTTAAGAAAACTTTGAAAATTTCTCAAATAAGGGTCACACGGCTGTGTGCCTAGGACGTGTGCCTCACACGGTCACTAGACACGCCCATGTGTCCAGGCCGTGTGAAAACAAGGCATACATGCTGACTTGTCCACACGGCCACCAGACATGACCGTGTGTCTGGCCGTGTGAAAATTAGGGGGTATACTAACTTGGCTACATGACCGACCACACGCCCATGTGCCAGCCCGTATGCCATACACGGCCAATAGACATGCCCGTGTGTATATGCCATGTAACTCACTAACTTGTTTATCTAAGGTGCACGGGTCACACGGTCGAAACACACGTCCGTGTGCTCAGACCGTGTGCCACGTAAATAGGCTTGGTTTAAGCCATTTTTCCCACACAATTCTCTTGTACCTGTAAGCATCAATTTGCAAAAAAAAAATCATATGCAAAATAGGCAACCAATTCAGCCAATTCAAGTCAAATTATAGACCATTTCATAACCAATCAAAACAATGCCATTTATACCACTAAACATATACCAAATAACACATTTCATCTACCTTATTACATTAATATAATACACTACAAAACATTCACATAACATCATCCATTTTAACCTTATCAAATGCCAACATTATTCATTAAAGTTACCACATTAGAGACACGTCATATAAAGCTTTAATACCGAATCTTCCATTGCTAATTCAAGCCATATCACATAGCTTGTTCAAGTACCAAAATTCACATCATAATCTTAAACATAAGTGGCCATATAATTCAACTTATAAACTAGCCTATACATGTCATATTACATTATTTCCACAAGTTCCAAAAGTACCAAAAGATCGTCTAGATAGTGTGATAGAAAATCTCTAACCTTGTCCGAATCAAGTAAGCTAACGAACCTCTATGAAACACGGAAAATAAACAGAGTAAGCATTAAGCTTAGTAAGCTCGTATAATATAGAATTAAACTTAACAATATGAAATTAAGCATTAAAGCAATTTAAAACCAACTCATTTGCTCATAATACCTACTCACAACACTATTCACAAGTTAGCCATTTAACAACCATATATTCACCCATTCACAAGGATGAAACCAAATACATAACATTCATGTAACCTTAATTTCATCTCTCAATTCATATGAATCATGTATCATTGCAACAATTCAAGTCATATAACTAATGTATCAAGTCATCCATACAATTCATATATTCATGCAACATATAACCATATAAGTCATGTAATTCAAGTAACATATAACCTTTATAACTCATATCCGTATAATGCCCGTTGAACCTAATGAAATATCGAAAGATACTCGGGTGATACACACTAAGTGTATTATCGGTAATCCGTCAATTCATCATCATTATCGCTCTTTCGAGCCATGATCAGTAAGCTCCTCCTAAGCTAGTAAACGGTAAACTCTATAGAGCTGAATGGTAAGCTCATAAGAGCTTGACGGTACGCTAATATGAGCTGTGGTGACTCTGCAACAAATGCAGGAGCTCGACCAAAACGGTAACCCTAGTAACATGTCACTTGTATTCTATGACTTTCTATGGTTCAAACGGGACTCTGTATTTCACACTAAACATCAATATAGGTATTCAAGTTTCATTAATTACATATATTCAATTCATATTCATCCATTTCAAATAAATAAAATTAATTTAAAGTTTGATTCTAATTATACGAACTTACCTCGTATTTGCTCGGATAACTGTCATCTACTCGTCTACTTTTCGTTTTCCCTGATCTAATTCCTGTATTTGTTTATCTTGATCTATGTTTTATCAAATTCAATACTTTTAGTAACTATTCAATTCAATTTAATCCATAATTCACATATTTGGCAAATTACACATTTGCCCCTATACTTTTGACTAATTTAGCCCTTTTCACACAAAATGGCACATTTATGCAATTTACCCTTAACCCATGTATAGCTGAATTTGATACTACAAATTAGCAGCCCATATTTTCATTTATTTCATATTTTCAAATACAACATTTCTATTTTTCACAAATAAATCCCTAATTCTCATTTTTGTCGAAAATCACTTTATAAAACTTGTATATCTGTTAACAACCATCAATAATCTAACAAGAAACTTCAAAATATACAAGTATTCAACAATGGAATATTTCAAAATCCTCAAAAATTTCAGAAATTGAGGTACAGGCTACCTAGATTAAGCTACAACGAGCTCAAAAACGTAGAAATCATTAAAAACGGGATAAAAATCATACCTTAATTGATAGAATTGAAAGTGCCAAATGTAGAACCCTAGTTCATCTATTTTTCTTTCTCAAATTCGGTGTAAGCATAAAGATGAAGCATGAAATGTTTTGTTTTACTTTAATAATTCATTAATTAACCAATTACTTTAATAAGTTCATCTATTAATAAACCCTTTTTTGCTATTAGAAATCAAAGTTTTCGCTTTACGCGATTTAGTACTTTTTACCGAATTAACCATTTAATCGATAAAATTTCTTTACGAAATTTTTATATTATAGTTCTATCATGTTGTAAAACTCATTAAAATAACAAAATAAATATTTTGACTTGATTAAGTGGCCCCTAAACTACTGTTCTGATCTGACTAAAAAACGGGATGTTATAACTCTCCCCCTTTAAGGATTTTTGTCCCTGAAAATCTTACCGGTAAAAAGGTCAGGGTACTATTTTCGCATAGCTTCCTCAGGTTCCCACGTAGCTTCCTCTATTCCTTTTTTATACTAGAGAACCTTCACTAGTGCTATACGTTTATTTCTCAATTCTTTGATTTCTCTAGCTAGAATCCTGATCGGTTCTTCGTTGTACGATAAATTCGACTGTATTTCCAAATCAATAGGAGAGATCACATGTGACGAATCAGATCGGTATCGACATAGCATTGAAACATGAAAAACATTATGTATCTTTTCAAGCTCAGACGGTAACAGTAGTCGATATGCTACAGGCCCTATTCTTTCAACAATTTCATACGGCCCAATGAATTGCGGACTTAACTTCCCTTTACGTCCGAAACATAGAATTTTCTTCCACAGTGACACTTTTAAGAATACTTGATCTCCGACCCAAAATTCTATATCTTTACGTTTCAAATTCTCGTATGATTTCTGTCGGTCTGAAGCTACTTTTAAACTGTCGCAAATCACTTTTACTTTTTCTTTTTTTTTTCTGATCAATTCAACCCTATGAATCTTTTTCTCACTCAATTCAGTCTAGTGTAACGGTGTTTGACATTTACGACCGTATAGAGCTTCGTACAGTGCCATTTTTAAGCTCGTCTAAAAACTATTATTATATGCAAATTCGATCAGAGGCAAGTATTTCTCCCAGCTGCCTTCAAATTCGAGAATGCAACAACGCAACATATCCTTAAGTATTTGTATAACTCTCTCGTCTGATCGTCAGTCTGCGAGTGGAAAGCTGTACTAAAATTCAATTTTGTTCCCAAAGCTTCTTGCAGTTTCTTCCAGAATCTTGATGTAAATATCGAATCTCTATCAAAAATTATAGACAGTGGTACACCGTGCAATCGTACAATCTCAAACAGGTACAATTCAGCTAGTCTATCCAGAGAGTAATCTATACGTACCGGTATGAAATGAGTAGATTTCGTCAGTCTATCAACTATAACCTATATTGCATCTTTCTTTTTCAGAGTTAGGAGCAATCTCATTACAAAATCCATTGTAACTCTATCCCATTTCCATTTTGGAATCATCACCGGCTATAACAAACCCGATGGTACTTGATGTTTGGCTTTTACTTGTTGACAGATCAAACATTTCGATACAAACTTTGATATATCTCGTTTCATTCCTAACCACCAGTACAACTGTTTCAAATCATTATATATTTTGGTGCTACCCAGGTGAATAGAAAAGCGACTACTATGAGCTTCATGTAAAATCTTCTGAATGAGTTTGATGTCTTTAGGTATACAAATTCTATTACAGAACATTAAACAATCACTAGTTCCAATATGAAATTCTGAATCAGAATTAGACTCACATTGAATTCGTCTAGCTTACAATTCGCTATCATCTTTCTGAGCATCAAGTCAGCTAGAAAATAATATCCCCAAGTCATCAACAGACATTTCTTACAAATTTTATCAACTAAAACTAATTGGCCTAACGGGTTCGATACTTTAACTATAAACTCTGTAGACTCGACATGTAAACTCTTTAAACACTAATTCCATATAGATATATGAATGAGTTGATCCAGGATCTATCAACGCAACAATATCAGTGTTATAAAGAGAAAAATTACCAATAATAACATCAGGTGACGATGCTTCCCCACGTGCACAGATAGCATAAGCTCAAGCAGGTGCTCATATCTCTAATCTCACATTCGAGTCTCGTACAGTACTGTGGTTACCACTCGAATTTCCAGCATTTTGGGGTGGCCTTCCTCTGGTAATGATATTACTTACTTTAATAGATTGCTCTCTTTCAGCTGTAGGTTTCTCTGGACAGTCTCGTAGAAAATGGTCCAATGATCCGCATTTGAAACATGCCCCACTTTTCAATCGGCATTCACCATAGTGCTTCTTATTACAATGTTTGCATTCATTTCCCACATTCTTCACGCTACCCACACTAGCAACAAACATCGTATGAGGTTTTAGATTAAATTGTCTAACATCTCTGCCTCTGATCGATATACCCGCATAAGTAGTTGAACGATGATAAAAATCTTTAATTTTCTTCGATCTAGACTGAAGCGATTTACTCGAGAATCTCTTTCTAGAATCTCTCGCTTTAAAATCAGCTTTTATTTTCTCATTGGCAAGTTCTTTGGCTTTACAAGCCTCATTAACCAGGACAACGAACTCTTTTAACTCAAGAATTCTGACTAACAATCGGATATCCTCATTCAATTCATCCTCGAATATTTTACACATTGTAGCTTCAGTAGAGACACATTCACAAGCATATTTTCTGAGTCTGACAAACTCTCTCTCGTATTAAGTTACTATCATACGGCCTTGTTTCAAATCAAGGAATTCTTTTCGTTTCTAGTCGACGAACCGTTGACTAATATATTTCTTTCGGAATTCAATTTGGAAAAAATCCCATTAAATTCTTTCTCGTGGAATAACAGATATTAGGGTATTCTAGCAGTGGTATGTTATGTCTCTCAACAATGAAATAGCACATTTTAAACTTTCTTCAGGTGAGCAACGCAATTCATCAAAAACCCTGATCATATTTTCGAGCCAAAATTCAGCTTTCTCAGCATCATTACTAGCGGTAGCTCTAAATTCTTCAGCCCCATATTTTCGTATCTTATTAACAAGAGGTCTACTCAATCTCAAAGGATCCATACCTCATGGATCTACAGGGATTGGCTGGGGAACAAGTGGGGGTAGAGGTTGTTGAGAAGCCGGGTTTGCTCGAACAAATTCGATAAACCATCCACTCATCATTTGGAAGAAATCTTGTTTAGCTTCTCCCTGACTGCCCGTAGCAGGACTTGATTCAGAAAGTGTAGTCCCTTGAGTGGGAGCTGGCGCATTACTCTCTACATTATCTGCTACTACCCGATTTGGATCTATTTACTAAATAAAACATAATTCAGAAGCTGTAAAGAGATATCACACTATCGCAGATTATATATGGCATGTATAGCTAGACTAGTATACACTATGGTAGTCCTAGAATCGACTAAACCATAGCTCTGATACCAATAAAGTGTAACACCTCTAACCCATAACCGTCGCTGAAATAGGTTAAGAGGTTTTACGGACTTTCAACTCAATACAAAAATATTCAATCAACAATTGTCATCTCATTTCAATAATTATCAACCATTCATAATCATAACTTGCTCAAATCAAACATAATAAGCTTAAAACATATGATCAGGACTAAATCGATAACATTTGAAAGCTTTAAGAAAACTTTGAAAATTACTCAAATAAGGGTCACACGGCTGTGTGCCCAGGACGTGTGCCTCACACGGTCACTAGACACGCCCATGTGTCCAGGCCGTGTGAAAACAAGGCATACATGCTGACTTATCCACACGGCCACCAGACACGATCGTGTGTCTGGCTGTGTGAAAATTAGGGGGTATACTAACTTGGCCACATGACCGACCACACGTCCGTATGCCAGCCCGTATGCCATAAACGGCCAATAGACATGCCCGTGTGCCTATGCCATGTAACTCACTGACTTGTTTATCTAAGTTGCACAGGTCACACTGTCGAGACACACGCACGTGTGCTCAGACCGTGTGCCATGTAAATAGGCTTAGTTTAAGCCATTTTTCCCACACAATTCTCTTGTACCTACAAGCATCAATTTGCAAAAAAAAAATCATATGCAAAATAGGAAACTAATTCAGCCAATTCAAGTCAAATTATAAACCATTTCATAACCAATCAAAACAATGCCATTTATACCACTAAACATATACCAAATAACACATTTCATCTACCTTATTACATTAATATAATACACTACAAAACATTCACATAACATCATTCATTTTAACCTTATCAAATGCCAACATTATTCATTAAAGTTACCATATTATAGACACGTCATATAAAGCTTTAATACCGAATCTTCCATTGCTAATTCAAGCCATATTACATAGCTTGTTCAAGTACCAAAATTCATATTCATAATCTTTAACATAAGTGGCCATATACTTCAACTTATAAACTAGCCTATACATGCCATATTTACATTATTTCCACAAGTTTCAAAAGTACCAAAAGATCGTCTGGATAATGTGATAGCAAATGTCTAACCTTGTCCAGATCAAGCAAGCTAACGAACCTCTATGAAACACGAAAAATAAATAGAGTAAGCATTAAGCTTAGTAAGCTCGTATAATATAGAATTAAACTTACCAATATCAAATTAAGCATTAAAGCAATTTAAAACCAACTCATTTGTTTACAATACCTACTCACATCACCATTCACAAGTTAGCCATTTAACAACCATATATTCACCCATTCACAAGGGTGAAACCAAATACATATCATTTATGTAACCTTAATTTCATCTCTCAGTTCATATGAATCATGTATCATTGCATCAATTCAAGTCATATAACTAATGTATCAAGTCATCCATACAATTCATGTATTCATGTAACATATAACCATATAAGTCATGTAATTCAAGTAACATATAACCTTTATAATTCGTATCCATATAATACTCGTTGAACCTAATAAAATATCGAAGGATACTCGGGTGATACACACTAAGTGTATATATCGGTAATCCATCAATTCATCATTATTACCACTCTTTCGAGCCATGATCAGTAAGCTCCTCCTGAGCTGGTAAACGGTAAGCTCTATAGAGCTGAACGGTAAACTCCGAAGAGCTGAACGGTAAGCTCATATGAGCTAAAACGGTAAGCTCATACAAGCTGTGGTGAGTCCGCAACAAATGCAGGAGCTCGACCAAATGGTAACCCTAGTGACATGTCACTTGTATTGTACGGCTTTCTATGGTTCAAACAGGACTCAATATTTTATAGTAAACATCAATATAGGTATTCAAGCTTCATTAATTACATATATTCAATTCATATTCATCCATTTCAAATAAATACAATTAATTTAAAGTTTGATTCTAATTATACGAACTTACCTCGTATTTTCTCGGATAACTATCATCTACTCGTCTACCTTTCGTTTTCCCCGATCTAGTTCCAGTATTTGTTTATCTTGGTCTATATTTTATCAAATTTAATACTTTCAGTAACAATTCAATTCAACTTAATCCATAATTCATAAATTTGGAAAATTACACATTTGCCCTTATACTTTTGACTACTTTGCAATTTAGCCTTTTTCACACAAAATGGCAAATTTATGCAACTTACCCTTAACCCATGTATAGCCAAATTTCAGACTACAAATTAAAAGCCCATATTTTTATTTAGTTCACATTTTTATCCACAACATTTCTATCTTTCACAAATAAATCCCTAATTCTTATTTTTGTCAAAAATCACATTATAAAACTTGTATATCTATTAACAAACATTAATAATCTAACAACCATCAACCTGTTTGCTCCAGTGGTTATTTATGTTGGAAGTGTCTGAGAAGTCTTGGGTTCAAGCCTTGGCTTGTACAAAAATTTTGTTTCTTATTTGATTAAACCCTACCTCTTGGCAGTAGGCTTTTTAAATAAATATGGGTGAAGCATGTCAAAAAGGCCGCAGCCTAGGGGATAGGGTCGTGTAGAATGTTCCATGGGGTCTGAGGTTCTAGACTTAGTGATACAAAAGGAGTATTTATTTTGCTGCCTTGCCGTGTGGGTAGTAGAAGTTGACCAAAACACTGCTGAGTGGAGTGGAGTGGAGTTGAATGGGTGGTTGAGGAGATTATGGGGGAGAGATTTTAGGAGGAAATTTTGGGATGTGAGGTTGTGGAGGAGTTGTGCCAAATTTGAACTGCAGGCGCTCAAAGAATTCGGCTGTGCAAAATCACTCTCGTTTCCTGTTATTCTTTTGGTTCTTTTTCTCTGTGAGGCCAAATATAGCATTTTTTGGGTATTTTCTCATTTGTGGTTTGTTTCGAATTTGCACTTCTCTTAAAGTCCCTTACTGGTCGATTATTACTCTTCTTTCCCTTCTCTTCTTAGCCGAATACTCCTCTTCTTTCTCTCTCAACTCTTTTGAGCCTATCAATTCCCCTCTTTTGTGTCTTGCTACCTTGACTGATTCACCTTGTTATTCCCCACTCCCAATTGGTTTTGCTGTGCCGAAAACCATCTTCTCTTGTAGTTGAACATTGTTTATTTTCCATCAATCTCTCCCTTTTCTTCTTTGCCGATTCTCATCTCCTCTTTCTTTCTTGTTAGGCTCCTCTCGATTTCTGGAACTTCTCAAGAAGTAGGGGATTTTACTTTGATATTGAAGCGATTGAAATCTTTCCCTCATCACTTCATCGAAGGTAACTCTGTTGGTAGTCATTATGTTCAACTGGGATATATTGGCTTGCATTCCTTGGTGTTGGCCGAATGCTTCTTTCCCTTACTTTTGGGTTTTGTGTTTTCTATAAGTTAGTATATGTTGATTCAAGTCATGGGTATAAGCAATCTTAATTAATAGACTTCGCTGGTAGTGCAGATATTCAACAAGGGGCGTGTGATCAATCTTGGTCAGCGGTTTAAGTGGGCTAAGCCACATTTTTCAATCAAGGCAAGCATGAATGATGTTTTGGGATAAGTGTTTAAAAAAGGGTTGTTAACCCAATTGTCAGATGATTAATGGAAGGTCTTGATTGAATGTAGGTTTTGATGCTCTTGGGCTACTCACAGGATTTCGCAAATAGGTGTGTGTAAAATCACTACTCGTAATTGTAGGTCGGCAAAAGCTGAAATAAGTTATCATTGATGCTACACGGGTCTGTGCTCACTCATGTGGCAGTCTGAATGCCTAGACATAGGCGTATAATCATTGGGACCGGCCATGAGCGATATCATGGGCCAAGGTCATTTTGCGCCATTTTGGGCCGAACTGCTCTATGTGGGCCCCACAGGCTTATGGGCTCCACACAGGTAAGCCACACAAGAGTGTGGAAAATATTGGGTCAGGTCGTGTAATCTACATGGCCAAGGCCATTTCAGGGCTATGTAGGCTATACGGGCATGTAGGCCCACATGGGCTTGCATTATGGGCCTTGGGCCCATTTTCACTGTTTGATTGTTAAGGTTGCACAGGTTGTCTAAGACGACTGTGGACCTATTGTGGGTTCAGTAAGCACGTCTAGGCCCCAAATTGATAAATGACTATTATGCCCCTATGAGGTAAAATGACTATTATGCCCTTATAAGATGTATGATCGATTGAGCATGTCATTCAATATATATTGCATACATGCATGATATTATGATATGTTGCATGGGGATGGGTTTATTATGATTGGAGGAAGTGTACTGTGCTGCCAGCTCTGCTGCAAATACTGGTTAGTGCCGCAACCGGTGCTATTTTGAAGTGTAGCGGGTGGGTTGATTTTATCCCCGCGTGGAGTGTAGGGCTGGATGAAATGGTGTGTAGAGGCTGGTTGGGTAGGATTTCTGATTGCATATCTATATTGTTACCAACACTGAAATGGGCCAAGGCCCACACTAATACTGGTACTGTAATGGGCTAAGGCCTAAATAGAACTAAACTGTAACTGATACAGGCTTAAGCCTAAACTATATTTGCTTACTGTATGATTGATTGTTTGTTTAAAAGGGGATTACACACTGAGTTTTCGTAAACTCACCTATAACTTCCCAGATTTTAGGCCTAAAAGTATTCGGCCTTAGTGACGACTTATACTATTTTGTTGTGTATGAAAATATCACAATTGTGTGTTTGGTGTATTGGTTAAGTATTTAGGAGTGTTTGGGAGTGTTGGAGAAGTCCAGGGTTCAAACCTGGGCTGTAGCAAAAATTTTGGTAAAAGTGTATAAACCCTAGATGCTAGAAAGTAGGCCTTATAAATTATTGTGTTGGAAAATTGACACAAGGAAGCATGTGGCCTAGTGGTTGTGGCGTCATTAAGGTTGCAAGGGAGCATGGGTTCAAGTCTTGGCACTTGCAATTCATTTTGGTTTTCTTTTAAATGAACTTAGACTTTGGCCCATAGGCTTATATTTAGTTGTGCTTGTTTTGTGACACAATGAGCTAGTTGGTAAGGTGGCTAGCGACGTGGATTAAGTTACAAAGGAGCTTGAGTTCGTAACCCCTTACATGAAAAAGGTAATTATTTTGCTACATAAGGGCGGTAAAAGGTTCAATTGGATTCAATTATTGGAGGGTTGTTATGGACTTAGTAAAAGGAGGAAATTTGAACTGGTCATGGTTGTTATTTGAATTTGAATTGAGGGGAGTTAGAGTGAATCAAGGAGGGAGTTGTTTAAGGGGGAGGTTTGGCTAAATTTGGGACTCCTTAGGAGTGCATATTCGATCATTAGTACCGATTTTGAGTGGGAACTAAGGGAATTTCGGGATTGGGAGTTTGAGTGTGCATTTTCAGCTTTTGTGAGTTAAGTGTCGAATGTCTCCTCTAGTAGTTTGGGCTTTTATTTCTTTTGTCATTTTGTGCCTTTTCGGGAATTGATTAGAGTGAGTGCCGAATCTCTTTTATCAACTCCTTTCTCCTATTTTTAATTATTGCCAAAGCATCCCATTCTCTTTTTCTCTCCTTTGTTTAACTCTTGGCTGAACCTTGTGGAGACTTCCCTCTTTTTCTCTTTTTTCTTTCTTTAGCCGAATTCTGCGTCTTTTCTCCATCTCGTATTTTCTTCTCTTCTCAAGAGAAGCCTAATACTCTGACTGTCCTGTTCCATCATTTCTTTTTCTCTTGATCGAATCCTTTCTCCTTTTTCCTCATAATATTTTGCCAATTCACTTTCATTAGCCGAATTTATCCACAAAAGTCGAACCCCTTTTTTATTCTTTAAGTGTTTGTTGATCATCCTTCTTCTTCTCTTTTAGTAGGTCGAACCTTCCTTCTCTTTTGTGTATCGGAGTTAACTATTATTCTCATCGGTAATCAATTGATTTGAGGATTGGAACTCTCCTTTTCTACTATTGGAAGTTACTTTGGATTCGTGGTTACTAAGGTAACTAGGGGTTGTCAAGTGGCCAACTGCTCCTTAATTCCAATCGATCTAGTCAAACTAACTTTGTGTAAGTACTCTTAGCATTGTGTGTTTTTTTTGGATATGGTAGTTCCCCTTTGTTGAAGTCAAAGGTGTCAGTTTGGGGTTGTTAATTCTTTGACCCTTCTCCTGTGTTTGGATTCTCAATTGTTCGTAGGTGTTTAAGTCTCTCGACACTCAATCAATAATTGGGGGTTACACGTTAATTGCGTAGGATAGTAGTCAAGTAAAGCGGTGGTAGGTAATCGCTTGAACAAATCTTGAGTATGGTTTTCTCGATTCGTTGATCAAAGTATTAATCAATATTGTTGTGATAATAGTTTGGGCACGTGTAATCGGCTTGATTCGCAAATAGGTGTCTATCCGTATACACTGTTCTGATTGTTGATTGGTTGAAAAGCCGAAAGTGCATATTTCGTACTATTTTGATTGTAGATCGGCATAATGCCAAAAAGCCAAAAATAAGGCGTATAAGGCCACATGGGCATGCGATCACACGTGTGGTGTACTAAGCCCACGAAAGGTGAGCGTACAACGAATGAGGCCACCACGAGTGATCTCGTGGACTTGGGCCGTATGGGCCACGTTGGGCCCAATAGGCCCGTGAGCCCATATGGGTGAATCTCACTGTAAGGTGGAAAAGTTGGACTGGTCATGTAGCGCACGTGGCTTGGGATGTTTATGGGCATCAATGGGCCGAAATAGGCCGTATGGGCCAAATGGGCCTATGAGGCCCACACGGATTGAATTGTATAAGTTGGTTCGGACTGTATAGTTGGTATAGTAGAGTCTATTTTGGGCTAAATGGACCGTGTTGGCCCAATGGGCTTGTGGGCCCACACGGATAAAATATATGTGATGGGATAAGTGATTGATTTGGGCTGTGTTGTTCGCATAGCCGTAATTGTTTCTGGGGCAAATGGGCTACACGAGAGTGTGGGCCCACTTGGGCCGAGTAATGGGCCTTAGGCCCAATTACCCTGTTTTGCCTGTTTAGGTTATAAAAGTTGGATCATTAAGACCTTAGTTTATAGAATTACAAAAATACCTTCAGTTTACAAAATTACAGAAATATCCTCGGTTTATAAAATTACCAAAATACCCTAAGAATACAAAATTACCAAAATACCCCTGGTTTGCAAAATTATTGAAATACCCCTGGATTGCAAAATTATCAAATACCCCTAGATTGTAAAATTACAGAAATACCCTTGGTATGTAAAATTACCGAAATACCCCTAGTTTGTGAAATTACTGAAATACCCTTGTAGGGTAGAATTATTGAAATATCCCCCGTAGTGTGAAATTACCAAAATACCCCTGTAGGATGAAATGACTAAAATACCCTTAATGGGTAAAAAGATCGTTTTGCCCCTCGAGGGTATACGACTCACTGGTGTACAATTTGATTGATTTCATTATGTTTGACTGAGAATGTATGACTGTGATTGCACTGTTGTGACTGTGATTTGTATGATTGTTTATGAGCATGACGTTTCACATACATGACATACTGCATGGGGTTGGAAAATTGTTTATGGAGGAAGTTCTGTTCTGATAGGGTCGCACGAGTCGCGTGAGATGACTGTGGACCCAATTCTGTTCTGATAGGATCGCACGGGTCGCACGAGATGACTGTGGATCCAGTATTGATGGCTTAAGGCCACTTAATCTGATTATGGCTCTGTGCCGACCTAATTGTGGCTCTGTGCAACCTTGATTAAGACTTTGCACTAATTGTACTTACCTGCGACTACGTGCTAATCACATTTATTGATGACTATGTGTCAATCACATTTACCCATGGCTGTGTGCCAGTTATGTTACCCTAATTAATGGCTATGTGCCTAACATAATGCAGTTATCTATGGCTTTGTGCCATTCTGCTTATGGCTTTTAGCAGTTCTGTTATTTGGCAACGTTGCTACGATATTTACGGCTTCTAGTTGTTCCGTCTACGGTGCTAAGCCGTTCTGTTTACTTAGTGCCACAACCGGTGCTAAGCTTGGTGTGTTGGCTAGATGGGTCGATTTATTCCCCACAAATATGTAGGGTTGGTACGGGTGGTGTGATGGCTGGATTGGGGTGGGCTACATACTCACACTGTTGCATACCTATTTTTGAGATCTGCCTCTGGATTGGGCTTACGCTACTTGTTCTGTTATTAGTTTGGGCTAGGCCTAATTGATTCTGATATGGGCTGTAACCCAAATGACATTGTTGTGGGCTTTGGCCCACGTATGCTCTATACTGGACTGTTTTGTTTCTATTAAAGGGCTCTGGCCCAGACTGTTCTCAATTTTGTATACTAACTGTGACTCTAGTAAGGGGATTACATACTGAGTTTTTCATAAACTCACCCCATTTATTAATCTTTTCAGGTAATCCCCAGCGTTAGGAGGTTCGGTGCTACGAGGGTCTCAGAGGTGGCCACACGACTGCAGCTATTATGTTTTGGACTTTATATATGTTTTTAATTCTGTTTTGGGTTTTAATTTCTATAATAAGGCCTCTCTGGATTTTTCTTTAAGTTTGGGATTTTATTACGTTTTATATCTGTTAGACGTAGACTAGTTTTCAAACCACTTACTGTTTTCAAAAACATACGTTTAAAATTTTTTACCTCAAACTAGCTTCCGCAACTAAAAGAGATTTTCAATGAGATTAATAACATTTTTTTTAAAAGGGATTAACTTTTCAATGAACCACGGTTTGGAAATTCAACGAATACAAACTGAGTTTTTACTCGAGTTTTAAATAAGAAGTGTTTTCAATGGAAACATGGTTTTCGAAAAATACTTCCATGTGACACGCCAAATTCGGGCCTAACTTCTAAGTCGGGTTTGGGGTGTTACATCACCCTTCTATTTTCTGCGCAAGTAATCCCCAGTCTTAGGCAAATCAGTGCTGCGAGGGACTCAAAGGTGGCCACATTACCGCACATGCTTCCATGTTTGCTTTTGATTGTTCAAGTAATTTAATTTTAGGTATTTGTTTATGTAATATGGCCTCTTTAAGTTTTAAATTTTAATTTGGGGGTGTTGTTTACTTTTATTCATATCTGTTAGTAGTAGGACGTGAGTTTTCAAAAAGATAAATGTTTTCAAAACACCTCGTTTACGCAACATATTTTAAAAGCCTCCGCAACAACCAATGTTTTAAAAAGTAATAACAGTTTTAATATGATTAACATTTTGCTAAATGACTTGAGTTTTAAATTAAACAAACATCTTTTCATAAAGAGGATAAATTAACAATGGGTTTTTGTTCAATATCGTACTTTTACGAAAAACACTTCAATGTGATATCGACCGATTCGACCATAACGTCTAGGCCGGGTTTGGGATGTTATAGAGGTATTATGAAATGATAAAAAATATTCAAAATATTAAATATGTGGAATTATGATAACAAGGATTAAGTTGTAAAATTTGAGAATTTGTGTGATCAAAAATAAAAGAAGTGAAATGCATAGAAATATGCTATGTGAAATGAGATATTTAAATAGATTATGTGTTTAAAATGTTACAAGGAAGAAAAATTGATTGGATATGATTAATTAACGAATATTGAATTTTTATGACAAAATGGACTAGATTGGAAAAGACACAAAAGTTTACAAGAAAGGAATGTAGTGAGAAATGTAACACCCCTTTCCCGTATCTGACACCGGGATAGGGTACGAGGCGTCACCTTACTAAAACACTTGCAAACATTCAACTTAAGCCAATGAAATGTGTCACAATTTAAAAAATTTTCAAACATTGTCCTACGGACCTTCATATGGGCCTACGAGGCCTAAAACATGATTTGGAAACAATCTAGGACAATTTCGGGTACTTGAGAAAATTTTACTAAAAACTACTAAAAATAGGGCACATGCCTGTGTAGAAGGTCAACACGCTCATATGGCCTCTAGACATGGTCATGCTGATGGCCCGTGTGGTTCACATGGCTTAAGCACCTAGGAACACGCCCGTGCCCCTCATCTGTGTAGATTTATTCTCTAACATCGAACCAACAAGGGTTTTCACACGGTCTGGCACACGCCCGTGTGCTCAACCCATGTCCTTCACACGGCCATGACATGCCCGTGTTGCAGCCCATGTGCAAAAACCTTGACATTCTATTTTTAATGTCAGTAATCACACGGTCGTGGCATACGCCCATGTGCTAGGCTATGTCCTTTATACGATTGAGACACACGGCCGTGTCTCATGCCCGTTTGTTTATTACTGGGCATTTATTTCTACCAATTCAAGGTGCAGGGGACACACAGCCTAACCATACGCCCGTGGGGCGGACCGTGTGTCACACACGGCCTAGACACACGCTCGTGTGTTTACCCGTGTGGACAAAATAAGGCTATCTACCGAGCCTCTTTGCCACCCTGAAACAAGGTCAAATATATACCAAACATAACAAGTCTCGAAGATTCAAACAAAAGCCATAATTTGGCAACCACACAACTCAATATAAATTATCCAACCATGCATTCAATCTATTACTCCTGGTACATACAATCACCCATGCTAAATTCTCATTCTTGAAAACATCATCATTTGTATTTAATAACCAACATTGAATATTAGTCAATATCTTTGACCTTATACAAAATGAGGTACTTTAAGAAATAAAGCCAACACAATTGGCCCAAAATAAAATGACATTAAACTAAGTCTAGTCCCTATACATGCCATTTCTCAAAAAGCTAGAAACCAACTATACCAAAAGCTTTGGATGATAGTGTGAACGAAGCCTCCGACATACTTTGATCCATAAGTTAGCTAGGCGGCACTATAAGAAAATGGAAATGAGAGGGGTAAGCATAAAGCTTAGTAAGTTGCAAGTAAATAAAGGACAATGAATTACCATGTTAAGACATGCTTGCAATACATTACAATCTATCCATTTCTAATTATACAACATAAGTTCGAGCTTATATTTCATACTTTTCATAAAGGTACCTGTACCACTGACAAGATCTTTCAATCTTAATACAACTTTAAATTTCCCATTGAACCGTTTAGAATAAGAAAGGATATTCAATAAGCCTCAGACATAGGGTACCGAGCCGATGCCATGTCCCAGACATGGTCTTACACTAGCTCACATATCAAGTCGACACCATGTCCCAGACATGGTCTTACACTGACACATCTCCAAGCCGATGCCATGTCCAAGACAAGGTCTTACACTAGCTTACCTGACGAGGCCGATGCCATGTCCCAAACATGGTTTTACACTAACACTCGTATCAACACCGATGCCATGTCCCAAACATGGTCTTACACTGGCTAGCATATATCCGTGTCGACGCCATATCCCAGACATAGTCTTACACCAACACATAACGAGGCCAACGCCATGTCCCAAACATGGTCTTACACTAGCTTTCGTATCAACCCTAGTATCACGGCATGAATATCCCGTCTATTCTTAAGGATTCAACCAGTTTCTATCACATGAGTTCTCATCATATCATTATCACGAATCATAATTGCTACTCATACTAGACAATTATTCTCATACATAACTCAGTTTTACAATTTATCATTTTATACTAAGACAATGATTTCATGCATAATAGTAATATTGTATTATTTACCTACAACTTACCTCGGTATACAAAATGTAGACAACTAGTTCGAATCAATCTACAAGCTTGGTTTTCCCTCGGTCAAGGTTCAGGTTTCATACTTCTTGATCTATAACAATAAAAATTCACTAATTCAATAACCAGTTTAACCTAAACAATTCAAAATTTGTAAATTGGAAAAATGACCATTTTGCCCCCAAACCTTGGCAAAATGACCATTTTACCCCTAGGCTCAGAAATTGATTTTTATCGAATTTCCTTATTCAGCAAGCCTAACCGAACTCTTTTCACTCTTATGGCAACCCAAAATTCTCATTATTTCACACAAATATCATCAACTTATCAACTTTACAAATTAATCCATTCGAGGTGTTTTCCATGAACACCTCTTCACAAAAGTTATTTATTTAACAATTATGACTCATTTCTTTCCATAAAATTTCAAAAACCACACTTATTCATTTATGAAAAAACTCTAAAATTTCAACCGTTTTTCAAATTAGTCCCCTTAATAGGTAGCCCATGCTGCAAGGGTTCCAAAAATGCAAAAAATATCAAGAAAGGCCTTAAGAACCACTTACTTGCAAAGATGAGAGATGGTTGAAATTTTGAAGCTTTCCAACCCCTATTTTTGTTGATACTTTCAGCAAGGAAGAAGAAAGATTGAAGAAGATGAAAGCTTTTCTTTATTTTATTAATTCTAGTCAATTATAGTTACCAACTACACCTAAAGGTTTTGACTTTTTCATTCCTTTGTCCCTATGGCTGGCCACCCTAAAGAAAAAGAGGCCTAATTGCTTATTAAAGGCCTCCAATTAATAATCTTTATTTATTTAACACAATTAGCTAGCAAAATGAAACTTTTGCTCTTTTTGCAATTTAGTCCTCTTTCGCAATTAAGCTCTCTATCGCGTAAATTAGTTCACCAAAATTTTCATGCACCCTTATAAAAATACTATAACACATAAAATAATACTAAAATAATTTTCTCTAACCTCAAACAAGTGATTTCAAAATCACTATTCCAACTAAGCCCAAATTCGGGATGTTACAAGAAAAACAAGAATATATGAATATTGAAAGTCAAATTAAGTTGTGGAAAATTAAAGAGTAAGTAGTAAACTTGTGAAATTTATGTTAGAAATAGAAAAAGTGAAAGAGTACAATAATTTGGCATGTGAAAATAGACATTGTGATAAAAGTACTACGTATTAGAGAAAATGAAAGAAAAATGAGAAAGAAAGTAAAAGAGAATAAAAGAATTAAATTGAAAATTTATAAAATTTATATGTGCTATCATTTGATAATTGAAAAGATGAAAAAAGTTCAAGATAGATGATAAAATATGAATCGAGAATTTATCGATTAAAATATCATATTTATTATAAATATTGTTTAAATTGTGGAAATGGAAATTTAATTGAATATGTAACAAAAGTATAATTAAATCGTGATATTCGTGAAATAAAGTATTCGTGTTTAAATGATATAAACTCAGTATTGTGAAATGCCTATGAATACTAGTATTGAACTTCGTAGATACAGTTGGCATGCCATACGAACTCATGCTCCCATGTTTATCATGATCTACGTGAATTTAACACTTCGGTGCTTTGTGTTATAGCACTTTAGTGCTTCATGATATTGCACTTTTGTGCTTTGTGTTACAACACTTCTGTGCTTCGTGTTATCTAATTGTTTTAAGTGTCCATTTGGTTCAATGTGTCTAGCATGGGCTAATGGAGAAGTCGTGGTAAGTATAAGAAGAGAAAATGTGAAAAAATTATATATGAAAGGACTTTGAGATATTGTGAATGAGTTTAATGGAATTATAAGAAAGATTGGACTAATATGTCAAAAGTGTAAAAATAATATGTGAAAGAAATGATAAGGGTTAGTGATGAATTATGGAAATTTATGTTAATTGGTGAAACATGATAAATGTATGAACAAGAGTAGTAAATTTTATTTGTTAAAATGTTGTCATAAAGACCAAATTGTAAAATAATTAAAAATTGATAAATAAGTATAATAATAAGAAATTAAGATGAAATATGGTAAATAAGAAAATATATGAAATATTAGGAATAAAAGAATTTAATAGATTTTGAGATAATAGGTACTTACTAAGCTATCATAAGCTTAACGTGTTATTTTCTAAAGTGTCAGTACAAGTTAGACATCAAGCATTGGGTTCAAAAAAATTAACCTCAACTCATCTCATTACATTTGCCAACCTCGAAAAAGAGTAAGATTTAAATACTTCAGTTTAGATATGGCATGTACATAGGTTTGTTAAGGAATTATTAAAGTTAAATGTTAGAAGGACTAAAATGTAAGATTTTATAAATTTTGTTGATTCCTTGAATTATTCAAAATTAAAGTATGCTTAGCTAAGCTAGATAAAGATTGATATTACAAGATGATATGTATGTTTGTGTGGTGAATTGAAATGGTAATATTCAAGTATTAAACAGGGGCTTAAAAGGGTAAAACATGAAGGACTTAAGTGGTAAATTGACCTAAACCTGAAAAGAACTCTAGAATACCAATTTGGTATCGATACCAAGCCAGAAGTATCAGTATTTAAGGGGAATTATCAATACCTTGAGCAAGGTATCGATACCTGGGCCTTGTTTTGAGTAAAATAAGCCCCTAGAACAAGGTTTTACTAAAAAAATTTACCCAGATTGATCTTATATGGTGTTATGATAGTAAACCACTAATAGGTGTTAGATATGATCAGATAAGAGAAAGAATTAAATGATTTAGCCAATACCACTCTGGTACTCAAATATAGCATTTTTATTTCCAGTAAGGTAGTCTAGTCGGGTATAAGGGTGTTACACAAAAAGTAGAGATATTAGAGAAACATTTACATGATTTTCAATAAAATGGAATCCACTAGATTAGTGAAGAAGTATAAAAATGAGTCATTAGCTAAAAAAAATATTGCAGCATCATGTTCCCCCCACATTTAAATTTCCCAAAATGATGTATGATGGTCGAGGAGACCCTCGAGACCATTTAGCACATTATTTGAATCACATGAATATATTTGAGGCTTCTAAGAAAGTTAAGTGCAAGGCATTTTCAATGACATTGAAAGACTCAGCTCAGGCGTGGTATTTGCAATTGCCACAACATTCTATCATGAGTTTCAAGTAATTGGCAAACCTGTTTATGAGAAAATTCTTAGAAAATAAGACATTGAAGCAATCTCTTGTGTACCCCATGTCCATCAAGTAGCGTTAGGATGAACCTCAGCTTACCAAAGAACATGAAAATTGTTTCTTTAAACAAGTTTGTTTCAAGGTTGGTTGATAAATGTTTGCCAGCCTCAAGGACCCATTCTAATGGACGGATGGATATCAAAACTCCTTTGAGCAATTAAAAGTTAATAGTTATAATGAAAAAGGAAATATGTCGATAAATTCATATCAAAACCTATAAACCAAAAACATCTAAATATCAACCAACTTTTGGGTTTACAATAGGAAAAACACTTTTGATTACAAAAGCAAGTATTTGATAAAGCTTTTATCATAAAAAGTGTGCTTTCGTTAGGCGGACAGGGCATTATTATAATATATTTAGGTGCGTTTAGAAAGTCACTTGGTAATTGGACTTTGATGTAATTGTTTATAATTATATAAGTATAGTGTGTTTGTATAACCATCGTAATTGGTGGGTTCCATTGAATTGGGTGTAATTGAAGCACCCTCAAGTACACTTTTCAATTTTTATAAGGTTAAGAATTAGAGTAATTACGTAAATAATTACATTCAAATTCAATTACACCGTAGCTTCCCAAACACTCAAGTAATTTTTAAACATCCAAATCCAATTATGTTTTATACAAATTATAAAATTTATATTAAAAACATAAATATGTATGAATATGGACAAACATGCATAAGCAAATTATAAATATTTAAATATTATTTTTTAGAAGTTATATTATAGAAGTCATAAAAATTAGATTATAACTATAATTACATGTATTTTATAAACTTATTACAAAAATTTATATTATAAATAAACAAAAAATAAATTATATTAAAATTTTCAAAGTTAGATAATACTTTATTTTAATTTATTCATTTGGATAAAAAATAATGCAAACTATCCAAACTAATGTTACAAAAAAAATTTAGTGCCTTAATATGTTTGGCTGATTCTGACAAAATGTATACATGTTTGTTCAATTCTCAATTCTATTGATGAATATACAGACTCATAAATATATGATCTAAAAATAAATACGTATATTTTATAAAGTTATAATTATATTATAAATTTTTATAAAAACTTTTCTAGAAGTTATTCAACATTTTATAAAACTCCTTTTATAAATGTTAAATATTATAAATATTATTTATTATTTTCATAAAATAATATATCATAATAAAAGTTTTAATTTTTTATTAGTAATCGTATTATCAACTATTTTATTAGATTAACATATTATACAATGATTTGATTTTAATATTTGTTATTTTTTAAAAAATTTTAATTGTATTAATATTTTTTTACAATAATTAATATTTTTTAAATTATATAAATTAATATTTTTAATTTAAATTATGAAACTTGGATTCTTTATAATTACAAAAGTTTTTTTTTCATCCAATTACACAACTGTCCAAACGCACCCTTAAGTTCTACATATAGTCCAATTTCAGAAGGATGCGTTCACCTAAACTGGAAGGATAAACCAACAGTTTCTTATAAGAAGAAAGTGTTCATATTAGTAAAAAAAACAAAGCTACATATGTGTGATAGTAAGATAAATTCGTATTTTAATGTATTTATTTTTAGTTAATTATTGGATAAAATGCTATTAAATTTAGATTTTTCTTATTAAGAATGAAGTTGGTATACTAAATTCAAACTCTTACAAAAAGGGCTAAATTGGAACAAAAAGCAAAGAGAATGGCTTGATTAAAAGATTGAAGATTCAAAGATGACTAGATAAAAATTGAAGGGTTGAAGTTTTTTAAAAATTGGTTGGATAAAGATTGAATGATTTTTTATATTGTTACAACTCTGTAATTAGTTTAAATTTTAGTTTATTTAATTTTTAAATTTTAAATTATTTAATGATAATATTTAAAATTATTTAATAATAATATTTAAAAAAATCTAGCTAAATTTTAGCATTAAAAGTGTATAAACACCTAGTAGCTACAGCCAATTAAACACACTTTACCTTTCACATTTAATAAATTAATAAATTCTATACTTCTTTCTCCCTTCCTACGTCACCTTTCTATTATGCTGTTTCATTTTTTTTTTCTTTACTTTCAACTTTTGATTTAATTATCTTTCAAGCACTTTTCACAATTTTACAAATCTATTTTCAAAGCATAACTTTTTCTTCATGATTAACTAAACCCTTTTAGCTTTAGTCCGAAAATTACTCTAATAAAACAATCGTGAGATACGAACTCGTTCAAAAAACCTCTCAATATAGTATTTTCTGTCTCTTCGAAATATAAGATAGTACAAATTCATCTCTTAAAGTTAGATTTAGCTTTGATTCAAAAAGTACACGTTAAGTTTACAGTTAAAAAGACAAATTAGACGTGCTGTGTTCAAATTCTCACAAACAAATTGACGTGTCGAAGTGAGAAAAGCCAATTAGATTCCATCAAGAGAGATAAAGATCGAATTTAAATGACCGACGCAATTGAAGCCATTGATTACTTTTCAAATTGCAAAGATATTGAAATCTTAAATTGTGAACACGTGTATCACAATTAGAAATTTGGCAAGAATTAATTTGTAGGTCATACAAAAATTGACAACATAAAAAAAAATTGACGATCAAAACATTTTTGGTCGCTATAATCAATTTATTACTTAGAAGAAAAAATCTATTTTAAAGATCATTTTAAGATTGAAGTACACAAACGTTGAGGCTTAGTTTCTTCTTTTATTATCTTAACCAATTTAAACCCCATTTTTATTTTCAACATTTCTACACATAAGTCATGAGCACTTTTATTTTCAACATTTCTACACATAAGTCATGAGCACTTTTATTTTCAACGTTTCTACACATAAGTCATAAGCACGACTGTGACCGCAGCATCAATTCTAGTCATTAAAAAAGGTAAAATTAGATAACCAATCTCTATATATTCAACCCTATTGCTCTATATTACTAATTATTGTTATTTTATCGTAAAAATTTATATTCATATTTAGTGGTTTCAACCCATCAATGTGAAAACTTAACAAAAAATTAAGTTTTAATGTCGGAGTAAAATAATTTAATTAAAATAATTAAAATATGCTTAGAAGTATTCAGCATTAGAAAAAAATAAAAGCATATACGGTTAAAAATATAAGTTAAATGTATAACTTAGATTAAATGTTATAATGGTTTTTCTTCTTTTCTTTTTCTTTTCATTATAGGCATTGTATGTAGCAGACAATATAATAAGTGTAATCAAATTTAGAAAATGAAACTACATACGGAGATGAATTTAAGCAATAGGAAGTCAAACATTAATATAAAGTATTTTCGAAACATATTTAAAAAAAAAAAAGTTTAGGGGGTAGTAGCGTTGATGTTCTCACCACATTTATGAACTACTATGCTGCAGTTTTATGCAGGAAGATCTTTTAGGAAATCCAAAAGGTTGCAGGCCATGGACCTGTAAATTGTAAGTCCTATCATTGCTCATTTGCACCGAGAAGAAATTCTTCACATATACACATATTATAGATTATAAGATAAAAAGGGGAAAATATGCAATTCTGTTGATGTTTTCATGGATTCCTACCGCCCAGAGGAAGGGCATCTAATAGAGCTGAGTTTGACAAAGCAATTGCACCCCAAGTAGAGCTCATTAGGCTTACATCTATCTAGATTCATGAGTTGTCATAATCATCATCTTCGTAGACAAGAAATGAGACGGGACAAAGATATAAATAATAACCAAAATATAAGCCGAGCAAGCAGAAACAAAACATAGCTTACTCTTCGATCAAACATGAAGGTGAATTATGACTACTACCGCTACACTGGCCGAATATATCAGGGATTCCATCCCATTTCCTTTTCTCTCTTGCTTCCCAGTATCCTCCGATGTATCGATAACAACCATCTTCATCCTTGTTAAACCATCTTGGCTGCCATCCTCTTTCTTGTAATTTCCTTGCCTAAATCCATGTCAAATCAAATAAATCAAGTGGAGTTAGTTTGGATCCTCAATCTCATCACCATGGTCCCTTGAGGATGAAACCGAAGTTTAATATTAATTGGTTCATGCATCTACCCTTAAGCGGTGGCATTCAGTTGATTTAGGATTCAATCCCAACATCTACAATCCCTTCTTTTCTCTTAGGTTGCAGGCAACAATGGACAAAAAAGTCATCCAAGGACCATTCCAACTCTTTTGTTTACAGAAAAAACACACGTTCTGTCAAAATAAGTACTAGACAATCATGCCTGTGATATTTCTCAAGTACCTATGCCAGGCTCAGATCCTATGGCCATTACCCGTTGAAGTCAACAAAGAAAACACTGTAAAAGTAAATACCTGTCTCTGTAATTGTTCCAACCGCAGCTTCTCCGCATTTGCCATTTCATATTCTCCATTCTCCAAGTGTCTCTGGTCTGGCCTCAGTCTTGAGTCCGTTGGAGGCAATTTTTCCAATAAATCAGGAGTTAATTCATTTAAGGATATTGCAAAAGGGGTAAGATTGTATCTTGTCTTAGTAGCAGATTTGTCTCTTTCCCACAGCAACACAGCTTCCGTCATTGGGTCATACCCTTTTGGCTTCATAGTTGGATCTCCCAGCACATAATACATAGCTTCATCCCATTTCCCCACCAACATGGCAACCTTTTCCCCTGTCCTATTGTCTTGCACAAATCCATGAACCTGAAATTATTGAAGAGAAACCATCAATTTTTTTCTTTCTTCAAATTATGGTCAACCAGAACTGTTAATAATCATTCAATGCGTACAAGGTTTCAAACAACCGTGCACAACTTTGGCATAAAACAGAACCCCAAAATTGTTTTCACTATCACTTAATGAAAATTTTGCATGTTTCTGGCCAACTGAAACCTCTCATTCCCAAAATTTTATAATATTTTAAAGATAGAAGGAAGTAAAATAACAATGAATCAACATATCAATTGGCGTTTAGAACTGCTTCCAAGAGGTAAAGAGTGGACCTTCAGAAAACAAATCATGAGCTTGTCCACCATTACAGAAACTATGTAACTTATGGAATATACTCGATGAAGCTTGGTTTACCATTCCATTAAGGAGAATAAAATATGACCTGATGGGGATTTCGGTCTATGATAGACTGCTCCTTGAACTTGAGCTTGCAAGAGTAATTGCCACTGCCTTTTATGCGCATGGTACCATAGTGATCACAATAGATTTTACCAAGGATAATGTTGTATATGGACGTGGTAACTTTGCTCCACTGAAAAGTCTCTCCATCCTCAAACTGCAAAGTTAGAATACCAACAGGATCGAGTTGAATAGATCGTCCCCAAAATTTTCCTTTGAGATTGGAATCTGCCCAGAATTTCCATCCTCTACCTTCACAGTGACAGGCAACAATCATTGGGTGGTGACTCACCTGGAAGCAAGCAGCTTATCAAACCAATTGTTAGATTGAATATCATATAACTATCTCATACAAACTGGCCTATTTCAACCATGAGCAACAGAGGCATTTTGTTTATCTTTCCATCAAAGTTTCAGATTAATTTAGCCAAGAACTGCTTAATCCAACATAGCATACCTTTTCAGAGAAGAAACGAAGTCCTTTATCTGGATAGTCAGCCTCATAGGTCTCTCCAAGAAGTGGATTGAAAGGTTTGCACTGCCGACCTTCTGTCGATGCATAACCAGATACAGCAAATGCCGCAACATTTAGAATTCTCATCAAGTCATTTTCCTGCAGAATGTCAACAATCACTGGCACTCAATTATAACATAAATAAACTCATGAAATGTAGAAATCAGAGTAATTCTCTGAATTTACTTCTTAATTGAATAGAACATATTACAACTTTTTATATACAACCTATGTCACTACTTTAGGAAACTCTAAGTTAGGAGAGATACTAAAAAGGAGATATGATCCCTTAAAGTAAGGGATTGTAATAAAAAGAATATCTACAAAATATTCCTAAAATATTTACAGAATATTCCTACACTCCCCCTCAAGCTGGAGAATACACATTGTATAATCCCAGCTTGAATAGGAATTTATTGAACACAGGCTTTGGCAAAGCCTTGGTAAGAATGTCTGCAATCTGTCCTTCTGAAGGAATGTAAGAAAGAGTGGCTGTCTTTTTGTTGACTTGATCAGCAATAAAATGCCTATCAATCTCAACATGCTTTGTTCGGTCATGTTGAACTGGGTTCTTGGCAATCTGAATGGCAGATTGATTATCACACAAAACTTCAAAGTGATCCTCCTGATTTGCGCCAAGTTCTTTTAGTAGTTTAAGTAGCCAAATTCCTTCGCATATCCCCAAAGCTAGTGCTCTAAATTCAGCTTCAGCACTACTTCTTGAAACAACAGATTGTTTCTTACTTCTCCAAGTTGTAAGGTTACCCCAAACAAACGTGCAGTACCCACTAGTGGATCTTCTTTCAGTGAGATCTCCAGCCCAACTAGAGTCTGTAAAAATCTTAACAGTTCTGTCTTGTGTCTTCTTAAACATTAAGCCGTGTCCTGGAGTTTTCTTCAAGTACTTGAGAATTCTATTTGCTGCTGCCATATGCTCTTCAGTAGGATTAGTCATGTGTTGACTTATCACATTTACGGGAAAAGCTATATCTGGCCTTGTCAAGGATAAGTAGATTAGTTTCCCAACTAACCTTTGAAATTTCTCTCTGTCTACTAAGGACCCATCTTCTTTGTTGAATCTCAAGTTTGCCCCCATTGGTGTATCAGCCGGCTTACAACCAAGAAAACCAGTTTCTTTGAGTAAATCAAGTACATACTTTCTCTGATTGATCACAAGTCCTTCTTTTGATCTTGCCACCTCCATTCCTAGAAAATACCTTAGCTTTCCCAAGTCCTTGGTTTCGAATTCCCTGTTTAACAACTTCTTCAAATTGCTAATCTCTTCCTCATCATCTCCAGTAAGAATGATGTCATCCACATATACAATTAGGATAGCTTTCTTATTTGTAGAAGTTACCTTGATGAAAAGCGTATGATCGGCAAGGGACTGCTTGTAGCCATTTTGAAGAATGACTTTAGTGAACCTCTCGAACCAAGCTCTGGGTGATTGTTTTAACCCGTATAGAGACTTGTTGAGCTTGCAAACCTTGTTGCTACCTTCAGTAGACTTTAAGCCAGGTGGCAATTTCATATAGACTTCTTCCTCTAGCTTGCCATTAAGAAATGCGTTTTTTACATCCAGTTGGTGTAATTTCCAATCGCAATTTACAGCCAAACTTAGGAGTACTCGAATAGTGTTAAGCTTTGCCACAGGTGCAAAAGTTTCTGTGAAGTCTATCCCATATGTTTGCGTGAAACCTCTGGCCACTAGTCTAGCTTTGTATCGTTGAATACTGCCATTGGAGTTATACTTTACAGCAAAAATCCATTTACAGCCGACAGCCTTTTTTCCTTGAGGAAGATCTGTAACGGTCCAAGTAGCATTTTTCTCTAGTGCACAAATTTCCTCTTCAACTGCCCTTCTCCATTTTGGATCCTTTAGAGCTTCAGCTATGCTTGTGGGAACCTGTTCTTTATCCAAGGTTGCTGTAAATGCTTGAAAAGACGGCATCAATGAATTATAACCAGTAAATTTTTCAATAGGATGCTTGGTGCACTGTCTAACCCCTTTTCTAATAGCAATAGGAAAGTCATCTAGAGTAGTGGACTTACTGATTTCTTCTTCCATTTCGGCAGCTGGACCCAAATCCAATTCTCGGCAAGAATCAGATTGCAAAACAGTCTCAGGGATATGTCTTCTTTTTCTTGTGTAGACACGAAGCTGTTTGGGTGGTGGTGTTTTTGAAAGACTGTCAATTTGAGTAGGTGTATTTTCAGGAAGAGTGTTTAAAGTGGGTGTAGGCGAATTAGTCATAGGTACTACAGGAGAATCAATGGGAGCAGTCACAGGTGACAGATCTGCAGGTAATGGCGAAAAAGATGGCAATTCTGAAGGTTGAGAATGAAGATTAGGAGGAGATACCTGATGTGGCTGAAAATCACTCCATGTCTCCCCCTGAATTTCAGCCTGAGTGAAATAGGGATCCTGCTCATAAAATGTTATATCCATAGTGGTGAAAAATCGTTTAGAAGGAGGATGATAGCATTTATAACCCTTCTTAAGTGAAGAATACCCAACCAATACACATTTTAAAGACTTAGGATCTAACTTGGACTTATTAGGAGCAATATTTTGGATAAAAACAGTGCAGCCAAAAATTTTAAGTGGCAGAATGGAGGAGATAGGCTTGAAATGAGGAAAGTGTTGCAAAAATATAGATTGAGGCGTTTGAAATTTTAAAACCTTACTAGGCATCCGGTTGATTAAATATGTGGCAGTTAATAAGGCTTCCCCCCACAAATATTTGGGAACATTAGTGGTAAATAGAAGAGAACGAGTAACTTCAAGAAGGTGCCTATTTTTTCTTTCGGCAATGCCGTTTTGCTGTGGGGTTCCAACACAAGAACTAATCTGAACTATGCCCTTTTCCTTAAAAAAATCACCTAAAGACCTAGCAAAAAATTCACTGCCATTATCAGATTTAAAGAGCTGGATTTTAGACCCAAATTGAGTGAGAACCATGTTATAAAATTGCACAAAAACACCAGCAGTTTCAGATTTATCTTTCAGCAAATAAGTCCAAGTTATCCTACTGTGATCATCAATAAAAGTGATAAACCACTTACAATTATCAGCATTCTTCACCCGAGAAGGGCCCCAAATATCACTATGGATCAAAGCAAAAGGGTAAGAAGGCTTGTATGTAGAAGGAAAATAAGATGATTTAGTATGTTTGGCAAGAGAGCAAACTGTGCAAGAAAAAGAATTAGGCCTTTTATTAATGAATAGAGCAGGAAACAATTTTGCAAGGTATTGGAAACTAGGATGGCCTAAGCGAAAGTGCCATAACATAACAGTATCAACTTTTCCTAAAGCGGTAAATGACTTGGAGATCTCGATTTTAGGAGAGGTAGGAAGGATGTAGAGACCATTATGCAAGCTGGCCTTACCAATCATCTTCTTCGAGTTCAGTGCCTGCAAAGTACAATCAAGATCATTAAAAATTACAGAGCAATGCAAGTCTATGGACAGTTTACTAACAGAGATGAGATTGCACGCCAGATTTGGTACAAAGAGAACATTTTTAAGTGCAATCTGTTCATTGAGAATAACAGAGCCATGTCCCTCTATTTTGCACAAGGTACCATCAGCCGTTTTGACAGCTTTACCAAAGGTATGGAAAAAATTGTGAAACAATGCCTTGTTACCAGTCATATGATCCGTAGCACCAGAATCGAGGATCCAATTAGGAGTCAGCTGGGAGGAGAAACATGCAGTAGAAGAAAGGTTACCTTCTGGATCTTTTATGACCAGATTACCCTTACAAGACCCTTGAAACTTTCCAAATAGTTTTTGAAGTTCAGCAATCTGTTCTTGAGTGAAGCTAGTGACAGAGGTGGCAGCGACAAGGCTTGATTTATTATCTCGAGAGTGCTTGGACTTCCAGTCCTGTGGCTTACCATGAAGCTTCCAACACTTCTCCTTAGAGTGGCCGGGCTTTTTACAATGATCACACCAAGGTCTCCCCCGTTTGGAAGTGGGAGATGATTGATGGGTCAGTAAGGCAGATCTTTCAGGAGTGGAATATGGTTCATCAGACAGCATCACACACCTTCGGCTTTCTTCCTTCTTGACCATAGAGAAAGCCTCTCGAAGGGAGGGAAGAGGAGAAATAGCCAAGACCCTGCCGCGAACCTCGTCCAAGTCCTTATTTAAGCCTTGGAGAAATTGAAAAAGTCGTCGTTGAGTGACAATTTGCTGATAAAGAGCAGCATCTCTTGGATCTACCCAATCATAATGTGCATACAAATCTAATTGCTGCCAAAGAGCAGTAAGGGTATTGTAGTAGAGAGTAACAGGCATGGTGCCTTGCTTAAGGGTGGCTGCTTGATCTTCAACATGATACAATTCGGCAATGTTATCCGTGCTAGAGTAGGTTTCGCGGACTGCACTCCAAATTTCAACGGCTGTGGTGTAAAGAAGAAAGTTTCTGCTTATACTCGGGGTCATGGAATTAAGGAGCCAAGTCATAACCTGACCATTGTCACGCATCCACTTAGCAAAACCAGCATCAGTCACAGCAGGCTTCTTGATTTCACCAGTAGCGTAGCCCAATCTTTCTCTGCCCAAGAGAAAAATCTTAACCGATTGGGACCATGCAAGAAAATTGTTGCCAGTCAATCGATGGCAGGTGATAGTCAGACCAGACGAATCTGATGGAGCATCGGAACCAGAAAAATTTTCTGGATTGGAAGTAATCTCCGAAGTAGGAGAAGGAGTTTCGGACATGGTCTAGGTTGAAAAAGAAATCGTAACCTAAGCTGATACCATGTAGAAATCAGAGTAATTCTCTGAATTTACTTCTTAATTGAATAGAACATATTACAACTTTTTATATACAACCTATGTCACTACTTTAGGAAACTCTAAGTTAGGAGAGATACTAAAAAGGAGATATGATCCCTTAAAGTAAGGGATTGTAATAAAAAGAATATCTACAAAATATTCCTAAAATATTTACAGAATATTCCTACATGAAAAACCTCCTATGAATTCCTTACACCTGGAACCTAAGAAAGTAATTTAAACACCATGGCAACAATTAGACATTTAGCAGCCAAAAAAAGAAAAAGAATACGGACCCACATATTCCTGGACAAGTTAGAAACAGTGACAGAGCTGAAATACTAGCATTTTCCATATTAATTTAATGTCAAATAAACCTGCAACAGAATTAGAATTCTGCATCTACAATTTTAGAGTATGAAAGAAAGGAACAACTTGGAAAGGACTGCATCACAAATATGGACAATTTCTGGAAATTTCTTAATCACTATATAGCATTGAGTGGCCATATATTTGTAAAATGCTAGGGAAGGGACATCATATAATGCCCCTACCACAAAACATCTTTCTGCAAGGCATCAATATCCATCTAATCAAGCAACAGACCATATGTAGTAGAAAATGTCAGAAAGCAATGGTAGTGAAAGATGTTCATAAAGACATTCAAGAGAAAAGGTGGCAGCCGCAGATTACTTTTACTTTTTTCTAATGATATTTCCTTTCCCAAATTCTTGAGATTTTAAAGCTAACAATTCTTTGGAGTAGGAAATTTTATCTTTCTTCATGATATTTCTTCTCCGAACTGCTTTTTACTATAATGCTAGCAGCATTTATTTTTCCTGGGAGAAAACAATAACACACAATGTAGAAGAAAACCACAGGCATGTCTCAAAAAGCGCATATTATTCCTGCCTGATCATACATGAAAACAATAAGATAGCTAGTTCAGTAAGTAAATTGATTAGCTTGGGTCCATTTACATTTTTAGTCTTGTAAAATAATAATTTTATAGTAATTTAAGATTCCAGCAATAGAACAGATCTCATAGACTATACTGCATTTATTTCCTTGTATTTTCCCAATGTTTGGTCAATCTAGTCTTACCCCATGAAAAAGGTTTAAAGAAAGGGTGGGAATGATGTTTATTGCAGAAGAGTGGTAGAAGAAGATATCTATGCATAAATAGCACATCAAATAAAACAACCCCCTATATACAGTGGAAGGATGTCCCCCATAAAAAGCAATAAAATCTTGAAAGAGGATGGGAAACTATTTTAAAGCAGCAATCTAGGATGAGAAAATCAGGCTATGAAATTATGTACAGGTTCCCCAACAAATCCAACCCGCAGAAATGAGTTATGAAGCCAGCAGTGGTGCATATACAGATTTCTAGTTGCTTAAGAGATAACTATCAGGAGAAAGCATATTCAACTATTACTTTCATTCTTTCTTTTCCTCCATTGTTTTCATGCTATTTATTTATTCTGTTAGATGAGAAAAAAATAGTTTAAGAGCCAATGATACTCAATAACTAGTAAAGGTCACTATGCAACTGTTAATGATAAAGGAGACAACTTCAAACTAAAAGCCTAAAGTGTATTGGCACCTTCTAATATGCTAATCTACATAAAGTCAGTATATAATCTACCTGGATTAAAGAAACTAGCAGATCATGCTTTAAAACTTCTTTGCCACAAAAGAAAGCAGAGCTGAGGACCTGACCTGCTTTCCCCATTCCAAGGCTCGATCAACCAAGTATGAATACTCCAAATCCTCAAAGCATTTCTGCAGTGAAGAGAGTGGTTCATTAAAGTACACAGGAAGACAGACACCAGATAAATCCTTTCCGATATTATCCTTGATAATAGACCACAAGCCAACTGGCTTCTCTTTCTCCTTTGGTTCTGGCAGGTTATCCCTTCTTTTGACATAAGGATATTGAATGATCCTGATTTCCTTTTCAGGCCCCCACACACAATCAGAAAATGAAGCATCTTTATCAAACACACAGCCACTTCCACTTTCTCTACACCGATAGGAAGCACTTCTTAAAGCTTCTGAAGACAAAAAGTCATTTGTATCAAAATATATTCCATCATCTTCATCTGTTTCAACATCTGCACCATCTTGACTTTCATTATCCGCATCAGAATCAGTTGCACTACCTTCTGACATGACAGAGTAGAAATCTGAAACATAAGGCAAGAGAGTTGTTCAACTTCTATATCTACAGAACACTGGGTAAGGAAAAGAATCTAATCATGTAACTTCTCTTCATGAAAAAGTCACTTTTCTAGAGTAATTTAGCTAAATCTTCCTGCAGTCAATCAAGCAATCATTCAACCAACATGTGATCTAGGGCTCCCAATCAAATTTCCTACTTCAAATTATGAAATAATAATTTGCCTACAAATAATTCTGTAATGCTTAATAAATGTTACACAGACTGACATGTGAAAGGGGGGAATTACAAAAAGAAATATTTACTATAATTAAAAGCAAATCTAACCACTAAATCGTCCACAATATGACTTGCGTTCCTTTGTTTCATCAACTACAGTAGTTTCCAGCTCTATTTTCTCAGTCTGCAAACAAGTCAGAAGATGGAAATTACACATCAAAAGAAAATTTTTACAGAGTTGACTTTATTCATATTCAAGAAAAGACTCATGTAGATAATATAACTTCATAAGACAAGTAAACGAATATGAAAATATAAGGCAATAGGTGAAAAGGGAAAATGGCTCTGCATAGTTTAGTAAAATACAACATTTAAAATAAGGGAGATTTTCGTTATTGTGATAGCCTCCTATAAATTTATTGATGCATAGTAACATACTAATTAAGCGTCTAAACCAAATTAAAGTGATTCTTAAATGCTGTTTCAAATATCTTAAGACCAAATTACAAACACCACAATCTATGAGATTGGCAGAACATACTAATAAAGTGTCCAAAACAAATTCAACTGATTCTTAAGTTGCTGTGTCATATATCTTACATCAAGATCAAATTACCAACACCACAATCTACAATATAGGCAGAACATTAGATAATTCATATCAACTCAAGCTACAAGGGCATATTGGAAGAGAGTTTAAAGAATACAGGTCAACGCTATCTTCTTTCTTCCATATATGTGATTACTGAATCATGCAATTCTACAATGGCAAATCAAATGTACCTCTAATTGCCGCAAGGTGTCCAGTAACTTAATATGTTTGCGTTGAAGGGCCTTGAGCTGATTTTGCATCTCAGAAAGTTCTAAAAGCATTATTGACTCACAGTCTTTAATGACTGCCTCACCAATGCCTTCCTGTAATAAGCGTGACCTTAGCTTATCAGTTGAGATGACAACATCCTCAGAAGGTTGAAAATCATTACTTGACAGCACTCTAGGGAAAAGATCTTTAGCCGCCAGCAAGGCCTCAATCCATGCAGTTCTGTCCTCTCTTGACACACATCTCAAATGAAGAGTCTTTGTTCCTGTGAATATGGTCAGCCTTTTATCATCTGACTTGCTTGCACGAATCGAAGAAACCTGAGCATTAGTTTCCAAACTTTCAGCCATCTTTCCCCAAAAACGGAATAAAATATCTTAGAACCTAATTTTCTAAGAGCCAGTCAAAGCAGTGGAGGATGGCAAGAGAAATACTCATTGTTGAAACAATGATATGAATTAGGGCATTGTCTTTCTTTCTCTTGAAATGTGCTTTCTCTTTTCTGTTTTTTGGTCAAAGTGTGTTTTAGGTTTCTGATGGGCATCGTCTTCTTTTTTTAATTAAAAAAAAAAGGTGTAGAACTTGTGTATGTGTCATGCTTCAATAAAGTAGGCTGATTTCGCAGTCTGATTCTCATTAGAAATGATGTCTACTTTCTTATTGATCTTTCTCCAAAGAGTTCATCAGAATGATGCAACTGCAAGACAATGTCTGAAATTACATTTGGGTGGCTTATTGCCACAATAACGGGAAAAGGAAGCATGTCAAAAGCTAGTCTACTATATAGACTTTACGCAAATGTTAGTGATCTTAATATTAGAAACCATAGAAACAGACTTTTGCAGAAACAAGTACTTGCATACTTCAAAGCATCCAAGCTCAAAATTTCCTTCCCTTTTTTTAACAATGAACCCAAAAGGATCTTCTCTTTACTCCCACTAATCCTCCAAGAGGATGTCTGAAACTATATTTCGATGGTTATGGCCGCAATAATGGACAAGAGAAGTATGTAAAGGGCTAATCTACTATATGGACACCCCTCAGGGACTTAGAAATCTCCATATTAGAAACTATACAAGCAGACTTTCGCAAAAACAATTATTCCATACTTCAAAGCATCCAAGCACAGAATTTTCTTTTTTGAGAATTAACCCAAAAGAACCTTCTCTTCTCTATTACTAATCCTCCGATCTTTCGCGGTCTCTAGCTTCGGTCCGATGGGACCTTCCTAGTGGCTCTATTGAAGGAAAGTGGCATAGGAAGAAATAATGCTAAAGAATTTCCAACATAATTTTCTAGTATCAAATTTCAAGGCATGCATCAATGACTACATATGAAGAATTAAAAATTACAAAAAGGGAAAGTTTGTGGTACGTATATTATTTTTCCTTCAAATAAAATACCGAAAGAACCGGCCCTTTTGCCACGGCAATAAGAATAACATAAAAAGCGGAAATGAAATCAGAACTGAGTGATAAAAGGAAGGGAGAAAGCAAAAAAACCTTCAAATGGATTTCACCAAACGGCTTGCACTGAATTGTCACCGAGTTAACCCGATTGCTACTCCAGTTAGCTTTCCTCATGTACCGGACAGAGTCCTCGCCGATCACTCGTACGCTCTTCTCCCTCGATGGACTCATCAAAATCTTATCAGGTCCGTGTATCTTATAATACGAGAGAACTCCGTCTTCCAAAACGAACCACCGCGACCTCCATCCCTTGCCATAATTCACCCATTTGTACAGGATCCCGGCGACGCCGTGGGCGGCGTTAACCTCTCCGATAATAGGTTCGTCGAATATTGCCATGGAGGTGTGATTCATTACCGACGGCGAGGATCTGTCAGTGTCGGCGTTGACTGAGGAGACTTGAGAGGAGAAACTCGGTTTCGAATAGTTAACTGTTCTGACGGAAGGTTCGAGGCTTAGCTGACATTGCGGACCCGATTTAGTAACCACCGCGTTAGCTCGGTCACGATCGATGGAAACCGGAGCAATGCAGCACAGAGGATTCATCTCTTTCCAAACTTCAAAGCAATAACAACAACAAACAAACAAATCTTACATTTAAGACGACGACGTTGGATCGGATTCAAATAAATGCCCGGGGCAAAGAGAAGCAGCGGAAGAGCAGTAGGAGAAGCCCCGATTGGGGAAGAACCGGGCCGGATCCGAGGGAATGTGAGACCCGATCGGAGCTCAAAACGGAACGTTTTCGAAATGACATAGAAACGGAGAAATATAGACGGTGAAAGGGGGAGGGGGAAGTTACGAGAAGTTATAAAGAAGCGTTGCAGTGCGCACACAGATCCATTTAAGGCAGTGGTCAGTGATTTCAGTATAGGAGTCAGGGAGGCCTCGATGCGTAGGTTAAGCTAAACGCCATTAAAATTAAATCCAATATATAAATGCATGGGATTTTCTTTTCCCTAAAAAATAATTAAAAATTTAACAATGTTTGAGGTTTTTTTTTATTTTTACTTTTTTTTGGGGGGGCGGGGGTGGGAGGGGTTGTTTTAACGATTTGGTGTTTCCGGGGTGACGATGATTGTGGGTGGGGGGAGACAGCTAACGTGCGCACTTTTGTGTGTGATTGAAGAACTGGAGGGGGGAGTGTTTGTCCATTGGGTAAATCTGACCCCTTCCCCCGTTCATCCCATAATGACGTTTTTGTCCCTTTCCTCCACATTTATTAAACATGATTGCTATGTTTTTCTAAGGGTGTTGTGGTGATTTCCTACCTGATTGTGAAAGCGATTAATGAATGAAAAGATGGGGGATTTTGATGCCCGTAATAGAGCAGCAGTGAGGCCGGCAATCCACTCGCTTTTTTCATTTTTACCAATTTGAATAATTAATAATAATAAAATTTGTGCTTAATTTCATTAAACCCACTTTAATCTAACCAAATCATTACAAATAATAATCATTATTAATTTTTAATGATTTGGTCTGCCTGCCTCATTAAAGAAAGTATATGGTAGCTATGGTAAAACCGGGGTTAAGTAATAAAAGTGGAAATATCAACAGCATCATTGAAGTTGGTTTTAATGAGTGTGATGAAAGGTAATTGGAGTTTTACTTTAATGCGGGTCAGATATATTCAATTTCAACGTCATTGCTGATGCTGCTAATGCTTACTGAAACCTGCCATTGTTTTTTGAAGCTTTGCCTGCCACTCCCGCTCTGGATCGCTTTCAACAACACATAAAAAAAGGCAGACCATACACTCATAAAAGTAAAAGGCTTTACTCTCCTGGGTAAAATCAAATTACTATTTAAATCCAAAGGTTTATTCAATTTTCAGATGACATTTAATATTATAAGTAAATTATATGTTATCACCCAGTGTTAAATATGTCTTCAATATTAAGTTTGAATTGATTGAGATTAGAGTTGTTCATGGCCGGGTTGAGTTGGGCTAAAGCCTGGTTCAACTAAAAATTATGTTCATTTATTGAGTTTGGGTCGGGCCGAGCATGAAAAATGGGTTTAAAATTTTGTACAAACCCGACCTAGATAAAAATGCTAAAATCCTGACCCGGCCCGGCCCGCCCATATTAATGTTTTATATTATTTTTAAATATATATAATACAAAAAATTCTAAAAACCATTAAAATAAATATTTCCCAACATATTGAAAATAAATTTTAAAAAATATGTACACTTAAATAACACTAAGATAGATACAACTTAACAAGCAAATACCTTTAAAATAATAAAAAAACCAACAAATGCCTTTAAAATAATAACAAAATTAACAATAAAATAAGTTTTATACAATATCCAAACAATATCAACAAAATAGTAGCAACATAATAGTAAAATGGTAGCAAAATAGGGAGAAAACAACAAGAAAATAACATTTAAAAATAAAAAATGCAAATTTTTTTGTCCTTTAGTGAATTCGGGCCGAGCCGAGGCCAGGCCAAAAATGTCTTACCCAAGGGCCAACCCATTTTTTAAACGGGCCTTATTTTTTGTTCAAGCTCATTTAAACCCTCCCACATTTTGGGGGGGCCTTCGAGCCGAGCGGGGTGGCTCGACCCATGAGCAGGTCTAATTGGGATCAAGTTTGTTTGTAACTCAATTTTAAATTTTGTGTTTCATCCTCTTTTCTTTATAATCTAATTGTTTTTCTTTTAAATAATTGCTTGTATAAAAATTTAAAATTTGTAACACCCCTTACCCGTATTCACGCCAGAACAGGATACGAGACATTACCAAACTTAAACACAAACACACATACATTTTCGAGCCATAAATTTCCATCCAAATTTAAAACTTTTCACATTCATTCACATCATCCCTAAAATGAGCCTACGAGGCCTAAAACATACTTTGGAAGCGGTTCAGGACTAAACCGAGAACTTCTGAAAATTTTACAAACTTATAAAAATTTTGCCTTAAACAGGGGTCACACGCCCGTGTAGATATAGGACATGCCCGTGTGGGTAGGCTGTGTGGTCACGCACGCCCGTGTCTATACCCCGTGTAACTCTCTGTTTATGACGTCATCAGCCAAATGAAACTACACGACCAAGCCACACGTCCGTGAGCTAGGCCATGTAACGAATTAAATTCTCACAAAATAGGTGCAGACTTCACATGCCCTTGGCACACACTAGTGTCTAAAGCCGTGCCGTCCGCACGGCTAAAACACACGCCCGTGTCTCTGCCCGTGTGCTCTATACTGGGCATTCTGTTTCTCAAAATTAAGGTGTAGGAGACATACAGCCTGTTCACACGCCCATAGGGCTGACTGTGTGTCACATACGACCTAAACACATGCTCATGTGTCTACCCGTGTGGATAACTTCAAGACTATTTTCCAAACCATTTTCCACCCTCAACTTCACACACATACTTATACATCTCAATAGCATTTAACATGGCATTAATTGGCATCAAACATCCAGAAACATGGCTTGAACATGGCATTCCCACAACATCAAAGGCATTAACTCATGCATGTACATATAAATAGGTTTACAGCCCAATTAGTCAATATAAGCCATATCTCATGGCCAAATACAAATGAATCATTTGACCATTATAAGCCAACACACTTGGCCAATCAATAATGACACATATATCAAAGTCATCTAGTCCCTATACATGCCATAGACTTAAAATGCTTGAAAACATTGATACCAAATTTTTAGCTTAATAGTGTGATAGAATCTCCAACGATCTCCAACTCGAGCTAGCCTGATAACACTATAAAACATGGAAAAAAATGGGAGTAAGCTATATAGCTTAGTAAGTCCATACGAACATATAGCAATTCTTACCAATCAATTACTAGAACCAACAATATAAACACAAGATAATAGAATTTGCTATAAACTCACAGTTATAACTTATTCGATCACATTGTTTTCTTTATCGATTTGCAAGCATAATTTAACACATCTTGATATTAGCCTAACAACCGTAATCTTTCCCTTATAATAGATTACCACAATCAACCAATCATTTCAAACCTCATAATAGTCATGCACATTTATTATGAGAATTTACATTTCGAGCATATTTTTCTTACATCTTTCAATTGTTTAAAAGCTCATATATTCTCATACTTCCATAATCATTTTAATAGATAATATAGTCAATCTTTCCTTTTTTCTCATATTTGATAAATCACAATTTGTGTCAATATTTCATGCTATATCATAACTCATTTAGCCCAAAAATCAATTTCACAATCGCTAACCGAATTTACCATGTATTTCATACATCACAAGTATAGGCCAAGAATCACAAGGTTTTCACAAAATATTCTCATGGAAACCATAAATTCACAATATCATGAAATCAATGTTTATAAACTTTATTCGATCCAATATTCATCACATTTCTTAAGCCCATTGAGTCATATAAAATATCATCAAATAACATTACTTTTGCACACTATGTGCTACACATATATAACTTATATCTCATATCATTCAATTCATACCTCAACATCACCAAATAAACTCAATTTGGCATAAAACAGATTTATGCACAAGTATTTCTCATATCCTGTACATGATACAATGTGAACTCACCAAATTACTTTCATTCGATTTTCACATAGGTTTTGTACGTACCTGTGATACTTAATTCAATGATACTTTCATTATCGTCTTGAATGTGTCTATTGAACCATTCGAAATCACACATAGATAGTACAATGCCATATCTCAAATATTGTCTTACATGTAATCTCATATCGTTGCCAATAGCCCAACTATGGTTTTACACGCTTTCTCGAATCGATGCCATGTCCTAGACATGGTCTTACACGTAATATCCTTTCGATGCCATATCCTGGATATGGTCTTACACGAAATCACATGTCAATGCCATAGCCCAGCTATGGTCTTACAGGAAATCACATTTTGCCATGGTCCAACCATGGTCTTTTATGACAATGCAACTTTTGTCACTGATTGGAAGTGCTCAACCTTGCGTTTACTTGTTTCGAACATTTAATTTTCATAATTCAACCAATAATATGAATAAATTCATAACATCATTCATCAACATAATGAATAAAAATTAAAGTTTAACAATACAGACTTACCCCGGCATAAAAATGGCGAAAATGACCTAATCGTCAAATTCTTATTTTTTTCTCATTCTAATTCTGAACCTCGTTTTTCTTCATCTATAATATTACATTTAACTTATTTAATCATTATACTATTCAAAACAGCCCAAAATCACATTATGGTAAAATTACATTTTTGCCCTTAAAGTTTCACATTTTTATAATTTAGTCCCTAGGCTCGTAAAATGAAATCTGTTCATTTTTCTCAAAACCCAAGCCTCACCGAACCTTATACAAGCTTATAGCAACCCACATTTTTCATTTAATCACACTTTAATACCCATTTTACAACCTTTTTACAAATAGGTCCTTTTTGACATTTTCACCGAAAATCACTTAGCAAAAGTCATTTTTCTTACGACTAATATGCATTTTCTACCATTAGACATCAAAATACATGCATGTCAAACATGAGTAAAATTTTAAACTTTGCTAACACTTCAAATTAGTTCTTGAAAAGGATAGATTTGGTTACGAGGATTTGAAAAATGTAAAAATCATTAAAAGGGGGGCAAAAACAGACTTACAATCGAGCTTGGAAGCTTGAAAACCCTAGCTATGGTTCCCCCTTAAGAATTTTGGCCATGAGGAAGAAGGTGGACAAAAATTGGCTTTTAATTTGAATTTTTAATTCATTTAATTACCAAATGACCAAAATGCCCTTAATGAAAAACTTTAGAAACATACCTAACCATATCCATTTTTGTCCACTAACTTAACAAATGGTCTAATTACCAATTAAGGATCTCCAATTTAAATTTCATAACAATTTGACACCTTTAACCTATAGAACTCATCTTTTGCACTTATTACAATTTAGTCCTTTTGACTAAATTGAGTACCCAAACGTCAAAATTTTTGAACGAAATTTTCATGAAATCATTCCATAAAACTGTAAACCATAAAAATATATTAAAAATAAATTTCTCTGTGTCAGATTTATGGTCCTAAAACCACTTTTCTGACTAGACCTAAAATCGAATTTAGAGTCAAGTCAAAATAATCTGAAAATTACTCATACATTATGAAATTTAAGTCAAAACAAATCTAAAAACACCCCCATATAATTTATGCAGTGGAAGTTGAACCTAGGCCATCATATTCCAAGGCCTTAGCATTTATCAACAATGCAAAGGCCTCATTAGTGAATATTATACTTCTATTCATAACACATCCCCCAACCCTTAAAATAGAGGAAAAATACATTTAAACATGCTTGAATTCATGTCTTCGTGGTTGTTGCAATTGTAATAGATACAATTGAGCCCAACTGAGATCGATGATGCCATCCATGTGTCTCACAAGGCTATCAAAATCACACATGACCACACTAAGGCTCGCCCTTCCTCACACTATGTTAAGGACCAAATCAACATTAAGCTTCATATTTCTCCCCTTCAATGAGCTCCAACATGATAGTTGCGGCCTAAACAATAACATCTACCTATGGATCAAGTTATGCATACAGAAGTCACAATGCAGTCCACTCGCATTATTAAGCACAATGTGAGACGATGTACTCTTCCTATGCAAGATATCATTGTTACGCACGGTTCAAAGATGTCATACCAAAACTAGCAAACTCGTGAAAGTCTTATTATCTACCCTTCTTGTCCTAAGCTCAAGCCATTGGATACAACTCACTATATCAACATGAAGCAAATCATTATTAATACCAGCTAGCATAAGGGCTTCACGAGATACCTAATACTTGTTGGATCATCGGTATGCCTCGTGGTGTAACGAAAAATAAATTTTGGCGACCACAAGCCGCAGATCCATGTGCAAGGAACAAACCAGGTTGAAAAAGGGTAAAAAATGTACTTGTAAAATCTAGAAACAACATTGGTGCGAAAGTGATTCCTTTATCTATGTAGCCGCAACGTAAAATCCTGGCCTCTACGTAATCCACTTGGAAGTTTACAATCAAAAAAATCTCAAAGAAATTTTATAAAGAGAACGAACTTTGTTTTTGGTCAAATTTTTAATCCAGGTAACCTTAAAATTGAGATTAATCATTCCATTCATTCAAAACTGTTTTGAATGAAAATTTAAATCTTAGAGTAATATTATGATTTATTGCCCAAAACATAATATGCTCCTTTACATAAGGAAATATCAATTTTATTTCAAAATCAAAACTAATCTTTATTTATCGAATTCTATTAAATATTATATTTAATAAATTTGATAAAATAGATTTGTCACATTAAAATATGTTAAATATATTTTTCACATAATTATTTTAATTGAACCCTCTACATATGCATAATAATATGTACAATATCATGTTTAATTTTAATTGTCAAATTAAATTAATTATTAGAACTTTTCTATAATCAATTTATCTTTTGTGACATGTTAAACAAAATCTCAACTTTAATTTGCATTCTGATCATCCCAACAAAAGGGTGTGACCTTATAGGATATTGTATCGTCGGTAGAAACATTAAAGCAATTCTAATATTACAAACAAAGAGTGGTATCTAGCAATGCATCTCTGCTATCCAAGTTGCAAGAAGTCTTTGTTCGACATGGTCTTTTGTGATAACAGTATTATGTATTATATCCCATTGTCTTTTATATCTAGATTGAACACAAATCATGGAATAGTCACACTTGTATAGTCCAATTTCTTGTATCTTGATTCTTGAGTAGACTAAGATAAACAAATAGTTCATATCAACTAATTTAAGCATGGTCATGCATTTCTAGTCTCACTCGATCAAGAGGCTTGAGATATTTCTCTCATTATGTAAGAGGGACAAATCCTATTTTGATCACTCACATACCACTACACAGATTGTGACACACCCAACATTAGTCTTTATAGTATAACCTTTTACAAACGACGTTTGACTGTGTTAAAGCATACAACTCATGATGTTGGAATAATGATGATCTTAAGTCTAAGGATCATACATATAATTATTATTATGAGAAATGTTGTGACTACTACATAATAATCCAAGAAACATTCTCATGGCAGGTTAGCTCGATATGTTGTTCTGTAAGATGTAATTATGCATTGACTTTGGCATCCCTATGTCAATGACAACACTTTGTCATCAATCAACTACATATTAGTCTCAATGCATTATTGTTGCCCAAGCCCATAATAATACTTAACTAAGGACATTTAAGAATAATCATATCATTCTTAAGGCTTTATTATTAAACAATTTATTTAATACACAAAAATAGAAACTGAAATAATAATGGCAATGCCATTTATTAATAAATTAGGTAAACAAGCATGTGATTACAATCATCTCATGATTGGTCTTTGGGCATGCTCTAACAATACTCCCGTAAGGCATGCAGGACAATTTCCACCGGTATAATCAATGCAAGATTCTTTTCTAAGAAGAGGGTTAGAGTCATCAAAAACATGTATAGACTCTTTTACTACTAAGTTATTTTGTTAAAAACTCGATAAGCTTTAAAATTTAAAGAATAACTAAGAAAAATTCCTTCATCACTTTTTACATTAAATTTGCCAAGATTATCTTTTCCATTATTTAAACAAAACACTTTTCCATTATTTAAACAAAACACTAACATATTAAAGGATAAATAGCTAATGCTATGCTTTTTGTTTTTGAAAAGTTCATATGGAGTTTTCTTTAAAATAGACCTATTCATTACTCAATTTACAATATAGCATGCAGTGTTTGCAGCTTCTGCCCCAAAATACTTTGGCAAATTGTTTTCACAAAACATGGTTCTAGCAACTTCTTCTAAAGTTCTATTTTCCCTCTCAACAACTCCATTTTGTTGAGGGGTTCTAGGTGTAGAAAAATTATGGCTAATACCATTTAAGTTGCAAAATTTATCAAAACTATGATTTTGGAATTCAGTTCCATGGTCACTTATAACTCTAGTTGTAACACCCCTAACCTGTATCCGTCTTTGGACTAGGGTTAAGAGGCGTTATCGAACAAATCACATCATTATACAATCATTTCGCATACAATACTCATATTTCATCATATCACATTCAATCATAATCACAATGTCCCTTAAATAGGTCTACGAGACCTTAAACATGCACTAAAGAGGGTTCGAGACTAAACCGATCTCTTATAAAATATTTTGAAACTTTAAAATTTTTCTAAGTTAAAGAGGTCACACACTCGTGTGAATAGGCCATGTGCCTCACACGGCTTTAGACATGTGTGTGTGTCTAGGCCGTGGAGAAATAGGGCATACATACTGACTTATCCACACGGCCACCAGACACGTCCGTGTGCCAGGCTGTGTGAAAATTAGGGAGCTTACTGACTTGGTCACCCGGCCAGTCACATGCCCGTGTGTCCAGCCCGTGTGCCTATTCGAAATGGCCTCACATGCCCGTGTCTGGGCCGTGTGCTCTGCCGTGTCAAACTTGTAGGGTATATTGACTTGGCCATACAGCTTGTCACACGCCCGTTGTGAGGCCGTGTGGAGTGCCCAGGCTCAATTCGAATTGAACCCTTGATCAACACGGCTGAGACACACGTCCGTGTCTCTACCCGTGTGGACAAAAATAGGCTATTTACAAGGCCATTTTTGCCACCCTTAAAGGGTCTACCCTACAAGCTCAATTCAATCATCAATTGACATATAATTTCTAGCCAAAACATCATCAATTTAGGCACATTTCATACCATAATAACATCCATCATTTCTAAACACAATTGCCAATCTAAAGTAAGCTAAATTAATATGCCAAATCACCAATTCATCTTATAATCAACTAAACATTAACTCATTCATTCAACCACCAAATCAACCTCAAAACATACCAATTTAATATATCAATTTCATGCCAAAACTTACCATTTCAAAATACCATAACAAGCTTACCAAAATGCCAATTCACAAGACCTCATAAAATCATCATTTAGCATATATGAACATATACCATAAACACATATATGAGCATTTAATATAAGCCAAATTAACATACAACTTCACCATAATTTTCAAGCTAATTCACATGGCTAGGATTCACATTCAAAACATACTATATCATCACTAGCCTATATGTAACACCCCTTACCTGAGCTCGACGTCGGGACGGGGTACAAGGTGTTACCGTACTTAATCATGCTTAACATAAAAATTCGGGCTATAAAATTTCATTTCCATTTAAAACTTTTCATTCATTCTCTTAAAGATACATCTAAATGTAACACCCCTTACCCGAGCCCGATGCTGGGACGGGGTACGAGGCGTTACTGTACTTAATCATGCTTAACCCAAAAATTCAGGCTATAAAATTTCATTTCCATTTAAAACTTTTCATTCATTCTCTTAATATCCTTATTATGGGCCTATGAGGCCCAAAACGTATATCAGGTGTGTTTAGGAATCAATCCGAGAACTTTCGGGTACTTAGAAAATTTTTGCATAAAATAGGGCTAGATGCCCGTGTGGGATGGGACACGCCCATGTGGAAAGGCCATGTGGTCACACACGCCCATGTCCCTAGCCCGTGTCAAATTTATTTCTTATTTCAAACCTCCAGGTTCACACAAGGCTTAAGCACACGCCCGTGTCTATGGCCCGTGTCCTACGCATGGCTTAGTCACGCCTGTGTCCTTATCCCGTGTACTACTCTGTTCTTGAATGCTATAAACTACCAAGGGTTCACACGGCCAAGGCACACGCCCGTGTGTTTAGCCCATGTGCAATACTGACTTACCTTCTTAAGATGCAGGGGACACACGGTCGAGCTACATGCCCTTGGTATGGACCGTGTATCTCACATAGCCTAGACACACACCCGTATGCCTAGCCCGTCTGGACAATATAGGCTATTTTCCAAGCCTTTTTGCCACCCTAAAACACAATCAAACTCATACTAAATTCAACCTCGTGAAATCATACATAACATATAGTATAAACATTCACATCTAAGGCATCCAAATGCCACCGTGCCTGTCATTCTCATCCATCATTACTCTACTTAAACATGTAACTTGAACAATCATGAACTTCCTCATCATTTCATAAAATATAACTTTGACAATATTGGCTAATTTCAAAGGCCATTACAACTTGACTCAAGTGATAACAATAACTTTGGCTATTCAAAATAACATATATCAAAATAACCAAACAAACTTCCTACACATGCCATACATCAAAATAACTAACTTTACTATACCAAAATGAATAGCTTGATAGTGTGACTTTATGCGCTAACTTTGATCGATCCCCGAGCTACTTCGGCAAATCTACAAGGAAGAAGGGGAAATGAAGGGGTAAGCATAAAATGCTTAGTAAGTTGCATGGAATAAAATAGCAACATAAGTCATAAAACATCAATCAATTAAGATATCATAAAATGTCATTACTTTTCTACTCATTCTCATAACTTACTCAATCTCATAACTTACTCATTCACATGATTTACTCATTCTCATGACTTGCTTTTTCTCATGACTTAATCATTTCCATTTTTCTCGTAACATACTTAAGTGTACCTATAACACTCATCATAAACTTTAGTCTTTCTCGTTAAACTAATTAACTTGAATACTTTCTTTTTAGAAATTTTTAGAATACCGAAGGATACTCGTGAGTCAATCTCATGGTATAATGCCAATGTCATATCCTAGATATGGTCTTACATGGGATCAAGTTGATGCCGAAGCCATATCCCAAATATGGTCTTACACGAGGTCTCATGTCGATGTTGATGCCATGTCCCAGACATGGTCTTACACGAGATCATAGCATGATCCCGATGCCATGTCCCAGACATGGTCTTACACGGGATCTCTCTTAGATGCTCATGCCATGTCCCAGGCATGGTCTTATAGGGGATCTAAGTCTCATCACGGTGCCGAAGCCATGTCCCAGACATGGTCTTATATGGGACCTCATGTCAATGCTAATACCATGTCCCAGACATGGTCTTACATGGGATCTCAATTCGATACTGAAGCGATGTCCCAGACATGGTCTTACACAGGACCTACAATGCTCATGACAACGGTATTCTTCGATTTCTTTATCATATACATGAGATTTCTCTTTTACTTCATCATCATTTCTTAGTAACATTTCATATCAATAGATTTCATGGTTTATTATAAAATTTATAGAAAGATCATCACACTAAATTTTCATAATGCATAAAGCTAATTTATCACATACAACTTACCTCGAATCCAAGATAAGAGTGGATGCTTGGTTTAATCCACCACCTTACTTTTTCCACGGTTTCGGTCCGGGCTTCGTGTTTCTTAATCTAAATGAAAAATTAAACTTATTTAATGCTCACATTGACTAAATAGCCCATAGTTGACACTTTGGCAAAATTTATAATTTTGCCCCTAAACTTTTACATATTTGCAAAATGGTCACTAGACTCGTAAAATGAAATGTACTTATTTTCTTAATTTCCCAAGCCTAGCTGAACCTTTCATATTCTCATAACAGCCCCTATTTTTCATCAATTCAAAATTTTACTACTCATTTTTATACTTTTACAAATTAGTCCTTATTAAGGATTTTCATGAAAAATCACTTAGAGAAAGATGTTTACTACACTTTAAACTTTCATATTCTACCACTAAGCATCAAAATACTTGCATGTCATGCATGGGTATATTTTTAAACATGAACCCTAGTTCAAAATAGTGGTAGAAATAGCTAGATTAAGCTACAAAAATTTCAAAAATACGAAGAACATGAAAAACAAGGCTAGGAATCACTTACTTGGAGCTTGAAAATGAAAGAAACCCTAGCTATAGAGGGCTTGGAAATTTCGGCTAGTACATGGAGAAGATGAGCTTATTTTTGGCTTATTTTCCCTTTTTATTTCATTAGTTAACCAAATGACCAAAATGCCCTTATGCCTTTCTTTAAGATTTTTTCCCTTCCATGGGCATTTTTGTCCAAAATGCTAAAAATTGGTCTAATTGCTAAATAAGGACTCCTCATAATTTTTCTAATGCCAATTCATCCTTAAAGCTTCTAGAAACTCAATTTTGCAACTTTTGCAATTTAGTCCTAAAGGATAAATTTTTCACTATTTCATAAAATTCCTTTAAGAAATTTCCTCACTATCTGCAATCATATCAATGACTTAATAATAATCATGAAATCTAATTTTTCTACTTCAGATTTGTGGTCTCGAAACCACTATTCTGATTAGGCCCTAATTCGGGCTGTTACACTATACATGCCATATACCATAATTACAAGTTTCAAAAGTACCGAAATAGCGATCGATAGTGTGACGATGATTCTTGATGATCCCCGAGCTTGAGCTAGCTTCTTTTATCTATAAAATAGGGAAATAATACACAAAGTAAGCTTTCCAAAAGCTTAGTATATCATATACAAATAAACTTAGCACATGAAGCAAATATAAATCAATTCATCTATGAGAATCATGGTTAGTCTCTTATACAAATATCACCATTTTCATCTAATTCACTGGTTCATGTTCATTATGCATCACTTACCTTTTCTTTTCAATATTCACATAGCTTTATACATACCTGGATCGGTTAGCTCATTTACATATTCATTCTCTTCTCGACTTTGCCCGTTGAACCATTCGAAATTGTTAAGGATACCTGGATAGCACATAGAGCTCGTACAATGCCATATCCCAAATATGGTCTTACATGTTATCATGTATCGATGCCACTATCCCAAACAGGGTCTTACATGAAACCATCAAACGATGCCAATGCCCTAGACATGGTCTTACACATAATTTCATATCGATGCCAATGTCCCAGACATGGTCTTACACGAAATCACACCTCGGTAATCCTAATGTCATGACATCAGTATCTTATACTTTTCCTAGGGTCTGTACAGGACTTTCGGACATCGTAACTCTATCCATTCTTGCTCATACACGATCATTTATCATCCAATTCAATTCAATAACATATAAACATGAATAATTCAAACATAAGACATTTATTTGCATATGAACTTACATAAAAAACATAATCAACGGATCAGAGTGACTACTCGATAACTTTCAATTTCCTCGATCTAAATTTGATTTCTTTCTTTCTTGATCTATATAAATTCAAATTCAACTCATTCAATCAACTATTCATTCAATTTAATCCTAGAACACACATTTTGGCATTTTTCATATTAGCCCCTAAACTTTCACATTTTTGTCATTTAGTCCTTATTAAATAAATCACAAATTCACAAGATTTTTTGGCAATCCATGCTAGCCGAATTTATAACATGCTACTAGCAACCCATAATTTCAATTTATTTCACATTTTAACCACAAAGTTTCCACATTTCTCAATTTAATCCCTAAATTAGATTTTTACACAAAATCACTTTACAAAACATTTTAATCTATCAACAATTATTCATTTTCCATCATCAACATTCAAAAACATCAAGCTAACATCAATAGAAACTCACAAATTCATCAACCAATTCAAAAATTAAAGCATGGGCTAGCTAGCACTCTAGGCAACGATCACAAAAACATAGAATTCATTAAAAACTAAGCTCAAAACATACCTTAATCAATCCTTGTGTGTGCCAAACCCTAGAATGCACTTAATCTTTCTTTTTCCTTTTATTTTCGGTAAAGAGGATGACAAAATGATGATATAAAATTGATTTATTCTATTAATATTAACTTAATAACCAAATTACAATTTTAACCTTAATGAAAAACCATTTAAAACATCTATTATAAGGTCATTTATGACCAATCCCACTATCCATGGTCTAATCCATTAATGTAATAAATCATAACATTTAGACACTTCAAACAATTCACATGCAATTTTGCATTTTACACGATTTGGTCCTTTTGCCAAATTAACCAACCAAATGCTAAAATTATTTCACGAAACTTTCACACATGCATAATCTCATACTGTAAACACATAAATATTATTAAAATAATTTTTTGACATCAGATTTGTGGTTCCAAAACCACTGTTCTGATTTAGCTAAAACTGGGTTGTTACAACTCTCCGCCTTAGGGATTTTCGTCCCCGAAAATCTTACCAGTGAACAGGTTCGGGTATTGCTCTCTTATAGCATCCTCGAGTTCCCACGTAGCTTCTTGAACCCCATGTCAATGCCACAAGACTTTCACTAACTCTATTCTTTTATTTCTCAACTCTTTGATCTCACGAGCTAAGATCCGAATTGGTTCTTCGCTATATGATAAATCAGACTGAATCTCAACCTCAGTAGGAGAAATAACATGTGACGGATCAGATCGGTACCGTCGAAGCATCTATACATGAAAACATTATGTATCTTTTCTAATTCAAGTGGCAAAGACAATCGATAAGCAACCGGCCCGATTCGCTCAATGATCTCATATGGCCTGATAATCTCAGACTCAATTTGCCTTTACGACCGAATCGAAGTATTTTCTTCCATGGAGATACTTTAAAAAATACTCGATCCCCGATCTAATACTCAATATTTTTTCGTTTCAAGTATGTGTACGATTTCTGATGATCTGAAGCTGCTTTCAGACTATTATGAATCACTTTCACCTTCTGTTCAGTCTCTCTGATCAAGTCGACCCCATGAATCTTATTCTCACTAAGCTCTGTCCAATACAAAGGTGTTCGGCATTTACAACCTATAAAGCTTCGTACAGTGCCATTTTAATACTCGATTGAAAGCTATTATTATACACAAATTCAATCAATGGCAAATACTATTCCCATGTACCTTCAAACTCAAGAATGCAACATCTCAACATATCCTCGAGGATCTGAATAATCTGCTCGGATGGACCATCCGTTTGCGGGTGAAAAGCAATACTGAAATGTAGTTTCGTACCTAAAGCTTCTTGCAGTTTCTTCCAAAACCGCGAAGTAAATCTTGGATCTCTATCCAAAACAATAGATAGTGGCACCCCGAGCAATCGAACAATCTCTGAAATGTATAATTCGGCTAACTTATCAAGCAAATGATTTGTTCGTACTGAAATGAAATGAGCTAATTTTGTCAACCTGTCAACTATAACCCAGACCATATCTTTCTTTCTCAGAAATAGAGGCAATCCCGACACAAAATCTATTGTGATTCTATCCCATTTCCATTCGGGAATCATAATAGGTTGTAATAAACCTAACGGTACCTGATGTTTAGCTTTAACTTGCTGAAAAATCAAACATTTAGAAACAAACTCTGAGATATCTCTTTTCATATCAGACCACTAGTAAAGCTGTTTCAAGTCGTTATACATTTTCGTACTTCCCAGATTAATAGATAAACAACTATTATATGCTTCAATCAGAATCATCCGAATCAACTCTGAATTTCTCGGAACACATAATCGGCCTCTGAATTTCAAACAATCATCGGAATCAACTCGAAACTTTGAATTAAAATTCAAATCACATTGAGCACGTTTTGCAAACAATTCATTATCAACTTTCTAAGTTTCACAAATCTGCTGTATAAATAACGGTCTCACTTTCATCTCAGCTACAATCAAACCATCATTACACAAAGTAATCTGTGTGTTCATCACACGTAGAGTGAATAGGAACTTTCAGCTCAAAGCATCAGCAACAACATTAGCCTTCCCTGGATAATAGTCAATTACTAACTCATAGTCTTTTAGCAACTCTAACCATCTTCACTGTCGTAGATTCAAATCCTTCTGAGTCATCAAACATTTCAAGCTCTTGTGATCAGAATAAACATGACATTTCTCACTGAACAAATAATGGTGCCAAATCTTCAATGCAAACACAATGGCTGCTAATTATAAATCATGCGTTCGGTAATTCTTTTCATGCGGCTTTAATTGTCTCGAGGCATAAGCTATGACTTTGCCTTCCTGCATTAAAACACAACCCAGACCATTCAACGATGCATCACTGTAAATCACAAATTCTTTACCCGATTCTGACTATACTAACACTGGAGCTTCAGTCAATAGAGATTTCAACTGATCGAAACTTTTCTAACACTTATCTGACCACTCAAAATTAACATCTTTTTGTAACAGTCTTGTCATCGGAGTTGCAATCATAGAAAATCCTTTTACAAACCGTCTGTAATAACCAGCAAGTCCTAGGAAACTATGGACTTTGGATACATTTCTCGAAGGCTTCTAGTCAATTATTGCAGAAATCTTGCTCAGATCAACTCGTATACCCAATGCTGATACAATATGCCCTAGAAAACCAACTTCGCGTAACCAGAATTCACATTTACTATACTTTGCATAAACTGCTTATCATGTAGAGTCTGTAATACGATTCTCAAATGTTCAGTATGCTCAGTTTCATCTTGTGAATAAATCAAAATATCAACTATGGACACAACAACAAATCGATCTAGGTCTGGTCTAAAGATACGATTCATTAGGTCCACAAAAACAGCAGGTGCATTCGTTAGTCCGAAAGGCATAATTAAAAATTCATAATGTCTATACCTCGTTCAGAAAGCAGTTTTCGACACATCAGAGTCTTTAATTCGCAACTGATAGTAACCCTATCTCAGATTTATTTTCGAAAACACTGTTGCCCCTTTCAGCTAATCAAACAAATCGTCAATACATGGTAAAGCATATTTATTCTTGATTGTTACTTTATTAAGCTGATGGTAGTTATACACATTCTCATTGTTTCGTCTTTCTTTTTTACAAAAAAAATAGGAGCACCCCAAGGTGAAAATCTCAGGTCGTGCAAAACCTCTGTCTGCTAATTCTTGTAACTGTGCTTTCAATTCTTTCAATTCTGTCGGAGCCATTCTGTATAGAGCTATCAAAATAGGAGTGATTCCTGGTACTAATTCAATGCCAAATTCAACTTCTTGAATAGGTGGTAATCCTGACAATTCTTCAGAAAATACATCCAGATACTCACACATAACTGACAATGATTCAATTTTCTTTTTGGTCACTTTCGGGTCAAGCACATAAGCAAAATAAGCTTCACAACCCTTTCTCACATATTTTTGAGCTAACATCGATGAAATCACAGCCGGTAACCCATTCAAATCGTCCAACTCAATCCGGATAATCTTATTATTTTGGCATCTCAAATCAATAGTCTTCCATTTACAGTTCACTATAGCATCATGCAGTGTTAGCCAATCCATACCCAGAATTATATCAAATACATCAAATGGCAATAATATTAGATCAACCGAAAAATAGAAATCTCGAGTCATCAATGGATAGTTCTTGCATACTTTATCAACCAAAACACACTTGCCTAATGGGTTCGATACTCTAATCACGAATTCAGTAGACTCTACAGGCAAAGTCTTATTGGATACTAAGTTCATGCATATATAAGAATGAGTCGATCCAGGATTGATTAATGCAATAACAGTAGTATAATAAAGAGAGAAAGTACTGTTAATAACATCTAGGGATGAAGCTTCTTCGCGAGCGCAAATAGCATAAGCTCTGGCAGGTGCTTGAGCTTCAGATCTCACAGCTGAATCCTTAGCCCCTTTCTAGCTACCACTTATATTACCCGTGTTTCTGTATGGTCTACCTCTAGCTACTGTGTTACTCAGCCTCGTATTCTATTTCCTGCTCAGCTAACTTGGGACAATCACGGATGAAATGATCTAAAGATCCACATTTAAAACAAGCCAGATCATTCAATCTACAAGCGCTGGGATGTCTTTTACCACAATGTTTACACTTAGGTCGGTTTGGTCTGGCACTTCCAACACTAGCTATCGAAGTAGCTTTTGAACTTACAGGTGGCCTTTCTCGGTCTAGTCTAGAATAACCCACAGTAGCCTTTGAACAGCTATAATCATCTTGAATGTAACACCCCTTACCCGTATTCGACGTCAAAATAGAGTACGAGGCATTACCCGACTTAAACATAAACAAATGAACATTTTCAAACCATAAAATTTACGTCCAATTTAAAACTTTTCATTCATATTCATAACATCCCTTTTATGAACCTACAAAGCCCTAAATATACATTGGAGCTGGTTAGGGACTAAATCGAGAACTTTCAAAACTTTTACAACACTTAGAAAATTTTCATGTTTTGAAGAGTCACACGCCCGTGTGGGCAGGCCGTGTGGCTCGGGACACGCCCGTGTCCACCTGTGTAACTCTCTATCTATGACGCTATCACATACTTATGGTCACACGACCAAGTCACATACCCATGTGCTAGGCCGTGTGGCGAATTTAATTCTCGTAATTAATGTGCAGACTTCACACGGCCTGAGCACACGCCCATGTCCTGAGGCTGTGTCCTTCACACAGTCGTGTCTCTACCCGTGTTCTTACTACTGGACATTCTATTTTGCAAAATGAGCAAGCAGGGGACACACAGCCTATTAACACGCCCATGGGGCTAATCGTGTGTCACATACGGCCTAGACACACACCCGTGTGTCTACCTGTATGGACAAATATAAGGCTATTTACCAAGCCTTTTGCCACCCTGAAACACAAGCACACTTACACCAATTCAAAGGCACACAATATAACATATTTAAGTTGTCAAATTACTCAAAAACAAGTCATCCACACATCATTCACATACCACACCTAACAAGCCTATACATCACATATTTAGCAACTTAAACATGCAAACTATCACCTCCATGAATAACATCATCATATGCATATATAAAGTATCAATATTGGCCAACTTTTATTGGCCTTATACAACATGAATCAAGTGTTCTCATAAGCCAACATATTTGGCTAGACCAATATGAAATATAACAAAAAGACCAAGTTCCTATACATGCCATACTCAAAATGTTAAGACTAACTATACCCAAATTTTCCAATTGATAGTGTGATCGAGTCTCCGACGTCCTACGATTCCTGAGCTAGCTTGGCGATACTATAAGAAAAATGGAAAAGAAAGGGGAGTAAGCATAAAGCTTTGCAAGTGTGCATGTAAATAATTAACAACATTAGTCATGTAATATAATACACATGGCATAAATAAAACTTGTCACAATGTCATCAAGTACCATAGACACATATTAGGTCATGTCATTTTTATAATGTACCATAAAAATCATGTTCATGATTCCTTCATTCACTTTTTACCAAACCTTATCGACACATAACTCAAGAATTATGAGCTTCGTGTACATACCTGTACCCTTTCAACATGTTCATATCTTGTCATTTCTTTGACATACTATTGAATTACGCGTTAAACCACTTATAATACTAAAGGATACTCGGAAAATCTCATACACATGGTAGGACGCCAATGCCATATCCCAGATATGGTCTTCCGTGGGATCGTAAATCGATGCTGATGCCATATCCCAGATATGGTCTTATACGGGATCTCATATCGATGCCATGTCCTAGACGTGGTCTTACATGAAATCTTATAACGAAGCCATATCCCAGATATGGTCTTACATATAAACACATAATCAGATTCTGATGCCACATCCTAGATATGGTCTTACACGGAATCTCGTAACCCTAATGTCATGACATTTATATCCTATCTATTCCTAAGGTTCAACTGGAATTTCAAGACATCAAAACCTCGACACATCGTCATAGAGTCATTGTAAATCAAAATTCATAAATTAATTGTACATATCATGCAACAATAAAGCATTAAATACATAATGAAGAAATGTTGCATTTTTTACCCACAAACTTACCTCGGTAACAAAATATGACTAGTTTTACAATTTATTTTACAATTTTGTTCTTTCCTCGGTTTAAGTTCGGACTCCGTTCCTCTTGATCTATAATAGAAAATTTCACTTATTTAATCATCACATTGTTCAAATCAGTCCATAGATCATACTTTGGTAAAATTACAATTTTGCCCCTAAACATTCACATATTTACAACTTAGTCCCTAGGCTCGTAAAATGAAACATACTCAATTTCTTTAACATATAAGCCTAGCCGAACCATTTTCATACTTATAACAGCCCACATTTTCTTTTAAAACACATTTTTACTGCCCATTTTATAACTTTTACAATTTGGTCCTTTTTAGGTGTTTTCATGAAAAATCATTTAGTAAAAGATGTTTATCACACATCAAACTTTCATATTCCTTCATTAAACATCAAAATACATGCAGGTCACACATGGGTGAATTTTTTAACATGAACCCTAGCTCAAAATCATGGTAGAAATAGGTAAATCGGGCTACGAGGACTTCAAAAATGTAAAGAACATTAAAAACGAGGCTTGGAGGCACTTACTATTGAGCTTTAAAATGTCAAAAACCCTAGCTATAGAGAGCATAAGAGTTTTGGCCCTAGCAAGAAGAAGATGAACATAATTTTGCTTAATTTTCCCCTTTTTAATCTTTAATTAACCAAATGACCAAAATGCCCTTCAATTAAAACTTTGATGTTTTGTCCCTTCCATGTCAATTTTTGTCCAAAAATATAAAAATTGGGCACATTGCTATTTAAAGACCCCTAATTAATAATCCCAAGCTATTTCATACTTAAAGCTTCTAGAATCTCATATTTTGCAACTTTTACAATTTAGTCCTAAAAGTCAATTTGGACCCTTATTTACAAAATTTCTTCATGAAACTTTCACACAATCATGTAAACATGTCATGGACCTCAAAAAAATTATAAAATAAATATTTCTACTTCGAATTTGTGGTCTCAAAACTACTATTCTGACTAAGCCCTATATCAGGATGTTACATCGAAACTTCTTTGATGCAGACTGAAATGACTTACTCGATGATCTTTTTTGTAAATCTCTAGCTTCCAAATCAGCTTTTCTTTTCTCTTTCCCAAGTTCTTTAGCTTTGCACGCTCGATCAACAAGCACAATAAACTCTTTTATTTCAAAAATGTCGGCTAACAAGTGGATGTCCTCATTCAAGCCATCTTCAAATCTCTTACACATAATTGCTTCAATCGAGACACATTTTCGTGCATATCAGCTCAACCTTACAAATTTTCGTTCATATTCTGTCACAGTCATACGACCCTATTTCACTTCGAGGAATTCCTTACGTTTTTTTTATCTATGAACCTCTGACTGATATATTTCTTTCTAAACTCAGTCTGAAAGAACTCCCAGGTGACTTGTTCTTTTTGAACCACCGATACAAGTGTATTCCACCATTGATACGCTGTAACTCTTAACAAAGATACTGCACATTTGATGCATTCTTTGAGAGTACATGATAATTCATTGAAAACTCTAATTGTATTATTTAACCAGAATTCTGCTCGCTCTGCATCATCGTCAATAGTGGTCTTAATTTCTTCAGCCCTATATTTTCTAATTTTATCAACTGGAGGCTTACTTAATTGGATCAGATTTACGACTTGTGGTACAATAGGGATTTGAGTAGGATTTTTCGGGGGGTGGAGGTTGTTGAGCAGCAGGATTTGTTCGAACAAACTCTGTAAACCACTAATTCATCATTTGGAAGAAGGCTTGCTTAGCTTCTCCCTCGTGGTCAGTTGTAATCGGCCTAGAATCAGCCGATGCTGCCCCTAGAGTGGGAGCGGGTACGTTACTCTCAACATCGTTAGCTATGGCTCGTTCAATATCCATTTACTATACAAAAACACATTTAAAATATCAGGAATCATCACACTATCGCAGTTTATATATATCGCATGTATAGCTAGACTCTCACACACTACGTTAGTCCTAGAATCGACTAAACTATAGCTCTGATACCAATAAAATGTAACATCCCTAACCTATATCCGTCGTCAGACTAAGGTTAAGAGGCGTTATCAAACAAATCACATCATTATGCAATCATTTCGCATACAATACTCATATTTTATCATATCACATTTAATCATAATCATAATGTCCCTTAAATAGGTCTACAAGACCTTAAATATGCACTAGAGAGGGTTCAGGACTAAACCAATCTCTTATAAAATTTTCTGAAACTTTAAAAATTTTCTAAGGTACAGAGGTCACATGTAACAGCCTAATTTTTAGTGGTGTCGGAACAGTGATTCGAGATCACTAAATTCGACAAATGATTACGAAATATTATTAATTTAGTGAGTATAAGTTAAATGTGAAGTTAGGAAAAATTTTGAAATAGTAAATAGTGTACTAAAAATAAATATTAAAATAATTAGAATCGAAAATAAGGTATCAAGACCTCGGGAATTTTAAATTGAGCCATAAATATTTTTATAAATATTTATGGAGTATTAATAAGTTAGTATTAAAGTTTCGTCAAGAAATTTTAAAGTTCTGATAGTTAATTGAACAAAAAGGACTAAACTGTATCAAATGCAAAATTGTGAGAAATGATTAAATAGCTTAAATGATAAAAGAAAGAGGGTTTAAAAGGCAAATAGACCCAAGGTCTATTTGGGCTGGACGGCAAGGGCATGAGATCAGCAAGAAAATAAGGAGAATTAAGGGCAAAATTGGAAAATTACAAAATTTACTTAATAAAGCTAGGACTAAAGTGGAATTATCTAGATTTCTCTTTATTTTTCTGCATTCTCATGAGCAAAAACGCCATGGAAGAGTTCCCTTAAGCTGGATTTTCATATTTTTACTCCAAGTAAGTTCAATTCTTGATTATTTCTTGAGATTTTTGTGTTTTTGTGACTTTTGCAACTAGGCCCACTTGTTGAATTCATTAGTTTTTGATTCTATGAAAGCAATTGAAAGTTGCCATGAATATGTGCTGGAAGTAAATGATGATTTGGCATGGAATTAGAGTTTTAAATTTTTTATATGATGATTTTATTAAAATTAATTGAATAGAAAGTGAATGTTTGAGACCTAATTGTAAAAGAGTTTGAAGTTAGAATTTTATGTGGAAATTCTGAATTTCAATAGTTATGAAATAACTTATAATGTCTATGAAAAGTATTAATAGAGAAAATTATCTTAATTGAGGGGCTAATTGAGCAAGGACTAAATTGTATGAATTGTGAAATTTGGGGCAAAATGAAAATCAATATTTTGCACTAAAACTGTTTTGGACAGCAGCAGTGGTCTAACTTTGAAAAATCACCAAAAATTTTAGAAATTGAATTAAAGAATGAATAAGATATGGAATTAAAGCTTATTGAGTCTATTTTCATATAAAAGAAACAGAGCAAGTAAATGAATTCTGTATTTTGAGATATTTATATTTTTGTGAGACTGGTTTAGAATGATTTCGGGATCCTCTGTTCTGACTTGTAAAAATCATTAAAAATTGTACAAAAATAGTTATGGGACATAATTTATGTGGTTAGATTCCTTAGTGAGTCTATTTTTATTAGAAACAATCGAAAACACTATATGAAAATCGTACTATAAGATAATTGATTTTTAGTGAAGAGAGGTCAGAGCTGTTGGACTGTGAAACAGGGGAAAATTTAATGAATAAACTGTATTAATTGGCTAAACCAAAAATTATGAAAATTTTATGGTAGTAATATATACGAGTCTAGTTTCAAGGAAAATTTACAGATCTTAATTTCGAGTTCTGTAGTTCAAGATATAAATAATTTGGTAACCCTGACACAAATGGACAGTTTTGAATATACTTATAAGTAAATAGTGAAATTATTGATAATGTTACTTATAGCATGTTATATAAATTAAGGATGTGGAATGGAGAGGAGGAGGAGGAAAATATGTATGAATATTCATCTAGCATGGATAATTTGTATATTTTAGGCTAAGGGACTAAATTGAATAAAAGTAAAACTTTATGGGCAATTTTGTAAAAATGTTAGAAATGGCCAATTTGCATGAAAAGGATTATTTTATTATTTAAATTGCAAAATTTAAATGGAATTATTAATTTAGTTCAAGATCGGTGAAAAATATGTTTTAAGGATTAAAGCGCAAGAATTTTATTCTCTGAGCCTAAGGATGAAATCGTCATTAATTAAAAGTTTAAGGGTAAAATGGTAAATTTTGTTTAGGGCATTAGTTGAATGTATTAGAACATGAAATAAATGAAAGTAATAAACATCTTTATTTATAAGGATTCGGATGATTCAAATAAGAGACTAGAACGTGGAAAAGAAAAGATATAAGATTATTGTAATTATAAACATGAATAAAGAACGAGGTAAGTTGGTGTAACTTGAATTGTATTTTTAAATACATGAAATATTGATACAATAAATTACCTGATTTATGTTTATGAAGAAAAGGCAAGAGAATAATATTTATCATGACATGTAAATATGTGATTTTCATTGATACGTTGATACAAGAAAATTAAGTATGTTGAGATCATAAATTCAAGTAAAAGATGTCCAGAAAAATTAAGCACGTTTAAGGGACAATATGTTTAATTTTAATTGGTTTCAAATATGAATGTTAGATGAAGTAAAATATCTGATAAATAAATCGGTAACTCCGGTAATGCTCCGTAACTCTATTCCGGGGACGGATTCGGGTTAGGGGCGTTACATCACATGCCCGTGTGAATAGGCCGTGTGCCTTACACGGCTTTAGACATGCCTGGGTGTCTAGGCCGTGGAGAAACAGGGCATACATACTGTGACAGCCTGATTTAGGGCCTAAATGGAATAGTGGTTTTGAAACCATAATTCTGAAGTAGAAAAATTTATTCCAATTAATTTTTATAATTTATTGAGTGATTAGATGCATGTGTTAGAATATCGATAGAAAATTTCATGAATTGCATGTCTAATTTGCTTATTAGGACTTAATTGCAAAAGTTGATAAATATGAGTTCTAGATGTTAAAGGATTAAATTGAAAAGCATAATTGAAGTAGAGGTCCTTAAATGACAATTATACCATTAGGTTTTTATGGACAAAAATGGACATACATAGGTAGAAATAACCAAAGTTTTAATGAAGGGTATTTTGGTCATTTGGTAATTAAAATGAATTAAAAGGGAAAAAGATGGAAAATTAGCTATCATCTTCTTCAAGTGGCCGAATGTCAAGGGTCTCCATAGCTAGGGTTTGTTTCAAGCTTCCAAGCTCCATAGTAAGTGATTCCAAGCCCCGTTTTTAATGTTCTTTACGTTTTTGGAGTCCCGATAACTCGATTTAGCTTATGCTAGCAATAATTTAACCTAGGGTTCATATTTAGAAAAATACTTATAGGTGAAATGTGTTTATTTTGATGTTTTATGATAGAATATGAGGTTTTAAATTATGCTAAACAACTTGTGCTACTCGGTTTTAAGTAAAAATGATAAAACGACATAATCGGTAAAAATACATAATGTTCATATGTATATGTTAGAGTGGGAATTTGATGTTGCCGTTGGTAAATAAATGATCAGCGTGTTTTAAAACATAAGAATTAGGGAAAAAAGTTTAATTTTCGAGCTTTGGGGCAAAAGTGTAAATATGAAAAACTTTAGGGGCAAAATCATAATTTTTCCAAAGTTAGTGTTAAGGACTGTTTTGATAAATGTGAGTATTAAATAAGCTAAATGTGTTATTTTAGATCAAGAAAGACGTGAAATCGACCTTGATCGAGGAAAGGAAAAGATTATGGACTAAATTGCAAAATTTCTATATTTTGCACCAAGGTAAGTTTGTATGTAAATAATATATCGTTTTTACTTATGTTATAATATTTTGTCATTATATGAGTCGTGGTTGCATATTGAATACTCACTTGATGTAAATTATGAATTGAAATTGAGTATGGATAAATTGGTAAAATGTTGAAAAGTGAAGAATTTCCCGGTTGAACCTTCAGAATAGAAAAGATATGAATGGTCCGTTGTGAGAACACATGTGTAGTACTATGTGCAGTCTACTATGTGTTCAAGATGGGTTAGGTCACGTGTGTAGTACTAAGTGCAGGCTACTACGTGTACCAAATGGTCGAGTCTCATGTGTAGTACTATGTGCAGGCTACTATGCGTACTCTGTGACAGCCCTATTTTGGCCCTAATCGGAAAAGTGGTTTTAGAACCACGAAACCGAGTCAGAAAATTTTTAAAATATTATTTTCTGTGTTTATACTATGTGAACTATCATGTGTGAAAATTTGGTGTTTTCATTTTGTCATTTGGATGTCAAATTATTAAATAAGGAATTGTGTGCATAAAAGAAAAATTAGGTGGCTTATGTGTGAGTGCTTAATTGTGGATGTTCTTTTAATATGAAGGCTTTAATATGCAAATAGCCCTAAATGAAATAGTGGCCGGCCATTGCATGCATGAAATCATTCTTATTTCCATTAGTTAATTAATTTGTGAGATCATTTGGTAAGAAAAATAAATATAATAATAATAAGAGATAGTGGGTGATAAAAACAAAGTGTTTGCTCATTCTTTTCCCCATTGCCGAAACTAAAAGAACAAAATAAAGAAGAAAAGCTAGGGCATTCGGTCATCTCTTAGCTTGGATTAAGGTATGAATTTCATGTAAATTTCTTTAAATTTTGTGAATGTAAGTTAGTTGTTAAGCTCTTGACATAGCCCATGAGTTAATTTTTAAGTTGGTGGTAAATGATGCATTCTGCCATAGATGTTTTTGTGTTATTTAAATGGTGTTTTGATACTTTGTAAGAAGGGATGAAAAATGTTTCATTCTGCCATGGTTAATAAGGCATGAAACCTTGAGTGTTGTTGTTTTAAAATGAAAGATAAACCATGAGCTTGATAATTTTTGATAATTTTGACTTAAATGATCACTTAGTATTCAGTTATTGAAATGGTTAAAAAGGGTTGTAAAGAAATTATATCATGGCTGAATGTAGTCTTAAATAAGTGAATTTTTGAAGTCCTAAGTTGATAAAAGTGGAAGTGCCGAATGTGAAAATGTGTTAAAGAAACTTGTTCAAATGTTTATTTATTTGATATTCGGCTTTGGAAAATCTAGGTATAAAAATGGTTGGTGTCTTGATGTCTTAAACGGTGATGGATGTAAGATGAGTTTGAACTTACTAAATTGATGTATGTGAGTTAAATGACAAATGGTAGTTGACTAAGGTGATTAATATGTATCTTATATATATGTTCGAATGATACTTCATAAGAAGAAATAAATAAGTTGTGTGGCATAAATATGTTAAGGAATAAATTAGTTAAATGCATTTGAGTTGGATAGAGATGAAGTTGCCATATGTATGTATTTCATTGAGAGAATTATCTTTGTTGTTTATAGTGTTTAATATGTGGTGGTAAGGAGCCGAACTGTTAATTTAGTTAATTTGTGAGTATAATAGTAAAGGGGAGCAAATTCTGCATGTGTACAATTAGTATATAACATGGTGTTAAATATTTATCAAATTTTGGATTTAGTTAGCAATATGTATAATAAAGGGGACTATGTTAAATTTCGCATATGGGATATATTTGTATGAAAATAATTTTGATTAAATAATTAAACATGTAATATCCCGAATTAGGGCCTAACCGAAATAGTGGTTTCGTGACCATAAATTTGAGATAGAAATAATTATTTTATAATTATTTTGAGGTTTATGATATGATTGCATGATTGTGTGAAAATTTCGTGAAGAAATTCTGTGCATAAAGTGCTTAATTTGAAATTAGGGACTAAATCGAATAAGTTGCAAAACTTGCATTCTAGAAGCTTTTAGTATGAAATTGCTTTGGAATATTAATTAGGAGGTCTTAAATAGAATTTGACCAATTTCTAAAATTTTGGACAAAAATGGGCTTGTACATGAAAATTTTCAAAGAAATGCATTAAGGGTATTTTGGTCATTTGGTAATTAAAAGATTAAAAAAGGGAAAAACATGGCAAAATATGTCCATCTTCTTCATTAGCACAAAATTTCAAGGGTTCTCCATAGCTAGGGTTTGTTTCAAGCTTCCAAGCTCCATAGTAAGTGATTCCAAGCCCCGTTTTTAATGTTCTTTACGTTTTCAAAGTCCCGGTAACTTGATTTAGCTTATGCTAGCAATAATTCAACCTAGGGTTCATATTTGGAAAAATACCCATAGGTGAAATTTTTTTATTTTGGTGTTTTATGATAGAATATGAGGTTTTAAATTATGTTAAACAACTTGTGCTACTCGGTTTTAAGTGAAAACGAGTAAAACGGCTTAATCGGTAAAAATATCTATTGTTCATAAGTACATGTTATAGTGGGAATTTGAGGTTGCTGCTAGTAAATAAATAATCAGCATGTCCTAAAACATAAGAATTTGGGGTAAAGTTTAATTTTCGAGCTTTGGGGTAAAAGTGTAAATATGCAAAAGTTTTGGGGCAAATATGTAATTTTGACAAAGTTAGGGTCGAGGACCGTTTTGATAAATGTGAGTATTAAATAAGCTAAATGTGTTATTTTAGATCAAGAGAAACGAGATTCGAGTTGTGATCGAGGGAAAAACAAAGTTTACGAGGAATAGGCTCGATTCCTAACATTTTGTACCGAGGTAAGTTCATGTGTAAATAAGGTAACATAATTGTTATTTAAATGATTTAATGTTATTTATATGATATGATACTTATTATCATGAAATATTATGCTTTGTGAATTATTATTTAGTAATATACAAATTATGTGAGCTACTTGATGAATATGAAATGCTACCAAATATCGGTTCCGACATTTCGAGGAAGACGACCAAGAGGTGCGATTGAAGAGAGTCCCGTTTGAACCTTGGGAATAGATTAGGATACAAGTGACATGTCACTAGGATGATATAGTTCCGAACTCGTTGAGTTGAGTCCGAGTTCGTGAGATGTAACTAGGCATCCGAGCTCGTTGAGTTGAGTCCGAGTTCACTTATGGATGCGAACGCCCGAGCTCGTTGAGTTGAGTCCGAGTTCGCTTATGGGCGGGTTACATGGTAGCTTGGCTACGGATATGACACTTATGTGTGTACGATTTGTATATCCGAGTTACATTCCGATGAGTTCAACGGGTAGATTTTTAAATGAATAATGAGAATACCTAAACAAAAGAGGTATGTTGGAAAGTATGGTGAAAGAGGAAATTGGACAGGTATGAGCCTAAATCTCGAGTTGAAAACTTGGTAAGACAAGAATGTGGTAAAATAGCAAGTATTCTTGTGTCATGAATGTTTTAATGATATTATGTAATTGGTGGTTATGTTGATTTGCATAGTTATGTTACTTGTTATTTACATGTGAATTTACTAAGCATTTATGCTTACTCCCTCCTTTTCATTCATCGTAGTTTTGACAAGCCAGCTTGGAAATCGGGAAGGGTCGAAGGAACGTTCACACTATCCGGGACAAATTGGTATAATGGCTTGTATTTTGAATATGACATGTATAGCATTATAATCATTTTGTGCAAACAATCTTATGACATGGTGATGGCATGGCAAGAAAATGCTTGGAAATGATTAGCCATTGGAATGGCCAATCTAGATTACATTTGGTGTCATGTATGTTTAATGTGTTACTTAGTCCATGAAAAGCCATAGAAAGATGAATTTTGTTATAAAACAGAATTTTGCAGCAACAATGATGTGAGTTTGAAAAATCACTAAAAATAGTAGAGACAAGATCAGGTGGTGAATAAAATATGAAATTGAAGCTTATTGTGTCTATTTTCATATGGAAGAAACGAAACAGGTAAAAGAGTTGTATTTTATGAGATATTTGGGTTTTCGTAGAATAGGGTCAGAGCAATTTCTGAATCCTCTGTTCTGAATTTAGAAATTCGGTAAAAATTGTAAAAAAATAATTAGGAGTCATACTATATATGTATAGATTCCTTATTGAGTCTAGTTTTATAAGAAATAAACTTCATAGTCATTTGAATTTTTCACAGAGAGAAAAGTGATTTTTAGTGAGTAGAGGTCAGAGCAGTCGAACACTAAAATAGGGAAACTTTAACTAATAAACTATACTAATTGGCCCATCCAAAAATTCTAGAAAAAAATTTGTAGATAGATATATGAATTTATTTCCAAGGAAAATTTACAGATCTTAATTTTGAGTTTCGTAACTTGAGATATGATTTTTTTTAGCGACTATGACGCAGATGGACAGCTTATCACAAATGCTGAAATAAATGGTTAAAAATTGTTTATGTGATAAATTAAGTTTAGTAACACCTCAAACTCGACTCTGGCGACAGTCTCGGGTAAGAGGGTGTTACATTTGATGGTATCAGAGCAGGTTTAGTCGATTCTCAGATTAACGTGTTGTATGTTCGAGTTTTGCTATACATGCCATATATACATATTGTGATAGTGTGACGACTTCTGACCTTTTAAGTATTTTTTTTTATAGTAAATGGATCCCGATCCAGCTGTGGCTGATGATGTAGAGAGTAATGCACCAGCTCCGGCTAAAGGGGCAATGCCGACTGAAAACCTACCTCCTACTGTTGGTCAAAGAGGAGGAGAAGAGGCTCGAGAAGCCTTTCTCCAGATGATGAGTGCTTGGTATACTGAGTTCGTTCGTATGAACCCGAATGTACAACCTCCCCCACCTCCCCTGATTCCTCAACTTGTACCCCCGATGCCTCAAGGTATGGACTTGATGAAATTACATAGAACTCCAGTTGATAGAATTCGCAAGCAAGGGGCTCAAGAATTTAGGGCAAATATTGATGATTATGCCGAGAAAGCAGAGTTGTCTTGCACACCTGAAGAATGTTTGAAATGTGCTATATCTTTGCTGAGGGATTCAGCCTATTATTGGTGGAAGACATTGGTTTTTGTGGTACCGAAAGAGAAGGTGACTTGGGAGTTCTTTCAAGAAGAATTTTGAAAGAAATACATCAGTGAAAGATTTATTGATCAGAAGCGTAAGGAGTTTCTTGAATTGAAACAAGGCAACATGACAGTTACTGAATACGAAAGGGAGTTCGTTTGGTTGAGTAAGTACGCTAGAGAATGTGTTCCTTCAGAGGTTAAAATGTGTAGACGATTTGAAGATGGACTTAATGAAGACATAAAAGTATTTGTTGGAATTCTTGAATTAAAAGAAATGGTAGTACTTGTTGACCAAGCTTGTAAGGCTGAAGAACTACTTAAAGAGAAGAAAAAGATAGAGGCTGAGACTCGAAATTGGAAGAAAAGACCGATGAGTAGTTCATTCTCACAGCAATCAGGAAAATCTAGAAATATGAATCCTCGTTCTCAAGTTTCGGCTGGACAATCATATAGAAATTCTAAGAAGCAAAACGTGAGTTCTAAGTCTAAAACTACTTCTGTAGCTAGGGTAGGAAACTCGAGATTTGTTAAGCCAGAGTGTCAGCGGTGTGGTAGAAATCATTTTGGTCCGTGTAGAGCAAATGAATGTTTTCGATGTGGTTCTCTGGATCATTTTATTAGAGACTGCCCAGAGAAAATTGAAAAAGAAAAATTTCAGAGTGCAAAAACTAGTGGTGCAGACTCGAGAGGAAGGTATTCGAGAAAAGCTGGGAATGAGGCAAGCAGCAAGAATATAGTCAGAGATTCAGCAGGTAAACCTGAAGCAAGAGCTCCAGCTAGAACGTATGCCATAAAAGCACGTGAAGACGCTTCCTCACCCGATGTGATCACTGGTATATTTTCTTTTTATGATGTTAATATTACTGCTTTGATTGATCTCGGTTCTACTCATTCATATGTGTGCATGAAATTGGTGTCTAGTATGAATATGCTTGTTGAGAACACAGAATTTATGCTTAAAGTGTCAAACCCGTTAGGCAAATATGTCATAGTTGATGAAGTATGCAAGAAATGTCCTTTAATGATTCGGGGTTATTATTTTTCGGCCGACTTGATGTTGTTGCCGTTTGATGAATTTGATGTTATCTTGGGTATGGATTGGTTGACATTGCATGATGCTATAGTAAATTGTAAACAAAAAGTTATTGAATTAAAGTGTGAAAATGGTGAAATCCTGTGGGTTGAATAAGACAAATCAGAGGCATTATCTAGTGTAATTTCTTTGATGTCGGCTCAGAGATATTTGAGAAAGGGTTATGAAGCTTATTTGGCGTATGTGCTGAATACAAAAGAAATTGAAAAGAAAGTTGAATCAGTGCCGATTGTGTGTGAGTTCGCAGATGTATTTCTAGAAGAGTTGCTGGGTTAGCATCCAGTCAAAGAAGTAGAATTTGGTATGGAGTTGATACCAGGAACAGCTCCGATCTAGATTGCTCTGTATAGAATGGCACCAACAGAGTTGAAAGAATTAAAGTCGTAGTTGCAAGAGTTGACTGACAAAGGCTTTATGAGACAGAGTTTTTCACCTTGAGATGCTCCTGTATTATTTGTGAAAAAGAATGATGGTTCTATGAGATTGTGTATAGACTATCGATAATTAAATAAGGTGACAATCAAGAACAAGTATCCGTTGCCGAGAATTGACGATTTGTTTGATCAGCTAAAAGGAGCGACATGGTTTTCAAAGATTGACTTGAGGTCTGGGTACTACCAGCTGCGAGTAAAAGAGTCAGATGTGCCTAAAACTGCTTTTAGAACAAGGTATGGTCATTATGAATTTTTAGTTATGCCATTCGGATTAAGAAATGCTCCTGCTGTGTTTATGGATTTGATGAATCGCATATTTCGACCATACTTGGACAAATTTGTTGTAGTATTTATAGATGATATCCTGATTTATTCGAAAGATGAGACAGAGCATGCCGAGCATTTGAGGATAGTTTTGCAAACTTTGAGAGATAAACAGTTGTATGTCAAGTTTAGTAAGAGTGAATTCTAGCTTCGAGAAGTGGGATTTTTAGGTCATATTGTTTTAGGTGATGGTATACAGGTTGATCCCAGTAAAATTTCGACTATTGTTGATTGGAAACCACCAAAGAATGTAACTGAAGTTAGAAGTTTCTTGGGGCTAGCTGGATATTATCGGCGATTTGTGAATGGATTTTCTATAATTGCTGCTCCTATGACCAGACTACTCTGAAAGGATGTCAAATTTGAGTGGACAGAAAAGTGTCAACAGAGTTTTGAGAAATTGAAAAAGTTATTAACTGAAGTACCAGTGTTGGTACAACCCGAGTCAGGTAAAGAATTTGTAGTGTATAGTGATGCTTCTCGAAATGGCTTGGGATTTATACTTATGCAAGAAGGAAAGGTTGTGGCTTATGCTTCGAGGCAGTTAAAATCTCACGAAAGGAATTATCCGACTCATGATTTGGAACTGGCTGCTATAGTGTTTGCTTTGAAGATTTGGCGACATTATCTGTATGGTGAAAAGTGCCGAGTATATACCGACCACAAAAGTCTTAAATACTTGATGTCACAGAAAGACTTGAATTTGAGACAACGGAGATGGTTAGAATTGTTGAAAGATTACGAGCTTGTGATTGATTACCATCCGGGAAAAGCGAATTTGGTTATCGATGCCTTGAGTAGAAAATTGTTGTTTGCTTTGGGAGCTATGAATACTCAGTTGATGGTGTTAGATGATGGTTCAATTTTAGCGGAGTTGAGAGCAAGACTGATGTTTTTACAATAGATTTGTGAAGTTCAGAAAAACGAAAAAGAACTGCAAGCTAAAAGGAAGCAATGTGAGATTGATACAGGATCAGATTTCAGAATCGATTCTGATGGTTGCTTGATGTTTAAAAATCGGGTTTGTGTACCGAAAAATGATGAGTTAATTCAAAAGATCTTGCAGGAAGCACATTATGGTTGTTTGTCGATTCATCTATGCAGTACGAAAATGTATAATGACTTGAAGAAAATGTACTGGTGGAATGGAATGAAAAGAGATATATCGGAGTTTGTATCGAAATGTCTAATTTGTCAACAAGTGAAAGCTGAACACCAAGTGCCTTCGGGCCTACTTCAGCCTATCATGGTTCCCGAATGGAAATGGGATCGAATTACTATGGATTTTGTATCAGGGTTGCCGTTGACTCCGGGAAAGAAAGATGCCATATGGGTAATAGTTGACAGACTAACTAAATCAGCTTATTTTATCCCGGTACGTACTAATTATTCTCTTAATAAGTTGGCTGAATTGTATATCAGTGAGATTGTTAGACTTCACGGGGTACCTTTGTCAATCATTTCGGATAGAGATCCGAGATTTACCTCGCGATTTTGGCAAAAGTTACAAGAGGCTACGAAGTTAAATTTCAGCACTGCTTTCCATCCACAAACTGATGGACAATCAGAGAGAGTAATTCAGATTCTTGAAGACATGCTCAGATGTTGTGTATTGGAGTTTCAAGGAAGTTGGGAAAGATACTTACCGTTGGTGGAATTTGCTTACAATAACAGTTATCAGACGAGCTTGAAGATGGCACCTTATGAAGCATTGTACAGTCGCAAGTGTCGGACGCTGTTGTATTGGACTGAACTCAAAGAAAATCAGATTTATGGAGTTGATCTAATAAAAGAAACCGAAGACAAAGTGAAGGTGATTCGAGATTGTTTGAAAGCTACTTCGGATAGACGAAAATCTTATGCGGATTTGAAACGAAAGGAAATCGAGTTTCAAGTTGGTGATAAGGTATTTTTAAAAGTGTCTCCATGGAAGAAAGTTCTTAGATTTGGACAGAAAGGCAAGTTGAGTCTGCGTTTTATCGGACCATATGAAATAATTGAAAGAATTGGACCGGTAGCCTATCGGTTAGCATTGCCATCTGAATTAGAGAAGATTCATGATGTGTTTCACGTATCTATGTTACATCGGTATCATTCAGATCCTTCACATGTAATTTTACCGACAGAAATTGAGCTACGACTAGATATGACTTATGAAGAAGAACCAATTAAGATTTTAGCTCGAAAAGTCAAACAACTAAGAAATAAAAGTATCGCTCTTGTGAAAGTATTATGGAAAAAGCATGGGGTAGAAGAAACTACATGGGAACCCGAGGATACTATGAGGAATCAATACCCACATCTGTTTACTTGTAAGATTTTCGAGGACGAAAATCCCTAAATGGGGGAGAGTTGTAATATCCCGAATTAAGGCCTAACCGGAATAGTGGTTTTGTGACCACAAATCTAAGATAGAAATAATTATTTTATAATTATTTTGAGGTTTATGATATGATTGCATGATTGTGTGAAAATTTCGTGAAGAAATTCTGTGCATAAAGTGCTTAATTTGAAATTAGGGACTAAATCGAATAAGTTGCAAAACTTGCATTCTACAAGCTGTTAGTATGAAACTGCTTTGGAATATTAATTAGGAGGTCTTAAATAGCAATTTGATCAATTTCTAAAATTTTGGACAAAAATGGGCTTGTACATGAAAATTTTCAAAGAAATGCATTAAGGGTGTTTTGGTCATTTGGTAATTAAAAGATTGAAAAAGGGAAAAAGATGGCAAAATATGTCCATCTTCTTCATTAGCACGAAATTTCAAGGGTTCTCCATAGCTAGGGTTTGTTTCAAGCTTCCAAGCTCCATAGTAAGTGATTCCAAGCCTCGTTTTTAATGTTCTTTACGTTTTCGGAGTCCCGGTAACTTGATTTAGCTTATGCTAGCAATAATTCAACCTAGGGTTCATATTTGGAAAAATACCCATAGGTGAAATTTTTTTATTTTGGTGTTTTATGATAGAATATGAGGTTTTAAATTATGTTAAACAACTTGTGCTACTCGGTTTTAAGTAAAAACGATTAAAACGGCTTAATCGGTAAAAATATCTATTGTTCATAAGTACATGTTATAGTGGGAATTTGAGGTTGCTGCTAGTAAATAAATGATCATCATGTCCTAAAACATAAGAATTTGGGGTAAAGTTTAATTTTCGAGCTTTGGGGCAAAAGTGTAAATATGCAAAAGTTTTAGGGCAAATATGTAATTTTGACAAAGTTAGGGTCGAGGACCGTTTTGATAAATGTGAGTATTAAATAAGCTAAATGTGTTATTTTAGATCAAGAGAAACGAGATTCGAGTCGTGATCGAGGGAAAAACAAAGTTTACGAGGAATAGGCTCGATTCCTAACATTTTGTACCGAGGTAAGTTTATGTGTAAATAAGGTAACATAATTGTTATTTTAAATGATTTAATGTTATTTATATGATATGATACTTATTATCATGAAATATTATGCTTTGTGAATTATTATTTAGTAATATACAAATTATGTGAGCTACTTGATGAATATGAAATGCTACCAAATATCGGTTCCGACATTTCGAGGAAGACGACCAAGAGGTGCGATTGAAGAGAGTCCCGTTTGAACCTTGGGAATAGATTAGGATACAAGTGACATGTCACTAGGATGATATAGTTCCGAACTCGTTGAGTTGAGTCCGAGTTCGTGAGATGTAACTAGGCATCCGAGCTCGTTGAGTTGAGTCCGAGTTCACTTATGGATGCGAACGCCCGAGCTCGTTGAATTGAGTCTGAGTTTGCTTATGGGCGGGTTACATGGTAGCTTGGCTACGGATATGACACTTATGTGTAGACGATTTGTGTATCCGAGTTATATTCCGATGAGTTCAACGGGTAGATTTTTAAATGAATAATGAGAACGCCTAAACGAAAGAGGTATGTTGGAAAGTATGGTGAAAGAGGAAGTTGGACAGGTATGAGCCTAAATCTCGAGTTGAAAACTTGGTAAGACAAGAATGTGGTAAAATAGCAAGTATTCTTGTGTCATGAATGTTTTAATGATATTATGTAATTGGTGGTTATGTTGATTTGCATAGTTATGTTACTTGTTATTTACATGTGAATTTACTAAGCATTTATGCTTACTCCCTCCTTTTCATTCATTGTAGTTTTGACAAGCCAGCTTGGAAATCGGGAAGGGTCGAAGGAACGTTCACACTATCCGGGACAAATTGGTATAATGGCTTGTATTTTGAATATGACATGTATAGCATTATAATCATTTTGTGCAAATAATCTTATGACATGGTGATGGCATGGCAATGAAATGCTTGGAAATGATTAGCCATTGGAATGGCCAATCTAGATTACATTTGGTGTCATGTATGTTTAATGTGTTACTTAGTCCATGAAAAGCCATAGAAAGATGAATTTTGTTATAAAACAGAATTTTGCAGCAACAATGACGTGAGTTTGAAAAATCACTAAAAATAGTAGAGACAAGATCAGGTGGTGAATAAAACATGAAATTGAAGCTTATTGTGTCTATTTTCATATGGAAGAAACGAATCAGGTAAAAGGGTTGTATTTTATGAGATATTTGGGTTTTTGTGGAATAGGGTCAGAGCGATTTCTGAATCCCCTGTTCTGACTTTAGAAATTCATTAAAAATTTTACAAAAATAATTAGGAGTCAGACTATATATGTATAGATTCCTTATTAAGTCTAGTTTTATAAGAAATAAACAGCATAGTCATTTGAATTTGTTACAGGGAGAAAAGTGATTCGTAGTGAGTAGAGATCAGAGCAGTCGGACACTGAAATAGGGGAAACTTTAGCTAATAAACTGTACTAATTGGCCCATCCAAAAATTCTAAAAAAAACTTAGTAGATAGATATATGAATCTATTTTCAAGGAAAATTTACGGATCTTAATTTCAAGTTTTGTAACTCGAGATATGAGTTTTTTAGCAACTGTGACGCAGATGGACAGCCTATCACAAATGCTGAAATAAATGGTTTAAAATCGTTTATGTGGTAAATTAAGTTTAGTAACACCTCAAACTCGACTGCGGCGATGGTCTCGGGTAAGAGGGCATTAAAAAACAAGTTGATTTGTCTAATTTAGCTCCAGATCAAAGAGAACTGAATTCAGATAGGGGGAAGGCGAAAATAGTCGAATAGCCAATCCGTAGTGTTTGACAACATCCGAGGTAAGTTTTAAGTAATTAAACGTGCCTTGTGTCTTGAATAATTGATGCTAATTGTATGAGTGTTCATAACCGAATGTGAAAGTTGAGATGAAAGAAATATATATAGAAATGTTTTATGGTCTAATGGTAAGCATGAAATTAAAGTAAGAGCTTAATATATGTGCTAAGGCTGAATGGCTAATTTGTGTAATAAAGATGAGACTTTGAGATGTACTAAGGCCGAATGGTAAGTGTGAAATGTAACTAGTTGATTGCTATGTGCAATGTTCGAATGATGCATTAATTTTCATGATATGTTTATATCATTTGGGTCCTAGAAGTATATGTTCTAAAGCATGTGAAATTTAATGTATTTGGCTATTGTGCTGTAACATTCGGGTCTATGACCTAGCAAGCTATAAGCTGGTGTTTATTATCGGGCTTCTAGCCTAGCAGGCGTAAATGCCGGTGAATGAGTATCGGACCTAAAGGTCTAGCAGGCTTGTGCCGGTGATAAGTTCGAGTTTATACCCAGCAGGCAAATTGTCAGTGAAATAATAAAAGTCTAAGATTATAAGATTTGTGCTATACGGCATCTGAATTTGTTCGCTAACTGAAATTGTCCAGGTACGTATAAATCATTTGTGCATATGAGGATAATGTGAATTGAATTATGAAGGTGAAATAAAAAGTATATGAGAAGTGGTTGTGAATATATATATATTCGGTTATGGTGGAATTATATGCATGGAAGTATATGTTGTATGTGTGATTACGATCATTGGAATTATATGTGGATGTGGTCCCTTAAATTTACTCTATTAAGTTGAATCAAAGAATGACATTGAAGTATTTAGATGATGTGATTATGCGAATTCGAATTTTAAAAGAATTGATAAGTCAATGAAAATGTGTACAATGTGGCTATGTATATTCGACCAATTGATGATACATTTAGATTATGTTATATGCGATTAATGTGCTTAAATAAGTTAATTTGTTTAAATTACTTAAGACTTACTAAACTTAATTGCTTACTGTGAATATTTATATTCTATTCTATTTTTTTTAGATCTTGGTTGGAAGCTACAAGCTCGAGATTTCAAGTCCAAAGTCATCCACACTATCGTTACTGTTTTGGTACTTTTGAAAGTTTATATTTTGAAAGATGGCATGTATAGGCTTAATCCTCTTTTGAAACAAGTTATATTTGAATTTGTATATATTCTAGCCATACGAAAATGGCTTGCCTAATTGCTAAGTATGAATGTATGGTTTGATGAAATTATGTAGCTGTTCATTTGGTAAACGTTCGCTGTTGTTAACTTGATTTTGGTTACAAGTATTAACAATTGAATTCATAAGTATAGGATGACCTTATATTCAGCTATGGTTTTAAGAAATTACCAAATGAATAGTATTAATTCTTGCATGATGTGTAATCGGCATGTAGCATATTTGTTCAATCAAATTTTAAATTCATAGTTCAATGATTTGGCTTTATTTTGTTTAGTATATAACTTGGTTATTGATCTGTTGAAATGCTTAGTTTACAAGTGTGTGTAAGAAATAACCAGTCTAATCTGTCTTCTGATCTGTAATGCCTTGTAACCCTAATCTAGCGACGGATACGGGTTAGGGGTGTTACATTTTATTAGTATCAGAGCTACGGTTTAGTCGATTCTAGGACTAACATAGCGTGTGCGAGTCTAGCTATACATGCCATAATATGTTAATATGATAGTGTGATGACTTCTGACAGTTGAAATGTGTTTTTTTGTATAGTAAATGAGTCCTGATCCCGATCGAGCTGTAGTAGATGATGTTGAGAGCGTAGCGCCTGCTCCCGCGCGAGGGACAGCGCCGAATGACTCTCAGCCAAATGCGAGTAATCAAGATGAGGAGACGAAACAAGCCTTCCATGCTATGATGAGTGATTGATTCACTTAATACATTCGAACTAACCTAGCTATTCCACAACCTCCACCCCCGAATAATCCGCTTCTAATACTAGTAGTGCCTCCTGTGACTGATCCGTTGAGATCGAGTAAGCCTCTGGTTGATAAAATTCGAAAATATGAGGCTGAAGAGTTTAGAGCTACTATTAGCGATGACGCTGAGCGGGCTGAATTTTGGCTTGATAATACTATCCGTGTTTTTGATGAATTATCATGTACACTCGATGAATGCTTGAAATGTGTCGTATCTCTGTTACGTGATGGTGCTTATCATTGGTGGAATACTCTGATTTCAATTGTGCCTAGAGAACGAGTTACTTGGGAATTCTTTCTGACAGAATTTCGTAAAAAGTATATTAGCCAGAGATTTATCGATCAAAAGCGCAAAGAGTTTCTTGAGCTTAAACAGGGCCGAATGACAGTTACGGAATATGAACGGGAATTTGTAAGACTCAGCAGATATGCCCGTAAATGTATCTCGTCCGAAGCCATTATGTGTAAACGCTTCGAGGATGGATTGAATGAAGATATCAAACTGTTAGTAGGCATTCTGGAAATTAAAGAGTTCGTAGTACTTGTTGAGCGAGCTTGTAAAGCCGAAGAGCTCGGAATTGAGAAAAGAAAAGTTGAAGCTAGAGCTAGAGAGTTTTGTAAAAGACCTTCGGGAAAAACATCTCAACAGTCAACAAAGAAATTTCGAGATGACTCGGGCCGATCCAAGAATACTCTGGGTTTTTCCAGACGAGATCGCGATCAACCTCCTGTAAGTACACGAGCTACCTCCGTTGCCAGTGTTGGCAATGACTGTCAGAATAGATCCGAATGCAAGCATTATGGTAAATGGCATTCGGGGAGTTGCAGACTACATGATCGCTCCTGTTTCAAGTGTGGGTCAGCTGATCATTTTATCCGAGACTGCCAGAAATTAGCTGAGCAGAATACTAATCCGAGTGGGAGACTTAGTAACACTGTAGTACGTGATAGACCACCTAGACATACGGGTAATGCTAGTGGCAGTCAGAGAGGGACCAAAGATACTACTGTTCAATCTGAGGCTCGTGCACTTGCTAGAGCTTATGCCATACGTGCGCTCGAGGAGGCTTCTTCTCCAGATGTTATTACTGATACTTTCACCCTTTTTGATACTAATGTTATTGCTTTGATTGACCCGGTTCAACTCATTCCTATGTGTGTGAAAATTTGGCATCCAGTAAGACTTTACCTGTTGAGTCTACTAAATTTGTGATTTGAGTGTCAAACCCATTGGGCCGGTGTGTGTTAGTAAACAAAGTATGCAAGAATTGTCCTCTAATGATTCGAGATTTTTGTTTCTGGGCCGATTTGATGTTATTTCCATTTGATGAGTTTGATATCATTCTCAGTATGGATTGGTTAACTGTGCACGATGCCGTAGTGAATTACAAAAGAAAAGTAATTGATTTGCGATGTTCAAGTGGTGAAATAATTCAAGTTGAGTCTACTGATTTGAACGGGTTACCGGAAGTGATATCTTCGATGTTGGCTCTGAAGTATATAAAAAAGGGATGTGAAGCTTATCTTGTATATGTATGGATAGTAAAGTTTCAGAAAGGAAGCTTGAAATCGTACCTGTGGTTTGTGAGTATCTGGATGTATTTCCCGAAGAATTGCCTGGGTTGCCACCTGAACGAGAAGTAGAATTTGGTATAGAGTTGGTACCTGGAACAACTCTGATTTTGATAGATGATAAACGATAATTTATACATATTTTTACCTCATGTTTAGCCTATATTTTGGATGGATTATCATTAATTTTGTGAGAATTGGTGCTCTTAATCTTTCTTTTTCATATCTTATACTTAGGAGAGCATAGGGAAGAGAAAAGAACGGAAAATAGACCAAAAATGGAGAAAATGGGCCAAATTGTGAAAATGACACAGCCCAAGAAGTCACCACACGGCCATGGCACACGGCCGTGCCACATGAAGATCACACGGTCCAGCCCTCGACAAGCACGGCCAGGCCACACGGCCGTGCCTCCATTGACAGAATCTCACACGGCCTATTGTCGTGGCACACGGGCGTGTCCCTGTCGCGAGGAAGAGGAATTTCACTCAGATTTGGATACTTAAGGGCTAAGAAAGCCATTCTAAACTCTATATAAAGACCCAGGAGGCAACTCTAAACATATACTCTTTTCTCTCAAAAAAGAGCGCCATAATTCTGCCAACACAATGAGTGAAAGCAAGGGATTACTCCAAGGGAAGCCGATTGATTCATCCCAGAAGCCAGAATTCTACATCAAGACAAAGGATCTCCCTAAATTCCTTTAGGGGTTTCTGGGTTCTTTATGTTTTTTTATCTTAATTCTTCTGAGATGTTTTCTTTCTTTATTATGAACTAAACCCCTCAAATACTTGAGGGGGATGAAACCTAAGACAGATCTTGTTATTATTTATTCTTAAATTATTTGATAAATACTTGAATTGTTCTTAATTATGCGTTCTTCATTCTTGATTTAATAATCCTAGGTATTACTTCAAGAAACTGATGTGCTTAGGCAGAGGAGCAAAAGTCCCTATTTTAGTAGTAGATCTACCATAATTAAGCGGAGTTGCATGCAACCCTAGACATAGGGCGACATAAATCTGCCGGATTAGGGTCAAACCTAATAGGGGAATCCATAGATCGAATTAATGCAACCTAGGGTGTTAATTAATAAGAAAACTTTAGTTAACAGCCTAGCTTAAACTTTAGTTAACAGCCTAGCTTAGTTGTTCTTATCCTCGAAAGAGGTATTAACATAGGTTAGGGATCTCTACGGATCAAGTCAAGTAAAGAAATCATCTAGTTCAAGAAATTAATAACAAGTGAAGTCTAGGTGGATTCTCCCTTAAGTATTGCTCATATCAATCAGCTTTTCCCTAAAGTTTTCCCCAATTTACTTTTTATGCACTTTTAGTTAGTTTTAGAATTAGTTTCAATCAATCCTCTTTTATTTTTAGGCTAGATAATAGAAAGGAAGTAAGTATTAGTACTTTTGGTTCCCTTGGGTACGATAACTCGGTCTTGCCGCTAAACTATACTACTGTTCGATAGGTGTGCTTGCCTTTAATATCGTGATATTAGTTAGTTTTGGTGTGATCAGTTTTTATAAATTTTATTACTTAATATCGTGAGCATATCAAGTTTTTGGCGCCGTTGCTGAGGAACTAAAATATTAAGAAAACTCGATTTCTATTACTTTAGCCATTACTATATTTATTTATTTTCAGTTTTTATTTATTTTTATTTTTATTTTTCTTTATTTTTCTTTATTTTTCTTATTATTTATTTTATTTATTTATTTATTTATTTTTATTTATTTTTCCTTCTAGGTATTTCTAGTTTATGACTAGAAACAACCCAGCAGGACCATTACTTTTTGACGAAAATTTAGAAGCGACAGTTCACAGAAATCGCAGAGAGATCAGACGAAGCCTACAGTATTCAGAACAAGATCAAGAAAAAAGGCCAGGACCTACAGAAGAGATGGAAGTAGATCCAAACATTCCACCACCGCCTGTAATTGTCTCGCCACCAGCAAATCAGGCAGTAGCTCATCGCACTATGTATGATTATGCTAAACCTAGTTTGGTTGGAACCCAAACTAGCATTCTTAGACCTACTATTGCTGCTAATAATTTTGAGTTAAAGCCTAACACTATTCAAATGATACAGCAATTGGTGTAGTTTGATAGTTTACAGGATGAAGATCCAAATTCACACATAGCCAATTTTTTGGAACTTTGTGATACTTTTAAAATTAATGGCGTTTCTGATGATGCCATTCGTTTAAGGCTATTTCCATTCTCTTTGAGAAACAAAGCCAAACAGTGGTTAAACTCTTTACCACGAGGCTCAATCACCACATGGGAACAGATGACCAAAAAATTTTTACTTAAATATTTTCCTCCAGCAAAAACAGCTAAATTACGAAACGATATCTCTTCTTTTGTGCAGATGGATTTAGAAACACTCTACGATGCCTGGGAGAGATACAAAGATCTTTTGAGAAGATGCCCTCATCATGGCCTACCTTTATGGCTCCAAGTTCAAACCTTTCACAACGGTTTGAATCCATCAACAAGGCAAATGATCGACGCAGCTGCCGGAGGAACGATCAATAACAAAACACCCAAAGCAGCTTATGAATTTATTGAAGAGATGTCACTGAATAACTATCAGTGGCAAGTCAGGAGGACAAAGCCGACAGCAGCTACAGGAGTTTATAATATTGATGCTGTCGCTATGCTTACTAACCAAGTAGAACTGTTAAATAAAAAGTTTGATCATTTTTTTGGTTCTACGCAGGCACAGCCAGTGATGCAGTGTGACACAACTCCAGTAAATATGTTCAATCCAGACTACTCATCCTCAGGACACAGCATGGAAACTGAGCAAGCCAACTATATGGGTAACAATTCTAGACCTTAAAATAACCCTTATAGTAATACTTACAATACAGGTTGAGAAATCACCCCAATTTTTCATGGGGAGGACAAGGAAATCAAAGACAACAACCTCCTCCGGGATTCCAGCAGCCACCACCACAACAAGAGAAAAAGCCGAATCTTGAAGAGATGTTCACCAAATTTATGGCTGCATCAGAAACCCATTTCCAAAACATTGAAACAGCATTAAAGAACCAGCAAGCATCAATTCAAGGGCTTGAAAATCAAATCAGTCAGCTTGCAAAATTAATTTCAGAAAGACCACAAGATGGACTACCAAGTAATACTGAGCCAAATCCCAGAGAACATGTCAAAGTAATTACTCTGAGAGATGGGAAAGTCCTAACTGAACCAGAAAAGAAATCTGCTCCAGAATCGTCGGGAGACAAGGCAGAGGAATCCAAGGAAAACACTCGACCAACACTCAAGGAATACCAACTGCCCATTCCATATCCGACAAAGTTGAAAAAAGACCGTACAGACGCCCAATTTGGGCAAATTTCTTGAACTTTTTAAACAATTACACATTAACTTACCTTTTGTTGAAGCAATTTCGCAGATGCCGAAGTATGCAAAGTTCCTTAAGGAATTTCTGACAAATAAAAAGAAGTTGGAAGAAATAGCCACAGTGGAACTTAACGAAGAATGCTCAGCTATTCTCCAGAATAAATTGCCGGCAAAACTGAAAAATCCAGGGGGTTTTACTATTCCTTGTTGTTCAAGCAACTAGGTCTAGGGGAACCAAAGCCCACTAGGATAAGTATTCAACTAGCTGATAGATCTGTTAAATATCCTAGGGGAATCATAGAAGATGTGCTAGTAAAGGTAGATAAATTTATATTCCCTGTTGATTTTGTTGTGCTTGATATGGATGAGGACATTGAGATACCTTTAATTTTGGGACGTCCATTCTTAGCCACTGCTAGAGCTATTATTGATGTAGGGGATGGTAAATTAGTACTTAGAGTTGGTGAAGAAGAAGTCGTTTTTAAAATCTATGATGCTATGAAATTTTCTAAAGAACAGGATGATTCCTGTTATTTTGTTGATATTATTGATTATTTTGTTCAAGATAAATTTCAGGAACTTTCTATCGTAGACACGTTGGAACTGTGTCTTGTTCAAAATGGGGGAGAAGACTAAGTCACCACTAAAATTGAAGAAGTAATGAAGGAGTTAGATTCTAATGAAATCATCATAAGACACACAAGTTATGAAAGTATAAAGATGAATGATGAGTTGAGACAGAAACCTTCCATTGATGAACCCCCAAAATTAGAGTTGAAGCAACTACCAGATCATCTAGAATATGCCTTTTTAGGGGAAGATTCAACTCTACCAGTCATTATCACATTAGATTTGAGCATTGCAGAAAAAGAGGAACTACTCCATGTGTTAAGGGAACACAAGCAGGCTATAGCCTGGAAAATTTTAGATATTAAGGGAATTAATCCTTCTTTTTGCACCCACAAAATTTTAATAGAAGATGAATATAAACCATCGGCGCAAGCTCAGAGACGATTGAATCCCAACATGAAGGAAGTCATAAAAGCCGAGGTATTAAACTTCTAGATGCAGGTATTATTTATCCTGTTTCTGACAGTTCTTGGGTAAGTCCTGTGCAGGTTGTTCCTAAAAAGGGAGGCATGACTGTAGTGTCTAATGACAAAAAGAGTCAATACCTACAAGAACACTCACTGGATGGAGAGTTTGCATTGATTATAGGAAGCTGAATAACGCCACTCGAAAAGATCATTTTCCCTTACCTTTTATTGATCAGATGTTGGAAATATTATCAGGTCACATGTATTATTGTTTCCTAGATGGCCTCTCTGGTTACTTCCAAATCCCGATAGCTCCAGAAGATCAGGAGAAAACCACATTCACATGCCCATACGGTACGTTTGCTTATCGTAGAATGCTTTTTGGTTTATGTAACGCTCCTGCTACTTTTCAGCGATGCATGATAGCTATCTTCAATGAATTCATGGAAGACATCATGGAGGTATTCATGGATGATTTTTTAGTTTTCGGTAATTCTTTCCAACTTTGTCTTAATAATCTAAAACGTGTTTTGATAAGATATGAAGAGACAAATTTAGTGCTAAACTGGGAAAATGCCACTTTATGGTTCAAGAGGGTATTGTATTAGGACATAAAATTTCTAGTAAAGGGATAGAGGTAGATAAAGCAAAAATTGAAACAATTGAAAAATTACCTCCCCCTAACTCAGTTAAGGCTATAAGAAGCTTTTTAGGACATGCCGGTTTTTATCGCAGATTTATTAAAGATTTTTCTAAAATAGCTAAGCCTTTAACAAAGTTGCTAGAAAAAGACGTGCTTTTCAACTTTGACCAAGAATGTTTAGACTTTTTTAACGCTCTTAAGGAAAAGTTAGTCAATACCCCGATTATGATTTCACTTGATTGGAATCTACCTTTTGAACTAATGTGCGATGCAAGTGATTTTGCAGTAGGTGCAGTTTTAGGACAACGAAGAGACAAGCACTTTCAACCGATCTACTATGCTAGCAGAACTTTGACAGCCACTCAAGCAAATTATACTACCACAGAAAAAGAATTGCTAGCTGTTATTTTTGCATTTGATAAATTCAGATCTTATTTGATTTTGTCAAAAGTCATTGTTTATACTGACCATTCTGCTCTTCGTTACCTTTTAACTAAAACTGATGCAAAACCTCGATTAATAAGATGGATTCTATTGTTACAAGGGTTCGATTTAGAAATAAAGGACAAGAAGGGAGCTGAAAACTTGGCGGCAGATCACCTTTCAAGATTAGAAAACACGCAACCCAAGTACCTCGACAAAATAAAAGATTTGTTTCCTGAAGAACAACTCTTATCCTTAGCAGATGCAACAGATCCTTGGTTTGCTAATTTTGCAAATTATTTAGCAGCAAACATAAACCTAAAAGGGTTGACCCATCAGCAAAAGAAGCGATTCTTCGCTGATGTGAAAAACTACTTTTGGGAGGATCATTTTCTTTTCCGAATTTGTGCAGATCAGGTTATTCGAAGATGCGTTACTGAAACAGACGCATACCAGATTTTAAATCACTGCCATTCAGGACCCACAGGAGGACATCACAGTGGAGCTAGAACTGCTTATAAGGTACTCGAATCAGGCTTTTACTAGCCTACACTTTTCAGGGATGTCAACAGATATGTGACCTCTTGTGATAAATGTTAGCGAACAGGTAATATTTCTCAACATAATGAAATGCCTCAGAACTATATACTTTCATGCGAAATATTTGATGTATGGGGTATTGATTTCATGGGTCCATTCCCTACTTCATTTGGAAATAAGTACATCCTAGTAGCGGTAGATTATATGTCAAAATGGGTGGAAGCCCAAGCCTTCCCTACTAATGATGCTAAAATGGTAGTACGATTTTTGAAGAAACTTTTCTTTTGATTTGGAACACCTAGGATAATCATTAGTGATAGGGGCACACATTTTTGCAATGCCCAGTTTGAAAAAGTCTTAAAAAGGTATGGAGTACACCATAGAACAGCTACCCCTTATCACCCACAAACCAGTGGTCAAGTCGAAGTGACAAATAGGGAACTCAAACGCATATTAGAGAAAACAATAGAAACAAATTGAAAGGATTGGTCAAGGAAGATAGATGACGCTTTATGGGCTTATAGAACTGCTTTTAAAACACCCATAGGTACATCTCCTTATAAGCTTGTCTATGGAAAAAGTTGTCATTTGCCATTTGAACTTGAACATAAAGCATTTTGGGCTATCAAATTTTTAAACCTTGATTTCAAGCTTGCAAGTGAGAAGAGATTAATACAGTTAAATGAACTCAATGAATGGCGTTGCAATGCATACGAGAGCTCACGACTATATAAGGAAGCCATGAAGCGATGTCATGACAAATAACTGAAACAACCTAAGCAGTTCAAAACAGGTGATCTTGTCTTACCCTACAAATCAAGGCTGAAACTATTTCCTGGAAAACTCAAGTCAAGGTGGTCAGGTCCATTCACTGTTAAAACTGTTTTTCCATACGGCACAATTGAGGTAACTCACCCCAACTACGGTATGTTCAAGGTAAACGGCCATAGGCTTAAACACTACAAATGTGAGAATTTTAAAGATTACAGGGAGGAGCTTCAACTCCACAAAATCCCTTCATGATACATCCAGGAAGAGTCGAGCTTAGACTCTAAATAAGCACTTCTCAGGAGGCAACTTGAGCACTAACTTAGTAATTTGTCGTCTATTTTGATTTTAGTATTTTTCGTGCATCAACTAACCCTTTTTAATGCAGAGATTTAGGACCACATGGCCAGTCCCACGGGTGTTCCCCAGGCTGTGTGAACACTTTAAACAGAGACACGGTCGTGTACCAAGGCCGTGTATAAACAGCGCACAAATTTTCCCAAAACACGGGCCACCGATAAATAGCCACGGCCGTGTGATATGGCCGTGGCAACCTTCCGACTACAACACGGGCTGTCAATAAATTCCCACGGTCGTGCGACATGGCCGTGGCAACCCTGCAGTATCAACACGGGCTTGCACAAATCCCCACGCCCGTGTCCCCAGCCCGTGGAAGACACTGTCAAATTTCACACAGCTATGGAACTTATCACATGATCGTGTGAAACAGGAACACGATCGCACACGGTTGTGTATACCATCACATGACCGTGTGAGTGACGAAGAACCAATCTCCCACGTCCGTGTAAAACGTTCCCACAGGCGTGTACTTCGAACCAGACGCGCCAAAACCACCGGATTTTTAAAGACACGGGTAAAACACGACTCACACGGGCATGTGACATGCCCGTTTGACCTAAAAACTATAAAAAGGAAGCCACTATTCATTTTCTTTTTCACTCAAACCCTAAAATCCTCACTCCCCAACCACCATAAGCGCTGCCACTGCCCTCAAAACACCACCACCCTCGAAATCAGCCCACCCACACCTGTGTAAACCCACCTCACGACCGTTCACCCTCAACCCACGACCGTGCAACATCATTTTTGGTTCTATTCTCTCATTTTTCTCATTTATTTATTTATATTTCATTTCTTTATTATCTAATTATTTAATTTTACTTTATTTTAGATGTTAAATCAAGCATGGAATTAGGAAAATTATGATGAATATTCTCGAATAGTATAGAATACATTAGGACTGCATGCCACTTAATTTTATTTTTGTTTGCCACTTAAACTCATATTTGCCTGCCATTTATCTCATAAATTTAGTATAAATACATAACCATATTTCTTAGTTTTGTTACAAGTTTCAAAATGATTAATTTTTACTATTCAGGTTAATCCTAATTTTATGTTTTCTTAGGAACATTGTCATCGTAATTTTAATTACTATCTATCTAGTTTAATTTCAATATTAAGACTAATGCTTATTCTTTTATTTTAGATACTATGTCGTCATCACGCGGTAGGAAAACTGCGGTCCCCATCTCCAAGAAATGAAAGGGGCCAGGAAGTTCATCATCGAGGCCCACCTCCGAGGCTTGACACCTGTTCATCACTTTTCCCCAAGCCTCGTAGGAGGAACATTATCAACTACTCCGAGCCCGCCCTATATCCACCGGCCGCTGCATAGATTGGGGCGACCTCGAGCAGATATATCTAGTGGACGATGTCCAGGCCCTATTGATGACCAAGCCATGGGAGCAGTTCTTCCAGATTATCGAGCCCACCTACTTGGAACTCACTTTAGAGTTCTTTTCCACCTTCCACCTCTAGACTGTAATGACCAGATTCGACAACCCAGGGACGGTCCGTTCTATCTGGGAGGACTCGTGTGACGCCTCAGTGTGCGAGAGTTCGGCTCAGCACTCGGGCTCTACACAGAGTAATTTATGGCGGACGAGGACTTTCCCACCCTTTCGCATCGCATTCACATTCGGCCCGTTGATTGCTGGCACGAGATCGCCCTAGGACGTCAAATCTATAACCCCAGTGTCAGCAAGGCGACTGCCCTCGTTCCATCTCTGAGGTACATTCATGCTCTTCTTTCTCACACTTTGACAGGTCGACGAGAGAGCACAGGCATCGTCAACACTCATGACGTCTACTTCCTGTGGTGTATGGCAAATGGACACGTCATCGACTTAGCATACTTCATCGCGCACGCCATGCAGCATTAGACAAATAGGCACCGCAGAGGTGTCTTATCCATGGGGCCCTACATCACACACTTGGCCTGGTATTTTGGGCTCCTCAACACTTCTGCCTAGATATCCTCCTGCACCCTGATCAGTAAGATATCCCCCCAAGGCATCGCGACTATGTTACATATGAGGATGATAGAGTGGAGGCCAGGAGGCACCCCCTTTTAGTTCCGACTTATTCAGGAGGGCGAGGACCCAGAAGACATTACTGTTGATGTTCTACCACCACCACCAGCAGAGGACACACCCACCGAGTGACCACTCCCTCGCCACCCATCTCATGCGGTAGTCAGCCATGCTGACTTATCTGAGCGCTTTTCACGATTCGAGCAGCAATGCTTCCAGCGCCTCAATTACATCGATGCCACCTTTATTTTTCTTACTTTATTTAACTTTATTCTAACTTTCAAACACTGATCTCTATTTTTACCTTTTCTTTTAACTTTCTTTTCCTTTTCCTTTTTAAATTTTCTCATTTTATCTTTTTTATTATTTCTTATTTTTAGTATTTTGTTTTCTTTCATTTTATTTCTTTTTCATAACGGCCAATCCCTAACAAGTAATTTCCATTGCTCCAAATTCCCCACGACTAATAAATTTTTTCACAGTTTCAAAGGAGCTTTGCAGCTCAAATCTCTACGAAAAGGGGAACACCCTGCCACAACTGCCAACTCTTCCAATCTCCGTCTCACTAATCCATCCAAAGCAGGGAGTTTCATACCTCTCCCTATCTTATGATCTTGTGCTTTTATTGCTACTAATGTTATCTTTGTACATTGAGGGCAATCTACATCTTAAGTGTGGAGGAAATCTATTTTCAGTCTTTACACTCTATTTGAAATCCCTGAACTTTCTCACTTTCACTCTTTGCATCATCTTCAGTCTCCTATTAGGGATATATTCTGATTGATTTATGATTTTTATTAATATGTGAGAATTAAGACATTGATGTTTATACATTGATTATTCAAACTCTAAAACATTAGGGAATCAAGCATGATAAGTTGAAATTTTTGAGAACTCCAATTTTTGCATAAGTTCTTTTCCCTAATTCTAAGTGTTATCTTGAGATTTGAAATTCGCAAAATTGACATCAAAAGCCATAATTCTGGTGAGATTTTTGAGCTTTTTGAGCATACATTCTTTCGTGCTCACTTTTATTATTGTTTTGAGTGAGTCAACACTAATATGTTATTCTAAAACTTGCTTTGATTATACATGTTGAGACCACATCATTGATTTGATACACTGAAATGATAAAAGCACCTAGGATTTAACCCACTTACTCCACAAAAGCCTACCTCCATAAATTAACCCCTAGTGAACCGCATTGAGCCTAACAACTTTTTCTTTGACTTACCTTTAATATTAACCTATAACCCATTTTTTTTGAATTCCATTCAATTACTTTGATCCCTATTTTTGTCGAGATTTGAGTTGAAATTTTTATCTAGCTTTCTTCTCTTTTCCAGATTGTAAAATTTTATCCAATTTATTGTATTATACTTGAATTGTTCTAAATAAAAAAACGCATGTATTAATTTAGTTGTAATCAGTAATAGTTTAAATAGTTTTTGCATATTTCTATTTTAAGGCTACCAAGGTGGAAATGATGTATCATAAAATTTAGCTCGAGAAATATGTTCCAGTGATAGAGATTTTTCTAGCTAGATGATTTTTTTAATTTAATCTCGATTCTAACCCTCTTTTGCAGCCTGTGACAACACCCCTAACCAAGCCCCATTACAACCATTGAAAGACCTTTTGATCGATGTATCATATCAATCTATAGTGGTGGAGATCTGATTTTCTAGCAAGCCTATGGCAATAACTTTTCAAGTTGACTAGAGAGTGCTTAATTTTTGAACCCTAAACACTTCGAGTGGATAGAGTGAATCCTTAGTAAGGATGTCAACTTCTGTTGATTAAGATGGAGAGATAACTACTTAGGCAATAGGAAGAAACTTATGTTTCAATGATAAAATTCTCAGCTTAAAGTAATTGAATCTTTAATGTTCTTCTGATTGAATTTTCCTTGTATGATTACCTGTGGATTAGTTTGAAACATTATTGATAAAGATTATAAGTTGAGAGGAATGATTCTTAATTAAGGATTGAGATTTTGCTTGAGGACAAGCAAAGGCTTAAGTGTGTGGGTATTTGATAAACAATAAATTATACATATTTTTACCTCATGTTTAGCCTATATTTTGGATGGATTATCATTAATTTTGTGAGAATTGGTGCTCTTAATCTTTATTTTTCATATCTTATACTCAAGAGAGCATAGGGAAGAGAAAAGAATGAAAAATGGACCAAAAACGGAGAAAATGGGCCAAATTGTGAAAATGATACGGCCCAAGAAGTCACCACACGGCCGTGGCACATGGCCGTGCCATATGAAGATCACACGGTCTAACCCCTAACAAGCACGGCTAGGCCACAAGGTCGTGCCTCCATCGACAGAATCTCACACGGCCTCTTATCGTGGCACATGGGCATGGCACACGGGCGTGTCCCTGTCGTAAGGAAGAGGAATTTCACTCGGATTTGGATACTTAAGGGCTAAGAAAGCCATTCTAAACTCTATATAAAGACCCAGGAGGCAACTCTAAACATATATTCTTTTCTCTCAAGAAAGAGCACCATAATTCTGCCAACACAATGAGTGAAAGTAAGGGATTACTCCAAAGGAAGCCGATTGATTCATCCTAGAAGCCAGAATTCTACATCAAGACAAAGGATCTCCCTAAATTCCTTCAGGGGTTTTTGGGTTCTTTATGTTTTGCTATCTTAATTCTTCTGAGATGTTTTCTTTCTTTATTATGAACTAAACCCCTCAAATACTTGAGGGGGATAAAACCTAAGACAGATCTTTTTATTATTTATTCTTAAATTATTTGATAAATACTTGAATTGTTCTTAATTATGCGTTCTTCATTCTTGATTTAATAATCCTAGGTATTACTTTAAAAAACTGATGTGCTTAGGCAGAGGAGCAAAAGTCCTTGTTTTAAGAGTAGATTTACCATAATTAAGCGGAGTTGCATGCAACTCTAGACATAGGGCGACATAAATCTGCCAGATTAGGGTCAAACCTAATAGGGGGATCTATAGATCGAATTAATGCAACCTAGGGTGTTAATTAATAAGAAAAATTTAGTTAACAGCCTAGGCTTAGTTGTTCTTATCCTTGAAAGAGGTATTAACATAGGGGATCTCTACGGATCAAGTCAAGTAAAGAAATCATTTAGTTCAAAAAAATTAATAACAAGTGAAGTCTAGGTGGATTCTCCCTTAAGTATTGCTCATATCAATCAGCTTTTCCCTAAAGTTTTCCCCAATTTACTTTTTGTGCACTTTTAGTTAGTTTTAGAATTAGTTTCAATCAATCCTCTTTTATTTTTAGGCTAGATAATAGAAATGAAGTAAGTATTAGTCCTTTTGGTTCCCTTGGGTACGATAACTCGGTCTTGCCGCTAAACTATACTACTGTTCGATAGGTGCGCTTGCCTTTAATATCGTGATATTAGTTAGTCTTGGTGTGATCAGTTTTTATAAATTTTATTACTTAATATCGCGAGCATATCAATAGCTCCATATCGAATGGCACCGACCGAATTAAAAGAATTGAAATCTCAGTTGCAAGAATTGACAGATAGAGGTTTCGCTCGACCGAGTTTCTCTCCCTGGGGTGCACCAGTGCTGTTTGTGAAAAAGAAAGACGGAACCATGAGAATGTGCATCGATTATCGTCAACTTAATAAAGTCACAATAAAGAATAAATATCTGTTACCGCGAATTGATGATTTTTTTTATCAGCTAAAGGGAGCTTCAGTATTTTCGAGAATAGACTTGAGATCAGGCTATTATCAGTTGCGAGTTAGAGACTCCGATGTGCCTAAAACTGCTTTCAGATCGAGGTACAGACACTATGAGTTGTTGGTGATGCCGTTTGGGCTCATTAATGCCCCTGCGGTTTTCATGTATTTAATGAACCGAATTTGCAGATAATATTTGGATCAGTTTGTAGTCGTGTTTATAGATGACATTTTGATCTATTCACGCGATGAAACTGAGCATGCCGAACATTTGAGATTAGTGTTACAGATTTTGCAAGACAAACAGCTTTATGCAAAGTTCAGTAAATGTGAATTCCGGTTACGTGAAGTTAGCTTTTTGGGACATGTTGTATCCGTATTGGGTATCCAGGTTGATCCGAGCAAAATTTCAGCTATACTTGATTGGAAACCTCCGAGGAATGTTTCGAAAGTTCGGAGCTTTTTGGGACTTGCCGGGTATTATAGACGGTTCGTGAAAGGCTTCTCGATGATAGCAACATCATTAACAAAGTTGCTTCAGAAAGATGTCAAGTTTGAGTGGTCAGAAAAATGTCAGAAAAGTTTTGACCAGTTGAAAGCTCTTTTGACTGAAGCCCCAGTATTAGTTCAGCTGAAATCCAGTAAAGAATTTGTGATCAATAGTGATGCCTCTTTGAATGATTTGGGTTGTGTTTTGATGCAAAAAGGTAGAGTTGTTGCTTATGCCTCAAGACAGTTAAAACCTCACGAGTGAAACTATTGATAAACACAAAATTATACATATTTTTACCTCACTTTTAGCCTATAATTTGGATGGTTTCTTACTAATTTTATAAGAACTGGTGCTCTGAACCCCTCTTTTTCATATCTTATACTCAGGAGAGCATAGGGAAGATGAAAGAATAGAAAACGGGCCTAAAACGGTGAAAAATGGACCAAAAAGCAAGAATCACACGGGTCAAGAGATGCCACACGGCCGTGCCACACGGGCGTGCCTCACGAAGATCACACGGACAAAGTCCCGACAAGCACGGCTACTATACACGGGCGTGCTAAATCACACGGCCTCTATCAAACCCACACGGGCGTGGAACATGGGCATGTTCTAGTCGCGGGAAAGACGAATTTCACTCGAATTGGGATGCTTACGGGCTAAGAAAGAGTCCCTAAAAGTTCTCTATATAAAGATCCCATAAGACAACATAGAGGGAGTCTTCTTCCACCTTTTACACACCCTCTATATTCTTTTCCTCTCGTCTTTCTGCCACACCACAGGTAGAAGCAAGGGATTACTCAAAGGGAGAAGCCAATCAATTCATCTCAGGAGCCGAAGTTCTGCATCAAACATAGAGGATTCTCCTAAATTCCTTCAGGGGTTTTTGGTTTCTTTTATGATTTGTTATTTTACAACTTCTGAGATGTTTTCTTTTATTATTATGAACTAAACCCCTCAAATACTTGAGGGGGATGAAACCTAAGACAGATCTTGTTATTTATTCTTGATTTTTATGAGAATTACTTGAATTGTTCTTAGTTATGTGTTTTTAATCCTTGACTTAATAATCCTATGTATTAATTCAAGAATTGGATGTGCTTAGAGCAGAGGAGAAAAAGTCCCTGTGATAAGAGTAGATCTACCATAATTAAGCGGAGTTGCATGCAACCCTAGACATAGGGCGACATAAATCTACCGGATTAGGGTCAAACCTAATATGGGGAACCATGGATCGAATTAATAAAGGAACTTTAATTAACAACTTAGGCCTAGTTGCTCTTCACCTTGACGGAGGGTTTAGCATAGATTAGGGATCTCTACGAATCAAGTCAAGTAAATAACTCGTATTAATCAAGAAATTAATAACAAGTAAAGTCTAGGTGGATTCTCCCTTAAGTATTGATCATATCAATTAGCTTTTCCCTAAAAGGTCTTCCCACTTTATTTTTCCTGTTTTTCCTTAGTTGATTTTAGAGTTAGTTTTAGACAAACCCTCATTTAATTTTTAGGTTAAATAATAAAAAGGAAGTGAGTAATAGTACTTTCGGTTCCCTTGGGTACGATACTCGATCTTATCACTAAACTATACTACTGTCGACAGGTCCGCTTGCCTTAAAATGTTGTGATATTAGTCAGTTTAGGTTTGATCAAGTTCTTTATAAATTTTATTACTTCATATCACGCGGATATCAAGTTTTTGGCGCCGTTGCCGGGGACTTAACTGAAATATTACGAAAGCTCGATTTCTATTACTTTAGCCATTACTATTTATAATATTTATTTCTTTATTATTTTGTTTCTTTTGTTTTTAATTCTTATCTTTATTTTTATTCTCTTTCTAGGTTTTTCTAGTTTATGACTAGAAGCAACCCGTCAGGGCCACTACTTTTTGACGAAGATTTGGAAGCTACAGTCCGCAGAAATCGTAGAGAAATTAGACGAAGTTTACATTATCCAGAGCAGGAACTTGAGCAAGAGCCAGAACTTACTGAAGAGATGGCCGCAAATCAAAATAATCACCAACCTCCAGCACTACCCGCTGAACCAGAAGAAGCTCCGCGTACTATGTATGATTATGCTAAACCTAGTGTGATTGGTACTCAAACTAGTATTGTTAGACCTGCTATCACTGCTAATAATTTTGAATTAAAACCTAGTACTATTCAGATGATTCAGCAACTTGTGCAGTTTGACGGTTTAGGATGAAGATCCCAACTCACATCTAGCCAATTTTTTGGAACTATGCGACACTTTTAAAATCAATGGCGTTACTAATGACGCCATTCGCCTAAGGCTATTTCCATTTTCCCTAAGAAATAAGGCAAAACAGTGGTTAAACTCTCTACCACGAGGCTCAATTACTACATGGGACCAAATGTCTGAAAAATTCTTGCTTAAATATTTTCCCCCTGCTAAAACTGCTAAATTACGAAACGATATTTCTTCTTTTGTGCAGATGGATTTAGAAACGCTTTACGATGCCTGGGAAAGGTACAAAGATCTTTTAAGAAGATGCCCTCACCACGGATTACCTTTATGGCTACAGGTTCAAACTTTTTATAATGGGTTAAATCCGTCAACTAGGCAGATGATCGATGCAGCCGCAGGAGGAACCATCAATAATAAAACACCTGACGAAGCTTACGAATTTATTGAGGAAATGTCATTGAATAACTATCAATGGCAAGTCATGAGGACAAAGCCGACGAAAGCCGTAGGAGTCTATAATATTGATGCTGTTGCTATGCTCACTAACCAAGTAGAACTTTTAAATAAAAAATTTGATAATTTTGTTGGTTCCACGCAGGCTCAACCAGTGATGCAATGTGATGCAGCCCCAGGAAATATGTTTAATTCAGACCATCTACACAACATGGAAGCCGAACAAGCCAATTATATGGGTAATAATTCTCGACCTCAAAATAATCCTTATAGTAATACTTATAATGCAGGTTGGAGAAATCACCCAAATTTTTCATGAGGAGGACAAGGAAATCAAAGACAATAGCCTCCGGTATTCCAGCAGCCACCACCTCAACAAGAAAAGAAGCCGAACCTTGAGGACATGTTCACTAAATTCATGGCCGCCTCAGAAACCCATTTCCAAAACACTGAAACAGCATTAAAGAACCAACAGGCCTCTATCCAAGGACTCGAAAACAAAATCGGTCAGCTTGCAAAATTAATCTCAGAAAGGCCTCATGGCGGGCTTCCAAGCAACACTGAACCAAATCCCAAAGAACATGTCAAAGCAATCACTCTAAGAGATGGAAAGGTGCTAGCAGAACCAGAAAAGAAGTATACTCACGAACTGCCCGAAAGACAAAGTAGAGGAATCTAAGGATGACGCCCCTCCAACACTCAAGGAATACAAACCGCGCATCCCATACCCAGCAAGGTTAAAGAAGGACCAAACAGATGCCCAATTCGGTAAGTTTCTTGAACTTTTCAAACAATTACATATTAACTTACCCTTTGTTGAAGCAATTTCACAGATGCCGAAATACGCGAAATTCCTAAAGGAGCTCCTGACAAACAAAAGAAAGCTGGAAGAATTAGCCACAGTGGAACTCAACGAGGAATGTTCAGCCATTCTCCAAAATAAACTGCCAACAAAGCTAAAGGATCCAAGGAGTTTTACTATTCCTTTTTAATTGGTAGCTTAATTATTAATAAAGCATTGGCTGATTTAGGTGCAAGTATTAATCTCATGCCTTATAAAATGTTCAAACAACTATGTCTAGGGGAACCTAAACCCACTAGGATGAGCATGCAATTAGCCGATAGATCTGTTAAATATCCTAGGGGAATCATTGAAGACGTGCTAGTAAAAGTCGATAAATTTATATTCCCTATAGATTTTGTTGTGCTTGACATGGATGAGGACATTGACGTACCTTTAATTTTAAGATGCCCATTTTTAGCCACTGCTAGAGCTATTATTGATGTCGGAGATGGTAAATTAGTTCTTAGAGTTGGTGAAGAGGAAGTCATTTTTAAAATTTATGATGCCATGAAATTTTCCAAAGAACAAGATGATTCTTGTTATTTTGTTGATATGGTTGATCACTTTGTTCAAGATGATTTTCAGGAAATCTCTATCACCGACACACTAGAACTGTGTCTTGTTCAGGGGGAGGGTGGAACCTCCTTAGAAGTGGAGAAAGTAAGAAAAGAATTAGACTCTAGCGAAACTATCACTAGACATATAAGCTATGAAAATTGAAAGATGCACGATAAACTAAGACAGAAACGTTCCATTGAGGAACCCCCTAAATTAGAATTAAAACAACTGCCAGAACACTTAGAATATGCCTTTTTAGGGGAGAACTCAACTTTGCCAGTCATTATTGCATCAAATTTAAGCTCTAAAGAAAAGGAAGAACTGCTCCAGGTATTAAGAAAACATAGGCAAGCCATAGCCTGGAAGATTTCAGATATCAAGGGAATTAATCCCTCTTTCTGTACTCACAAGATTTTAATGGAAGATGAATATAAACCAGCAGTGCAAGCTCAGAGATGATTAAATCCTAACATGAAGGAAGTCGTAAAGGCTGAGGTAATTAAACTTCTTGATGCAGGTATCATTTATCCTATTTCTGATAGTTCTTGGGTAAGCCCAGTGCAGGTTGTTCCTAAGAAAGGTCGGCTAACCGTGGTATCCAATGACAAAGAAGAACTCGTGCCAACACGAACAGTCACAGGATGGAGAGTATGCATAGATTATCGAAAGCTGAATGATGTCACTCGAAAAGATCATTTTCCTTTACCCTTTATCGATCAAATGTTAGAAAGATTAGCCGATCACATGTATTATTGCTTCCTAGATGGCCTCTCCGGTTACTTCCAAATTCCAATAGCTCCAGAAGATCAGGAAAAAACGACGTTCACATGCCCATACGGTACGTTTGCATATCGAAGAATGCCTTTTGGTTTATGTAACGCTCCTGCTACTTTTCAGCGATGCATGCTAGCTATTTTTAATGAATTTGTAGAAGATATCATGGAGGTATTCATGGACGATTTCTCCGTTTTCGGTAACTCTTTCCAACACTGTCTAAATAATTTAAAACTTGTTTTAATAAGATGTGAAGAGACAAATCTAGTGCTAAATTGGGAAAAATGTCATTTCATGGTTCAGAAAGGTATTGTAATAGGACATAAAATCTCTACTAGAGGAATAGAGGTAGATAAAGCGAAAGTTGAAACTATTGAAAAACTACCGCCTCCCAGTTCAGTTAAGGCTATAAGAAGTTTTTTAGGACATGCCGGTTTTATCGTAGATTCATCAAGGACTTCTCTAAAATAGCTAAGCTTTTAACTAAATTGCTAGAAAAAGACATACCTTTCAACTTCGACCAAGAATGCTTAGAGTCCTTTAGCACCTTTAAAGACAAGTTAGTCAACGCCCCAATTATGATTTCACCTGATTGGAATCTGCCTTTTAAACTAATGTGCGATGCAAGTGATTTTGCCGTAGGTGCAGTTTTAGGACAACGAAGGGACAAGCACTTCCAACCGATCTACTATGCTAGCAGAACATTGACAGCTGCTCAAGCCAACTACACCACCACGGAGAAAGAATTATTAGCTGTTATCTTCGCATTTGATAAATTCAGATCTTATTTAATTTTGTCAAAAGTCATTATTTTTACTGACCATTCAGCTCTTCGTTATCTCTTAGCCAAACCTGATGCAAAACCTCGTTTAATAAGATGGATTTTACTTTTACAGGAATTCGACTTGGAAATTAAAGACAAGAAAGGAGCTGAAAATTTAGCAGTAGATCACCTCTCGAGACTAGAAAATACATAGCCCAGGTACCTCGAGAAGATAAACGATATGTTCCCTGAGGAACAACTCCTAACTTTAGCAGGTACGACACTTCCTTGGTTTGCCGATTTTGCAAATTATTTAGTAGCCAATATAACCCCAAAAGGGCTAACCCATCAGCAAAAGAAGCAATTCTTTGCTAATGTGAAAAACTACTTTTGGGAAGACCCTTTTCTCTTTCGAATCTGCGCAGATCAGGTCATACGAAAATGCGTTGATGACGTAGAAGCATATCAAATTTTGGAACACTGCCACTCAGGACCCACAGGAGGACACCACAGTGGAACCAGAACCGCCCATAAAGTACTCGAACAGGTTTTTACTGGCCTACACTTTTCAGAGATGCCAACAGGTATGTGACTTCTTGTGATAAATGCCAACAAATAGGTAATATCTCCCAACTTAATGAAATGCCTCAAAACTATATACTTTCATGTGAAATATTTGATGTATGGGGTATCGACTTCATGGGACCCTTCCCTAATTCATTCGGAAATAAGTACATACTAGTAGCAATAGATTACATGTCAAAATGGGTAGAAGCTCAAGCCTTACCTACAAATGATGCTAAAATGGTAGTACGATTTTTGAAGAAGATTTTTTCTCGATTTGGAACACCTAGGATAATCATAAGTGATAGAGGCACACAATTTTGCAATACCCAATTTGAAAAAATTTTAAGAAGGTATGGAGTATACCACAGAACAGCCACCCCTTACCACCCACAAACTAGCGGCCAAGTCGAAGTAACAAACAGAGAACTGAAGCGCATCCTAGAAAAAACAATAGAATCAAATAGGAAGGACTGGTCTAGAAAATTAGATGATGAATTATGGGCTTACAGAACTACGTTTAAAACACCCATAGGAACATCTCCTTATAAACTCGTTTATGGAAAAAACTGTCATCTACCATTTGAACTCGAGCATAAAGCATTCTGGGCTATAAAATTTCTAAACCTTGATCTTAAAAGTGTAGGTGAAAAGCGACTTCTGCAGCTAAATGAGCTAGATGAATGGCGCTACAACGCGTAAGAAAACTCACAATTATATAAGGAAGCCGTGAAGCGACGTCATGACAAAAGGCTAAAACGACCCAAGCAGTTCGAAACAGGTGATCTCGTCCTACTCTATAACTCAAGGTTGAAACTATTCCCTGGAAAACTTAAATCAAGGTGGTCAGGTCCGTTTACCGTTCTTAAAGTCTTTCCATACGGCACTGTCGAGGTAACACACCCTAACCACGGTACTTTCAAGGTAAATGGCCATAGGCTAAAACATTATAAAATTGAGAATTTTACAGAAAACAAGGAGGAGCTTAGGCTCCATCCCGTTTCTTCTTGACATCTCTAGGAAGAGTCGAGCTTAGACTCTAAATAAGCACTTCTCGGGAGGCAACCCGAGCACTAACATAATAACTTTCTTCTCTTTTTAAATTTTTCAGGTTTTATTACATAAACTAACACTTTTCCCGCAGAAAATATGGACCACACGGCCAGGCACACGGGCGTGCCTAAGGCCGTGCGCATACCGAAAAGCAGAGACACGGTCGTGTGGGCAGACCGTGTGCAAACAGGGTACCGTTTCCCCAAAAACACAGGCTATCGATAAAATCCCACGACCGTGCGAAATGGCCATGGCGACTCTTCGACATCTACACGGGTAAGATAGGCACACACACGGCCGTACGAAATGGCCGTGGCAACCCTGCACCTGCTGCACAGGCAACCATAGAGACACACGCCCGTGCCATAAGCCCGTGGAAGCTACTGCCAATTTAAACACGCCCGTGCACTTTATTACACACCCGTGCATTTAACGAAGGACTGATCTCCATGGCCGTGTATACCTTACCACGCCCGTGCGTTTAACGAAGGACTGATCTCCACGGCCGTGCTCAAAATAAACACAGGCGTGCGCATCAAACGGGGCACACCAAAAACCTCTGATTTTCGAAAAACACGGGCTAAACACGACTCACACGGGCGTGCAACAGGCTCGTGTGACCCAAAATGTATATATACAGGGCCATTTCTCCCTTCCCATTTCATCCAAACCCTAAGATTTTTCTCTCAAAACCTCCCCAAACCTCCACAAACACCACCACAGCCCTCTAAACGCCACCATACTAGATTTTCTCGATTCACACGCCTGTGCAACAGTACCCACGACCGTGTGACACCAAATTTGGTTCTATTTTCTCCCTTTCTCTCATTTATTTTATTTTTTTCTGCATTCCTTACATTTCTATTAATGTTATTATTGATTTAGGCAATTATAGAACTAGGAAATAGAGAACAATCTAGAATAATTTCAAATTGTGATTTTGCTTGCCATTTAGATTCCATTTGCCAATTTTATGCCATTTAACACCATAGTTAGTTGCCACCTAATACACATTGCAAATATGCCACTTAAACACACCTAAATATGCCATTTGTTATATAGTTCAGTATATATACATTCATTCATAAAAAGAATTATTATGCTAACCTTAAAAATGATTAGATTCTACTACCAAGGTTAATTCTTATTCATATTAGGAACATTTTTTTTACTCAGCCTCCTTATTTTTTTAAAATATTTGTATTTCTTATTTTTTAATATCAATTACTGTTTTTTCTAAATATTTTTTTTGTAGATCCCATGTCATCTTCCCGAGCCAGGAAAGCTGCCGTCCCCGCCTCTAAGAAACGAAAGGGGCCAGGGAGTTCTTCCACTAGGCCCACTTCCGAGGTGTGTCACCCATTTCTTACATTTTCACAAGACTCCCAGGAAGAACGCTACCAGCTGCTACGTGCTCGCAATATCACGATGGGCCAATGCATCGACTGGAGGGCCCTCGAACAAGTACGCCTGGTAGATGATGTCCGGGCCCTGCTTGCCACTGACCCATGGGACCAGTTCTTTCAGATCGTGGAGCCCACATACCTTGAACTCACTCTCGAGTTCTGTGCCACATTCCACCTTCAGACGGTGATGACACGGTTCGATGATCCTGGGACAGTCCAATTTAGGTTGAGAGGGCTCGTTCGACAACTCAGCATCCCAGAATTCGGTATGGCACTCGGCCTTTACACCAAGCAGTTTATGGCTGAGGAGAGCTTCCCCACCCTTTCTAGGCGCATCCATATCCGACCCCTTGATTGCTGGAAATAGATTACCCCAGGAAGACAACTATACAACCCCAGCGTCAGCAAGGCCTCCGCTCTCCCTCCCTCTCTCAGGTATATCCACGCACTCCTAGCTCATACTATTACAGGTCACCGAGAGAGCACAGGCGTCGTCAACACACACGACGTCTACTTCTTATGGTGCATGGCGAATGGCCATCCCATTGACCTTGCATATTTCATCGCACTCGCCATGCAACATCAGAGCGAGAGGCACCGCAAGGGAGTCGTATCCATGGGCCCATACATCACTCGACTAGGCTGTTACTTCGGCCTATTTAACATTACAGCCCAGACCTCCTCCTACACCTTACTTGGCCAGATGTCCTCCCAGGGTATCCAGAGCATGCTTTCGATGAGGATGGTCGAGCGACGTCTCGGTGGCGACCACTTCCACTTCCGCCTTGTCCAAGAAGGCGAGGATCCAGAGGACATTCCTGATGATGTCCCACCGCCACCACCAGCAGAGGACGCGCCAGCTGAGCCACCACGCCCTAGACGACCATCGCAGACGGCAACATCCAGTGTTGACATATCCGAACGCCTGGACCACTTTGAGCAACGCCTCAATTACATCGACGCCACCTTAGCGCACATGTGTCAACACCTTGGCATCGTCCCACCACCACGAAACCCATCAGAGGATTAGATCATCTTTTATTATTTTTATTTTATTTTATTTTTACTTTTGTTTTTATTTTAGTTTATTTTATCTTCTATTTTTCTTTTTCTACCTAGTACACACTAATCTTCTATTTTAACCTTTACTGTTAATTTTTCTTTCTCCTTTGCAGCTTTTAATTATCTTTTTCTTTATTTTGAATTTTTGTAAATTTTCTATTTTATTATCATAACGGTTATCTCCTAACGAAGTAATCCCTCTTCATTTTAACCTCCTAAGACTAACAAATCCCTTCGCAGTTTCAAATGAGCTATACAGCTCAAATCTCTACGATAAAGGGAATACCATGCCACAATTCCCGTCGCGCAAACCTATCCTAATTTCAGGAAGTTTCATACCTTTCCCTACCTTTTGATCTTATGCTTCTATTGCTATTAATATTTTCTTTGTACATTGAGGACAATGTACATCTTAAGTGTGGGGGGTATAGCACTTTTAATTTTTTACCATCTTTGAAACTCCTGAAATGATTATAACTAAGAGAATTGTCTCAATAGCACTATCTTCAGTCTCCTATTAGGAACTATTGCTGATTAATTTATGACCTCTATTGATGTATTGAGAATTAAGAAATAGGTGATTGTACTTTAAATATTCAAACTTTAAAACATTAGGGAATTAAGCATGATAAGTTGAAATTTTTGAGAACCCCCAATTTTTGCATAAGTTATTTTCCCTAATTTTAAGCATTATCTTGAGATTTGAAATTCGCAGGATTGACATCAAAAGCCATAATTCTTGTGAGATTTTTGAGCCTTTTTGAGCATACATTTTTTTCGTGCTCAGTTTTATTATTGCTTTGAGTGAGTCAATACTGAATTGTTATTTCCAGAACTTGTTTTAATTATACATGTCGAGACCACATCATTGATTTGATATACCGAAATGATAAAGGCACCTAGGATTTAACCCACTTACTCCACAAAAAGCCTACCTCTATAAATTAACCCCTAGTGAACCCCGTTGAGCTTGACAACCTATTCTTTAACTCACCTTCTAATTATTAACCAATAACCTATTTCTTGTTAATTCCCATTCAACTACTTTAACCCCTATTTTTGTCGAGATTTGAATAGAATTATTATCTAGCTTTACTCTTTTCTCTAGTTGCAAAATTGTAAATTTCCAAGTTATCATATTTGATTTAATAGTTTCAAAAAAAATGAATACATACAGTAAAATTCGATTGTAAACTGTAAATAGTTCAATGAGTTTTTGCATTTTTTTTTATTTTCAGGCTACAAAAACAGAAACGATATTATCTTAAGAATTAGCCTTAGAATTATGTTTTAAAGTGATAGAGATTTTTCTAGCTAAATAATTGTTCAAGTTCAATCTCGATTCTAACCTTCTTTTTGTAGCCTATGACAGCACCCCTAACCAAGCCCCGTTACAACCATTAAAAGACCTTTTGATTGATGTATCATATCAAAATTTAGTGGTGGAGATTTGATTTTCTTGCAAGCTTATGGTAATAACTTTTCAGGTTGACTAAGGAGTGCTTAAATGTTGAACCCTAAACACTTCGAGTGAATAGAGTGAACCTTTAGTGAGGATGTCAACTCCTGTTAATTAAGATGGAGAGATAACTACTTAGAAGAAAGGAAGAGACTTATGTTTTCAATGATAAAATTCTCAACTTAGAGTGATTGAGTATTTAATGTTCTTCTGATTGAATTACTCATTGTATGATTACCTGTGGACTAGTTTGAAACATTATTGATAGAGATTGTAGGTTGAAAGGAATAATTCTTATTTAGGGATTGAGATTTTGCTTGAGGACAAGCAAAGGTTTAAGTGTGGGGGTATTTGATAAACACAAAATTATACATATTTTTACCTCATTTTTAGCCTATAATTTGGATGGTTTCTTACTAATTTTATAAGAACTGGTGCTCTGAACCCCCCTTTTTCATATGTTATACTCAGAAGAGCATAGGGAAGATGAAAGAACAGAAAAATGTCAGAAGTTTGAGTGGTCAGAAAAATGTCAGAAAAGTTTTGACCAGTTGAAAGCTCTTTTGACTGAAGCCCCAGTGTTAGTTCAGTCGAAATCCGGTAAAGAATTTGTGATCTATAGTGATGCCTCTTTAAACGATTTGGGTTGTGTTTTGATGCAAAAAGGTAGAGTTGTTGCTTATGCCTCAAGACAGTTAAAACCTCACGAGTGAAACTATTGATAAACACAAAATTATACATATTTTTACCTCACTTTTAGCCTATAATTTGGATGGTTTCTTACTAATTTTATAAAAACTGGTGCTCTGAACCCCCTTTTTTATATCTTATACTCAGGAGAGCATAGGGAAGATGAAAGAATAGAAAACGGGCCTAAAACGGTGAAAAATAGACCAAAAAGCACGAATCACACGGGTTAAGAGATGCCACACGACCGTGCCACACGGGCGTGCCTCACGAAGATCACACGGAGAAAGCCCCGACAAGCACGGCTACTATACACGGGCGTGCTAAATCACACGGCCTCTATCGAACCCACACGGGCGTGGAACATGGGCGTGTTCTAGTCGCGGGAAAGACGAATTTCACTCGAATTGGGATGCTTAGGGGCTAAGAAAGAGTCCCCAAAAGTTCTCTATATAAAGATCCTATAAGACAACATAGAGGGAGTCTTCTTCCACCTTTTACACACCCTCTATATTCTTTTCCTCTTGTCTTTCTGCCACACCATAGGTAGAAGCAAGGGATTACTCGAAGGGAGAAGCCAATCAATTCATCTTAGGAGCCGAAGTTCTGCATCAAACATAGAGGATTCTCCTAAATTCCTTCAGGGGTTTTTGGTTTCTTTTATGATTTGTTATTTTACAACTTCTGAGATGTTTTCTTTTATTATTATGAACTAAACCCCTCAAATACTTGAGGGGGATGAAACCTAAGACAGATCTTGTTATTTATTCTTGATTTTTATGAGAATTACTTGAATTGTTCTTAGTTATGTGTTTTTAATCCTTGACTTAATAATCCTAGGTATTAATTCAAGAATTGGATGTGCTTAGAGCAGAGGAGCAAAAGTCTCTGTGATAAGAGTAGATCTACCATAATTAAGCGGAGTTGCATGCAACCCTAGACATAGGGCGACATAAATCTGCCGGATTAGGGTCAAACCTAATATGAGGAACCATGGATCGAATTAATACAACCTAGGGAGTTAATTAATAAAGGAACTTTAATTAACAACTTAGGCCTAGTTGCTCTTCACCTCGACGGAGGGTTTAGCATAGATTAGGGATCTCTACGAATCAAGTCAAGTAAATAACTCGTATTAATCAAGAAATTAATAACAAGTGAAGTCTAGGTGGATTCTCCCTTAAGTATTAATCATATCAATTAGCTTTTCCCTAAAAGGTCTTCCCACTTTATTTTTCCTGTTTTTCCTTAGTTGATTTTAGAGTTAGTTTTAGACAAACCCTCATTTAATTTTTAGGTTAAATAATAGAAAGGAAGTGAGTAATAGTACTTTCGGTTCCCTTGGGTACGATACTCGATCTTATCACTAGACTATACTACTGTCGACAAGTGCGCTTGCCTTAAAACGTTGTGATATTAGTCAGTTTAGGTTTGATCAAGTTCTTTATAAATTTTATTACTTCATATCACGCGGATATCAACTATCTTACTCATGATCTCGAATTAGCTGCTATTGTTTTCGCTATAAAAATTTGGCGTCACTACTTGTTCGGAGAGAAATGTCATGTTTATTCCGATCATAAAAGCCTCAAATACTTGATGACTCAGAAAGACTTGAATTTGAGACAACGACGGTGATTAGAACTATTAAAAGATTATGAGCTTATCATTGATTATCATCCGAGAAAGGCTAATGTGGTTGCTGATGCTCTAAGTCGAAAATCATTGTTTGCTCTACGAGTAATAAATGTACATTTGGCTATGTCCGCTGATGATGTGTTAGTAGCGGAATTAAAAGCAAAACCAATGTTAATGCAACAAATCTGTGAAGCTCAGAAAGTTGATGATGATTTAATTGCTAAACGGGCTCAATGTGATTCGAAAGAGGATTTAGAGTTTCGAATTGACGGCAATGATTGTTTGAGATTCAGAAATCGATTGTGTTTTCCAAGAAATTCAGAGCTTATTTCGGTAATTTTGAACGAAGCTCATAGCAGCCGAATGTCAGTGCATCCTGGTAGCACGAAAATGTACAACGATCTGAAACGTCAATATTGGTGGCACAGTATGAAACGAGACATTTCTGACTTTGTTTCGAAATGTTTGATATGTCAACAAGTGAAAGCAGAACATCAAGTGCCTTCGGGATTGCTTCAACCTATTATGATACCTGAGTGGAAATGGGATCGTGTCACGATGGATTTTGTATCTGGGTTGCCTTTGTCACCGAGCAAGAAAGATGCGATCTGGGTTGTTGTTGATAGATTGACAAAGTCGGTTCATTTCGTTCCAGTTCGTACGGATTATTCACTTGATAAGTTAGCCGAATTGTATGTTTCTCAGATTGTAAGATTACACGGGGTACCCACTTCTATTGTGTCAAATAGAGATCCAAGGTTTACCTCGTGATTTTGGATGAAATTGCAAGATGCGTTGGGTACCAAGTTACATTTTAGCACTGCTTTTCATCCCCGGATAGATGGTCAATCTGAGTGAGTTATTCAAATACTCGAGGATATGTTGAGATATTGCATTCTTGATTTTAGTGGCTCGTGGGAACAATACTTGCCTTTGGTTGAATTCGCATACAATAATAGTTTTCAATCGAGTATTAATATTGCACCTTACGAGGCTTTGTATGGTCGTAAATGTCGTACACCATTGTTTTGGACCGAGCTCAATGAGAATAAGATCTATGGAGTTGATTTGATTAAAGAGGCTGAACAGAAAGTAAAAGTGATCCGTGAAAGTCTGAAAGTAGCATCAGATCGTCAGAAATCATATGCAGACTTGAAACAGAAAGATATAGAGTATCAAGTCGGAGACAAAGTGTTTCTTAAAGTTTCACCCTGGAAAAAGGTACTCAGATTCGACCGTAAAGGCAAATTGAGCCTGAGATTTATCGGACCGTATGAGATTTCAGAACGAATTAGGCCGGTTGCGTACAGATTAAATTTGCCACCTGAACTTGAAAAGATTCATAATGTTTTTCGTGTTTCGATGCTTAGACGGTATAGATCCGATCCTTCACATGTGATTAGCCCGTCAAAGATTGAAATTCAGTCTGATTTGAGTTGCGAGGAATAACCAGTTCGCATTCTGGCTCACGAGGTGAAAGAATTGCGGAATAAGAAAATCTCATTAGTAAAAGTGTTGTGGTTCAGACACGGGGTTAAAGAAGCAACTTGGGAGCTGGAGAATTCAATGAAAGAACTCTACCCTAACCTATTCACCGGTAAGATTTTCGGGGACGAAAATCCCTAAGGGGGGAGAGTTGTGACAACCCTATTTTGGCCCTAATCGGAAAAGTGGTTTCGGAACCACGAAACCGAGTCAGAAAATTTTTAAAATATTATTTTCTGTGTTTATACTATGTGAACTATCATGTGTGAAAATTTGGTGTTTTAATTTTGTCATTTGGATGTCAAATTATTAAATAAGGAATTGTGTGCATAAAAGAAAAATTAGGTGGCTTATGTGTAAGTTCCGAATTGTGGATTTTCTTTTAATAGGAAGGATTTAATATACAAATAGCCCTAAATGAAATAGTGGCCGACCATTGCATGCATAAAATCATTCTTATTTCCATTAGTTAATTAATTTGTGAGATCATTTGGTAAGAAAAATAAATATAATAATAAGAGATAGTGGCTGATAAAAACAAAGTGTTTGCTCATTCTTTTCCCCATTGCCGAAACTAAAAGAACAAAATAAAGAAGAAAAGCTAGGGCATTCAGTCATCTCTTAGCTTGGATTAAGGTATGAATTTCATATAAATTTCTTTAAATTTTGTGAATGTAAGTTAGTTGTTAAGCTCTTGACATAGCCCATGAGTTAATTTTTAAGTTGGTGGCAAATGATACATTCGGCCATGGATGTTTTTGTGTTATTTAAATGGTGTTTTGATACTTTGTAAGAAGGGATGAAAAATGTTTCATTCTGCCATGGTTAATAAGGCATGAAACCTTGAGTGTTGTTGTTTTAAAATGAAAGATAAACCATGAGCTTGATAATTTTTGATAATTTTGACTTAAATGATCACTTAGTATTCGGTTATTGAAATGGTTAAAAAAGGTTGTAAAGAAATTATATCATGGCCGAATGTAGTCTTGAATAAGTGAATTTTTGAAGTACTAAGTTGATAAAAGTGGAAGTGTCGAATGTGAAAATGTGTTAAAGAAACTTGTTCAAGTGTTTATTTATTTGATATTCGGCTTTGGAAGATCTAGGTATAAAAATGGTTGGTGTCTTGATGTCTTAAACGGTGATGGATGTAAGATGAGTTTGAACTTACTAAATTGATGTATGTGAGTTAAATTACAAATGGTAGTTGACTAAGGTGATTAATATGTATCTTATATATATGTTCGAATGATACTTCATAAGAAGAAATAAGTAAGTTGTGTGGCATAAATATGTTAAGGAATAAATTAGTTAAATGCATTTGAGTTGGATAGAGTTGAAGTTGCCGTATGTATGTGTTTCATTGAGAGAATTATCTTTGTTGTTTATAGTGTTTAATATGTGGTGGTAAGGAGCCGAATTGTTAATTTAGTTAATTTGTGAGTATAATAGTAAAGGGGAGCAAATTTGGCATGTGTACAATTAGTATATAACGTGGTGTTAAATATTTATCGAATTTTGGATTTAGTTAGCAATATGTATGATAAAGGGGACTATGTTAAATTTCGCATATGGGATATATTTGTATGAAAATAATTTTGATTAAATAATTAAACAAGTTGATTTGTCTAATTTAGCTCAAGATCAAAGAGAACCGAATTCAGATAGGGGGAAGGCGAAAATAGTCAAATAGCCGATTAAACATGCCTTGTGTCTTGAATAATTGATGCTAATTGTATGAATGTTCATAACTGAATGTGAAAGTTGAGATGAAATAAATATATATAGAAATGTTTTATGGTCTAATGGTAAGCATGAAATTAAAGTAAGAGCTTAATATATGTGCTAAGGCTGAATGGCTAATTTGTGTAATAAAGATGAGACTTTGAGATGTACTAAGGCCGAATGGTAAGTTTGAAATGTAACTAGTTGATTGCTATGTGCAATGTTCGAATGATGCATTAATTTTCATGATATGTTTATGTCATGTGGGAATTAGAAGTATATGTTCTAAGGCATGTGAAATTTAATGTATTTGGCTATTGTGCTGTGACATTCAGGTCTATGACCTAGCAAGCTATAAGCTGGTGTTTATTATCGGGCTTGTAGCCTAGCAGGCGTAAATGCCGGTGAATGAGTATAGGACCTAAAGGTCTAGCAGGCTTGTGCCGGTGATAAGTTCAGGTTTATACCCAGCAGGCAAATTGCCAGTGAAATAATAAAAGTCTAAGATTATAAGATTTGTGCTATACAGCATCTGAATTCGTTCGCTAACTGAAATTGTCCAGGTACGTATAAATCATTTGTGCATATGAGGATAATGTGAATTGAATTATGAAGGTGAAATGAAAAGTATATGAGAAGTGGTTGTGAATATATATATATATATATATATTCGGTTATGGTGGAATTATATGCATGGAAGTATATGTTGTATGTGTGATTACGATCATTGAAATTATATGTGGATGTGGTACCTTAAATTTACTCTATTAAGTTGAATCAAAGAATGACGTTGAAGTATTTAGATGATGTGATTATGCGAATTCGAATTTTAAAAGAATTGATAAGTCAATGAAAGTGTGTACAATGTGGCTATGTATATTCGACAAATTGATGATACATTTAGATTATGTTATATGCGATTAATGTGCTTAAATAAGTTAATTTGTTTAAATTACTTAAGACTTACTAAGCTTAATTGCTTACTGTGAATATTTGTGTTCTATTCTATTTTTTTTAGATCTTGGTTGGAAGCTACGAGCTCGGGATTTCAAGTCCAAAGTCATCCACGCTATCGTTACTGTTTTGGTACTTTTGAAAGTTTATATTTTGAAAGATGGCATGTATAGGCTTAATCCTCTTTTGAAACAAGTTATATTTGAATTTGTATATATTCTAGCCATGCGAAAATGGCTTGCCTAATTGCTAAGTATGAATGTATGGTTTGATGAAATTATGTGGCTGTTCATTTGGTAAACGTTTGCTGCTGTTAACTTGATTTTGGTTACAAGTATTAACAATTGAATTCACAAGTATAGGATGACCTTATATTCAGCTATGGTTTTAAGAAATTACCAAATAAATAGTATTAATTTTTGCATGATGTGCAATCGGCGTTTAGCATATTCGTTCAATCAAATTTTAAATTCATAGTTTAATGATTTGGCTTTATTTTGTTTAGTATATAACTTGGTTATTGATCTATTGAAATGCTTAGTTTACAAGTGTGTTTAAGAAATGACTAGTCTGATCTGTCTTCTGATTTGTAATGCCTTGTAACCTTAATCTGGCGACGGATACGGGTTAAGGGTGTTACATACTCGATTATTTTGATCACATGTGTGGTACTAAGTGCAGGCCACTATGTGTAAGAAATGGTTTTGATCACGTGTAGTACTAAGTACAGGCTACTATGTACACCAATTAGCTTCAGCTACAAGGGTGGTTCTATGTGTAGGCCACTGAATATCTGTTACTATTTCGATGTGTTCAACGGGAAAACCTATTAATTGCAAATTCATATGAAAATATGGTGTTAAGTATAGGGATATAAATATATGTGTTATGAGCAATGTGCTCGATAAGTAATCAAACTTTGGTAAGTTTGATATAGTTAAATGTTACTATGAAAAATTGATACAAGGAAATTTATGAAAAAGTGAAACTTGAAATATAACAGTTTTTGGCAGCAGCAATTAGGTAGCTTTGAAAAATCACCAAAAATGGTAGAAATTGAATTAGAGGTTGAATGAGATATGGAATTTAATCTTATTTAGTCTATTTTCATATAAAAGAAACATATAAAACAAAAAAAATTATGTATTTTGAGATATTTATATTTTTTTAAGACTGGTCAGATTGATTTCGTGATCCCCTATTTTGGTTTGTAAAAATCATTAAAAATTGTACAAAAATAGTTATGGAACATAATTTATATGGGTGAATTAATTATTGAGTCTATTTTTAGTAGAAACAAAAGTTAACATCTTTTGAATTCTGTATAAAGAGAAATTGAAATTTTAGTGAATAGTGGTCAGGATTGTTGAGTAGTGTAATAGGGGAAGTTTTAATGAATAAACTGTATTAATTGGCCCAACCAAAAATTCTGAAATTTTTATGGTAAGAATACATATCAGTCTAGTTTCTGGAAAAATTATCGGATCTTAATTTGGAGCTTCGTAGCTCCAGATAAAAATAATTTAGTGACTAAAACTCGAATGGACAGCTTGTACTGAACTTAAGTAAATGATAAATTCATGTAAGAATAAGGTTGTGTAATTGTGGATACATATTTTGGGATCTATAAATGCCATTATGAGTTTGTTATTTTTATTATTATTTACATATTACATACTAAGCTATAAGCTTACTTTGCTTCCTCTTTCTTTCTTGTCTTATTTTATAGTGTAATCGAGTTTGTTCGTGATTCGAGGGAAAAATTGTCGGAGGCTCACCAACATTATCCATCCTTCCTTTTGGTATTTTGTAAACATATTTTACATATATGGCATGTATAGAAGACTTGAGTATTTCGTTGTAAATTTTAGTAACATTACTTGAAAAGTTGATTTCCAATATTGCATATATCACTTGTATTATGTTATCGATATAATCTAATATTAGTTAAATTACAAATTTAAGATATATGTGAATTTGATGTTTAAAAGATGAGTGAATAATTGACGGGTTTTAATTTAGATAATCATTTTATGTCTCGATTTGATATGATTGCACGTATGTTATTCTGGTAATACTCGTATCCTGTTCCGGTATTAAACACGGGTGTAGCGTGTTACACATATTGACTTATCCATATGGCCACCAGACACGCCCGTATGTCAGGCCATGTGAAAATTAGAGAGTTTACTGACTTGGTCACACGGCCAGTCACACGCTTGTGTGTCCAGCCCGTGTGCCTATTAGAAATAACCTCACACGCTGGTGTCTGGACCGTGTGCTCGACCGTGTCAAACTTGTAGGGTATACTGACTTGGCCACACGGCTTGTCACACTACAGTAAAACTGACTTTTAGAGGTGTTTTTAGTGGCGTTTGAACAAAAAACGCTTCAAAGATTATACAACCATAGCGGTGTTTCTAGAACAAACGTCGCTAAAAACTGAACAATAGCGGTGTTTTTAGAACAAACGCCGCTAAAAACTGATTAAAACATTTTGCTTTAGCTTAAACGTCGTGGCGTTAATGGCGTTTTTGAAAAAAGCACCGCTAAAGATCCACTTTTAGCGGCGCTTTTTAGAAAATGCCGCTAAAGATCGACCTTTAACAGCGTTTTTTAAAAAAACACCGCAAAAAGTTTAATTAAAACTACGTCGTTTTGTTTTTGCGATTCAGTGAAATCATTATCTTTATGAAAATGCCGTCAGTTTTTGTTTCATCAATTTTATCCCTATCCTGAAACCCCTTATTTTTTCCTAAATTAAAATTTCCCCAAAACCCTAAATTTCCCGCAAATCAAACCCATCTACCGTTGAAGACTCCTACCTACCTCCTGCTATCCCCTCTGCTTCTTATCAAAGTAGAAAAAAGAATTAAAGTATGTGGATTTAAAGCCTGATTCTTTGATTCTGTTTTTTACCAAGGTAGAATAAGGAATTAAAGTATGTGGATTTTCCCCAGAAATGGCTTCTCGGGTTTCAAATGTCGATTTTCATTTTCCTTTTCTTTGATTTGTTATTTTCTCTATTTCCAAACACACATATATACGCAGAGATTTGTTGTTTCATCTTCTGGCAAACGGAAAGAAACGTAAATCAAACAGCTCTTTACTATACAGAATTTCAGTCATCTCTATTCACTACAACAAAACAGGGCTTTAGCGGCGTTTTTTGTGGCATTTGGACAAAAAATACTGCAAAGATGGTACATTAGCGGCATTTACAAGAAAATGCCGCTAAAAATAGAGAAATAGTAGCATTTTTGGGTAAAACGCCGCTAAAATTTGGGTAATAGCGGCGTTTTTATAGAAGCGCTGCTAAAAGTTTAAGCAATAGCGGCGTTTTTGCAGAAGCGCCGCTAAAAGTTTGTGCAATAGCGGCGTTTTTGTAGAAGCGCCGCTAAAAGTTTAAGCAATAGCGGCGTTTTTTAGAAGCGCTGCTAAAAGTTTGAGCAATAGCTACGTTTTTGTAGAAGCGCCGCTAAAAGTTGAGCAGCCATTTTTGTGAAGGGACTCGTTCCGATTTGATTCAATTTAATTTTCATATCTTTTTCTTATTCTTGTTTTGAATTATATTTTATTTTGATACATTCACTTATAAGCAATGAGAAAGTTTTATTTTAATTACTTAATTATGAAAAGTTACAAATTGATAACTAAACTATTTAGAAATTTTCATTTAAGTTACAAAGCTATTAAAATTGATTTAGGGTTTAATGTTTAGTATGTTAATTTTATGGTTTAGGGTTTTATTATTTTGGGTTATGGGTTTAGTGTTTTAAAGTTTGTTATTTGGAGTTTAGTGTTTAAGGTTTAAGATCTTAGTGTTTAGCGGTATTAAGGTAATTTAAATGTTTGTTGTTAGGGGTTAAGGGTTAGGGATTTAAGGGTTTAGGGGTTAATGGTTAAAGGTTTCTGGTTTATGTTTTACTGTTTAGGGTTTAGGTGATATGGGTTAGGGTTTAAGGGTTTAGGGTTTGTGATTTATAATTTGTGGTTTAGGGTTTATTATTTTATAATTTGTGATTTATAATTTTTATCCTTAATTTATATATTAAATAATTTATTATATAATTGTAAAAGAGATAATATGAATTTTAATATTAAATTTATCATTATATAGTTTGGGGTTTGGGGTTATGTGTTAGAGTTTAGGGTTGGAGTTTGGATTTGGGGTTATGTACTGAAGTTTGGGGTTAAGTTTTTTAATTTATATATTAAATAATTTATTATATAATTGTAAAAGAGATAATATGAATTTTAATATTAAATTTATCATTATATAGTTTGGGGTTTGGGGTTATGTGTTAGAGTTTAGGGTTGGAGTTTGGATTTGGGGTTATGTAGGTTTGGGGTTTAAGTTTATGTGTTAGAGTTTAGGGTTGGAGTTGAGGGTTTAAGTTTCAGGGTATCGGGTTTAGGGTATTATTTTGGATTTTAATTTAGAATAAAAATATAAATAAGATAAATATAAATTATTATTTTAAAGGAATATATATCAAAATGGGTTTTATCCCAAAAGCATACATGAAGAGTGGGTTAGTGTGCAAGTGTGTAAATGAACTGTAATTTGATCTAGATATTGATATAATTAACATCATTTTTTTATTCATATATTGCATACATAAATATTTATATTTATTCAATATAAAAATATATTGATGTATTTATATTTTAAAATAATGTGTATGATTAAATCAAAATTAAAGTTTCGACTATACATTTAAACCACAATTAGAATTTCACATCTAGAATTACATATTAAAACGGAATTCATATATAATTCTGAGATGTATCTATATCAAAATTTAGGTGTATACATATAATTAAATGCCATATTATATAAAAATCTAAACAACTAATATGAACCATACTTAAAAGAATAATGTTGATGTAAAAAAGAAAGAAAAAAAATCCTAAAAGAGTTGTTAATGGTAATTAAAATTTTAAAATTTAATAATAAAAAATTAAAAAATTAAAAAAATTAAAAAATTAAAAAATTAAAAACTTGAAAATTTAATATTTAATATTTTAGTTAAAAAGTTCAATATTCAAAATATAATAAAAATAAAAATTCAAAAAAACGATAATCTCAGCACAAAAATTTTGAAAGAAAAAAATAGAAAAAAAAAAGTTAAAAATACCTAAAAAATTAAAATTGTTCAATAGTGGCGTTTTTATAAAAAACGCCACAAAAAATGAATCTATAGTGGCCTTTATAGTAAAAACGCCCCAAAAAATGAGCGCAAAATTTCATAAAGAAAACGGCACCGTTTTTTGGTCAGGTAAAAAACTCTCCATATCCCCGATTTTGTTTCCGCATACCCTAAATTTCCTAAGTCCCCAAAATTCCCCTAATTCAAACTTTCCATCGGTTTTCCAAAATCCCCAAACCAAAATCTGCTGCGTCACCGTCGTTTTTGTTTCACCTTGTTTTCAGAAGGTCCCGAAACGCAAGACAAAGGTTGTCATTGATTATCATTTCAATCGGATGTTCACTGACAAGAGATTTGCTTCATCTTCAGCGCCTTTAGATAAGCGAGGGAAGCCCAATAAGGGAAACACCCAGGGCTCTCTTCGCCATTATTATCACCTTGAAGAAGAAGAAGGGGAAGAGGAGAAGAGAAAGAAAGCTGCTCTGAGTGAAGAGGATGGTACTGAGGAGGAGAGTGATACTAGTGAAATGCCTCAAATGGACAGCGATGGGGAGTTGGAAGAGGAGGAAATATCAGAATCCGGTTCCACTACCGAAGAGGAAGATATTGATATAGATTACGAGGATGGAGAGCCTGAAATACAGGTACCTTTTGTCTAATATATTTGGTTATTCTATTTGGATTTCAATTAATTGTTTATGGATTAAGGAAATTAGTTAGGGTATTGAATTTATTAGATCTTGATTATCTTTGTTTTAGTTTGATTTTGCTGCTAAGCTTAATAACTGGTGTTTTCTAGTTAAAAGGTACAAGAATTAAGATATGAAGAAGCAGAATTTTAACTTTATGATAAACTAATCTGCTAAGTTAAAAGCTGCTAGTGATTGGTGTTAATTTATTTTGCTAAAATCGCATTGTTTTATATTGATTATTTTTCCAGGAAGAAAATATCCCAATGATTGAAAAGGAAACCCACAGGCTTGCAGTTGTGAATATGGATTGGAGGCATGTTAAGGTATGCCATTGTAGTTTGTTCAAAGCTAGGTATGGTGCAATAGCTTAAACTGTTCTCTAAATGCTGATTGCCAATGAAATATTGAAAGTTGATATATTATTCCAATTAATAACTATTAAAGTTTATCTTTGAGTTATTTATTTAAATGCCTGTGTATTTCCTTGTTCTTATGAAATTATAATTTCTTTGAGGGAAGGGATTTGCTTAGTATTTTGTCCTGTTTATGTAATTTAATTAGAGTGTGTCATGCTACCTGCATTTGTATTTTAATTCATGTTAATTCGATTTAATATGTAGCTGTAGGCTGTGGTTACATAATTGCAAATGATAGATCCAATTAAAGAAATCTTTGTGTCATGTTTACCTTCATTGAATATTTTCATTGTATTGGTTCTTTTTATTGAGTCTTAATTTGAATAGGATCTAATAAAGTACCATTGTGGTTTGATTTTTAAAAGCTGTTGTTATTTTTATAGAATGATACTTGCTTCAATCAGTTCGAAGTGATTGACTAAATGAAAATTATTTTTAAAAAAAAGGAAAAGAAAAGAAAAGAAGTTCATTGAACTTCGTTTAATCATGACACTTTGATCATAAGAATTGTTTTCTTTTGCATTATGGTGTTTCCTAGTTCTTTCCGATTCAACATTGAATATAAATGGGGTGGCAAATAAATAATTTTATATCACTGTTAGCCTAGTTCTTTCCGATTCATTAGCTAACAATGACTTTCTGCTGAGCTATTTGTTGTGAAGGTTTGAAGTAAAGCAGCACTTATTGAGCGTGGTAAAATATTGAACGTTATCTCTGTTGTTACAAATGCTTCTCTGCTCATACATTTGCAAAACTATTTGTGATGCGAGTGTTAATGCAATTTCTTGCTGTTGTTAAGCGTAGCCTTTCAACCTTTGAATTTCTTACATCTGAAATTGCTTTTTTGTGTGCTGATCAGGTAAGGGTGAAGAATGTACTGAGGAGGAGATCGAGAGTACTGCTGACTTGAAAAACAACCAGTATGCTGACTTGAAAAACATCCGGTTGACCAATTACACATTTAATTTTGACCAGATGCTTAATGATAAGGTTCCCAAATAATTTTTTCTCTTTTAAAGTGCCAACTTTGAGCTAAACTGGTTTCATCATTTTGATTTGTAATGAACATTTTGTAATGAACAGTTAGCATTCGTTTTTGTCTTTACGGCTTCGATCCCGTTAACGAGCATGACGTTCTTCCGTAACATCCCGCGTTATCTTCTATTAGTGTTGTTTTTTTGGTGTCTTCAAAGCTTTCTGCTTCTTAATCTTTGTTTTTTAATTTCTTTTATTAAAAAAAAGGCTGAAAATCCTGCTTTTACATGCTTGTAGGATGATCCTGTATGTGTTGCTACTCGAAATGATGGCAAAGCAGTTGTTACTGGGTTATGGATTGATCATAGTTTTGATATTGGAATGCCTGTTGATGCTACTTCGGTTAGTTTGTTTTGTAGCAGTACTTTTTAAAGCTAACTGTCTGATAATTGTTTTAAGATATCTTTGAATTTTATACAATGTCTGATACTTTCTCATGCATACAACTTCTACGACATAGAGATGTGTCATTGTCTTAGGGTCAGAATAGTTGTCATGATCTGTATCATTTCTTTAATAAAGTTGGACTTAATTCTTATCATCTATGTAAACTTGTGAATATGCCATTGTTTTCTGACAGATTATGTACAGACCTCTTAAGGATTTAAATGGAATTCCTGGTGCTAAAAGTTTAATTATATGCTTGACTGGATATCAAAGCTTTGAAGTAATGTAGTCTACGTGATAAATTGAGTACTTTCTATTTGTACTCAATTTAGTAATATTTAGTACCTAATAATATTTGAAGCTCATTCTATTTGTTATGTTTTAAATGATATGAGTGTCGGTTATTAGTTATGCATTTAGATTCACATTTTAGAAAGCAGAACAATTAGTCTCCATAAAACCTGACAATAAAGATGTGAGTAAAGACATCTGAACCAATGCAAATTTTAGGTTAAACTGTTTGGTATGCTGAGTTTGAATAAGTGTGATGATAAATACTTGAAATGGTATTGTCCCTGAGTTGAACTATAAAAGCTTAAATGTTTTAGTTAAAATAGATAAATGTTTCATAATGTGTTTTTTATGTACTTACTGTATTTTTCCATTTACAGCCTCACAGTTTGAAGAGAAACATTGGTCAATTTTCAGGCTATGTTTGGGTTGAGAATGAGGTATTTTCTTTAATCTACTGGAAGTCCCCCCTCTTTTCCCCTGTTGTCTGCCTGCATAGTTCTCTTGTTGCATTTCCATAAAGTAGGCTTTATTGAAGATACATTGCCCATGCTTTACTGTGTATAAGCTGTTTTTCATCAAGTGGAAATTTCTTAATGACCATTGTATTATCTTTTCAACAGGAAAAACAAAAAGCGAAAGTAAGAGAGAAAATTGACAAATGTGTTAAAGAAAAATTTGTTATATTTTGAATACCATTTTCCAAAATTGTTGCAATTTAAAACTTCTCACTGTTGAATTTGAGCCTCAAAACAGGTTAGATTCAGAAAAGGCCCCTCCTTTCTTTCTTTTTTGAGAAAAAAATTAATTAAGGACAACATATATATTTCTGATTAATTCTGATTAATTATACAATATATTCATATTCATAGCTCTACAGTCTACACCATCCGTTACAGTCCATCAGCTCTTTAGACCAAGTCAATTATTCAACCTATTCTATTCTATTTTATATTTAATTTTTCTCTTGTTTTTTTTTTTTTGATTTCGAAAAGAGATTTTTTTTATTAAGGTTGATTGATTTTTTGTGTTTTTATAGATTTTTTTTTCTTTATTTCAGTTATCTGGAAAATGGTGAATGAGAGTGTTGGGATTGCCAAAGATGTCATTGAAGTAAAATTTCTCTTCCCTTCTTTTATGTTTAAATACTGCATTATTTTGATATTCCATTTTAATTGTTGCAATGATTTATTTACTGTTTATCCTTTTTTTTTTAATTTTTCGGGGTTTGTTTAATTTTAGTTGATTGGCAAAACTCCATTGGTATATCTTAACAAAGTGGTGGATGGTTGTGTTGCTCGCATTGCTGCTAAGCTTGAAATCATGGAACCCTGTTCTAGTGTCAAAGACAGGTTACCCCCATTTTCCTTTAAATCCACTTTTTGTGGTTCATTGCTGTTTGTGATTAGTGTGTTTATCATGCTAGAAGCTTCATTTCCTCATTTAAATTTCTGGGTTTTGTTTATTTATTGGAAAAAAAACTTATATATATTTGTGATGGTGTAGGATTGGTTATAGCATGATCTTAGATGTTGGGAAAAAGGGTCTTATTACCCTTGGAAAGGTTAGTAGCTTTTGTTGTTAACTACTAATAAATCTCCAATATGGTTTCTTGTTTAGGTTATGTTTAGTGTCAGATAGGCGTATGTTTTATTTCGAATCATGTTTGAATGTGTCTGATAAGGTACTTTAAGGGAAATGAAGTGTATTAGTGATAGTATTTAGCCTTAATTGCTATGAGATTGTTGATTATGATTTAAATGTTACGAACATTGTTTTTCCAAAACAGTTGTTTGAAGAGTGTCCTCATCGAACCTACAAGCGGAAACACTGGGATAGGGTTAGCGTTTATGGCTGCCGCAAAGCAATACAGGCTTATCATTCTGATGCCTGCTTTGATGAGTCTCGAAAGAAGGATCATTCTCCAAGCATTAGGTGCTGAGTTGGTTCTCACCGATCCTACCAAGGGCATGAAAGGTATTGTACAAAAAGCAAAGGAGATATTAGCCAAGACACCTAATGCATACATGCTGCAGCAGTTTGAAAACCTTGCAAATCCGAAGGTGATCTTGAAACTATATTTTGATGGATCCAATTGTTGGTTGAAGAAGTCTGTTAACATACACTGTTGTTGGTATAACATAATGTTTTGATGGATCTTGAAACAATTTTGAGGCTCAAAATTTCTTAATAACCATTGTATTTATCAAGTGGAAGTTTTCACAAATGTGATGTAGATTACTCATTTATTTAAACAGAATATATAAATTCTAAATTTAAATTAATTAATTTTTATATTTAGTTTTAAAATTAAAATTTTAATAGAAAATTTAATTTAATTAATAAATTTCAAATAAAATAAATATTATTTAATTAAAATAGTTTTTAAATATTTATGTTTTTTAGCGGCGTTTGTTGGAAAAGCGCCGCTAAAGGTCATGTCTTTAGTGGCGTTTATAGGAAAAGTGCCGCTAAAGGTCATGATTTTTAGCGGCATTTGTAGCCAAAGCGCCGCTAAAGGTCATATTTTTAGTAGAGTTTGTGGGAAAAGCGCCGCTAAAAGTCATGATCTTTAGCGGCATTTGTGAGAGAAGCGCAGCTAAAAATCATGATCTTTAGCGGTGTTGTCTATAGCGGCGTTTTTTGCAGCGCTTATAATAACGCCACAAATAGTTTTAGTGGAGCTTAAAAACGACGCTAAAGGCCAAAAAAATGCCGCTAAAAGTCTATTTTCATGTAGTGATTTAAGGTAAAATTTAGATTGTCGATGAACTCTAGTTTTTGTAGTTTTGCTTTCTTTTTCAAATTAAAATTTATGTTGTTTCCATTTTAGAGGTATAGAGAATTTATCCATAAACTATCATTTGTTAATTTTTTTTAAATTGTATCTTTCTCAAATCTTCTAAAATTCGAGCAAAAGAGAATTATTAAAGTTTTTTTTCTCTTCTGGTACTTCAATTTCCTATTTCATTTGGATGTTGTGAAAGTGTAAAAAAAGCTGTGATATACCTCTAATAGTCACATATAACCCATTTTTGTTGAATCCCATTCAATTACTTTGATCCCTATTTTTGTCGAGATTTGAGTTGAAATTTTTATCTAGCTTTATTCTCTTTTCCAGATTGTAAAGTTTTATTCAATTTAGTTGTACTTGAAAAAAAAAACCGTATGTATTTGTTCAGTTGTAATTTGTAATTATTCAAATAGTTTTTGTATATTTCTATTTTAAGGCTACCAAGGCGGAAATGATGTTATCATAAGAATTAGCTTGAGAAATATGTTCCAGTGTTAGAGATTTTTCTAGCTAGATAATTTTTTAGTTCAATCTCGACTCTAACCCTCTTTTGCAGCCTGTGACAACACCCCTAACCAAGCCCCATTACAACCATTGAAAGACCTTTTGATTGATGTATCATATCAATCTATAGTGGTAGAGATGTGATTTTCTTGCAAGTCTATGGTAATAACTTTTCAGGTTAACTAGAGAGTACTTAATTTTTGAACCCTAAACACTTCGAGTGGATAGAGTGAATCTTTAGTGAGGATGTCAACTTCTGTTAATTAAGATGAAGAGATAATTACTTAGGAGAAGGGAGAAAATTTATGTTTCAATGATAAAATTCTCAGCTTAGAGTGATTGAACCTTTAATGTTCTTCTGATTGAATTATCATTGTATGAATACCTGTGAATTAGTTTGAAACATTATTGATATAGATTATAAGTTGAGAAGAATGATTCTTTATTAGGGATTGAGATTTTGCTTGAGGATAAGCAAAGGCTTAAGTGTGGGGGTATTTGATAAACGATAAATTATACATATTTCTACCTCATGTTTAGCCTATATTTTGGAGGGATTATCATTAATTTTGTGAGAATTGGTGCTCTTAATCTTTCTTTTTCATATCTTATACTCAGGAGAGCATAGGGAAGAGAAAAGAATGGAAAACGGGCCAAAAACCATGAAAATGGGCCAAAATGTGTAATCGACACGGCCAAAGGGTTCATCACACGGCCGTGGCACACGGCCGTGCCACACGAAGACCACACGGTCCAGCCCCCGACAAGCACGGCCTGGCCACAAGGTCGTGCCACCCAAACAGTCCAAAACATGGCCTCTTATCGAAATCACACGGGCGTGGTACACAGGCGTGTTCTAGTCATGAGGAAGAGGAATTTCACTCGGATTTGGATGCTTAGGGGCTAAGAAAGCCATTCTAAACTCTATATAAAGACTCCAGGAGGAAACTCTAAAGATATACTCTTTTCTCTCGAGAAAGAGCGCCATAATTCTGCCAACACAAGGAGTGAAAGCAATGAATTACTCTAAGGGAAGCCGATTGATTCATCCCAGACGCCAGAATTCTACATCAAGACAGAGGATCTCCCTAAATTCCTTCAGAGGTTTTCGGGTTCTTTATGTTTTGTTATCTTAATTCTTCTGAGATGTTTTCTTTCTTTGTTATGAACTAAACCCGTCAAATACTTGAGGGGGATGAAACCTAAGACGAATCTTGTTATTATTTATTCTTGAGTTATATGATAAATACTTGAGTTGTTCTTAATTATGTGTGCTTAATTCTTGTGTTAATAAGCCTAGGTATTAATTCAAGAAACGGATGTGCTTAAAGTAAAGGAGCAAAAGTCCCTGTGATAAGAGTAGATCTACCATAATTAAGCGGAGTTGCATGCAACCCTAGACATAGGGCGACATAAATCTGCCAGATTAGGGGTAAACCTAATATGGGGAACCATAGATCGAATTAATGCAACCTAGGGTGTTAATTAATAAAGGAACTTTAGTTAACAACCTAGGCCTAGTTGCTCTTCGCCTTGACAGAGGGTTTAGCATAAATTAGGGATCTTTACGGATCAAGTCAAGTGAATAAATCGTCTAGCTCAAAAACCAATAACAAGTGAAGTCTAGGTGGATTCTCCCTTAAGTATTGCTTATATCAATCAGCTTTTCCCTAAAGTTTTCCTTAATTTACTTCTTCTGCACCTTTAGTTAGTTTTAGAATTAGTTTCATATAAAACCTCTTTTATTTTTAGGTTAGATAATAGAAAGGAAGTCAGTACTAGTACTTTTGGTTCCCTTGGGTACGATAACTCGGTCTTGCCGCTAAACTATACTACTGTTTGATAGGTGCGCTTGCCTTTAATATTGTGATATTAGTTAGTTTTGGTGTGATCAGTTTTATAAATTTTATTACTTAATATCGCGAGCATATCACTCCATTAACATTAATTCCTAAAATTCTTATCCCTTTAGGTATCCATTTTGAAAGAGCATCCTTGTCTTGAGTAGAACTAAGTCCTTATGAACCCATATTATGACACCACAATCCCGATCGGGACCGATTGGCCTGAATTTAAAGCATTGCATTAGCCACCTAAGTGACTTTCCGGCTAACGACCACCTAAGTTACACCCCGACCTTATAACACCTCAATCTTATTAATTTATTAGTTATTTACCAATGCGGAAGCAAATTATGAGCCAATTTTAAACTTTTTCTTGGTAATTTAACTTTAGGGCATTTTCGTCATTTTACTACCTATGGTAAAACTAACCCGATTTTAGATCTAAGTGTTTTCCGACCTTCTTTTAGTCAAATTATGCAAGCCTAAAAATTTTAGCTTAATTTGAGTTCGTTTACTATGTCTAATTCAAGTTTTATGATTAGGGATTAAATTGTAACTTAAACAAATTAGAATGCCAATTTAAAAAGAAGAATTCATACCCATCTCCCAAAACCACACGACCGTGTCCCCCAGACTGTGTGTCATTAAATGACCGTGTTCGTGTTATGAAAAACTTTTAGATTGATTGCAGATGCCTGTGTGGAAATCCCACACGCCTGTATGTGATAGCTCTAGTCTCCACACGCCCGTGTGCAACCCATCACATGCCCTTGTAGACAGGCACACACCAATGTCATAACACTACACCTATTTTTGCAAAAAACTCATTTTAAAACCCAATTTGCATAATTTAATGGTCAATTAAATCTGATTTAACTACGATTAATTAATATACATATACATTCAACTTCAATTGAGTTTATTGACATTAATCAAACCTTAATTATCTAAAATTAGGCAATCAATTTTATTCATAACAAACACCGAATAAATCAAACAAGTGGCGTACCTTAGTCGCTAGCAAACCACTCCATGGAAGCTTTATTTAAATAATCATTAGTACAAATTTCATACCTCTCTCACACCACGTTATCAATCACCGTGTTATCAAGCAACAATACATCGTAAATCATTCAATAACTAAACTCAAACATGCCTCAAAATTATTATAAAACCATCCAAAATAAAATGTCCAATGTTCAATTACAACAAAAATTAAACTAATTCCCGGGAGTTCTACAATACTCGATTACAGTCTCTAAAACGTGTAATAAAGTCTCTACCAAGCCTAAATCTCTTTGAACTCTCTTGCTCGGCTTTTCAACTCCTCAAGCCTGATGATTATCTACACAAATTGTGAGGGGGTGAGCTTTAAAAAGCTCAGTGAATGTTAATAAAAATGACTAGTAAATCAACATCCAAATCATGCGTAAATCACATCCAATCAATCACCAATTATCAGCCATAATAATGAAACATCTCAATTTAATTTCCATATGCTTTATCAATATCAAGAATCAATTATTCATGGTTAACAAACATCGAATGATATAATAATAATCACACATAAATACATTGACATACCCTTCTCATGGCTTAATCGGGTGATCATACATCGAGTAAATGGATCTCCTAACTCCCACAAATATCAAATACAATCCACTGAGTTGAGCGGGCCGAAGCACATGCTCCTTTATAGCGCCTCAAATAACCTAATAAGTGGAGACTCATGCTCAACACTCCCTTATCTACTCCAAAAAAATCAGTCCACCTAGAGCCATATGCTCACAATGTCACAAATAAATATGAGTACTCACAAATTGTAACACCCCTAACCCGTCTCCGTCGCCGGATTAAGGCTACGGGGCATTATCTTATAATAAAAAACATTTAGACATAATATCATTTAATAATTTAATCACATCATAAACCGTTCATATACATGCATACTGTCCCTAAATCGAGCCCTCGATGCCCTAAAAATAGCTTAGAAGCAATTTGGAACCAATTTCAATCCAATCAGAAAGTTTAGGAAAAAGATGCAAAATTTGCAAAAATAGGGGTCACATAGTGTGTGCCTCACACGCCTGTGTCTCAAGCCGTGTAACCTTCAAACTAGGGATTGTAACAACCCGATTTAAGGCCTAAACGGAATAGTGGTTTTGAAACCACAGATCCGCAGTAAGAAAAATTTATTTCGATTAAGTTTTAATGTTTATTGTGTGATTGAACAACTGTGTGGAATTTTCGTTACGAAATTTTATTGTTTGGGTATCCAAATTAATATTTAGGACTAAACTGAAATAGATGAAAATTGTGTGTTCTAGTTCATAAAGGTACTTGATTGGAATGAGTTTTTAAATTAGAGGTCCTTATATAGTGATTAGACCATTTTATGTCATAATGGACAAAAATAGACATGGAAGGGTAAAATTTGAAAGAAGAGTAAAAAGGGCATTTTGGTAAATTGGTAATTTAATGGACTTAAAGACAAAATAAAAGCCAAAAATCTTTTTCCATCTTCTTCCTTGGCCGAATGTCACTAAGGGAAACCATGGCTAGGGTTTTCAAGTTTCCAAGCTTCATAGTAAGTTCATCTTTGCCTCATTTTTAATACTCTTTACGTTTTTGAAATCCTTGTAACACGATCTCTCTATTTCTACCATTTATTTGAGTTAGGGTTGAGATTTGAAAATTTACCCATATGTGAAATGCTTGATTTTTGATGTTTAATAGTATAATATGAATGTCCGGTGTGCAGTAAATGACTTTTACTAAGTGATTTTCGATGAAACTGTAAAAAAAAGACTAGTTTGCAAAAGTTGTAAAAATGTGTGTAAATGTGTGAATAAATGGAAAATGTGGGCTGCTATCATCATGAAAATGGTTCAGCTAGGCCTAAAATTAAAGAAATTGAATGAAAATAATTTTACGAGCCTAGGGGCAAAAGTGTAAATATGATAAATTTTGGGGGTAAAAATGTAATTTTTTCTAAAATATGAATTTGGATTAATTTGAGTAGCATGTTGAATAAATAAGTGAAATGTGTTGTTATAGATCAAGAAAAACGAGATTCAGACTTAGAACGAGAGGAAAACAAAGAATATAACGAATAAGTCATTTTCACCGATTGTGCTACCGAGGTAAGTTTGTATGTAAATAATGCACCAGGTTTATTTATGTTTTCATATTTTGATATATTTTATGAATTGTGGCTGAATATTGAATGTAATTGACAAAATATCGACAAGTGAGAAATTTCCCAATTGAACCTTAGGAATAAAAATGGATACAAGTGACATGTTTACTAGGGATCTATGTGAAAGTCTATGTGAAATCTGAGTGAAACAAGTCCATGGCATCTAAGTGAAATAATTCCATGGCTTCTAAGTGAAATTAGTCCATGGCATTGTGCTAAGTGATCCGGGTGCTGGTCCGTACGTCCTAGCAGTGGCTGGGTAGTCCGGCATGTGTTGCGGAAACCTGACAGCTTGTATGAGAAGTACTAAGTAGCTACGTTTGATCGTTAGCTTGTGTAAGCAGAACCATAAATGTGATTAGCTTGAGAACGAGCCTATGTGAAACTTTGTGAAATGATGTAGCTTTGGCTACAAGGGTGGCACTATGTGAAATATCCCGATGTATCCATTAATATTCCAATATGTTCAACGGGAAATGACTAAGTGAAAACGAATATGACTATGTGATGAATAAGTGCAAGTATGTGTGTGTACACTTATGAGCAATGTGATCGATATGTGATCGAACTTTGGTAAGGTTATTATGGAGTAAGTGTTACTATGAAAGTTAATACAAAGAAAACATAAAAGAGTAAAATTAGCAATAAAATAGTTTTGGACAGCAGCAGTTGTGTGACTTTGAAAAATCACCAAAAATGGTGGAAATTGAATTAGAGGTTGAATAAGATATGAAATTAAATCTTATTTAGTTTATTTTCAGATAAAAGAAACGATGTAAGCAAAACAATTTCATATTATGAGATATTTGAATTTTTGTGAGACAGGGTCAGAATGATTTTGGAATCCCCTGTTTTGAATTTGGAAAATCATTAAAAATTTTATAAAAATAATTATGGTTTAGAATTTATATGTTTAAAATCATGAACAATTCTATTTTCAAGAGAAACAAGTGGAAACATCATCCGAATCCTGTACGAGGAGATAATTAATTTTTAGTGAAGAAGGGTCGGAACTGTTCAACAACAAAGCAGGGATGACTTTAAAGAATAAATGTACTTATTGGCTAAACCAAAAATTCTTGAAATTTTATGGTAAGGAAATTTTATGGTAAGGAAATATGTGAGTCTAGTTTCAGGGAAAATTAGAGGATCTTAATTTGGAGTTCCGTAGCTCAAGATATAAATAATTTAGTGACTATGACTTGCACAGACAGTTTGATTTGAACATAAGTGAATAGTGAAACTTTGTGCAATTATAATTGTATTATCTTGAGAACATATTGTGAGGATTGATAAAAACATATAAATAAATTCATTATTATTTGCATGCCAACTTACAAAGCTATATAGCTTACCTTCTTTCCTTTCCTATTTCTTATAGTGTCACAAATGCTAGCTCGAGTTGGAGGTTGTCAGAGATTTTATCACACTAACAAGCTATGGATTGGCATCAATGATTTTTATTCTAGCTTTTTAAGTCTATGGAATGTATAGGGACTTGGTCATTTGTGTATATGTTATTATGAGTTGGCCTAAAATTTTGGCCTATGCTAATTGAAGGTCATCGTTGTATCAGGCCATTTAATGTGGCCAATGTTTGTTATGTTATAAGTCTTTGATGAAGTATTACATGGATGTGCATGCTTGTTTGGGTTGGATGAGTGATTGTGTGATAATTACAAGTGGCAAATACTAAATGTGAATGGTTGATGACGCCATAAACAAAATGCTCAATGTTTTCCACACAGGTAGGGACACAGGCGTGTGTGACCACACGGCCTGCCCACACGGACGTGTCCCAAGCCACACGAGCGTGTAGTCGTATTTTATGGTAAAATTTTCTAAGTATTTTAAAGTTTTTGGTTTAGTCTCGGACCACCTCCAAAGTATGTTTTGGGCCTTATAGGCCCGTAATAGGGACAATATGACTATGAATGAAAGGTTTTAAATTTGAATGGAAATCTGTGACTCAGAAATGATCGATTATATGTGGTTAAGTTCGGTAATGCCTCGTAACCTATTCTGGCGACGGATATGGGTAAGGGGTGTTACAAGGACACGTGGCCGTGTCCTAGCCCGTGTCTTGACTGTGTAACTCTCTGAGTAGGGTCACACGACCATGTAACAGGCTCGTGTGTCAGGCCGTGTAACATGCCTGTGTATTAGGTCGTGTAACTCACTGACTTGCACCCTAAAGAAATCTTTAGATGACACACGACCATGTTGCCAAGCCGTGTGTCTCACACGGCTGAATTACATGCTCGTGTCTCAGGCTGTGTGGACCCAAAATGTACCTAAAATCAAACTATTACAAGACCATTTCATTTCTATTCTCTTAAACTATATAGGCACACATATAAGGGGGTTCAAACACCAATAAAACATATGTAAACATGCCATTTCATTCATCTTAAATTATCTAACATTCATAGGTATTACAATTTCATCAAACATCATTTACTAAATCAAGTTAACCTTACCTTATTTCTTGCATAAAGACCTAGTTCAAATAAGTGCCAAAACACATCACAAATGACCATTGACAAGCAATTTCAAACATACCAAAATAACCTTATTTACAAGCCTTAACAAAGGACCAAAATGACATAGCTTAGCAAAGGTTACAAATCCATCAACCAAACATAATCTTCAAGGAAAAAATACCAAACCACCATTACAAAACATCCTATACATGCCATTATAAACCTTAACAAAAAATGTAATGCCCCGAAATTGGGCCTAGAAGTTTTGTGCCGAAATAGGCCGTGTGGGCACAATGGGCTTGTGGGCTCCACACAGGTGTTTGTCATTGGACTTGCAGGAATTAATGGACTGACTGTGTCTTACACATGGCTATGGTTAAATTTAGCTTAGCGGGCCATACGAGCATGTAGGCCCCATTTGGGCTATGTAATGGGCCTTGGGCCCATATACATTGAATTGCATGTTAGTGTGATGGCTAAGAGGTTTGGGTGTGTTTGGGAGTGTTGGAGAAGTCTTGGGTTCAAACCTGGGCTTTAGCAAAATTTTAAGTTTTAAGTGAATTAAATCCTTGGTGCTTGGAAATAGTCCTTTTAAATTTTATGGATAGAATTTATCATAAAAGGCCTAGTGGCTAGTTGGTAAGAGGCGTGTGGTGTGTGCATGAGGTCTAAGGTTCAATTCGTGGCATAGGCAAATGAATTATTTATTTTGCTGGCTAAGCTTGGAAGGAGGTAGAGTTGGACTGAGACTTTGAGGTTGATTTGGTCATGAGTGTTTCAAGGAAAGTTGAATTGGATGTTGAGTGATTTATGGAGTAAATCAAGAAGAATTATTTGGAGAAAATCTGGGAGTTGGAGTTGGAAGGAATTTGTGCTGAATTGGAAAGGGAAAAGCATGGAAATTCGGCTGGGGAAAAAGGGGTTGTCATTTTCGGTATTGGAGAATATTTTGGTATATGCATTTGCTGAAATCCCATTTTCTTTTCTTTCAGTTTTTGGCTCTTGGGTTCATTCTGGTTTCGTTTGTGCAAGTTGAGTGTTACTTTTGGTTATCTGAATGCTATACTCTCTCTAGTTCATTTTCTACCTTGCTTGCTCTCTCTCTGCTTCCCTTTTCTCCTCTTCACTACTTAGCCAAATACATCTCTTCCCTCATTCACCATTCTTTCATTCAGTATCCTCTCCATAACTCCCTCTATCAGATTTTTGTTTGTTTCTCCCATCGGTTTTGAACTGGCATCTTCTTCTCTTGTGAAGTGGCCGAATACCCTATCTCTCTTCCTCACTATCTTTGCTTCATTCACCACTTTTCGCAATCTAGGACAAGTACTCTTTACCCCTTTTTTGATTACCATTTTTGTTTACCTATTTTTTAGTTAGGCTGTTGGTTCTTTCACACTACTATTGGTGTTATCTTTGGGTTCTGCGAGGACTCCTGGCAATCGATAGATATTCATGTAACCTCTTCTCGTTCAAATCTGTTCCCTTTTTTTCTTTTTATCAAAGCTGAATATTTTTGTTCATGCAAGTTCTAATGACGATTCTTGTTCTCCTCTCTTATCTGCATGTTCTTTGGGTTCTGGAACTCTCAATGAGTGAGGGGGTCTCTAGTGTTAGAAAGATGGCAGTGGTGGCGGCTAGTGATAGCCAGTCTGAGGGAGGATCGGGAAGAGTGCCTACTGGAAGTGGACTCGTAGTCCCTGGCCCGATGTTTAAGTGGCGTAAGGTGTCGACTGTTTAGGACTTTCCACCAGGGTGCGGCAGGGTGACTGCCCCAAACTCTGGATCAAGTAAGCAAATCACGGTCGATCGATATAGTTAAGGCAAATGGTAGTCGATCTTTTGGATAAATGATTGGTTAGGGTTTTTCTAACTCTATTGATAGGGGATTAACTGTATGTTATGTGTGAATATAGGTTCTGGAACTCGTGGATTTTTAGTACTCTATGTAATCAGGTGTGTATTTTTACCCTGTATCTGATAATCGACTAAAAAGCCAAAAGAGTGTGTATGAACACACTGAATAGACTATAAATTGGCAATATCCGAAAAGCCAAGAAACTGGCAATTGATGCCACATGAGCATACGATCTCACATGTGGTGAACTTAGTCTGCAATCATGGGTGAATATTTGTGAAGGCCCATGTGCGGTCTCATGGGCTTAGGCCGTTTAGGGGCCATGTATGACCGAATTACCCCTGGAGGGTAAAATGACTGAATTACCCTTGGAGGGTAAAATGATCGAATTACCCTTGGAGAGTAAAATGACTGAATTACCCCTAGAGGGTAAAATGATCGAATTGCCCCTGTAAAGTAGAAATGACTGATTTGTTCTATGATATGAATGATGTATGTCTGATTAAGCATGCCATTGATTTATTTATATGTTTTGCATACATGCACGACATACTGCATGGGTTGGGATATTGTTACAGAGGAAGTGATTGATCTGTTAGGGTCGCACGGGTCACACGAGATGACTGTGGGCCCACCGATAGATTTAAGCCGATTATGTGATTGGCAGCTCTACTGCAATATTGGTTAGTGCCGCAACCGGTGCTACATTGAGAGTGTAGGGATGGGTGGGTCGATTTAATCCCTACAGGAGTGTAAGGTTGGACGGGAGACGGAGTGCAGGGTTGGTTAGGGTTTATATGCATTACATATTCTGATTCTGATATTGATATGGGCTAAGGCCCAACCGAGGCTATTATAGGCTTAGGCCCAATTGCAACTGTTACTGTAGTGGGCTTAGGCCCAGATCGTTTTTGTATTTTGAATATGTGACTGACTGTTTTTATATTAAGGGATTACACACTGAGTTTTCGTAAACTTACCCTGTTTTTAATTGTGTGGGTAATCCCCAACATTAGGTGGACCGGTGTTGCGAGGGACTCGAGGGTGGCCACACTATTGCTCCCGTTTTATTTTGTTGGGCTTTTAATTACACTTCAATTTCATTTTGGGTTTTGATGTAATAAGGCCTCTCTCTAAACTTCTACTTTTAATTTGGGTTTTTATTTATCACAATTCATATCTGTTAGAAGTAGGATGCGATTTTCCAAATTATTAATGATTTTCTAAACATTACGTTTCCGTAACACAAATTTATAAGCTTCTGCAATGAACCATGTTCTAAAAGTAACGACATTTTCAATTGGTTAACAAATGACAAAGACAATTGAGTTTTTAACGAAGAGGCTGTCACTTTCTAAATAGGTTTATCAATAAGAAAAATGGTTTTCAAAAAGGCACTCCAATGTGACACCGCCAGATCGGGCCTAACGTCTAGGACGGGTTTGGGGTGTTACAAAAAATGCTCAAAAACTACCTAATTAATTGTTAGACAGTGTGATAGATCTTCGACAGGCTTCAAACCAAATCGAGCTTTCCGATGGCCTACAGGATAGAAAACAACTAACATAAGCAATAATTCTTAGTAAGTTCGTTTAAAGGAAACTTAACTACTGAACATATTAGAATAAATAATTAAGCATAAATTTCATCATATCTTAAGCTAACTTTCGTTTTCTATTCACTACACCTCTCAAGGATAATCAGTGTAGTCTTGCATATACAGACATGTATTTTTCCTTATAAGCATTTCATTTAAACATTTCTTCTTACCATAACACTTACACACTTAACATATAATCATTTTCTAATTCATCTTTCGCTTCAAATGTAACACCCCAAACTCGGCCAGACATTATGGCCGAATCTGGCGGTGTCACATTGGAGTGCTTTTCGAAAACATGTTCTCATTGAAAACTCGTTCAATATTAGACCTCTTTGTGATATTAACAAAAAAATTGTTGATTATATTGGATTGTTAGTATACTTTAAAACTATGTTTGCTGCAGAAGCTTTTAAAATTAGTTGCATAAATATGGTGTCTTTGAAAAACAATTATCTTTTGAAAAACCCGTCTTTGACCTACATCTAGCAGTTTATATCAAAGCAAGTAAAAATCCCAAAATTAAAGTTAAAACTTTAAAGAGGCTTTATTACATAAAAATTTCCCAAATCGAAATTAGTAGTAATACAAAACAAATATTAAAAAGATGCAGTCGTGTGGCCACATCCGAGTCCTTCACAGTGCCAATCCATCTATGGCTAGGGATTACCAGTACAATTAAACAGAAGGGTGAGTTTACGAAAAATCAGTGTGTAATCTCTTATCAAACAGTCAATTATACAGTACGTAGTAACAGTCCGGGCCTGAGTCCATTACAATGACAGTATCAATATGGGCCTTAGCTTATTACAGTAACAGTAGCAGTATAGTAATGCAATCAGTGAAAACCATCTAATCTAGCCAGACACACCACTCCGTCCCGCCAGTCACACCATGTGGGGATAAAATCGACCCACTCAGCCAGACACACTAAGATTAGCACTGGTTGTGGCACTAATCAGTATTGCAGCAAAGCTGCCAGTAATATGAATGACACAAAGCCATCAATAGGTCCACAGTTGTCTTGGGTGACCCATGCAACCTTATTAGTAATTATGAACGGCACAAAGCCATCAATGGGTCCACAGTCGTCTTGGGCGGCTCGTGCGACCTTATCAGTACAGTACACTTTCTCCAAAATAATAATCCTATCCCCAATCAACATGTCATGCATCGTATCATAATATCATACATGGATGCAACATACATACAATGTGGTATGCTCAAATACAATCATACACAAAGTAAGGGCAAAACAGTCATTTTTTACATAGGGGTATAATAGTTATTTTACCTTATAGGGGTATATCGGTCATTTTACCATATAGGAGTATAACAATCATTTTACACTATAGGGGTATATCGGTCATTTTACCTTATAGGGGTATATCGGTCATTTTACCATATAGGAGTATAACAATCATTTTACACTATAGGGGTATTTCGGTCATTTTACCTTGTAGGGTATATCAGCCATTTTACCTTATAGGGGTATAACAATCATTTTATACTATAAGGGTATTTCGATTATTTAATCAGTTTAGGGTCTAGGTATTCTTACCGACCTAACAGTCTAATAGTGAAAATAGGCCCAAAGCCCATTATACGACCCAAGTAGGCCCACTTACCCGTGTGGCCCACAAAGCCCAAAAATGACCTTGACCGTGTGAATGACACAGTCAGGTCCAATATCCTACACTCATCCCTGTGATTTATCTGCGTGGGCTCCACAAGCCTGTTAGGCCCATACAGCCCATTTTCGGCCCAATATGGCCCAAAACGGCCTAAGCCCTTGAGGTCACTCATGGTGGCTTTTACGGTCAAACCCCCTTATTTCATGGATTTAGATTACCACAAGAGCAATCGCACACCCATGTGGCATCAAACGTCGTATTTTCTAGTTTTTCAGCTTTTGCTGATTTTCAGTTAAGACAGTGTGAATACACACCTGTTTATGAAATCAAGTGCATCATCACAAATACTCTAACCTACATCCAATCATAAGTTCCGGTCAATCGAATCCTAAACAACTTATCAAAAACAACCTCTATTGAAAATACTTTCCCAAAAGATTACCTCTCCCTTAATCAGATCAGTGGTTTGTGGCTTGCTCACTTGGTCTAGTGATTGGTGCAGCCACCCTACCACACCCTGGCAAAAAATCTCGAACTCCTGACACTTTACGCTACTTAAATTTGGGTGTAGGGGCTACGTGTCCATTCTTAGCTGGCATCCCTCCTGATTTTCCCTCAGAATGGCTACTACTTGCCACTATTAATATCTCACTATGCAATATGATATCAAAAACCCCTAAAAGTACGCCCTATAATCGAGGCACGAGATGGTACAATCACTCCTTTACTGAATACAGGGAGAGAGATTTAGTTGCAATAGCATTCGGCTCACAATACAAGAAGAAACTTGTAGAGAACCAAAAAATAGAGAGGAGAATTAGGATGTATTCGGTCACAATTGCAAGACAAAGGGGAGGAAGAACTGTTAACAAAAAGAATCAATGGAGAGAGAGTATGAAGAAAACAGGCAAAACTCGAGAGTGAGGGAGAAAAGAAAAAGAATCATCCAAAGTTGAGAGAGAAAGATAAGAGAGCAGAGATAATCGGCTACCAGAGAATTCGGTTTACAAAACTCGAAGAGAATCGAAAAGGAAATAGAGAGGGAGGGAAAATGGTGTATTCGGTTAAGCTAAGAATGCTGAAGAAAAGGAATTCCTTTAGTCCCGAAAGCGAGAGGAGGTACCTAAAGACCCTAGAAGAAATTTTGGCACCAAAATAAGAAAAACAACACCGAAAAATAAATGGTAAAAACCCACATAGAGAGAAACTGAAACCCCAAAAAGCATAGCCACCAGAATTCCCCTTTACTGTCAAATTCCTCAGTGTCTAGAGTCCACTTTCGGCACTAAAACTCTTCCATATCCAAACTCCATTAAACTCTCCTAATATCCCTCCTCAAATCTCTCCAACCAAACACAATCCTATCCCTTTCAAATCTCCTAATTTCTCTCCCCATAACACTCCTAAGACCACTCACCCAACCCGTCCATACTTCTCTCCATGACCAATTCAACCTTCACCCCACTCAGCAGTATTTCAGTCCACTTCTACTTCTCTCACGGCAAATAGCAAAATAAATGCTCCTTTGTGCAACGTCACCACTCAAACCTCAGACCCCAAGGACTCTTCCACATGCCACTTACCCTTGAACCACCAGGCTCCTTGTGTCATGGTTTACCCAAATTTAATTATAAGCTTATTGGCTCAAAGCTAGGGGTTTACTCAATAAAAACAAAATTTTTGTCCAGGCTACAGCTTGAACCCTAGACTTCTCAGACACTCCCAAACACTCTTAAATCACTTAACCAATAAAGTAGACATTTATTTGTGTCAATTTCTTGCACAACTAAAAATTTATGTGTAGTCTCCTAATAGTTCCCATGCTTATGACTTACTTCTTCTAGGTCCAAAATTCAGGGCGTTACATCAAACTTTAATATAAACATATAGTAACACCCTTAACCTGTAATAGCCAGAATTAGGGCCTAAACAGAATAGTGGTTTTGGAACCATGAATCTAAAGTAGAAAAAATTATTGCGATAAAGTTTTAAGGTTTATAATGTGATTGATTGCATGTGTGAAAATATCGTAAAGAAATTTTAGCGATAGAGTGTCCAATTTGAATATTAGGACTAAATTGCAAAAGTTGCAAAATAGGTGTTTAGAAGCTTTTAGTGCTTAATTGAAATGCATTCTTAAATTGGAAGACCTTATTTAGTAATTACACCATTAAATGTCATGATGGACAAAAAGGGACATGGAAAGGACAAAAAATCAAAGTGTTAGGTGAAGGGCATTTTGGTCTTTTGGTTAATAAAAGAAATAAAAAGGGAAAATAAGGCCAAAATTGTGTCTATCTTCTCTATGATTGGCCAAATTTCTCAAGGAGCCATAGCTAAGGTTTCATTCATTTTGAAGCTTGATAGTAAGTGCCTCCTAGCCCCATTTTTAATGCTCTTTACATTTTTGAAGTCGTTACTGCCCGATTTACCTATTTCTACCACTAATTTGAGCTAGGGTTCATGTTTAAAAATTTACCTATGTATGAAATGCATGTATTCTGATGGCTAATGGTAGAAAATGAATGTTAGTTGTGTAATAAACGACTTTCACTAAGTGATTTTTGGTGAAAACGTCCAAAAGGACCTATTTGTAAAAGTTGTAAAATTGGTGGTAAAAATCTAAATTGAAAGAAAAATGTGAGCTGTTATAAGCATAAGATAGGTTCGGCTAGGCTTGGGTTTTGAGAAAAATGAATAGATTTCATTTTACGAGCCTAGGGACTAAAGTGTAATAAGTGAAAAGTTAGGGGTAAAAATGTAAATTTTCCTTAATATGAATTTTGGGTCTGTAACGCCCTAATTTTCGGGATTTTTAGGATTTTTGCGATTTTGGTGTGAACTTAAAATTTTGTTTGTTTGGGTGTGCTAAATTATGTTTGGGTGTGTTAGTGGGCATTTAGAAGGCCCAAGCCTAAGTTAAAACCCGGTAGAATTTTAAAATTTTGGACTTGAAGAGAAGGAGTCTTGAGTATGTAGGCTTTTAAGAAAAAGTAGGTAATCTAAAGACACAAGATGACTAGTGGTGGAGTGGCAATGTAACGCCACTTAGGAAGCAAGGGAGGCGTGTGGAAGCTATGCAAGAGCAAAGGTTCAAGTCTTATGGTAAGCAATGTGATGTTTATTTTTTAATGCATGTGCAAGGCATGTGGTGGACTCTAAGTGAAACTCTATTGGGAAGAGTTTGAAGTGTTCATGGGATTGAGTCAATGAGGGATAAGGGGAGAAATTTTAGGAGTTTTGAATAGGAGAGTGTGTTGGCCGATTGGAGGGTTGAAGGTGCACATTCGGCTAGGGCTTTTAGGAGGTTGTATTTTCGGCAATTAGGAGGGGTAAGTGCTGACATCTTGAGGGGCTAGTCTTCGGGTTTTGGCTAGGTAAGTCACTCTCTTTTTATGCTGATTAGGTATAGAATTCTTAAGGATCTTTGCTCTTTCTTTTGCCTTCCTCTGTTGTGATCTAAAAAGCCGAAAACACAAGTTACAAACCTATTGGTACCGATTTGTTCAAAGAGCCAAACCACCTCTCTTTTCTTCTTTTCTTCTCAAAACGAAACTACTTTCTTCTTTTTCTCTTCTTTCTTTGTTTCATAAGCCTAAAGTGATTCACTTGGAACCCCACTTAGCTAAGTTCTCCAAAGCCGAAAATCTCGAAAAGTTTAGCCTTTGTGCCGATTTCTTTTTGGCCGAACCCCTACTTTCTTTTTCTTTTCTTTTAGCTGAATCATTTGTTCTCCTCTCATTTAGTTCTTTTTATTGTTTCTTTAGCATTCTTTAATAGACGAACCCTCTCATTCTTTTGCAAACGATTACCCTTTGGCCGGATACTTTAGCATCTTGTTCACCTTCGGGTTTAGGCTAGATCTGGTAAAGATTGTGTTCAATATTGGTAAGGAACGGTTTTGGTGGTGGCTAGAGGAGCAAACGAATCACTGGGTAAGAATTTCGATGTCCTTTTTACTTTTGATTAAGGGAAAAGCCGAAACCCCTAACTCTTCTGGGGCTAATTAGTCTAAACCCTTTCTAAGGGTGGTGAATGGTAGGTTTTGGGTACTAATAAAGTTCTATGGTTTTTGTAAGGTAGATCTAGTAGAGGCTAAGGGATCAGTGATATCAAGGCGATCTAGATCTAGATCTAGTCATTGTTTTCGACAAAGGTAAGTATTCAAGAGACTAAGGTGATGTTGGCCGAATATGGTAACTGATAGTTAGATTGGTTTCATTGATTCGTAGTTAATAGTGTAATCTAAATGACTGTAGGTTGATCGTTCGAAGGGTTCTACAAATCTCACAAATCAGGTGTGTAAACGACACTAGATCGGCAAAAGCCTAGAAGCCGAAATGCCTAAATTTAGGCATTTCATGGGCTTGCGAGCGTGCGAGCACTCATGGGTTGATTAACTCGATAAAATCTGTAATCGCAAATGGTAAGGGTGAAGTGTGCGCGATTTCGTGCGCCTTGGTGAATTTGGGCCTCGAGGGGCTAAATTTGGGCCCAATGGGCTTATGGGCCCATATGGGTAAAAACAAGCGATAAGTGCATTCTAATAGTCTGAGTATCAAATATACTAAAACGGACATAGAATGAGGGCTTAGTGGGCTGTATTAGTTAGTGGACACTATAGGGCCCATTAGGGGTTTTAGGGCCCAATAACTCTAAGTTGATACAGTGGGCTAAGTAAGATACCTAAATGACATTAAGACTGTTAACAAACTGTAATGAGCATGAAACCCTAAAAACTGGTAAATTTACTGAAATACCCCTTAAGGGTGGGAAATTACTATTTTACCCCTAGGTTCAAAATGACTATTATACCCCTAGGGTTAATTTGACTGAAATACATGCTAAATTTTATCTGTTTACTGTATGCCATGACATTTTATACTGTTGCATGGGATTGGGTTTTTGATGGAGGAAGTGCTAAGTGGCAATGCCATGTTTACTGTTAAGGGCTTTGCCTCGTTTTACTGTTAGTGGCTTGGCCACGTTATCTGATTAAGCAGTTATGCTGCGACTGTGGTGTGTAGGGCTGCGTGGGTCGAGTTATTCCCCACATGGTGTGTAGGGCTGGTACGGGTCGTGTGTAGGGTTGGATTTGGGCTGGGCTTTGCATACATGCATAATTTCTATTCTGTTACTGTAATGGGCTTAAGGGCCGCACTGAATTCTGAACAGGGCTAAGGCCTAGTTAATACTATTTACTGAATCGGGCTAAGGCCCAGTTAATACTGTATCTGGATAGGGCTTAGGCCCAGTAAAGCTTGAACTGATTTGGGCTCTGGTTGGGTTTAGCTTACACACTGAGTTTTCCAAACTCATCCCTTTCTTCTCATCTATGTAGGTGAGCCCCAACCTTAGTGGACATGAAGTTGGAGGGATTCGGAGTGGCCAAGTGGACTGCACTTGGTTAAATTTTCTTAAGTTACTTATTTCAATATTTTTCTTTAATTTATAATCTTTGGGTTTAAATTTGTAATAAGGCCGCTCTTAAATATTTTTATGTTGGTTTTCATTTCTTTTTTTTATAACTTGCTTAAAATGGATAGACTAAGGTTGTACAGGTTTTATTTAAAATTAATCAATGTTTTCAAAATATGACGCATGTAGCAAATGAATAACTTAAGGACAAACAAGACCTTAAAATAAAATAAACTCTAATCTAGTAGTGAATAGGACTTTCACAAATTAAAAACTTGGTTTTCTTTCTAAACTTTTAATGGCGGTTTTACAAACTCACTCTAATAGTATTAACTAAAGAATATGTTTCAATCTATCGTTGATGTGACACACCAGACTTGACCGTAACGTCTGGGCCAGGTGTAGGGTGTTACAGGGTCAAATTGAATAATGTGAGTAATAAACAAGCTAAATGTGTTATTATAGAGCAAGAAAGACGTGGGATCGACCTTGATCGGGGAAAGAAAAGGTCATAGACTAAATCACAAAATTTTCCATTCTTGTACTGCGGTTAGTTTGAATGTAAATGTATATGTGTTTGAATGATGATGTGGTACAGGTGTGCAAGAGAAATTCGTAAGTATGAACGTTATAAGTGGTGAGATCATGGTAAGTTGTACTTGAGTGAATTTTAAAATATATGAGCTCAAAGGTAAATGTCTTAACTCTCCTTACATTAATTTGTGTGGTTACGATGTTATTTATTTGCATATAAACTTTCTAAGCTATATAGCTTACCCTTCCTTTTTTTTCCTTTGTCTTATAGTGTCACTTAGCTAGCTCGGGATCGGGACTTGTTAGAGGCTAGCAGAATTGTTATTTTGGGTATTTGATAATTGTGATCTTTTTGTAAGTATGGCATGTTTAGGACTTGGTCTTTTGTTATATGTGTCATTATTCGTTTGGACAAAATGTGTTGGCTTAAGATGATACTTGATTTATTTTGTATAAGGCCATATGAAATTGGCCAATATTGGTTAATGGTATATACATATGATGATGTTATTCATAGAAGTGATAACTTGCATGTTTAAGTTGCTAAGCATGTGATGCATAAGCTTGATAGGTGTTGTATGTGAATGATTTGCAGATGACATAGTTTTGAGATATCTGATAACTTAAATATATTGTGTTATGTGCCTTTGAATTGGAGGAAGTGGGTTGTTGTTTCTAGGTGGCAAATAGCTTGGTAAATAGCCTTATCTTTGTCCACATGGGTAGATATAGGGGCATGTGTCTAAGCCATGTGTGACACACGGTTAGCCATATAGGCGTGTTGATAGGTCGTGTGTCCTCTGCACCTTAATTAGGCAAAACAGAATGCCCAGTAGTAAATGCACGGTCAGAGACACGACCGTGTGTCTCGGTCGTATGAAGGACACGACCTCAGGACATGGGCATGTGCCCAGGCCATGTGAAGTCTACACCTAATTTTTGGAATTTAATTAGCCACACGGTCTAAGGACATAGGCATATGCCTTGGCCGTGTGACCTTATTTGGGTGATGACGTCATAAATAGAATGTCCCCTATGTTGGACACAGCTTGGAACACGGGCGTGGCTTAGGGTCCCACGGGCATGTGAGTTCACACGGGCATGTGACTCACCAAAACATGAAAATTTTGTAAGTTTCCTGAAAGTTCCAAAAGTTCTCGATTTAGTCTCAAACCACCTCAATGTATGTTTTGGGCATCATAGGCTTGTAATAGTGATAATATGGTTATGAATGAAAAGTTTTAAATTTGAATGAAAATTTGTGGCTCGTAAATGAGCAGTTATATGTGATTAAGTCTGCTAATGCCTCGTACCCTATCTCGGCAACGGATACGGGAAAGGGTGTTACATTTAGTGGTATCAGAGCTATGGTTTAGTTAATTTTCGACTAACCTAGCGTATGTACGAGTCTAGCCATACATGTCATATATGAATTGTGATAGTGTGACGACTCCTGACAATTTAAATTGTATTTTTGTATACTAAATGGATCCTAATCGAGTTGTAGTTGATAACATTGAAAGTAATGCGCCGGCTCCCGCCTAAGGGATCACGCCACCTGATAGTAGAAATGTGACAACTAGTCACAAAGGAGAGGCTCAGGAAGCCTTTCTCTATATGATGAATGAGTGGTATACAAATTTTATTCAGGCGAACCCGAATGCTTAACCTCCTCCATCCTCTCTCATTCCTCAACCGGCTCCTATAGCTCTCTAAGGTGTGGAGATGGTAAGATTGAATAAGCCTTCGGTTGATAAAATTCGTAAGTACAGGGTCGAAGAATTTAGGTCTAATGTAGATGATGACCCTGAGAGGGCCAAATTCTGGCTAGAGAACACTATCAGGGTGTTTGATGAGCTTTCATGTACACCCAAAGAATGTTTAAAATGTGCTATATCTTTGCTAAAGGATGCGGCATATCACTGGTGGAAGACATTAGTATTTGTGGTTTTGAGAGAGAAGGTTACATGGGATTTCTTCCAAATGGAATTCTGAAAGAAGTATATAAGTTAACAGTTCATCGATTAGAAATATAAGGAGTTTTGGAATTGAAGTAAGGCCGTATGACCGCATCTGAATACGAACAAAAGTTCGTCAAACTTAGTAAGTACGCTCAAGAATATGTGTCTACAGAAGCTATTATGTGTAAGAGGTTTGAGGATGGACTGAATGAAAATATTAGAATGTTTGTTGAAATTTTGGAATTGAAAGAATTTGTTGTGCTAGTAGAACGAGCTTGCAAAGTCGAAGAATTGAGTAAGGAAAAGAGAAAAGCTGAGCTCGATGCTAGAGATTTGAAAAAGAGACAAATGAGTAAGTCCTTTCAGTCCTCGTCGAAGAAACTGAGGGACATGCAAGTTCGTTTGAATGCCAACACCCCGGTGAATGTTGGATGATCACCTGGGCTTGTATTAAATGTGGCTCCCAAAACCATTTTATTAAGGATTGTCCTGAGATGATTGAGAAAGATATTTCCCAGAATGTTAGATCGAGTAACACTGTTACTAAAGGGAGGCCAGTGAAAAATATGAGAGATGGGGCCAGTAGCAAAGGCATATCCAAGGATTCAGCTGTGAGATCGGAAGTTAGAGCACCTGCGAGAACTTATGCAATCTGTGCTGGGGATGATACGTCATCCCCTGATGTGATTACGGGTACATTTTCTCTTTATGGTACTAATATAGTTGCACTAATCGATCCTGGATCGACGCATTCTTATGTTTGCATGAATTTGGTAACTAGTATGAATTTGCCCGTAGAGTCTACAGAGTTTGTGATTAAAGTGTCAAACCCTTTAAGCAAGTGTGTGCTAATTGATAAGATTTGTAAGAATTGCCCTTTGATGATTAGAGGTCATTGTTTCCTGGCTAACTTAATGTTGTTGCCATTTGATGAGTTTGATGCTATTTTGGGTATGGATTGGTTGACATCACATGATGCCAAGGTAAATTGTAAGTAGAAAATTATTGAATTGAAATGTGAATATTGTGAGGTTTTTTGGGTTGAAACAGATAAATCCAGTGAGTTGCCTGTTGTAATTTCGTCTATGTTGGCTTAAAAGTATGTGAGAAAGGGTTGCGAAGCATTTCTTGTGTATGTACTGAACACTAAAGTGTCTAAATTGAAGATTAAATCAGTGTCGGTAGTTTGTGAATTTTCAAATGTGTTCCTGGAAGAATTGCTAGGGTTGCCACCGGTTAGAGAAGTGGAGTTCACTATTGATTTGTTACTAGGGACTACTCCAATATGGATTGCTCCATATAGAATGGCTCTGACTGAATTGAAAGAGCTAAAAACCCAATTGCAAGAGTTGATAGATAAGGGATTTACGAGACCGAGTTTTTCTCCCTAGGGTGCTCCCGTATTTTTTTGTTAAAAAGAAAGATGGATCCATGAGACTTTGCATCGACTATCGACAACTCAACAAAGTACCTGTAAACGATAAGTATCCTTTGCCGAGGATTGATGATTTGTTTGACCAGTTGAAAGGAGCAACAATGTTTTCAAAGATAGACTTGAGATCCGGTTACTATCAATTGAGGGTTAAAGACTTGGATGTGCCAAAAACTACATTTAGAACGAGGTATGGACATAACGAGTTTCTTGTCATGCCATTTGGACTTTCTAATGCTCCGGTTGTATTTATGGACTTGATGAATTGAATTTTCCGACCGTACTTGGATGAGTTTGTGGTTGTGTTCATAGATGATATATTAATTTATTCTCAAGATGAGTTCGAGCATGCCAAGCACCAAAGGAGGGTTTTGCAAACTTTGAGAGAAAAGCAGTTGTATGCAAAGTTTAGTAAAAGTGAGTTTTGGCTCTGAGAAGTCAGATTTTTGGGACATATTGTTTTGGGTGACGTCATTAGAGTTGACCCGAGTAAGATTTTGGCTATTGTTGATTGGAAACCACCAAAAAATGTATCCGAGGTTAGAAGCTTTTTGGGCTTAACAGGATATTATCAATGCTTTGTTAAAGGATTTTTGATGATAGCTTCTCCTATGACCAAGTTGCTGCAAAAGGATGTTTAGTTCGAATGGACCGAAAAGTGCCAACAGAGTTTTGAGGAATTGAAAGCGATGTTGACTGAGGCACCAATTCTAGTGCAGCCTGAGTGTGGGAAAGAATATGTGATTTATAGAGGTGCGTCTTTAAATGGTCTTGGATGTGTGTCGATACAAGAGGGTAAAGTGGTAGCTTATGCCTTGAGACAGTTGAAACTGCACGAGAAGAACTATCCGGTGCATGATTTGGAATTAGCGGCATTTGGCATCATTATTTATACGGTGAGAAATGCCGTATCTTTACTGACCATAAGAGCTTGAAGTACTTGGTGTCCCAAAAGGATTTGAATTTACGACGATAAAAGTGGGTCGAACTATTAAAAGACTATGAGTTGGTGATTGGTTATCGCCCAGGAAAAGCAAACGTTGTCGCCGATGCTTTGAGTACGAAATTCCTATTTGCATTGGAGCGATGAATACTCAGTTAACTGTATTTGATGATGGTTTTATTCTAGCAAAGTTGAGAGCTAGATCGATGTTTCTCCAAGAGATTTGTGAAGCTAAAAAATGCGACGGTGATTTGCAAGCCAAAAAACCTCAGTGTGAATCAATGAGTGAGTCAGATTATTGAATCGGGACCGATGGCTGTTTGATGTTCCGAGACAGAGTTTGCGTTCCAAAAAAATGCTGAGTTAATTTAGAAAATTTTGCACGAAGCACATAGTGGTTGCTTATCAGTTCATCCAGGTAGTACCAAAATGTAAAATGATTTAAAGAATTTGTATTGGTGGCTGGGTATGAAAAAAGATATTTATGAATTTTTATCAAAGTGTTTGATATGTCAGCAAGTGAAAATTGAGCATCAAGTGCCCTCGGGTTTACTTCAGCCAGTGATGGTACCCAAGTGGAGATGGGATAGGATTTCTATGGATTTTGTAATGGGGTTACCTTTGACTCAGAATAAGAAAGATGATGTTTGGGTTGTCTTGGATCGATTAACGAAATCGACTCACTTTATTCCGGTACGTAGCGACTATTCACTTGATAAGTTAGTGGAGTTGTACATTGCAGAAATTGTGAGATTGCATGGAGTAACTTTGTCGATCATTCCGGACCGATACCTGAGATTTACTTCAAGATTTTGGAAAAAGTTGCAAGAAGCTTTGGGTACAAAGTTGAACTTTAGTACCACATTTCATCCGCAAATCGACAGTCAACCCAAAAAAGTAATTTTGATCCTTAAGGATATGCTCTGATGTTGTGTATTGGAATTCCAAGGTAATTGAGAAAAGTATTTACCATTGGTAGAGTTTGCTTACAATAAAAGTTTTTAGTCGAGTATGAAAATGGCACCATTTGAGGCATTATATGGTCGTAATTGTAAGACTCCTTTGTATTGGACCAAACTCAGAGAAAGAATTATTCACGGGGTCGATTTGGTCAGAGAAAGCGAGGAGAAGGTAAAAGTGATTCGTGATTGTTTAAAAGCCGCTTCAGACAGGCAAAAGTCGTACGCAGATTTGAAAAGAAAGGAGATTGAATTTCAAAGAGGTGATAAAGTGTTTCTGAAGGTGTCTCCATGGAAAAAGATTTTGAGATTTGGTCGAAATGGTAAACTGAGTCTGCGCTTTATCGGACCGTATGAGGTTATTAAAAGAATTGGGCTAGTGGCATATCGGTTAGCTTTACCAGTAGAGTTGGAAAGGATTCACAATGTGTTTAATGTGTCGATGTTGCGATGATATCGTTCTGATCCATCGCATGTAATTTCTCCGATAGAGGTTGAGATTCGATCGGATATGACATACGAGGAAGAACCAATTACGATTTTGGCTCGAAAAGTCAAACAATTGAGGAATAAAAGTATAGCATTAGTGAAAGTGTTATGGCATAGACATGGGGTTGAAGAGGCTACATGGGAACCCGAGGAAGCCATGAGAAAACAATACCCAAACCTCTTTTTCGGTAAGATTTTCGGGGATGAAAATCCCTAAAGGGGGAGAGTTGTAACAGCTCGAATTACGGCCTAAATGAAACAGTGGTTTCAGAACCACGAATCCGAAGTAGAAAAATTTATTGCGATAAAGTTTTAAGGTTTATAATGTGATTGATTGCATGTGTGAAAATATCGTAAGAAATTTTAGCGATAGAGTGTACAATTTGAATATTAGGACTAAATTGCAAAAATTGCAAAATAGGTGTTCTAGAAGCTTTTAGTGCTTAATTGAAATGCATTTTTAAATTGGAAGTCCTTATTTAGAATTACACCATTAAATGTCATGATGGACAAAAATGGACATGGAAAGGACAAAACATCAAAGTGTTTTGTGAAGGGCATTTTGGTCTTTTAGTTAATAGAAGAAATAAAAAGGGAAAATAAGGCCAAAATTGTGTCTATCTTCTCCATGATTGGCCAACTTTCTCAAGGAGCCATAGCTAAGGTTTCATTCATTTTGAAGCTTGATAGTAAGTGCCTCCTAGCCCCATTTTTAATGCTCTTTACATTTTTGAAGTCGTTATCACCCGATTTACCTATTTCTACCACTAATTTGAGCTAGGGTTCATGTTTAAAAATTTACCTATGTATGACATGCATGTATGTTGATGTCTAATGGTAGAAAATGAATGTTAGTTGCGTAATAAACGACTTTTACTAAGTGATTTTTGGTGAAAACGTCCAAAAAGACCTATTTGTAAAAGTTGTAAAATTGGTGGTAAAAATATGAATTGAAAGAAAAATGTAACTGATATAAGCATAAGATAGGTTCGGCTAGGCTTGGGTTTTGAGAAAAATGAATAGATTTCATTTTACGAGCCTAGGGACTAAAGTGTAAATAAGTGAAAAGTTAATGGCAAAAATGTAAAATTTTCTTAATATGAATTTTGGGTCAAATTGAAAAATGTGAGTAATAAATGAGCTAAATGTGTTATTATAGAGCAAGAAAGACGTGGGATCGGCCTTGATCGGGGAAAGAAAAGGGAGTAGACTAAATCGCAAAATTTGCCATTTTTGTACTGCGGTTAGTTTGTGTGTAAATAATGCATCATTTTATTTTACTTTAATGAATTAATGTTGTATGAAATGTGTGAATTATATTATGTGATATAATCGACATGTTTCGATAAGTGATAAATGTGAACTGAAAAATCCCGGTTGAACTTTAGGAATAGAGTCGGATACAAGTGACATGTCACTAGGAACCTAAGTGTATAATTGTGTGATTATGTGATGTCCGGGTGCTGGTCTTGTACGTTTACCAGTGGCTAGGTAATCCTGCATATGTTGTGGATACTTGTCAGCTTGTGTGAGCAACACTGAGTAATTACGTCTTGACCACCAGCTTGTGTGAACAGACCCGTGAATAGCTCAAGAACGAGCGTATATGTGATAAGTGGTAGCTTCAGCTACATATATGTGGCACTTATGTGCAAGTTTCCAAGTATCCTATAGTGTCCAACGTGTTCAACGGGAATAATGAAAGTATGAAAATGTATATGTGTTTGTATGATGATGTGGTATAGGTGTGCAAGAAAATTTGTAAGTATGAACGTTATAAGTGGTGAGATCGTGGTAAGTTGTACTTGAGTAAATTTTAAAATATATGAGCTTAAGGGTAAATGTATTAACTCTTCTCACATTAATTTGTGTGGTTACGATGTTATTTTTTTGCATATAAACTTTCTAAGCTATATAGCTTACCCCTCATTTCTTTTCCTTTGTCTTATAGGGTCACCAAACTAGCTCGGGATCGGGACTTGTCGGAGGCTCGTATCACACTATCAGAATTGTTATTTTGGGTATTTGATAATTGTGATCTTTTTGTAAGTATGGCATGTACAGGGACTTGGTCTTTTGTTATATATGTCATTGTTGGTTTGGCCAAAATGTGTTGGCCTAAGATGATACTTGATTCATTATGTATAAGGTCATATGAAATTGTCCAATATTGGTTAATGGTATATAAATATGATGATATTATTCATGGAAGTGATAACTTGCATGTTTAAGTTGCTAAGTGTGGGATGTGTAGGCTTGATAGGTTTGGTATGTGAATGATGTATGGATGACTTAGTTTTGAGATATCTAATAACTTAAATATGTTGTGTTATGTGCCTTTGAATTAGAGTAAGTGGGTTGTTGTTTCAATGTGGCAAATGGCTTGGTAAATAGCCTTATATTTGTCCACACGGGCGTGTGTCAAAGCCGTGTGTGACACACAGTCAGCCCCATGGGCGTGTTGATAGGCCGTGTGTCCTCTGCACCTTAATTAGGCAAAACAAAATGCCCAGTAGTAAACACACGGGCAGAGACACGGCCGTGTGAAGGACACGACCTCAGGACATGGTCGTGTGCCCAGGCCGTGTGAAGTCTGCACCTAATTTTCAGAATTTAACACAGCCTAAGGACACGGGCGTAAGCCTTGGCCGTGTGACCTTATTTGGGTGATGACATCATAAATAGAATGTCCCTTATGTTGGACACGGCATGGAACACGAGCGTGTCCTAAGGTCCCATGAGCGTGTGAGTTCACATGGCCTAATCACACAAGCGTGTGACTCACCAAAACATGAAAATTTTCTAAGTTTTCCAAAAGTTCTGAAAGTTCTCATTTTCGTGTCGAACGAACTCAATGTATGTTTTGGGCCTCGTAGGCCCGTAATAGGGACAATATGGTTATGAATGAAAATTTTGAAATTTGAATGAAAGTTTGTGGCTCATAAATGAGCAGTTATATGTGATTAAGTCCGGTAATGCCTTGTACCCTATCCTGCAATAGATACGGGAAGGGGTGTTACATTTAGTGGTATCAAAGTTATGGTTTAGTCGATTCTTGGACTAACTTAGCGTATGTACGAGTCTAGCTATACATTCTATATATGAATTGTGATAGTGTGACGACTCCTGGCAATTTAAATTGTGTTTTTGTATAGTAAATGGATCCCAATCGAGATGTAGTTGATGACGTTGAAAGTAATGCACCGGCTCTCGCCCAAGGGACCGCACCACCTAATAGTAGAAATGTGACAACTAGTCACGGAGGAGAGGCTCGGGAAGCCTTTCTCCATATGATGAACGAGTGGTATATAGAGTTTATTTGGGAGAACCTGAATGCTCAACCTCCTCCACCCCCTCTCATTCTTCAACCGGTTCCCATAGCTCCCCAAGGTGTGGAGATGGTAAGATTAAATAAGACTCCGGTTGATAAAATTCGCAAGTACGGGGCCAAATAATTTAGGGCTAATATAGATAATGACCCTGGGAGGGCTGAATTCTGGCTAGAGAACACTATCAGGCTGTTTGATGAGCTTTCATGTACACCCGAAGAATGTTTAAAATGTGCTATATCTTTGCTAAGGGATGGGGCATTGATAAACCATAATTTATACATTTTTCTTACCCCATTCTTAGCATAATTTTGGATAAATTATCCATTGAATTATGGAATTTGATGCTCCTAATCCTTTAATTTCATGTTTTATACTCAAGTGAGCATAGGAGAACAAAAAGAACGAGAAACGAGCCAAAAACGGAGAAAATGGGCAAAAGTAAGAAATCATCACGGCCTGGAGTTCCTCATATAGGTGCACCACATGCCCGTGCCACAGTAGCAGACTTAAACATGGCCTGGGCTCGATTCACACGGGCGTGTCCCTGTCGTGATGAGTTTCAATTTCATTCGGAAAAGGCTACTTAGAGGCTAAGAAGGGTATTCCAAAGTCTATATAAACACCCTAGGAGAGGACGTAAGGGAGACACAGAGTAGAGAGCAAGGAATTACTCAAGGAAAGCTAATCAATCCATCTGAGAAGCAATGATCTACATCAAGACTAAAGATCTTCCTAAATTTCTCTCAGGAGTTTTGGGTTTTCTTTATGTTTTGTTGTTTTCCTTATTTTGAGATGTTCTCTTTTATTATTATGAACTAAATCCCCTAAATACCTAAGGGGGATGAAACCTAAGATGAATCTTGTTATTGTTATCTGAATTATATGATAAATATTCGATTTGTTCTTAATTGTGTTTTTAATTCTTGAGTTGATATTTCAGGATTTTAATTCAAGTTGAATGTGCTTATTCAGATGAGCAAAAGTCCCTGTTTAAGAGTAGATCCAACACAATTAAGCGGAGTTGATCATAATCTTAGACATAGGACGACGAAAATCTATCGGATTAGAGTCAAATCTAATAGGGGGATCCATAGATCGAGTTAATGCAACACTAGGGGTTTTAATTAGAAAGAGATTTCAATTAATCAACCTAGGGTTAGTTGTTCTTAGTCTCGACAGAGATATTAACATAATTTAGGGATCTCTACGGATCAAGTCGAATGAATAGATCGTCTAGTTCAGAGTTAAATGACAAGTGAAGTCTAGGTGGATTCTTCTTTGGGTATTGCTTTTATTGATAAGTTTTCCCAAAGTATTTCCCCAACTTATTCTTTGTCGCGTCTTTAGTTAGTTAGAATTTTAGTTTATTCTTTGTCGCGTCTTTAGTTAGAATTTTAGTTTATAAACAACCTCCCTTTTTTTCTAGGCTAGATAATACGAAGAAAGTTATTAATAGTACAGTTCATTGGATTCGATATTTAGGTCTTGCCACTAATTATGCTACTATTCGATAGGTGCGCTTGCCTTTTATCGAGATAATACTTAGTTTCTAGGTATGATCATTATTATTACTTCATTACAATCATGATCAAGTTTTTGGCGTTGTTGCCGGGGAACTAAGATATTAGGAACACTCTATTTCTATTACTTTAGCCATTTTTTCTTTTATGGCAATTTATTTTCTATTTTTACTTTTAGGTTTTATTTACTAAAATTTTGTTTTTGTTGTTCTCTGATAGGTATCTCTAGTTTATGACTAGAAGAAACCCGTCAGGACCATTATTGTTTGATAGCGATTTAAAAGCCACAATTCGCAGAAACCGAAGAGACATAAGGCGAAGCCTACAAGGACAAGAGAACGAACCCGAATCTACTGAAGAGATGGAAGCAAATAAAAAAAATCAGCTACCTCCTGTGGTAGACGCAGATCCTGTGAATCAAAATCCTATTCCTCGTACTATGTATGATTATGCTAAGCCTAATTTAGCTGGTACTGAATCTAGTATTGTTAGGCCTGCTATTGCTACAAATAATTTTGAACTGAAACCTAACACTATTTAAATGATTCAACAGTTTGTTCAGTTTGATGGTTTACAAGATGAAGATCCTAACACACATTTAGCTAACTTTTTGGAATTCTACAACACATTTAAAATCAATGGCGTTTCTGATGATGCCATTCGCTTTCAGTTGTTTCCCTTTTCTGTGAGAAATAAGGCAAAACAGTGGTTAAACTATTTACCCAGAGGGTCAATCACTACTTGGGAACAAATGACCGAAAAGTTTTTACTTAAATATTTTCTATAGACTAAAACGGCAAAGTTGAGGAATGATATCTCTTCTTTTGTGTAGATGGATTTAGAGACACTCTACGATGCTTGGGAGAGATATAAGGATTTACTGAGAAGGTGCCCTCACCATGGGTTACCTTTGTGGCTACAGGTTCAAACTTTCCACAACAGTTTGAATCCCTCAACAAGACAGATGATTGATGCAGCTACCAGTGGAACCATAAATAACAAAACACTTGAGGAGGCTTATGAGTTTATAGAGGAGATGTCACTGAATAATTATCAGTGGCAAGTCATGAGAACAAAGCTACAAAAATCTACCGGCGTTTTTAATATTGACGCAGTCACAATACTGTCAAATCAGGTAGAGATCTTAAATAAAAAAGATTGACGGTTTAGTTGGTTTTACACAGGTACATCCAATGATGAGGTACGATTCAAATGAAGGAGGAATGTACAACACAGATTATTCATCCCATGATCTCACTGTAGAAAATGAACAAGCCAACTATATGCGTAATAATTCTAGATCCCAAAACAACCCTTATAGTAACACTTATAATGCAGGTTGGAGGAACCACCCCAATCTTTCTTGGGGTGGTCAAGGAAATCAGAGACCACCACCCCTTCCAGGCTTCCAACAACCACCTTACCAGCAAGAGAAAAAGTCGAACCTTGAAACCCAAATAGGTTAGCTGGCTAAGCTGATCTTTGAACAACCACAAGGTGGTTTGCCGAGCAACATAGAAACTAACCCAAGGGAGCAACTCCATGCCATCATTGTGCACGACAAAGAGGGGTTAGCTGAATGTAAATCTGAAGAGAGGTAAGAAAATGTGGTAAGTAATAGTAAGATTGAGGTAAGTCATGGTACAAAAAAAACGGTAAGTAAATAGTATAAACCTCGAGTCCCATACCCGAATGCGCACAGATGAACAATTCAGTAAATTCCTTAAACTTTTAAAGAAATTACATATTAACTTACCGTTTATTGAAGCTCTTTCGCAGATGCCAAACGCGGTTAAATTCTTAAAAGTGCTCTTAGCTAACAAACGGAAGCTGGATGAGTCGTCGCACGTAGAGCTGAATACAGTTTGCTCAGCTATTTTGCAAAACAAGCTACCTAACAAACTAAAAGATCCAAGGAGTTTTACGATTCCTTGTTTAATTTGTAGCTTAGATGTTAAAAATGTCTTGGTTGATTTAGGGGCTAGTATTAACGTAATGCCTTATAAACTGTTTAAACAACTAGGTTTTGGGAAACCCAAACAAACTAGGATGAGCATTCAATTGGCTGATAAAACCATTAGATTTCCTAGGGGTATAATTGAAGTTGTGCTTGTTAAAATTGACAAATTTATATTCCTAGTAGATTTTGTTGTTCTAGACATAGATGAGGATAGCGACGTGCCATTAATTTTAAGGCAACCTTTTTTAGCAACTGCTAGGACTATCATTGATGTAGGCACAGGTGAACTCACACTTCGCGTAGGCGATGACACAATTACTCTGTAAGCTCGTAATTCTAATAGAACATTTAATGATAAAGATGTTATTACAAGTTCTTGTAACAAGAATAATCCTACTGTTCAACCTTCGTTGCAGGATATTCTTAGAAAAAGTACAATTGAGCCACATTCGAGTTCATGCTACAACAAAGGAGCAGTTCATGAAGAGCGAATACTATGGATTGATGAACTAGACAAGTGGAGAAACTATAGCAAGAAGGAAACAAAAATATGTCACGCCGAACCAAAGCATCACCATGATGACCCTAAGGTAAAGAAGAATCAATTCAGGGTAGGGGATAAGATATTATTGGAGGAGGAGGACCCTCGAATTTTGAATTCAAAACTTCATACAGATGACGCATCTGCCTTCACGGTAATGAAAACCTTCCCTTATGGTACAGTCGAGATAACACATAAGACATTTGACACTTTCAAGGTAAATTATACTTGACTCAAGCCTTATTGTGATAGAATTGATAGGAGGAAAGAGGAGTTCCAAGTCCTCGAACCACCATGACCATGTGAAATTATGGTAAAGTCGAGCTTAGACTCTAAATAAGCACTTCTCGGGAGGCAACCCGAGCACTAATGTTGTTAATTTCTCTAATTTCAATTTTTAACATATAAATTATTAATTGAGTCCTGAAATGAAGGTCTTTCAGAACCATACGGCCAATGATATACTCGTGATATTAAGCAATAAAATTTATAAAACTGATCACACCAAAACTAACTAATATCACGATATTAAAGGCAAGCGCACCTATTGAACAGTAGTATAGTTTAGCGGCAAGACCGAGTTATCGTACCCAAGGGAACCAAAAGTATTAGTACTCACTTCCATTCTATTATCTAGCCTGAAAATAAAAGAGGTTTGGTTGAAACTAATTCTAAAACTAACTAAAAGTGCACAAAAAGTAAATTGGGGAAAAACTTTTAGGGAAAAGCTGATTGATATAAGCAATACTTAAGGGAGAATCCACCTAGACTTCACTTGTTATTGGTTCTTGAGCTAGACGATTTATTCACTTGACTTGATCCGTAGAGATCCCTAATTTATGCTAAACCTTCCGTCGAGGCGAAGAGCAACTAGGCCTAGGTTGTTAACTAAAGTTTCTTTATTAATTAACACCCCAGGTTGCATTAATTCGATCTATGGTTCCCCATATTAGGTTTGACCCTAATCCGACAGATTTATGTCGCCCTATGTCTAGGGTTGCATGCAACTCTGCTTAATTATGGTAGATCTACTCTTACCACAGGGACTTTTGCTCCTCTACTTTAAGCACATCCGTTTCTTGAATTAATACTAGGATTATTAACACAAGAATTAAGCACATATAATTAAGAACAACTCAAGTATTTATCATATAACTCAAGAATAAATAATAACAAAATCTGTCTTAGGTTTCATCCCCCTCAAGTATTTGAGGGGTTTAGTTCATAATAAAGAAAGAAAACATCTTAGAAGAATTAAGATAACAAAACATAAAGAACCGAAAAACCCCTGAAGGAATTTAGGGAGATCCTCTATCTTGACGTAGAATTCTGGCTTCTGGGATGAATCAATCGACTTCCCTTGGAGTAATCCCTTGCTTTCACTCCTTGTGTTGGCAGAAATATGACACTCTTTCTTGAGAGAAGGGAGTATATTTTTAGAGTTGCCTCTTGGGGTCTTTATATAGAGTTTAGAATGGCTTTCTTAGCCCCTAAGCATCCAAATCCGAGTGAAATTCCTCTTCCTCACGACTAGAACATGTACGTGTGCCACGCCCGTGTGATTTCGACAAGAGGCCGTGTTCTGGATTGTTTGGGTGGCACGGCCGTGTGGCCAGGCTGTGCTTGTCGGGGGCTATATCGTGTGGTCTTTGTGTGGCACGGCCGTGTGCCACGGTTGTGTGATGAACCATTGGGCCTTGTCGATTACACATTTTAGCCTATTTTCATGGTTTTTTGGCCCGTTTTCCGTTCTTTTCTCTTCCCTATGCTCTCCTGAGTATAAGATATGAAAAAGAAAGATTAAGAGCACCAATTCTCACAAAATTAATGATAATCAATCCAAAATATAGGCTAAACATGATGTAAAAATCTATATAATTTATCGTTTATCAAATACCCCCACACTTAAGCCTTTGCTTGTCGTCAAGTAAAATCTCAACCCCTAATAACGAATCATTCTTCTCAATTTACAATCTTTATCAATAATGTTTTGAACTAATTCACAGATATTCATACATTGATAATTCAATCAGAAGAACATTAAAGATTCAATCACTCTAAGCTGAGAATTTTATCATTGAAACATAAGTTTTCTCCCTTCTCCTAAGTAATTATCTCTTAATTTTAATTAACAGAAGTTGACATCCTCACTAAAGATTCACTCTATCCACTCGAAGTGTTTAGGGTTCAAAAATTATGTACTCTCTAGTCAACCTGAAAAGTTATTACCATAGGTTTGCAAGAAAATCACATCTCCACCACTATAGATTGATATGATACATCGATCAAAAGGTCTTTCAATGGTTGTAATGGGGGCTTGGTTAGGGGTGTTGTCACAAGCTGTAAAAGAGGGTTAGAATCGAGATTGAACTGAAAAATTATCTAGCTAGAAAAATCTCTAACACTGGAACATTTTTCTCGAGCTAATTCTTATGATAACATCATTTCCGCCTTGGTAGCCTTAAAATAGAAATATGCAAAAACGATTTGAATTATTACAAATTACAACTGAACAAAAACATACGTTTTTTTTTTTTTAAGAACAACTAAATTGAATAAAATTTACAATCTGGAAAAGAGAATAAAGCTAGATAAAATTTTCAACTCAAATCTTCGACAAAAATAGGGATTAAAGTAATTGAATGGAATTCGACAAAAATAGGTTATAGGTTAATATTAGAGGTAAGTTAAAGAAAAGGTTGTTAGGCTCAATGGGGTTCACTAGGGGTTAATTTATGGAGGTAGGCCTTTGTGGAATAAGTAGGTTAAATCCTAGGTGCCTTTATCATCTCGGTATATCAAATCAATGATGTGGTCTTGACATGTATAATCAAAGCAAGTTCTAGAATAACAAATCAGTGTTGACTCATTCAAAGCAATAATAAAAGTGAGCACGAAAGAATGTATGCTCAAAAGGCTCAAAAATCTCACCAGAAGTTTGGCTTTTGATGTCAATCCTGCGAATTTCAATTCTCAAGATAAAACTTAGAATTAAGGAAAGAACTTATGAAAAAAATTGGGGTTCTCAAAAATTTCAACTTATCATGCTTGATTCCCTAATGTTTTAAAGTTTGAATAATTAAAGTACAAGCACCTATGTCTTAATTCTCACATATCAATAAAAATCATAAATCAATCAGAATATATCCTAATAGGAGACTGAAGATAATGTAGTTTTGAGAACAATGCAAAATGTTAGAAAAAGTTCTGGGATTTCAAAGAGAGTGTAAAGACTGAAAATAGATTCCCCCCCACACCTAAGATGTACATTGCCCTCAATGTACAAAGATAGCATCAGTAGCAATAAAAGCATAAGATCATAAGATAGGGAGAGGTATGAAACTCCCTGCTTTGGATGGATTAGTGAGGCGGAGATTGGAAGAGTTGGCAGTTGTGGCAAGGTGTTCCCTTTTTCATAGAGATTTGAGCTGTAAAGCTCCTTTGAGACTGCGAAAGTATTTATTAGTCGTGGGGAATTTGGAGCAATGGAAATTAATTGTTAGGGTGAGGCCGTTATGAAAAATAAATAACTAAAATAAAATAACATACTAAAAATACTAATATTTAAGTAATGAAAAAGATGAAATGAAAGAAAATGAAAATAAACTGAAAAAGGAAAACAAGGTTAGTAGAAAAGGTAAAAATAAAGATTATTGTTCAAATCTAAGTTAAAATAAAAATAAGAAAAAGATAAAAGAAAAATAAACATAAGAGGATCTAATCCTCGGATGGATCACGCGGTGGTGGGGTGATGCTCAGGTGCTGGCATATCTACTCTAAGGTGGCGTCGAATATAATCGAGGAGTCGAAAGCATTGCTGCTCGAAGTAGGAGAAGCGCTCAGATAAGTCACCGTGGGCTGCTGCTGCATGAGATAGGCGCGAGGAGGTGGCGGCTCTGTGGGTGCGTCCTCTGCTGGCTGTGGTGGTGGGACATCATCAGTAATGTCCTCTGGGTCCTCTCCCTCCTAGACGAGTCGGAACTGAAGGGGGGTCCCTCCTGGCCTCCGCTCAATCATCCTCATGTGTAACATCGTCGCGATGCCTTAGGGAGACATCTGACCAATCAAAGTGTAGGAGGATGTCTGGGTTGGGGTGTTGAGGAGCCCGAAGTGACGAGCCAGACGTGTGATGTAGGGCCTCATGGATAATACGCTTCTACGGTGCCTCTCTGTCTGATGCTGCATGGCGTGCGCGATGAAGTATGCTAAGGGCCAGTTTGGCAATGCTTTTGAGAAGTGCTTTTGAGAAGTGCTATGGAAAGTGCTTTTGAGAAGTGCTTTTGAAAAATTTAAGTGTTTGGTATTGTTGTTAAAAAGTGCTTTTGAGAAGTAAAATGTCCATTTTAGAATGATATTATAAAGTAACAAATATGTATTTAAATAATGTTTAAATTAGTTAATATTATGATATTTTAGCAAAAATGTAAAAAATAATTTATTATAACTTATTGTTAATATTATAATATATAATATTAATTTTAAATATTTATAAGTAATTAATATTAATTAATTATTAAATTTAATTAGAATATATAAACTATATTTAAATATTTAAATATAATAATTAAATATTTGTAATTAAATATTGACACAATTGTATTGTTTTAAAAATTATTTTTTATTTTTAATTAATGCTTTTAACACATTTGTAAAACTCATATTAGATATTAACATAACATAGAAAACATAAACCTAACAAATTAAAATATTACATATATTTGGATTAAAGTTTCAAAAAGGGATAATATTTATATACCAAATATAAATACAAAAAATTTTACAATAGCTTTTACAATTTAAAGTGAATTCATTAAACTAGAAGCTATAGCATCTCTTGTTAATTCTATTTCAAAACCACTTTAGCTCCTTCTTTAGCTTCTTGATGACCAGGAGAAGTAGAGGCAACGGAAATAGTTCCTTCTTTAGCTTCCAACACTTAAAAAAAAAAGCAAAGAAACATTAATATTGCAATTAATGTGAGTTCCTTTTGCACTTCTATATACAAACATATTTAGAAAGCAAACATATTCAGGAAACAATAATGTTTATTATTGATTGGGTAAACTAACCTCCACACCAATCAACACTCTCTTCTATACTTTTTCCTTGTATACACGGTCAACCTGACCTTTTCCTAGCTTATTTTAATCACAAAAAATATTTGTTTGTTCATGTAAAATGTTGAATTGAATTGAAGGAAACTCCTAAGACCTTCCCACATTTTGTAATTTTGCAAGTTTACTAACATATTAGATAACTAGAAGTCATTACAAAAGCATAGATTTTGATTGTTTATAGAATGATACTATCTATACCTATTACTAAATCTTTGGCCAAATGTTAATGTGATGCCTACAAGCAAATCGGTGAGAATTCAAACCATAGCATTAACCCGCATAGCTGCAGATATTCTATGTTCATTTCCCAACTTCTCTCTCACCTTTATATCTTTTTATCTTCAGAGGACTGGTATAGGTTCTCTTGTATATTACTCCCATCTGTTTTAGGCAGAGAACAGACAAAACCTCCATTTATTTTGCATGCTTTTCTAAGTCAAAATTTCATCATCAAATCAAGTAAAATTTCAAATAAATAAATCAATTTTAAAATTAAAAAGAAAAATGATACTTTTGGTTGAGTTTATGCTTATGCAGTTTGTCAGTGTAGTTTTATCTTCTTTAATACTAAGAGAACATTAATTTAACAAGGCAAACTCTAAATAAAAAAGCAGGGGAAATGTATGGTCTAAGGGAACACCATCACAAAACATGTAAGCAAATTATTAAAATAAAACTGAACTTATATAGCTCAAAATAAGTCATCCATCTAACTGAAACAATATAATTGTTATTTGTAAGGGCAAAGGGAAACACATTAAGTTGCTGGATTCTGATAGTGAATCTAATACAGTACCAAAAGCTTGATATCATCTTTTTGAATGAACATTATTGGAACTTACTGCTACTCACTCAGCTTTGGCTTACCATCAAGATTGTTTAAAGAAACCCATAGTTTAATATGTATATTGCTAATTCTTTTAATATGTATATCTCAAATCGTTACATTAATATTATTGATATCAATAATCTTAAGATATATAATTAAATTTATCTCTTATTAAAAAAAGTCATGCAAACAACTCAAATAAATTTATTCTCTAATACCTCTCATGCATGATTATATGCACAAAGACAAAAGCAAAGCTATTTAAAAGAAAATGTGTTAAACAATTAGTTTATTAATGCATCGTTTACTTTCTTCCTCTTTTGCGGCTAGTGTTTTTCTTTCTACAGTACCTGTTCTAACTTTTTTTTTTTAATTTATTGGAAGATTGGTTTGGTTTTCTACTAGGTAATCTAACAAAAGCCTAACCGAATGGAAAATATAAAAAAAACTTGAAGATTGAATGATAAATATATATAAATCAGAATCCATTAGTATAAAATGAGATTAAAATTCAGGAGTAAAATCAGAATCCCATATAAAAGTGCAGTTAGAAAGCAGGTAGTGAAAAGGAGGACCTTCTAATTTCTCCCATATAAAAGCAAACAATCAGAAAAGGGGTACAAGCAGAAGAGAAAAGATAAAAGAAATGTGAAAAAAATTAAATTATATTTCATAATTATTTCATTAAATCAAACAATCAGAAAAAAACTAAAACATAATGAACAATCAGAAGAAGAAGAGAAGAAAAAAATAAACTCACCACCGTAGAGAAGAGAAGAGGAACTAGAGGTTTACAAGTTCAGACAAAGGAAAAAGAGGAAAGAAAAGTCTTCTAGCTTTTGGCTTTGTGAAGGAAAAAAAAGTGACGGGTAAAAAGGTAAAATACCAACTCAAAATCACTTTTGCTTGAGAAATGGACAAATTTTCTACTTCTTCATCTCTCAAAAAGTACTTTAAAAAAGTTACAAATTTTGCTTCACTGAAATTTATTCTTCATTGCTTTTCAGAGAAAAGCACTTTTCATCCCAAAAGTTCATCCCAAAAGCAATAACGAACACAGCCTAAGTCGATGATGTGTCCGTTCGCCATGCACCACAGGAAGTAGACGTCGTGAGTGTTGACGACGCCTGTGCTTTCTCGTCTACCTGTCAAAGTGTGAGCCAGTAGAGCATGAATGTGCCTCAGAGAGGGAATGAGGGTGGTCGCCTTGCTGACACTTGGGTTATATGTCTGTCGCCCCGGGGCTATGTTGTTCCAGTAGTCGATTGGCCTGATATGGATGCGACGAGAAAGGTTGGGGAAGTCCTCTTTTGCCATAAATTGCTCTATGTAGAGCCCAAGTGCTGTGCCGAACTCTGGCACGTTAAGGTGTCGCACGAGTCCTCCCAAATGGAACTGGACCGTTCTTGGGTCATCGAATCTCGTCATCACGGTCTGAAGGTGGAAAGTAGAGCAGAACTCTAAAGTGAGTTCCAAGTAGGTGGGTTTGATAATCTGGAAGAACTACTCCCATGGCTCGGTCATGAGTAGGGCTCGGACGTCATCTACCAAATGGCTTTGCTCAAGGTCGCCCCAGTCTATGCAGCGGCCTGTGGATATAGTGCGGGCTCGGAGTAATTGATAATGCTCCTCCTGCGAGGCTTGGGAAAATGTGATGAATGGGTGTTGAGCCTTGGAGGTAGGCCTCGCTGATGAACTTCTTCGCCCCTTACGTTTCTTAGAGATGGGGACGGTAGTTTTCCGACCGCGTGATGACGACATAGTATCTGAAAAATAACAAGCATTAGTCCTAAAAATTGAAATTAAACTAGATAGATAATATTAAAATATGGATTAAAATGACAATGTTCCCAAAAATAAAAATAAGAAAAAAAAGGATTAACCTAAATAGTAGAATCTAATCATGTTGAAACTTGTAACAAAACTAAGAACTATGGGTATGTATATATACTAATTGTATGAGAAAATGTCAAACAATTATGAATTTAAATGGCAAATGAAATGTGTTCTAAGTGGCAAGCAAAAATTGAAATTAAGTGGCATGCAATCCTAATGTGTTCTATCTAATTCTAGATTATTCATCCTAATTTTCCTAATTCAATGCTTGATTAAACATCTAATATAAAGTAAAATTACATAATTGAATAATAAAAATGAACTATAAATAAATAAAGGAGAAAAATGAGAGAATAGAACCAAATTTGATGTTGCACGGTCGTGGATTGGTCGTGGGGTGGGTTTACACGGGCGTGGGGTGGATGATTTCGGGTATGGTGGTGTTTTAAGGGCTCTGGCGGCGCTTATGGTGGTTGGGGAGAGTTTGGATGGGAGAAATTCGAGGTTTTGAGTGAAGAAGGAAATGAATAGTGACCCCTATTTATAGTTTTTGGGTCACACGGGCATGTCACACACCCGTGTGAGTCGTGTTTCACCCGTATCTTTCGAAATTCGGAGGTTTTGGCGCGCCTGGTTCGAAGTACACGCCAGTGCGAATGTTGTACACGGCCGTGGGAGATCGGTTCTTCGTCACTCACACGGTCGTGTGAGGGAATGCACGGCCGTGTGCGATTATGTTCGTGCTTCACACGGTCGTGTGATATTTTCCACGGCCGTGTGAAATTTGACAGTGTCTTCCACGGGCTGGGGACACGGGCGTGTGGAGTTGTGTGAGCCCGTGTTGATGCTGCATGGTTGCCACGGCCATGTCGCATGGCCGTGGGTGATATCGGTGGCCCGTGTTTTGGGAAAATTTGTGCTGTGTTTGTACACGGCCTCAGTACATGATCGTGTCTTTGTTTAAAGGGTTCACACGGCCTGGGACACGCCCGTGGGACTGGCCGTGTGGTCCTAAATCTCTGTATTAAAAAGGGTTAGTGTGATGCATGAAAAATACTAAAAACAAAATAGATGAAAAATTACTAAGTTAGTGCTCGGGTTGCCTCCCGAGAAGCACTTATTTAGAGTCTAAGCTCGACTCTGCTGGGATGTACATGGAGGGATTTCGTGGAGCTAAAGCTCCTCTCTTTTATCTTTAAAATTCGCACCTCTATAATGTTTAAGCCTATGACCATTTACCTTGAAAGTACCCTAGGTTGGGTGAGTTACCTCAAATGTGTCGTATGGAAAGACTTTCATTACCGTGAAGTAGGGTGTATCTCTTGTATGTTCTTTTGAATTTGAGATTCAAGGATCGTCTTCCCCTAAGATTACCTTATCCCCCAACTTGAGTTGATCTGGTTGTCCTTGAGGGTCATCTTGGTGATGCTCCGTTTTGGTGTGGCATATTTTGGGTTTCTCGTGAAAGTTCTGCCACTCATCTAGTTCCTCGATCTGGAGCATTCGCTTTTTTGGTTCATCTCCTGGAGGTGAATGTGCCAGTGTTTGCGTTGTCTTTACGTGGAGGGCGTCCTGCACAGAAGTTTGTATGGTGAGTTCAGTGTTTTTACAAGGACTCAAATCTTTATTCTCGTCTGTAGTTTTAATTAAATTGTGAGCTCGTATGGTGACTATATCATCGCCTACTCGTAATTTGAGTTCTCCTGTTTCTAAATCAATTTTAGTTCTAGCAGTTGCTAAAAAGGGTCGCCCTAAAATTAAGGGTACATTGCTAGCCTCGTCAATGTCTAAAACAATAAAGTCAACTGGGAATAAAATTTATTGATTTTGACAAGTACATCTTCAATTATTCCCTTAGGTGTGCTAATAGTTTTATCAGCTAGTTGAATGCTCATCTTGGTTTTCTTAGGCGTTCCAAGACCTAGTTGTTTAAACAGGTTATAAGGCATGACATTTATACTTGCCCCTAAATCAGCTAAAGTATTTTTTTCCTCTAGGCTATGAAGTAAACAAGGGATAGTAAAACTCCCTGGATCTTTTAGTTTGGTCGGTAGTCTATTTTGTGGAATAGCTGAGCAGACTACATTTAATTCCACATGAGATTTCTCCTCTAGCTTCCACTTATTTGTCAAGAGTTTTTTTAAGAATTTAACCGCGTCTGGCATCTGCAAAATTGCTTCAACAAATGGTAAGTTAATGTGTAATTTTTTTAAGAGTTTAAGAAACTTACCTAATTGTTCATCTGTGCAGTCTTTCTGTAGCGCTCTTGGGTATGGTATATGAGGCTTGTGTTCGTTGATGTCTAGCTTGTTGTTGCTTACCTCTACCTTACCTTTACTCACTTTAGGTTCCTCGCCTAACTTTGGGTCATCTTTGGTTAATGCCTCCTCATCTGTTGTATTTATGGCATGAAGTTGCTCTTTAGGATTGGTCTCAATGTTACTTGGAAGTCCACCTTGTGGTCTTTCTGAAATTAACTTGGCGAGTTGACCGATTTGAATCTCAAGGCCTTTGATTGATGTTTGCTGGTTCTTTAATGCTGTTTGAGTGTTCTGAAAGCAGGTCTCTGACATGGCCATGAATTTGGTAAACATCTTTTCAAGGTTGGGCTTTTTCTCCTGTTGCGGTGGTGGCTGCTGAAATCCCTGAAGGGGTTGTTGTCTTTGAGTCCCTTGACCTCCCCAAGAAAAATTTGGATGGTTTCGACAACCTGCATTATATGTGTTACTATATGGATTATTTTGAGATCTAAAATTGTTACCCATATAATTGGCTTGCTCGGTTTCTGTGCCATTGGTAGAAGATGAGTAGTCGGGAGTGAACATATTTGCCTGAGTTGTGTCGTACTGCATCACTACTTGTGCCTGCGTAGAACCAACAAAATTATCAAACTTTTTATTTAAAAGTTCTACTTGGTTAGTAAGCATAGCGGCAGCATCAATATTATAAACTCCTGCAGCTTTTGTCGGCTTTGTCCTCATGACCTGCCACTGATAGTTATTCAATGACATCTCTTCAATAAATTCATAAGCTGCTTCTGGTGTTTTATTATTGATTGTTCCTCCAGCAGCTGCATCGACCATCGGTCTCGTCGATGGGTTCAAACCGTTGTGAAAGGTTTGAACTTGTAGCAACAAAGGTAAACGATGATGAGGGCATCTTCTCAAAAGATCTTTGTATCTCTCCCAGGCATCGTATAGTGTTTCTAAATCCATCTGCACAAAAGAAGAGATATCATTTCGTAATTTAGCTATTTTAGCTGGAGGAAAATATTTAAGTAAAAATTTTTCAGTCATCTGTTCCCATGTGGTTATTGAGCCTCGTGGTAAAGAGTTTAACCACTGTTTGGCTTTGTTTCTCAAAGAGAATGGAAATAGCCTTAGGCGAATGGCATCATCAGAAATGCCATTAATTTTAAAAGTATCACAAAGTTCCAAAAAATTGGCTATGTGTGAATTTGGATCTTCATCCTGTAAACCATCAAATTGCACCAATTGCTGTATCATCTGAATAGTGTTAGGCTTTAATTCAAAATTATTAGCAGCGATAGTAGGTCTAAGAATGCTAGTTTGGGTACTAGCCAAACTGGGTTTAGCATAATCATACATAGTGCGAGGAGCTTCTTCTTGATTTGCTGGTGGCGCGACGATTGCAGGAGGTGGTGGAACGTTTTGATTTGCTTCCATCTCTTCTGTAGGTTCTGGCCTTTGTTCAGGTTCTTATTCTGGATAATGTAAACTGCGTCTAATTTCTCTACGATTTCTGCGAACTATTGCTTCTAGATCTTCGTCAAAAAGCAGTGGTCCTGTTAGGTTGTTTCTAGTCATAAACTAGAAATACCTAAAAGAAAAAGAAAACAAAGAAAAATAGAATGAAATAAAATAAAATAAAAATAAAATAAAAAATTGAAAATAGATAAATATAGTAATGGCTAAAGTAATAGAAATCGAGTTTTCTTAATATTTCAGTTCCCCAGCAACGGCGCCAAAAACTTGATATGCTCGCGATATTAAGTAATAAAATTTATAAAACTGATCACACCAAAACTAACTAATATCACGATATTAGAGGCAAGTGCACCTATCAAACAGTAGTATAGTTTAGTGGCAAGACCGAGTTATCGTACCCAAGGGAACCAAAAGTACTAGTACTCACTTCCTTTCTATTATCTAGCCTAAAAACAAAAGAGGTTTGGTTGAAACTAATTCTAAAACTAACCAAAAGTGCACAAAAAGTAAATTGGGGAAAAACTTTTAGGGAAAGCTAATTGATATAAGCAATACTTAAGGAAGAATCCACCTAGACTTCACTTGTTATTGGTTCTTGAGCTAGACAATTTATTCACTTGACTTGATCCGTAGAGATCCCTAATTTATGCTAAACCCTTCTCGAGGCGAAGAGCAACTAGGCCTAGGTTGTTAACTAAAGTTTCTTTATTAATTAACACCCTAGGTTGCATTAATTCGATCTATGGTTCCCCATATTAGGTTTGACCCTAATCCAACAGATTTATGTCGCCCTATGTCTAGGGTTGCATGCAACTCTGCTTAATTATGGTAGATCTACTCTTATCACAGGGACTTTTGCTCCTCTGCTTTAAGCACATCCGTTTCTTGAATTAATACCTAGGATTATTAACACAAGAATTAAGCACACATAATTAAGAACAACTCAAGTATTTTTCATATAACTCAAGAATAAATAATAACAAGATTTGTCTTAGGTTTCATCCCCCTCAAGTATTTGAGGGGTTTAGTTCATAATAAAGAAAGAAAACATCTCAGAAGAACTAAGATAACAAAACATAAAGAATAGGAAAACCCCTGAAGGAATTTAGGAAGATCCTCTGTCTTGACATAGAATCCTGACTTCTGGGATGAATCAATCGGCTTCCCTTGGAGTAATCCCTTGCTTTCACTCCTTTTGTTGGTAGAAATATGGCACTCTTTCTTGAGAGAAGAGAGTATATTTTTAGAGTTGCCTCCTAGGTCTTTATATAGAGTTTAGAATGGCTTTCTTAGCCCCTAAGCATCCAAATCCAAGTGAAATTCCTCTTCCTCACGACTAGAACACGCCCGTGTGCCACGTCCATGTAATTTCGACAAGAGGTCGTGTTTTGGACTGTTTGGGTGGCACGGCCGTGTGGCCAGGCCGTGCTTGTCGAGGGCTGGACCGTGTGGTCTTCGTGTGGTACGGCTGGGTACCACAGCTGTGTGATGAACCCTTGGGCCGTGTCGATTACACATTTTAGCCCATTTTCATGGTTTTTTGGCCCGTTTTCCGTTCTTTTCTCTTCCCTATGCTCTCCTAAGTATAAGATATGAAAAAGAAAGATTAAGAGCACCAATTCTCACAAAATTAATGATAATCCTTCCAAAAATATAGGCTAAACATGAGGTAAAAATCTGTATAATTTATCGTTTATCAGCCAAGCACACGGGCGTGCCTAATAACGTGGGCACACCACGGGTGGAGACACGGTCGTGCGACACGGCCGTGTGAAAATAGGGCAATAATCTTCCCAAGACACGACTTTCGACAAATGCCACGACCATGCGATGTGGTCATGGGCGAACCTGCTAAATCAACACGGGCGTGCGACACGCCCGTGTCCCCAGGCCGTGTTTAAAGCTGAGAAATTAACATAGGCGTTTGACTTGCCCGTGCTTGAGACCTGTAGGCAAACCTGCTAATTAAACACGGGCATTTGACATCATACACGGGGGTGGGAGAAGCAAACAATGCAGGACACGGCCGTACGACACGGCCATGTGAACGAACACGCCCAAAGAACATGTGCGTGGCCCAACTATCAGGGGCACCAAACCCAAAAATTTTGAATCACACGGGCATGTGACACGCCCGTGTGACCCTTTTTTATATAAACCCCCTCACTATTCACTCATCTTATTCCATCAAACCCTAGCCACCAACCTCCTCCAGCAGCCGCTGCTCTTCCCTGCGCCACTATGGCCAAAAAACCGACCACCACCCCTCTTCCCTTCTCCTCCACCCTATTGCTCCTTTTTTCTTTTTCCCTTCACTCAAAACCCCTAACTATCCCTCCTCCCTTTCCTTTATCCTCTTTCCCCAACCACAACCACCCTTGCGCCACCACCATCGCCGCCGCTAGCCCCTACTCCGACCACCCCTTCGTCAACGCCGGTTCCATTTTCTCATTCCTTTTCTTGTGATTTTTAATTTTATTTATTATTACATTATATTTCCTATTAGTACTAATCTACTTCTCATACATCTACTAACTATTTATCATGCATTTTTGAACATTAATCTTAGTCATGCTTTTGTTATGATTTTTATTTTAAATTACTTTTGAATGAGTTTCTGTTCAGTTCTTCTTGGTTTCGTATGTTAGTCTTAGATTGATTGATTTTAAACTTACTAAGACCATTGATCTATTTTACTAATAGACTTTGTTTCAAGTACGAGTACACTTATAAAAATTGTCCGATGTTCTTAATAATCTTCACTATTTCATTAAATGACTTCCACTGATTTTAGGAGTGAAATTTAGGAATACTTCAACTTATGAGCAACTATTGGTACCCTCTTACTCTAATGCCTTAATTTTATCATGCAGGTACCATGTCAAATCCTCACGGCAAGCCCAAAGCCACTGTCCCTACTTCTAAAAAGCGTAAAGGACCCGGCGCTACCTTCTCTAGTGCCACCATCGAGATTCGACACCCATTCCTCCAATTCCAACAAGGGTCCCAAGAGGAACTATTTTAGATACTTAGGGCGAGGCCGCTCAGAGTGGGGCGATGTATTGATTGGGCTGCCCCAGAGTAGGACTAACTAGCAGACGCGATTCGAGCTCTATTGTCCATGGATCCATAGGACTAATTTTTGAGATCGTCGAGCCCATATATCTCGAGCTCACTTTAGAGCTCTGTTCCACCTTCCACCTATAGACGGTCATGTCCCAGTATGACGATCCCGGAACAGTCCAGTTCCATCTCGATAATTTGGTACGCCAATTAAGTGTACCTGAGTTTGGTGTAGCTTTAGGCTTATATACCGACAGATTCATGGAGGTAGAAGACCTATCTGAGCTCCATCGTTATATCCACTACTCCCCATCAAAATGTTGGAAGGCCCTGGTCCCTACTCTAACCACCTACGATCCCAGTCACTCTAAGGCAACGGCTCTCTCCCCATCATTGAGGTACCTACACGCTATCCTCGTACATACATTGACTGGGAGACCCGAAAGCACCGGCGTTGTCAACACCCACAACGCCTATTTTTTGTGGAGTATGGCGCACGGGCACGTGTTCGACCTTGTCTATTTTATCGCCCTCGCCATTCAACATCAGACAGAGCGACACAGGAAGGGGGTAATTTCCATGGGCCCATATGTGACGTACCTCAGGAGATATTTCGGCCTCCTCAACACAGTGGTGCAATCGTCCTCCCTCACGCTTATCGGTCAGATGTCCCCACAGGGCATCTCAAGCATGCTTCACATTAGGATGATCGAGCGACGACGTGGGACCGATCCTCCTCAGTACCGTCTAGCTTAATCTACTGAGCAGGAGGACCCAGAGGACATTACTGATGATGTCCCTCCATCTCACGAGGAGCCACCGTCTCAGCCACCGCCCATCCATCATTCAATTCATGCGGTTGCTTTATACTCTAACATATCTGAGCTCCTTATACGATTCTAGTAGAAGTGCTTCCAACGATTTGATCATATTGACGCTACTCTACAGTAGATATGTCAACACCTCCACATCTCAGCACCGCCCCCACCTCACAAACCATCTGAGGATTAGGACTTTCGAGTCCTCTTATCTTTTTCTTTATTTTCCTTTTTATTTTGTTCTTTCTTTTTCTTTTTCTTTTTAGTTTTCCTTTTATTTTTCTTTTTAGGTTTCTTAAGCTTTATCTTTTTATTTATTTAAACTTCAATATTCTAAAAACTTCGAATAATATATTTTGAACATTTTATATTGGCTATTTCTTAACGAGTAACCATGCTAATTTATATTCTTTAAAAGTCTTATTGATGTTATCGCAGTTACACAGAGTCTAAAAGCTCAATAGTACTCTACCAAATCCAACTCTAATGGGAAAACTACTCCACGACTGCCATGTCCTACTCAACCACAGCTATAGCCACCAAGTTTTTGACACAGCAATTATGGATAGGCAATCTCTACAAACCTGGAATACCCTCCTCTAACCTCACTTTTGCCCTAGCCTCAGAATCTAGTTTTTGCACTTCCAACTCAAGGATACCATCCAATTTTCAGGGAGTTTTACTTTTCTCCCTATCTTATGATTCTATACTTATATTTAAATAAATCTATCCTTGTACATTGAGGGCAATGTACATCTTAAGTGTGGGGGGAAATCACTTTCACTTTTTACATTATTCTCAAATCCCTAAATTTTGTCTTGTCTCTCAAGTCACTTTCTCATATCACTATTAGAATGAATTCTGATTGATTTATGATTTTTATTGATATGTTTAGGATTAAGACATAGGTATTTGTGCTTTGATTATTCAAACTTTAAGACATTAGAGAATCAAGTATGATAAGTTGAAATTTTTGAGAATTTAAATTTTTTTCTAGGTTGTTTCCCCAAATCTAGGTATTATCTTGAAATTTGAGATTCTCAGGATTGACATCAAAAGCCATAATTCTGGTGTGATTTTTGAGCCTTTTGAGCATACATCCTTTCATGCTCACTTTTATTATTACTTTGAGTGAGTTAATATTGACTTATTGTTCTAGAACTTGCTTCGATTATGCATGTCAAGACCACACTAATGATTTGATATGTCAAGATGATAAAGGCACTTAGGTTTAACCCACTTACTCCATAAAAAGCCTACTCTCAAAATTAACCATTAGTGAAACCCCTTGAGCCTAACAAACCATTTATTGATTTACCCTTAATATTAACCCATAAACCTGTTTTTGATTCTTTGAGAATTTCCCTCACTCTAATTTGATCCCCATTTTTGTCGAGATTTGAGTTGAATGATTATCTAGCTATGTTCCTCACTTAATTAGTAAAGTTTAAAATATTCGATTTTTTCTTAAAAAAACAAGTTGTAATTTAAATGTTTAGCATATTATTATGTAATTATGTACTATGGATCTTAAACGATGTTATTCATGAGGAAAAAGCTCAAATTTAGGAATATAATTCAGTGATAGAGATTTTTCTAGTTAGATGATTTTTCAGTTCAATCTCAATTCTAACCCTTTTTTCAGCTTGTGACCACAACCCTAACCAAAGCCCTGTTACAACCCTCTAAAGACCTTTTGATCGATGTATCATCTCAATCTATAGTGGTGGAGATTTGATTTTCATGCAAGCTTATGATAAGAACTTTTCATGTTGTCTAATGAGTGCCTAATTTTTGAACCCTAAACACTTCGAGTGAATAGAGTGAATCTTTAACAAGGATGTCAACTCTTGTTGATTCTGAATTCAAGGAAATTACTTAGAAGAGGGGAGAATACCTATGTTTCTGTGATAAAATTCTCAACTTAGATTGTTTGAAACTTTAATGTTCTTTTAGTTGAATTCTCAATGTATGATTACTCATGGATTGGTTCGAAACATTATTGATAAAGATTATAAGTTGAGAAGAACGAGTTTTAATTGTGAATTGAGGATTTTGCTTGAGGACAAGCAAAGGCTTAAGTGTGGGCATATTTGATATACCATAATCTATACATATTTTTTACCTCATGCTTAGCATAATTTTGGATGAATTATCCCTTGAATTGTGGAATTTGGTGCTCCTAATCCTTTAATTTTATGTTTTATACTCAGGTGAGCATAGAAGAACAAAAAGAATGAGAAACGGGCCAAAAATAGAGAAAATGGGCCAAAGTAAAATATCAACACGGCCTAGAGTTCCTCACACAGGTGCACCACACACTCGTGCCATATTAGCAGACTTAAACACGGCCTAGGCTAGATTCACACAGGCGTGCCACACAGGCGTGTCCCTGTCGTAACGAGTTCCAATTTCATGTGAAAAAAGCTACTTAGGTGCTAAGAAGGGTATTCCAAAGTCTATATAAACACCCTAGGAGAGGACTTAAGGGAGACGCAGAGTAGAGAGTAAGGAATTACTCAAGGAAAGCCAATCGATCCATCTCAGAAGCAAGGATCTACATCAAGACTAAAGATCTTCCTGAATTTCTCTCAAGAGTTTTGGGTTTTCTTTATTTTTTGTTGTTTTCCTTATTTTGAGATGTTCTCTTTTATTATTATGAACTAAATCCCCTAAATACCGAAGGGGGATGAAACCTAAAACGAATCTTGTTATTGTTATCTGAATTATATGATAAATATTTGATTTATTCTTAATTGTGTTTTTAATTCTTGAGTTGATATTTCAGGATTTTAATTCAAGTTGAATATGCTTATTCAGAGGAGCAAAAGTCCCTGTTTAAGAGTAGATCCAACACAATTAAGTGGATTTGATTGCAATTCTAGACATAGGATGTTGAAAATTTGCCGGATTAGAGTCAAATCAAATAGGGGATCCATAGATCGAGTTAATGCAACACTAAGGGTTTTAATTAGGAATAGATTTTAATTAATCAACCTAAGGTTGGTTGTTCTTAGTCTCGACAGAGATATTAACATAATATAGGGATCTCTACGGATCAAGTTGAATGAATAAATCGTCTAGTTCAGAGTTAAATAACAAGTGAAGTCTAGGTGGATTCTTCATTGGGTATTTCTTTTATCAATCAAGTTTTCCCAAAGTATTTCCCCAACTTATTCTTTGTCGCATTTTTAATTAGTTAGAATTTTAGTTTATACACAACCTCCCTTTATTTCTAGGCTAGATAATATGAAGAAAGTTATTACTAGTACATTTAGCTCCTTGGATTCGACATTCCAGTCTTGCCACTAACTATACTACTATTTGATAGGTGTGCTTGCCTTTTATCGTGATAATAGTTAGTTTCTAGGTACGATCATTATTATTACTTTATCATAATCACGATCCGGCATATCACTGGTGGAAGACACTAGTATTTGTGGTTCCGAGAGAGAGGATTACATAGGATTTCTTCCAAGAGGAATTCCAATAGAAGTATATAAGTCAACGGTTCATTGATCAGAAACATAAGGAGTTTTTGGAATTGAAGCAAGGTCGTATGACCGTATCTGAATATGAACGAGAGTTCCTTAGACTTAGTAAGTACGCTCCGGCCTAGTTGTCGGTTTAGGTACTTCCTCTAATTCTGATACATCAATGGTTTCTGGGGGGTCCCTCATTAGGATCACTAGTATTCCCCGTAAGTTCCTCCTGAGTGAGGTTCTCTGGGTTGCTCAGCTTTACCTGTAATAGCCCAATTTTGGTGAAATCGGAATAGAAGTTTTGGGACCACAAATCCAAGTCGAAAATAAAATTTATTTTTATTTTATTACATGGTCCATAATATGATAGAAATGTCATGTGAAAATTTTGATAAGAAAAAATTATCGATTTCGTGTTTAATTATGAGGACCAAATCGCATAAAATGTGAAAGTAGAATTCTAGTAGCTATAAGGATTAAATAGCTATGAAATTCAAAACTAGAGGTCCTTATATGGTGATTAGACCATTAAAGAAAAGTTTGTAGATTTTTGGTGACTCATCTATGGAAATTTAAAAAAAGGGCAAGGATTAAATTGAAAAGTAAAATAATTTAATTAATTAAAAGATGGTTAAAAGAAATATCATCTTATTTTCTCATATTCTTCCCAAAAAATACATGGAAACCCTAGGAGAGAGAGAAGAAACTTTCATGCCCAAATTGGGTAAGTTTCCTTGGTCCGTTTTTAGTAATTTCAATATTTTTGAAACCAAGATAGCTTAATCATCTATTTGGGGGATCAATTTGAGAAGTTATCAAAGCATGTAAAATGGGTCATGGATGTATATGCTTAAAATTAGAAATTTATGGTAGAAAATGAAAGGTTGTTGATAGATAAACAACTTTTACAAAGTGTTTTTTGATGAAAACATGATTTAGGGACTAAAATATAAAGTTGTGAAATTGAAGAAAAATGCTAAATTTTTATGAATTCATGTGCTATAAATTTTGTAGTGGGATTTTGGTTAGGCTTGGAATAGGGAGTAAATTGCACAAATTTTATTTTCCAAGCCTAGGGATGAAATGGGAATTTATGGAAAAGTTAGGGGCAAAATGGTAATTATGCCTAGAATGTAAATTGAGTCCGAATTAGTAGATTTTACGTACACGAACATTGTTAAGGTAAGTTCGTGTAACTAAATTGGGTTTAGTTGTATGCTTGCATTGATTGTGTTTATGTAAATTGTATAAATGTCATAAATATGTGAAATGATTACATATCCGATCAAGCCTGATAAATAAAAATGATTAAATTAAATGATAGGGCCCGATAGATGATAAAGGATAAATGATGAGCATATTACTTATATGCTTGAAATAAATGTGGAATGTGTTTATTTAAATTATACGAATGTTGTGGATGTATGAAATAATCACATGTCCGATAATGCTTGAGAAAAATGTTTAAATCCTGGTTAAATAAAATGTAAAATGGATGGATATGTGATTTCCCAAAATGAATGAGGTCCTACATTTGTTACTATAGGATTTAGCTCGAATGGGTAATCCTGATATAACCCTCTCGAGCATGCGTTATGGATTGGATTTAGCCCGGACAGGTAATCTAAATCAAGCTTTAAAGCATATGCCATGAAAGGATTTAGCCTGGACTGGCGATCCTGATTAAGCTCATGTGAGCATATGTTGGAGACAGGATTTAGCCTGGACTGGTAATCTTGTTGTATGATACGTGGCTCGAGAGTATGATTTCTGATTATGCGCCCTAATAAGTACTCTCGAACATGAATTGACAAATTCCTAAATTTGTACATTTTAGGTGTACTACCTGAATATCCATCAATGTAACACCCTAAACCTGGCCTAGACATTATGGCCGAACCTGGAGATGTCACATGGGATGGGATTCGAAAATGAGTTTGTCAAGTTAAAACCATTCCAACTGATTAACCTTTATCTTAATTCGAAGTAAAACACATGTTCTTCGTTATGTCAAAAATTGTTTCTTTTTAGCAGAAGCTTTGGAAATCACATATTTTAGGAAAACCGTTCAATCTTTGTGAAAATTGAGTTTTATCATGACTAGCAGTAATAAAATAGTAAAACAATTTAAAAGCCAAAATTTAAAGCCAAATAGTCCAGTGTCCAAAAGTTACATAAAAAAGCCAAATAAGTACTAAAATCTAAAAATTTACGAGAAACAGTTACGTGTGGCCATCGTCGAGTCCCCGTTGCATCAACCCATCAAGTCTAGGGATTACCTTTACTGATTAAACAAAAAAGGGTGAGTTTTCGCAAACTCAGTGTGTAATCCCTACAGAAAACATGCACACAGTTTAACATCAGAAACTAGTCATATACAGTCTGAGGCCAGAGCCCATTACAGATTCAGTTTGGGCCTTAGCTCATTCAGACACAGTCTCAGATATAAATTAAGGCCTTGGCCCATCTCAGTTACAATATACATCAACAGAAAATCAGAATCCTACCTACCAGCCTCTACACACCATCTCCATCCATCCCTACACACCATGTGGGGTTAAAAACACCCACCCATCCCTACACACCATGCTATACCAAAATGCGCACATAATCAGAATATTGTAGCTAAGCTGCCAAATAATAGGCGTAAGAGCCTTTTAGAACACTTCCTCCAAATATCATCAACCCACCCTAAAGTAATGCAACATGCAATAAATGTCATGCTATTATGCAATTAACAGTCCATACATTCAAATCAATACTCACGCTCAGTACAGTAATCAAACAGAAAAATTACGCATATTGGGGTCTAAGTACTGCTTATCGACCCTACAATAGGTCCACAGTCGACTTGGGTGACCCATGCAACCTTAGAGAACTTTTTAGAGAAATGGGCTCACACATCCATGTGGCCTGCCGTGTGGGCCCACACAGCCCAAATTGGCCTTGGCCGTGTGGATCATACGGCTTGGCCCAGAACTCCACTCACTCATGTGGCCTACACGGCCCAATTTAGTCTAGCCCGTGTCTCGAACATAGCCTACTCGGCCATCACACGGCCGTGTCCCCTCACACAACCTACCACACGGGCGACCAGACGCCAGCGTGGCGTTGACAGATTACTTTTTTAGCCTTTGCTGAATTCTATTTTTTGTGTTTTCGAGTACACACCTGGTCTCGTTTCAAAGTTACTGCAACCACGAACCCTCCAGAACCTATCAAACAATATATCAACACTCAAGAACTTGATTAATTCCGATTATGGAAGGCATTCTTACCCAAAGCCCCAAATTTATAATTTGAAACTACGTTAAATGATGTTTTGAAATCTTGCCAAGATGAATACGCTAACCAGCAGTCACCACACACTAAAAACCCATTTAAAACCTTCAAGCAGCACCTAAACGTGTGTAAAACGAGCTTTCTGTTAATCGCTTAATCAAATTAACGATAGAACTAAGGAAAAAAACCACTTACCGAACAAGGTAAAACAACCATAGCACAACGGAATCAAATTGAGTGAGGAACAAAAAGAAAAAAGGTAAGAAGAGGTAGATTTCGGCCAAAGGGAGGGGAAAACAAATGGAAAAATTGGCAGAAAATGAGGAAAAGAACGACAGAGAGTGAGAGGAAGAAATGAAGGGAAAAATCAACAGAAATTTGGAAGAATGAGAGGGTAGAGCCGAACTTTGCGACAACCACCAACAATCCGATATTTCGATAACTTTCCAATACCTTATTTTGCTCAAACACTCCCCCCACACACAACTACTCAGAATCCTAGTCAAATCAAACTCCTTCCCCAAATCAGCAACAAAATAATTCCCTTGTAAAACTAGGGATTCGAGCACAGAACCTCCATCACACCAACATTCTACTTATCCACTAGACTAGGTGGCCCATTCTGACATAGTTTTACAAACAATTTAATAAAAGCCTACTGAACAAGAGTGAGGCTTCACTTAGAAAAATTCCAAAATTTACCCAAGTCAAGGCTTAAAGTTGGGACCACTCATACACACCCAGAACAATTAACCACTGAAGTAGATAGATATTTGTGTCATATTATAGTAGAACAAAAATAAAACTTTGGGGCATTACAATTCTATCCCCTAAAAGAAAATTTCGTACTCGAAATTTACCTGATCAGAACAGATGAGGATACTGCTGACGCATCGTATCCTCAAGCTCCACGTGGCCTCCCCAGTGCTACGATTTTGCCACAGCACTTTTACTAGGGGGATCGACTTTTTCCTCAGAGCCTTAATGTCACATCTAAAATCTGTACCAGCTTCTCCTCAAAGGTCAAGTCTGTCCTAACTTCAATCTCCTCAACATGAACAATATGCGTGGGATCAAAGCGGTAGCGCCTCAACATCCAGACATGGAAAGCATCATGAATGCGATCTAACTCTGGAGGTAACTCCAACTGATAAGCGCTTTCAGAAGCCGCTTTTAGACGATCCCGAATCAGCCTAATCTTGTCCTGTCTCAGAAACCAACTTAAGGCCCAGAACACGTCGTTTACCCAATTCAGTCTAACATAAAGGAGTGCAACACTTACGACCATATAAAGCCTCGTAAGGTGCCACCTGGATGCTAGACTAATAACTGTTATTGTAAGCAAACTCTGCTAACGGCAGATACTCCTCCCAATTGCCTCGGAAGTCAATAACACAGCTGCTCAACATATCCTCTAATATATGAATCACCCTCTCAATTGCCCATCTGTCTAAGGATGGAAAACAGTACTAAAGTCAAACCCTGTACCTAGAGCCTCATGTAGTTTCTTCCAGAACCGAGACGTGAAGCGAGGATCCCTGTAAAAAATGATGGAGACAGGTACCCCATGCAATCTCACTATTTCAAATATGTAAATCTTAGCCAATTTCTGAAGAGAAAGTCTATCCTGAGTGGGATAAATTGAGCAGATTTGGTCAATCAATCCACGATGACCTAGACAGAATCCTTCTTTGTGGGTGTTAGAGGCAACCCACTAAAGAAGTCCATCGTTACTCGCTTCCATTTCCATATAGGTATCTTAATCGGCTGCAGCAAACCCGAAGGTAACTGATGCTCAGCCTTAACCTGCTAACAAGTCAAACAGTAAGCAACGAAGTTAGTAACCTCATGCTTTAAGCCTGGCCACCAGTATAACTCTCAAAGATCTTAAATCCTCATCATTTGGTACAAAAATCCAACCGTGGAAACAAAGTACCCCATCACTGTTTACCCCAAAATCAGCAGTGCTAGCATTCTCCACTTGATAAAAATGCAACTCAAAATACTTATCCCCTAACTTTTTACCTTGAATCTATTCAATCCATGTTAGTTTAACCTGAAGTTCTGCCAACAGACTTCCATCATCGAATAAGCTAAGTCGAGTGAACATCGCTCTCAGATCAGTTATAGCCCTACAGTTCAATGCATCGGCCACCACATTGGCCTTGCTTGGATGGTACTCAATGGTACAATCATAATCCTTAAGTAGCTCAACCCATGTACACTACCTAAGCTTCAACTCTTTCTGATTGAGAGGATACTTGAGGCTTTTGTGATTAGTGTAGATAATACACATCTCACCATACAGATAGTGCCTCTAGATTTTCAAAGTAAAGACTATGACAGCCAATTCCAAATCATATGTTGGATGGTTCGCTTCATGAGTTTTTAGCTAACGAGATGCATATGCTACCACTTTACCATCCTGCATCAACAGAAAACCCAAACCGACATGTGATGCATCACTATAAACCACGAAGTCTTTACTAGGCTCAGGCTGTATCAGAATAGGAGCCTGAGTCAGAATAGTCTTGAGCTTCTCGAAGCTTTCTTACTGCACATCTGTTTAAACAAAAGGAACTCCCTTACGCTGAAGCTTAGTCAACAAAGTTGCGATCAAAGAGAACCCTTCTACAAAGCACCAATAATAACTCGCCAGCCCTAGAAAGCTACGGATCTCAGACACATTCCTTGATCATTTGCAGTCCAACACAACCTCAATCTTATGAGGATCGACTTAAATCCCCTCAGCAGAAACTACGTGTCCTAAAAAGGTCACTTTATGGCGCTAGAACTCACACTTGCTGAACTTTGCATACAACTGTTTCTCACGAAGAGTCTGTAGTACCACTCTAAGATGCTCATCATGCTCGTCTTCAGTCTTAGAATACACCAAGATATCATCGATGAACCCCACCACAAACTGGTCCAGATAGGGTTGGAACGCTTAGCTCATCAAGTCCATAAATGCCGCTAGTGCATTAGTCAATCCAAAGGGTATAACTAGGAACTCATAATGTCCATATTAAGTCCTAAATGTCACCTTATGCACATCAGTCTCCTTAACCCTCAACTGATGATAACCTGAATGTAGATCAATTTTGGAAAACACAAAAGCTCGTCTGAACTGATCGAATAAATCATCAATCCTCGAGAGTGGGTACTTATTCTTAATCATTAGCTTGTTCAGCTGTCTGTAGTTGATACACATCCTCATTGTCTCATCTTTCTTTTTCACAAACAACACAGGAGCTCCCCACAGGGACATACTGGGATGAATGAACCCTCGATCCAACAACTCCTGAATCTGAGCCTTAAGCTCCATAAACTCCTTCGGTGCCATTCAGTAGGGAGCAATAGACACTGGAGTTGTACCCAGAATAAGTTTGATCCCAAATTCCACTTCTCGCCTCGGAGGCAAACTCGATAGTTCCTTAGGAAAGAAATCTGAAAAATCCCTTATAGTTCGAATGTCCTTTACAAAAGACTTCCTCTAATCAGAAACGTTTAAGTAGGACAAGAATGCCTCGCATCCTTTCCGAACCAACTTTTTTTTCTGCCACTAACGCAGAAATCACATTAGTTAAATAATCCCGACGTTCCTCAATCATAGTTACCTCGTAGTCCTCCTTGATTCTCAAAACGACCCTCTTTGTCATACAGTCTAGACTTACTCGGTGCTTGACCAACCAGTCCATTCCCAAAATTAGGTCGAAGTCCCCAAACAGAAGCTCCACCAGAGTGCCAGAAATATTGTCGCTTAAACCTCTAACGGAATGTCTCTATACAGTTTAATAACTCAGACGGATTACCTTAAAGGACTCACAACAATCACTTCACTAGAAGTATTCTCAACTGGAATCCCCAAAGTTTCTGACACGGTGCTAGCTACATAGGAATGTATAGATCCTATGTCTATTAATGCAAGATAAGGTACATCAAAAATTAAAAAAAAATACCCGTGATGATGTTTGGAGCATCTCTATCCTCTCGGCAACGAGCAGCATAAACAAGAGTTAGCTGCCTCACCTCAATCTTCCAGCACCTCTGCTCGGTGCTCTCTGTCCACGTCCCATGCTGTTACCACCCCTAACCTGACCACGACCTCTAGGTGGTTGCTGAACTACCCTCAGCAACTGTGCGGTGCCAGAACCCAAAGCTTGCACCTGATTGGCCCTCAGCGGACACTCTCGAACACGGTGCTCAGTAGACCCACATCTTAAACATGCCCCAGTCGTCCTCCAACATTCACCCGGATGGCATCTACCACAATGCCTACAGGGCACGATCCCAGTAGGTGTAACAGGGGGCCTAACTCTAATTGGCCCATCAGATCTGGCCTTTTTCTTAGGCCTCAGTGTAGAACTCAAGGGCTTTGAATCCCTCTTATTCTTTCCTCTCTCGCGCTCTTGGTTTTGGCACTCAATGCGATTGGCTTTTTCAGCTATCTGCGCCTTTTCAACCAATACAGAGAACTCTCACTCCCTCTGTAGAGCATTAAGACCCTTAGATTATCCCTAAAACCGTTTTCAAATCGGACACATCTCTCATATTTAGTCGCCACCATACCTTGGGTATAACGACTCAGCCTAAAAAATTTAACCTCATACTCAGCCACTGATGGTCACCTTGCGTGAGATTTAGGAACTCACCCTCCTAGCATCGATGTAGTTGGCTCCTGCATACTTACTCTGGAATGCAGACTTAAAGAAATCCCAAGTTAATCGGTCTGGCTGAGTCCCTTCCTTTACAGTTAGCCACCACTAATATGCTTCATCGCGAAGCAAAGAAACAACACCCTTTAGCTTTTGTTCAAGGGTAAAATCTAAATCATCCATGATTCTTTTAGTGGCCTCCATCCAGTACTCGACCACGTTAGGGGTGACTTCAGTCACACCCCTAAATAGATTAGCCCCATTGGATCGAAGTTTTTTCAGAACTGACCCTTGGCCCCCAGATCTAGTGTTGGGCCCAACAACCATCTCTAATATTCTCAGCATAGCCTGGGACAATACGTTGTCCCCAACCATGCAATCTCGAGACCCAGTCTCAGTCGCAGGTGAAACCAGCGTCTCACTTATGTCTATATTAGGCATATTGCTAAACGATGAGGACCCAGCTCGAGCCCCTTTTTGGCCTCTACGACGACCTCTAGTAACCCGTCCACAAATACCTCGCGCACTCATCGTAGAATTCAGAGCTTATCTACATTAGCAGTTTATGAATCAGTTACAGTTTCTCTATTTATTAGCAAATATTTTATGCAAACCAGTATCAAAATTTCAGAGTTTCTAATCGCGAATCGCAGTCTCTATCAGTTTTCCCCATAGTTTTAGAGTACACTAACTAAAGTGTTTTCACAGTATACTACCTATAGTAGTTGCAAAACATACTAATAGTATTTTCAAATAAAACTCATCAAAAATTCAAAACACTTACAGGATCGACGCCAAAGACTCGGTGTACCACATATTCAGTTAAGTCATTTAAAATCGTTGTAATTCAGTTCTTTGAAACCAAACTTTTAGAAACCCCAAAATCTACCGCCGAGTTTTACAACCTGGTTCTGATTCCACTAAATGTAACACCTGAAATTTGGCTTAGACGTTATGGCTGAATCTAGCAATGTCACATGGGATGGGATTCAAAAATGAGTTCGTCAAGTTAAAATCGTTCCAGCTGATTAGCCTTTATCTTAATTCGGAGTAAAACGCATGTTCTTCGTTATGTCAAAAATTGTTTCTTTTTAGCAGAAGCTTCGGAAATCACATATTTTAGAAACACTGTTTGATTGTGATATTTATGATCGTACCTGTAAACTAAACTATTACCACGTTAAAGGCAAGTGCACCTATCAAACAATAGTGTAGCATATGACAAGACCAGAATGTCGAACCCACATGGACTAAAAGTACTAGTATTAACTTTCTTTTTATTATCTAGCCTAAAAAATGAGATTTGTTTAAACTAAAAACTAACTAAACTAAGTAATTAACTAAGAATACGACAAAGAATGAATTGGGGAAAATATTTTTGGAAAACCGATTGATTAAGGCAATACCCAAGGAAGAATCCACCTAGACTTCACTTGTTAATTGACTCTGAACTAGATGATTTATTCATATGACTTGATCCGTAGAAATCCTTAATTTATGTTAATATCTCTTTCAAGACTAAAAATAACTAACCCTAGATTGATTAATTGAAATTTCTTTCTAATTAAAACCCCTAGTGTTGCATTAATTCGATCTATGGATTTCCCTATTAGATTTGACTCTAATCCGACAGATTTTCGTCGTCCTATGTCTAGGATTGCAATCAAATCAACTTAATTGTGTTGGAACAGGGACTTTTGCTCCACTAAATAAGCACATCCAACTTGAATTAATATCCTGAAATATTAACACGAGAATTAAAATACAATTAAGAACAAATCAAATATTTATCATATAATTCAGAAATTAATACCAAGATCCGTCTTAGGTTTCATCCCCTTCAGGTATTTAGGGGAATTAGTTCATGATTGTAAAAGAAAACATCTCAAAAAAACATAAAGAAAACCCAAAAACCCCTGAAGGTAATTGAAGTGAGATCTTCAGCCTTGATGGAGATCCTTGCTTTCGAGATGAATCGATCGGTGTTCCTTGAGCAATTCCTTGCTTTCTACTTTGTGTGTCCCCTTAGGTTCCTCTCTTTGGGTGTTTTTATAGACTTCAGAATACCTCTCTTCGCCCAAAACTAACCTTTTCTGAGTAAAATTAAAACAAGTCTCGTTAGAGACACGCCCATGTGAGGCTGCTCAAGCCGTGTACAATTCTGTGTGTCACACACGGGCTTGTGGTTTATCCGTGTGAGAATGTCTAGGCTGTGTTGAAGGTTAATTTCGACCCATTTTGTCTAATTTTGGCCCGTTTCTCTCTGTTTTCACTTCCTTATGCTCACCTAAGTATAAAACATGAAATTAAAAGATTATGAGCATCAAAATCCATAAATCTAATGATAAATCATCCATAAGCGTACAAAGCATAGGATAAAAATATGTATATATTATGGTTTATCACCGTTTAATCTTACTGAAAACTGAGTTTTATCATGACTAGCAGTAATAAAATCGTAAAACAATTTAAAAGTCGAAATTTAAAGCCAAACGGTCCAGCATCCAAAAGTTACATCAAAACCCCAAATAAGTAATAAAATATAAAAATTTACGAGAAATTGTCTAAATTTTATGTGTGGCCATCGTCGAGTCCTCCGCGACACTGACCCATCATGTCAAGCGATTACCTATACAGATAAAAGAGAAAAGGGTGAGTTTTCACAAACTAAGTGTGTAATACATAGAGAAAACGTGCACACAGTTTAACATTAGAAACTAGTCATATACAGTCTAGGGCCTAAGCTCATTACAGATTCAGTTTGGGCCTTAGCCCATTCAAACACAGTCTCAGATATAAATTAGGGCCTTGGCCCATCTCAGATATAATATGCAATAACAGAAAATCAGAATCCTACCCACCAGCCTTTACACACCTTCTCTACACACCATGTGGGGTTAAAAACACCCACCCTACACACCATGCTACACCGAAATGCGGTACATAATCAGAATATTACAGCTGAGCTACTAGGTAACATGATTAAGAGCCTTTCGGAACACTTCCTCCAAATATCATCAACCCACCCCAATGCAATGCGACATGCAATAAATGTCATGCTATTATGCAATTAACAGTCCATACATTCAAATCAATACTCTCGCTCAATACAGTAATTAGACAGACATATTATACATATAAGGGTCTAAGTAGTGCTTACCGACCCTACAATAGGTCCACAGTTGACATAATCGACCCGTGTAACCTTAGAGAACTTTTCACAGAAATGGGCTCACATGCCCATATGGCCTACTTGTGTGGGCCCATACGCTCGTGTGGCCTACACGGTCCAAATTGGTCTTGGTCGAGTGGATCACACAACCTGGCCCAGAACTTCACACGGCTAAATTCAGTCTAGCCCGTGTCTCGCACACACCCTACCCGGCCAGCACACGTCCATGTCATGCGCACACGGTCTGGCCTCGTCGATCACACAGCTGTGTCCCCTCACATAGCCTACCATACGGTCGACTACACACCCGTGTGGCATCGACAGATTACCTTTTTTACTTTCGTCAAATCCTATTTTCTGTGTTTTCGAGTACACACCTAGTCTCGTTTCGAAGTTACTACAACCACGAATCCTCCAAAACCTATCAAATGATATATCAACACCCAAGAACTTGATTAATTTCGATTATAGAAGCCATTTTTAGCAAAACCCCCAAATGTATACCTTGTAACTACGTTAAACGATGTTTCAAAATCTTACCAAGATAAATACATTAACCAGCAGTCACCACACACTGAAAATCCATTTAAAACCTTTGAGCAGCATCTAAACATGAGTAAAATGAGCCTTTTGTTAATTGCTTAATTAAAATAACGATAGAACTAAGAAAAAAATAAAACCACTTACCGAAAAAGGGAAAACAACCGTAGCACGAAGGAATCAGATTGAGCGAGGAATAAAAAGAAAAAAAGGTAAGAAGAGGTAGATTTTAGCAAAAGGGAGAGGGGAAAACAAATTGAGAAATCGGCAGCAAGTGGGGAAAAGAACTGTATAGAGTGAAAGGAAGAAAGGAGGGGAAAAATCGACAGAAATTTGGGAGAATGAGAAGGGAGAGTCAAATTTTGCAACAACCACCAACAATCCGATATTTCAATAACTTCCCAATCCCTTATTTTGCTCAAACACTCCTCTATATGTGCAACTACTCAGAATCCTGGTAAAATCAAACTCCTACCCCACGCCAGCAGCAAAATAATTCCCTTGCAAACGCAGGGGTTCAAATATAGGACCTCCATCACACTAGCACTCTACTTATCCACCAGACTAGCAAGCACATTCTAACATAGTTTTACAAACAATTTAATAAAAGCCTACTGAACAAAAGTGAGGCTTCACTTAGAAAAATTCCAAAATTTACCCAAGTTAAGGCTTGAACTTTGGACTTCTCACACACGCCGAGAATAATTAACCACTGAAGCAAACATATATTTGTGTCATATTATAGCAGAACATAAATAAAACTTTGAGGCGTGGCAATTAATATTTTTAATAATTCAATGGGTAAAACCCTGACATGAAAAGAAATGGGTTTTTACACGTATCTACTTGAAGTATATGAAAACAATGTTTTATGAAATAAGGAAGCATGAAATTAGGATATATGAACATAGAAATTTGTATTCATCTATGAGGATAGATTTATACACCTCAAGTGTACTACCAATGTTTCCATCAATATTCTAAATAAATTCAACGGGTAACAATCCAAATATGAGAAGATATGAATAAGAAATGAGTTATTACACGTATCTGTGTAGAATACATGAGATGATAATATATGATAATTGATATATAGAAACATAAGATGATAATAGTTGTACATGAAAATTATTTGATGAGAGTGTTCATCCTTGATTATAGACTTGTACTCCTTGAGTGAACTACTACTCGTGTGACCTTGATATTTTGAACGATATGAGTAAGGCTCTGACATGAAATAATTTGAACTAGAGATGAACTATTATGAAATTATACTTGTAATATAAAGAGATGATTTATACATGTTAAATGAATATATGATGTGGACAGTATGTGTTCATGGAAACTTGACTTTTGTGGTGCCCATATATGTTTTGATGTTAATATGGAATATATGACTAACAAGGGCAATGAGGATCTGTGTAGCGCTTGAGGTCAAATTGATTGAATGTGCCTTACATAATTACCTCAAAATAGAATAAATGGTAAGTTAAGTACCATGATATATGAACTTACTAAGCATTTTATGCTTACTTAGTTTTATTTCCCTATTTTATAGTAAATTGGAAGCTTGTTGGATTGGAAGCTTGGCGGAGATCATTCACACTATCCATCGGCTCATGTTGGTATAATATTGTAAATCAATTATAGTTGTAATGGCATGTATAGGATATACTGGCCATATTGGCATGTAAATGTAAACGATGCTTGTAATCTAGCCATTGGATTGGCTAGTGATGGTTTGTTCTAAAATACTTGTAGTGTCAAACTATGGTAGCTAAATGTATGTTAAGTAGTTGATCAAACTATGTCTAACTCGAGGTCTTAACTATAGTAAGATAGATATGTATGCATGAAATGATATACCATGATGAATGATGAAATTTGCTTGATTTGAATGCTTGAAATGGTTGGAATGTGTTTGGTATATTTTAGTGCAGGAAAATGGTAAATTTGGGTGACAAATAAGGCTAGAAAATGGCTTTATTTTGTCCACGCGGGTAAACATACAAGTGTGCGTCTAGACCGTGTGTGACACATGATCGAGTACTTGGGCATGTAGTTAGGCTATGTGTCCCCTGGACCTTAATTTTAAGAAATAGAATGCTTAGAATTGGACACATAGGAAGAGACACGAGCATGTGTCTCAATCATGTGAGGCACATGGCCTAGAACACAGGCGTGTCTCTTGGCCTTGTGAATACTGCACCTATTTGTTGAAAATTCGAATTAACCACACGGTCCAGCACACGAGCGTGTGACTTGGCTATCTGACATCAATTTGTTCATGAGTTGCAATTCAGAGAGTTACACGGGTTAGGGACACGAGCGTGTAAACCCACATGGCCTGACCACACGGGCGTATCCTATACCACATGAGCGTGTGACTCTTAATAGTGAGAAAAAAATTTTAGAATTTCACAAAAAATTCCCTGAGTACCTGATTTAGTCCCGATTCGATTCCAACACTTATTTTGGTCCTCAAGAGTCCATATAAGGGATGTTATGAATGATCTTGATAAATGAATAGTAATTTACATGAATTATCTAAAAGTGTTCTAAAAGTTCTGGTAATGCTCCGAAACCCTGTTCCGGCAACGGATACGGGTTAGGGGTGTTACATTACCTGATCAGAGCGCAATTACTTTTACATGCTCCTTCCCTTTTCTCCAGGGTTTATCTTTAGTGTTGCTAAGGATACCTATGCCAATTTGTCTCTTGATATCTCCCATCATGCTCATCAATTAGCTTATTTGATCTTTAAGCTTATCTAATGTTTTTGCTGAATTTGTGCACTTAGACTGCACCTGTTTCACATCCATCTTCATTGACTGTATTTCCCCTCTATTCGATCCAAACATTGACCACATACAGTATGGTTATTTGTGTTAGCCCTCTCCCGAGGTTTCTACAAATAAAGAGGTTGATAGTTAGCATTTTTAACTTGGTTTGAACTATTACCTCATTATTGATTTCCTCCCCATCTCAGGTTCAGGTGATCTCTCCATCCAGAATTATAAGTATTTGAATAATTGTTTTCACCCCTATTCCTTATGTAATCTACATTCTCAGTGGGATTGTAATATAGTAGAAGAGAGATTTGTCTCATCCATATATAGATGGTGCACTATTTACGGTTTCTATGCGATTAAGTCTATCCACTAACTGATGATATCTATCATTCTCCTATACAGCTTTCACCGTAGATGGTCTTTGGCCATATTATAGCATTCATTTGGCCACTGGCAGGAGTTCATCGCAATGTTCTCTACTAGTTCATATGCATCTTCATATGTCCTGTTCATTAAAGCTCTTCCTACTACTCCATCTAACCTTGACCATGCATGTGTGTCTAACCCATTATAAAAAATCTGCAATTGTAGCCACATAGGTAATCCATGATGTGGCCATTTTTTAATTAACATTTTAAAACGCTCCCTAACATTATGGAAACTTTCTCCTTCTAGTTGTTTGAATGTAACGATATCCCTTAGTTAGATTGTCTTGCTAATTGAGAAAATCTTTTGTAAGAATTTTCCTGTGAGTTCGTCCTATGTCATAATGGATCCTGGTGCCTGTGAATCTAACCAAGAGAAAGCATTATCTATGAAGGAGAGGGGGAACAGTCGAAGATAAATAGCTTCATCAGTTACCCCATTGTATTTAAATGTGTCACAAAGCTGAAGCAACCATTATGAATGCTAGTTTGGATCCTCCGTCATTGTGCCTCTAAATTGTAGATTGTTTTAGATAATCTGGATCATAGCGGGTTTGATCTTGAAATTATAGGTCGTAATAGTTGGCCTTATTATACTCCCCTGAACCATGTCTAGATTTGGTAGCACATATTCTCTTAAAGCTCTTTCGTTACTCACCATATTTACCTATAGCTATGGTAGTGGTGGATCTTCTAAGTTATTATTGTTAACCTCATCAAACAGTAGATTGTCTTGTGATGGTAAATTACTTACAACAGGTGGTTGGTTCTATACCAACCCGAAATTAGGCTTAGTTGGAATAGTGATTTTGAAATCACTTCCCGAGATTTAAGAAATTATTTTAATGTTAAAATTACATGTCGTAGTATTTTTATAAGTATGCATGAAAACTTTTGGTGAGCTAATTTTAGCGATTGTGAGCCCGATTGCGAAAAAGGACTAAATCGCATAAAGGGTAAAAGTTGTGATTTGTTAGTAAGTTGGGTTAATTGGCTAGAGAACTAAATTGGAGGGTTTTAATGGGAAATTAGGCCCATATATGAGAGGTTGGCCAGCCAAGGAGGGGAATAAAAGAAAAAAATTAAAGAAAAGTCAAAGTTGTTGGTATTAGGCGGCTTAAATTGAAATAGAAAAATAGCCTAGGTGAATAGCTACCAATTTCTTCTCTTCTTCTTCTCTCTTTCACCGATTTTACCAGCACAATAGGGGTTTTGAAAGCTTGAAATTTGCAGCCACTTATTTCTTCTTCAAGTAAGTGATTTTAAGGTTTTTTCTTGAATATTTTTACATATTTGGAACCCTTGTAGCATGGGCTACCTATACAGAGCTGTATCTTGCAGTTTGGTTTGAAGTTAAAAGTTTTGCCATGGATGAGTGGATACCTTTTGTTGGAGTTTTATGAAAGAAAATGAATGTAGGGTGCTTGATAAACAACTTTTGGAAATGGGTGTTAATAGAAAACACTTAAAAAATGGCCTATTTGTAAAGTAAATAAGTTATTTTGGTAAATTCTTGGATAAAGGATATTTGAAGTTTTCATATGAATAAAAGGGCTTAGATAGGCATGAAAGATGAGGAAATTCAATAAAAATCAATTTTTGAGCATAAGGGCAAAATGGTCATTTTGCCAAAGTTTAGGGGCAAAATGGTCATTTTGCCAAATTGTGAATTTTGAATTGTTTCAATTAATTTAGTGATTTAATGGATGAATTTGTATTCGTATAGATCAAGGAGAGTGTGGAGTCAACCTTGACCGAGGCAAGGGAACAGCGTCGGAGTAAATTCCACATTTCTAGTATTTTGCATACCGAGGTAAGTTTATTTGTAAACGATACCTTTTTTATTAATATTTTTACTCATGAATGTCTTATATGATGTATGGTTAAATGTTATGGATATGTAATGAAATCGTGATAAGTGGGAGCACAATTAAATTTCCATAAATCGTGAATAAAGGTGGGTTATGTGCGAACCACCGAAAAATTATTGAAACTAGCGATGCTAAGTGTAAGTCGCTTGGTAGGCGATCATTATCGATGGGCTAAGTGCAAAACCATCAGAAATAAATTAGTAAGGGTGGGCTAACTGCGATACCACCACGACTTAATTAATAAAGGTGGGCTAAGTGCTACACCACCGTAATTTATTGAGGACGATGGGCTAAATGTAGAATTCATTTTAATATTACTCACATGCTATGAATGATTATATATGAACCTATCTTGTATGGATATGTTTATTGTGAAATTTCTTCAATGAAACTCATATATATTGGTTGTAATGATAGATAAGTGCAGGGATTGTATGTGCTAATCAATATGAGCTGTGTACGTAAAATTGTGTTGAGAATGTTGGATAAACGGCGAGAAGAGTAAGTGAACTTATGGTTAGAAAAAAAATATTTGGGATGGTCAATACTATAGTTAATTGCCTAATTTATGGTTATGGTATCATTTGTTTGCATATAGACTTACTAAGCTTTATGCTTACCTTTCTCTTTTCCATTTTCTTGCTGTGTCGCCTAAGTAATTCAAGGATCCAAAGACATCGGAAGGACTGCCCACATTATCAATTGAAGCATTCGATACAATTGCATTTTGTAATTAAGTAATGACATGTATAAGCTAGATAGTCATTCTGATGTAAGATCTATTAGTGCCTAAAATGGTCCCGAGTTGTTTCCAAACCGTGTTTCAGGCCTCGTTGACCCATAGTAAGGTTCGTGGGACATTGTTTGAAAAAGTTTTAAATTGGGACACATTTCAATGAGCATAGTTAAATGTTTACGTGGAATTTAGTAAGGTAACGCCTCGTACCCTATCCCGAAGTCTAATGCGGGTAAGGAGTGTTACATTTAGTGGTATCAGTGCTTGGTTTAGTCGATTTCAGGACAAATTAAAATGGTGCACAAGTCTACCTATACATGCCATAAACTGTAATATGATAATGTGATGACCTCTGATGAATGTAAATTGTCTTTTTCATATAGTAATGGATCCCGATCAGTCATTGGCAGATGATATAGAAAGTAACGCACCGACTCCAGCCGACTTCAGTGGGATACTCGGGTAGAAGCAAAAATAAGCAACACACGACTCCTAAAGCTCAGGCTACCTCTGTTGCGAGTGTTGGTAGTGCACGATCGGATAAACCAAAATGTTCACAATGCGGTAGACAGCATTTTGGTGAGTGCTGGGGAAATAGTCGAGCCTGCTACAAGGGTGGTTCTCTGGACCACTTCATTAAAGACTACTTTGAGAGAGCTAAAGATGAGGGGTTTCAGAATGCCAGACCGAGTAGTGCACCGTCGAGGGGTAGACCACAACAGAACCCGGGGAGTAGGGCTTGTAGCAAGAGTACACCCAGAAATCCAGCTGTGAGGTCTGAGGGCATAGTGCCGGCAAGGACCTATGCCACTCATGCTCATGAGAAAGCCTCATCCCCAGAAGTGATTGCGGGTATTTTTTCTATTCATGATATATTTGTTCTTGCTTTAGTTGATTCGGGGTCTACTTATTCTTATATATGCATGAGGTTAGTACCTATAATAAATGTGCTAGTTGAGTCTATGGAATTCATGGTAAAAGTGACTAATCCACTGGCAGACACGTGTTAGTTGATCAAGTATGTAAAAATGTCCTTTGACTATTGGAGGTCACTGTTTTCCGACTAATCTTATGTTATTATTGTTTGATGAGCTTGATGTGATCCTCAGTATGGATTGGTTGTCTACTCATAATGTGATAGTGAATTGTGGGAGGAAAAATTAAATTGAGATGTAAAAATGAAGAAGACCTTCAGGTAGAATCAAGTAGACTTAATAATCTGCCGAAAATGGTTTCGTGTTTAACTGCAAAAAAATATATGAGAAAAGGGTGTGAAGCTTATCTTGCTTTTGTGTTTCCGGAGGAGTTACCCGGATTACCTCCGGAGAGAGAGATGGAGTTTGGCATTGGGTTGGTCCCTGGGACGACGCCTATCTTAATTGCTCCGTATAGAATGGCACCAATAGAGTTGAAGGTACAACTGCAAGAATTAACAAATAATGGGTTCACTAGGCCGAGTCATTCTCCTTGGGGTGCTCTAGTACTCTTTGTAAAGAAGAAAGATGGATCGTTAAGGTTGTGTATCGATTACAGACAACTCAACAAGGTAACTGTAAAGAACAAGTATCCTTTGCCTAGGATCGACAATTTATTCGATCAACTCAAGGGAGCCGCAGTATTTTCTAAGATAGATCTGAGATTAGGGTATTATCAGTTGAGGGTGAAGTAGCAGGACGTACCAAAGACTGCATTTCAGACGAGGTATGGCCATTACAAATTTTTGGTGATGCCATTTGGCTTGACAAATGCCCTAGCAGTATTTATGGATTTAATGAACCACATTTTTCGACCTTATTTGGACAAGTTCGTCGTCGTCTTCATTGATGACATACTCGTCTATTCTCGTGACAAGGGGGAGCATTCAGAGCATTTGACGACTGTTCTACAGACATTGAGAGATAAGCAGTTGTATGCCAAACTCAGCAAGAGTAAATTTTTGCTATGAGAGGTTGGATTTTTAGGATACATTGTGTCGGGAGATGGGATCAGAGTCGACCCGAGTAAGATATCGGCAATTGTTGAGTGGAAACCACCAAGAAACGTGATTGAGATTAGAAGTTTTTTGGGTTTAGCCGGCTATTATCAATGTTTTGTAAAAGGATTTTGAATGATTGTTACTCCGATGATAAGGCTACTTCAGAAAGATGTTAAGTTTGAGTGGACAGAAAAATGCCAACAGAGCTTTGAGAAATTAAAGGCTTTGTTGACTGAAACTCTAGTATTGGTACAACCAGAATCAGGAAAAGAATTCATGGTGTATAGTGATGCTTCCTTAAATGAATTGGGTTGTGTGCTCATGCAAGAAGGCAAGGTAATAGCCTATGCCTCGAGGCAGCTAAAGCCACACGAGAGAAATTATCCGACCCACGATTAGGATTTAGCCGCCGTGGTGTTCGCATTAAAAATTTATAGACATTACTTGTATGGCGAGAGATGTCGAGTTTTCACGGGCCATAAAAGTATAAAGTATCTGATGACGCAAAAAGAGTTGAATCTATGAGAACGAAGATGGCTAGAGCTACTCAAGGACTACGAGTTGGTAATTGACTACCACCCCAGGAAGGCGAATGTAGTCTCTAATGCTTTAAGCAGTAAATTATTATTTGCCTTGAGGCCCATGGATGTTCAGTTGACTTTAGGTGATGATGGATCGATCTTAGCCAAAATGAGAGCTAGACCGGTGTTCTTACAAGAGATCGTTAAAGCTCAGAAAAATGACAAGGATTTACAGTTAAGACGGCTCAGTGTGAGACGGGAAATAAATTAGATTTCAGAGTTGGTGCCGATGGTTGCTTAAGGTATCGAGACCAAATTTGCGTACCTAGGGATGATGAGCTCATTCAGAGGATTTTGCAAGAGGTGCATAATAGTCGCTTTTCAATGCACTCGGGTAGAGTGAAAATGTTTAATGACTTGAAGAAAATGTATTGGTGGTCGGGGATGAAAAAAGACATTTCAGAGTTTGTCTCAAAGTGCCTAGTGTGTCAGTAAGTAAAAGCCGAACACCAAGTACCTTCGGGTCTACTTTAGCCCATAATGGTTCCTAAGTGGAAATGGGAACGCATTACTATGGACTTCGTTTCTATGCTGCCTTTGTCGTCAAAGAAGAAAGATGCAGTATGGGTCATTGTTGATAAATTAACAAAGTCGGCTCACTTTATACTAGTGCGTACAGATTACTCACTCGAGAAGTTAGCTGAGTTGTACATTTCTGAGGTAGTGAGATTGCACGGAGTGCCCTTGTCGATAATTTTGGATAGAGATCTGAGTTTTACATCTCGATTTTGGAAAAAGTTACAAGAGGCATTAGGGACAAAGTTGAATTTCAGCACTGGTTTTCATCCGCAGACTGGTGGCCAGTCAGAGAAGGATATTCAAATTCTTGAAGACATGTTGAGATGTTGCATCTTTGAGTTCCAAGGAAGTTGGGAAAGGTACTTACCACTTGTCAAGTTTGCCTGCAACAATAGTTATTAGTCGAGCTTGAGAATGGAACCTTATGAGGCTTTGTATGGGCGCAAGTGCCAAACGTCCTTGTATTGGTCAGAACTTAAAGAAAATTAGATACATCGGTTCGATTTAGTGAAAGAGACTGAAGAGAAGGTTAAGGTAATTCGAGATTGCTTGAAAGCAGCTTTGGATCGGCAAAAGTCCTAGCAGACTTGAAAAGAAAAGAGATTGAGTTTTGAGTTGGCGAAAAAGTATTTTTAAAGGTCTCCTCGTGGAAGAAATTCTTTTGATTCTGTAGGAAAGGCAAGTTGAGTGCACGGTTCATCGGATCCTATGAGGTGACCGAAAGAATTGGACCTGCAGCTTACCGATTAGCCTTGCCACCTGAGTTAGAAAAGATTCATGATGTCTTCCATGTATCCATGTTACGTCGCTATCATTTTGATCCTTTACACGTAATTACGCCGACCAAGGTCAAGATTCAACCGGATATGACCTATGGTGAAGAGCCGGTTAAGATTTTGGCTCGAGAGGTTAAGCAGTTGAGAAACAAGAGTATAGCATTAGTGAAGGTGTCATGGCATCGGCATGGAGTCGAGGAAGCTACATGGGAACTAGAAGAGATGATGAGAGATTAGTACATAAACCTCTTCAACGGTAAGATTTTCGAGGATGAAAATCCTAAATGGGGTAGAATTGTAACAGCCCGAAATTGGGCTTAGTCGGAATAGTGATTTCGAAATCACTTCCCGATATGTAAGAAAATTATTTTAGTGTTAAAATTACGTGTCGTAGTATTTTTATAAGTATTCATGAAAACTTTTGGTGAGCTAATTTTAGCAATTGTGAGCCTGATTGCGAAAAAAGACTAAATTGCATAAAGGGTAAAAGTTGTGATTTGTTAGTAAGTTGGGTTAATTGGCTAGAGAACTAAATTGAAGGGTTTTAATGGGCAATTAGGCCCATATATGAGAGGTTGGCCGGCCAAGGAGGGGAATAAGAGACAAAAATTGAAGAAAAGTCAAAGTTGTTGGTATAAGGTGGCTTAAATTGAAATAGAAAAATAGCCTAGGTGAATAGCTACCAATTTCTTCTTTTCTTCTTCTCTCTTTCACCAATTTTACCAGCACAATAGGGGGTTTTGAAAGCTTCAAATTTTTAGCCACTTATTTCTTCTTTAAGTAAGTGATTATAAGGTCTTTTCTTGAATAATTTTACATATTTGGAACCCTTGTAGCATGGGCTACCTATATAGGGCTGTATCTTGCATTTTGGTTTGAAGTTCAAAGTTTTTCCATGGATGAGTAGATGTCTTTTCTTAGAGTTTTATGAAAGAAAATGAATGTAGGGTACTTAATAAATAACTTTTGGAAATGGGTGTTCATAGAAAACACCTAAAAAAGGCCTATTTATAAAGTAAATAAGTTGTTTTGGTAAATGCTTGGATAATGGATATTTGAAGTTTTCATATGAATAAAAGGGCTTAGATAGGCATGAGAGATGAGGAAATTCGATAAAAATCAATTTTTGGCGTAAGGGCAAAATGGTCATTTTGCCAAATTGTGAATTTTGGATTGTTTCAATTAATTTAGTGATTTAATTGATGAATTTGTATTCGTATAGATCAAGGAGAGCATGGAGTCAACTTTGACCGAGGCAAGGGAAAAGCTTCAGAGTAAATTCCACATTTCTCGTATTTTGTATACCAAGGTAAGTTTATATGTAAACGATACCTCTTTTATTAATATTTTTACTCATGAATGTCTTATATGATGTATGGATAAATGTTATGGATATGTAATGAAATCGTGATAAGTGGGAGTACGATTAAATTTCCATAAATCGTGAATAAAGGTGGGCTATGTGTGAACCACCGGAAAATTGTTGAAACTAGCGATGCTAAGTGCAAGTCGCTTGGTTTGCGATCATTATCGATGCGCTAATTGCAAAACCATCAGAAATAAATTAGTAAGGGTGGGCTAAGTGCGATACCACCACAACTTAATTAATAAAGGTGGGCTAAGTGCTACACCACCGTAATTTATTGAGGACGATGGGCTAAATGCGGAATTCATTTTAATATTACTCATCTGCTATGAATGATTATATATGAACCTATTTTGTATGGATATGTTTATTGTGAAATTTCTTGAATGAAACTTATATATATGGGTTGTAATGATAGATAAGTGCAGGGATTGTATGTGCTAATCAATATGAGCTATGTGCGTAAAATTGTGTTGAGAATGTTGGATAAATGGCGAGAAGAGTAAGTGAACTTATGGCTGGAAAAAAATATTTGGGATGGTCAATACTATAGTTAATTTCCTAATGTATGGTTATGGTATCATTTGTTTGCATATAGACTTACTAAGCTTTATGCTTACCTTTCTCTTTTCCATTTTCTTGTAGTGTCGCCTAAGTAATTCGAGGATCCAAAGACATCGGAGGCATCTCCCACACTATCAATTGAAGCATTCGATACAGTTGTATTTTGTAATTGAGTAATGGCATGTATAGGTTAGATAGACATTCTGATGTAAGATCTATTAGTAAGCCAATTGTGTTGGCCATTTATGTTACTAAGTTCATTTTGTAAATGGCCCTTGGAACTGGCCTAAAACCGTTAGAGTTGCCTAATGAAATGGGATGAATTCACATGGAATTGGTCCAAAATTACTTGGTAAATTATTCTTGCATTTTTGGACATGAGTTGGTTGATGAATTAATACCCATTTAGGGGCATTTAGATGAGTATTGGTGTTATGTTATGACGTATGAAGATTAGAGTTATGTTTGCATGTGTTTCAAGGTGGCTAAGGGCTTGGTAAATAGCCCTATATTGCCCACACGGGTAGACACACGGGCGTGTGTCTATGCCGTGTGAGATACACGGGCTGCACATAGTCATGTTGCTCGACCGTGTGTCCCTTACACCTTGCATGGATAGCATTAAATGTCATAAGGTTTTCCCACGGGCATGGGACACGGTCATTTGTCTCAACCATGTAGAGGACACGGCCAGCACTTGGGGGTGTGCCAAGGCTGTGTGGTTGATGACGTCAGAAATAGAATACCCAGGTTTTTGTACACAGGTGTTGCCACGGGCATGTCATGGTCGTGTGTTAGACACGGCCTGGGTAGATGGGCGTCTGCCAGGCCATGTGAGAACCCCTGTAGGTTAAAGGTTAGAAATTAAATTCACTCAGATGAGGGGCACAGGCGTGTCCCTAGCTTACTTTGGCTGTGTGAGGTACACGGGCCATTAGCATGGCCGTGTCTTGAGGCCACACGGGCGTGTTGCCCTTCGACACGGGTGTGTTGCCCTTCCACACGGGCATATGCCCTATTTCTAGTGGAATTTTCTAAAAGTTTTCTAAGTGCTAGAAATGGTCCCGGGTTGTTTCCAAACCGTGTTTTAGGCCTCATAGACCCATATTAAGGTCTATAGGACATTGTTTGAAAAAGTTTTAAATTGGGACACGTTTAAATGATTATAGTTGAATGTTTGCATGGAATTTAGTAAGGTAACGCCTTGTACCATATCCCGGCATCGAATACTAGTAAGGGGTGTTACAGGTTCTGCATTTGCTGTTGCTGTCGACGATTCCTACGAATTATTCTTTCTAGATTTGTGATTGGCTCTATAGGTGTTCCCCTACTATGAGTCATACACTAAGCCAAAAGAGAATAAGGAAGTTAGTAAGAATAAAAAAATAAAACCGTAGCTATAATTTAGAAATTTCCTAATTTTTCTATTAAAATGTAAAAAATTAAAATCAATTTAGTGACGTTGCCTCCTTGGTGATGACACTAACAACTTGATCACGTCCGGATGTACCAACGACCAAAGTAGAAATCCTGCACAAATTATGTTAAAAAAAATGGTATTCCTAAGTATACGGGTCAGGTTGTAATATAGTTACAATAGAGTAGGTGAGTACTTCAAGGGTCGTATCTAAGGGAGGTGAGCACTAAGTTAATCCTAATTTAATGACAAATAGACATAATTATACTTTAAATAAATTATTTTACAACTAAACATAAAAATAGAGTTTCTAATAACTAAACAAACAAAATAATATAAATAGAAAAACTTCGAAGATTTGCTATGGAAACTTAATCAAATATTAGCATGGGTGATTAGCTCGCTTCAGTAATCCTAATTAATTGTATCTTTGAGTTCCTTGTTCAATCAACTAGTCATTACCTTATCAGGATATCTTGATCTTCCATTAAACTTAATCAGATCTTAGCATCGTCACCCTCTGACTCCTCGTCATCGGCTGCCTCACCTTCGCCATTCCCCTTTGTATTGGTTTCCTCCTCCTTATCGTCCTTTCCCTTGGATGAGTCACTCGACCTGGCGAGCCATTGTATGGCCTATGATCTTTGAGTCACCATAATTGTGTTCACGAATGGCTTCATGGCCTCAAGCATTCGGGTACTGTAAATTACATTATGGCCTAACTGACATTGCCACTATGTAGGCTCACCTTTAGTATTTTTCTTGGCACTTAATTTTTTCTTTGCTCGAGGCACATCCATTTTGTCCTTCTGTCATTTATTCCACTCCTGAATGTTTTCTCGATGAAGGGGTTGGAATTGATGAAGCATTGAATCACCGATTATGCTATGGACAGATTGGTGCGATTTCTCCGTTGGGTCTATAATCACCTTAATCGTACAACATAAATCTGTAATCAAGGGAGGAAAATATATTCCAACTTTGCCTTCTGTAATGCACTTTTCCATTTCATGATTGATCCAATATCCTAGGAAAATTCATTTGCGCCACAAGATGGAGAAAAGAAGCACAACTAGAAAAATGTTAACAATGTTGGTGTTCAGTAGACATGTGCAAATGAATTGCATCCACATCTTAGCTATGAGGAACCTAATTACTTGCTTAGAAAGAGGAAATTTAGTGCCCATCACGTTTCCATACTCCTAAGTCCCAGATCAAAAATTTTAAAATGGCGTCCATATCAATGTTTGTAAAATGCTCGAGATACATGGTTTGAATCTTGCCTCTTTGATAAAAAGGGATGATGTAATGTTCAAAAATGCATTTAGGGTCAATATCTATCCACTTGTACTTTACATTTACCTGATTATCTTTTGAAATTTCAAGTTAGCATAGAACTTTAAGAATACGGGTATTACTGCAAGCATAGTGGATAAAATCACAAATTGATTCCACGGATGGTGGCGAACCAAGTTCCAAATTTTGTGGCAATCTGGGACGGCTAAGTCAAAACCACATTAATAGATAAACGATCGAATTTGTATTGATTGAAAATATTTTTCTTCCTTTTTGGACACAAATTTGTCCTCATTATGTACCGATGACTAAACAGGTTTGGATAGGGTGCGAGATCATTTGGGGGCTCTTGGTGGCATTTCAAAAACTAACCAATTAACCCACAATCAAGCAACAATTGTAATCGAAAAGAAAAATGAAACGAAAATAACTCAAAATTCAAAAATACTAAGAGAAAAAAAATTGAACTGAAGCAATTTGTTGTTGTCAAAGGGGATTGAAGCGACGTTTCTCTGCCGATCCAAAGCAAGGAAAAACTTAAACTTGCAAGATAAAAAGAAAACAAAAGAGCTAGGAAAAGAAAACTTTAAAGGATTAGAAGAGAGATTTGAGAGAGTTTGGAAGAAAAGATAAAGAGAGTGGGAGTATTTTGGGGATTTAGGTTGCATAATTTTAAAATAATGAAGCACATTGGGATCTTTTGAGGGTAGGGAAGCTTAAAAAGTCTCCCAAAACCCACAAGTCACCATACCTGACTCGCGTATCGCTTGACTTGACTTGGATATTGTGATTGTAACAGCCCGATTTAGGGCCTAAACAGAATAGTGGTTTTGAAACCACAAATTTGCAGTAGGAAAAATTTATTCCGATTAGATTTTAATGTTTATTGTGTGATTGAACGTCTGTGTGAAATTTTCGTCATAAGATTTTATTGTTTGGGTATCCAATTTAATATTTAGGACTAAATTGAAATAGATTAAAAATGTGTGTTCTAGTTCATAAAGGTACTTGGTTGGAATGGGTTTTAAATTAGGGGTCCTTATATAGAAATTAGACTATTTTATGTCATAATGGACAAAAATGGACATGAAAGGGTAAAATTTTAAAGAAGAGTAAAAAGGGCATTTTGGTAATTTGGTAATTAAATGGACTAAAAGACAAAATAAAAGCCAAAAAGACCTTGTCCATCTTCTTCATGGCCGAATGTAGCAAATGGAAAGCCATGGCTAAGGTTTTCAAGCTTCCAAGCTTCATAGTAAGTCCGTCTTTGTCCCGTTTTTAATGCTCTTTACGTTTTTGAAATCCTCGTAACATGAACTCTTTATTTCTACCATTTATTTGAGCTAGGGTTGAGCTTTAAAAATTTACCCATATGTGAAATTTTTTTGTTTTGATGCCTAATGGTAGAATATGAATGCTCGGTGTGTAATAAACGACTTTTACTAAGTGATTTTTGATGAAATTGCATAAAAGGACTAGTTTGTAAAAAGTTGTAAAATGTGTGTAAATGTGTGTAAATGTGTGAGTAAATGCAAAATTTTGGTTGCTATAGTTATGAAAATAGTTTGGCTAGGCCTAAAATGCAAAGAAATTGAATGAAAATCATTTTTCGCGCCTAAGGGAAAAAGTGTAAATATGATAAAGTTTAGGGGCAAAAATGTAAATTTTTCCAAAATGTGAATTTAGGCTAATTTGAGTAGCATGATGAATAAATGAGTTAACTGTGTTGTTATAGACCAAGGAAAATGAGATTCGGACTTAGAACGGAGGAAAAAAGGAAGATGACGAATAAGTCATTTTCACCGATTGTGCTACCGAGGTAAGTTTGTATGTAAATAATGCATCGTTTTTACTTAGGTTATCATATTTTATTATGTTTTATGAAATGTGGCTGAATATTGAATGAAATTGACAAGTATCAAAAAGTGAGAAATTTCCCGATTGAACATTAGGAATAGAATAGGATACAAGTGATATGTCACTAGTGACTCAAGTGTGGTACTATGTGAAGTCCACTTTGAGAAGAGATAGCTTGATCACAAGTGTGGTACTATGTGAAGGCTACTTTGTGAAGAAAGATAGCTTTGGTCACAAGTACAGTACTATGTGAAGGCCACTTTGTGAAGAAGGTAGCTTTGGCTACAAGGGTGGTGATATGTGCAGGCCACCGGGTATCCGTTATTATTCCAATGTGTTCAACGGGAAATGATTAAGTGTAAATGAATATCACTATGTCTCTATATATGATTGAACTTTGCCAAGGTTGATATGGAGTAAGTGTTACAATGAAAGTTACTATAGAGAAAACATAAAAGAGTAAAATTAGCAATAAGACAGTTTTAGACAGCAACAGTTGTGTGATTTTTAAAATCAACAAAAATGGTGGAAATCGAATTAGAGGTTTAATAAATACAAAATAAAAACTTGTTGAGTCTATTTTCATATAAAAGAAACGGTGTAAGCAAAAGAATTTCATATTATGAGATATTTGAATTTTAGTAAGACAGGGTCAGAATGATTTTGGAATCCCCTGTTTCAAATTTTTAAAATCATTAAAAATTGTAAAAAAATATTTTTGGCTATAATTTATATTCTTAAAATCCTTAATGAGTCTATTTTCAAGAGAAACAAACAGGAACATTATCCGAATTCCATACGAGGAGATAATTAATTTTTAGTGAAGAGGGGTCAGAACTCTCGGACAGTGAAACAAGGGTGAATTTAATGAATAAGCTGTACCTATTGGCTAAACCAAAAATTCTAAAAATTTTATGGTAAGAATATATGTGAGTCTAGTTTTAGGGAAAATTAGCAGATCTTAATTTGATGTTCTGTATCTCAAGATATAAATAATTTAGTGACTATGACTTGTGTAGACAGCTTGATATGAACATAAGTGAATAATGGAACTTTGTGCAATTATGATTGTATTATCTTGAGAACGTATTGTGAAGATTTGTAAGAGCATGTTAATAAATTACTTAGTATTTACATACCTACTTATTAAGCTATAATGCTTACCCCCTTCCTTTCCTTTTTCCTATAGTGTCACAAATGCTAGCTCTAGTTGGAGGTCGTTGGAGATTCTATCACACAAACAAGTTATTGATTGGTATTATATCAACGATTTTCAAGTATTTTTAAGTCTATGGCATGTATAGGGACTTGATTATGTGTGTATATGTTATTATGAGTTGGCCTAGAATGTTGGCTCATTCTATTTGAAGGTTATTGTTGTATAAGGCCGTTTAATGTGGCTGATAATTGTTATGTTATAAGTCTATGATGATGCATTTCAAGAATGTGTATGCCTGCATGTGTTGGATGAGTAAATGTGTGATAATTATGAATGGTAAATGTGATTGGTTGTGTTAGTTGCATGATGTGAATGGTTAAATGTGTGTGTGATTATGCATGATGAATGTGGTTTGTAAATGGTATGTAGATGTCTTAGTGTGGATGTTTGAATGCTTAATAATACCATATTTGTAATGATAAATTTGTATAAGCATATTAGTGTTTTGGGGTGACAAAGAGATTGGTAAATAGCCTTACTTGTGGCCACACAGCCATGTGCCCAGGGCGTGTGCCCATGTTTTATTTTTTTATTTTTTTAAGAAATTTTTTAGTGCTTTCAAAAGTTCTCGGTTTAGTTCTGGACTACTTCTAAAGTATGTATTGGGTCTGGTAATGCCTCGTACCCTATTCTGGCGTCGAATACGGGTAAGGGGTGTTACAGTGATACCCAGGGTAAGATGTCATTATATTCATATTTTTTAACCCTTCACATTCCTTTTTGTCAGAGGTATCACGATACCACTGTGTAAAACCAAAATTTTGACTTTTGAAATTCTATTGGTATCGTAACATCAGGGGTTCGATATTGCGATACTAAAAAGATTTTTGGCCCCCATTTTGAAACTATCCTACAAATTACGATATCCCCCATTTGGGTATTCCGATTTCACTGAACATGCCCCAAAACTCTTACAAAATCATTCTTTTTCCTCTCAATCATCAAAACTATCCCTCAACAAGTTTAAAATGCAAATAACTATGAATTAAAATCCTATGCTACATGTAAAAAGTTCATGCTCAAAACATTTAATTGTTTACAACTTTTTAGGTCTTCTTGCCACATGCGGTAAATTAAAAATGAAACTTGAGGCAGTCAGTCACGCCATCGAAATGATGTTTCATCGATGTCTTCAACACTTGGATACACCTCTTGTTCAATGTGCAACTAAGGCCTCCCGAGAATCATAATGTCCTTATTCTCATTCACTTTCAAATTCTCTTGCGTTGCGCATGAACACCTGAAAAACTACACCATTCCATAAAAGTTGCAAACTTGTTAGCATGATAAGGTCTCATCTCAACCACCTGACACTCATTCCCTTGTGTTGGCAACACCTCATAAGACTTAGGCTTGGTCTCAACGCATTTGAAAATTTTGGTCTATCCCTCGATGTCCATAGTCAACTCACCCATTCTTACGTCTATTGTAGCTCTAGAAGTGGCCAAGAAAAGTCTCTCTAAAACTATTGAAATTTTGAGATCCTTCTCAAAGTCTAGCATAATAGAGTCAATGACAAAAATGAATTGCATATCCTTCACTGACACATCCTCAAGGAATCCTTTGGGTGTACCAAAGATCGGTCAGCTAATTGCAAAGTGACTATCATTTCTTGAAGCTCTCCCAAACCTAACCTCCTATAAATGGACAATGTCATGAGGTTAATGCTTGCCCTTAGGTCAAATAGGGCTTTCCCAAAACTCACTTTGCCGATCTCTATTGGGATGGTGAAGCTACTGGGATCCTTAAGCTTGGGAGGGACTTTACTAGACACTACCACGCTATATTCCTCATTAAGAGCGATTTGCTCCTCTTTCCCTATTTTTTTCTTATAAGACATAACATCCCTAAGGAACTTGGCATATTTGGGCATTTTCTCAATAAGCTCTAAAAAGGGGGTTCACATTCAAGGCCTTAAACATATTGAGGAATTGTAAGAACTCGTCACTTTCTTTCTTTTTCTTCTCCTCTAAACATCAAGGAAATGGTATAGGCTTCGAGATAGGTAGTGGTGGTGGAACGATTCTATCCTCTGGTTCAACTTGTGTGGGTTCAATATCACGTCTTTCTTTCTCTAGCACCCCATCTCCAACTCTGGGAGTGTAGGTGCTCTTGTCCTTCTCACTATCTTCCTTCTATCCATTATTTGGTCAGATAGGTTCCTATAACACCCTTTACCTGGTCCAGTCATTGAACCCGAGTAATAGAATATTACATACAATTATAAACCTTTTACATAGAAATTATAACTCAAAATCTCAATTAATTAACATATAATTCATAAAAAATCAAATTATCATATGTTTCAATCAATTTCGGATTAATAATAAGCTTGCAAAAGATTAAAACTAAGCAAGCAACTATTAAGGATTAAATTGAAACTAATTCAAAAAGGTAGGAAAAATCTGCAAACGGGGGTCACACGGCTATGTCCCCTGATCATGTGCAAGAGTTAATCTTGTGTGAGACGGATCACATGACTGTGTCACTAGAACCTATAACTGGCTGTGGTCATGTGCACCAAAGTGACCTAAATTTTTATAGACCATACGACTGTGTGAACCTGTAGTTACCTTTGAAAACAAGTTTTTTTTAGCATAATTCACTTAAGCAACAAACCATCCTTTTTAAACCACATTCAAGCATTTCAAAAACATTCAAAATAAGCCAATACCATCATTTATAATCACAACCTAAGTTTCTAACCAATATGCCAAAAATTGGCACCTCAATTTACAATTCAAACAAATGAAATGAATATACCCAATCATACCAACATGCCTTCAAGGCACTTCAAAAAAATTCCATCTTTCAAAGTGCAACCATTAGAACATCTAAATACCAATTCATTAAACATTAAATGACACATTCACTATCACTTACTCAAGCAAAAAATAACCTTTAAATCAATCTCATGTATCAAGCATCAAACTTACCAAAACATCACCTAAACATAACCAAAGCATATCATACATCATTCTACATCCAAGCATCAACCAAAAACATATTGCATATCATGATATTTTCTCAAAAATAAGGATATTAGGAATATAACTCTAGTAACCTAACAGGTCATCAATAACTTGACTATTACCATTACATATGTATACATATACACTTAACCTCCAAAGTACCAACAAGACACAAAATAACCATTATACGTATATAACATCCTAGGTAAATGCCAAGACCAAAATGAATGAGTCACCAACTCTTGAGTTTGGATTGTCATCTGATGCTGAGTCAACGATTGAATCATAAAGTACTTAACCTACACATAAAAAACAAAACCGTATGCTAAGTATACTTCGTGGTATTTCTATAATAAAACATTAAAACATAATATAAATTCTATAATGCATTTTAATGTGTCAATCTACAAGACCTAATACATCACCTAATTATTAAACCTATTTACATATCTTAAACCGAGCTATCATAGTTGCAGCATATACATTTTTTTCTATCTCAATCGAATTGATTAAATCTTAAAATGTCAAATCCATAATTCCAAGCTTATAAACTAATTCCACTATCCACCCTTATTTCAATTTAATTTATATTCAATTTCCCAATTCTACAACATAATTTGATCAACCAATCATCAATTTCACATATGTGACAGCATATTTCATCACCAACTAAATTCAATTGCACAATTATATCACTATATCATATTTCCAAGTCTATTCAATTTAGTCCTTCTCACAAACAACAAATTCAAATCGATTCAATTCAGCTCGTTCTATCATTTCCAGCTTACCTTATGTTATTACCATGAAATGCAATTGATAATGCAATAAATGAAAAGGTTCAGGTTATAGAAATACAAATCGTAAACTCCAAGCTATTTGTCAATGACTTTATCTTTTCCTTTCCATTTTGAGGAATCCATGTCGACATTAGCTATGGATTAACATAAATATACAAAATGATAAAAACAAAATCATATGTTATTACCATACAATGCATATCAATATGCGCATGCAATGGACAATTACCCATAGCCAACCCTGTACACCCCCTTCCAACCCTACACTCCTGTGGGGAGATACTCAACGCACCCATCCTTATACACTTGTTGTGACACCGGTTGCGGCACCACTCATCGTTGCAACAGAGCTGCTCGTGGCTTAAAAGCCTTCGTTGTAGCACTGTTGTGGCACTACTCATCGTTGCAATAGATCTGCTCGTGGCTTAAAAGCTTTCATTGGATCCACAGTCGTCAAGCGGCCGTGCGACCTTCATATACACTTCCACCAATCAGAACCCAGCCTATATGCAACATATAATCTCATGAATGCATTATAATACACATATGTCATACAAATCACACTTATATCAAATAGGGGTACTTTAGTAATTTTATCCTACAAGTGTGTTTTGGGTAATTTCTACCTTACAGGGTATTTTGATAATTTCTTAACGATATGGGTCTTAATTATGAACTTTAGCCCATCAACAAGTCCTCGTTGGCTAAAGTGAATGGACACTATGCACCAGGTAGGATTCCAGAGAAGAGGAGGTGGGTCATTAAGACCACTTAAGTACCAAGCTCTCCCTAGATCCAATCCTAGACATGCATATGCCCATTGCCACGCTCTAACCTTATGACTTGTCCATAGAAGTACTTGATAAATTAATTAAGTTTTATGCCGCTTAAGGATTCATTAGAAACTTAGGCCTAAAAGTCCATTATAAAACCCTAGCAAGTCTACATGCTTTCATACATTCATATAGCCTATCAGGCCCAATCACATTTATATGGCCCACTAGGCCCAGCCACAATTATACGGCCCATCAGGGCCAAATCTATTCCAAGCAATACAACCATCTTAATCAGCTCATCACTTATTACCAATCTAGGCCCACGAGCCTGTCAGACCCATTTGGCCCATTCTAGCCCAGTTGGTCAAAACGTAACCCAAGTCCATGAGATCGCTCATGGGGTATATGGTATCGTATCGATTACCCTCTTACGAGTGTTCGCGTACTCGCAAGACTACCGTGTAAAACTGTCGGCTTTTTGGTATTTCAAATTTTTGATATTTTGACATTTCGGGATTTGTCGTTCTATTGTGTGTGTGAAGTGTGTGTACATACCTGGTAACCAAACATGCTACAATCTCCTTAGCCACAAACCTACAATCAATATCACCCTTCGGTTACTCATGTGCTTAACAAATATTCCTACAGACAACCGAAATCTTACCATTTGCCTTACCTTGGGCGACAAGTCCTAAAAGCATTTTCTTGATCACTATTCACGATTATTTTCTAGATCTGCATTAACCCAACCATTAAAGATTGAATCATGAGTGATTCGCACACATCATCTAAGATCTTTTGACCTTCAACCAACCCAAAATAAAGATGAGATACTTACCCAAAACTTGAAACGCATAAGGGGTAATTTGGAAGAGATCTATAGAACACAGATTCGATATTGATCCCCACGAATCAATCGGCCAGAGTTGAAGCAAATAGTGGCGGTACTGAAGGAATTCAGCCAAAGTGTATTGGCTTTAGAGTAGAGAAAAGAAAAGAAAAGGGGGTTTTGGCTTCTGAGTACTTTGAGAGAAAAGTATTTTGAATGACTAAAACCCAAAAGGGTAGATGCTATATTCGGCTCTTTGAAGGAGAACAAATAATTCATGAACGAAAGGAAATCACTCACTACCTAGTTACACGAAAGAAACCCGAAACCAAAAGAGGAGAATGTACAAAAAAATGCTAAGAGAATTTGGTATAACACTTACTAAAGCTGAAATTGCCTTCCCCCAACTACCTATTCGGCTCCAACACTTCTCTTATCCCTATCTCCTAATTTTTCCGCACGATAAGCTCCTTATTCCCTTCATTGAATTTCTCTTCTGATCAGTCCCCTTCAGAGTCCATTCCAATGCCACTACTAGCCATCTACAGAGAAAAAAATAATTCCTAAATATTATCATGTAGGATCTCATTACTTGCTAATGATGCCACCTACAGCTCCCTATGTAGTACTACTTTGCCACTGCAACACAAGCTTGTGTCTAATTTCTACCCCATTTATTTAAAAGCCCTACAACTCGATGTCAGGGTTCCTTGGCTACTTAAACTAAATTTTTCCCTACTTCTAAGTTCAGGTTCAGGACTTCATGGAAGCTCTCCAACACTAAAGAAAAATTACCTAACTAGAAAATCATTCACACATTCCACATCCAAAATTGCAAAAATGAAGGTTCGAGATTTTTGGGGCGTTACAACTCTACCCCCTTAAAGAAATTTCATCCTTGAAATTTCCAACTACCTACTAAGCACCCAATATAGGTTACACCACTACACTTCTGCTACGCACTCTGATTCTAATACCAAAATAATTGTACAGTACACTATGGTAGGGTACGTACCAGTATTCGCATCAAAAGTGTCTCTGACCTCTTGGCGATATGCTGCGTAAATCAGAGCTGGTTGCCTCACCTCAGCATAATCAGCACCTCTACCTGGTGCTCCATGACCTAAGCTATTCTCACTTCTGGCCTGACCTTGGCCCCTTAGCGACTGCTGACCACCCCTCTGAGGCTGCTCATGACCCCTTCCTGCTTGTACTTGACCTCGCCTCCTTGGACACTCTCTGAAACGGTGCTCCATTGAACCACAACCTAGACAAGCTCTTGTCCTACTCCAGCACTTACCCAAGTGTCATTTCCCACAAAAAGCATAAGGTGGTATTCTAGCATTAGCATTAGCATTAGCAGCAAGGGGCCCAACTCTGACCAGCCCGTCCACTCTGGCCCTCCTCGTAGGCCTCTGTCCAACACTAGAAGATTCTGCATCCCGTTTTTTTTCCTCTTTCCTTATCCCGGATTAAACGCTTAGTGCGCTTTGCCTCTTCCGTAACCTTAGCTTTCTTAACCAGTGCTGCGAAATCTCGCTCCCTCTGTGGAGCTATCAGCACTCTAAGACTGTCTCTCAGGCCGTCCTCAAACCGTATGCACCGTTCATAATCTGTGGCCATTATTCCCTTAGCATACCTACTAATTCGTACGAATTTTGCCTCATACTCCGCCACGGATCTGTCTCCTTGTGTTAAGTTTAAAAAATCCTTCCTTCGGGCATCTATATAGCTTGCTCCAACGTACTTCCCTTGAAATGCGGATTTGAAGAATTCCCAGGTGATCCGCTCAGGTCGGGTCCTCTATTTCACAGTTAGCCACCACTGGTAGGCTTCCTCTCTAAGCAGTGATACCGCTCCTTTTAGCTTTTGCTCAGCCGTGCAGTCCAGGTCATCCATTATCCTTTCGGTGGCCTCCAACCAATATTCGACCATATTTGAAGCCACACCAGCTACACCCATGAAGACCTCAGCCCCATTATATCAAAGTCGCTCCGAGATTGACCCACAACTTCCCACACCATTGTTGGGCCCAACGACCTTTTCTAAAATCCTTAACATCGCCTGCGACATACCGTCGTCTGCAGCGGCCCTATCATACGGTCCTATCTCAGTTATTGGTGAGGTTGAAGCCTCCTCCACTCCAACATTGGGTATGTGGCCCGATGCCAATGACCCAGCCCTAGCACTTCCACGGCCTCTGCCGTGGCCTCTCGCACCTCTTCTAGCAGTTATCGTTGTTTGCGTATTATCTAAATTAGAAATTTTATGGAATTAGTTCATAGTTCCACTGTTTAAAGCAAGTGTCTTATGAAAGTAATAGTTTAAGAGTTGTTTTCATAGTCGTACGTCCACTATAGGCTTAAGTTTCCTATGGGCTTTAGTCTTTCCCTACCTAAGAGTCTATAACCTAAAGTAGCCTAGTAACTAGCACATCAACTTAAGACAAGCTTAGTAATAGAACTTACTTGGCTCGGCATCGGAGACTCAGTGTGCCACACTTCAAAATCCTTCAAAACTTTTTGATTCATTTGCAAACAATTTTAAACCCAAAATCTAAAGCACATTTCACAATCGGAGCTTTGCAACCGGGTTCTGATACCACTAAATGTAACACCCCAAATTCGGTCCAGAAGTTAGGCCCGAATCTGGCGTGTCACATTGAAGTGTTGACTCGTATAAATCGTATACTTGTAAGACTTTGAAGACATTCGTCCGTTCGTGGTTCGAATAAGGGCTTATTTTCAAAATAGTTTTGTTAGAAAAATAACTTAGTTTAAACCATGTTCATTAAAAGGTTTGCTTAATCAAAAGTTTAGGTGAGTTTGAGTAAAATTTTTTAGTTTATAAGTTGAAAACCCAAGTGTACATATCTTGTTAAATTATAGCGAAAGCTCATGTTTTAAGAAAACGTTCAGATATTTATGTTGATTTAGAAAACATGTTTAATTTTAGAAATCCCATTTGAGTTTGACAATTTAGCATATATAATAATAAAATCCAAATATAATATCATACCGGAGATAAAAGGCCTAATTACAACCCAATAAAACAATGTAAAATAAGGAAAGTAAATAAAACTAGTAATCCTCAAAGTAAATAGCAGTGTAGTGTGGCCACCTCCAAGTCCTCTCCTACGTCGAGCCGCCTACTGAGGGTCACCTGGAAAAATTAAAAAGAGGGAGTGAGTTTCGAAACTCAGTGTGTACGACCCTCGTCAAACAAGTAATCATGCAACAATCAGATTGGGCCTAAGCCCTATTCAATATCAATGGCCTTTGGGCCTTAGCCCATAGTGGCCTCACTTGAGCCTGAGCCCATATCACAATATACAGTGGCCTTTGGGCCTAAGCCCATAGAGGCGCCCCGGTTGGGCTCGAGCCCTTATCACAAATATCAATATGCGCATGCAATGCACAATTACCCATAGCCAACCCTGTACACCCCCTTCTAACCCTACACTCCTGTGGAGAGATACTCGACCCACCCATCCTTATACACCTGTTGTGACACCGATTTCGGCACCACTCATCGTTGCAGCAGAGCTGCTCGTGGCTTAAAAGCCTTCGTTGTAGCACCGGTTGCGGCACTACTCATCATTGTAGCAGTGCTGCTCGTGGCTTAAAAGCCTTCGTTGGATCCACAGTTGTCAAGCGACCGTGAGACCCTCATATACACTTTCGCCAATCACAACCCAACCTATATGCAACACATAATCTCATGAATGCATCATAATACACATATTTCATACAAATCGTACTTATATCAAATAGGGGTACTTTAGTAATTTTATCCTACAAGTGTGTTTTGGGTAATTTCTACCTTACAGGGTATTTTAATAATTTATTAACGATATGAGTCTTAATTACGAACTTTGGCCCATCTACAAGTCCTCGTTGGCTAAAGTGAACGGACACTATGCACCAAGTAGGATTCCAGAGAAGAGGAGGTAGGTCATTAAGACTGCTTAAGTACCAAGCTCTCCCTAGATCCAATCCTAGACATGCATATGCCCATTGCCACACTCTAACCTTATGACTTGTCCACAGAAGTACTTGATAAATTAATTAAGTTTTATGCCGCTTAAGGATTCATTAGAAACTTAGGCCTAAAAGTCCATTATAAAACCCTAGCAAGTCTACATGTTTTCATACATTCATATAGCCTATCAGGCCCAATCACATTTATATGGCCCACTAGGCCCAGTCACAATTATACGGCCCATCAGGCCCAAGCCTATTCCAAGCAATACAACCAACTTAATCAGCTCATCACTTATTACCAATCTACCAATTTTCGCTTATCTGGGACCACGAGCCCGTCGGACCCATTTGGTCCATTCTAGCCCAGTTGGCCAAAATGTGACCCAAATCCATGAGATTGCTCATGGGGTCTTTGGTATCATATCATTACCCTCTTACGAGTGTTCGCGCACTACAAGATTACCGTAGCCAAACTTTTGGCTTTTTGGCATTTCGGTATTTTGGCTTTTTAGCATTTCGGCATTTCGGGATTTACCATTCTATTGTGTGTATGAAGTATGTGTACACACCTCATAACCAAACACGCTACGATATCCTTAGCCACGAACCTACAATCAATATCACCCTTCAATTACTTATCTACTTAACAAATATTCCTACAGACAAACGAACTGTTACCATTTGCCTTACCTTGGGCGACAAGTCCTAAAAGCCTTTTCTTGCTCACTATCCGCAATTATTTCCTAGATCTGCATCAACCCAACCATTAAAGATTGAATCATGAGTGATTTGCACACATCATCTAAGATCCTTTGACCTTCAACCAACCCAAAATAAAGATGAGATACATACCCAAAACCCGAAAGGCATAAGGGGTAATTCGGTAAAGATCTATAGAACATAGATTCAATATCGATCCCCACGAAACAATCGGCCAGAGTTGAAGCAAATAGTGGCGGTACTGAAGGAATTCGGCCAAAGTGTATTGACTTTAGAGTAGAGAAAAGAAAAGAAAAGAAAAGGGGGTTTCAGCTTCTGAGTACTTTAAGAGAAAGGTATTTTGAATGACTAAAACCCAAAAGGGTAGAGGATATATTCGGCTCTTTGAAGGAGAACAAATAACTCACGAACAAAAGGAAATCACTCACTACTTAGTTGCACGAAAGCAACTCGAAACCAAAAGAGGAGAATGCACAAAAAAATGCCAAGAAAATTCGGAATAACACTTACTAAAGCCTAAATTGCCTTCCCCCAACTACCTATTCGACTCCAACACTTCTCTTATCCCCATCTCCTATTTTTTCTCCATGATAAGCTCCTTAATCCCTTGCTTGAATTTCTCTTCTGATCACTCCCCTTCAGAATCCACTCCAACGCCACTACTATCCATCTATAGAGAAAAAATAAATCCTCAATATTATCATGCCAACCTTCGAACCTAGGATCCCCTTACCCTCCCTAAGTGGCACTACTTTGCCACTGCACCACAAGCTCACTTGTGTCTAATTTCAATCCCATCTATTTAAAAGCCCTACAACTCGATGTCAGGGTTCCTTAGGTACTTAAACTAAAAGTTCCCCTACTTCTAGGTTTAGGTTCAGGGCTTCATGGAAGCTCTCCCATACTAAAGAAAAATTACCTAACTAGAAAATCATTCCACATTCCACATCCAAAATCGAAGAAATGAAGGTTAGGGATTTTTGGAGCGTTACACTGCACCTGCCACTCAAACAAACAAATCCCTTCCACCCACAAGTAAAAGTAACATATAATAACATTTAAGCACAGTCCAAGCTCCATAACGCAATGTTTGAAAAATATACTAATATAATATCCTAAAATGCAACTAAATTCACCTAAGTACAAGCAATTAACCAAGTCTAAAGGCCTAAAATATAACTCTTTTTAAGAGTTATCACACCCCCAAACCTGAATTATTTCTTGCCCTTAAGCAAAATATGCATGAATGCAAGAATTGCCATAACAACATAATTACCTTTGTATTGCCAAGTCGTATAGAGCATATTTTTGTACTTCAATTCTCAGTAATTTTCTGCGTCTAAAAATTTGTTTAGGCTTCATAAGCTTATTTAGCAAAGGCAGTGTAGAAAATTTTACCCTAAAAATAAAAATTCTAAATCTTCATATAATTTTAACTATAGCGTCTCCTAAATTACTTTGTTCATCTTTTAACCAAATTCAGTTTTCTTTTTAAACTTGGCATCTTGTATACTTTAATAAGCATATATCTATTTATTATAAATTTTTCAACTAGGGGATTCATCTCATCACATGGTTTTTTTTTTTTTTACTTAAAAATCACAGTAGAGCATACACTGAATTGCCGAGTACTCAATCATGTCATGATTTGAATGAGATTCACTCATGAAACCAAGGCTTTTAACTTAGAAGATGGATGGAGCAAACAACTACCTTATTAGCTACTTAGCTTATTACTACAGTGGAGTGCCCCTGAACTATTTCTTATTATTATTATTATTATTATTATTATTATTATTATTATTATTATTATTACACACTCTTATTTAAACCTACTTTTCTAATCAACAACACAATGGAGCAAACAAAATGTTGTTGACCTATTTAGCAATTTCAAGCATTTGAATGTTGAATGTTTCATGGCATTTCTTTGATTTTTCTTTTAATTTTACTTAAACTTTGCCATTTTATTTGTTATTGAGTATTTCTGTTTTACTGAATTTGGCTTCAAGAATCTTTAAGTTTATTAAAAAAAATTACTATAGACCAATTACAATAGGAGTTAGGGTATTCTATTTTTAGAGGTCAATTTTCAAGCAACTATCTTAAGCTAAAATCACCTAATGCACTATCATAATTTTCTAGACTTATTGAAGAATTAATCTCCTCATCGAACATCACAGACAAACATATACTCATCACAGTCTAAACAATCCTTGGCAATTATTTGTCATGTAAAAATGAATGAAAAAATGAACAAAAATACTAAAATGAACATACTTCACTAAATATCTAATGTAGCCTGTATGCAAAACACACCCCCAAACCTAAGGGATGCATTGTCCTCAATGTATTAACAAACAAGAATCATAAAGGCAAAACATATATATAAACAGAAAATTATGAATGCATGATGTAATAAAATAAAAAGACAAACAAATAGCAGAAAAAAATTGATTAAATGCTTGGAGCTAAGTTTTTGTTGTTACTTTAATTTGTACGGGTGGATTTGCGTATAGCATGCTTGTAGCACAACTTTCGTTTCAATGCATTGAGTAGCACTTCCTCCTCATCACCAGATTTGGTGAGATCATCAATGAGATGATTGATCTCCCGATCTTGTGCAGATACAGGTTTAGTTGATGGAGGTGGGACAGTAGCAGTGCTATCAATTGGTAGTGCAGGAGTTGGAGTTGCTTCTACTCCTTCCTCATTATCAGTCTCAATACTGACTGATTCAATATTTACTTCTTCCGTAGGTTCCTCTGCTTCTTGTCTTTCAGTAGCAGGATGTGTAGGGATAGGGTCTGTCGCACTAGCCTCTACTTCACCTTCCCCTTCCTCTTTATCTGCATGCAGTTCCTTCAGAAAGTTAGAAAACACAGTCATAGGCTTGGTGAAGTTATTTTAAAGGGACCTCTTTATGGCAGCGTCTCTCCTTTCCACATAGACCCAGAATATGGCCATTTTTTCTTGTGCCCGTGCCAAGTCTGTAACAATTCACAGTTGTTGAGTCTCAAATAGATTGAGCCGCTTGTGCAACTTCTCGAAGGACCTGAGCACTTGCTACTTAAAGATGTTGTTAGTAGTAGAGGGTGGTGCTGCTGTGCAGATTGGGTTAGAAGAGGTAGTAGCAGAACTAGGAGGCTGCTGCCGCGATAAATCCACCCCTGAAATCTTCGCAACAATTTGCTTTGTAATGACCCCTTTGTTTTGGGTGACATATTCATTGGCCTCGATGGAAACATTCACACGCTGGCACAGTGTAATGATGAGAGAGGGAAAATTAACGCTCCATGCATTCTTCTAGGCGCACCGGTAGACTTCTTTGAATATGACTTCCCCACATTTAACTTCCTCCCTTTTATGATGGAATGGAGTAGCAACATTCGCTCCTTAGAAATCGTAGAGTTATGAGTTGAAGGAATTAGGCGTGTCTTAAAGAAGTGGTACCAAACCCTACAGTTGGGTTTCAAAGAGGCCCTCTCCACGGTGTAACAATCCTGTTTTGACACTGTCCATTTATTACCTGCTATACACAAGTCTTGAAGAACCTGAGTCAAACAATTAGCAGTGGTTGTAGCAGTAAACTGGTTATGCTCATCTTGAACAGTAGAAAAGTCGTACTGTGTATTGATGGTATCTTCATCAAACAGCACTGAGGCTCACTGCACATAAATAACAGCATTGTTAGGAGAAGTAAAGTGAGCGTAGAACTCACGAACTATCTTTGTCAAAACATCCTCTGGACGTAAGCAGAAAACCTGCCATCCATGTTGTTCTACCACAGAAGAAATAGACTCATCATAGCCCATAAAGGGTTCATCTTGAAAAAGGAGGCCTTTTTCCAAGCAAAAAAGATGCTTGAAGATATTGTGCGTGTCCCGGTCTTTCGCTGCTTTGTTGAAAAAAATGTGTTGTGGCATAGTAGATGGTTGCGGAGTAAAACGTCTGGCCATTAGGAGAAGGTAGAGTAAATGGTAGACGAAAAAGGTGAAAACTTGCAGGAGTAGAAGAAACACAAGTAATTTTGGAGAGAAAGAAAACTTAGGTTAATTGTAAAGGAAATTGAAACAATTAGGGTAAAAGAAAAATAAAACAACGGCAAAGTAATGGTGTGACGGGCCAATGGATGAGCAGTAATGATGGTCTGACTGTGGTGTTATTGAAAATTGGAAGCAAAATAAAAATATGATTGGAGGGTAAATAGTAGGGAAAATTCCAAAGGATTAACGAGTAATGTGTGAAGCCCACCCCCTCTTCTTCCGGCAAGAAAACAAACATACTTGCAAAAAAAAAAAAAAAATTATTAAACTAAGCAAATGAAAGAACTAATAAAAAATTAAATTTGAGAGAAATAAAGCAAAAAGAACTATTGAGATGCATAAGTTAAACATCTTGGATATTAATGGACTGTTTATTTCGAGTCACAGGTGTAACAGTCTGTTTTTTAGTGGAATAAAAAATATTAGTTTCGGGACCATAAATTTGACAAGTGATTTTGTATAATAAGTATTTAAAGTATACGAGTCAACAATAATTTTTATATTGAATTTTGACTTGAGGAATTTTAACTAACTAAACTAAATGTTAGTATAAGTCGTTCGATTCAAAACTAAAATGGTTATTAAAAATAAGGTATTAAGATCTCGTTTTCGTAATTTAAGGTCGTAAATATTTTTATTAAATATCATTAAATATTTACAATCTTATTATAGGTGAATTGAAGTTTGGTCCACTAATTTTTACAATTAATTGCTTAATTAAGGTAAAAGGATTAAATTGTAAAAGAGGTAAAAGTTAATTGCTATGGATTTAAAATACTAAAGGGACCAAAATGGTGATTAAACCATGGTCAAAAAGTCAAAGCGGTGGTGACATGATTAAATCCACTATCTTTTGGGCTATTTCCTCATTTAGTCCTAATTAGTTTATGGTTAAATTGAAATAAAGCTTAATGAATCAATAATTTGAAACAATTAAAGGACTAATTGTGCAATTAAATCTTCCTTAAATGGTAATTATACAATATACTTATATATTGGACATTTATGGATATTTTTTATAAATTATATATGTTATAATTAAAAGGTTATATTAGTAATTTTGTAAATAAATGAATTATAATTAAAATAAAAGCTAAATTACAATGTAATTCCTTTGATTCTTCTCCCAAAAATGCCAAAACACCATTGTTGGAGGTGAAGGAGCTTCGTCCAAGCTTGTCCTTCAACTTGGTTAACCAATTTTAACCAGTTTCTTGTAATTTTTATGTTTTTGAGATCGTTGCAAATAGATTCAGTTAGACCGTATCTTCGTTTTCAAAATGGTTAAAGACTATGGATTATTTCATTGATGAATTTTGGATATTCTTGAAGTTTTATGGTAGATTATAAAGCTGGAATGCTAAATAGGACTATTTTGTAAAGTAATTTTTTGTAATTTTAATGTTTAAGGACTAAATCGTTAAAGTGATAAAATTATAGGGACTTTTGTGAAATAAAAAAATTATGGGTTGTATGGAGGGCTTACACAATTTGGCTGAATTTAAATTTGATTAAAATTGGTTAAATTGCAAGTTTTGAACTTAGGGACTGAATTGCATAAAAGTAAAAAGTCTGGGATAATTTTGTAAAAATGTCTAAAAGGATTTAATTACATAAATTAGTTAATTATGTTTTTGGAAATTGATAATTGAATGAAATTATTATTTTGATCAAGACGAGCTAATAATCGAGGAAAAGAGAAAATTACTGAATAGTGCCTAAACTTTCTCTATTGCCGCAGTTAGTCTGGTAAGTTCGTTCGGTGTAATTTTGGTACAATTTTTAAATGTAATATATGAACCTATTTTCATAATGTTAGATTATATTGATGTCTATAATTGAAAATGGAAATAATGAATTAATATTACGTCGATCATTGATTGAGATACTTCGAGCCGTTACTGCAAATCAATCCTATAAGTTCGTATGATTATTTATACTTCTAATGATTGTTATATTCTATGTTAATATAATTTTATTCAATGTTATAATGTATGATAGTATGCTCAAATGGGCCATACCTACTGATTCTACTGAAAGTATGCTCATATGGGTCATACCTATTGATTCTACTAAAAGTATGCTCAATCGAGCGATACCTACTGATTCTACTAAAAGTATGCTCAATCGAGCTATACCAATTGATTATACTTGAAGTTGCTCAAAGGAGCATTATCCACTAATTATACATAATAAAATCTCATTGTACTGATGATTCAGATATAAATACTTTAATACTGTATTGATTATCAATTCTCTGATGAAAGTTGTGATTTTCGAAAATTTCATTATTTAGTTACAAGTTGATTATTATGTTTAGTTGGAAAAGTATACCGATTAATTAAACGAACTTACTAAGCTTTATTCAAGCTTACCTGTATTTGGTTCATTTTTGTAGATTACATTCTGTGGGCTCGGAAGATCGGATCAACATAAGAAATCACACTATTCGGAAATCCTTGGTAGACTTTGAATTTGGTTTGGTATATATGGCATGTAATATGACCCTTTTTGTATAGGTGATATTAGTTCCTAGTTTTGAGTAAGCTATACTTGAGCTTGTGATGTGTGTTTGAACAACAAATAGAAAGATGCATGTTTTACCTAACTGAGCTTGTTGGTCAAGAATGAAATATTTTGACATTAAGTTAAACTATGGAATAAAATTAAATCGATGATTATGATGTGTAAATTATGTCTTGTATGTGCACTTTGAATGTGAAATGTCATGAAATGTATTGTGGTGTCAATGATGGTACATTGTTTAGGTAAAAAGGTTGATTTGTTTGACATGTTTGAGTATCTTATAAAGTTGTGCAATTGAATGTGTTTAGGTACCTAAGCAAATGGGTGAAAAATGAGCATGATTTGGGTCAATTATAGGCACACATGGACTGGGACACGGGCTGTCACATACGGGCAACCATACGGGCATGTGCCTTGAGCATGTATAGATGTAGTTTTCATACGGGCTAACACACAATCGTGTGACCCAACATCGATTGTTAGACAGGCTAGCAAACGGCTGGCGACACAGTCTTGTGGCATTATTTCGAAAGATACACGACCTAACACATGGGTAGTGACACGGTCGTGCCTAGCACCACACGGTCTAGATCGTGTCACTTGGCCTGGCCATATAGCCGTGTGACCCTTGTTTTGAATTTTTCTTTTATTTTCCCTGAATGTTTCAAATTTTTCTAATTTGGTCCCTGAATGCTGTAACTTACTTTGAGGACTTCGAAAGCTCGATTTAAGGCACATAATTGGATATATTATCTCATTATGAATATTATATGTATTTATAAAACTTAATTGATAATTGAATGTTATTTGTTATAAAAGGTTCCGACTTATTCAGTAATACTTCGTAACCCTATTCTAGCAATGAATATGGGTTATGGGTGTTACAACAAGAGTACCTTAGTAATGCTTCAAATATTGTCCATTGACTTTGAATGTAGTCTTAGTCCTTATCTTTGAATTCTATAGCTCCATAAGAGTATATGCGGGCTACTTCAAAAGGTCCCGACCAACAAGATTTTAATTTGCCAGGGAACAATCTGAGCCTAGAGCTGAACAACAACACATGTTGTCCTAGTTCAAATTGCCATGGCATAATCCTATTGTCATGACAATGCTTGGTCTTCTCCATGTATAGTCTAGCATTCTCATATGTTTCGACTAGGAATTCTTCCATTTCATTTAGCTCTAATAACTTTTTATGGCCAACAGTGATCCACTTAATATTCATCTTCTTAATGGCCAAAAATGTTTTATGCTCCAGCTCAATAGGTAGGTGACGTGGCTTCCTATAAACAAGCTTAAAAGTTAACATCCCCAACGGTGTTTTGAATACAGTGCGATAAGCCCACAAAGCTTCATCAAGTTTGGATGATCAATCCTTGCGAGTTAGGTTCACCACTTTTTCTAGGATTTTTTTAAGTTCTCTATTAGAAATTTTGGTCTGTCCACTTATCTAGGGGTGTTATGTTGTGGCAATTTTGTGATTCACCACATACCTATGCAAGGCATTAGCAACAAATTTGCAATAAAATAAGAGTCTTCATCACTGATAATTGCTTTAGGTGTACCAAATCTCTTGAAGATATATTTGTGCAAGAATTTTATTACTTACTTTATATTATTAGTAAGGAGAGCTACAACTTCAACCCACTTTGAGACATAATCTACTGCTATAAGTATGTATAAGTTGCTTAAGGAAGGTGGAAATGGACCAATAAAATCTAGTCCCCATACATCAAACAACTCAATCTCCAGTATATTTTGCAGTGACATTTCATGTCGCTTTGATAAATTACCCGTTCTTTGACAACGATCACATAAATGATAGAATGCATGAGTGTCTTTGAACAGACTCAGCCAATAAAAGCCAAATTGGAGAACCTTGGTAGCAGTTTTTATTTCTCCTACATTCCTCCTTAAGGAGCAGCGTGACAAAGTTGCAGGATGCTATGAATCTCATCATCAGGAACAGATTTCTAAATAATTTGGTTAGTGAAATGCTTGAATAGGAAAGGCTCATCCCAGTAGTAATGCCTGGCATCATAAAGAAATTTTTGTCTTCTTTAGCTGTTAAAATTATAGGGTATCAACTCACTCACTAGGAAATTCACAATATTGACATACCAAGGTAATGCCATGGTAACTAATAGTTGCTCATCTGGAAAATCTTCCTGAATAAGTTGAGCATTGCCATATTCAAGTCCAGCTTCTAATTGTGACAAGTGATCAACCACTTGATTCTAAGTCCTTTTTTTATCTCTAATTTCTAAATCGAATTCCTGCAGCAATCCTATCCACCAGATCAACATTGGCTTGGCATCTTTTTTGGTTACTAAATACTTGATAGCAAAGTGGTCTGTAGAAACTGTGACCTTGGTACCAACTAGATAAGATCTCAATTTATTGAACGCAAATACCACTTCCAATAACTCTTTTTCAGTGGTGGTGTAATTGAGTTACACATTGGTCAAGGTCCTACTTGCATAATATATAGCATGAACTACCTTGTTCTTCTTTTGCCTCAACACTGCACCTACAGCAAATTTGTTGCTGTCACACATAAGGTCAAATGGTAGTGTCCAGTCCTGAGCAATCACAATAGGTGTTTTTACTAGTCGTTTCTTTAATTCTTCAAAAGCTCGTAAATAGGGTTCATTAAGATTGAAGGGTCTATTATGCTCTAGCAATGCATATAGGAGTTTGGATATCTTTGAGAAATCCTTAATAAATCTTCTATAAAATCCTACATGGCCTAAGAAACTCTAGATGCCTTTTACACTGGTGGGAGGTGGCAATTTGTCTATCACCTCAGTTTTTGCTTGATCAATTGCAATCCCTTATTGTAATACTTTATGTCCCAAAACAACATTTTCATGAACCATGAAATGGCATTTTTCCCAATTTAAGACCTGATTTATTTTTTCACAACAACAAAGAACAAGCTCTAATTTTTTTAAACAGCCCTCAAAGGTATTGCCAAACATAGAAAAATCGTCAATGAAGACTTTAAGAAAATTTTCCACCATGTTAGAGAAAATTACCATCACACAACGTTGAAATGTTACCAGGGCATTACACAACTCGAATGGCATTTTTCTAAACGCAAAAGTTCCGTGTGGACAGGTGAAAGTGGTCTTCTCTTAGCCATTGGGATCTATGGCGATTTGGTTGTACCTTGAACAACCATCCAAGAATTATGAGAAAGTTTTCCCATTTAATCTATCTAACATTTGATCTATGAAAGGTAAGGGAAAATGGTCCTTCTGAGCTACCTTGTTAAGCTCGCAATAGTCCATGCATGCTATCCATCCCGTAACAGTACGAGTTGGTATGAGCTCATTGTTATCATTGATAACCACTACGACACCTCCTTTCTTGGGTACATATTGTACAAGACTCACCCAAGAGCTATAAAAAATAGGGTATATAATCTCAGCGTCAAGCCATTTGATAATCTCCTTCTTGACAACTTCCTCCATGATGGGGTTCAACCTTCTCTACTGTTCAATAGAAGTGTCATGCCAATCCTCTAGCAAAATTTTATGCATGCACACAACAGGGCTGATTCTCTTGATGTCTGCAATTGTCCATCCTAATGCCTTCTTAGATCTCTAGAGAACATCTAACAACATGATCTCCTGATCAGATGTCAACTCTATAGAGATAACTACTAGCAAACTGCTATTGTCTCCCAAATAGGTGTAATTTAAATGCAACGACAAATGTATCAACTCGTTTTTAGAAAAATCAAAATAATGGTTTTGGGACCACAAATCTGAAATCGTAAGAAAATTATTTTAATATTATTTAAGGTCTGTAGTATGATGGAAATGTCGTATGAAAATTTGTAAAGAAATTTTATCGGTTACATGTCTAATTTGATAAAGGACCAAATTGCACAAAGTGCAAAAGTTGAGTTCTAATAGCTAAAGGGATTAAATAGCTATAGAACTTTAAAATAGAGGCCCTTATATGGAAAATAGACAATTTAAAAATGCTTAGTAGTTAAGGATGATGATTCATCCATGGAATATAAAATAAAGAAAAGGATGAAATTGAAAAGTGAAAAAAATAAAAGATGATAATTAATTAAATAATGAAAATATCATCTTTTTCATCATCTTTCTCAAATTATTTCCATGGAAACACTAGCTTAGAGAAAGAAGCTCAAGCCAGCTTACTTTGATCAATTAGATATGTTTTCTTGTCATGTTTTTAATGATTTTTATATTTTCGAGATCGTAATAGCTTAATTTAGCTATCTCGAGGATTAATTTGTAAAGATATCAAAGTACTAGGGTTTTTCCATGGATGATTATAGTTGAATTATGAAGTTTTATGGTAGAAAATGAAAAGTTATTGAAAGGTAAACAACTTTTCCAAAGTGAATTTTGATGAAATTGTGATTTAGGGACTAACTTCTAAAGATGTGAAATCTATGGAAAAATTATAAATTTTATGAAATACATGGGCATAAATGTTACATGCAAAATTTGGCTAGGCATGGAATAAGGGTTAAATTTTGAGAATTTCATTTTCCGAGCCTAGGGACGAAATCGTCATTTATCAAAAGTATATGGGCAAAATGGTAATTTTGCGTAAGATGTAAATTGAACTAAATTGAATATGAATTGTATTAAATTGATCATAAATTTACTCGTATAGATCTGGATAGATCAAATATGGAGCTAGATCAAGGTAAAGAAAAAGTGACGGATTAGTAGCTTTTTCATACACGAACATTGTCGAGGTAAGTTCGTGTAACTGAATTGTGCATATTTATATGTTTGAATTGAAATTATATGTATGTGATTGTATTATTGCAATGTATATGAAAGTAATCACATATCCGATGATACCTCATAAAGCCCGATAAACGTTAGTCCCGTTTGAATAAATGAAATTCGATGGATTTAGAGTTTCCTGATTTGGTTGTCATCCTGCATATGTTGCGGACACACCACAGCTCAAAAGAGCATCCCGTTATAAGCCCTCTCAAGCTTCCCGTTATATTGTTCTTGCGAGCTTCCTGTTATATCGTTCCCGTGAGCTTCCCGTTATATCATTCCTGCAAACTTCCCGTTAATAGCTCTTTGGAGCATCCCGATTGGTAGTGACCTTGCATGTGTTGTGGGCACACCGTAGCTCTTATGAGCATCCCGTATATGGCTCTTTATGAGCTTCCCAATTAAAAGCTCTTTGTGAGCTTCTCGTTAGTGTTCGCCTGAACTTCCCATTATATGGCTATCTGGTGCTTCTTGATTAAGTGCTCTCCGAAGCTACTCGTTAAGTGATCTTTGGAGCTTCCTATTAAGTGCTCTTCGGAGCTACCCGTTATAAGCTCTTTGTGAGATTCCCATTATATTGCCTGAATAAGCTTCTCGTGACATGGCTTTCATGCGCTTCTTATTATATTGCTTCAGAGAGAGCTTTTTGTTTATGTGCTTGTAAGAGCATTCCTAAATATGAATTGGTGGAATTTTAGTATTGTACACTTTGTGTGTACTACCCATGTATCCATCGAGATTTCAAATGATTCAACGGGTGAAATTCTAATATATGTTGAGATGAACTCGGAATGAATTCTTACCCGTATATATTCAAAAACGTATGGAAACATGATATTTGATGAGCTCATCCTTGTTCTTGTTAATTACATGAAATATATGACTAACATGTTTGATGAGATTATGTGTGTTAGGCTAATTGCCAAATTGCTTTGGATGTGTTTTGTATACTTACCTTAAGTGATAATATTTGGTAAATCATTTTCTTTTATACGAACTTACTAAGCATTTAAATGCTTACCCTATTTCATTTCCTCTGTTTTATAGTTATACGAAAGCTCGGTAAGGTTGGAAGCTGGTCAGAGCTACATCACACTATTAACCGCTCTTTTTCAGTATAAATATTAAATCAACTTTGGTATAATGGCATGTATAGGTTAACTTAGCCATTGTTGGCATTTAAATGTTTTAGATTGTAACTAGCCATTGGTATGGGTTGTGTGTGGTATATTTTGAGATGTATATATATAGCCTTAACATGTTTGATGTGCTAATATGATATGGTTAAATGATGATAAGCATATAGATAAATGGACTATGATAGCATATTTGATAAAATATGCATATATGTGAATATGATCAATTAGGTAAAATTGAGTGTATGAATACAGCTGATAAGAATATCATGCATATGGCTTGGTTTTAATATCTTGAATTGGTTGGTGTATAAGTTTAAGTGTTAATGTAGGTGGAAGACAAGATTGGATAAGAAATAAGGCTAGGAAATGGCCTTATTTTGTCCACACGGGCAGAGACACGGGCGCGTGTCTCAGCCGTGTGTGACAGCCAGCCTAACACATGGGCATGTGGCATGGCCATGTGTCCCTTGCATCTTAAAAATTTAAAACAGAATTGATCTAATCGTGTGTGTGATGATACATTAATATGATCGTACCTAAAAAACTAATTATTATCACGATAAAGGCAAACACACCTATCAAACAGTAGTATAGCTTATTGGTAAGACTGGAATGTCGAACCCATAGGAACTAAAAGTACTAGTAATAACTTTCTTTCTATTATCTAGCCTAGAATTAAAGGGAATTTGTTTTGAACTAATTAAACTAAACTAATTAACTAAGAACACGACAGTGAGTAAATTGGGGAAATCCTTTTGGGAAAACTGATTGATTAAGACAATACCCAAGGAAGAATCCACCTAGACTCCACTTGTTATTAGACTCTGAACTAGACAATTTATTCACTTGACTTGATCCTTAGAAATACCTAATTTATGTTAATATCTCTTTCGAGACTAAGAACAACTAACCCTAGGTTGATTAATTAAAATATGTTTCTAATTAAAACCCTTAGTGTTGCGTTAACTTGATCTATGGATTCCCTTATTAGATTTGACTCTTATCCGGCAGATTTTCGTCATCCTATGTCTAGGATTGTGATCAACTTCACTTAATTGTGTTGGATCTACTCTAAAACAAGGACTTTTGCTTCACGGAATAAGCACGTTCAACTTATATTAATATCCTGAAATATTAACACAAGAATTAATAACACAATTAAGCAAAAAACAAGTATTTATCATATAATTCAGATATTAATAACAAGATCCATCTTAGGTTTCATCCCTCTCAGGTATTTAGGGGATTTAGTTCATAATGATAAAAGAAAACATCTCAAAATTGGGAAAACAACAAAACATAAAGAACACCCAAAAACCCCTGAAGGAAATTGAAGGGAGATCGTCAGCCTTGATGGAAATCCTGCTCCTAAGATGGATCAATCGGTGTTCTTCGAGTAATTCCTTGATTTCTACTCTGTGTGCGTCCCTTTAGCCCTCTCCTAGGGTTTTTATATAGACTCTGGAATACCTTTCTTAGCCCCTAAGTAGCCTTTTCCGCGTAGAATTAAAGCAAGTCACGAAAGGGACATGCCTGTGTGACTCGGGCTCAGGCCATGTCCAAGTATGTAAATCACACACAGGCATGTGGTCTGCCCGTGTATGGAGGTCCAGGCCGTGTTGCACTCTAATTTTGGCACAATTGGTCTGTTTTTGGCCCGTTTATCATTCTTTTCACTTTCCTATGCTCACCTAAATATAAAACATGAAATTAACAATTAGGAGCATCGAATTCCATAAATCTCATGATAAATCATCCATAAATATGCTAACCATGGGGTAAAAATATGTATATATTATGGTTCATCAAATACCCCCACAATTAAGCCTTGTCCTCAAGCAAAATCCTCAACTCACAATTAAGAATTCATTTTTCTCAAATTATAATTCCTATCAATAATGTCTTGAAATAACCCATAAGTAATCATACCTTGAGAGTTCAACTAAAAGAACATCAAAGTTTCAAACAATCCAAGTTGAACATTTTATCACGAAAACATAGGTATCTCCCCTTATCTAAGTAATTATCTTTAGTTCAAAATCACACAGAGTTAACATCCTCACTAAAGATTCACTCAAATCACTCGTGGTGTTTAAGAACAATAAATTAAACACTCAATTGTCAACATGAAAAGTTATTACCATAAGCTTGCATGAAAATCAAATCTCCACCACTATGTATTAACATGATACATCAATCAAAAGGTCTTTAGAGAGTTGCAACGTGGCTTTGGTTAGAGGGTGTGGTCACAAGCTAAAAAAGGCGGTTAGAATCGAGATTGAAGTGAAAAATTACGTAACTAGAAAAATATTTATACTGAGAAATTACATTCCTAAATAAATGATCCTAGAATTGAACTTTTCTTCATAAATAACATCGTTCATGCTCAAGCATAGCTTTGTGATGCTAACGACAAATCAACCAACTGAACAACTTCGTTTTTTTTTAGAACAAATCAAGTTGTTAAACTTTACTAACTAAAGGGGAGAACATAGCTAGATAATTATTCAACTCAAATCTCAAAAAAAATGGGGATCAAATTAATTAAGGGGGTTTTAACAATAATGGGCCGTTGGTTAATATTGAGGGTAAATTAATAAATGGGTTATTAAGCTCAAGGAGGTTCACCAATAGTTAATTATGAGGGTAGGCTTTTATGGAGTGAGTGGGTTAAAACCTAGGTGCCTTTATCATCTTGGTATATCAAATCAATGGTGTGGTCTTAACATGTATAATCAAAGCAAGTTCTAGAATAACAAATCAATATTGACATACTCATAGCAACAATAAAAGTGAGCATAAAGGATATATGCTCTAAAGGCTCAAAATCTCACAAAAATTATGGCTTTTGATGTCAATCCTGTGAATTTCAAACTTCAAGATAATACCTAAACTTGGGGAGACAACCTAGAAAAAATTTTAATTCTCAAAAATCAGCTTATCATGCTTGATTCTCTAATGACTTAAAGTTTAAACAATCAAAGCATAACTCCCTATGTTTTAATCCAAGACATATCAATAAAAATCATAAATCAATCCAAAACCAAAGCCAAGATTCAGGGATTTGAGAATAATGCAAAATTCAGGGATTTTCTAGTAATGATATAATTTACCCCCACACTTAATATGTACATTGCCGTCAATGTACAAAGATAGATCTTAAAAAAATAAAGGCAAAGGATCATAAGATAGGGAGAGAAGTGAAACTTCCTGAATATTGGATGGAATCCTTGAGTTGGAAGTGTGGAAACTTGATTCTGAGGTGTACCTGTAGCTAGGGCAAGAGTAAGGTTGGAGGAGGTAACTCCGGTGGTGGTAAAAGGTGTCTATCCATAATTGCTGCGCCAAAAAAGTATTCTACTTGGTGTTGCGGTGGCTATGGTCATGGTCAAGCAGGACATAGCAGTCGTGGAGTAGAGTTGGATATTCCTGAGTAATAGTGAGCTTTAAAGCTCTTTGTGACTACGATAACATTAATAAATCTTTAGAAAATATAAATTAACACGGTTACTCATGAAGAAATAGCCGATATAAAATGTTCATTAAAGACTATGCTAAATTTTTAGAGCATAAAAATTGAAATTGAAATAAAGAGAAAAATAAAGCTAAAGAAACCTAAAAGTTATAAGAAAAATAAAAATGAAAATGAAAATAAAGATAAAAACAAAAATAAAGACAAAGATAAGAGGACTCAAAAGTCCTAATCCTCATATGGTTCGCGAGGTGGGGGCGGTGATGAGATGTGGAGATGCTAGCATATCTGCTTAGAGTAGCATAAATGTGGTCAAATCATTGAAAGCACTGCTACTCAAATCGAGTGACGCGCTCAGATATGTTAGATAAAGAAGCAGCAGCTTGAACGAGGCAGTGGATCAGTAGTGGCTGATATGGTGGCTCCTCGTGAGTGGGAGGGACATCATCAGTAATGTCCTCTAAGTCCTCCTGCTCAGTGGATTGAACTAGACGGTATTGAGGAGGATCGTATCCACGGCATCACTTGATCATCCTCATGTGAAGCATACTCGAGATACCCTGGCAGGACATCTGGCCTACGAGAGTAAGTGAGGATGATTGCGCTACTGTATTGAGAAGGCCGAAGTATCTCGCAAGGCGCGTCATATAAGGGCATATGCAAATTGCCCCCTTTCTATGCCGCTCCGTCTGATGGCGAATGGCGAGGGCGATGAAGTAAGCAAGGTCGAAGAAGTGCCCGTGTGCCATACTCTATAGAAAATAGGAGTCGTGAGTGTTGATGATACCGGTACTCTCTCGTCGGCCCATCAATGTGTGTGCAAGGATGGCATGAAGGTAACGAAGTGATGGTGAGAGAGTTGTTGCCTTAGAGCAACTAGGGTCATAAGTAGCTGAAGTAGGGACCAGGGCCATCCAACATTTGGAAGGAGAGTAATGAATATCTCGATGGAGCTCAGAGAAGTCTTCGTCATCTATGAATTCTTCGGTATGGAGGCCCAATGCGGCACCGAACTCAGGTACGCTTAGTTGGCGTACCAAACCACCGAAACGAAACTGGATCGTTCTAGGATCGTCAAACTATGACATAACCGTCTGTAGGTGGAATGTCGAGCACAATTCCAATGTAAGCTTGAGATACTTCGGCTCAATAATCTCGAAGAAAAGCCCTCATGGGTCAGTAGTCAATAGGGCCCGAACTGTGTCAGCTAGTTGGACCTGCTCTAAGGCAGCCCAATCGATACATCGCCCCACACCACAGAGCCTGGCCCTAAGAATTTGGAAGAGTTCTTCTTGGGACCCTTGTGGAAACTGAAGGAATGGGTGTCGTATTTTCGTAGTTGCACTAGAAGAGGTAGCTCCGGGTCTCTTTCAATTTTTTGAAGCGGGGACGGGTGTTTTGGATTTTCCACGAGGATTTGACATGGTGTACCTGCAGGATAAGTCGAAAGATTACCATTACTAAGTGACAAAGATCACAAAAATCCGCAATTAATGTTTAAAAAATCAAAAGTCCTAAAGGCATGCCGAATAACAAAACAAGCCATGAAAGACAAATGAACAGGGCTAATGGACCTAAACTAATTATAAATGCGTGGGTAAAAATGCCTAATTAATCTCAATAAGAAAATGATGCATCATGTGGTCTAATAGAATAGATCAATTGAATATAACATGACTATATATGCGAGAATGAAGTGCAGCAAATGGAATGAAATGCTGAAAAACTAAATGCAAGTCTCTAATAGTTTTTATGAAAAGAATCGTATACCTAAAAGAAAGTAACCAAGAGGAATTTAACTCCTAAACATACTAAATGTGTGCTAAATAAAAATCCAAATAGACTTGTACCAAAAGAACAAAGTATTTAGCAAACTACCCACCAAGTTTTGAATATAAGAAACTAATTATCATAGTAAGCATCAATAATTAACATTAGCGAGAAAGGAATCATCAAAGACTAAATATAGAATCCTAACTAGAGCAATTTTAAAAAAAAAAACTAAAGCAAGAACAATCCATAAAGTAGATATTCCAACAATGAAAATAAAGTAAAAATAATAAAGTAAATAATAATCAAATACAAGATTATTAGTTAACAATTAAGAAAATAAGGAAGAAAAATTGAAACCGACGATAGAAGACTGGTGGTTAGTGGTGTGGGCGACGGCCGTAGCGGTGGGGCGAGGGTGTTAACATGACTGTGTATTAGGTATTTAGGTGGTAGTGAGATGGGTTTTGAGTGGGGAAAGGGTAAAATAGGAGGAGGAGGGGAAAAAGAATGAGGAAAGGTTGGTTTTTGGTGTGGTGGCCGGAGCTAGGGTCAGCGGCGGGGCTAGTGTTTGAGGGAGGGGATTTAAGGACAGATGAATACTGAGGGGTTTAAATATGGATTGGGGCACACGACCGTGTCACATGCTCGTGTGCCCTAATATTTGCCCTTGTGTTTTGTGATTTAGGGTATTTGACTACGTCTGATACTTGGCCCACGCCCGTGTTCTTCAGGCGTGTTAGTGCACACGGTAGTGTCACACGGCTGTGTCCTAATTCGTTCGCTTCTCCCACGCCTGTGTTCTCCCTCGTACGCCCGTGTTTAGGTAATTAGTTTCGACCATGGTCTTCGGGCACGGGGGTGTCGCACGCCCGTGTGCCTTTCATCAGTATTGACCATGGCTTATAGGCATGGGCGTGTGGTTGTTTCAACTGCCCGTGCTATTTTCTCAGTTTTGCCCATAGGTAATAGACACGGGCATGTCGCACGCCCGTGTTGATTTGGTAGGTTCAACCACGACATATGGACACAGCCATGGCGATTTGTCAACTGTCCGTATGCTCTTGGGTAGTGTTGCCCACAGGTAATAGGCACACCCGTGTGCCTTTATCGTATCCCGTGTCTCGGTAATTTTTTAAAATTTCAAAGTCCAATTTTTACATAGCCATATCGTACGGTCGTGTTCCTACCAATGGTATGGCCACGGCCTCAAGCACGCCCGTGTGCCTGGCCGTATGGATTAGTAAAGCCTACGTGTAAAGTCTCAGTTAATGATTGTTAGATTCTGTGAATTGAAATTAAGAGAGAAAAAGAAATGTTAATGCTTGAGTTGCCTTCCGAGAAGCGCTTGTTTAAAGTCTAAGCTCGACTTTACTTTGCTCTTGCTTGGTCATAGTGGTTTGAGGAGTTTAGACTCCTCACTCTTGCTATCAGTCGCAGTGTCAAAATAAGGCTTTAGTCGAGTATAATTTACCTTGAAAGTGCCGTGTTTAGGAGGATTAACCTCCATCGTACCATAAGGATAAACCTTTATTACCATGAATGGGGGTATATCAATTGCATTAAGCTCAAACTCTGCAACTCTAGGGTCTGTTTTATCTAATAATACCTTATCTCCAACCTTAAATTGACTCGATCTATCTGTAAGCTCATCATGGATTTGCGTTGGTTCTGCTTGACGTGTCCTAGGTTCCTCTTTGCTATAGTTCTGTCATTCGTCTAGTTCTTCAATCTGTAGCATTCGCTCTTCATGGATTGCTCCATTGTTGTTGTATGAACTTGAACGTGGCTCAATTGAGCGTTCGCTAGGAGTGTCCTGCGAAGAGGGTTGGATAGTAAGAATATTCTTGTTAAAAGGATTCGTAAAATCATCTTTATCATTAGAATCTTAATAGAATTACGAGCTTGAAGAGTAATCATGTCATCGCCTACACGAAGCGTGAGTTCACCTGTGCCCACATTAATGATAGTCCGCAGTTGCTAAAAAGGGTTGTCCTAAAATTAATGGCACATTGCTATCCTCATACATGTCTAAAACAACAAAGTTTACTTGGAATATAAATTTTAACAAGCACATCTTCAATTATACCCCTAGGAAATCTAATGGTTTTATCAGCCAATTGAATGCTTATCCTAGTTTGTTTAGGTTTCCCAAGACTTACTTGTTTAAAGATTTTATAAGGTATTACGTTTATACTAGCCCTAAATTAGCTAAGGCATTTTTAACATTCAAACTACCAATTAAACAAGGAATCGTAAAACTCCCTGGATCTTTCAGTTTGTTGGGTAGCTTGTTTTGCAGGATAGCTGGGCAAACTACATTCAGCTCCACTTGCAACGACTCATCCAACTTCCGTTTGTTTGCTAAAAGCTCTTTTAAGAATTTAACAGCATTTGGCATCTGTGAAAGTGCTTTAATAAATGGTAAGTTAATATGTAATTTTTTAAGAGCTTAAGGAATTTACCGAATTGTTCATCTGTACGGTCTTTCCTTGTCGCATTCGGGTATGGGACACGAGACTTATATTCTTTATTGATTAGCTCTTTGTGACTTACCTCGACCTTATCTTTACTTACCACAGCCTCTTGCTTTGATTCTGATTCGTCCTTAACTAACCCTTCTTCATCGAGCATAGTAATAGCATGGATTTGCTCCCTTGGGTTAGTTTCTGTGTTACTTAGCAAGCTGCCTTATGGCCTTTCAGAGATCAACTTAGCAAGTTGTCCTATCTGGGTTTCAATCCTTGAATTGATCCTTGTTGATTTTTGAGTGCTGTCCCGGTGTTTTGAAAACGGGTTTCTGACACTGAGATAAATTTCTTGAGCATCTCTTCAAGGTTTGACTTTTTCTCTTGTTGGTAAGGTGGTTGTTGAAAGCCTAGAGAGGGTGGTGGCCTTTGATTTCTTTGACCACCTCATGAGAAATTAGGGTGGTTCCTCCAACCTACATTATAAGTATTACTATACGGATTATTCTGAGGTCTCGAATTATAACCCATATAGTTGACTTGTTCTTCCTTAGACCTAGGATTGTAGGGTTGATAACCTGTGTTATGCATCCCTCCTCCAATTGAATCACACATCATCACTGGATGTACCTGCGTAAAACCAACTAAACCGTCAATCTTTTTGTTCAAAAGTTCTACCTGTTTTGATAGCATTGTGACCGCGTCAACATTAAAAACACCGGCGGCTTTTTGTGGTTTAGTCCTCATAACTTGCCACTGATAATTATTCAGTGACATCTCCTTTATAAACTCATAAGCCTCCTCAGGTGTTTTGTTATTTATCGTTCCACCGATAGCTGCATCTATCATTTGCACCGAATGTAGTATATGTGAAGTCTAGAAATACATATCATTATAAAGTCTGTGATAATGTGATATCTCTCGACCTTGATGAGAATTATTTTACTAATAGATAGAGATGCTTCCAACTGAACTAATTTCGACAGTGATGAAAGTGATATTTAAGTATTTGATAGAAAAAGGAGAATTGCCCATGATAAGTAAAGATTTATAGAGGTACGAAATAAATGTTTGTAATAAATATATTGATAATAAAAAAATCATGTTATGTGTGCATATATGAAAGTTAAAGGCAAGGTTTCAGGCTAAATTGCGAACATGACATAGTATCGAGGTAAGTTAATATGTAAATAAAGCATTGATTTTATTTATGTTATAATATTTTATCATATTTTATGAGATGGGATTGGACATGGAATAATTATTTGATGTAAATTATGAATTGTATTTGAATAAGAATGAATTCGTAAAATGAGTAATTTTCTATTAAACTTTTGGAATAGAAAAGATATGAATGATTCGGGGTGAGAACACATGTGTAGTACTATGTGTAGGCTACTATGTGTTCAAGATGGTTTAGGTCACGTGTGTAGTACTAAGTGCAGGCTACTACGTGTACCATATGGTTGGGGTCGCATGTGTAGTACTATGTGCAGGCTACTATGCGTACCTAATAACTTCGATCACAAGTGTGGTATTAAGTGCAAGTCAGTATGTGTAAGGGTTGATTTTGGTCATATGTGTAGTACTAAGTGAAGGCTACTATGTGCACCAATTAACTTCAACTTCAAAGGTAATACTATGTGCAGGCCACTGAGTATTTATTATTGTTCTATTCGGATGTGTTCAATGGGAAAGTAACCAAGTGAAAATGAGTGTGATTGTGTAAAGACTAAGTGCAGATATCTGTGTATATAAGTATGTGAGTAGTGTGTTCGATAAATGATCGAACTTCGGTAAATTTGATGTGGACAAGTGTTATTGGAAAATTTATATGAGGAAATTTATGGAAAAGGTGAAATTTATATATTATTGCTTTCTACTTCCATTGGATCAAAGCTCTGAATTGCAAAAATGATTTATTCATGAAAGATATTCATTGACCGAAAATGAAAGTTCTATTGATCGAAACATCAGTTTTGGTTCAGCCTAAATCGGGTAAGAAAGTTTTGATTTACAGTGATATATCATTGAGTGGGTAAATTGTGTTTTGATACAGTAAGACAAAGTAATAGTCTATGCTTTTAAACAATTAAAAATTTGTATGAAAAGAATTACCTGATATATGATTTAGAAGTGGCAATTAATGTTTCTGCCTTGAAGACTGGTGATACTATTATTTAGTGAAAAATATTTGAATCTCTCCACCGAAGGAATTTTCGAGGACGAAAATTCTTAAAAGGGGAGAGTTGTAATAGCCCAAATTTTAGCGAAGTATGAAATAGTGGTTCGAGATCATCAAATCTAACAAATGAATTCGTAGATTATATTATTTAGTATTTATGAGTCAAATGTAGCTTTTAAAAAGATTTTTGAAATAGTAAATTGTGATTTATTTGGACAAGAAATTGAGAAAAAGAGGTATCGAGATCTCGATGTCATAAACTGAACCGTAAATATTTTTATAAATATTTACGAAGTGTCATTAGGGTGGTATTAAAGTTTCGTTAAGAAATTTTAACGTTTTGATGGTTAATTGATTAAAAAGGACCAAATTGAAAAAAAATGCATTCCCGGGACTCCGTTCCGGTAAATTGGAATCGTAAATATTTTTTAAAAATATTTACGAAGTTAATTGTGTGTGCTTAATTAAGTTTTAATTAGGTAAATTTAGCTTAATTTAGAGAAATTAGTGAAAAAGACTAGATTGAACAAAGGTTGAAAGTTTAATTATAAATTAAAAGAAATTATAAAGAACCAAATGGGCAATTAAGCCACATTTGGAATATGGGGCGGCAAATGAGAAAATATCTAAGATTTTTCCTTAGATTAATTTCATTTATTTTATTTAATTGGTTTATATAACATATTAATTTATTATAATTATGTTATATTATATGATGAAATAAATGAGATAAAGACAAATGGATGGTATAGATAATATACAAACGTAGAAAAATGCATGTATACAATTGTAATACAAATATTTAGTTAGAAAATAGATATTTAGTATTTATTATTATTAAGTAAAAGATATTTAATTAAATTATAAGATTTTTATATGATAAGCAAATTAAATGATGACATTTGTAAAATAGATATTTGTTACTAAATAAATATTCATTATTATTATTATTATTATTATTATTAACTAATATATATATATATATATATAAGATATAAAAGAGAGAACAGAAGCTACAGAAGCAAAAACAAAAAAAAAGGAAGGAGAAAAGGGAAAGGAAAAGAAAAAGGAGAGACTAGAATTTTGAAGCTTTAAGCATTAATAGGTAAGTCAACAAAGTCTTTTTCTTTTAATTTTGATATCTTAGAAGCTTTAGAATAAGGTTTTGATGAAATTAAGTTGACATATTGAAAGTTTATGGTTTTCAAGTATAGTTTATATTGAACTAAAAGATGAATTAGGGACTTAATTGAATGAATTTCAAGTTAGAATTGATGAAAGGATTAAATTGAGAAATAAGTTATAAGAAATAGTTTTGTACAGTAGCAGTAGCCTAAATTTGAAAAATCACCAAAAATGGTAGAAATTGAGTTAGAAGTTAAATGAGATATGGAATTAAAGCTTATTGAGTTTATTTTCATATAAAAGAAACAGAGCAAGTAAATGAATTCTTTATTCTGAGATATTTATATTTTTGTGAGACTAATTCAGAATGATTTTGAGATCCCCTGTTTTGATTTGAAAAAATCATTAAAAATTATAAAAAATAATTTTGGGACATAATTTATATGGTTAGATTTCTTAATGAATCTATTTTTAGAATAAAAAAACGACAACATATTTGAATTCTGTACAAAGAGATAATTAAATCTTAGTGAAGAGTGGTCAGAATTGTCGAACAGCAAAACATGGGAGAATTTAATGAATAAACTGTACTAATTTGCTAAACCAAAAATTCTGAAAATTTTATGGTAAGAAAACATGTGAATCTAGTTTCATAAAAAATTAATGGATCTTAGTTTGGATATCTGTAGCTCAAGATAAAAATAATTTAGTGACTATGACGCGGATGGATAGCTTAAATATTCATATAAGTAAATAGTGAAAATTATAGACAATGTTACTTACAAGTGTGTTATTTATACTAAGATGTGGATGGAGAGGAGGAGGAGGAAAAATATATAAATGACTTGTGTATAAATTGATCACATGCTTGCTTATAATCGATAAATGTTAAATTATAAATGAGATAATGTTTTATTTGGAATATTTATTATGAAATTATGATTTTCGTTATAATACAAAAATCGAACTTGTGAGTTATATGGCTAAATTTTAGTGAATATTGAAATTGGATTCAATAAGTGATTTGTCAATTTAGATTGTGATTGGTAGGAAGAGTTAGTGAATTGCATGCTTATAAATTTTTACATATATTTGTTTGAAATATGAGGAAATGATGGTAATTGATACATGGAAATATGAGACTATGATATATAAACATGAAATATGTTTGATGAATAAGTTCATTTGTGATTATATATATTTGTACACATTGAGTGTACTATCCGTATGAATTGGTATATCAAATGAATTAATGCGAAAAGTTCTAATATGAAATAGTCTGAGTTCGAAATCAAATGTTATGAAACATACTTGAAATACATTAATATGTCTTGTATATGTTATTTGAGTTCATCATGTGGGAAGCAAATTTGTATGTAAGTAATGTATCGTTTTTAATTATATTTTCATATTTTGATATAATTTATGAAACAATGCTGAATATTTTATGTAATTGATAAAGTGTTGGAAAGTGAGATAATTTCCCGGTTGAACATTAAAAATAAAAAATGGATACGAGGGACCTGTGCGAAAATCTAAGTGAAATACACCTATGGTACCTAAGTGAAATAAGTCCATGGTATTGTGCCAATTGATATAAGTTCATGGCATCTAAGTGAAATAATTCCATGGCATTGTGTTAAATGTGATTAGCTCAAGAACGAGCCTATGTGGCACTATGTGAAATGTCTCGATGTATCCATTATTATTCCGATGTGTTCAACAGAAATCGAATTAAAATGACTAAGTGAAAATGAATGTGACTATGATGATGATGATATTTCGAATGGTTTAATGTATAAAGTTCCGACATGGAATAATTTGAGTATGAGATAATAAATTATAAAATTAAAATTGAAATACATGGAAATCATATTTATTTGATATTTGAAATATGACATGGAAAATATATGTATGTGAAACTTACCAGATAATTATGCATATTCAAGATCATGAATTGTTACACGAAATTCATGAAAATGATGGTACATGATATATCGGTACAATGAATTGAATGACTTATGTTTATGAAGGAATGTCAAGAGAATGATATACACCATGATATGTAAATATGTAACTATCTCTAATACGTGCTATATGAAAATTATGCAAGTTTTGATGAGTAATAAACTCAAGTGTGATATGTTGATAAAATAAGATTATCAATATTGAATTTATATGAAATATGTTCAAGTATGTTAACAGGTGTTATTGTTGTTGTTGATGCTTAGACAAGTGCCAAATTACTGGTTCAATGGTAAAATGTTTATAATATGATGAGTTAAAAGGGTAAGTGCTCAAATAAAAATATATTTATTCTCGTGGAAAAGTGGTAAGTTTTAAGTTGTGAAATTTTTTTTTTTTATAAAATGAATTATCTGTATTTGTTCTAAAAATTTTGGTAATGTCTCATAACCCTATTTCGATGACGGATTCAAGTTAGGGACGTTACAATTATATTTCCTAGATAAGCTTCTTATTACATGGCTTCCCTTTGCTTGCCATTATATTTCTTGAGAGAAAGCTTTTTGTTTATGTGCTCATAAGGGCATTCTCGACTATGAATTGACAGAATTATAGTATTGTACACTTTGCGTGTACTACCCATGTATCCATCGAGGTTTCAAATGATTCAACGGGTGAAATTTTGATATATGTTGAGATGAACTCGGAATGAATTGTTAGCTGTATATACTCAAAAACATATGGAAACATGGTATTTGATGAGCTCATCCTTGTTTTGGTTAATTAATGAAATACATGACTAACATGTTTGATGAGATTATGTGTGTTAGGCTAATTGCTAAATTGCGTTGGATGTGTTTTATATACTTACCTTATATGATAATATTTGGTAAATCACTTTCTGTTATACAACTTACTAAGCATTTAAATGCTTACCCTGTTTAATTTCCTCTGTTTTATAGTTATACGAAAGTTCGCTAAGGTTGGAAACTAGTCGAAGCTATATCACACTATCAACCGCTCTTTTTCGGTATAAATATTAAATCAACTTTGGTATAATGGCATGTATAGGTTAACTTAGCCATTGTTGGCATTTAAATGTTTTGGATTGTAACTAGCCATTGGTATGGCCTATGTGTGTTATATTTTGAGATGTATATATATAGCCTTAACATGTTTGATGTGCTAATATGATATGGTTAAATGATGATAAGCATATAGATAAATGGACTATGATAGCATATTTGATAAAATATGCATATATGTGAATATGATAAATTAGGTAAGATTGAGTATATGAATACAGCTGATAAGAATATAATGCATATGGCTTGGTTTTAATATCTTGAATTGGTTGGTGAATAAGTTTAAGTGTTAATGTAGGTGGAAGACAAGATTGGGTGAGAAATAAGGCTAAGAAATGGCCTTATTTTGTCCACACGGGCAGAGACACGGGTGTGTGTGCCGTGTGTAACAGACGGCCTAACACATGGGTGTGTGACATGGTCGTGTGTCCCCTGCATCTTAAAAATTTAACACAGAATGCTCATAATTGATCACACGGCCTGGCACACGGGTGTGTGGCTTGGCCGTGTGACCCCTACACCTCCACACAGTCTAGCACACGGACATGTGACTTGGCCGTGTGACATATGTCAGTGAGTTACACGGGCACCCACACAAGCTAGAAGAGGATTGTGTGAGCCACACGACCTGACCACACGGGCATGTATACCCTACGCCTAGGTAAGAATGATGGAAAACTTATGTTAACTGTTCGAAAATCTCTGGTAATGCTCCATAACCTTGCTCCAGTGGCAGATTCGGCTGAGGGGTATTACAACAAAGGCTTTAACTAATTAAGACAAATGTGGAGGTGGCCTTTCTTCAGTTTGCTAATATTGTTTTGCTGTGGAATTTTTATTGAAAACATGATTTGATTCTGCTGCAACTATCTTTTGTTTAACTCGTTCAGTTGTAGGAGGCTTCTCAAATTGTTCTAAATTTTTTTATGGTGGAGATCTGAAATATCCTCATTTGCAATAGCATCCTTAACCACTTCATTTAGTTGAGTCCCACTTCTAAGAGTGATTTCCTTGCAATGCTCTTTCCCTTGAGAACTTGCATTTTTAGTATCACTTGGTAATGCTCCTTGTGGTCTCGAATTTAAAGCATTTACGATCTGCCCTACTTGGTTCTCAATAGCTTGGAAGGATGCAGCTTGACTCTGGATCACAACGTTATTCTTGGTCATATATTCTTTCAACAAAACTTCAATAGATAACGAAGATGATGCTAAACCTTGTTAAACATTTTGCCATGACATAGGTTGACTATAACCAGGTAGTGCACTAGTAGCATTCTATCTCATAGCATTGTTGGATTCCCCACTCATTGATTATTCCAACTAAAATTTGGATGTTGCTTCCACCATGGATTGTAGGTGTTGAAATAGGGGTTATTGCTCTAATTGAAATTAACCATGTAATATACCGATGTTGGATTTTATGGGCATTCGTCAAAAACATGGTCTTCACTACAATATACACACGGTAGCTCGACTGATTTCATCTCCTAAATTGTAGTTGGTTTCGTAATTATCTTGATCATATTAGCTAAAGATAATACTTGAGTTGTTAATGAAGTGATTGCATCAAGCTCCATAGTACCAGCAGCTCTCTTGCCCATCCAAACTCGAGTAGTAGGATACTGATAATCATTGTTGGCGATCCGCTCTAAAATTTCATATGTTTCATTATAGGATTTATCCAACAAAGTACCATTAGCAGAAGCATCAACTACCATCCTTGTATGCACATTCTATCCATTATAGGATATTTCCATTTAAGTCTAGTGTTGGAATTCATGAATTGGACATTTCCTAAGTAATTCCTTAAATCTTTCCCAAGCTTCGTATAATGTTTCATCCTCTGATTGCCAAAAAGATGTGATATCATTTCTCAATTCAGTATTCATATTTGGCGGATTATACTGTAGCAAAAACCTTTGGCAAAGATCATTCAAAGATGCCACTGTCCCTAACGGCAAAGCATTCAGCTGTGCTCTAGCACGATCTCTCAAGGAGTATGGAAATAGTTTAAGCCTCAATGTGCCTTCAAGAACACCCTGTTGTCTAAAAAAATCACAAACTTCTAAGAAAAGTCTTAAACACAGTCTTGGGTCTTCAGTAGACAATCCACCAAAATGTCCTACTGTTTACAACATCTGAAACATCACTGGTTTTAACTCAAAATGCTAGGCTTGTATATGCAGTCTAACTATCCATAGATCCAAATCATCTAGAATTGGAACAACATGCTCATGAGTTGGCCTATCTCAGTCATCTATCACACAAAGAATAGGAAGATAAACATCTTGACAATTCAGATGTAATGGATCTTCCATACCAGGATCATTCCCGTTCCTAGCCATATCTTGCAATTCTCATCTCATTCTTCTCAAGGTTCTCTCGATCTCTGGGTCAAAAGGATATTCTTCATTAGCAGGAACGCCTCTTCTCATATACTGATGGCAAATCTAGAAAACTTAAAGATAACTAAGTTAGATAAAACTAATGGAATTAAATAAGCAATAACAAAACCAAATTTCACCAAGTTACTAATCCCCAGTAATGGTGCCAAAAGCTTTTTGCGTATAAATATAATGTGAGAGTGTGCAAGTATACACGTCAAATCAAGTAATATAATGATAAGTAAGATCGTCTCCATAGGGATCGAATAGGATTAACTTGGTTAAGTTGTTGTTATGAAGTATGTAAATTACGCTAAGGCAAAACAATAATATAACTGCAATGGTAATCAAAGTAATGATGATGTGTGCAATATGTAAACAAACAAATATTTAAAAATATGTCATGGCAAGGATACCAAGACAAAAGTGAGAAGGTCTATGATGTTGAATGGAAAAGCTGGGATTACTAGGAGTCTACCCTTATAAACCAATAATGCCTCGACAAATTCTTATTCCACTTACTGCTCAGAATGGATTTAAAATGGTTTGCTTCTTTTGAAAGCAATCCTAAGGATACCTCACCTAAGGAAATATATTTCTATAGACCTTAGATGTGATTCCCAGTATTGATTATTCTTCACTTTATAAGAATGTTGCTCTATGTCGAGAGATTGCTATGGGCATTCTATCAAACACCCACTCGTATTAATCAATTTTGGTCCAACTAACCTAAACCTTTTCAGAATTTAATTATTTTTATAAACATACTATGCATTCACCTATGTCTAGAGACTGCATGCATGCAATTTGAAAGAACAAATTGAATGAAACAATGAAATAGATCAGATCCAAGCTTTAACATTAATGGAAAATTAAAGTATCATCAAGTAATCCCAACCCGATGAGATTTAACTCATGGGTTGGTTAATCAAATCAGAATTCAAAATATTATTCAACATCTTTAACAATTAATTTCGCAAAGAAGCAATTTAAGAAAATAAAGTAAGAACTTTAGGAAGCTTTCACGGATACAGCCTCAACTTTGATGGCGCAATATCTTGCAAAGACCAGGTTGACTGCGTTCTTCTTTTCCCTCATGTTCTACTCTGCTGTTTAGCCTCTACTGCTACCCTTGTTTTCTCCTTAGGATCTTTCCTCTGAAAAAGACTCTCAAAAAGCTCTCCTTTTCCCTAAGTTCCTTCTTCTTATTTTATATTTTTGTTTTTCCGGTAGGTCCCTCAACCCATGCTTTTTCACCTCCTCTTTCAGGTAGATTTTCTGGTACACGTTGAGTGCTGACTCGGTGTCTTATTGGCATTGCCATGGTATTAGTGTTGGCAAATTAACCAACCTACCACTCAAACAACAAATACATCCTTTCCACCCACAAGTAAAAGTAACATATAACAACATTTAAGCCCAATCCAAGCTCCATGATGCAATGTTCTAAAAATATACTAATATAATATCCTAAAATGCAACTAAATTCACCTAAGTACAAGCAATTAACCAAGTCAAAAGGCCTGAAATATAACTCTTTTCAAGAGTTATTATAAACCATAATATGGACACTTGTGCAACATTAACTTAAAGAGCTCCCATGCCTTATATAATAACTCTCCTTCAATTGTTTAAAATTCGTAATATCCGTACGAAGTTTCATAGTCTTGCACAGAGTAAAGTACTTTCCTAAAATTTTTCTCGCTAGCTCGTCCCAAGTGTTGGTGGAATCTATCAGCTGCGAATTTAACCACATAAAAGCATCATTAATAAAAGAATAAGAGAAGACGGTTAGCATCATTGGATACCCTATTATACTTAAAGTATCACAAGTGGTTAGAAATCTTTTTAAGTGTTGGTTCGGATCCTCATTTATTGACCCTCAAAATTGAAGGTTCGATTGTATCATTTGTATCATCACCAGTTTGATTTCAAAGTTTTTAGAACTAATCACTGGTCAATTAATGCTACCTCAAACAACATCAAGGTTGGGCATCGCGTAGTCACGTAAAGTTCTTTGCTCCATGGTAAGGTGTAATGGTTGTTGAATCTCTGCTTGTAGATTTCTGATAGGTTGCTCTCTTTATGGAGGTGGAACGTATCTAGGGTTTTGTGCCCACTTAGCGTGTGGGATGATACGTTCAATTTTTGGCTCAAATGGTAAGACATCGTTACTAGTCCAAGTCATACAACACCTCCTACAAGCACAAAAAGGTAAAGAAAATTAACTAAACTCGCGATAAAAAAAAGCATAGAGAAAATAAAGTTGTATCTATAAATCCTATATTGGCTACTAATCTCTACTCAAAAGTGTACAATAAAAATGACTCAATCATACACCATCTTCTTGGTAATGGCGCCAACAACTTAACCGATAGCACGCATGTGCGCATAAAACAATGAATTTATAAAACTTTTTTTAAAGCTCAGTTTTACTGCAAGCGTACAAGCCAGTTGTAATATTTATAGTGTTACAATAGAACACTAGAGTATTCTAAGGATTAAAACCAAAGGAGATGGAATTAAGTCATAAATAGCACACATGATAGACTTTAAGCGGCTACTAATACAATTTTATAATACGGCAATTCATAACACATAATATTGAAAGAAAATTAAATATGCTAATTTCGGACTAAATTGTAATGAGTATAAAATTAAGAAACTATTCAATAAATAACTAATGGTGGTTGGTTGATTTCGATATGGTTCACCGATCCTCGAACAAGAGACTTAAATCGTTTAAATTACTAAGTGGCTCCATTTTATCTTTCAATCTCAATTTTACCAACTTAGACGAATTAGCTCTAGTTTATCTTCCAACCTCACTGGTTAATCCGAGACTAAAGATCGGGTGCACAACAAGATTACCTTCCAATCTCACTTGCCTAAATATTCCCGTAGGGGCATCACTTCCTAAGTTTTTAGATCTATTTGATTTAGTCAAATTTGTTACGATTTAGTCCTTTGTCCAAAAATTTCAGTTTACCCACATCTTCATCAACCACCCCTTTTGAGGTTTAGTTATTCATGTTGAAAGAAAAGGAAATGAACATGGAAATGAAAAACAAAGCAGCTATTAAAGTAAAACTTAATAAAATTATAAAAGTTTGGATTTTTATGCTAGAAAAATTAAAGAACATGAAACTAAAAGCATTTAACAAGAAAATCTAAAGCAATAAAATGAAAGGAACAAAATTTAATGGATTTAAAGTAAAAGAAACTAAAATACATTAAACTAAAGCTAGAAATGTCTTACAACTAAGGTACAGTGACTAAAAGTGCAAATAATCCTAAGCTATAATGATAACTAACATAACTAACACTAAGAACATCAAGAACAAGAAGTAAATGTAGAAGAATAAACTCTAAACTAGAAAAGAAGAAGAGAAAATGAAAACCCTAGAAAAAGTACAGCAAAACTAAGAGAAAACCAAAAGAAAACTAAACTTAAAACTAAGATAATGTTTGTGTCTCCTTCTCAGCCAATTTTAGGTGTTTTAAGTTGTCTTGTAATGATTTTTCTTTGACAAAAATGCCTCTACACGGGCCTTGGGTGATTGGTGGACCAAGTGGACAAAGACTATCCTTTTTGTCCAAGTTTTTCCCACTGGCAAAGGTAATGTTGCGATACCCAAAAGTGGATATTGCGATACCCAAAGAGGATATTGCGATACCACTAAAGGGTGTCTCCAATCTTCAATGTTGTTGGAAGTATCATGATTCAAAGGTGCGAATATTGTGATACCCTTTTCTTCTATGTTATTCTTACTCCTTTTTTTACTCCAACACATTCCTACACCACTTAATCATACGTTAGGCCTCCTAATGGCACCATTGGCCAAATTGGGTCACAAAATGGGAAAAATGAGACAATTTTAGTATTTAACTAAGATTTTAAAAATAACAAAAAAAACTATTCTAAAAACGCTATTATGCTCGAGAAAAAGCTCATTTAGTATGTTGGAAGAGCTTAATTTGCCACATCAATTTGTGGCAGATTGGCCGTTACACACCACAACCAACCAAAATACCACTAAGGATTTAGATTTATATATATATATTTCATATTTCAAATGGAACAAAACATAACCAAAATGCTTATAATATAATAAACAAGACCCAATTTACATGGCATTTATAACCAAGCCAAAATTAACAAATAGCTACTGAAAGAGTTGACGGATAGCCTGATCTCCAATGACGTTCCAATTGATTGCACAAATCCAAAAATCTACAAGGAAGAAAACAAAACAAGATAAGCTTACATAAAGCTTAGTAAGTTCGTATAGTTAAAATATCACATACCAGTCACTTTAATCATACAATTCGGATTTAACATAACTAGAATTCCATGCCTTGTTTCACATTCCCTATCATACCACATGGTTATACATGTACATATAACATAACAAGCCAAGTTACTTATTTCACATGCCAATTCACTACCACATAAGTATAAAACCATTCATACCATGAGATCTATTTATAAACATTTCATTAATTGTTTTTCCTAGAGAACTATAGTAGATTAACTTTGGGCATACGGGGAAATAATGTTCACACAAGCTGACAATCGAGGCATTAACCATTACATGATACTGTTCACATAAGCTAACGAGAATCTATAACAAATGCTAGATTCTAGCCATTGGTGTGGCATCCACCACCGGTACATAGTACCTGGAAATATATTACTGGCATAAAGTGCTTGGAACTATAACACTTGTACATAATACCTGGAAACTATCATTACTGACACCTAGTGCTTGAAACACCCTAATAACATGTCATTTGCATCCTAATCATACAATAAGTTCACATGGGCCTTGACTTGTATTCCATAGTCTTTTCATGTTTATAACATTTTACCACAATTAACTTGATCACATACATTCCATAGAATAACATGATTCAACTCCAACATGTACATTTTGCCATAGTTTACCATTCAAGCCTTTATTTCTACTTTCAATCTTACCTCAAATAACCATGCTCAATATGCACACATACATAAACACTTATATAATTAGAATTCAAACCTTTAATAAGCGTAACAACTGTAATACAAACTTACCTAAACGTAGTAACTACCAACACCTAGACAAAAACTACTCGACAACTTTTTCTTTGCCACGATTATTAACCGATTGATCCATTTCTAGATCTATATATAATAATTCGTGTCGTACACAAATGCGTTCTTGAATGACTTCGGATGCATACTCGTACAGAACGGGAAAGTCATTACACATGCATCCCGCTAACTCAAAGCGCATGAAAGGAACTACCTAATGCATGATCTTAAATTGGTTGTTGTGCTAGCTTTAAAACTTTGAAGCACTACTTTTATGAAAAAAGTGTCACATATTCTCGGACAATAAGAGCTTGAAGTATCTGCTCTCTCAAAAGGATTTGAATCTACGACAGTGGCATTGGATGGAATTAATAAAAGATTATGACTTGAAATAGACTATTGTTCGAGAAAAGCAAATGTAGTGGCTGATGTGCTCAGTAGAAAGTCTGTAGAGGCTTTCGCTTCCCTATGAGCCAGAGTTTTCCTAGCAAAAAAGGGGTCATTTCTTGCTAAATTAACTGTGCGACTATTTTACTTCTACCACTTTTGGATTCTCGATCAAGGGATGTAAGATATAATGAGTTAAAAAAAGTGAAAAGTGCCTGGTGACATGAAAAACTTTAACCTTATAAGGGATGGCGAGCTATGTTTTATGAGAAGGTTAAGTGCTTCTAAAGGGAACGATTTAAGGTAAAAGATTTTGAAATAGGCACACCAGGGACCTTTCTCGCTTCATCCGAGGGAGTAAAGATGTATTGCGATTAAAGAACTTATTTTGGTGGCCTAGAATGAAAAGGAAATATCAAAATTCGTAATGAGATGTTTATCCTACCATAGGGTTAAGGTAGAACACTAGGTTCCTTCAATGATGTTATATCCACTAGAAATTTTAGAGTAGAAGTGGGACAAGATTGCTATGGATTTTATTTCAGGTTTACCCCTCAGTACCTTAAAAAAGAATTCAGTTTTGGTAATTGTCAATAGGTTAACCAAGTAAGCCCACTTTGTAGTCGTTCACACTGACTATGCTTTGGAGAAGCTTTCAGAGATTTATATCTCGAAAACAGTCTGCCTATATGGATTCCCTTCATCCATTAAATTATATCGAGGTCCAAGGTGTACTTCGAGGTTCTAGAGACAGTTACAAGAATTCCTAGGAACTAAACTATGGTTCAGCATAACTTTTCATCTGCAAACTGATGGTCCGTTTGAAAGAGTGATACAAGTTTTAAAAGACATGCTCAGGTGTTGCTTTATTGATTTTGGAGTTAGTTGGGAAAGGTATTTTCCTTTAGCTGAGTTCACCTACAAGAATAGCTACCACTCCAGTCTCGATATGTCTCCTTTTAAGGCTTTATATGGGAGAATATGCAGATCCTCAGTCTGTTGGATGGAGCTTAAGGAAAGAAAACTTAGTGGCCTCGGTTTAGTTTGAGAAGCAGAGGAAAGAGTCTCGGTCATTCGCAACCATTTGCAAGCTACTCAAAATTTCCGAAAGGCTTATAAATAGGGAAAAAAAAAAGGATATTTCCTTCAACATCAGTGATAAGGTATTTCTTAAGGTCTCTTCTTGGAAAAGGATTATTCATTTCAACTTAAAAGGCAAGTTTAGTCTGAGATTCATCGGACCTTATGAAATTTTAGAGCGTGTAGAACCTGTAGCATATTGATTAGCACTACTACCAGAATTTCTAATATTCATAATATGTTCCACGTATCTATGTTAAGAAAGTATCGTTCGGATTTCGATCATATGGTGCCATTAGAAAGTTTAGAAGTAGAGTCGAACCAATCCTACTAATAAGAACTTGTCCATAATTTTTAGATTTTAATTTAATAAGTGTAAATTTCATGTTTTTACTCATTTTGAGACCCAATTTGGCCAATAGTGCCATTGGGGGCCCTAACCTATGGTTGAGTGATGTGGAGACATGTTGGAAGCTAAAATCGAGTAAGAACGGCAACAAAAGAGAAGGTATTGCGATATCCAAACCTTGGAATTGAGATACCTCTAACAGACCCAAGAATGGAGACCACCCTTTAGTGGGATCACGATATCCACCTTTCAAGAAGCACCCCAAGTTTGAAACTATTTAAGTTATTGCGATATACTTTTTCTTAGTATCATGAAACCGATATCATAAAGGGACAAAATGGAAAAAAATGTTAGTCTTTGTCCACCCGAAACACCAATCATTGAAGGCCAGATCAAGGGTATTTTGGGTACAAGAATTGGATTAGAATAGCTGCTATATCAGCCAAAATTTGGCTAAGAGAGAAAAAATACCACATTAGCATAGTATAGGTTTAGATTTCTCTGGATTTTCTTTTACCTTTTCTTTCTCCTTTTTTAGGGTTACTTCTTTTCATTTCCTCAGCTATAGATTTTACATTTCCCAGCAACTTTCCTTCTTGTTTTAGTTGTTCTTAGAGTTAGTTAAGTTAGTATCATTGTAGCTTAGGTTTATTTGCACTTTTAGTCCTTATACCTTAGTTGTAAGACATTTTTAGGTTTAGCTTAATGCATTTCAATTTCTTTAAATGCCCTTTAAGTTTTCTTGCATAAAAAATCCCATCTTTTAACTTTTTCTTAAGCTTTGCTTTAATGACTTCTTTTCTTTTCATTTTTATGTTTGTTAGCTTTATTTCTAGCATAAGTAGCTAAATCCTTCAAAGAGTTAGTTGGTGGAGATGTGGTGAGCTAATTTTTGGATGATGGACAAAATCATAATAAATTGGACTAATTTGAACGAACCTAAAAACTTAGGATTGACAGCCCTAAGGGAATATTTAAGAGAGTAAGACCAAAAGGATATCTTTTTAGGCACCAACTATTAGTTCTGGGATAACTGGTAAAATCAAGAGATAATCTAGATTAATTTGTCTAACTTGGTAAAATTGAGACCGAGAGGTAAAATGAAGCCATTTTGGGAGTTTAAGCGATATGGATCCTAAATTGAAAGATTCGGGAACCACATCAAGATCAACCAACCATTGTTTGTTATTTAATTGTTAATTTCGTAACTTTTCATGTTTTCAGTCCTTGTTATCTAGGTACTAAATTAGATTAATTTCTCTTGACTTTATAATTTTTCGTAATATAAATTTTTGCAATTAGTTGTTTAAACTCTTTATTTTACATGCATGTTATTTAAAAATTGTTCAATCCATGATTTTCTTGGGTTCGATCCTTGGAATACTTCAATGTTCCATTGTAACACTATAAATATTACAACTGACCTATCATACTTGCAGTAAAGCCACTATTTTTATATTTTTTTTTAATTCATGAGTGTTGATTTTTATCTCTCTATGCATTCACGAGGACGAGGACGAAAAGAGAGAGATGGTCAAGTTTTTGGTGTCGTTGCCGAGGAATCAATGTTTGATTGAGTTATTTTTTTTTTGTTGCGTGTACATAGGGAGATAATAAAAAAAAGTCGAAGTTATAGATCTGACTTTGTTTTTTTTATTTCGTTTTCAATCTTTAGTTAATTTGTTTCACTCCCTTATGCTTGTAGAAGGCGTTATTTGACTTAAATCAGTAACCGTGTCTTATCAATTGAGCTAGAACGAGAACGTATCATTACACACATGAGAAGGCGCAACATCCAAGAGATGCCCAAGCTCCACAAGACCAGCCCATCTAATATCCACGTGTAGAGATTCAACTACCACTGCACCCACCCATGGAGCAACGTACCTGGCGTGACTATGCGATTCCCAATCTTGATGTTGTTCAAGGTAGCATCAATCGTCCTACAATTAATCCTAACAACTTCAAAATTAAACCGGCTGATCCAAATGATACAAGCGAACCTTCATTTTCGAGGGTCAATGAATGAGGATCTGAACCAACATCTTAAAATATTTGTAACCATTTGCGATACCTTTAAATATAATGGGGTATCTGATGAAACTATTCGTCTTCGATTATTCCTATTCTCTCTTACTAATGATGCGTTTATGTGGTTAGATTCACAATCGGCAGATTCCATCATCACTTGGGATGAGCTAGCGAGCAAGTTCTTAGCAAAATATTTTCCTTTGAGCAAAACAATAAAACTTCGTATAGATATTACAAATTTTCAACAATTAGAAAGGGAGTCGTTGTACGAGGCATGGGAGCACTTTAAAGTCATGCTACATAATTTCCCATATAATGTATTGCAAGATTGGCTGAAACATCAAGTTTTCTATTAAAGGGCTTGATGGGAACTTGTGCTCTAATTTTGACGGAGCGTCCACGGGGGTGTTCATGTCAAAGACATATATCGAGGCTTGCCACATCATCAAGGACATGGCAATGAATTCTTATATGTGTTCGACTGAGCAGTTCACATATAGAGTCAAACAATCGACCATGAATGCGGTCAGTAGTGAGGATAAGTACCAACAAGTCCTCAAAAGGCTCAACCAATTAGAGATGGGTTCGGCCAAGGCGCAAGTCAAAAATCGGCCCCTTCTAACCCATTCTAATACTGGACATGATGGTGAATGCACTAAGTGGGGAAATTCTACTAAGAGCAACCAAACGGAGGCTAACTATGTAGGGAATAGAGGATACATTTCATACTCCAACACCTATAACCTGGGGTGGCGTGTTCATCCTAACCTTAGGTGGGGACAGAACCAAGAAGATCACTCAAATCAAGTAGCCAAAAACCTTAACCCTCCTAGACTCAATACACTTTATCTATAACACCCTAAAACAAGGCCTAGGAGTTTTAGGGATATTATAGGAATTTTAGCTCTAAAATGCTTGGAATTTTGTAGCATGGTAAATCGAGTTATATTCAACTATGACATCTTAGTTATTAAATCAGTTTTTTAAAAAGTTCTTTAGAAATCTTTAATTTTAGGAAAATGATTGAATTGAAATAGAGTCAAAACTATGAGTTTTTCAGATGCAATTAGCCAAGATTTTTAAATTCAACCTATTTCTCCCCCTACCAATGTGACTTCACGATAGGTTTTTACCCAACAAAAGCTTTGTCGTCCATTGCTATTCCCTTGTCCCGTTCATTGGTTTTTGCTTCCCAAACCATAGCACTTTGATTTCCTGACATTCCCAAGCTAATTACCTTCATAAATCCCTAAGAAAAACACTCAAAATATCCATAGATTTTATCATCTTTTCCAAATGTGGGATTTTTGGATTTGTGTCAAAACCCATCTAATCTTCCATCAAAGGTAATTTTTCAAATTCTTATGAGATTTTTATGATATCTAGTCTTTAAAATTGAAGTATTAGCCATTGAATCGCAAGTTTTTAATAAAAGCTAAAAATAAAGTCATTAATGGTGGATTATGAGATTTTGGGTAAAAATGTGATTTTAAAGTGTTATTCTATTAGTTTTAATGTGATTAAGAGGTTTTTAAACTTACATTGAAGTTTCGTTAATGATTTCTTATGTTTTAATAAATTTTGTGAAAATTACCTAAAAGATGTCAAAAACTGTCGATACCATGAACTGGGTATTTTAGTGTAATTTAAAGGTGGGGAACTAGGCGTAGGTGATTAATGAGATGAATGGAATTCATTTTAGGTGAAAAGGTTAAGCATATACCGAGTTATGAGCATTTTAATTTTATTATGTTAATGGTTTTGAGCTACTTGGGAACTCAACTTAGGCTTGTGTTTTGGTTGGTTTAAGTGAATCATTGGTCGATATTCAACTATATTTATTGTATGATTGTTGTGTGTGAAGCCTTGTATTCATTAGGTTCTTGAACCAGTTAAAGAAAGAGCTCAATTGAGCTTTCGACTTTTCGGCTAAAGCATTGTGGTAAGTGTTTGGAACTGCTACTCGTAGACACGAGTCATGCGTATTTTGGAATTTAGTTTTAGCCTAAACCTCTACTCTAAATTTCAAGTGTAAGTTTTCTTGTATCTATATTGTGTGTGGTTTATGTTCTTGCATGATTATGAACTTGTGCATAGTGATGAGAAACTCAAATATGCGGTATGTCGATATGATGATTGTTGTTAGGAGTGCAAATGTATACATGATTTATATATGTTATAAGAAAGTGATAGTGTTTTGCAAAACATGCAAACATGCAATGATAGTGCTCGGATAATCGGTAAGTCACATGTGTGCTAAATTGGATATTTTAGCCTTATGATTGTTAAAACCATTGGATATAGTTGGCATGCCATAGGATTGTGAGTACGCACCTATATGTTCAATGATTTTGGGTGTTAAGGCCTTGGGGCATGTTTGGAAGGATAAGAGAATGTGATCTAAGCCCCATTCAACGGGACATGTGAGGGGAAATAAGAAGTGTGCCAATTATACACTTCACTTCTGGGACATGTTTGACTCTACAAGTCTATGTTCAGTGTGCTGGAGATTCGTGTATCCGATGAATGATGATAGAGCTCACTATAAGTTTCATAACTCAAGTGCCAAATTATCTTGTATTATATACATATATGTATGTTGTGTGATAAATGTCTTAATAAATATATGGTTGCTATGCAAACTATTCTTATAAATTTTATGCAAATGAACTATTAAGCGATGCATGTTAAAGTGTTATGCGCTACTAAACATAAGACTCTAGTATCATATATGTATATGTGGTTATTGTGGATACAGGACGGAATATTTGTGTTGTGGTTATTTTACTCATTCACTAAGCTTGTTTAAGCTCACCCACTCTTTTCAACAATTGTAGATTAGTAACGATTTTGTATGGACGGTGTGGTTGTCCTAGGAAGTGATTCAAGGAAGGCTCATTAATTCTTGTAGGTGTTCTTTGAATTATTTTCATTTTGGGAAATAAGGTTATGTTGTAAACTTGTTTAGTGCCATGATATGTTTCGATTGTTTACCAACTTTGTTTTATTTTAGTTTTGGATGTTTGTGAGTTTATATGTATGCTTATGTTCATAAACTTTACTATTGGCCTGATGTATCTTGCTTGGTCACGTTATGATGATTAGAACAGTTAAATTTATCCATTGGATGATTATTTATCGAAATAAGTGATACATGATTCTTAGAATCTATTTTGGAATGAGTTAATTACATTTGTGTGCTGCATATTTATGTCCCAAGGCAGAGGTATTGATATTCCGGATTTAAAATCAAAACCTCTGTGTTTTAAAACGTGCAAAGAGTTAGAATAGAGATTTACTTGGGTCAAAGTATCAATATTTCTTGACAAATACTGATATTTTTCGAAACTTTGGGATTTAGTCGAGAAACAGAATGCAAGTTTGGTATTGTTTTTCCAAGTTGTATCGATACCATACAGAGAAAATATCGATATCCTAGTATGAGTATAGATACCTACGGACACATTTTGAGAATTTTGCTAAATGAACCTCGTGCACGTTAATGCTCATTTTTAATATTATTTATGGTATGACTTGCATGTAACATTGATAACTTTCAAGTATAATTGACTTAAAACCTATATGAATATAAAAATAAATGGCGCTTCATTTAGCATGAACATTTACTTTTTGTATATGACATGAGACGGTGATGTGGCATCCCATATTCAGGCTTTGCGACTAGGCCGGGTATAGGATGCTATATTATCAACCTCCATTACCATTTAAGGTACCCCAAGATCAAGAAAAAAACCCAGCTTATATTAGTGTCCCTCCATTATCAATTAGGATAAGCAAGGTAGAATAAGGCTTGCATGTGGTGCAATCAATGTGCATCAACTTCCTGGTCAACTAGACCAAGTTTTGCAGTTGTTGTAAAACAACTTAGATTTTAATTTATGTTGGTTTAATTTTTAACTTAGTAGGTTGGATTTTAGAGAGCTAAAAGAAAATTTGACAATTTTTTAATTACTTTAGGGTCTGTTCAGTGAAGTCGTGATACCTAATGGGGATTTTTTGATTTCATGGACAATTTAATTTCAAGGCCAAAAATTTTTCTTAGTATCGTAATATCGACCCTTTGGTATTGTGATACCTTTAGAATTTCAAAAGTTAAAATTTTGGTTTTACACAGTGATATCACAATATCGAGTCATCGGTATCGCAATATTTTGGACAGATTGAGAATATGAAGAGTCCAAAAATAGGGGATATAGCGATATCCACCCCTGGTTATTATGATATTTGTGTCAGGTTAGGTGATATCTGATTCAGGTATTGTGACCCACGCGTTTAAGCCTCCCAACCCCTTAAAACCTTTCATATTCCTTCATTTCCCCAAATCCTCTAAACCAAATCCCAAATACTCATCCCCATCATTTCTTCCAAAACTCTCTCCAATTTATTTTCAACCTCTTTAACTTTTTATTTTGTTTTGTTTGGTATTTTGATTTCTTTAGTTATTTTGCAGGTTTAAGTTCCTCCTTTCTTTGGATCGATGGAGAAATGTCACCTCAATCCTCTTTGACAACAACAAATTATTTCAGTTCAATTTTCTTTTCTCTTATTATTTTTGAAATTTTCATGATTTTCGTTATTAGTTTTCATTTTCATTCTTAATTGTAGTTGTTGATTGATTGTTGGTTAGTTTTAATTGTTATCATCTCATTTTCTTGTTAAAAGAAAAGATTTTTTTTTTCAAAATGCCACCAAGAGCCCCCAAACGATCAACCAACCACCATTTGTTACTTCATTGTTAATTTTGTAATTTTGCATGTTTTACAATTTAGTCTTTGTTAGCTAGGTAGTAAATTAGATTAATTTCTCTTAACTTTATGATTTGTTGTAGTATAACTTTTTTGCAATTAGTTGGCTAGACTCTTTATTTTACATGCACATTATTTAAAAATTGTTCAATCTACGATTCTCTTGGGTTTGATCCTGAGAATACTCTAGTGTTTCATTGTAACACTACAAAATTACAACTGAGTTGTCACATTTGTAGTAAAGCCATGATTTTTATATTTTATTCTAATTTCTGAGTGTTGATTTCTATCTCTCTCCTCATTACACTTAGAGAGTCTCAATGGTTATGCTTAATTAGTGGAAAGACTTAAATTTTCCTTTCTGAGTTTTCTCTATTCTCTGAAGATTAGAAGTGTTCTTCACTACTTGAAGGAAGAACATGCATTAATAGTCTATTTAGAAACTACCTTTAGAGCCAATCACTGGTAATTTCTTAAGCCCTCCTTTAATTCGAGTATTAAGAAATGTAAGAGTTTTAAAATTCATAAAAATATATATAAGTTTTCACTAGAAGTTTTGAAAGGAAGGAAACCTTCTTCTAGTTAAACTGTTGCATGTTGTTGATTCTTATTTTTATGTAATAGTCTCAGTTGTTTCTGTATTTAATAGAAATATTTGATTGCATTTAGCAAAATAAAGTTTTCCAAGGATTTTTTGGTGAGTTCCTTCCACTTATGCTTTTGATAAATAATGAACTAGCTTAAGATTAATGTCATCCTTCCAGGTAAAGTTAGTATTATATTAGAAATTACATGTGCATTACCGTGTTAACAAACTGTAAATATGAAACCTAAATAAATATGTATGAATAATTAAAATCGACACTCATTTGTTTGTACACAAGCTTAGTATCCAAAAAGGTGGAAAAGGAGGTAATAGAGACCTGTTGAAATTTAATGTGATGGGAGGAGAAAATAGAGAAAAATGATATGTTATATATTTTTCCTCCGGTAGGGCATGTGAATGCAAATCGAGATTGGCAAATGACCCTAGCCTTGTAGGGGAACATGTATGTGTTTAAATTAATAGGAGGATTTACAGAGGTTCAATTGGTATAAATGAGCATTGGCTCTACGGAGGAATATCGTGGAAAAGGAACTTTAGCTCTTTAGAGCATTGAAAGGATCCATAGCTAGCACAAGGAAAGATGTATAAATGTTTGTAAATATATCACATGTGAATTGTACTTAAATGTATTAATACTCGATAGTAAATACTTACTGGTAAATGTACTCAGACATGAATAGTACCCGCCCATACACTAAACTTAGTCAAATTATGTTCACTTCTAACTTGTATGTAGACACAGTTAGTATCCACCAATGAGCTATACTTAGTTGTGATGTGCATACGCATGAGAGTGGTTTATTCCTACTAAGGATAGTTATTGTTTATTTATGGAACTCACTAAGTTCTTTTGAACTTACCTAGCTTCCTTTATCCCTATTTTAAGTCTTTTAGGGTGGTTGCAGATTCTTTGAAGGGATTCAGCCATATTTTTTACTCAATTATGAGCCATTGATTTGCTTAATTTATAAAATGTGTATATCGAGGTGGCTCGTAATTTTAGCCTCTATGAAGAGATTGTACCTTCATACAGTATTTTGTATAAGCTGACTGTTATTGGCACTTTGCCAGAAATTCAAACTTTTATGTTATGTATGTTTTGGCATACTCTTATATTTTGCCTTAGGTGTATGTCATAACAACCATAATCCGCTAAGCAGCATTTCTAAAACTTGTTCACTATTATATATTAAATGGTTTAATGAGCAAAACACTTTTGTTGCGATATTGCGTGATGTTTTTAGTCCTTTGGTAACACCACGAATCGCCGATCTATTCATCGGATTAGGGGTGTTACACCTTCATAAAGTATTGATACCTATTCTGAAAACTTTAAAAACTTTACAATTTGGTCCTTTTTTAAGCTCAAGTTAATAAATGAGCTTTTGTAAGCTCGAATGAGTCCAGGAAAAGATCGTATAACGTAATTATGAGACATTTTGCATATGAATGCATATATTATTGTGTAAATTGATTATTAAATGTTTATAGTTGCTTCGGAAACAACTGTAGCATAGGTCGAGCGAGGGGTATTACAATTTGATTAGTCTATCAATTTATTTAAAGGGTCAACGTGATTAATGAAGTAAACCATTAAGGGAGGCTTAATTGATTTTTTTTGTTAACAATAAAAACTTAATTAATTGTAAATTTAATACATAGACTTAATTGATTTTTTTCACATTTTCTTTAGGATTTTTTTGATATATAAATCATCAGACCGATAAAAATTGTCGCTTTTATTTCCTCTTTATAGGCAATGATGACTGGATTCAAGCAAAGTTTGCTTTTTCTCCCAAAATTGGATTTTCAATTTGTTGGCCTTATCTTGTGTTAATTGTGTTGTTTATCTTGTGCTTATTTTACTTTTGTATGAAATTTGATCCTTATATACTTGTAAACTTTTAAAAGTTGAATTTGACAAAAAAAAATTGTTATGTAATTTTTTATAAATATAAATTTATATACAATAAAATAAAAAAATAATTATATTAAATCAAACCAGATAAAAACATGCGACCCAACATAACCAAAGTTCAAACCATAAATGTCAGTAAAAAGAAAAAGTAAAAGAAAACAAACAGTAAGATTTTATTTTAAAAAAAGATGTAATGGGTCCCACTCAGGACGCAGAAGCTAAACCATGATAGGAAATGTCTTCTGTTTTTGTTTTAGAAAGAAAAAATAATAAAGCAAGTAGGAACCAATCATCGACTCAATTGCGACCCACATGAGCCAAGGTGGCCAAACATGTATCACGTGCCTTAGTTGAGTTAACATGCTGCTTGTTGCTGAGCAAAATGCAACGCATCCCATTCCTCCCTCACTAATAAAATAAATGAGATGTTCATCATCAACTTTGGATTCTTCCTATTTTCTATGATTAAATCGTTTATTAATCTTTTATACCAAACACATTGCTACAAAGTTTGATATGATAACATCATCCGACTGGGGTGTAATCAAATTGTTTTTATTTTTAATTTAATTTAAAACAAAAAAATTGAAATCCTTTGATTAAAATTTTTATTTACTCCAACGTAATTTCATATCAAATTTTTGTGTTTGAATAAAAACTCAAATTCTGATTTGAAAACATTTCATCAGGTAAAAATAAATTAAACCCATAATTCCTATACTGAAATACTTGAATTTGGTTTATTCAATAATATGAAGCTTTCATTTAAACCCAATTTAATACTAATCGAATTAAATTGTAAATTTCTTATAAAAGTCCAATAAGTTACGAGCATATATCAACTTGCATCTTCTACATATATATAAAACTACTTCGCATCTCCGATAAAAGAAAATGGCAAAATAAAGTTTATAGGTCATTTTTTTTAATTGGGATTTTATACTGGTTTTAAAATTAATTGAGGATATAGGTCGATTTAATTAGAAAGCACATCTAACTAAACGTGCTTTCCAGTTCTCTCTCATAGGGTTAGAGTTTTAATTTTATTAAGGTTAGGGTTTTTTTAGGGTTTAGAGTATTTGGAAAGTGTTCATGGTTTTTTTAGTTCTCTCTCCAAAGACAGACACCGAAGTGGAAACAAGAGGGCTCTCAAGAGGAGAGGAAAATGTTCCGGCACAGTAGAGGTCAAACTCGAGTTGGCGTGACAATGGTTGTAGTTATTAATGGGTTGTGTAATAACGACAACTATCATCGCTCTGAAAGGAGCATCACCTTTACTGCACCATAACAGCCGCTCCCCGCCTAAGAGTCCTCTTGTGTACACAACGGTGCCGGCCTTCAAACAAGAATGAAGATTAAAGGTACCGGTTCCCTGGAAATGGAGAAAAAAATTACACCGATTATAGCTAGAAACCCTAGAGTTTTTCCATATGAATATGCTCTCAAACTTCTGTATGGTATTTATAGGGCATCATTTTCAAGTATTCAAAAGGATTGAGCTCATGGCTGCGTAACGTCCGTCAATTGGCTCCCTCTTATACCCCAATCCATTTTTGCATAATAGCCTTCAATTGACACCTCCACATCAACTTCCAGCCTTGACTGTACAAAGAAAAATCACCCCATAACCGACTTTCCTAGGATAGGCTTCAGAGGCAATAATCTCATCTCGGCATGATATATGAAATGTGTGCGGCTCGGAGCAGTATCACATTACTGACAACTCAAGAATACCTCGAATGTAAACCAAATATTTTTACTGACAGAAATTTTTAAGATCGGGAAATGGTATGTGATCCATTTTATAGCCGCATAAAAGGATTGGAGAGAAATTATATGAGTAAGGGATGATGAAGCTTGGTATGTAAGTCATTTTATAGCCGTATGAAAAGGTTTGTTTGCAAAGAAAAACTTTCAAAGTGCATTGGAACATATTCTAAACGTGTTGAAGCATTTAAATCGTCTGAATTATTCGAAACATCAGGCTTTTCAGCCCCAAGAATAGTTAATGTTAAAGAAAGCTTGTCCAGCATGGATAACATTGGTTTCAACCAAATTTCATATTCATTAGTGTTTTTTTTTTTATAACCAAATTTTATTTTCATATGTCGTGCCATACTAATAGTGTTTGTTGTATTCAGTATAAACTATAAAGGTTGATGTTCTGTATTACGATTGGTTTTAAGGACATACAATTTATTTAGTTGTTGATAACAAGGTAAATCCAAAAAAAATCATATTCAAAACAATATATCGATAAGAAAATCTGACATTTTTTATTTATTGATGAAACATAGATAGTAATAATGACAAATGGTTTGTTTGAAAGAATAACCTCGATTTTTTTATTTATGACATATCTATATTCACATTAAAAACTTAAAAGAAAAAATACAATCAATGGTGTCGTCGGGGAGAATGTATGCCACAAGGCGGTGGATGACAGTTGCATGGAGGATTTTCTCATACAACCGACTGTACCACTAAAGGTGCATCTAAAGTAGCATCCAGATGTGCGGGCCTGTAGACTTCCTCCTCCTTGTCATCACCACTTGAATACATAGCTAGTACAGTCCCCAGCACAATCATATCTTTGGGACCGACACCATCAGTATTTTCCTCCGGGGTCGTTTGTTGTGTCGTCTTCACCTGCTATCGTGTATTAGCCACTCCCTCGTCCACCAATTGCAACAATGAGCCACCTCTGTAAAATAGTGATGTGCGCAGTGCTTGGGTCACTATAGACATGAAACCATAAGGTGCCCTAAATCTCGAGTAAGTCAAAAAGGAATTGGGCATCGACATCGCCAATGACTGCTACATTGGTGGCAATGGATACGTCGGCGTCTGTCTCGACAAAAGGTTCGACATCAACATCTACGCAACGGTGTAGTATGCAGAGGACATTGGTGGAGTGAAATATGTACCTGCAAGAACAAAAAGAACCAACCACGTGCAACAGTAGTCCGAAGCATGGTGGTGATTGTGAAAAAAACATAGGATTACTTAATTAAATAGGAATACCTAGACTGAATTGTCCCGGATATTATGTAATCATAGTCGGCGCATCTTTTACTGAAGCAAATGACGAACCTATAACACCCCTAACCCGTCTCCGTCACTAGAACAGGGTTTAAGAGCATTACCGGGATTTATAGATCAAAATTAGACATTTTATGTCACTTCACATTCATACCAGAAATTAATCATAATTTAATCATATCGTCCCTTATATGAGACTTCGAGGCCCAAAACATACATTAGAAACAAGTTAGGACTAAATCGAAAACTTAGAGAATTTTTCACTAAATTTCAAAATTTTTCATAGGTGCAGGGGACACACGTTCGTGTGGTCAGGCCGTGTGAGCCACACGGCCAAGTGACATGCCCATGTCTCAGGCATATCTCAAGCTGTGTGGTATATGAATATATGGCATATGAAGTAGGGCACACGCCCATATCCTCAACCCATGTAACTCTCTAACTTGCAACTAAATTAAGTGCAGGGGTCACATAGCCAAGCCACATGTTTTGAAATTTTAAGATGTAAAGGACACATACCAGAACACATGCCCATGCGCTAGGCCGTGTGTCATACACGACTGAGACACACGCCCATGTCTCTACTTATGTGGACGAAATAAGGCCATTTTCCAAGCCCTATTTCTCACCCATTTGGTCATCCACCTACACAAACACTTAAATTCATCCAAAAGTCAATCCAAATCATTTAAATCAAGCCAAACTCAAGTCTCATGCATACCATATTACTTTATAAATCAATATTTGTAAACTTATCTATTTGATCATATATATTTAATATCATACTAATATTCATAAACCGCAAACATGAAATTGACTCATAAGTTAATATACTAAAACACATTCATCACAAACTATTCCAATGGTCATTTACAACCAAAACATTTGTATGACAACATTGGCTAACCAAACCTATACATGCCATTATGTCTAAAAATAATTTCATAATTTTACCGAAGTAAGCTGATGGATAGTGTGAGTGATCTCCATCAAGCTTCCAACCCAATGAGCTTCCGAGTACTATAAAACAGAAGAAATACCACTAAGTAAGCACTTCATACTTAGTAAGTTCGTATAACAAAAAATTAACTTACTACGCATTTACATTTATAGTATACATGCAAAAATAAATCCAAAGCAATTTATCCATTAGCCTAACACACATATCCTCAACAACATGTTAGTCATATATTTCATAAGCGTATCAATTACAGGGATGAGCTCATCAAGTACCAGAATTCCATATATTTTATTTATATACTGAATACAGCTTCATTTTGATTTCACATATTCTCATGTCAAGAGTTTACCCATTGAATCATTTAAGATCTCGATGGATACAAGGGTGGTACACATAAAGTGTACAAATCAGGAATCTGTCAATTCATAATCGGGGGTACTCATTAGAGCACTTAATCAGAAAACACACTCTCAGCCATATAACAAAATGCTTATATAAGCATGTAACGGGAAGCTTATCCAAGCTTAATAATGGGAAGCATAAGAGCCATAATCAGAAAGCTCATGCAAGCTTATAACAGGTAACTCCGAAGAGCAATTAAACAAAAAGCACTAGATAGCCATATAACGGGAAGTTCAAGCGACCACTAACGGGAAGCTCCGGAGAGCCTTTAATGGGAGGTTCACAAAGAACCTATAAACAGAATGCTCATTAGAGCGTCGGTGTGTCTACAACATATGCAGATCACAACCATTCGAATGCTCCGAAGAGCATTTAACGGGAAGCTCGCAAGAACACTATTACGGGAAGCTTGAGAGGGCTTGTAATGAGATGCTCTTTTGCGCTACAGTATGTCCACAACATATGCAGGAACATTACCATTTCGGGAAACAGAACCCTGTATCTAATCAAGTTTCATTATCCAAACAGAACTTTTTTATTTATCAATGATTGTTGGTTATAAAATAAATTATATATATACATACATAACATTATACAATTTACATATTCATCATTCAATATAAGCATATAAATATACACAATTTGGTTACACGAACTTACCTCGATAAGTGTTCGTAAATTAATGTCCACTAATCCGTCACCTTTTTTTACCTCGATCTAGCTTTGTATTTTGTCTATCCGGGTTTATATGAGTAAATTTAACATCAATTTAATACAATTTACTTCAATTCACGTCTTAGGCAAAATTACCATTTTGCCCCTATACTTTTTCTTAATTATGATTTTGTCCCTAGGCTCGGAAAATGAAATTTATGCAATTTATTCCTCATTCCAAGCCTACATACTTTCATATATATCCATAGCGGCCCATAAATTCCATGAAATTTTAGAATTTTTTATGAATTCAACAACTTTTCAATTTAATCCCTAAAACATGATTTCATCTAAAATTCCTTAATAAAATACCTTTAAATACCCATCAACATCTCAATTTCATCATCTAATAACTAAAATCATATGAACTTATCAATGGCATCTTCCAAAACTTTCAACAAAATCAAAAACTAATGAAATAGTAAGTTGGACCTACTTGTAAAAGTCCCAAAACATAAAAATTTCAAGGAAAAACCCAAATTAAACTTATATGAAGCTAAAATATGAAGTACCAACTTAAACCCTCTTCAATGGCTGGTTTTGACAGAAAAATGATGAAGAAAATGTCTAGAAACTATTAAAATCACATTTGGCCATATAAACTTTATTTTAATTCCAATTTTGCCCTTAATCACATAAAATCCTTGATTTTTTTTCAGGCTATGTCGCCTCAGCCACTTAAAATGGGTTAATTTTCCCTTTTAGTCCTCCCTTATTTAATTGTTAAGCTATTTAATCACTTTAGCAAGTTTTGCACCTTTTTCAATTTAGTCCTTTTTAATTAATTGACTACTGAAACATTAAAATTTTCTAACAAAATTTTAATACTACCTTAATGACACTATTTATAAAAATATTTACAGTTTGGTTTAAAAATCGAGGTCTTGATACCTCATTTTCTAAACCATTTGATCTAATAAATCCTTATAAAACACAAATTACTTATTCAAAAATCTTTTAAAAACCACATTTGACTCTTAAATATTAAATAATATAATTTACAAGCACATTTGCCAGATTTAGTGGTCTCGAACCACTATTTTCAACATCACTAAAAATTGGGCTATTACAGGACCCATCGTGTTATCGCGTCCTCTTCTAGCATGCTGTGGTGGTCGACGTGACCTTTTCACCTAAGTTTGGTGACTCCTCTCCTCCAATGATAGCAGATATGACTTAGCGATGGCTCTGAATCATGTCAAGTAGTCATCAACTGTCGTCGTGTCCGTTGAGAAAAATTGTTCGCGGACAAGTATGGATTGCATCATACAATCTCACACCTCAATGTGCTCCTTGTGCCGCTTCGACTAGTCAATGTTGTCTTTCCACTATATGTCCACCTTGTGCAAATCCTTTAGGTTTTACAGTGGCGGAAAAATTCGTTGCCTCCACCCGAACTGCCGTAACACCTTGTCTGTTTCATGCATTTCCACTGTCGCGTACACTATCAATGGCACCTTCGCGTCTCACATTTGCCAATTGCACAACACTTCCGACGAGATGCAAGATATGACATTGGTATCGGCATACGACATCCATTCAAATTGAAAAACAAAATTGTAAATATCATTATTTATGATTCTTTTTACCAATCATTACGTAATTAATATAGGTTTGAAAGAATAGGTAACTAACCTCGGCTTCCAAGTGTTGATCTATCAACAACCTAATATTTTCTAGATCCTTGAGCATTCCACGTAGCTCGGCCCATGGTTCTATATGTACAAGTGATATATTAGTCGAAACATATAATAACAAAAATTATTGTACAAACTATGTATTTATTAATAAATGATGTTTACCTTCTCATTAGCGGGAACATATATGTGTCAGTCACCTTAGAACATAGAAACGATAGTCACTACCAGGCCCATAACTACAACAAGAACAGACAACCACTGATCAACGCCGCACTCAATAGTGTGGCTCAACACATCTCCCTGTATAACGTGGACAATACGACAGATCCCCAACTTAGTTTCTCACACTCATTGAAGTCTACTAAATGTAGTAGCCACCTTACGTGCACCAATTTTTTAGATTTTTCAGGAATTAAAATGCCCCCAATTAACCTCATGATGCTCGGGCATTTTGTTGTATCACCTCCTCCGTTCGGTCTTCAAGGTCTTCAAAGTGCCTATTAAAATTATCCTTCAACTAGTTTATCGATATCCAACCACTTTCGAACTTGTCCAGACCTTCCCCAATAGTGATTGGCAAAGGGTCACTTTGCTTGGAACGATCGTAGATCCTCTGAGATTGGCTCATTCACTGTCAGACCGAGTTTTAGCGCTGTGTCTTCGAGTGTGATTGTACACTCGTCGTATGGAAACAGGAAAGTATGTGTTTCAGGCCTCCATCTTTCCACCAATGCGCTGATTATTATGCGCTGATTGTACACTTAACGCATGTAAGAATCCAACTACTTACAAGTATCCGCAAATTTCAAGGATCGCAAGCTTTCCCATATTATGGATGAAACCCTTTAGAATACGATCATCCACCTATTTACACAATAAAAAATTATTATTATAATAAAAAATTAAATTTAACATTATTGAAATTAATGAAATTTAAATCTCAATCTTACCCTTGCTAATTGGGTGTCGGAAATATGCTTGTCGTCGAAGCGGATTAGGGAGATAGTCATTCGTGAGAAATGATTTAAACAAATAAAAACAAGATAATTAAAAATAATAATATTTTTAAATAAAAATATCTAAAAAATATTAAAAACGAGAGAGTTGAGAGACTTGAGAGGGTTTAAGAGAATTGAGAGTGTTGAAAGAAGGATGTAAATGAAAAAAAATGAAATTTGAGAGATATTTATAAAAGAAAAAAATTACCGTTGAGTGTATTTAATTTTTTTCTTTTACCGTTAACGACAACATTAAAAAAGCCATTAAAATCTAACCGTTAGCAAAAAAGCTGGATATACTTCCAGCTAAATCGATCTAAATCTCTAATTAATTTTAAAACCAACGTAAAACCTCAATTAAAAAAATTTACCTATAAATCTTATTTTGTCAATAAAAATTTTACATTTTATTTTAAAATTTTAAATTAATAACTTTTAAAACAAAAGTAGTAATGAGTATAGATGGTTCGTCTACTGAAGTTCTGATTGATCTGATAAGTTAAGGGCTTAAGATTTTGAATGCTCCAAATTCAAATTTATTTTATGTAAATTAGTTTTATCAATATTATTCAAATTTATTTTATTTTAAATTTCGTCACGTATAGATATTATTTAAAATTATTTTAATTTAAATAATGCCTGATTTTTACTTTACAATAATTAATTTTGGTTGGAAAAAAAAAAGAAAAAAAACAAGAGGAGAAAGGAAACACGTATAATGATGAATGGATCCTTATTCCTTTCATTTATGAAGTGCCGACTGGGTGTGTTCCAGGTCATCATCATTTGGCTTTTGATTCTTTATTTTATGTTTTATCTCTCTTGTTTTTTAGAAAAAAAAAAATATTGTCATCGAGGACATGACTTTCAAGACGAGGATGGATTTAGGGAACCGACACCCTAAAATTTCCAAATTTAATTTTAACCCTTTAGACGGTAATTAATAAAAGTTAAGACAAGGTTTTTTTTTCTTTTAAAGTAATTGTCTTTAAAGGGCAAAATATCATAAATCATGATAAAATATCATCTAACATAAGTTAATGGACTATGGGTGATTTTCGGATAATCCGAACCAAAAAAATTTTCACATTTCCATCAAACGCTCAATGGGCTAGAGTTGTTAGAAAAATTGTATTTTATGGAAATTTTGAGGTATATTTTTAATAGAGAAAGGTAGAGAGTTGAATTATAAAATTATGGTTTTATATTCTACTCCATGAGACCCTTACAATGGTATATCATATGCTCAAAATGGTTGAATGATAAATAAGAAATCGGTACTCAAAATAAGCTACTTAGAAATATTTGTTAAAGAAAAGTAAATGTTTAGATCCCACATTGGTTAAATACCAAGTGTGCGATGGGTATATATATGGGAACCCTCTTAAAGAATGTTTGAATGATTAAGTTGGAACCTTGCCTCGCACGTAAGGAGGTGTACGTTTAAACTTGACAGGTTTAGGGTGTACTTGCACAATGTGGGCAATGCAAAATGTCAAACCCAAGGTGGGCCTATCCTGTGGATATTTTTAGCCTTACACAAAATTATTTTTTCTCAGCAGACAAAATCTGTTTATATAAGGACATTTATCTTATTTATTTGATTCCAATCAATTTGATTTATTGGCTCTTTAATAGCAGATTTTGTGAAAATTTCTAAAATTCCAACATTCTCAATGCCTATAAAAGCCTATGAATTCTATAGAATTTTACACACTCTTATAATCTCTTACACCGAATTTCTGTTGCTATCAAAACTCTTCTTTTTCTCTCTGTATTTTTCAAACGTTCTGGTGATAAAAAAAGGCATCGTTTATTCATTGATTACTGTAGAGGTGTTACTGTTTTGATCATTGTGTTGTTGTATCCTGGATGACATTCGATCAATGTCTTTTCAGGTACCGTAAGAGCGGCCGAATCTATCTTAAAGAGACTGTGTTAAATAGGCCTCAACGTTTAGTAAATCTCTATTCTTATTTTCAATTTCAACTATTGTTACGATTTTTATTGATTTACGTTTTTGACAACTTAAATATAAATTATTCTATTTATATTTTACATTTTATATAAATATGTGTTTATTTATATTTAAATATTTTGTTCGCTAACGTGTATTGTTCAACAAGAGTATGAGCAACACCATTAACCGAATGATGAGTAAAACAAAAAGACAAATCCAACCTACTTATTTAAGCTTGTTAGCAATTACTAAACAATCCAACTCAACAATAATGTCGTGAAAGTCCAAATCCCTAATTTTCTTGAGGAGGTTGACAATAATAAGTGCCTCGATTCAACAATAATATCGTGAAAGTCTAAATCATAACTATCTTGAGGAGGTTGACAATAGCAAGTGCCTTAATTGAAAAAGCATCAAATGCACCTTTAAGGTAGTGAACACACACCCTGCACCCCATTCCCTTTGAGTCATGAACCACAACTTCAAAGGTCGTCGCTCACTCCTTAGCTAGCCATGATGCATCAACATTGATATTGAAATGCTCACCACTTATTGCTAAAGTATGCTTAAAGATTAATCATGTGATGATTGTAATAACATATTTGTTTACCTAGTTTATTAATTAAGACATTATCATTATTATTTTTGTTTTTTATTTTTTCGCTAAATAAATTATATAATGATAAAGTCTTAAGAATGATATGATAATTCTTAAATGTTCTTAGTCAAGTATTATTATAGGCTTGGATAAAATAATGTATTGAGACTAATATGTGTTTGATTGATGACAAGTGTTGTTATGAATATATAATATTAAGTCAGCACATAAGTATATGTTAGAGAACAATATATTCAATTGACTCACCATGAGAAAACTTCTTAGATCATTATGTTGAAAATTAGTTTTATAAAACTTGTCTAATGGAAGTTTCATTTATAAAAGTCAAAAATTTAAATGTGAATGAAAATTGTACGTGAATGAATGAATTTTGTACTTCATCTGTGAATATTAAACAAACACTTATTAATTAGGTGTTTATAAACTTAACATTAACATTAACGTTTTGTTAAATGTAAGAGTTTTAATCAATATTTATTTATTTTTTATGTTTAATGATTATTTATAAATCGAGTGAGTTACAAAAGGATTAAATGAAACAATTGTTCCATGCATTTGAAGTTTTACTTAAAAAAATCAAAATGAACTTAATTTCTTTATTTATTTCATTCATTAGTTGTTCATTAAATATTTTCTTTTATTATTTCTTTCATTCTTACACTATAAATAGAATGCATTCTTCACGTAAAGAATCATCCATAAAGAAGATAAAAAGTTTAAGATTTCATTAAAGAGTTTATTTATATTATAGCTTAGGACTTTCTAATTGTGGACAGGAAATTCAGTTAAAATTCTATAAGTTTGTTGACCTTCAAGAGGTATTCAACTTTTTGAGATGGTGTTGTTGAAGTCCTAAGAGGCAATTGCATCAAAACTGTGTGCACCAAGTGATGGGCAATTTCGCCTTAAGGATAAAGGGTTTAATCCTTGGCAACAACTTTAAACTCTTGATTCATCAAATTAATTTGCGATCAGTAAGTGTGCAAATTCCAAGTAAGTTTATTATTATAATTATAATTATTTAATTTTTACAAAGTTTATGAATAAAAAAAATAAACAAAATTTATATTTATTATTAAATTTTTCGTAACACATTATGTAATAGTCACGACATTTTTCATAGTGATAATTGTAAGTATGATCCTTAGACTTGAGATCAACATAGTTCTAACACTGTGAGTTGTATGTTTTAACACAGTCAATCGTCATCCATGAATGGTTGTACAATAAAGATTGATGTTGGGTATGCCATAATCCATGTAGTGGGACATGAACGATCAAAATTAGATTTGTCACTCCTACATAATAGGAGTGATATCTTAGACCTCTTGATCAAGTCAGACTAGAAATGCATGACATGCTCAAAATAATTTATATGGGATATCAGACTCATTTGTTTGCTTTAATCTACTTGGGATTCAAGAAACAAAAGATTGAGTTATACAAGTGTGACTACTCCGTGACTAATGTTCAATCTGGATATTAAACACAAAGGGATATACTAAAGTTTATTGTCTTGCATAGACTTATACTCTTCTTGCATGACATCAATTTACTTTTGAAAATTAGAACTTTTTATGGCCTGATAAAAGTTGATTCGATCATTTTCCATCATTCTATTTTTATCCTTATGTTCTTAGAAAAATACAACATGATCATATGCAATAACATTTCTCCTCTCTCGTAGACCTCCTTAATGGCACTTGTTCTTAAGGTTGTTGAGTTTATTTTTCTAGAACAATTTTACCTCATCTTAAATAGGGAGTTGTTCAACATTGTCTTGTTGAGGTTTTAAATTCATTTCTTGATCAATGATAGGTATGAGAACCTAAACATCATCAAAAGTGATAGCAAGAAGAATCCAATTCCTTCTCAAAAGCAATGTCTCTAACATTATTTCTCCCTCTAAACTCAACATCCTTAAAAAAATGTTGTAGTTCCCATATTAAAAATATTCCTAATTGTTGGATTATAAAACTTATAGCCCCTAGATCACTCAAAATAACCAATAAATTAGTTGTTTACTGTTTTAGAGTCCAATTTCTTTTCATGTGGCCTATAAGTTCTTACCTCAAATGGACATCCCCAAATGTAAAAGTGCTTTAGACTAGACTTTCGACCTATCCAAAGCTCATAAAGTGTTTTTGCGGCTGCTTTAGTGGGTACTCTATTCAAAATGTAAGCTGCTGTCATCAAAGAAGTCAAAAGTGATGTCATTTCAACCTTATTGTTTTTGGCAAAACGGTTCTCAATTTCGTCAAGAAAACCCTTGGCTTGAGTAATCTCTTCAAATCCTGTGCCCCTAAAGGCTTCTGGAATGTTGTGTTTTATGATCACTAGAATCATTCAATTTGAACAATCCCACCTTTCAAAATCCCTTTTAGTATCAATGGTGCTTATCGTAGTGAAAGATGCATGTAATGCCCCAAAAATTTTAATTTTTGATTTGTTAAATTCTACCATAATTAAGTATTTGCTTCAATGGATAAAGGCTTTGATTGTGTGCTTAAGGTCATGGGTTTAAGTCTTTCTTTTGGGAAAATTATGTTATTTTTACTCCTAGCCTTATCCATGTTTGTTTGGCTTATATATTATTTTCATTCAATTTGTGATAGAATGAGCCTGTTAGTTCAGTGGTAAGGTGTTAGCTTACCTATTGGTCTTGTGTTCAAATCCCTATGAGAGTGAATTGGCAATATTTTTACTATTTATGTTTGAGCCAACCCTGTGGTGGTTGTGATCTAATCGAATTCTGTCTGTGGGGAAAATCTATTCTGATAAGATATCAAAATATTGAGCTTGTTTGGGTTTGTGTTGTATTAAAAACATATGATTGTTATTTTTATTTTATTTTTCTCCAAAAATCTCCTTTCTCTCTCACGTATCTCACGTTCTCCTCATTCCCTTTCCTATCGTTTTTTGCTTCTTTCTTTTCTTTTCTTTTTCATTCTTTTCTTTTTTTTTTCATTCTTTTCTTTTTTCTCTTTGCTTTGTTGGTTTCAATTCTGTTCTTTTTTTCTATTCCCTAAAACGGGTTGCTTGAAACTTCCGTTGTTATCGATTATTTTCTCGAGGTTTCAATCTTGTGTGTATTCATGATTTGGGTAAGGATATAAGGTTTGTTTGGTTGTTATGTTATTCGGGGTTGCTTTATTATTTTGTTTGCGAAGGATGTGTTTAGAAAATTGATTTGTGAGTGTTGTGTTTCATTAAAAGAAGAACAAGAAATGGTGGTTATTCCTTTAGCGACATAAACATCGAGTAGTGTTGATTATTCAACAGTAAGTATACAAATGCATTTTTGGGGATTGAATGAGTACGGTTGTGGTCAATTCTTTATTAAGTTTCAAAAATCGTTACTAAAATTGGTTGCGTTAATTGTCAATTTAGGTGTTGGATTACTTGTTTTTGGAATCGACGTCATAAAATATTCAGGTGTGTAACAAAAACCCAAGAAAAATAGTGAACGAAGAAAGCCAAAGTTGGGACTGTTGACACCACATGGCCGTGTGTTAGGTTGTGTGTGACACACGACTATGTGAACCATACGGTCTAGGCCAATTCGGCCATATGGGCCACACAAACTTGTGTAAAACTGTGTGCCAGGCCGTGTGGGCCACATGGGCTAGTTAAGTAGGTCGTGTGAACCAAACGAACGTGTGGCCCAAAATCTAAAATTTTTCCCTAAGGTTGTATTCATCATACGAGTCAAACGTAAACCTTCCGTAGGGTCCGTATAATACAAATTAGGTTACAAATCATGACATCTGATGTTCTGTTGTGTTAAATACGATTAAAGCATGCATGATTAATATGTTATATGATTAGTATAATCTAAAATACAATAAGTATGATCTGTAATATGACATGTATAATCTGCAATATGATAAGTATGACTTGTTATTCAATAAGCATGACCTGTATCTGTTATAAAGCATGTATAACGTATACATTTGTTACATCTGTTAGTTCTGCATGTGTATTTGGGTTGGGATTTGTGATTATGGAGAAAGTGTGAGCAGTTTAATTTATCTGTCGTATTTAGTAGCTCAACCACATGTATATTTGTATTTGGCAGTATATTGCCTATTGATATGGTAGCGCGGCTGCAAATATTCTAAAAAGTGACATACCGACACCAAGCAGTGTAAAGGACTGGATGGGTATTTAATACCCTATATGGTGTGTAAGGATGGTTGGAAATAGTATGTAGCGGATGGGGGTAGGATTGTGATTCTGCATCTGATATGTTTTGTTTCTGCTCTGTTATAAAATATGTCTAAATGATTTGTGAAAGCATGTCTGAATTCGTATTTGTTGATTTTATTATGAGTTGCACACTGAGCTTGTAAGCTCATTCTCGGTTTGTTTGATTCTTAGGTAATCTTCAGATTTAGGTAGGTCGGTGCAACGGGAGCTCAGTTACTTATTTCTGCTGCATAACTTTAAAATATTCATATTTAATCTAGTTGTTTTTTGTCTGTTTTAAAAGTTTAGATTTTATTTTGTTATTTTCCGTTCTTAATTGTTTTGACGTATTTCTTATGATAATCACTTTATTTGCAAAACCATGGTTTTCCAACAACAAAATTTATTTTTTTTCAAAATCAAATTAGATCAAGAATTCTGCTGCAAACTTACATGTTTTGAAAGTGTAAGTAATTACCAATTTCATTAAATTAGAAAGAAAGATATTTTCTCTAACAAGCTGAATTTTTAATTAGCAAGAGCTAGCGTTGTTTTACAAGTCAAACGAATTTTGGATTTCCAAATAAATTGTAGTAACTCCTCAAGATCTAGTCATAACGTCTAGGCCGGGTTTGGGGTGCAAGTTGTTCTTCTCTTAGTGCAAGGTCTATGCCCATGCATCAACCACTATAAGTAAATATCTTTTTCATTCCTTGAAATTGGCCCCATTAAGTATGAGTATAGAATTGATATTAGCAGATATTGTGGCGGCAAAAAATGAACTAGCTTAATATAGAACAAAAATAAATAAAGCAAGCTCACATCAATATTCATAAGGAAACAATAAATTCAAAACAATGGCTAATTCCGTCTCAAGGTACCAAACACAACATTAATATCAAGTCTTTGGACAGTAATATTAACAGTAAGCGATACTCTTGTTGTAGCAATCAAACATTGACAATAAATTATGTCAAACAATAAATTATGTCAAACAATAAATCAATCTTTGGACTAACATGTTGCTCAGATAGAGTACCTTATAATTGTCACACATTTATCACCACAGTTGTCGTTGAAATTCTATCAAATATTAACTTACATGTAGGTCAATTAATAAACGTATGAATCACAAATACATATAATCATCTTGATATTTTAAATAAACTAATCTACACAAAAGAGGTCACTTTGGTGACATTTTGTTTCACGCTAATCTATTTAAAATATTAGACATTCTTAATTAAAACTCAAAACCAAAATCTGAATTTATTTGTTTCAAAATATTTCTCTTAATTTCATCTTTCAATCAAATTAAAAGATAATAGTATATATATATATATATATATGTATATATATTTATCTCAAAATTGCATACATCAAAGTTAAATATAATACAAATATACAATTTGTATTGAACTATATATACTAAAAATAAATAACCATCCTTAGTTGAATCATTTTGTTGCTTCTTTTGTGATGTTATATCCACAAATTTCTTATTTTTCTTTATATATCACATTGAAATTAGATTTGTTAATAATGTACTAATTTTAGTTCGTTTTTGACAAATCTCTTTTCAATGTCAACCATGAATTCTTTAGTCACGGTAATCTTATTGGACATAATACCCTTGAATGTTTCAATACATACAATGATGTTGGCAAGTATAATAATAGTTAAATAAATCAAAACAACCTCATATATGACTTCAAATTTAAAATAAAATAATTTGAATAAAGGAAAATCTTATCTCAAGATACCGGGCACTCTATTAATATTTCATCTTTAGACAAAAATTGTAACACCCCAAACCCGACCCAGACGTTATGGTCGAATCTGGCGATGTCACATTGAAGAGATTATTCTCAAAACGACTTTGTTTAGTTAAAATTATGTTCAGTGGCATAGTTGCTTGGTTAAAACTTAAACTTGTGACTTAGAAAGTCAAAATCGTTGTAATTTGTTAAGTTAATATGAAAGCCCATGTTCTAAGATAACGTTCACATATTAAGATTACTTAGAAAACCATGATTAACTTTAAAAAAATATTTAAGTTTGATGATCCAACAGTGAATAATAATCCCAAATAAAAAGCAAATTGGAGACACAAGGCCTACCTCCATCCACTAGGGTTTTCTTCTAGCAAAAATTAAAATTTTCCTAAAGTTTTCCCTATTCCTAAGGCTTCACATAGCTTTTATAAACCCTAAAAATTACTATTCCAACACTGCTAGCTAGACCAGTCAACATCAAAGCACAAAAGATAGGGTTTCGAGATTTGGGGCGTTACAAAAATATTAACTTGTAAGTGATATCTTATTTTAGTAATCAAAGATTGATAATGAAAAACATATCGAACAATAAATCTTTCTTTGGGTCGATTTATTACTCACATGTAAAACTTAATAATCGTCACATGTTTATTACCACAGTTGCACTTGTAATTTTGTAAAATATTAACTTCCTTTGGGCCAATCAATATTAACATAGCTTAAGTTACATGCAGACAATGTAACACCCTGAATTTAGGCCTAGAAGTTTTGGGCCTTGAGCATGAGAGCGGTTGAAAGCAGCTCATAATATTTTGTTGTGCATGTAAATTCCATTAATGAAGTCTTGTTTCAGTGGTTAAGTGTGCTGAGAAGTGTTGGAGAAGTCCTGGGTTCAAACCTGGACTCTAGCAAAAATTTTGGTTTAAGGTGAATTAAACCCTGGGTATAGTAGGTAGGCCTTAATAATATTGTTGGAGAATTTGTGCTATAAAAAGCCTTGTGGTCTAGTGGCAAAGTAGCGCCACATAAGAGGCAGGAAGGTGGTGTCATAGAGTTGGGAAGGAGGTCCAGGGTTCGAAACTCATGGCAATAAAAAAGCTTTTATTTTGCTAACAGGGGGCGGCAAGAGTTGGTGTTGAATTTAAACTCTGATGATGGGGGGATCCCACATCGGGAAGCTAACATAAGAGTGGATGCGAAGCTGGCTTTAAATAGGGAGAACCATGAGGAGAGTAAAGGTACCTTTCTTGGCTGATCCCTTTCGCTTTATGGTGGGCACGTTTGGGTTGGGCTTCGGCTAAAAGTGCTCGGAGTGCGGATGAACTCCAGTCTCCTATCAGGTGTGTATTTCTCACTACTCTAGCAGTAGGACGGCTACTTCGGGCCGTGATGGGCCGAAAAAGGCCATGTGGGCCCAATGGGCCTATAGGCCCAATTGGATAAGTTGCTTGATTATGTAGTAAATATTGGACTAGATTAGGTGAATCTCATATCTGTGGCTAGATTTGGGCTAAAAGGGCTACACGAGCATGTGGGACCATTTGGGCCGAGAATGGGCTTTAGGCCCATTTGCATTGTTATCTCTGTTTAGAATACTTTAGTTTACCAAATTACTGAAATACCCTCGACTTGTAAAATTACCAAAGTACCCCCGATTTATAGAATTACCGTTTTACCCTCGATTTACAAAATTATTGAAATACTCTTAATTTATAAAATTACCGAAATACCCTTGGTTTACAAAATTAATGAAATACCCTTGGTTTGGAAAATTACCAAAATACCCCTAGTTTGTAAAATTACAGAAATACCCCTGGGTTGGAAAATTACCAAAATACCCCTAGTTTGTAAAATTACTTAAATACCCTTAATTTGTAAAATTACTAAAATACCACTGGTTTACAAAATTATGGAAATACCCCCGATTCATGAAATTATAAAAATACCCCTGATTTGTGAAATTAGCGAAATACCCCCGACTTTTGGAATTACCGAAATACCCCTGAATTTCGAAATTATCAAAATACCCTTAATTTGTGAAATTACCGAAATACCCTCGACTTGTGAAAATTACCGAAATATCAATTTGTAAAATTACCGAAATGCCCTAATTTACGAAATTACCGAAATACCCCTAATTAGTGAAATTACTGAAATACCCTTGTAGGGTAGAATTACCGAAATACCCCTATAGGGTAGAATTACCAAAATACCCCTGTAGGGTAGAATTATTGAAATACCCCTGTAGGGTAGAATTACCGAGATACCCCTGTGGGGTAAAATTACCATTTTGCCCCTAAGGTTTTAAATGACTGTTTTGCCCTTGTGGGCAAGTGACTGACTTGGATTGTGTGTTTGACGGATTTGATTGTGAATATATGTTGGTGATATGAATGACTTGACTGTGATTGTTTGATTCAAATATAGGCATGACATTTTGCATACATGACATGTTGTATGGGCTGGGATTTTTTATGGAGGAATATCTGATCTGTTAGGATCGCATGGTTGCTTGACGACTGTGGATCCACAGAAGGCTTAAGAGCCGTATATTCGTACTGATTTGATAAGGTCGCACGGGTCGCCCGAGACAACTGTGGACCGATAGATGGCTGAGTACCGATCATGTTACCAAAGGCTGTGTGCCGTTATTGTGGGCTTCGTATCGATATTGTGGGCTTCGTGCCGTTATTTTGGGCTTTGTGCCATTGCCGAAGGCTTTGTGCCAATATCACAGGCTTTATGCCGATTATAAACACGTTACCGATGGCTTTGTGCCACATATTCTGTTAAGTGGCTTTGCCACGTTATCTGATTCTGGTGGCTCTGCCACGATATTCTATTATTGGCAGCTTTACTGCCCATTGGTGTGTGGGCTGGGTGGGTTGAGTTATTCCCCACATGGTGTGTTGGTTGGTACGGATGGTGTGATGGCTGGACTGGGTTGGGATTGCATTCACATTCTGATTCTGATTCTAATTCTGTTAATTGATACTGGTTCTGATTCTGATTCTGATTCTGATTCTGATTCTGTTAATTGATACTGATTCTAATTCTGATTCTGATTCTGATTCCGATTCTGATTCTGATATTGATACTGACTCTGATTCTGATTTTGATTCTGATTCTGATTCTCATTTTTATTCCAGTTCTGATAATGTTTCTGATTCTATAATGGGCTAAGGCCCATCTGGTGCAGTCTGTTATTGTGGGCTAAGGCCCAATTGATACTGGAACTGTGGTAGGGCAAACTTTTTAATTCTTTTACATGAATGACTGTTCGTATTTGTAGTAGGGGATTACACACTGAGTTTTCGTAAACTCACCCCGTTTATTAACCTTTCAGGTACCCCCCAACCTTAGACGGATCGGAGCTGCGAGGGACTCGGAGAAGACCACACACTGCTTATGCTTTCTGTTTTGATTATTTACTCTCAAGTACTTTATTTTGGGTTTGGTTTGTAATAAGGCCTTTTATAATTTCTGGATTTTTATTTTAAGGTTTTTATTTACTTTGAATTATATCTGCTAGAGGTGAATCGCGGTTTTCCAAAATGTTAACTGTTTTCGAACACTACGTCTTCCGCAACTAACTAAATTAAGCTTTCGCAACAAAGAATGTTTTAAAGGTAATAATGTTTTTAAAATGGATTAACTTTTAGTTTACCACGTTTTGAAAATAAACAAACACAAGTTTTAGTTTGCAACAAGTTTCTTTAAGAAGGGTTTCTTTGAAAACATGGTTTTCGAAAAACACTTCAATGTGGCACGCCAGACTCGGGCCTAACTTTTAGGCTGGGTATGGGGTGCTACAGACAATCTGTTATATTTTAAAACAAAATAATTTCGATAACAGAGATCATTTTGGCAACTTATTATTTCAATTAAGTTATTTATATATATGTCAATATTCAAAATTAAAAATTTCCATAACAGTTAAAGGTCAAAATTAATTTTTTTATTGCTCTATAATTTCTAAAATAACTCAAAATAAGATTGTATTAATGCCACCATTAGAATCAAAAATTTTAATTTTTGACTGCTTTAATTAAGTAATAATAATGATGAACTAGTCATAAAACGAAAACAATTCCTTTTACCGACTAGTCAATTCCATCACTACAATTGCATGATTGACGCTTAAAAAACATAATTCGTTTAAATTTACACTATATATAAAATTATTGATGAATATATAATTCTCCATAAACCAAACTACATACTCAAAATATATAAGACCAAAGCATGCACTTCCAAAACTAATTAGCAATCCACGTCTTTCAAGAATTCCATCTTCTTATGAATAAAAAATACCAAGCATTACTAATGAATAAAGGATTGGTATTGTGGTTTTGACAATTCAACGACTTTTTTTTTTTTTAACAAATAAAACTTAATCCCATCGATTGAGAAATATAATTTAACCGAGGTATTCAATTACAATTCGGCATGATATATACTAATGTATTTCTACGAAAAGAAAAACAGTCAATCCCACAAATGATGATATATTTATCTATATAGTAAATTAAAAACCAAAGCAACTTTTATGGATTGCATCAAAGCAATTCATACCAAAACCAATTTATCCGAACATTGGTAAATATATATTGAATTCAATTAGCTTCAATTCTAATATATATATATATATATATGGAATTCAATTGAAAAGCGCTAAAATCGAAAAATTAAATTAAAATCTTAAATTTTCAACATAGGATTGAAATATTAAATTCATATATTAATTAAATTCATACAATCTTAAAAACAAATTAAACTAAAAATAATAGAAAGTTAATTCATTCTAAATTATTCAACATGATAAGGCTCGAATATCACTTGTTGTAACCGTAAAATAAGATATG